>OU026075.1:7545000-10045000 GCA_907269065.1 Crocallis elinguaria
CAAATAGATAGTTGGTCCTGAAATCGGGATTGGACGCGAGCAAATACAATCAGATTAATTTAATCATTTATTTGAAACGGCCCAATAGTAATTTGAGATATATAGGTTGTCATTCCCTTTCGGAACGACTTTTCTCTCGGGTTGGATGTTAACCTAAAAATAAAAAAGCTGTCCCAATTTAAGCTTTTAAAAGTTGCGCAGTACAAACAACAACATCTCGATTCGTTTGCCGATATTCCACGAGTGAAGGGACCACGAAAATTATGGCGGCCATTTGAGATCTGTGTCAATAATACAAGTTTTGCTAAAAAATACCAAGCTCACAATCGGACACCTAGATGGTCGCGCTACTGCTTCGGTTTTCAAGATTCTTCCACTCTCAAATGACCTATATTAATACTCTCTATTTAGCGGTATATTTACTAACGTAGATAACGATATATTGATAGTACAGCAGAATAATGTTTACCGTTTTCAACCAAGCCCAATTAGTACAATAGATAATTATTCATCGTGAGTGGTTATTTTATAAATACTGAGAACAAGGGCGGCCGAGCAGAACATTATTTCAATCTGACGCACACAAGTTCGAATTCTGGCTAGGCCCCGAACCAATAAGTTCAATCTCCTTGATTGGTCTATACCAATTTGGAACGAGTACTACTAAAGAATTTTGAATCATTTGAATCAAATTATATAATTTGATTTATTTATCTGCATATGCAGATTTAGCACATTCGCTTTAAAATGGTGAAGGAAAACATCGTGAGGACATCCGCATGTTCAAGAATAACAAAATTCGAGGACATATGATTGTAACATCCACTTAGCCATATTGGTCCCGCGTGGTGGATCATGGATCTCTGAATTTCCAAGGAGGATAGGTGCTAGGTTGGCAGCCGGATGTAAAAAAAATTCCAAACCTAAAAGCAGTACCTATATTTGTAAAGACTTACCCCATGCAAAATGGAATAAGGGCAGGAAGAAGGAGGCTCTTTTATAAGTACCTACCTACTTTAATACGATTCTGGCTTAAAAGTGATCTTTTCGCCTCCTTATTTATACTCTTCATACCCACAATCAGACCTTATCCAAGAGAAAAAGTACGTATACCTATGTGCCATAATCTATCAAGTTGGCCCGATGCGGGCTATCGGATGTCAAATGTGCTTGGATAATGTGTTTTTTGTCATACTGGGTTTTCCACAATATTTTTTTCTTAACTGTTTTAGGCAATGGTAAAGTTGCAATAACTCAAAGTTCTAAGTGGGGTCCTATAGCGCTCGTCACTCTAGTATCCGTGTATCCCTAGTATCACTATGGGATTAGGTGAGGTAGTACACCTCAACAAATGCATAAATAAATAAATAAATGACTACTTTGCTCATCAAACCGGAACAATGTAATGCTTTTACATTACTGCTTGTCGGTAACACTCGCAGAAGAATTAGTCCTACTATCTGGTATATCTTCAGCCTCACTCGAGTCCCGTGATGAACGGCAAGTCGTACTTCTATGCGAAGCGTCTTCCGAGATCGTTTATACACAGCTCATAGCAAATTCTGAGTCCAGAGTAGTAAGGTACAATGCTGGCTTGCCTCGCTGCGCTTCGGTAAGCCTCTTATTGCCCCAGAACGGTTTGTCATTTACGCAAACAGAGAACACGCTACATTTCTCTGTGTTTATTGCCGCGCCTTTAAAGGTGTAGATGTAGTAAAGCGCCGAAGAAGTAATGGTACAGGGAAAACAGAAAGGACTTTATACCTTTTTACTTTTCCGGTAGAGGGATTCGTTTATTGGAGAAAATAAGCACTCGCAAACACTTAACTGAGGCTTTTGCAGTTGTACAAACCTACTTTACTTAATTTATGTGGCTTTGTGTAGATATTTTTGTGTAGGTCTTAATCCTAATTCTGTTCTCAAAATCATGCATCTTTTGGACGATATTTGAGAGGTGCTATTTCAGGGTGATGCTTATTTCTATATACCTGTATGGGCCTGTACCCAGTCCTGATGTCAGAAGTTTTAAGCCTCTCAATGGTTTCTCATAGCTTAACGACAGTTGTCTTATTACAACAAAAGGTTGCCCTCCGAAGCACGGTAGCGCTTAGTTGTAAATATCACATAGTATTCACCAATCCAAGTATTGATCCCAGTAAAAGTTGATTATCTTTACTGATAAGTTAAGAAGACTACAGGAAGATGGATGCGATGCAGTACTGCCAAACTTTGACAGTGAACCGTCAGCTCACTGCAATTGTGATGGCAGGTACGACGCTGAGTATTTGACGAGCGCTAATTTCTAGATAGAGTATGACGAGCGGCATTTTGTTCTATTGTCGATTAGATGAATTAAAATATAAGAAAAAAAGGAGTAGGAAGAAATTAACATTTTAAAAGAAACCTGGCGAGTGTGAAGATTATTTTGGTATGTCGTGACATGTCACAGTGCGTAGTATGCATTACCGCTGGCTGCCGACAGTTTGATAAATTACACTTTGCCTATGGAGACACATCTGCCCTTCTTGTACGCGTATACTATCATGATATTTTAAATTCTATTTTCCCAAGATATATTTGAAATAATCGATTGCTGTGCGCTTTGATGAAAAATAAATAACACCTAATTAACTTTGTCATGAGAGTGGCATCTACGAAGAAAAGAAAGCGTCGGATTGAATTCATAGAGTATCATAAATAGACATCATTAGGTATGTATAACAACATGTATAGGTACATACCTATAAAAATAAGATTGTATTCGTTCCAAATTATGTGCAAAAACGCTCAGTCACGTGAATATTATAGGCGGCACTTATTAGGTTGTTAAGTATTTATACGCTGACTAGTACCTACCGCATTTATGGTATAAGTGACACAATTTCGTATCAATAGTACCCACAATCAATGATATTAGTGACACTAATTTAAGATCAGTAGTATTGGCAACGAGACGAGCGGGCCGTTTGCCTGCCAGCCCATAACAATTGCAGTGCCACTCAGAAGTTTGAAACACAAGTCCCTGCGTGGCACTGCAGTGCGCTCGTTACCCTGAGGCATCACTCAATGAGTTTAACAAGCCCAGTCATTTTCCTATCTACTTTGTGAAGTCACCAAACTATTTTGTTGCATTGAATGAGTTTGCCGCCATTCATCACCTTTGACGGTATAAACAAAGTTCACCACCGTACTGCGTAGAAATAAAATAACTATATACCTATGCTTAAAATAAAATAGCTACCTATTCAAAGTGATAATATATTCCGAAATCTTGTGTTGACATGTCGCTGAGTGAGCGTAACGGATCCTGCCAGCGACTTGATAAATTACACGCTCTCTCTGGAGATTCTCGTCGCAATCAGTAAAAGGAAGTAAAAGTCCGTTTTTGATACCAATCCTTTTTTCATAACTAAATTAAATCAATTGCTTACATAGTATAATCTTGATTTCTCAGACTGCCTCGCCTTTTAAACAAACAATGCATAGATACACTACTGCTCCTGAGTCCGATTTTAGACGGCATTCGGAAGACGGTGGCAGAGAATAACGTAGGTACAAGACCATTCTACTGATCTCAGTAGAATGGTGTGTAAGTGAATCTTCACTTACAGCATCCCAGTCAGGTTTTACGTCCATAAATTTTCTATGTTTTGAATTAGACTTTTTTATGCTCTTTGATAACGAGTCGAGCTGATCGTTTGCCTGATGGTAAGCATAATACCGGCGCATAACAAAATTGCAGTGCCGCACTCAGAACTTTGAAACACAAAGGCCTGTGCGACAATGCAGTGCGCTCGTTACCCTTTGACATTAGGTATTAAGTCTCATAAGCCCAGTATTTTCACTGGCTATTTTGCTCATCAAACCGGAACACTGTATAATGCTTGCATATTACTGTATGGCGGCGGACTTCACGAGAAAAGCGGCGATACCAACCCAGACGGACATATAGAAGAGTTAATCCTACCACCTCAGCTTTTACTTTGAATACTATGATTTCTATAGAATCACGTACGCAAGTTTTTTATGTCGCATTTGTTTATAATTTAAGCGCCCAGTGAAAGCAAGTCATTAATTAAAATCTTCTCATCTAAATAGTCTAGTAATTAATTATACTCTTATAACGCCGTTAGTTTCCGATATTTCGGCGCTGTTGCAAACGCCATGATCACGGGAGAACAGTTTCCCGTGATCAGGGCGGGTGCATTATCAAAGTAACTGAAAATAACCTGATGTAAATTTGAGATTGCATTATATCGATATAAGAGCGATAGGTATAAGATTTGTAGTTAAGGTTCAAAATGCCACTGCTATGTTTACAGGAAGTAGATTTTCCCAAAATGAACATGTAAAAACTTTGAGAAATACAAATCATCATCTAGCTATGTAAATATTGTCTGGTACAAATGTTTTGGTTACACCAGAAATAATGTTCTCAGCATAATTATTTACCAGTTTACCGGCAATCCGTATGTTAATTGCAAGAAAACAGCACTCCGCGTTATAAAATAAACAAGACGCTATTGACAGATTTTATTTCTGGTTGGTAACCCAAATGAAACTACTCAATTACTATTTTAAGTATAGGTATACCGTTTAGTTACTAATCATACAAATAATACTATAAACAATGGCGTGATTTGAGTCTATATTGCGAAAGTTAAAATTGTACCTTTCACTGAAATTCAGTGGCTTAGCAACTGAAGTCGCCTATAATTTAAATAAATTATATTGGGCCCAGTTTTACGGCTTCCGGGATAGCTTATACTTATTTGGTTTGATAATATTAGTTTTTAACCTTTAGTAAAAAAAACTAGGTTCCATAAAAAATCTATTCGTTTATTTAGATTTGTAGGTGTTTTTTTAGATCGTAGGCACCAAACGAAACTGTTGAAGTGTTTAGTGGAAGCAAAAATTCAAAGCCTTTCATATCCGATGTCCCACATTATTCGAGCTTTCGCTGCATTTGGAGAGCTTTGAATGTGAATGTACCCGTAATGCCCCTGAATCTCAGAGTGAGGTGAAATCTTACGACATTTTGCAAGCGGTTTGCGGTAAATGGTATGCGTGAAGAGATGCTGGTTTACTTCGAGATTTAAACGAATTACAGAGAGATGGATATTTTTATCTCGCAATAGATTTTAGCAGAAGGATCGTCCATAAGGCTTGCCTGTTTTATGTCACAATATTATGATAAGCAATATAATCTTTGGACCTAACTTTAATAATACTGTTTTTCATTATACTAGTTAGTATTATAAATGTAATTTAATTTACCTGTCTGTTACCTCATCACGGCTATAAATATGTGAAAGATGTAGCTTAGGCCCTAAAGCCCTAGAAAAAACATAAAAGTTAGTTATATTTTATACGAGAAGACGCAAAGTGAAACTGAATACGCTGAAAAACGGAACAGTTAGTAGAACAGGTACTTAGTAGTAGTGTTTAGTACCTAGAACAAAAAAAATGATCACTCCCGTCTGATAATAAAGTTTCAATATTAGTGGAGATTTTAATCTTATTGAGAGCGCCAAGAATGGTAAAAATAAAATACCATTTGGCTGTCCTTGGCGGATGAAATAAGAAAAACCAAAAAAATCGTAAAAATAAATCCAAATCTTACATTTACATACCATACTTTCTATAACAGTCGACATTTCCCGTAAACCCTCAAATTTTAGTGTAAGCCAAAAATCTTAACGCCTGTAATATTTTTTTATCTGAACCTCAAATCCCTTTCTTCCTATTTTTGTCCATTTTTCTGTCCTTGTTTGATTTATGATTATACCTTGATTTAAGCGTTATACCCCAACTAAGTATCGTCAAAAACCAGACAACTTTTTTAACTTAGGATTTGTTCTCTATCTCAGCTAATTTTAAGTGATGATAAGGTCACTTAAAATTAGTTTTAGGCGACATATTTTATTTTAAGAGGCACCTATGCAGGCATGCTAAGAAATTGCATCAAACGCTATCATTTTAACACGATTTACTAAATGTGTTCACGCACGAGTGCCAACATGCTGACATATTTTCATGACAGTGTACTTACTATTTGTAATTTGGAGTTATTTTAAATTATATATAAGCCATAGTAATTAAAATTGTTAGCGATTTGTAATAACTGTAAGCTACCTATTAAGATTAAATCTTTCACTGAAAATTCAAGCTGAAGGATTCAATTGGCGACAGGTAAATCGGTGAGTAACCTCACTTCTACCATTGAGCGCAGTATTCTTATATTTGATTTCACTGAGCTCTAAACTGAATCTCTGTCTGAGTTTGTCAATATAATTTTCAAGTACATAAGGAAAATTCAAATTTCTATAAATTATAGAATGCAGCGGAGAAACAGTAGTATGAAAACATGCGGAGCTTGCCTATTACGGTTTACTAATTGTCCCAATGTGACTAGGTTATATGTATAATGACCACTTAATAATACAGCGCGCATTTATTTATGAAGTTACGTTTGACCTCGTAAGCTGCGGGCGTTTAATATTGAAACAATACAATTACCGGTAACAAGAACCAACATAGTACATAATTATATAAATTAACTATAGATACTGACATACAGAAGTCTGAGTGTGTGTTATATGTAACAGTGACGATGTAACGTATCTAGTATGTAACACATTAACGATGTAATAGTGCATAAATGATGAAGACACGAATGCGAAAAACAAAGCCGCTAAGAATATATCGATGAAAGTGACTAACCTGATCTGTGATAGATTTTTTTGGGTAGTAAATTTCTTTCTTTTTAAGTAATAAGTACATAGTTTTAAATAATATAAAATTTGCTGAATATTTTTCTAAGAAATAATTACAGTTAGTTCTTCGAATTTATCATCATCAACCGGAAGACGTCTACTGCTGAATATATTAGCTGATATTTCTTGGGAATAACCTAAAGCTTAGGCTTGAGAGCCCAAGAAAGAATATAGAGTAAAAATTCTTAAGAGGAATTGCTTTGGTAAAAATCTCAAAGATATTATTTACAGGTATTCCGATATGTTTAGCTAGATTGTTTTACTAATTATGGGATTATATACCTGACACATCGAAACATGATCTCTCTTGCCTTGCGTAAGATGTTGGGTCAAATAACTTAACTAGTAACTTGATACAAACGTTTCTATAGTTATGTGATAAACAATATTACTTAAGTAAACTTGCAAAAGTATCACGGATTTTAAATAACAAAATCGAATGCACATACCTACATTTGCATCTAGCAAGTCCAAGCACAGAAGCAAATCCACAGCTTGCCAACGTGCCAACGGCACTGCACTACCAACGTGTATATATATATATATATGTACAATATTGCACAGTTATAATATGTGTGAACGTTTAAATCTACGAAATAACTTGAACTTTTAGTCCTAAGAATCCCTAGTAATATGGTAGAACTAGATATTTTATGTAATTTTAGTATATTCATATACATACTCGTAGTAATATAGCAATGTTTTTGCAGTACCATAGACAATCCAACTGTGAAGAGACCGAGGACTTTGATTTACATATTTTCATGCGGCCAGTTAATTCCGAATTTCCTTCTGCCTTGGTTAGACTCACATTGCCCTCGCGCTTGTTTTCAACATTTTTAACACATGCATTATTCAGGTTGCTACTAATTGGACTGCTTGCAAAAATAAAAAGGAATGCTTTTTGGTAGGAACAGATGGATAAAGGAACAGAAACGATCCAATCAAGAGAAAGAAAGTAACAAAATGGAGCTATATCATGATTTCAGTTGCTAGCCAACATTGAGCTAGATTTTGAACTATTTGTTAAATTGAGTGTTTAATAACCGGTAACACCTAAGAGATTACTGCATAGAAGCACCTAGCAGACTAGCACCAAACTAAGAGGTGGGCTTCAAGAAAAGGAGGCTTGTATAGGATGTAAAGTTTGAAGGAGGTTAGTGGAATTAGGAATTAGTGCGTCAAATTACGTTTAAAGGTATTAGTTACAAGCTTGTTCCCGACACGCTATGAAATGCGTCATGGTAATAGAACTATGTAGGTGGGCTCAGTACGCGAGAAGGGAGTTGCACATGAAAAACGTACTAGATCCTACGTTAACAGCTCACCGATATAAACATGTGTATTGCGAATAAGATTGATGGGCTTATGATTTATAAGAAGGAATAATCTTTATTTATTCGTTTGATTGATGCGATGATAGCCAAAATGCTGGTATTTATTTGGCTCAACGGATCAGCATTGCGGTTCAACGAGGCAATGCCGCCAGCATGCTGGGTACGCTTCAATGGTAGTGCTCTAGAGCATTTGGATTATCTATAGGCCTACTTTGGCTTGTAGATTATCCAACTGTTTTTGTAGCTGGATTAGATGTAGTGTTTAATTATGTATTAGCTAGTTAATAACAAAAGGCTGTTAGCCCGTTGAAAAAAAATACTTTATTTACACTTATGTAATTGGACATGATGATATATGAATGTTTCATAAATAATATTTATTATTGTGTTAGTCGTAGAATGACACCCTTTACAACATGTTTTAGCCTTTCGCACCAATGTTGTCTCTTACGTCGCCAGTCATCTTGTATAATATTTCGGTCATGATCCCTACAAATATTCTAAATGTGAAAATGTGTTTGATGGTTTGTTCTTCTTTCACGCATGCAACGGAATAACAAACCAACGTGATTTTTTGCATAGAGAAAGTTTATCGGGCGGAGAGTGACATTTACTACTTTTCCCCAGAAAAATGGACAGTTTCTATAATAATCTCTATGTGTGTGAAATCGCAGGTAGAAGCTAGTCTGATAAAATTCGTATCTGTACTATAATAAATGCGAAAGTCTGTATTGGAAAATAGTTTCTTTCACGCAGCAACGGAGCAACGGATCGACGTGACTTTTTGCAAAGAGGTAGTTAAAGAGGTAGGAGGAGAGAGGAAGCTCAAGAACAACATAGGCTACTTTTTATCCCAGTAAAATGTCCTCACGAGTGAAACTTTGAGCAGCAGTTAGTTTATCACTTCAAAAGTAAAGCCATAGAAATCGTGTTGTTACTTTCGTCACTTTTAAAGAGCTCATTTACAATTAACAAGCAATAAATAGATTTGCTGCTTTACTTCAAGATTATATGAATATAAATATGACGTGTGTGTGTGTGTGTGTGTGGATGGATGTGTGCAGATAACAGTTTGACTTTGTTTCGATCATTAATTACGTACCTACTCAATGATGGATCACTTTTGCTGAATGTATGTATTCTATACTTGCAAATTGAATTTGTCGGGAAACATATTCTCTAATGTTACACACCTAAGCTTAAATAACTTAAAAAGTTACTCTAATTATTAGAACTAAATAACATCAACAAATTTAAAAATAAGTTCAAAAATTGTAACTTACTCGACAGACAACGAAGCAGAGTCCCGTTCTTTCAAATCTGGAAGACACTTCAACGAAAGTGAACTTAAAGTCCAACCACCGATATAGAGATAAATTGGGAGACGCGCCGCGTGCGGCCGCCGCTTTCGGACCGCGCTCGCTGACTGCCGCCTACGAGCTACGAGACCTACGAGCTACGCTGCTACGCGCTATGAGATATTGGAAGCTACGTCTGATATTGGGTGTCCTCATTGGTGACGGACATGACGTGCAGAAGTTGCCATACAGTATCCAAGCTCTTAAAAATATTTTCCTATCTGGATATTAAATATGTTTTTGTTTAAAAAGTGACTACATTTTGAAACTTAGAATGGCCAGGAAGTGCAGGATTTGAATCAGTGATAGTGTCAAAAATGCGTGACCAAACTATGTTCCGAAAAAAAAATTATAGTATGATCAAAACCTTTCGGTTTGTTTCAGCAGTTGCACTTCGAAATCCGTATGTATTCCTTCGCCGGTTCAGTCTAAAGCTTCCATACTGCTTTATGCTGGCAATATTCTCTTCTAATCACTAAGAGATAGGGTTTACTGCTAACTAATCTGTGACGAAGCAGAAGTATGAATGGAAGTTATTATAGCGATTGAAGTCAAACATCAGCAAGTGGTAGGCAATTTGGGTGTTATTGTTTGTTTGGATACCTTCAAACAACTAGCTATTCTGCCGTCAAACAATATTGTTCCATGTGCTACGGCTGACTAGGATTCGTAATTTGATTTCACAGTAATATACAGACCTGAATGGAGTATAATACTGTCTTTAGAAAATTAAATTTTTAGGCGCCACACCAAGTTTCTTTTTAGAATTGTGTATCTTGTTGGTTATACTGCCAAAGGTATCTTGGTATCTCTCTCTAATGTTTCCTTATATAAACTGTGTTTTTTGTTATGTTATCTTATGTTTTATGTACGTACTTTGTTTTGTGAATTTCAAATGTTTTTCTTGCATTCTTTCTAAGTAGTTTGTAAACAGAAAATATAGGCAATTATAAAATCTGAATAACTAGGGCTTATTTTTTAAATCATATACATACTACATTTAGAATAGGTAGTTTTGTTCCTGAATCCTCTTGTCTGTCCCAGTTAGTGGCAACTAGAAACCCAAATCTATTATCTAGAAAAACGAACTTTATTAACCTTACAGTCGCGTCATGTACACTTTATAATAATATATAGTGGCACCAGTTGAGTTCGACGGTTAGCTTGAATTTACTATTTTGAATTCACTGTAGGAAAATATTTTGATGCAATCATAGCAGTGAGGTATTTTCTAGTGCAGGCTAGTTATAAGTGTGTCAAAACCACAACACACTGATAACTGTGCAAGTGATAATAGAAACATTTCGTTTGTGTGGTGATAAGCCTATCATCTGCATATAAGAATTACTGTGTCACTCAGACCAGTGGTTAGTTTGCCTGAGGGTTGGTAAACATAACGCCAGCCCAAAGCAATTGCAATGCCACTTAGAACTTTGAAACCCACAGGCCTACGTGACACTGCAGTGCGCTCGTTATTCTGAGACCTTATAGTTATTATGTCTCATAGGCCCAGTAATTTCATCGACTACTTACTCATTAAACCGGAACACAGTAATGCTTGCACATTACTGTGTGTGTACAGCAAAGCGGTGGTATCCACCCAGACGGAACTTCGCAAAAGAGTTAATCCTACCACCTGATGAAATGATAAAATCCTGCGTTCCGCTGTGTACTTGTTACCTTTAGGCATCTGATCACAAGCCTCAGGCGCCCAGTAATTTCACTGAAAAGACCGTTACCCTAAACTGTAATAGCTTACGTTGACTGCACATCGTGAACAACCATAGCACAGTGGTGGGGTATTTTCTAGTACTAGTATGGCTAGTTACCACCCTCAAGTTGAAAATCGCCAAGCGCCAGTGGTTTGCGGCAGCTATACAATGATATATAATTATGAGTCATACTTACGAAAGGTTTTTTAATCAGTAGAAGCCACACCTGAAAGTTTGTCTCATTTTAACTTTAGGGTGTTTACAACTCTCGACGAAATCGTCTATTATTGTCACGTGATATTATGGTCAAATATTAATCTGTCGAGAATATTAAAACCATTTGACCCGCATATTGTGCTATGTCTGTAATGAATAGATGTTACCTACTATCCATGTTGCCTTTGATACTCGACTAATCTCAAAATCAGAGCAAGCGTATTTACGTTGAAACTGTGCGGTAGAAAGGAAATTAAAGTAGGTACAAGCCGCGATTGAAGGCCCCTAATACCACACACCATCTACTTAATAGGCACTTTGGACGAGATTTCGTGTCGTTTTCGTGATAGAGTCAGTTACGTAAATGTATAGGCGCTTTAAAACCATGCCGTAATAGAAAAGGTGGGATTTTAAAATTTTGGCCATCGTACTTTCGTATAACACATTTGAACACAATTGAAAATCTACAGGCGTATTCTAAACTCAATCCGGCAGGTTTCCGTTCGGATCCACATTCTTCGTCTCAGTCATCTACATTCAGGATGACAATTGAGTTCAGAATACGCCTGCTGGTGTATTCTGGCAGCTGCAGTTGAGATTGAGCCAGTTCTAATCTAGGTTTAGCAGTTTCACCATCTTCGTCCGCATCACCACTCGCAGCTTAGGCGAGATAGTGGTCAGAAGCTAAACTATCGAGTACATAGATAAAATACTATTTTTTCTGCAACACGTTATATTTGAGATAACATTTTCATAATATCCCAGCAGTGGGAGCGTAAGACGCTGATAATGATGGTTGCAGTGTTCTTTGCTAAACATGTTCATTCTTCTCGTATTACAACACCCATAAATACAAGCAACTGTAGCACTTCAGTTATTTATACTCAAACCACTGGAGAGAAAACTGAAGCAAGAATCAAGTTACTTCAACAATGAACTTAACCCACAGTTAGTGTTGACTGCTGATTAAATAATCTCTACTTATGCGAAGTTTCTTTAGTTTCAGAAAATAGAGGATCAAGCAAAGTGAATTATTTTCGCTGCTCTCGTTTTTGCGGTGGAAAGTTATATAATTGCTTGGAAATTAAATCGTTGAAAGAATGGCGTATAAAATAATGTAGACTATTAGTATCGTCGAAATTTGGCCACCTTTCTACCTTTCGCTGGATTAATTTGAGTTAACGATGATGGCTCCCTAGTAGTGAGGTCGGCCACCGATTTGTAGGTTAATGGTTCGAATCCTACAGAGAGATGCCCCATTTTGTAAATTTTGATCATAAAATAGGCTTAGCATGATTTAGCATCTTTGACCACATCGCGGATCAGACTAGTCAAATGATAAATCTAAAAATAAATCTAGAGATTTTCGTATTAATGTGGCAAATAAACTATAAAATAGCTGTTTAATTAAAACAAGTACTAAATGCTTTAAACAGCAACGAACCTACTTCAGTGACAAACAACTGATCCAATTTTAATGAAATGTATCCTTTCAAGTAAAACAAGAATTTTCAAAATCGGTTTATAAATGACGGATATCTGACGTAACAAACATGAAAAATACTTCCGAATTGAGAACCTACTCCTTTTTTGGAAGTCAGTTAAAATGTGGAAAGCAACTATTATCTTATTTTAGGAGATCAGATTCTGTTGATCAAATTTAATTGGGCAAACCTAGGACTTGAACAAGATATATAAAAAAAGTTAGTCAAAAACACGGACATCTACCTTATTATTAGGTATATAAATAAACTTCATTCTTCGAAACTCGCTTAAATGAGATTTTTTTGTTATCGCATAATGAGAATAGTCCCCTTGGACTCTAATCAGTCCTGAATCAGTCATCCACACGTAAGTAACAAAAAAAAAAACGGAGTAAGATCGGTCCAGCAGATACATACGATCTATAAAAAGAAAAATGAAAAAGTGAAATGACAATGAAAATTTTTACAATTTTTATAAAGAGTATTTAGCTGACTCATTGCACTGCCCCCCTTTTATTACTTCTTTTATTTAATCGACAATAGAAACTTTGTAACAAACAGCTGTTCAGCTTTCATCACCCGATAAGTTACGTTTCTCCCACTGCTATAAAACCGTTCCTTTCAACCGGAGCTTGCTTCAAACTTTATTGTTCAACAAACGCGAAAGTGCACATACGGCAAATTCAACAGGGATTCGATATTTAGCCTTTCGAAGTTTGTAGGCAATATGTGTTTACAGTTTAGAGCTTGCCTTGCCACAAGAGCCTGAGGAAAATGAAAAACGAAATCTTTGATCCGTACGAATTGACTGATAGATTCGTTGAGGCAAAGATATATATGTATTATGTATAAACCACCAGCATGACCATAAAAATCAGGTGAAAGTGTTTCAAATATACCTACTTATATAAAACACACACACACACACACACACACACACACACACACACACACAAGCGAAGTATCTTCAAACTGCCTTTAGTAGAATTAATATTGAACACAATATTTGATAGTTATATAGTGTAAATTACATTATTAGTCTAATTCAAAACTACATCTGAGAAAAAATATAGGTCACATAAAATTATTAAACATAAATGGGGAAAAAAGAAAATTATGTAAATAATTGTGTACAGAATAAAATTTTGTAATAACAATGTAAAACAGAGCCCTAACAAAATAGTATGATTATGACTACAATGCTTCACCCAAAGTCATCAAATCTATATAAAAGCAGACGTATTTTTCAGTAACCTATATATACTGTTAAGTAGGTACTATAAATACTTAATTCCATCAACATGTGAGACCCTTTCGCGCTACGTTCACCGTGTCTTATGAAACATTTCTCAACAGTGCATATGAATTCTTCAGCACGAAATTTCATATAGACAAACGGCATCTCTTAAACTTTGTTGGTAATATGTATTTTCAAGGAAGTATTCAGAGCTTGCGCTTCACAAGTATGCCATAACTTATGCAGCTCCGACAAAAGCCCCTGTGACAAGTCAATTTCAGTTGAGCTATTTCGTTGCACGTACCTACAGTCCTACATATTACTAGCTACAAATATATCTAAAAAAATGAAAATTGGTATTCATGGTGATTAGTGACGTTATAAGTACCTACGATTGGTGACGTTATAATTAAGATTACGTACACATTACGCACGTAACGTAATGAGTAGTTATAGTAACACCATGTAGTCCTAACGACATGCAATGAACGGATAGGAAAGTCCCTGTTATGTATTAATCAATTTGAGATCATCTTTTATAGCTTGATAGTATATATAGGTACAGAGAGATTATGGTAGCAGAATGTGAAACGGCCGTGGTAAGTGCTGCTGCTAATTACTTCAAATGGTACCTACTTGACAACAAATTTACAATTTGAGGATGGTAACTGGCATTAAAAAATGTCCTATCACCATGGAATGGTTAACATCACGATGTTTTCTTTCACAAAAAGCTCAAAAATATTGTAGGATTTAAACTCTGGACCTACTGATCGGTATTGGCGATCACATTACTAAAGAGTCATCATGAAGCGATGCTTTGCTAAAAAATACAGCAAATAATGTTACCGAGGAGGAACTTAGCTGTAACATAACTGTAATTATCTATGACAAATTATCCAATATTTTTTATCTATTTCCATATTTATATTTTCTCTACAAATCATCACTTTGCCAATTTCTAACATTTGCTACGTTGATTAAAAATACCGGCAGTCCTTGCCTTTTTCATCTACGTCCAAAACCTCATACAGCTTTACATCCGGACACAAGCTTCATATGATCAACGAGCTCGAAGACTCGAATTTCAGCCAATAACTGTAATTTCCGGTGTGGCTGCCGAAAGGATCAATAAATCAGCCGTCGTGCCGCACTTCCGGCAGTCCGTCCTGTAATAGATCTTGAATCTAGCTGGCTCATTGAGCCGGACTCGCTGAGAATTGACGCATCTCGACCAATTCTAACTTTATATGCATTGATATGAACCAATGCATGTTATTATTCTTTAGTGTGCTTCTTTCCTTAGTATTTTAAAAGAAGGATTTTTGACCAGGCCTTTGTGTTTCAAAGTTCTAGGTGGCACAGCAATTGTATTGGTCTGGCATTATGTTTACCATGAGGCAAACGGCGTCACGTTACCTGTATTAGTTCGTTATTTATATTTTCTTTTATACTATTGGAAAAAAAAAGTGTGTTTGTTGGTTTGGCATTCTTTCATGCAGCAACGGATCGACGGATCACGTATCGCATGGAGATTTAATACATGTAGGTACCGAAAAATTGTGTATTAATTGGTAAGAAAACTTCATTAAAGAAATTAAAAATTAATAAATATAATAATAAAAAAATTAATTAAATGACCGCGGATACTTTTGCAATGGAATTATTGGTTTATAATTATTAGTCATTCCTCAATTATCACTATAGAGTATAGGTTGGTTTTAGCATTGGTTCACTTTCTCAACGGATCGTGACAATGACAATGAAGTTGATGAAGACGCTAAATCTAGTGATTCTAGAACAATGGTCGAATTTTATCTAATATACCAAATAAGCGCGCTTTAAAAAACCTTTTTCTTTAAGATTTGACCAATAATTTTCTTTTCTAATTTACGTTTCCGGTAGCATATGTACTTATTTTAATATTATTGAAGGTAATTTTCCAGGATGTTATTAAATAAACACGTTTCAATTTAAAGTTTACCGATAACATTACAGCCGAGGTAGCCGTAGTGTAAAATTTTTCGGTGCCGAGCCCGACTCACAACCACAGAACATAAATATAATAGCCACAACTAAGCATATTTCCTAACTTTTCTCACGTTATCTACACAACTTACATAACGGCTATTTCACTGGGTTGCCACTAAACCAGAAAACATACTTGGTTAGAAAAGGATGGGAGAAAGTTAAAACTTGAAACCTTATTGTTACAAAAAGTTTGTCTACAGCAAAGAAAAATTACTTTTCTCAGCGAGCACGTTCTCGCTTTTACTTCTTTATTAAATTTGTGTATATTCATATGAGAACATAAAAAGTAGCTCACGCGTTAAAGCTCATTTACATTTTGATTGAAGAACTATAATTGGGGTTACGGGGATAATGGAGTTCTGTCGTCAATTTATTCTAAAACATGCTAGCGCTGATCTGGTTTGAAAAAAGACATATTTTCAGAGATTTCCATGTAGAGAAAATGTACTTGATATAATGATACTTCTTTATATTATATTTTACACTATATGTATAATTTCAAACATAATTAAGATTTATCACATAAACAATAAACATGCTATAAAAACCGGAGCTTTTTTACTTAAACTGCCATAAATTAGAGTCAGTTCTTATCTCTGAACGGCACGTGAGGGACCCAGGAGTCACAGTACACGATTAAACCACAGATTATATATTTGTATCAAGAGATTAGACCGGCAGTGGCACGTACTAACTTTAAATGTAACTTTTAAAACTCCGCTTCCAGCTCTATTTGCGGTCAAAGAATCTACTGCACACATTTTTTACCTGACTTGAAATAAATGTGTGTACCTAGTATTAGAAGAAGAGAGTTCGAACACTGATAGATAACTGGGTTCAAACGAGCATTATAGCTTGATGGCTCTAGGGATGTTGACTCCATTTTTTTTGTGTCAATCAATTCGTTTTCTCATGACAATTAAATGTCCATATCGAAAAAAACTGGAAATCGAACTAGATACGTCAAAAATGAGAGTCAAAGTCGGGCGTATCTACTGAACGTTAAAACGCCCCATACAAATTCGGACGTGACGTCACATTTTTAACGTGGGCCGTATAAAGTTGTACTAAAACCATGCATTTTGTTGATTTTGGCCATGAACTTACTTCTAGGGGTGGTACGTATATTAATGTATAAATGAAAAATATCGAGTGGGCGATAAAACCAACCTTTACAATAGCACTCGGAAATTGAAATAGGAAAACGTGAGTGACAATAAAATCCAGTGCCTACTCGTACGTGTAACGTAAGTACAGTCACGGGACAATTACTCTATACAGTAGTAGTAAAGCAAAAAATATATTATTCTTGATAGTAACCGAGGTTAAACCGTTTGATAAAAATCAATTCGCAACCTTACGAGTATTATCCAAAACAAATCTCTTTTATTGTACAACTATGCAAATTGTTAGGTTAGCCTTGAATGTTAAATGCAATTGTGACGTGCCATTTGTAACTAAAGTTAAAATCCGGATATCTCTAACCCGTTCACAAGTTAAATGATAAACATACGTGAGAGATGACCTTCTCTAAATTTTACGGCACGCTAAAATAGTATCCAGTATCTCGTCACTTTTCCGTATGAAAAAGACATAAGTACATCATTTTGTTCCTCAACTGTACCTTTGCACGTTTCCATTTCATTACAAACTTTATGAATGTAATAAGGTATATTTTGCTTATTATTGTCAGAAACAACGTGGGATGTTATTGACAATCATTTGTAGGCGTACAAGGAAAATATAATAATGATTATTGTAATAGACCGATATTAAGATCATAAGTATATTTAATTTTATGTTAAAAATATATCAGCGTAATAAATTATTATAAGTGATTATTACCGGTTGGTAGGACTAACTCATACGAGTGCTCTACGTGTATCCATCCGGGAAGGTCCGGTTAGATGAGGAAAGTACTCAGTTAAATTACACATCATGTCTCAGGGTAACAAAGCGCAATGCAGTGCCGCGCAGGCCTTTGTAATTCAAAGATCTGTGTGGCACTGCAATGGTTATGTGCTGGCCATTTGCTAACTATCGGGCCAGGAAACCACCAGCTCGTCTCGTTATCCAATAGGATAAAAAAAGCTTATCCATCTAACTTTAACATACATATCAAAGATTTAAGATAAAAATACAAAGTAAAGATATGCGCTATACTAATTAAATCGATGACGCGAAGTACGACAAGAAGTACCTATCTAAACTATTCTAAACAGTGAAATAGTTGAAGTCCAAAACTTTCAGCAAAATGTTCAATAACATTACGAAAGAATGACCACTGAAATCTTTTGCTACGAAAAGCTCTCTAACATTTACAAAGCCCGCCAACCCCGCTCCTTACACAAAGGCTTTATTTACTCTTAAACCTGTCCCTAATACTAAAGGTACGCAACCTTTTCACTGCACTATTTAACGACTAAGCCATTGGCAATAGACTTTATTGCTGCAAAGGAAACGTGCTCCAACTGTTAACGTTTTGGATCTCGATTTTGTAGACGTATATTTTCTTTATCACTTACGAGTACGTTCCCAATAGTAAACAATTCGCCTTACGAAGGGACCCCGACTGTGTTTACTCTTCTAAACTACCATGGGTCTCGCTCAACACTGCCCACTTTTGATAAGTAAAAGATGCCTTCGCATATACATACCATATATTATATATTACCATATATTATATATATATTTTGTTAGTGGGAGGACTAACTCTTCTGCGAGTGTCCGTCTGGGTTGTTACCACAGCTTTGCTCGTGAAGTCTGCCGCCAAGCAGTAGTGTGCACGCATTACTGTGTTCCGGTTTGATGAGCAGAGTATCCAGTGAAATTACTGGGCTTATGAGACTGAATACCTAATGTCTCAGGGTAACGAGCGTACTGCAGTGCCGCGCAGGCCTTTGTGTTTCAAAGTTATGGGTGGCACTGCAATTGTTATGGGCCGGCGTTATGCTTACCATCAGGCAAACGACCAGCTCGTCTCGTTACCAAATAACATAAAAAAAAGAAAAAAAAAATGCCTTCGCATATACATACCAATATAAGTTAAAAAAATGGTGTCCCTTCGAGGATGTGAATTCTTCAATGACCTTAAAGTTTCGGTTAAGGAATAGCATTGTGATGGATCTATACTATCTCGATAAGACGTTTTCTAGTAATGACCTGACTAGCTGCCACTTTAAAGTTAAAAATCCGACGCCAAGTTCCTACTAATCTGTTTCAGTAGCTGTACTTAAGAGCTAGTCCTTATTTTAGGTTGTTTGTTTACCAATAGCGAAAACGTTCTGATAATAAAATTCACACAACATTCTCATATTTTTGTTGAAAAGTACTTATGTCATCATCAGCCTATTACGCTCCCACTGCTGGGATACCAGCCTTCTCTCATAGAGACAGTAGTAATTAGTATATAGCTATGTCTTTTTGTTTGGTTCTTTATCCTCTCTAAAGAACCCATCAAAGAACGATAAATGAATTTATCGTCAAACGTTATTTCACAAGAGGATTTAAAATTGAACCCGCGACGCCGAACATCTTTTACCTACTTATCTGACAGCAGAAAACTTTGAGAGATTTATGTTCAAGAGTTCCTGCGCAAAACTTGTAGCTATCTTAACCTAAGTGATTTTCACCACGCTTAGTTATAAAGTCTGGAAAAACAGTCTAAACAGAAATATAACATGTGTAAGAGGATATAAACCTATGTACCTACTCGTAAGTAGCTCGTAGGTAGGTATAAGCTTAAAATATTCCGTACTTATGGGATTTGTGTTTGTTGTTGTGTTGCTCTGTCTTTCTTTCATGCAGCAACGGAGCAACGGATCAACATGAAGGGCTGCATAGAGGTAGTTTATGGGCCAGAGAGTAACATACTTTTATCCCGAAAAAATGTACGGCTCTTTTTGGGAATGTTTATACAAGTAAAACAACAGGCAACAACTGGTAATAAATAACGTCCATCGATCACATACGTACAGTGTACACCCTGATCTCTAACCGAGACTTTCTCTATCGAGGGAATAAGGACACCTATATGACACAACAGCCAGTATGGAACTAAATTATATATACTTGCACTTTATACGATACTTTGTAGTTATATTATGTACATTATACTAATAATTAAGTATTATTTGAATAGCCTAGGGTGTTTGAAAATCAACGCTATATATTATCATCATCATTATCTTCCTACCAATCCTACCCGTATCCTTACGTGATGGTATTACCATTTCCTCTTATAAGTCTATCTTGAGTGAACTCTAAAATGACCTGGTACCCAAATTTTGGTTGCAGTCTTCTTATTCTGATTATATTGCGTTTACGGATATTAAAATGTAATCTACATGTGGCACGGTTCATAGTTCATAGAGTTACTGCGACACGTGACGACCCAGTCCGGTAGGAACAAATTGGTCGCTCGCCGGTCCGCGTTCTAACGTGCTCTAATAAAAACGGTCGTCCTTTGGGAAATCTCGATGATGTGACGCAGTGTGTGATTTCACGCTTTAACACTTTCAAGTTGTAAAAGGTGGACGTATAGGCACTTTGAATTTTTGACGTTTAAGGCATCTATCACCTAAATAGCTGGACATAAAAGATTTTTAGCAAAATCAGATGATCTTCTGGCACTGGATAAATATGTCATTATTCATCATATTACTGATAATCTTGATGTGATCAAAACAAGCTGTAAACAAAGTTACTCCAACAAAAAAAAATTACAAAGTTACCTCTAAAAATAACTTTGCAATGAAATAGAATAAACGTATATTGATAATATTAACAAGACTTACGTATTATAAAGATTGATCCAAATTGACTTTCCTAACTTTCACTTAAAAAATACATATCAAATGTGGTATACTTACTATCTGAGTTGTGTTTTTATTAATGGATTATTTAGTGTTATTCATTAATTATGAAAAATTATGGCCAGTCAAATGGCCCCTTCTGGACATTCTACATTAACATAGATTTTTACACAAATTTAGTCGCTCTCGCGGTCTTCCTTCTCTTTTACATCAAAGTAAACCGACAGTATGTGCAAAGAAGACAGAATGATGAATGTAATTGGCTCGAGATAGCGCTTGTTTTTTTTCGGAATAGGAAGGCGTTACAATTTGAGCTCCTTCTAACTACTTTTTTATTTCTGATACATTAACGGGCTTGCTTCAAATCTAAGCCTAGAATTTAATTATCTAGTTAATTATCTAATTTAAGAATCTAATGGTCAGGTTGATATTACCTTAAAACGTATAACAAGTTTTTATTCACAGCTATTTATTTGTTTCCATACCTACAGGCAAATTTAAGCAAACGCAAAGTAATTTCTCTTTTGTCGAAAACTTAGAACATTCTCACTAACAATGAAAATTCAGTATCTAGTTAGGTATAATATAGTTAACTTCTAATGATCTCGTTGAAATAAATTAGTGAGATAACCAAGATTCGTAAGTAGCCATTAGTTATTCAAAGCCGGCTCTGTAGCTCGAAATAGGCAAATTGAAACTACATTACGACATTACTATGTACGAGAGTACAACAATACACACTACTATTTCAATCTTAGAGTAAATGATCATAGAAGGCATTAGCTACATAGAAGGCTTTAGAGGCCCTTGTTTTATTTTGTGAGTAAATCACGTCTTTTTGTAACAATAAATTTGTGTGTCAATCTTAGAATTCAATATATAAATACTCATAGAAGCTTAATTCTGGATTAAACACTAACGGCATAGTAAAAAATGTTTTTAATTTTGTCCACACACCAATTTTATAAACTTTTAGTTATTAGGTACAACCACATAGAAAATTAGTTATTGGTCTAAAATGGTTGTAATCACCAATGAAGGCTGTGGTTAAATTAATCGATCGGTGGCATGCTTAACACTAAAATGTAATTCAGAAACTGTACACTAACAACAAGATGACAAAATAAATATCTAAAAATATGCAATACACAGCCTTGTTTGAAGCTTACCAATATTGGTAAGATATTTTCAGGCTCAATAATTCTCACAAATTCGGTAATTTTCTGTGTATAAATTTCAAGTGTACAATATAGGGCAGATATACGTGCGCTGTAGAAACTGGGACGTGACATTTACCATACGCATCCCTGTGGCAATATTAACAGCGAGTGTTTGTAGAGGCCTGTGGTGGGCGATAAAACGTCGGTGCAATTCCATGAGCCTGTATGAGGCATGCATGTGGCAAAGTTTAATTAAAAAAGTTAAAGTCAGATCACACTGTGGGTATTGAATTCAAAATTACGGTGTTCGGACGTGTCCTTTTTTCGTAAAATTAGGAAGCACATTCATTAGACGTACCTGTAAATTTACGCAAGTAAAACAGGCTTCATTATACCCTAAAAATTCAGAGCCATCTATTATTGTTTTATTACAGCAAAGGTGTCACTTCGTCCACCGCATCGTCACTTACCATCATGTGAGATTGCGGACAAACGTGACCCTATATTGATAAAAAAAAATTATCGATCTATCATACTTGTAGTATTGAGTAATCACCATACAAAAGCAATATCATTCTAACAAGGGGGTCTAATCTAATTGAAATCTTGAGTAGGGATCTATTCGCCTGAATGGGCTGTTATCTTTTTACATCCACTTTAGCACTGTTTAGCATCACGTCAATCTAGTTTACTTGGAGGCATTGGATTGTCTACGACACAACATAACGTTGATTATGTTATCTAAGCTGGAGTAGAAAACGTATCTCTTGATCAATCTACAGCTTGGGGCTCTGGCAGAATCCAGATGGGCGATGCCAACTTATGTAACATTGTACATATGTGGAGGCTTAATAGAAAATGGGATAAGATGACGAAAAGTATTTGTCGTTCGCTTAATGTTAAGAGCTTGGAATCACAGTACTCCGCGGCACTACACCGTAAATGCTTGCACATTACTGCTTGATGACAGGTTCGGGTAATAAGATGGTTATAAGTGTTCATGAATAACAAAATCAGCTCGAATTGAATACCGTCATAAATAATATTAGTCTTATAAACGTTTCACCATTTGGTAGAGCTCTCCACTACTTAAACAAAATGCGTTTATTAACTAGCTAGTACATAAATAAACACTACATCTACCTAGCTAGCTACAAAAACAGTTGTATAATCTACAAACCCAAATAGGCCTATAGATAATCTAAATGTTCTAGCCCACTACCAGTTGGAAGCGTACCTAGCATGCTGGCGGCATTGCCTCGTTGAAGCGCAATGCTACTACATATTAAATAATAGCAAGTAAGATAAATGATTAACTTGGTCAGACTGCAGACTGAAATAATGTCAACTATTCCTAGGTATAAGTCTCGTTAGTTAACAGGGACTCGGTCGGCTGCGGACTCCCATTATTTCATTAACCGGCTTTTATTCCTCGTCATTGGCTGGCGGGAACAGAAAACGATCGAATATAATTCAGTTGAAAAAGGTTGTCTGGGAACCCCACTACGGTCGTAGCTAAGGTAGAGCGTCTCAGGGCGCAATCCCCACCGTTCCTTTTTTTGTTTTACAGAGCTTTCTAATGTTAGATATAGAATGTTAGTAATGTAGGTGTTATTGTATGTACAATGACGCCTCCATTACTAAGTTGGTGGTAACCGTTATTTTTCTTCTTAGCGTGTCGTTGGCAATTATAACCCTTCCAAGCGAGAGACCTTGGATTCGATCTCCGGTCGGGACAGCAAAACTTTGCGTAGTAAGCATAATGTTTGTTCTTGGGTGTTGGATTTTTGTGCTATAACAGATACATTGGGTGGTGTATATCCATGCCGCCTGCGACGAAGGGAATCTTAGTGCAGGGTTATGAGTGGTGTAAGCGTTTATGTTATAAACAATAAAGAAGTTACAAAACTGAACATTATTGAAGAAATTTTTCTACGTCCCTCCATTACTCAGTAACAGCAGCTTTATTCTTAACCTGTTTGTTGAATTCAATGTAATTAAGGTCATGTAAATGGGCGGCCTAGAAAGACTTTTCGGTTTTTTAGTTGACCTTTAGGATTAGATCCAGGTTTCTTTTGGGTTATCTCTATAGATAGGCATACCTGTCTATACACAATGGTTTGTTTGTCAACGACCCAACTGTGTTTGTAAAATAAGCCAGGAGTTTTTAGCTGTAGTATTTTTGTAGTAGCTTGTTATTAAACTTTTCATTAAAAAGTTAAGATGCAAATATGCTGCTATAAGCACATAATGGTTTTTTCCAGCATGCACTTGAGATTTCGCTCCCATTTTCAGTTTAGTGTGTTTACTATATCTTCGACCGCATCATACCTTAAAGTAGGCTACCCCACCCATGGGTAAATCCATTAAAAGTGAAAAAATATTGCATATCTTGGTTTTATTTTGGACCCTTAGGTACGTTTGCCTATTTCTAAAGCTGAAAAGCTAATCATGTATCACAAAACTTCTAACTCTACTTTTGACTGATTCCGAGCAAAATCTTGGCTACATGAATGAAAGTCAAAGCCACATTCCATCTACCTTAATTGTAGGCTTCAAAGAAGTAATTGTTTAAGGTGGATTGAATTCCGTTTCGAGGCTTATCTATAATTTAATATGCAAAACGGGAAATTGGGATTCAGACACTTCGGGGTTTTATTAGGTTCCTTTTTACAGCTCTTCGACCAGTAGCTAAGCAGATTCTTGAGTTGGTAAATTTAATCTGACTGATTGATTGAAGAAAAAACCTGGACATAGCGATTTTTCAAACCTTTCTAGACTAGCAGCATTTTTAACTAAACGAAAGACAAAGGGTAACATCTAATTAAACACAAATTGTATAACATCAATAGCCTTACTAAACAATGTATAACGGTTGAATAGCTACACAATATTTCGTCTCTTTCGATTCAGTTTAAAATTGTCAAAGAACAACAAAGACAAAACATTGTGTAACTACACCACCTTTATACACTGTTTAATAGTAAGGCTGTAAGAATAGCACAGATTTTGTCATTTCCCCAAAGTATTCCACCAACCAGACAATCCGATTAAGTAAAATATCGGAAAGCCGACGGCCTACGTGAAATGGTGCGTAAATGGACACCGAATAAATATTCAGCACAAATGAGGGCAAGAAAATTCTAAACAAAGCCAATTCGAACCAAAAATCATAGAATAAATAGGTAATTATCAGTAACTTCTTCTGAAGAAAAATATCAAGGGTACAAGCTACTGTTGGATGACCTGATCAAAACCATGGGAAACCGTTGGATGTTCTCTAAATGGCATTGGCATGGACCTGCTGCCTTTTAGAGAACATACTATGTATGTTGATTGATTCATACAAACAGAATGTAGTAGTCATTTGTTTTATTTTGCGAAATGTATTTTCATCTGGTGTGTCCGTACCTTTAATCAATTCTATTTATTTGTAGTACAAGGGTACCTAGTGTAAATATTGTAATATTGTAAATAGTGTATTATGTGATAGCTAAATATACTAGCATAGCATATATTGTAAATAATAAGAAAAAGTTGTTAAAGATTTACTACTAAAAATTAAGAAAGATACTGGTGGTGAGTGATGAGATTCAATGACTAACAGCCTTACTAAAAACTGAACTTAACGTTGAATGGTTACACAAATACACAGTCATTTGTCTCTTTTGATTCAGTTTAAAATTGTCAAAGAACAAAAAAGACAAAACATTGTGTAACTATATCACCGTTTTATTTTGTTTATTAGTAAGTTTGTATATAGCTACGAATTTAAAACATTGCGCAGTGATGGGCAAGACCGACATTCAATTTCCTGTAACTCTACTTTTTAAGCCATCGTGGCTGCAGATCTTCGTTATTATCTGAGTTTGAAATCAAACCAATAAAGCAGGGTGGTACTATACTAATTGAACTGGTACCAGAGTTGAGACCACACTGTACTCAATTCTCTGACAGGTAAGAACACTTTAGAGACGTAAAAGTTATCAGTGAATGGATCCTCAGTCATTCGTATCCACGCCTGATACCTGGAGTTGTTCAATATCCGCTCAACTCTCGACTAATATTATACTATTGTTTATGAATAGGCATAGGAGAGCGAACAGTCGGCTAGATACAATCCACGGCAGCTGTCGGCGCGCGATACAGGCGTGTGCCGCGACCCGTCACTAACACAATATATTGAACACGACGGGAAATAATACACAGTTATGAAAAAATATCGCCACCTGACACGAATGACGCTGGTAACACTGGGTAATACTTTAATACATGACAAATGATTTCATTCTGCTCTTGGTTCAAAATAAAAACACTTTATTCACATGGGCTTTAATGTGAAATTACAATGAAAATTAATGTGTGTGAAATTACAATTCGTAGGTATAAATAAAAGTTTAATTATATTCGATACATAATGATAATTATAGAGCTCTATATCTGTCATAGCTACGTCAGTGGGTATCAAATTTGTATACATATATCTGGAGGTACATTGTCTTTTCCTAAGATGTTACTACGCACTATTTGAGCCTAACATAACATACCAATTTTAACCTTCTCTCACCCGTAGCATCATTTGTTTCTAACCACAAATTACATACATAACTATTTAATTAGGAATTCCGAAGTCATTTCGTCCCTTCCAGCATCACACTCGCCAGTTTTGCTCATATAACCGAAGGTATACTTATAGCTCGCTTTACTTTTTGTGCGTCTCGTAGAACAATTTGTCTTCATACTGGAGGACAAAATGGCGAGAGGACCGCTCGTTTATCAAAGCCAATACAAACATTTCAAATTTTTTCGCCACAACGTTGAAAAAGCAAAGTAAAAAAAACTGTTTTTAAATAATGAAAAGTACCTATATAATTCACATTTTAAAAAGTCCTAATAGTGACGTCAAGATAAATGTATTTTTTTAAGTATCTTAAGTAATTGAGTGGTTTCGTGTAATTTATTACAAAATTTTATTTCACTTGCAATGTTTGTATGTATGTTTATACTAGGTGGTAAGGCTAACTCTCCTGCGAGTGTTCGTCTGGGTTGGTACCACTGCTTTGCTCGTGAAGTCTATGGCCAAGCAGTAATGTGCAAGCATTACTGTATTCCGGTTTGATGAGCAGAGTAGCCACAGAAATTACTGGTCTTATGAGAATATCTATAATTTCTCAGGGTAGCGAGCGCACTGCAGTGCTGCGCCGGCCTTTGTGTTTCAAAGTTCTGAGTGGCACTGCAATTGTAATGGTCCAGCGTTATGCTTACCATCAGGCAATCGGCCAGCTCGTCTCGTTATCAAATAGTATAAAAAATATATGTAGGTATGTTTATTTTTTTAGGTCAAATATTGCAAGCAAAATTTGGTCTACTTCCCGCCGTTCGATTGAGCCGAAATTTTACATACATGTGTAAATCTGATGAAACTGAGCTGGTCTGATGATGGAGCCGCACGGCGGCCTTAGGGACTCTGTAACGAAACGACGTAACCACGTCGAGTTTGATTTGTCTTTATGACAAATCAATGTGTGTATGACATGACAATGACAAATCAATAAGCCCAACCACTCTCATCCTAAACTCTGATCCTAGATGTAGTCCAGGGTTCTGATGATAGAGCCGAAAGCTGGCGCACAAGATTTTAGTAAATAGTGATGTTATAAAAGCTCGTCTGAAAAAATAAATTTTCTTACTGAAAACTTGTTTTTTTTTTAACATATCTTTAGCTCTTCTTCTAATGTTCTGTAAATATGTTTTTGCTATTATAACTCTATTCACGCATTCCCTCCTTTTTAATTTATACATACTGTAATTGTAATTTTGTAAGCTAGGTATGTAGGATTACAATAAAATCACATCGCACTCTGTTTAAATATAATTATTCCTCTCCAATTATGTGCGTTAAAAAATATGTTTGTGCGATAACATAGCCTATTGTCAAACAAAGGTTTATCAATAACCAATTTAGTTTAATGACATAGATATTTAGTTAATCTCGCTCAATCTAAAGTCCCATCATTTGTAATAAGTACATATTTTAACTGGTTTCGTAGCTACCTGTACGGTCGCCGACAACGGGTTCGCCTCGAGGAGTCTTTTTCTCCGTGGTGCAACACTTCTGTTGGTGTACCCCAAGGCGGCGTCTTATCTCCTCTTCTTTTCGCTATCTTTATAAATTCTATCTCACAAAACCTTACTTCTTCGTACCATCTCTATGCAGATGACCTTCAACTTTACTATCAAGCTCCTCTTAGTCAACTAGCTGAGGCGGTGGAAACTACTAATAGTGATTTGCATCGGATATCGGAGTGGAGCAAAGCTCATGGACTAAAAGTAAACCCACTCAAGACGCAAGTCATTTTAGTAGGTAGTTCCCGATTGATCTGCAAGGTTGATTGGGATTCACTTCCTCAAGTGATGTTTGATGGAGTCTGCGTGCCATTTTGTGACACCGTTAGAAATCTCGGCATTACAATAGACAAATGCTTATCTTGGGGCCCTCAATTAGCAATCACTAGCCGCAAGATCTACGCCTCTGCTGCCTCATTACGGAAGCTACGCAACTTTTTACCGACCACCACCAAGATTGCGCTTGCACAGTCTCTTCTACTCCCTATTCTTGATTACGCTGATGTATGCTATCTTGATCTTACGGAGGACCAGCTAAATAAACTTGAGCGTCTCCAAAACTTCTGCATAAGGTTCATATTTGGCCTGCGCAAGTATGACCATGTCTCCGAATTTCGCTCTCAACTCAAGTGGCTTCCTATTCGCCGTCGCCGGAATGCTCATATCCTGTCCCTCCTTTACAATGTTTTGTTCAATCCCACTTTTCCCAGTTATCTGAAGGAGCGATTCAATTTCCTTCACACTGCCAACGTTCGATCCTTAAGGTCATCAGATAACTTAATACTTATGACACCTTTGCATAGTAGTTCGTTTTATCATTATTCTTTTTCTGTGGAAGCAGTCCGGTTGTGGAATGATTTACCAGAAACAATAAAACGTGCGCCTTCACTAGATGTGTTCAAAAATAAGGTTAAAATCTTTTATCTTTCGCAATAGCTGTTTTCACTTTTTTGTAATATTTTTACGTTATGTATTTAATATATTATGTATGTATTATGTTATGTTTATTATTATATGTATTATGTTTATTTGTCTTATTTAAATGTATGTATTTTAAGTATTTATCTCGTTTATGTAAGTTTATCTGTTTATATTAAGTTTTAAAACATTAGATGTGCATAATAATTGAAACCACCGTCCATGTTTATTTAATGTTATTCTTCTCCATGCACGGTTGTCTGGAAGAGATCGCTCTAAGCGATAAGACCGCCGATTGTAACACTTATTGTTAAATTGTTTTAATTATTTTTTTAAGGTATCTCTAATGTGGTGTTTCAATAAAGAGTTAATCTATCTAATCTATCTATCTATCTATATTTATAAGGATACCTGTTTTATTGATAACACGGTGAGAAAGCAAAATTATTAACCGTATTGAAATTGAGTTTTCAACCACACTTGAGCAGATTGCTCGAGTAACAAATGAGTCAATTTCGAGCGTTCGGCAAACGTACAAAAGTGAATAATTCACACAAAACCCTTTTTTAATAACCTCATCTACTGCCACGCCAAGTAAAGAATTTAAATTTACATCAAACAGAAAAGATTTGTATAAATTTATCTAGACTTTCCCGTCACTAGGTATTAGGAAAAAGTTTTTAGTTGCGATAAACATTAATATATTTAATCTGGATAGCTTAACTTTTTTAAAACTTTAGTAAATAACAATTGCGGCATGTGCGGCATTTTGTGGAATTGTTTTGAATTTTGTAAAATTTTGAAGTACCTATACTTTAAATGCCATTTTTTCAATGAAAGATTCCGAATTTTAAAATCTCGTAAAACTAATGTTGTTGACTTATAGGAGTACCTAGATTGACCCGCTTTCTGGATTTCATACCAATTATAGCTGTATAATAATACAGCCTGATTGGATATCAATTTTTAAACTGTAGCACTCTCTCCATAGGAAAAAAAATAACTGTGCTTAAATTAAAGTGCCAACTTGAACTTTGCCTGCGCGGCACGGCAGTGCACTCGTTATCCTGAGATATTAAGTATCATGAGTGCGGTAAATTCACTGACAACTGACACTAGTTTCTAGCAAGAAAAATAATAACATCAAAAAAAAGATAAATGGTGATGGAATCCAACACAACTCTGAGCTTATTGTACTTTGGATTAGAACCTATAAAAATAGATTATATATTAAACTTGTGAATACAGCAGCCAAATATAGTTCGAAATTATTGTAATAACCGTCTCAGTCAATAGGTTTGCAAAGTCGGCTTGTCCTATCATAACATCTAATATCATATCATAACGTAGTCGGATATTATATGTTATTATTAGGTACTTGCCTACTTACTATCTACTCACATTTATTGTAATGTAGATACTGCAATCAATATACCGGGTGTAACTATGAAATGTGTGTACATATATCTAGTAAGGAATCTACTTGCTAAATGTTTAAACTGAAAACACAACAAAAAAAAATTAATACAAAGTTTACAAAAAATATTTATTTCTATTTTTTAACAACCCCTAATACAAGAATCTACCTACGCAAAATCAATGTAAGCCCACGCGCTCCTTCCGGCTTCACAATCAATGATCCGGTCGGCGCGGGGAGTGCGGAAGCGGCAGCGCGCGGGCGCACCCGCCATATACATAGGTATATGCTTGCGGCGGCGGCGGCGCGGGCGCCGCGCACCGCCTTTTGCCTTTTGTCCAGCTGATTTCAGGGGTGCATCGAAGTCAGTTTGAGGAAAACTTTGACTTGCCATAACGTTACCGTATTCTTTTATCGTGATTTTTTTAAATTAATTAAAATAAAAAATTATAAATGATTTATAAAACTGTTCTACAACTAGAAAATACTGCATTACCTCATACAAAAATGCACAAATGAATACGCTTATAACTAACATTCTATTTACCTATTTTCTTTAAAAATAAAAGTAAATACATTTCAGAGCAACATTTCTACGAAAAGTAATTACATTAAAGAGCCAGATTAACCACTGATGTAATAAAAATATCCCAAAGCATTTGGATATTAGAATTCTCAGCGCTCTTGTTTAATTTTTTTTCTCATTCCAGCAGGTGTCTGGCGACGCCGCGCCGCCTGGACCGGGACAAAGGTACAAAGATTAAATATTTAACCGACATTCTTTGCCTTCACAGCTCGCATACAATCCAAAACTGTCTGCTAACATTATGTTACCTACACATATAAGCGTCCTTAACGACGGCTTCATAATCTGCTTCACTATCTTCGTAGTAGCAGGAACTTGAAACATCACTCAAATGCCTTTTAGCTCTTTTGCACGCAAGATAAGATTACTCTCGAAATTGTGTCTCTAATGGACAGATAAACTAGTGTAATGTCACCAACTTTTAGGGATACATTCCTTTCTACCAAAGTTCTTTTAAATTTTGTAACTTACTTATCCCCAAAACAAATCTAAAACTGCAGTGAACAGACTCTACAAATTCGGATAAACGCCCTTCTCCTTTTCTATTAATTCTAGTAGGTACGAAAGCATTCATTACCCGTGATTTCCCTTGAGGGTAAAAAAACTGTGGAAAATCCTGTTAAATATACAAAACGATATCAGCAAACTTCTCTACGACCGAAGTTGTAGGGTAGAAAAGGCTCTATATTTTTAGGGGGATTGTAGCGCAAAAGGTTTTGCAGCTCGTCGAATTTTATTTTAATGAAGGTGAAGTAAATATATTGTGGTTTGCGGTGAGAAAGTTGCTTGGACTTAAAATCTTTATACTTACACTGAAAGCGAATAATGGAGTGGGAATGCAATGCGAAGTAAAATTGAATTGCAAAATAGGCTTTGTCCACGTCCTCTGACGAGATGGCCTGTTGCGTACACTACCGTAGCATAACTAATATACACCACCACAGTGTGATGACCTGTCCAAGTGTCCAATCGTAGGGATACTACATAGCAGTAAAGTAATTTCGCCATATAATTTCATTGTGAAATTATTCTCCGGTCTATAAACTATTTCTATGCTATAGTGATTAGGAATAGTTCCTCAAAGATCTACACCAAAAATCACGTCGATCCGTTGCTCCGTTGCTGCGTGAAATATAGACAAACCAACAAACGTACAAACACACTTTCGCATTTATTATAGTAAGTACAGATTTTAACGATTCTTCTAGAATACATTGCAAAAGGTTATATCATATTTAAATCGATTTTCGAAACTTTTTGCGAGTAAAGAGATAAGAATCATATATATCGTTTTAGATTAGGTTATTTTATTACTATATTTACTTATTAGTTTAAGTTATTCTTAGGGAATTTATACCATCCAGCTATTTTATGTAGGTAATGTTTAATTTTATATTTTTTTGTTCTGCTATTTTAATCGCTAGCTATAGCCAATTGCTTTTTGCAAAATCGAGGATATTCTGTAACCATAAATACTTAAGAAAGTATGTTGGCGATTTTATATCCCGGAAAAATGCACTCTTCTTGTGGCAATCGCTACGTGGGTGAAGCCGTGGATAGCAGCTAGTATCATATATTATATATGTATGTATTAGTTAGTAAACTCAATCAGAAGTCAATAAAACCAACGTTCCACTACAAAACTAGTCAAACAAAATAAACAGAGCAGATATGTAATCATATTATTGGCGTGAAAACTGGGCAAATAGAAAAGTTGGGGTAGTTTGTTCCCTAGGGAGCAGAACGATCCAAGTAAACTCGTCGCTGTGTTTGTATTGCCTGTGTTCAGAAAATAAACACCCTAGAAAAATAGGATTGATCGAGCCAGGGTAACTCAGAGACGAAGTTTGTACAACTGTCTAAGACAATGTTCGTCTTACGTTTCATTAAATAATTTCGTTTTACATCAGCTCTTATTTCATTTATGATTTTTAAAATAAGTTGATTATTGAGATTTTATTATTGTCGTTAGACTTTAAAATGTTGCACACTCATTACTTGCATCTGGATCGCATATCTGATGTGTATAATTTTATGGAACAAATATTAAAACACCTACTTTGTTGAAACACCAAAATAAAAATAAGAAAATTTAAAAAATAAAATCTTTAAAACTAATACGAGTAATTTGCATAGATCGGATCAGGAAAATATTTCCTTTGCTATCTAGATCTTGATAGGTAAGTAAAAAACATGAGTATCTCTAAAGAAGGAATTCAAATAAATCATTTCAAAAATTTACAAAGCACTATCACAGACTCTGTGGTCAAAAAGGCATTCGTTTCAGTTCAATTTGCACACGTACACAACAAAGAAGCAGTATTTTCTCTTTCGAAATTCGTTTAAAACGTATATTGCCGTACACACTCGAAAACTTCCAGAGTCGAGCCTAGTCAAACTTTAGGGGTATTATCAAACTTATTTAATTTCTAAAGACTATTAAAAATTTAATGTTCAATCAAAATTTATTTATTTAAATGTATAAATGTTCTTTTGCTGACTGAAAATTTAATATTTTCATAATCAATTAAATATAAAGTACCGACTCACAAAATAAAAAAGTTCCACCCCCTACCCTAAAACCGGGCCTGGAGTTTTTAACGGAACATCCGATTCTGTCGGCACTGCCGCCGGTGAATAATTTCGGCACCCTTTCAGCACTTTTTCTCTGTCCATTGCACATAAATGGAATACAGCGATATTAAAGAAGCATACATATTTTTCGACCCCTCTGTAGCTCTGAAAATGTTTCGAGGAATATAATGTTTCTCTTCTTTACTGCGACAAAACTGACCGCGCCCGGATTGAACAAGAATTCAACTATAATAAAAAAAACCATTGACCATGATATATTAGACTACACTAAGTAGACGGAGTTTTAATGCAGAAACCCACTAATAAAGTCATCAAAGCAATACGGAAGCTGCTGTATATAGATACAAACCTTACAGACTTATCCTCACATCAAAGTATCTTGACAATATTTCATACATAGGACCGTCATAGACAGCACCCATGGTGTACCTAATTGTTGGGTCGGACTGTCAAGTGCGGCCATCGGAACACACCAATGGCTGACCGATTTTCCATCTTGTAAGTGGTAACAAGCCCGCTGACCACTATAAGATGTCCTGCCACCTTGCTACGTAATTAATTGTCGCATCATGATATTTTTTTTTGAAATCATGAGCTTTCATAGTCATATGAACAGTTCGATCGAATATCTGGAACAAACTGCCGGCAGAGAGGTACCCAGTGCAAGGTTTCTGGTGAGGTTTGAAATGAATTTTATTGCACAATAAATGATTGCTACAATAAGCATGAGCTTATTGTAGGTTTCGAACGAACATATTAGACCTTCCGATCATCGGGTCATCACTAGCACTAAGCCATCATCGCTTCTTCATATCTCTGTTCTTAATTACAGTTTAAAGGGTTCATCAAATTATTATCTTATATCCCTATAATGCAGGCTATCGTGGACCGGAGTGTTTCTAAGAAAATGTATCTACTAGGTACTCTCTACGGGATGACTCACATCAGAGACTTGTATCATGCTTGCGCTAAAATATAAACAAAGAAAAGTTCATCTCTCATGTTTAGGCTATATTGCTAGTCGATAGGTACCCAGCTCTACTCATTATAAAGCAATCAAAATTACAAGCGCCATTATCGTTGCAAGAGATTCAATGTACAATAAAATACTCTCCCTCTAGTCCCTATTTAAGGTCGTGCTACGTATAAGTTTCTTATTTTTCACTATTTCATTTATTACCATCTTTTAATAGCAATCCGAAGGAAATAAATGTAACAAAGCGCTACATACTTTGAACGAGCGAAAGAATAAAATAAGCTTGACGTTCATTCAAGAGTAAGTACTGCCTTTGTTAGACAAGCCTCGAATTTGCTGGGATTTTTTTCCATTCACTGATATTGAATTATAGTGCTGAAATATTAGCTAGCATAGCGTACGATACATTGGAAAATCTATTGAATACAATAAAAACATCGAATATGGGAACACCTTGCAAAATAAACGAGAGCTGGCGGCCTACGGCTACGCTTACGAATGGCAGCTGAAACGTTAAATATTCCGTCCACGTTACAGGCCCGACACGACCTCGATTCCAGCACTCGATTTAAACGTCTAAAGCCATTTTGTTCCCACTAAAGGTATCAGCGGACAAGATGCTGACATATCTGTATATCTTCCAAACATAAATCATTAAGCGACGCAAACGGCAACAAACCTCGTCAGAATATACATCTGTATTACTACTTCTCTGTAACTATATAAAGTGGTCTTTGTGTTAAAAGTGCATTTTTAACTGTTGCAACGTCTCGACCTTAATAAGAGTGCAGCAATTAGCGCCGGCAGAGAGACAACAGCGCACGATCTCGGGGTTCATTACCGCGGGCTTTCGCTTTCCGACAGCTTTAATGATCCTCGCTAGGAAATTATGCATTATGCATAGTACCATCCTTTAATATGTCACCGTGCCAATATTCAGGTAATTTACGACACCGTTCAGTGGAACATTTTGCGTTCAATAGAGGCAGACAGCCTAATCCATCCCCTGGGGCGACTCATCAATGTCGCGCCGCTTAAATGTACTGAACAAAAAACTTCAATAAAACCAACGTTACGTCTCTTCGTGCTTTATTGCTTGAAAGCCGTTCAGTCACTGAAACAGCCGTTCTTGCGAATAAAGCGTCCGTTAAAATAACTTTTACGAGCTCGTTGCTATGATAACTGCGTATAAGCTACTCCTGCGATGCTGAAGCAATCGGCTTAGTTACTATGATGGTATAACTATGCTACCATAATAATTATACCACACAACTTTGTAATTTTATATGTTAGATTACTTTAGATTAGCTTTTGCCCATATATCAATGGTGTAGTCAAAGGTATGGTAAACACGCCGAAACTGGACCTCACATGCGGCAGCTGGAACATACCGATAGAAGTATGGCGTCAGAATTGAGGGTGAAGTCAGCGTTTCCTTCGCTCCTAAGCAACCTTACTAAAACTGAGCTACTTCAATTTTATTAGAACAGTTATTTTTTGTCGTCTAACCTTCGTCATAAGCACGTAAGCTAATACTTTGAGACTTTTCACGTTCCATAAAAACATACCCATTTTTCTCATTCATTGCATTCTGTCCTCATATTTCCTGTCAAAACAAACTCGAACTCTATAACTCGGAAGATACCTTGTAACAAAAACTGTTATTTATCCAGGTACGAGAGCCCACTTACTCATTCTATCCACGCGGATAAATAGCCGTTTCTTGTCGACAAAAAATCTTCTGCATTTTGCTCAGAATTTTCAAGGAGAGTGTAAAAAAAGTTTCGAAGTGTGAGTGTGGATTTATTCTTGTATTGCGGGATTAAGCCATGCTTACATTAAGCTGTGCTCGCTTCTCCTTCTAGTTCGGATTGAATCCTTAGTTTTTATTACGGCCCGATATTAGAATTCCACTCGCCAGCGTCTTAAGCCCATATTGCATTTGGTTCTTTTCAAACTGAATATATTCAATTCGTCTTTTTTCAGTAAACTGATTATTTCCCGCGAAAAAAGCTTCCACGGTTGACGTAACGTTTTCGATGTAGGTATCTACAATTTGCTGAATGAAATAAAATTTAACTCTGCCTACTATAACTTTTAGAAGACTAGTATACCTACATGGAAGTCGTTAAGTGACAATATTATAATTTACTTATTTTTTATAAGGAAAATATTAAATAATTACTTACATTACGCTAGCTACTTACATAAGTTTTTAAACTTTCATGGTGACCAACACAAGGATTAACTTTAGTAACGGGATATTTACTTTAGGAAACTGTTTACTCGTGAACATGGCGCTTGCAACAGTGTCGAAATAGAAAGTGCTCAAAACAAATAAAATACATGGTAAATATCCCGTTAAAATTAATTACGCGAGCTCATCACTTTTCACTCCAACATTGGATGCAAGAAAGATTTCAATCAAGCTGGTTTGGGGCTTGACCAAATATTTATTGAAAATTCAAACTTTACTTTTTTGATGTTATAACTACATTTCTATTTACGGTACGTAAGTTAAATTCACATCGACACTATTAATTGATAAAACGTTTCGCAAGCTCGTATGCTCAAAAAGAACTATTTGCTTGTTTGTTACAAAATTAACATACTTACCTAATTTTAAATTGTACAGATACCTAATAAAATTTGTACTAAAGAATTTACATGTATACGAGGTTTTATTCATGCTAAATCCTAATTTCAGTAAAAAGCTCTCGATAGTCGAAACCCGTCCATCCATCATCCCGGCTGAATTCATCGCGCATTCCTGTCACATCAACTCTTCATCACGAAGGTAAAATAGCTTAATGCAAATTGCGCAGCTCTCCGACTCACAGCAAGTTTGTGAAAGCACGATAAGTTGAATCCTGAGAAATGAGCTCTTTGCGAGAACCGCCCAGGAGAATATTATGCTATTCGTTATTTTCAGACAGATACCGTCGCCTATGGATGTTTTTTTTATAAATTAATTTTTGTTTTATAGCTAAGATTGTTTGTAAACGTACATAGCTGATGACGTCACCATGAGGCCTTTAGACGAAATATTTAAAAAAAGTAAATCGTACCAACAAACCTGCCAGGACCTTTATACATCAAAGTCAATAACAGAGCAGTTTTTACTCCTCTAACAGATGACCTAGATGACCTTAGTAGCGTGATTGATGCTCACACTAATGTCGACAAGAGTGCGGATTCAGATTTCTTCTTCATGCATTGACCAACATTTAATTCAGGAGTTGTCATCCTTGGTGATGTTCGTAAGAATATTACAAGAGCAAAGTCGTCCTTATAGTTTTTTTTTTCTTCTTTCGTGGCCCTTATAGTTTCTCGATGAAATCTAATGTCAATACTGGTATTGACATTAGGTTACTGTTGTTGACATTAGACTGTTATTGACATACGCATTTGATCGTACCCAAGGGCGTTACTTTGCAAAGAAAAATACATAGCCTTTTTAAATAGGTTATACAGGCACCATAGATCGATGATAGTCCCTATAGTACAGTTACCAGGGACTTGATAGTTCACGGGGACTATAATCGACCTATTTCTAAAATAGATCTATAATTGGCCACGTATAAAAACAGATAAGGATAGGTAATTATAAGTGATACGTATACAAACGCCTCCGGGAAAAGCAGGTCCCTGTTTCATTAGCCCAGATGCGTCAGTGGACTCGGTATAGGCTGCACGCTGCTGCCCGAAGTAATCAATGTTACTTGGGATTGATTTGCTTTGATTAAGTATATAGGTATTTGGATGTACAGCAATTTCTAGATCGCCTGGCTTAGCAGCTTGAAGCTCACCACCCTTGAAGAGTTGGAAATTTGTCTCCGAACACCTATGGGTGTGTTTGCCTTCGTCTAATCTAAGGTTTAGTGTATACGCCATGTATTTTGACTCAGTACATTATAGTCTCTTGTGATCATAATGCAGTACCTACACATTGAGATGAGTAGTCATGGTGGTAAGTAGTTATATTAGATAAAATGGTTTGGAAACAATAGAAAAAATTTATACTAGAATACATCTATTCATACAAATATAGAAAATTAAAGTGTCTGTTTGTAATATCTAAATAACAGGTTTTTAACAGCCTATGATAGTATATACAATTATACAGTACCTATAACAAAACAACCATTTTTTATATTTTTGTCTGTCTGTTTGTTCCGGGTAATCTCCGAAACGGCTGGGCCGATTTTGACGGGACTTTCACTGGCAGATAGCTGATGTTATAAGGAGCTTAAGCTACTTTTATTTTAATACAATTAGGGTTCCTCGCAAAAAAATAAAACCCTTGAAATCCAATATCTCCGTGCGGGTAAAACCGCGGGCAGCAGCTAGTTTATAATAAAAGAAAATTTACGAGAAGATCTCCGTAAATTGATATATCCAGAGCCTTATGAATGACATACATATGTCAAATGTTTTACAACGCCGACACGATATTATGAGCCAATCTCGTTTCGACACATTAAAATATGATGGCTATGTGGTTCTTAAACAATAAAGAATAGAAACATGAGCGTTTTACGCGGCCATATACCGTTAGATAAGTGCTGGATTCGCTGCGAGACGCCTGCCTCAAATTACGCTTTTTATTTCCGCAGATTTTATTATAGTAATAACGTGAAAAGAGCCATGAATAATGTTTTATACCTAAGTACCTACCTATATGTATATAAGTATTGTTAGCTGTACGTACAAACCGTTAAATTATGTTATTGCTGTTTTTTATACTTAAAAGGCTTGCGTTTGACCATTAACTCACGTGCTGATGATAAGTGACGATGCGGTCGCAGATGATCGAGGCACGCCTACCTAGAAGATATACCTTGCGCCTTGATCGTCTTACTTTAATTGAGGTGTTTTCTGATGTGCGAGTTGTTAACACCGCTTTGCTCGTGAAGTCTGCCGCCAAGCAGAATTGTGCAAGCATTACTGTGTTCCTGTTTGATGAGCAGAGTAGCCAATGAAATTACTGGGCTTATGAGACTTAATACCTAATATCTCAGGGTAACGAGCGCACTGCAGTGCCGCACAGGCGTTTGTGTTTCAAAGTTCTGGGTGGCACTGCAATTGTTATGGGCCGGCGTTATGCTTACCATCAGGCAAACGACCAGCTCGTCACATTACCAAATAACACTAAAAAAAAGATACCACTTTTTAAAATTTTAAGATAAATACACCTATTTTATGGTCACCCATATACTTGTCAAGTTGACATAAGGATAAGCTGTCACCAAAGCCAGTATAACAGGGTGCGTAGGGCGTATTATAGGGCCGACGGTCTATCTATGCCTACAATAATTTAGGGTACCTACTACCAAAAGACGTTACAAGAGCACCAAACTAAACATCCCATATTTTAACGCTGTCTTATCAGCCAAAATATGTGCCGTATTTTTAGATCATACTTACTCCAGCGCAGCACAGCGACTCGAAATGGATCCTGGCCACCAGCACAAGAACCACACCTCTGTTTTCGATACTGCGCAGCTTCTCGCCAGTCGGCGACACCTATCTCGCGCAGGTCTGCCTCTACAACCTCAATCCAGTGATATCTGGGTCCCGGCGAGCTAGACTCCCTAGACAGAGCGAAGCCTATTTAGGAGCCAGAATCTGTTTGTAATGGGACTTAATTATTAATTAGGTAGATAATTCTTATAATTTAACGGTTGGTAAGCTAACAGTGTTCCGTTTTCATTACATTATTAATATTATTTTTTTCAATGACTGTAATAATTATTCTCTGTTAACGAATCCTTTTGATGGTATTCTGTGGCTCCCAAGGGTTCGCGGACCTCAGGTGTGAATTAAATTAAGTGTGTTAGCAGGTACTTACATTGTACCCTTATTTAACAAATCACAGGTAGAGGTTTTGTAAACAATGGTTATTTATTGTTTATACCTGGTAGCAAACCATGTGAGCGACTAGATACCACCCTCAAGTTGAAAATCAGCCGTCAAGCAGTCTGCTCGTGAAGTCTGCCGCCAAGCAGTAGTGTGCCAGCATTACTGTGTCCCGGTTTGATGAGCAGAGTATCCAGTGAAATTACTGGGCTTATGAGACTTAATACCTAATGTCTCAGGGTAACGAGCGCACTGCAGTGCCGCGCAGGCCTTTGTGTTTCAAAGTTCTGGGTGGCACTGCAAATGTTATGGGGTGGCGTTATGCTTACCATCAGGCAAACGACCAGCTCGTCTCGTTACCAAATAATATAAAAAAAAGTCATCGATGTACATATCACGACAGTCGCACTAGAGAGCCAGTTTTTTCTTAGTTTAGTGTGTCAACTTTTACGTCTATTACCGCCGTCAGCCGTGAGATAGTGATCAGACCCTACCCTAAAAAATTATCAGTAATGTATCATAAGAAACAAGCTTTAAATTATATACATTATATACCTACATAATATAGGTACAGTGTAAATTTGGCTTTATATTCCAAAGCTCAGTAAATTTATTACAAGCAAGGTAATACGTAATGGAGGATCTTTAAGCGGATAAGGGAGACATAACACTAGCGCTAATTTTTCTATTTCACTATCCTTACGATTTGATTTTTGAAAAATCCTTTGATTTAGTAGTGTGATTTTCCTTTGATTTTTTTTTCTTTGCTCGGGCAGCGTCTTGATTCCTAATAAAAGAATCACATATGCTGGCTTAAGTATAATATGGAAGTTTATGAAATATTTTTTATAGTGTTAACCGACACTAGCGGATGTTCACACAAAATATGGAAGTTTTCATGACTAGTGTGAACAGAGGCACTGTAAACCTGTAGGTATTCAAGCGTGACACCGTCGACTACATTATTTATGCACACATGACAGACTACACGACTGAGTTTTACTGTACATCAGGTAAGATTTGGACCAAAAAGCATATCTTATTAAGTAATAATAATATCGTAATATTGTTCACATAAAATGAATTTCTTTATAGAAACACCTGAGACATAATTTCGCCTCTGTAAATATATGAGACGATTAAAGTGCGCGAACCCAACTCGTTTGTTTTTATTATGCCCTCAATTTGCGTCTTGTACGAGAGGGCGCTACAGTTCTACAATACACAAAGAAATTTTTTATAAACAATAATTAATAATAAAGATTCTTATTGCACATTAACACGCATTATTACAAATAGGTTCATCAAAGACTGTTACTTATTGCCTGTAACTTGTGTAGCCTCGTAACTAGGTTTACAAGAAAATTTGAGACCACTCTAACACTACTTATACAACTAATCCCTTCCCTAAGCGGTGTATGGGCAGTTAGAGACTTGTCGCTCTTTCTTTGGGGTGGGGACCCCAACGCTCCAAACGTGAGGTTTGGGAAAACAACCGGAAGGTGCCTCGCATTGCACATTGCACGTGGCGAAGATGCGGTCTCCACTCCTTCTAGGACTCCTGAGGCCTAGAGTGTGAACACGAGAGTGTTCATCTTCTGCTTTCGGACCTCGTAGAGACACGATTGTTTCCGCATGGTCCTTTATAGGCACGGTAAATAACCGGATACCGTGATGGCCTACGTAGACGTTGTCACCGAAGGTGGGGTTCCATAACTGGGACCAGAAATGCACTGTATATTCTGGAATTTTTCTAAGTCTCTTCTAACCAACATCATCATTTAAGAAACTTCAACATAGTTCAAGTGAATCAGCTGATCTGGGGATGCCCAGAAGTTCTGATTTCTGTAGTGAAATTTAGACGTAAACATTAAATGCCTTTTATTCAATGAATAATTCCGAATTTCAAAAACTCGTAAAACAATGTCGTTGACCTCCAGGAGTACGTTGACCCCCTTTCGGGATAATATACAAATTTAAACTCAGGGTGTATATTTTTTTTTAATGTTATTAGGTAACGAGACGAGCTGGTCGTTTGCCTGATGGTAAGCATAACGCCGGCCCATAACGATTGCAGTGCCACCCAGAACTTTGAAACACAAAGGCCTGCGCGGCACTGCAGTGCGCTCGTTACCCTGAGACATTAGGTATTAAGTCTCATAAGCCCAGTAATTTCACTGGCTACTCTGCTCATCAAACCGGAACACAGTAATGCTTGCACACTACTGCTTGGCGGCAAACTTCCCACTAACAAAATATATATAATATATATATAAATACAAATGTACATAATCTACATTATACTTCAGATAATTTTACCATAGAGAAGTTGCCTACGCCCGCCCGCCCTACCGTACTAGGTATTACGAACACTGTAATTTGCAATGGACCCGTTAAAACATACCACTGGCGGATCGCCAGAATGATGTCCTACGGAATGTTGTAGGTGGTACCTGACCGATGTCGTATTATTCAAAAGGAATGACGAACGATGTTATCTCACAAAGGACTCCTAAGAATAAGCCCAGTCATGAACTCAGACTGCCCTCTTTCTTTGTTGATGGCAAACTTTCCGCTGAATCATTTAAAATCAGAATTCAGTTTGGCAGAAGTTTTATGATCCCCTTTCATAGGGTAAATAAGGTTGCCGTTGAACCTACTTCTGAAATCTGGTAAAATTATGTAGATACCTATTTATTAAGGTTAGGATTGAGTTAGGAGTCATTTTTCTTTTACTGTTTCGCAATAACTCACCTTTTTCTTATTTTCGAGTCTTTATAATAGATATTCAGCAAGATCAAGCGCAAAAAAAAAATTTTTGTCACCAAGAAATTGGCTACGATTGTGCAAAGGTTCAGGAAGTATAAGTAGATAGATTTTAAAAAGCTACTAAACCTAACAAATAATTGTTTCTGTTATTAGGTAGAACTATTACATTACTTATTATAATAGGTATCTTTAATAATAGAATGATTCAAAGGCTGGGACAGACAAACAAAGCTGCATAACTTATAGTCTCAATTTTTTGGGTCTTAAAATAGTAGCCCACAAAACTGAAATGATTACGAAATAGGTAATTACCTAGAGGTTCCAGGTTCTGTCATAATTATTTTTTTTACCTAAATACTCGTAGATATAACAATGTCATATTATAACATATCGGTAGGTACCGATACAAAACAACAATATTAGGTACAATGACTTATAGTAAGCACTTATTTATTACTAAAAACGAACTGAAATTAAACTCATGAAAAGAAGCGATATACCCGGTCTATACCTATTTTGAAATTCAAATTCTTCGAAATAGGACCGGGAAAATTTTACGCCGGACAAAGGGCTGAATACAGAACTTTGTAAGGATTCAGTTATTCATCCCCTGTCCAAATTTTACTGATTTAGTGCACCGATGGACTAAGTACTTACCTACTATTGAGAACTGAACCGTGAACGTGATAAATCGGTAGCAAACGTTTGAAAAATTTCAAACCGGAGGTAATCTAAGGGTCTTTTGCTTGAAGAAATTTTCTAAAGGTCTTTGGATATGTTGTACCTAACTGTTGTACCTCGTCACTCAGTCGTGAAAAAGGGTTTGTTCCTGTACCTGGGTTCAATTGTTTTAGTAGCTACTTAGATAGGTATGGCATTAAGTCTATAGCTCAATAACCCAATTATAACAGATAGAGAGATCTTTAACAATATTTGCTATTCATTCGGCATTACTGCCACGGTTTACGACCCGACCTTTATTAATATTCTATCTACGTTTAAACGGGAGAAATGGATGGTTTACGATTTGTAAATAAGCATTAAAATTTTACTACGTTTCCTTACTGTCAATCTGATGATTATAATCTCACTTTAAGGGCAGGATACGGCGCGCCGCTTTCTCGCTCGCACATCTCAACATTTTTGAAGATAATAAATATTTTAATATAATTATGAAAAATCGCATTCGGTGAAGTTGCTGGCAATAACATTATAAAGTTACGGCAAAGGTATCATTTTGATCCGATCAGATTTTCATATAATATGAAAATGAGCAAAACATAAAATCCCGTTTTTAGATTTGAAAACATAAGTGGATCTAAATGAAATTTTTTCAGCAACTTCACCGAATGCAATTTTTCATAATTATATTAAGTGATTGTTTATCTTAAAAAATGTTGCGATGCGCGAGCGAGAAAGCGGCGCGGAGTATCCTGCCCTTAAGGGGCAGAATACGGCGAATATTTCGGAGCCTAATCAGTTAGGTATACCTATTATCCTAGTTAGGACACGAGGAAACACCCCGTATAAACCTTGGGATCCATTGATCCCAAGTGATAATGAAGTTACCCATCGGTAACTTCTTCACTATCGCAGAGCTCAAAAATCACAACAAACATATTTCTCACATCAAAGTTTTATTTCTTGTAACAGAATTAGAATCACAAATATTTACTATTAGGTACAATCAGGTATATAGATTTATACATTTAAAACTCAAACTTATTTGAAGAAAGACACCCTTGTGTACCGATGTTTCTTTATCACGACAACAATAATTAATTTTGATTTCATTTAGTAAGGTTACAATATTACTTTACATTATAGGTAATAACACCGAGATAATCACTGAATACTATAGAAGGAAAATAGATGGACCCATTAAATAGGTAGGCACGAGATATTTGACCGAATCAGACGTTACTTTGCGGAAGTCCATTTTAAATAAGATATATATAGGTAATGTGGGTAATATATAGATAGTTTTAATTCCCAAGAAAATATGTCTAAATGCTTAAGTTTTGAATTTAACCAAACGTAACTTACCCACATTATATACCTTATTTAAATATGAGATATTTGGTAATGTTTTATAATACGTACCTTACATTATCTTACGATAGAAAATAGAAACCACATCTTCAGATTACGAGGATACAGTCAGCTACACAATCAGATATTAAAATATTAGCTAGTTCTGTATAATCACGGTGCAGCGAGCGGACGGCGAACATGTCCCAGATTTTTTTTTATAAAAACCCTTGTATTTTATGTCAACTGGGAAATGGTCTGTGTATGTACCTACACAAGGAAATGTTGTAATTAGTTCATCACATATGATCTTTCCTAGCGAAGAGGTCAAGTGTAGGCAAATACATAGTAGTTTAAATCGGTTTGTGATTTTCTATTTGCAACACGCGTAAACTATTTTGGCCTGAAATTAAAGCCAGGCGGTTCTCAGTCATCCGAATTCAATAATTAAACACCAAACACGGAGAGCTTATGCTCACACCGGCGGTGACCGGCCTATATCCTTTGCACGTTTTGTGATACTATTTCAGCATAATAAATACATTAGATAGATTGTCAATCCTTTGGGTTAGAAAGTACAATCAAATCATGTATCGTGTCAAGTTCGTAAAATATTTTAGTCGCCATAAAGCCCTTATATACACAAAATACACAGGTTGATATATATGACATTTGACTAGTACAATATTTATAGGCTTGAAACAAATAACCCCTTCAAATAGGCCAATTAAAAATAATAATAAACCTTTTCACGATAAATAATTAACCAGTACCTACATAGGATTAAAAATTTAAAAAAATTAAAACGCTTACACACTCATACCCCCGCACTAGGATTCCCTGTGTCGCAGGTGGCATGGACACACACAGATACACATCACAAACATCCAAGACCCGAGAACAAACTTTATGCTTACACAAAATCTGCCCCGGCCGGGAATCGAACCCGGGACCCCTCGCTTTGCAGGCAGGGTTACTACCAACTTAGCTACGGAGCCGTCAACATTTGGCAGATTGGCCGCGCCGGCGCGTAAAACTTAAAATTAAAGGTGTAATATTGTGCTAATGGTAATTTATCACAACGAAATTATAACAGAAACAATGGAACTTAATAGTAAATTTCTACGTTTAGCTAAAACATACAAATCAAGTAATCGAGTGAGCGGCCTTTCTAAATAGCACAACGGTTTTGTTAAAATAATCTTGTAATATTAGATTAAACAAGCAACATAAAATTAATAAAGCTAAAAAAAACTAGGTCTAGCATTCGCTTTTATATCATCACAGATCAGAGGGCCTATTGTGAGTTTTACAACATGTTAACGTTTTAATATAGTGACCGGATTTACGCGGATTTTGTATGAAAAACTATACAGCGCCCCTAGCGGCGCGTTTATGAACCAGCATCACGCATACCTTTAGTAGATATGGCATTTACTTGACAAAAGCGGTCGTCGCTTAAATAGATTTTAACGGCAAACCTCACACTAGACATATGCGCGAGCACTAGTGCCTGGCTTCTCCAACCTCAACCTTATTTTTGTTTCAGTCTCTCTTTCTAAACGAACATGAAAAATTGATGGAATATATTTTAGAACTGCCAAATTAATCCACTTGCTTGTAATTAGTGTTTTAGCGCCCACGAATTTAGTTGCATCTAATTTGTCAATTATGGATGATATTTAACAGCTCTAAACGTAAATATGACCTGTCAAACATCTTCCATCCCTTTCTCATGTTTCTTATTGGAAAGAGAGGGCGAAACTAAAATTAGGTTTGTTTACGACGCCAGAATCGACACCACCTACTATATAGTATTATGACCATGTAGGCCGGATGATAACTAATCCATGATTAAAATTTGAGCTATTTTATAACTGTAATGATACCTTTACAAGATCGCACACTCCGTCCTTCGGTCCTAGTTTGACACAGAAAACAAACTGCTTGGTAGACAGTAGACACATAGAGATACGGTGCATTCGGGTAATTGCGAAAAGCGGAATATTAAGATTATTACTCATTTCTACCAAACGCGGCAACATCTATTACTCTGGCAACATTTACCTAGCCGTCATCTTCTGCTTCCCAGTTTAATGTTGCCAGACCAATAAATATTGCCTCGTTTGGTAGAAATGGGTAATATCGGAATATTTCGCTTTTCGCAATTACAGAAATACCCGAATGCACTATGCTTGAAATATAGATCTTAATTTTAACAATCGTCAAGACGACGACGAAGTCGACGATTGTCAAGAAATGTCAAATATCTGTTTTAGGGCGGAGTTCGCCAACCATTTTGAACGGAAGTTTAACTATGAACTTTACTAGGTTTAACTCCGAACCGAAGTTCATAATATAGCTTACACTCCGAATATTTTGAAAGAGAATTTTGACATCTAAGTAGGTACTGTCAAAGCTAGCTCTTGAACTGCCGCTTACAATCTCTTTGCTGCTGATCACTTGAACGTCGTTAATTTCAAATTTGGCGAACTCCCACCTTATGGGACTTATAACCTACGCATTACCTCAGAATACATAATTTCAGTGAATTTTTCGTCGATATCTGATCTGTAGTCAAGTTTAATCGCAAAAAACTGACCAAACTAAATAAACACTAGGTAGTTTTTACTGCCTTAAATAGTTATAATTAATTCACTTTTATATACATTTTTCGTAATAATGTAGTCTGCCGCCAAGTAGTACTGTGCATGCAAGTATTCCACAGTCTGATGAGCAAAGTAATCATTAAAATTACAGGGCATATGAGACGTAATATCTGATTCTCAGGGTAAATAGCGCAAAGCAGTTCCGGGCAAGTCTTCATTTTAAAAATCCATGGGTGGCACTGCAATTGTTTTGAATTGTTACAACATACAAAAAGTATATCTAAAGCCCAATGGCTAAATGTGTTTGGTTCCTTTCTCGCTGATATGAAATGCGTCGCGCGAAAACGAGACAAAACATATTTTAACTACTGGAGAGACTTTAGTGAATAAACCCCATTCCATATTACATCCATACCTTTGGCCACCATTATTTAACATTACCACTTGCCATCACCTGGCCTAGTAAAAAGGCCAACTGTAGTTTACATACTCGCGCTAATACTTTATGGCCCTTTTATAATTATTATGCACACGATACGCCCCTTCTTGCCCCACTCTGTTAACCCAACTGGACCTACATTCACACTATTTCACACCGGTCGTCAAGTTTAGCGTACATATAATAACTACTATACAATAAAAAAAATCAAGACTCATTAAATAGGTACAAGATTAATCGATCAATTTATCCAAAAAAGTCTCAAATCTCATTTTTTTTTAATTCAGTTTGCACTGAAATTACATAAGATGTTGATATAGATGCATTTACAGAGATTTAACCTCTATCTGCCGGGATTCCAGACACAATAGAAAATCTGTTGTCACGTGAATCCACACTCCGGCACGAAGGGCTAAATAGTTTACGAGTTATCTCAAGCCACCGACAAGATTACTGTAACTTAGTTTCTCGTTTTAAAGCTTTTTTCTTCTTCTTTGATATAATCACGTTGTCTTCGTCCATGGAGTCCGCAGGCACTGTTATAGCATTCATTAGGAGGGCTGCTTTGTTGGCGGATTCAGAAAGGGCGTCGGCTTCCATCGACTCAGTGCTGGGTTTGCCATCGGTTTGAGATTTCTGTATGATTTCTGTCTGTTGTGTAGTCTGAAAATTTAAACTTGATTTAAAACACTCTCCTATAGATAATTCTTTAGGTTCTTACCTAGCTTCAGACCAGAACAAGTCTGGCGAAGTTTAGATGAAATTTTGCACATAGATAACACCAAAGAGAGCAATGTATGAGTTTATTCCCGAAAGAGACCAAACTCAAAATCTGCGAGAGGAGCCGAGTGCACAGAGCACAATTTCATAATAATAAATACATCGAAAAAAGTTATCAACCCTTCGTGCATGTGGCACCACAAGTCACAACTGCTTAATCATAGAAAAATATAGGAACATGGTGTATATTTTTTTAGTTCGAAGTTAACATTACTTGCGGCCATAGCTCAACTGGCGAAAGCGTCCGAGACGGAAATCCGGAAGTCGCAGGTTCAATTCTTGCAAGTTGAGTTTTTTTTGGATGTATAATTTTACGACATGATACCTAGGGTGAGTAAGCACGACAAAACTATCACGATATCAGTTAATTAAAATAAGCACCTCATTTTCGAATGCCGTGTCCATCATATGAAGAAGACTATTCCGTCTGCTTTTGGATTTCTTGCTGTCCATTTTTCTTTCAAATTCGGCGATGAACTCAGCTTGGTTCGTATAATTTTCTGGCTTCTGAATCATGTACTTTTGGTGTACGGTAATATCTGAAATTTAGGTTCTGAGGTTAGTGGGAGGACTAACTCTTCTGCGAGTGTCCGTCTGGGTTGTTACCACCGCTTTGCTCGTGAAGTCTGCCGCCAAGCAGTAGTGTGCAAGCATTACTGTGTTCCGGTTTGATGGGCAGAGTATCCAGGGAAATTACTGGGTTTATGAGACTTAATACCTAATGTCTCAGGGTAACGAGCGCATTGCAGTGTCGCGCAAGCCTTTGTGTTTCAAAGTTCTGGGTGGCACTGCAATTGTTATGGGCCGGCGTTATGCTTACCATCAGGCAAACGACCAGCTCGTCTCGGTACCAAATAACATAAAAAAAACAAAAGACTGCTATAAGCCTACAGTTTTGAGTATATGTAAAAATAAAACGTAAACACTTTAATAGTTATTAATGTTAGTAGTAATCGCCACGCAAAAGCGTAGCGTATTATTATAAAGTGAGTTGTAGGAAAAAGTAAACCGTTAGAATTCACTTTGTGGAAGCAAACATAAAATATGTCTGTGGACTGTGTCCCAAAAGTTGTTTTGTTAAGAGGACCCGGGAAAGCCATACAACGTCAGCCAAGGTTGAGATGATTCTACGTGCGTCGCATTCACGGCCTAATCTACAAAATGCAGGTTTTTTAGTACAGCTTTACGGCCCACGTTGACCAAGTGACGTCAGATGTTCTGTCAAATTTGTATAGGGCGTTTTAGCGCTCAGTAGGATACGCCCCGTTTGATTTCCAGTTTTTTCGATATAGACATTTGATTCTCATAAGAAAACGGATTGATTGACATTATAAAAAAATGGAGTCAACATCCCTATCGGAATGTATTTATGTGGTTGCAGATATGGTGACCGCATACTCCTACCAATAAATAAAGTTTGAAGTGTCTTTGGCGCGCATTTTTTCTATTCAAACTTTAGCGTCGATTTTTATCGTAAATATGTACAACAGATGTACAGGAAATATTAACGTACCTACGTAACGTTAAATATAAACGTGCAAATAATAAAAACCATTTTAAAATTGTAGTCAAATACTATACTAAACTAATAATAATTAATGTTACTAGATATACTCTAAGTAAAGAAATACGTACCACTTCCCAAGACTTCCTGGACCATGTAAGGGTACAGCCAACCCACTAGCGGTGTTACTCCCGAGCAGTATTGCGCCTTTTTGTGGTAGAACAACAATCCGTCTAAGGTGATAACGTCGATATTGTAAGGGATTTTCATCATAAACCTGAAAATACAAATGTCAATAAAATAATATTAGTTACCAGGTGGTGGTACGGTAACTCTTCTGCAAGTGTCCGTCTGGTTGGAGGCCACCGGGCACCACTTTGCTCGTATACATAGTATTAAAATGCAAGCATTAGGTACTCTGTTCCGATTTGATGAGCAAAGCAGTCAGTGAAATTACTGGCCTTATGAGACTTAACGCTTGCTAGTTTTATATTATATATTATTGTTATATTATTAATATAGGTATTATTAGGATGACATACATTAGGATGTCTCAGGGTAACGCGCGAACTGCAGTGCCACACAGACCTTTGTGTTTCAAAGTTGAGAGTGGCACTGTAATTATCTTGGACTAGCGTTATGCTTCCCATCAGGCAAACTCATCTCGTTATTCAATGGCGTAAAAGAATATTTGTCAACTTGTTTTTATACAAGTTAAGGAGATGTACAAGACATTATACGGCTTGTTCTCAAGTGCAATATACTAAAACGGGTCGTGCAACAGATTTTCAACACGTTACAATTTTTGATAGAGCAAAATCTACATTTATGCAACGATAAATTCTGAGCCATGTGATCCCGGCGTTTCATTCTCGTGGGCTCCGTAAGCCGGCTAAGGGCACATTCACCTAAGACTAATCGGGAAAAGTCCACACAGGTAGTCTGGTATCCTGCTGGTACCCTGCTCTTACGTGCATACGCCCTAAGGGAATATTATACGGGGCAACAGCATTCTTCTCGATCAAGATTAGAATCTACAGGGATCCCTAAGACGAAGTGTGGTGTTTTATCCTAAACTTATCCTTTACTTGATGTGGAAGGCCTATTTAGAAGTGAACGTCTTCCGCTTGATGTTGGTGAAATATTAAGAGTAGAACTCACCTGTTAAAGCTGTCCTGCTCACAAGACACCTTTGGGAGAAGGATCAAAACCAGTTGGTTCTTTTTACTGAGAATACGTAGGTCATCTAGTTCAAAAAATTGCGACTTCAACCAATAATCTCTGAATTCGAACTGTAAGTAAAAACAGGTTACGACATTATTTTTATTAAAAAACAAAGGTCATTGTCGCGTATGCAATTATAGGTACTTAAAAATAATTACAAATCAAAACAAGACTAATCTCGTCCCTCTGCTAAAGGTACATACACTAAAACTTTTACATTTTATATTTGTCTTATTTGCATGTTTCTATGTAAGTACCTTCCACTCCGAATGAAAAAATAAGATGAACACAGAATAAATAGTGGTAGGTAGTTTGTTTTTTACCGCTAATCTCTGGAACCTGTGGTCTAATTCCAAAAATTATTCCACTAATTCCTATTAGTAAAATATTTTTTACCAATAGAAAGTTACATTATCCCCGAGTGCTTTAGACTACATTTTATCCATCAAATTCCACGCGTGCGAATCCGCAGACAACTAATTACTATATAGTAAGATTATATAAAGTGAGTAATTTATAGTTTCAATTCCGCGATAAAGAATGTCTAATGGCCTAAGTTCTTGGCCATCGAAAGCCATCAGTAAGTAAATTCAGTATAGATCGAACATAGACCATTAGACATTCTTTATCGCGGAATTGAAACTATAAATTACTCACTTTACATAATCTTATTTAAAATGGATTTCCGCAAAGTAACGCCTGATTCCATCAAATACTATTTAGTAATCGTGAAAACACAACTGAAAAATTACAACTGTTTATTATACAAGTGCTTATTTTGTATTCATCTTTATCTTTCTCCAACCATCACAATTTCAATAGATGGGTCTAAGAATGAGAGGGTGTCCAAGAGTGAAAGGGGCGGAGCGTGCGCTTACTCATAGAACGGTCATAAAGTCTTCTAATCGTCATTGGCCATATACGGAGCTATATAACATTAAAGCTTACCTCGCCATCTGTCATTGGCTGAGAGTTCCAGGCTAAGATGTCAATAATATACAATTTATTTTCCTTTTTTTGATAGAAGCCGTCCAATACACAGCAATTGGACATCGACTTCGGATCGTAAGGGTTACCGCCGGGCAGTGAAGTCCGGCATTCGAAAAGGAAATGTCCGAACTTTGAGAACAGTCTGGTGCGGCCCTGAAATTTTAAATATAACGTTGAATCCACCGTGGTTCAATGGCCGTGTTGATGAATGCGTTTAACCTTTCGGAAAAAACATAGTGATAATACTATAGCACGGTGGTAGGGCAATTTCTAGAGCTCTGAAAAGTTCGCCAAGTGCATATAAAGATTTGAAACGTTTAAACCGATTTGGCTGGATAAATTTTAACTCTTTGCATAGACTCAAAAGAGTTGTTCCGTTTTGGTACTAAAATAAATGTAAAAACTAACCAAGCTATCTGTTGGTTTTTTGGAAAGAGCTCTCACAACCTAGATATTCTGGAATGAAATTACAATTTTATAGGCCTGCAATTTCCTGAATATACATAGTTTTTTTTGGTAAGTACGTAACGTGAAACGCAACGTAATTTTTTGAAACGGAACAGTTTTTACAAGGCTTCTTATTGGCTAAAAGTGATAAGGACCAAAGCCATTTCAAAAAATTGACAGAACAGATGACAACACAGCTTATTATTTGTCGAAACTGTCAAAAATGACGTGACGATGACGCCATATATACTTTTATAATGTTGCTGCTTTTTGTATATTTTTAGGAGGGCAGTGTTGCTGTTAATTAATTTAGCATTTCTAATACGCTTTTCTTTAAAACCAGTTTTAAAAAACGCAGGCCTCAAAAATGTTTTTATTATACTGGTCTTTATTTCAGAAAACAATTTGGGGCTAGTTAATTATTTTGGGAATAAAGTACCAAGCTCCATACAAATTTGATACAAGTCCTTTGATAGAGTTCTTTGGAGTAATACCTAGGCCCTATATACCCCTAGGGTAGCCCACAATACCGGACAATTGAGTTACCATTTCCCCGCGGAACTTGCTAAGACGCGGACGCCATTAGGTAATTATAAGTACAACCCATATACATTACTTTTTACTTTTAAGCTGTTACTTTACAGCTACAATAATTTATACTTACATTGCTAGCAACAACTAGCGTCCGGGTTCCTTTAGGTACAGGCACCACCAACCAGTTCTCATTAAAGTCACTGGGCTTCTCAGTCAACCATTCTGATATCATTAGCACTTTGCCATAAGAAGTGGTTCTGCTGAATCCTGCTACATAGATACTTGGTTTGTAGTATGCCTGAAATTATAGATTGAAAATTGGATAATAAGGAAAGTTTCCAGTATTTCATGGTGCCTTTTGTTTAATCAAATCTCTGCTCAACCTAAATTTCTTATGTCAACTAATCATCACATCTTCTTAAGATTCTCACAGAGAGGACGAAATGCTACTTCACTCTGTCTTTTTATACTTGTTTTACTAGCTATGCCCAGCGGCTTCGCCCATTAGCCTAAGTTACTCCTTATAACATCAGCTATCTGCCTTTGAAAGTTCCGGCAAAATCAGTCCAGCCATTTCGGAGATTAGCTGGAACAAACAGACGGACAGAGAGACAAAAATAACTTTTTGTTATAATAAGTACCACTGTACCGCCGTATATACTTTCATATTATTATGCTTTTAGTATAAAGCTGTTATATTGACATTCCAAACAGACATTTCAATTTTATTTATTTTACATGTATGTACTTGCCCCTTACCCGATGATGGATAAGTTTTAGTGATACTCGGTGGATAAACATGTTGTGATTATCGTGGTGCAATTACACTATCCTATCACTAGAAACCCTATCAATAGACTGTACATGAGAGCCCATACTAATCTAGGTCTATTGTGTTAGCCATCTTTGACCGCATCATTGAAAGAAATGAAATTATTTGACATAAAACAAAATTAAATGAAAATAACACATATAAGTAACAGAAAGAAAAAGGATAACAAACAAAAAATACATATGTTTAAAAATACATAACCTATAGAGATTCGCCAAAAAAAATTCATCTCAGCATGAAGCCGAGACCCTTTTTCCTTACTTGAAAGACTCATAAACATATTACTCTGTGTTACATTAAAGAAATCAAAATGAACCTCGATTTTAGTTTCTCAAAAATTGCTCTTAAATTTTCAATCTGGAATTTTCGCAGGTTATTTTATAAAAAAGGGAAAACTCTTTTGCGTAAGTAGTCCAGGTACTACTAAATTTCAATTTGATACATTGTAATACCAACCTTATTGTAAGTCTTAAAAACTTGTTCTTCTTCAACTGCTTTCACCAAGTCCATAATACCCCTCGTTTGATCCAGTTTCTGGTTGCGGTTACTGGAAAATATAGGTATTCAATTTACTCTAGGTACTATATATACAGCACTTTATTTACTTTCTAAGAAAAACAACATCATAAATCATAATCACTCTTAACATGCCACAATAATTATTATCTTCATCCCCTTTCCACCTTGTTCCATACTGGGAATGCAGGTGACACAGCGAGCATTCAGTAGAGCTAGTACAGAATATATACCTTTTTTGGGCTTCCAGTATTTCCTGTCGCCTGGCATCCTGGCTGCCGAGTTTTCCCCAGTTTTTATACAGATCTTCATAATTTGTATTATATTCATCAGTCTCTTTTGAGTTGATAGTGGTGGCTTCAAGTCTGTTCAATAATATATCCATGGTTTATAGCACCTCGTTGTTGAGCCAAGGCAGACGCATAAAAAGTACTCTCTGAGCAGACGTCAACTCGAACTAATTATTCTTCTTCTTTCTTTATTTCCTGGCTTGAAGCTTCTGTAAATAATAAATAACAAATTAAAAGCAGACGTCGCGCTCGCGAATCGCGATTCGCGAATAAATCTGACAGACTGACAGTGACAGCACAGCAGTGACAGCACTCAGTCACAAATTGTCTTTTTTTTTGGCTCCACGGGATTTCCATTGTCAAGTTATATAAATAATAATATATCATAAATCTCTAGTTTTGTTGCATGCAAGTCATCAAAGTCACTTTAAATTTTTTTTTTGTTTTTTTTTTGGCTGCACGCGATTAGCCTATTTAGCCAGTGTCAAGTTATATAAATAATAATATCTAATACATAAGTCTCTAGTTTTGTTGCATGAAAGTCGTCAAAGTCACGTTAAAGTTTATTCTAGTCGCGGTCGAGTCGAAGTGACGCTTCAGTAAAGCGGTGGATACTTTACTGAAGTTTCTATGGAGTTTTGGATAGAATACGAAAATACACGCTTTTCGTCTTTGTACAATTTACCTTTCACTCATGCACGTTTACGAACACTTAATGGTTAATAATCCACCATTATTACAAATTAACACTAGATAAAACCTAGGTTTTAGTAAATAACACAAAATCAACAACAGCACATTTTCGCATTCCCGCCAAAACTCCGCAAATTGTTCTAGATAAAAAAGGACGAGGGAATGTAGAAGTATCTTCTACATTCCCTCGTCCTTTTTTGCCTCCACATGATTTGCGTGTTTAGCCAGTGTCAATTTATAGTAAATCTCTAGTTTTGGTGCATGAAAGTCGTCAAAGTCACGTTAAAGTTTAGACTAGGCCATAGAGTAGTACTATAATAAAACAATGATTAAAGAAAAGTAGAGGATATGAACCAAAGCCCAAAGGTACGTATTGCGCGCCGAAACCGAAACAAAAATGCCGTCAAATATCGAGCCAAAGCTCTTCACACAGCACTTTGGCATGGTAGCCTGTATCACATGCAACTTCTCACTTGCATTAATAATACTATAGAACTATTTTTTATATAATTTAGTCGCTCGATTGAATTCAGTGACACTTCAAATACTCGCTCTGGACAAGAAACCAAAATGTCAGCTTTGAAAAATCGGCCGACGGGCGGGACATGTGTACGTACATTAATTGTATGGATATCTAGACCACAATATTTCCATAGATAATTATGCTGCCTCTATCTATGTATTGGAATCTCTTTGTAATAAAAGGAAGTCTAGGCGCGGCCTTACCAAGGGAGTTTCACCCAATCTAAAGTTCCTTGTACCTTATTGAATGCTTCTATGGAGTTTTGGATAGAATAAGAAAATGCATGTTTTTTGTCTTCGTACTATTTGCCCTTTACTCATGCACGTTTACGAACATCCTCCATTATTACACATTAACACTCGATAAAACATAGGTTTTTAGTAAATAACACAAAATCAACAACAGCACATTTTCACATTCCCGCCAAAACTCCCCCTCGTCCTATTAACTTTAAATGTCTTCTCTCACATGTTAACCTTTTTTAAATATTTATTTTTCAATGTTTCAAATTTTTAACCTCTGGCCCACTGACTTTTATATGTGGACTAGAAATACCTACAAAAAAAGGTGCACTCATGTTGTCGCATAAAATGGCTGCCATTTCTAGGGTTATGCCAATCAAGAAACATAGGTGTCACTATAACGAGTATCGATATTAGATACGAGCCTGCAAGATATCTGTTTCACAGGAATCACATCTAATCGGAAAAACTTACTGTAGAAAACAGAAACAATATAGCTGAGAAAACGCATGCTTTCCATTCGTAAGATCGCTAAGTCTAAACACCTATTATATGGTCTATTTTCAATCACATTTGGAGTACAATTCAAGTATATTTATCAATAACTCGGTTTGGTTATAGCTGTATAATATGGAACTAAAATAAATATCAAAATGCTAAAAAGGAAACAAGTTCAAAGAGCTCACTTTTATTAATGTTCAGGGTTCATAATTATTATCAATGATTATCTACATAGATATCAAGATATGTATAATAATGATCTTTGGTAAATACATACATATGCTTTTCGTCTTTTAATATTTTTGTTGTGGTTGTGGCCAAATAAGTTGAAGTTGGTTCTTTAGTATGACTTGAGCGGTCTAAAAAAGTGAAGAATTTGTTTATTTCCTCAACATTACACAATTGAATGCCCTGAATTAGGTACCCTGTTGGTCAAACTTTGATTGCACCAAAAACTCTGGGTTTTGGGCTTGATGCAAATAGTGTCGAAAAGAAATTCAAGGGAGTTTACATCTCTTGAAGTATAAATACTTCAAAATTAGACCCAAAGAAAAGAAATCAATCGGTCGTCGGTTTATTTTGTTTTTTTACTATTAAGTTACTATCTTTATTTTGAGTTTGATATTGGGAATAAATAATTATGTGAAAATATGTTTCCAGGAGTCACCATCAAGAAGTCCCTTAAGATTTTTAATACAGATCTAAGTATTTATATATTCTTCAGCTGCATGACATGCATGACATTTCGACGCTGTTGCAAGTATTCTCGTGAACATGATGCTTGCAACAGCGTCGAAATATCGGGTGCTCATCGCTCAATATTAATCACGGTAAATATCCCGTTATAATGTGTGATTTATGGAATACCTACTGGGAAATTTCTCAGAATTCGCTTTTACTAGTGGGCACTGGGCAGAGGGGTTTACAACCTTGCCTCACTGTACCTATATAAGCTATTTATGTAAAATAGCCTCAAATCTGCAACAAGATTGCAGAATGTTAGTTGTTTACAGATGTATAAAGCAAAGTTTGGTTTCAGGGTGGTAAATGCACGATAGCCTGTCCCACCCCTCTCCCAACCTCTAAACTCTGTACAGGCACCGACCGCCTGGCTGCCGCCCACAGGGTTCGCGCATGCGATATTAAAAGTAGGTACATTTCCTTCCTGCAGTAAAGGCTTTTTACACGACTGCACAAAAAAGAGTGTTATGTTTTTAGGGTTCATTTATGTATGTTTGTATGTATGTGAGTTTCTATAATCCACCATAACTTTTAAATGCTTGAACAGATTCCGATGTATGGGGTATCGTTAGAATCCTTACATCATCCCGAGGTGCACTGGCTAGGGCAGTCGTGTTTTTAAGTAACTTTTTTATATAATAAGTAGGAACACCAGGCAGTACTCGTCAATTCCCAATAACACTAGAAAATCTAGAAACTAGAAATAAAAAATTAAAGTTTTTGTAAAATGTTATATCAGTAGAGTTATTTATTCAAATTTTGCCGCGTAATAGTAAACTTAAAAACTGTTTAATTTTTATTTCATTGTTCTTATAATAATTCATAAACTACATTCAGTACTATTATTTAAAATTGCTAACTTGATTTACTTTTACAATTTAAATTACTTGAGTACTCTATAAATTTGTGTAACTTTTAATAGTCACTTGCTATGAAAAGTTTTTGATTACGCATGGTAATTGAGGTTGCCAGAATAACAACTTTTCCTTAAGATTAAGGAACAAGTGTATATATATCATGATATAGGTAAACTTTATTTTTAGGATTCGGATAATCGGTTAAAGAAACTTTTTCCATATCTATAACTGCTTAACAATATTATTATTACCTAATGGAGTTTTCATCTTTTTCTTAATTTCTACAGTTTGTTAATTATACCCTGACCCTGATACGCGTGCCAGCTGGTTTTTAAGTTTGAGAATATTGCTGCTCATTCATGAGGTTTTTTTATTTCTAAGTTATTTTTTGTTTCATGTGGAATGCTTTTAGCGGCTAGATCTACTGAATAAATGACTGAGGCTAGATGTAAATTGGCTTGCATGGAGGTTGCCTGTCGAATAATTTTATGACTAGGATGTTTTTTGGGAGAGATATTGTGAATTATTTTACTCAACGTACCAGTCTCTCATCGGCTGTATGTACCTCAAGCATCATATTATTAAAAAACTATTGTGTTCATATTATTATGTTAATAATATTTATACACGTCTACATAATATATGCTATGTATACAGGGTGAGTTTTAATTGATATTTTTTCCTAGGAGGGGGTGATTATGACCACGGTTGACAGCAAGTTGTGAGAATTTCCCTTGGAAATAAGTCATTCCAAATTTTCATATAAAAAAAATTAACTAAACTTCAAACGTGAAGTGCACTGTATTTTCTAGATTTTTTAAAATTAAGTCTGTTCTAATCAACATCTTTATTTAACATAGTTCTAGGGCTGCCCGGGAATTCTATAGTCGAATAATGACGTAAATTTTAAATGCACTTTCTTCAATGAAAAATTCTGAATTTTAAAAGACCAGATTGACCCCCTTTCGGGATACTGCACCAATTTCAACTGAGGCTGTATATAATTGTGATCTAAATACAGAACATGACTGTTTAAATTTTGTAGGGTAAAATATTTTGTTGTACATTTCTATCTTTAGTTGGTAACACTGTTGCTACGGGTCGAGAATAGCCGAACGTTTTTCTATTGGCGGCCGACAGCGCCCGATCGTCTGATTAGGTCACGTGGTACTTTTATGAGTCTTCGTGGCGTAGCTTGTTCAGCTGCTTGTCGAAGCGGCTGTCGGGCGGTCGCTTTATAGCGAGTCTGCGTACGATGTAGCGGCCATATTTGTTCTTTAGTTCATAATAGCGTGCGCATATTTTAATGTATTTCCAAGGACATTTAGCTAATTTTCACGATGACTATCATAGTATTCCTAATAGATACATCTGCTTCTATGAACCAAAGAGCTTATTTGGGCGGACGCCCAACGTTACTCGATGTAGCCAAGGGCGCCGTGGAAACGTTCGTAAAGGTACGTGCAGTGTCATCGACTCGTCAAACGTTAGTTTTGTGATCGATTTGTTTATCTCGTGTAAATATGTGGGACTTATGGATTTCGTTTCGTAGGTTCGTCAGCGTTCTCCGGAGAGCAGAGGCGACAGGTATATGCTTCTTACTTTCGAAGAGCCACCCGCGAACATCAAGGTTAGTATATCATAGTGAACACGTTAGCCAAGATTTGGTCGTTATATTGTGGGTGAATGAGCATATTTACGCCGGTGAGGCGGTGTCCATACGTGTAGCACTGTAATCTGCAATCCAAGAACATGAACATATTTTGAACGAGCGAAATTACTGAAATAGACAGCACGACGTAAACAGGACGAACCGCCGTTGCTGCCTTCACGATAGCGCTCGCTCGCAACTGCGCGCTCGTCGCACCATTCCATTGGTTGAGCCCACCCACAACGAAATGGCGATTTGGGGGGGAAATTTGAACTGATCCACTTAGCAGGAAGCTTAGTCGTATCTTTGTTATGAATGTATAACTTGTCTATAAAGTGTACAAGCACTATAATTCAGATATTTCTTATTAGTTTAATATCAGAATGAAACCTACTACAAGTATGAATTGGCTCTATGAAAATGTACCTATTGAAGTAACTTGTCTGAAGCTGACTGACAAGTTCTATCACAAAATATTTTGCCTAAAATAAAAAAGTATTTTTCATTTATTCCAGGCTGGATGGAAAGAGAATTTAGCAACATTTATAAATGAGCTAAAGAATTTACAATGCTTGGGCCTGACTACCATGGGTGCAGCATTGAAGCATGCTTTCGATGTTTTGAATATAAACCGAATGCAAACAGGCATAGATACTTACGGTCAAGGCAGGTGCCCCTTCTACCTTGAACCATCTGTCATTGTGGTGATCACTGATGGAGGGAAGCTGTCGAGCAATGCTGGCATTCAGGAGGAAGTGAGTATGACCTTATTATTTAGTCAACAAATTAAATAGGTTCAAAAATGTTACATAAAAATTTCGGAAGTTTACTACCTGGGCAGTACTAGCTACCTACCTAACTACCTACTATAATAATTTTGGTCTACTCTGCTAATTGTGTCTAACAAGTACCAAGTCTTTCCTGTGGTTTAAATATATATTTAAAACCTTATGTATTGACATTGATAATAATTATTTCATATTTAAAATGTGGTGACATGGGCGGGCTGTTAACTATAGTTTATGTAACATTGACATTGTTGAGGGTCACTGACCCATAACCAGTTTTAGATGAAGTTTTACTAATTACTAAATATAATTTTATTAGTGTGAAGTGTCTAATTTTTACATTGACTTATTTTAAAAATATCTGAGATTATCTGGTAAATTGTTTATGTTTCATCTGAATGGTAGCAGTGCTGAGATTTTCATAGAAATATAGGTATTAATTATATAATGTGGTATGAGAAATGCAAGCACCTAATTTATTTAGTGTTAACTTTTCTGTGTATCATTATTAGACAGTCCTGCACCTTTAACAAGGTAATTTGGATTGTGTCTTATACTATTATATATTCTGTGGTTGTGCATTACTTTGAATTCTTCATTTCAAAATTTGTTAAAGTGAATATTTATGAGATGCAAAGCAATCTGGCATGGTTTATGATTCTCAAATTAAAATGTACCTCCGTGAAATAATAAAATTGTGTCAGCATTAAGATCTGGGTCAAAAGAATTGACAGGAACTCGGGATGAATTGTGATTAATATGCACAATAATATATATGGATGCTTATCACATGATGCATTATGAATAAGTTAGGAATGTATGGTGGGCAAAGTAGTTCATAATTCATAATGTTCATAATAAATTCATTCATAATTGTATGGAATTAGGAAGCACATCTCCGAAGAGGTGAGAATGCTGCTTTGTGATTTGTTAGTGCTCTCTCCGTTTAATTATTGCAGTGCGGTATATGGTCATAGGTTATGGGCTGGAACAGAAAAAGCTGTCCAGCGAGTGCAAAACGCGTGCACTCGGTTCTGTTTTAGCATACCTAGGAGAGAGCACATAACACCTCACCTCGTGGCCAAGGGCATCCTAAATATGAAGCTCAGAAGAGAGCTTCATTTAGCATGCTTGACACAAAAAGTCATTTGGAGTAAGCGGCCTGAATACCTCTTCGAAAAACTTTCATGGATGACGGATATTCATGCATTAAACACGCGATCTAAACATGGCAATAAGCTTTCCATTCCAATTCACAGAAACGCAGGTTTTAAGGGTTGCTTTAAATATAGGGCGTCGAAGATTTGGAACGATCTTCCACCACCATTAAGAAATAAAATAAGTGTTCGTACATTTAAAACTAGATTTAAATTAATACTATTATTATTACAAAAACATAATTTTGAGGCAACCTTTAAAAATACTGGAAGATTAAAATATAGCCAAGCAGAAATACGCACTAAAGCATCACATTCACACACACGTTCCCCACACACTCACTCTCATACATACATATACACACAGCACACTCTCACAAACATTTAAGTCATCAACACATCGATTTTTTTTTTTAAATTTTTTTGTAATCTTTTTGTAAAAAGGCTTCACCTATGCTTTTTAGGAGTTCTTTGTTTTTTTAATTCTTTAGTTGTTGTTTGTTTTCTTTTTATTTTTAATTGCCATATCTGTGACCCGCTGGCACTCTTTTTTCTCGGCTAAGAACAGAGACCGAGCAAAGGGGTAGATTGAAAATCAGCGCTGCGTGCACATGAAAATGTGTACGCAGCACACGCTGAATCTACTCCCATTGCCCTACACATACATATATGTATATTATATATTTTTATGTAAATTGTAAAGAATATTGTAAGGTGCAATAAACGATTTGATTTGATTTGATTTGATTTGATTTATAATTTATTTTGCATAAATGTACATTGGTGGACAGATAAAATAGTCAAGTAAGTACATATGGTATACCCAGTTCGGGTGTCGCAAATAGTAACTCCATATTAGCACATTTTTCTTTTCTACAATATTAAGGTCATAAACAATTTTTAAAATAAATTTCAATAGTTCATATACAAATGTCAACAATACAGAACATACACAAGTGTTTTACTAGTTTTGCATAATTATAATTCAATTTATTTGTGAGAATATTGTTACAGAAATAATAATTATTTATATCACTATGTACTACAAATCTACTATTCAGTGTACAAATGCTTTCTTAATCAAAAATTTTAATCATAAAAATTACAGAAAAAAATAATTAAATCTAAAATATACAATTTTTAATCACATTACCAAATAGTATAAAAAAATTAAAAATGTTAGGAAAACAACACAACATTACCATATGTGTATAAAAAAAGTTGCGTGGCCAGACCCAGATTTATTTCCAACAGCTAGCTCATATAATTAGACCTGAATAAAATATTAGGGACTGTAACTGCATTTTCTGAGTAGTTTAATAGTTTAGATTTAGATTTGCTGCCAGTATTTTGGGAATGTTGCCTACTGGTAGCGGATTATTAGATTAAGATTTTAAATACATTGGTATGTATATTATTTAGCTATTTTAGCATTTTAACAAGTTGATAAAATAAAATTGCCCTATTTAGATTTAGAAAAAAAAAAGATATTTTATACCAGCTATTTAGCTAAATTATGTCTACTGTAAGTAATTGATTTTAGATAGGAAAAAAGAAACAACGGAAAATAATTATTTTTGAAATTTTAATCGTCAGCTGGTAATATAATAGTTTCTAGTAGTATCGTCGGCCGGCCGGCATTTTCAACTAAATGCATATAACGTAAAATGAATTAACGTATTAAATCTAGTAATAATTAATCCTAGTGGATTAATTTGGTGTATAAATTTATACATCATCTGTCAAATTAATCCTAGTGGATTAATTTCTAAAATACATTCCATCCTTTTCTCATGTTCTTATTTAAAACTAGCTGTGCCTCGCAGCTAACCCCACGTAATTTAAAAAAAATAAAAGTAGCGTTAGTTACTCCATAACATCAGCTATCTGCCAGTGAAAGTCTCGTCAAACTCGACCCATCCGTTCCGGAGATTAGCCGGAACAAACAGATAGACAACAAGTCGATGTAACAAAAGCTATATTAAAAAAACACGATTGCCCTGGCCAGAGTGGCCAGTGTTACTAAGGATGATGTAACTATTCTAACGATACCCCATACAACCCAATCTATTCAGGCATTATGGTGGAATAAAGAAACTAACATACATACACATACATGAAACCTAAAAACATACTCCTTTTTTGTGCACTCATGTATAAATGTTAAAAGTTGATTTGTTTGTTATAAGTACCGTATATTCTTCTATACTTTCTACTTTTCCATATACACGTTTAATATACTTTCGTATACATTTAGTAAAAATCTGTTATTATGACATTACAAACAGACACTTCAATTTATTTATTTGTATAGATTTGTAAAGGATATAAGGACGGGACGACCTGTCCCGGCTTCGCGGGTAACACCATTCGGGCAACACTGATCAGTGATTATATATATATATATACTGATAACTTCTGGTATTTCTCGATGCTTCTGGTGGATGCATGGAGCCACCCCGTCCGGAACCCTGCCTCCCAAGTGGGGAGGCAGTGTCGCGGGAAGTCCACCCACCGCGGGGCGCCGCGCCATGCCGCGCCGCGTGTGGAATTATTTTGTTGCGCAGGCTATTTTAATTCTGTGATATTTCCATAAAATTAAATACTTGTAAGATAAAAAAAAAATAAGAGAATGATTAAGTAATACTAAGCACTATTTTAGACCTAATTTGAAAATTATAAAAATGGTTATTGGGAGTCAACCTGAGAAGATAGATAGACATACTGTCTATTAATAATTATGCTATCGCGGACTTTTTTTTTAACTTTTTAATAAGAACTATTTCATCTTCCATTATTTTCTTGTAACTAACTATTTATGCCGCGCACGCCACGTTAATTCTCGGATGGGACGATTTTTTCCGACTTAATACACAATTATCATTATAACGGTAGTTTATTTTCGCAATAAATTGTAGACATCCCTATTTCTATCGGTGAAATCCGTATGAAAGTCCGTGCAGTAATTTATAAGGGGCAGCTTTGACGCTCATGCAAACGTACGTTTGCTTGCCAGAATAACAACGCTTTTGCGTCAAGCGCGGATTTCGTGATACTCGAAATGCGCGCTTGATGCAAAAGCGTTGTTATTCTGACAACCAAACGTTTGCTTGAGCGTCTAAGCCGCCCCTAAGATTACCCCGAACAAATCCGAACTCAGTGCGGCGGAGAATTTATAGTATGTAGGTAGTGACGATGAAGAGAGAGTGAAGCTATTTAATTTGCTTATATATAATTTGCTTTAGGTTTGAAACACCAGTCTACAATATTGATTGGTTAAAAGCATGGAGGATCACAAGTTAAAAAGTGTACCTAACCGATATATATTTAAGTGTCAAAATAGCTAAACAGTCAAGCACTTACAAGATTTGTAAACAAACAGATATTACCTTTCATGTTTAAAAAAGATTATGAAATAGTCTGTGGCTCACACAGATAGTAGGAACATGTTACTAATGTGTCTCGTATCTGAAGTTAGTTTTACTTTACGGAAATTAGGATTTTTTTAAAGTTCTGTCTGTCATATAAATATGGATGGCATTATTAGATTTCATTAGATATATTATTATGGATGTTTTTATTAGTGTATAGGCGAATTAATAATATTAAAATGTTTTTGATCACATTATGTAGTAGTTACTCCTTATAACATCAGCTACCTGCCAGTGAAAGTTCCGTCAAAATCGGTCCCGCCGTTGCGGAGATTAACCGGAACAAACCGACAGAAAGACAGACAGAATGACAGACAAAATTTAAAAAAAATAAATTGTGTTGTTTTATAGTAGGTAACTTATATACCTACTTTCATAAGCATTTAGTGAAAACCTGTTATTTTGATATTACAAACAGACACTTCAATTTTATTTATTTGTATAGTATAAGGTTTGCGGTGACTGCATCTTCTTTATTCTGCTTGTGGTGCACCAAAGGCGGCCCTTTCAATTTTCGTATAAGAACTTGTTGGTGTAGCCTCTGACTAAAGTTTTCATACAAATAAATAAATAAAATGAAGTCACAAAACGCAAATATTAAAAACAAAACGTAGAGGGAATTAGGTAGGTAGGTACTTATTTTCCTTGCATTCTCTAAATATTCGCAACTCGCAAGAATATAATGACTAGGTTAATTTGGCGTGGTAAATAATTGGTAATTGTCGAGCAGTTGGTGTACAAAAAATGTAAAAATAATAACATTCTAGAATATTAATTTTACTTCCTTAAACGGGAACATGTTAAAAAAAATTGCTTTAAAAAAGCGACGAACCGACTTCAGTTACAAACTACTGAACCGTTTTTGATGATATTTCTATGGGACAAATCTGAAAGTATACCCTTTCAAATAAAAAAATAATTTTCCAAATCGGCTTATAAATTACCGAGATCAGAGGTAACAAACATAAAAAAAATACCCGACGAATTGATAACCTCCTCCTTTTTTGGAAGTCGGTTAAAAATAAGCAAACAAGTGCCTAAATAAACACAATTTTTTTCATCTTTTATTCTTTCGATTTTCAGTTCAATCTGCCAATGAACTGCCCTATACCTGGTTCTGAACTGACACGCGAGCCATTCCGTTGGGACCAGAGACTGTTCTCCCTGGTGCTGAGACTGGCCGGGACGCCTGCTGTGGAGAGAGACTCTGGTCTCGTGCCGTCGGACTCTTCGCCCATTGACGCTATGTGCGAAGTTACTGGCGGTAAGTAAAAGTGATTTACCTATCCAGATTCCAGGTATATGTATATACATTGAAGCTTTTTGTGATCGTTAGTTTTCTTTTCTTGTAATGGTTTTGCTCAGCACAAATTTGAGGTGGACATGACGACTCTCCATGACGTAAAAGAAGGGAACTTGCCTATTGAAAATGGCAGGAAGAAAGTATGAATTTATAATTTGTCCTTATTAATGAGAGGCGCTTTTAGGTTTCCGTACCTTTAAAGGAACCGTTATAGTCTCACTTCGTTGTCTGTCTGTCAAGACCCTTTTTCTCAGAACCGCCTGGAGATAACATGTTAAAATTAATAAAAAATTTATACTCAGGTCTGCAATCCATTGGAGCTGAGAAAGAATCAAACTTCTAAATCAATGCAATCAAAAGATACGGTTATCGCATACCTATTTTATTATTTTTACACTCGCAAGGGAATCAAAACTAATAGGGTATTATTTCCCGCTAACCAGCATGAAATTTGTCAAGAAGCAATGTCGTATAGCACATGTAAATTAAAAAATCTGGAAACCGCAAAATTCCTAGTTACATCACAAAAAAATGTAGCTGTAAAATTACCTTACTATTAATTGAGGAACGTGATGAACGAAATATTTATATACCTTTGTACGGAACCCTCGGTTTGCGAGTCCGACTGAAACTTGGTCGGTTCTTTTCATATTGATAAGTAAGCAATATTTTTTGCAATAAGTATTAAAACGAGGAGAGCGTTTGCGTGGAGTGTTGAGCATCAAACCCTTCCACACACAATAATAGCAGTAAACCTGTGTGGCACTTCACCACGCTCGTCATTATATAGTTTTACTGACCTTTAATTTAATGTTATTTGGTAACGAGACGAGCTGGTCGTTTGCCTGATGGTAAGCATAACGCCGGCTCATAACAATTGCAGTGCCACTCAGAACTTTGAAACACAAAGGCCTGCGTGGCACTGCAGTGCGCTCGTTACCCTGAGACATTAGGTATATTAAGTCTCATAAGCCCAGTAATTTCACTGTCTATTCTGCTCATCGAACCGGAACACAGTAATGCTTGCACACTACTTCTTGGCAGACTTCACGAGCAACCACCTCAGTGGTTTGGTTCCAAACTGGTCATACTAGCCAACGAAGACGTTGTCTAAATTGTGACATGAGTTATGATATTAGTATGCCAGTTTGCCGCCGGACATACATTACAGACGTAATTGTGTAATATAATATTTTTATGTGGTAATAATGAACTATGCTAAATTAACGGATGGAGAGACCTCGGTGGCTTGGGCATATTCATATATTTATTGATAATATTCATAAAATAACATATTCATAAAATAACATTCATAAAATAACATATTGATAATATCTTAAAATAACATAGTAAAATTATGAGTAATTTCCAAATAATACAAAATTTTGTAATATTATCGATAGTATATCTTATTTATCTACATAAGCGATCATATAGCGAGCCCTTTAGGAAACCAGTCTGACAAGTTTTTGAGCAGGTTATATATGTTTTTTTCCGACTTCAGTAGTATTGTATTGTCATTTGCTTGCTCGCAACTGCATTGCGATTTCTACTGACCAATTCCAATTATGGATGCTAACATATTATAATAAGAAGTATAATATTCATATTATACTTCTTGCTTTTTCGTTCAAGATAAGTTCGAGCTCCGATTAAATTTGCAGTTATTTGGATAGTACTGATTTTCACATATTTAATATTATTAGATACTAAGTATTAGTAAATATTTGTTGTTACAAAAGTTATTAAAAATAACATAATTTCGTCTCTGTATATGTGGTTCGGTTTTACAAGATTTTTTTATCAATATGGGTCAAATCTTGCAACCTAAATTTGACCCACATTCTGGTGATCAATTGAACCGAACCGAAATTTTAGATAATTATGTAAATCGGAAGACATTGCAATATAATGATGTTACAGAGCTGGGGCCTTACCGGCTAACAATCTCGTGTTCGTTTTCAACTCCAAACCGATTAAGACCAGCGGTCGCTAGGTCTTCAGCTGGAAGGAATTGGGTTGTTGACTGTATTCAAATAAAAATATAATTTTGCCGCGAAACGGTAGTTTTTGTGACAGAAATCCTATTAAACACAATATTTTTGTTTATTTTTAAGGAATTTAATCTAAATTAAATAATCAAAATGTAATCACATCACTCCGAAGTCACGTGACATAAAACACCCGTGACGTCACTGTTTCCATCGGAATCAGTATATATTTTTTTTTGTTTTGTTTTTGGCTCCACGTGATTTGCGCATTTAACTAGTGTCAAGATATATAAATAATAATATATAATAAATCTCTAGTTTTGGTGCATGAAAGTCGTCAAAGTCACGTTAAAGTTTAGTCTAGGCGCGGTCGAGTCGAAGTGACGCTTCAGTAAATTGGTGGATAGTTTACTGAAGCTTCTATGGAGTTTTGGATACAATACGAAAATACACGTTTTTCGTCTTTGTACTATTTGCCTTTCACTCATGCAAGTTTACGAACACTTAATGGTTAATAATCCACTATTATTACACATTAACACTCTATAAAACAAAGGTTTTAGTAAATAACACAAAATCAACAACAGCACATTTTGGCATTCCCGCCAAAACTCCAATGAGTATATAGCTCGTTGCGCTTAACTGCTCAGTACTTTAGAGTGATTTCTGTGATTATTTATCTGTGCTGTGAATTCCGCGCCTATTTTTCGAAATTTATTTCGACTCTTGAATATTCTCCCATGATGGAAAGTGGCTTCCTAAAGGCAAATAATTCCAATTTGCCGAAAATTGATTGTTTTACGGTGGCCAATTTCTTCTCGACAAACGATAATTTCTGCTCTGCTGAATTTAGAAATGTGAAGACCTCCGTGTAAGTACCTACTTATTATACCAAAAATCATTATTTCTATAACCAACAATGAATATATAAAATAGTAATCATAGATTCTAAGATCCAAAGTGTATTAATTAACCAAAGCATATATATAGATCAATAAGCTCAAAAAACTTAGAACTTATATTTTAATACATAACAATACATACAGAGAAAGCATCGAATCAACTTGTCACTAAACGTAGCACAGACTAGGTAGTAGTGGTTATATTCTCTTTGCTTGTCACTTTACAGTGTTATAGAAAATTACTCTGTGGTAATTGAACTCGTGACGTCACTGGCGTTTTGGAGCAAAATTTAAAACGGCATTTAAAATATATGATAATTAAAATATTAGTTGTTTTAAAAAGTAAATTTAAATATTTTGGGTTACATTAGGCCCATACGCATCGTTTTAAACACTTTCCCAAAATCAGTCAACATCCCAATTGTCCTACCTATTTTATACTAGTAGTTCTGCAAACGGTACACATCGCCAGCACAAAATTTTGTAACAATTGTGTTGTTGTGTTCTCTGATGTAATTTTATGTTGTCAGGAAACGTTAAACGTATTTTCTTTCTTTTTTAATATCAACTTAAATCCGGACAACTTCCACAGGTCGATCCTACTGCATCACCTCTCACCGGATGCTGATGCAATGCATCGACAGCCTCGTTCAGAAGGTGCAAAGCGGTGTGGTAATCAACTTCGAGAAGATTGGTCCGGACCCGCCGCCCATAGATGGCGTTACAGCGAAGGAGGGCGAGGGCGATGACCTCAATCATGAACCGGATAAGGAAGTGGACACCGATGCTGACAGGAATGGGGTGAGATGATTTGCATACTCCTATGATTCTGTCATCTCATACCTAAACCTAATTTTAGTTTCAACTTCTCATTCTAAATGAGAAAGAGATGGAATATATTTTAGGTGTTTAGTAATTGGTATCTACTGAGCAAGCGTGCTACACAACACAGCCACATTCCCTTGTTTTCATTCGATAAGACATCATTTCCTTTTAGTTTTAACTTCCAATACTCAACTAATACCAATATCTCAACAAGTTCCTATTGTTTTTCCAGAGATGGAACGGCGGTTCGTACCAGACAACCAACACTACACAAGGAGCGAGCGCGCCTCAAGCTTGGCACTCCTGCCGACGACTGATCTACGTGCCTCGCACGGTTGCGCAGAAGGGTTTTGCCGTCGGCTTCTGGCCTATACCGGAGTCGTTCCGGTCTGACCCTAACGCTCCTACACTGGTAAGTTAGGCTGTTTATCTATACAAATAAATAAAATTGAAGTCTCTGTTTTTGTTATCTCAAAATAACTGCTTTTTACTAAAAGCATATGAAAGTATATACAGTACCTATAAAAAACCATTTTTAAAATTTTTGTCTGTCTGACTGTCTGTTTGTTCCGGGTAATCTCCGAAACGGCGGCACCGATTTTGACGGGACTTTCACTGGCAGATAGCTGATGTTACAAGGAGTAACTTAGGCTACTTTAATTAAAAAAAAGAATTATTAGGGTTCCGCGCAAAAAAATAAAAACCATGAAATCCAATAACTCCGCGCGGGTGAAACCGCGGGCAGCAGCTAGTACGAAATATAAAACATTATACATTGTAACGGGATATTTACCGTGGTTATTATGAGCTGGTGAGCTCCCGATATTTCGACGCTGTTGCAAGCATATGTTCATGGGAATACTCGCGAGACTGCGGGTGGATTGTAGACGAAATTATGAGCAGAGCGTGTAACGAGCGCGCTATGACAATTCAGAAGCAGGATATTCTTATCAGAGCTTTTTTCACATTTGTCACAAACGAGAATGCAGCGTAATGAAAATTAACATCATATATATGTTGATTAGGTTATCCTCGTTACTAACAAGAGAACCGTGCTGCCTGCTAATCTGTTTTAAATGTCGATTAACAGCTATTTTAATTAGCCTACGTTGATAATCAACTAATTCTAGCCCAAGTCTGTACTCGTGTGTTTTAAAAATATTTTAAGGGGCAGAATAGGGCGCGCCGCTATCTCGCTTGCGCATCTCAACATTTTTGAAGATAAACAATCACATAATATAATTATGAAAAATCGCATTCGGTGAAGTTGCTGACAATAACATTACAATGATAAGGCAAAAATATCATTTTGATCCGATCAAGTTTTCAAACATGAAAATGGGCAATACATAATATCACATTTTTAGGTTTGAACACTTGAATGGATCAAAATTAAATTTTTGTTTCACTTTTTTGTTTCCTGACTCTCGGCCCGGAGTCAGGAAGTTTGAAATCTGGGATGAGCCCGAATAATGATATAGACAACTGGATTACTAAAGTTCGAACTTTAAAAATATCACTTTTCTTTTCCAGCCGCCTCGTTCAGCGCACCCGGTGCTAAAGTTTACATGCTCGAGCCAAGAGCCAATGGTAATAGACAATTTACCTTTCGACAAGTACGAGTTGGAGCCCAGTCCGTTGACGCAGTACATTCTAGCGAGGAAGCAACCGACTATTTGTTGGCAGGTATGTATGGATGGATGATAAGGATGCTGACTAAGACAAGGCAATTTTTATTTGACATCTCTTTGTCAAAATGTAACTTTTAAATAAGCAGCGAAACGAAGATGCGTCAAGACGTTTTGAGCGTCAAATACGCCCAGAATTTGCGCTGCAGATCAACTCTTGTTTTTATGAGTTGTTAGTCATATATATTAGGCGTATAATGGTTCGAAATGTCGTCGTGAAAGAAAATAATTGAAAGTACGCGAATTCATCGTCGAATGCAGCTTCGGCTGACGGATCGGCCTTTTTCTACCATCGTGCATTGGCGCGAGTACGGAACTTTGCGATCCATAGCGATCCATAAATTCACATCGATAAGTTAAAATTAGAAATAGGTAGTTGTTGATTTTTTTCGAAAACGAAACAACATTTTTCTTGAGAACGAAAACTAATCTCCGAAACTAGTTTTGTGACGACGACAAGTTTTACTTCTAATATGTTATCGATTTCATTTATCGACACCATAGTATTCTAGATATGTTTTGGGCCATTGTCTCGCTTGATGTTAGTGATGAAGTGAAGGAGTTGAACACACTTAACCTAGAAAGGAATAACGATAGAATTAAAAACGAAGCGAACCTACTCGTAGTATATTACACACTGACTATCCGTCTCTGTGCGTCGTATGACTATCGCCAGATGGTATAATTTATTCTAACTAATCACTTTAGATTAGCATTAGCTACGAATATGACTCATAAGTTGTTTATACTTTGAAAATGTGTGCCAAATTGATCCTGTTTACTTTAACCCATACATATTTAGGTCTCGGTTTGTCATAGTTCTGGCGCGAAGTATATTTTTATCGCCTTTAGATGTTACCTCTTGTATATAGAATAAATAAGTATAGTAACTAGTACTACTATCTTACTAATATTATAAATGCGAAAGTGTGTTTTTTGATTTGTTGGTTTGTTCTTCTTTCACGATCGACGTGATTTTTGGCATAGATATAGTTTATGGACAGATGAGTAACATAGGCTGCTTTATATCCCGGAAAAATGCACTGTTCCTGTGGGAACGCGGGTGATAACCGCGGGCAGAAGCTAGTATATATATAAATCTACAAAAACATACTTAGGCGGTGACGTCAGCAGAGTTCTGTTCTAGGGTCAACTGAGGACGTTCTATAAGAATAGAGCTTAACTAAGATGATTTTTATATCGAGTCGTGATCGTTACGTAATTCACTTTTTTTTTTAAAATGCTCTGTAGTGATATTTGTATGGAAATCCAAGACTGACCTTGATATGTTTAATTATTTATGCATATCAATTAAGGTTTTTCCTTTTACCGCTCCGAATTAAGTAATTAATAAGTATTTTTTCATGAGTAGGGTATTATATCTCAAGGATGATCCAATTTTATGAAAGAATACCAACCCCTAAGGCTGGAATAATGGGTATGAAATTTCATATATCATATTTCGTAGAAGTCTGGTCCCGCTTTTTTTAAAGCAGTTTTGTTTGGAGAACAACCAATTTTCTTCTTATTTAAAACCGATGTTAACATTTCCAGGTGTTCGTCGCAAACAGCGGTTGCAAGAACTCTGAGATGAATCATCCGTTCGGTTACCTAAAGGCATCTACGAACCTCACGTGCGTGAATCTCTTCGTGTTGCCTTACAACTATCCGATGCTACTGCCTTTACTGGACGACCTGTTCAAAGTGCATCGGTGCAAACCGACAGCGGAGTGGAAAATTGCGTTCCAGCACTATTTGGACCGTATGCCCTCGTACTATGTGCAGGTGGGTTTTTTAAATAATTTGCTTTTACAATTTGATATGATATGATTGGTCGCTTTCTAACTTGAAGTTAAGTTTTTTTTTATGTTATTTGGTAACGAGACTAGCTGGTTGTTTGCCTGATGCTAAGCATAACGCTGGCCCATAACAATTGCAGTTCCACTCAGAACTTTGAAACAAAAAGGCCTGCGCGGCACTGCAGTACGCTCGTTACCCTGAGAAATTAGGTATTAAGTCTCATAAGCCCAGTCATTTCACTGGCTACTCTGCTCATCAAACCGGAACACAGTAATGCTTGCACATTACTGCTTGCCGGCAGACTTGACGAGCAAAGCGGTGGTAACAACCCAGACGGACACTAGCAGAAGAGTTAGTCCTACCACTAACAAAAGTTTTTGGTTGTTTGAAAGTTCTTGGTGCCATTTTAATTAGCAAGCATTATGCTTCCCATCAGGCAAATGATCTGCTCGTCTCGCTACCTTATCGTATATAAAAAACTAGACTAACTTTCTATCGTCATTGAGTATTTTCAATTTATTTGCAGCCTCTTCGCCGTGCTCTTACGAAGATGGGTGCATCGCCGCCGCTCCTCCAAAGCCTGATACCTGATACCCAGGACAACTCGCTCAGTTTCTCCGTACTGAACTATTTAAAAAGACTGAAGAACCAAGCCAAGATTGAGTTTGAGAAGCTCTGCGCTGATGTCATCAATAAGTCTTCTTCTAATAACCCACAAAAGGTACTAAGTTGTATTTTATTGGAAAACTGATTATTAATTAGTTTTAGGTATGAGTTTATGTATAGGCACAATCAGTTCTTGAAAAATCATAGGCTATTCTTAATAACCTAGTTATACTTTGTTATATATAACAATGCTGCTTTAAGGCATTTACTCAATAAGATAACGGCTTGCATAACAGAATAAAAGAGCAATTGTTTTGTTCTGTGGTTATTTTCTGTTATGATATAGTTTTAATTGAATTGTTTAGAAATAGCTTTTTATATATTACTATTTTGATGTACAATATTGATTTACCCAGTGTAACACACATTGTTATAAGGCAAATAAATAATTCTATTCTATTCTAATAGTTCATACAGAAACAATTGCTTGCTATAATAATAACTCTGTTATATTTATCTTTTAGTTTTCTCCGCCCATCGCTTGTATATTGGTCAATAGATTTTATTTATCTATTTTTGTAAACTACTACAAATACAAATTTAGTAAACTCGAAAACGTATCGGACAATGTTCTTTCGACATAGACACAAGAGACCAAGCGCTGGTTTACACCGTATTTTCTATGTTATATAAACGCTATATTATTTTATCGTTATATTATATAATTTCAGGCTGCAGAAAGCGTACGAGTGATGCCCCGATCTGCGCTCAAAAAAGACTTAACAACGCACCCGTGCTTACAAGACAAATTCACAGCGCTACGAGACCAGTTGAACGAGTTCGGTGGTTTTGTCGTTGGCCTTTCTCGAGGAAGGCATAAGGCGCAAACGCACACGTATAGAAACCCTTTTGATATCGGGAGAAGAGATCTTTTGGATCAGGTATTTTATTTATATTTTATTTGTATAAGTAATGGGAGAAGTGAGTAATTTGTCGCTAGTCTTCGTCTGGAAGGAATTGTCTAGTGTTCTTCGCTAGTTTTCGTTCTGGAACGAACGTTATGGCAACGAGCTGTTCAGGTCGGGTTGGAGTCGAAAATGGAAGACGATTGTTATTAGCCGGTAAGGCAGCATAATCCAAAATGTAAAATTAAAAACGCCTTTATTAATTAGCTAATACATAAATAAACACTACATCTAACCTAGCTAGCTACAAAAACAGTTGGATAATCTACAAGCCCTAGTAGGCCTATAGATAATCCAAATGTTCTAGCCCACTACTAGTAGGAAGCGTACCCAGCATGCTGGCGGCATTGCCACGTTGAACCGCAATGCTGATCCGTTGAGCCAAATAGTTACCAGCATTTTGGTTACGCGTCGCATAAATCAAACGCTCTGACAAAATTTTGAAAATATTATGAGCTCCCGGCCCCCACGGACCCAATGTTTCAACACCAAACGGCTCAAATATGTAACCGCTCCCGAGGTTAGCATATTTGCGCCGCTTGAGTCGCTCAGCCGAAGAAGCCGCGGCGCAAAATTAAATAATAAAAATTATCGCGCATATATTTGCCCTCGTGTCCCGAGACACGAGAAGACAAATTCGTGACTGTATGACACAGCAGGTGACGCTGTAAAAGTCGCGAGACAAAAGGAACGGTCCTTAAAAAAAAAGCTAAGGGTTTAAAACATCATGATCAAAATAAGTAAAAAAACGCGAAATCCTTTGACACTCACAAGGGTATCTTATCAAATCAATCTATACATTACAAATAAATAAAATTGAACTTTCTGTTTGTAATGTCAAAAGAACCGTTTTTTACTAAATGCATATGAAAGTATATACGGTACTTGTAACACAAACAATTTTTAATTTTTTTATCTGTTTTAATTTCGGCTAATCTCCGAAACTGCTGGACCGATTTTGACGAGACTTTCACTGGCAGATAGCTGTTGTTATAAGCAGTGACATGAGTGAAGCCGTGGGGCACAGCTAGTTACCAATATAAATGATTCAATTTCTTCAAATGTCACATTGCAGGTGGTCCGCATGCGAGCGAACTTCCTCCAACCATCGCTGGCGCACACTCGACTTATAGACGAGGACAGTGTTCACTCGATGCCGGTTGCCCAGATGGGCAACTACCAGGAGTACCTCAAGAGAATGACGCCGCAACTCAGGGAGATCGAATCGCAGCCGGTGCGGCAACACATGTTTGGAAACCCTTTCAAGATAGATAAGGTAACCATACTGCATTTATAGGTGAACATTATATTCTGTTTATATGAAAGGTCATGCACTGGCGGAGACGCCCTGTAGCTAAATTGGTAGAAACCCGGCTTATGTTTCTGTTGTTTTTTTATTTTTATTTTATTTATTTAAGGATAACAAACAGCTACATACATACAGTTGTGTATCTGTTTATATCCATGCCTGCGACATATTGACTTTGAAGATACGGCGCTGGAAGTAGGTGTTCCATTTGATTACCAGTATCGCAGTATTTTGAGTTTGCATTTGTGGACAAAAAATAAACAAACAGCTAAAATGTTACTATTGTCACTCTTATCGGTAAGGTGCGAATCTCTTGGCAAGCATCAGTTAAATGTAATATGCAGTAGTGTGCAAGCATTAATGTGTCCCGGTTTGATGAGCAGAGTATCCAGTGAAATTACTGGGCTTATGAGACTTAATACCTAATGTCTCAGGGTAACGAGCGCACTGCAGTGCCGCGCAGGCCTTTGTGTTTCAAAGTTCTGGGTGGCATTGCAATTGTTATGGGCCGGCGTTATGCTTACCATCAGGCAAACGACCAGCTCGTCTCGTTACCAAATAAAATAAAAAATGTTTTTTTTTCTAACACGATCATTCTATTTCCAGCGCATGATGGTCGACGAAGCGGACTTAGACCCGGTGGGCGGCACGGTGCGGGGCGGCGGTGGCGGTGGCGGAGTCGGTGGCAAACGGGGCTCGGAAAACCCACGCGCTTTACCGCCCAAACGCAAAGCCGGCCCGTTACCACAGCACGTGGTCGCGCGACGGCCGTCGTCGCCTGCAGTGATCGTAGCTCCGCCGACGATGTTGCCAATGTCGCCTGTGTTTCTGCCGCTGTTGCCCGCGCCGCCGATGTCGCCGCTGTTGCATGCGCCGGTTGCTCCGCTGTCGCCGGTGTCGCCGCGGCGACCAGCGTCGCCGCTCGCGCCCGTGCCATCAGATCTGCCGTCTGGACGCCCGCCTGAAGTAATAAAAACGACTTCTATTAGACATCATTATTGAACAAGTCCATATAGACTAGGTCATTCTTAGTAAAAATGGTTTCTAACTAATACACTACGGACTCGAACTCGGCTACGGACGTGTCTACTGAGCTCTAAAACACTCCATGCAAATTGAACAAAACATGTGACGTCACATTTTCTACGCAAGCCGTAAAGCTGTACTAAAAACACGCATTTTGTTGATTCTGGCCGTGAAAATCTGCTTTTCAGTACATAGTTGCCATATATTTTTTTATTAATTGAAATGTAAACAATCTGTAGTATGATTTAAATAACTATAGAATGATAAAAAAAAGTTTGATTCGGGAAAAAGGGGAACATTTTTTGTGAATTTCATTTTTATTGTGTTAATGTGATATTCTTAAACCTTGGTAATTATGTATTTTTTTTATGCAACTTCCAAGTTGTTAAACATTGTCATGTAATGCTTTCAGGAGCCTCCAAACACGGACACAGGCGGGCCGGCCGCCAGCCCGGCCGCGTCTCCGCCTGCTTCGCCGCCTGTCATCGCGCCCTCAAACCTGCCGCCTGTCGTCAAACTTTTCCTCAACGGAGGTCAGTGCATCATGTTGATTTGCAGTTTGCAGTAATTTGGCATTAGTAGTACAGTCTTCTGCAGTAATATGTGTACACTTTCAGATTTTCAAATGTATGTACTGAACTAAATATTTTTTTCGAAAATAAGTATACTGTGTTACATATTCATATTACGGTTGGTGTAAACCAAATTTTAAAACAAGATTTAATTCATATGGACATGCAAGGAATCAGTCTTTTTTCCCAATGTCAGTAGTTCTTTAGAAGTTGGTTTCTTATGTAATAATTACTATAAAAAATATTTTAAACATGCAATATGTAGGAAAAAATCTTGGAGATTCACAGGTTTTTTATTTTATGTAACATCCCTGAAATAGCGCGATGACAGCTTCTAAACATCAGGGTTGAAATAGTTTTGCAATGCGTTTACTAGACGATTCACCTTAATAATGTACCATAGCTTTCAACATTCCAGATGCGTATACAACGATGGGCAGCAAGATGCCCCGCTCGCCCTCCCCGCCACCCGAGCCGGTGGCCCCGCCCCCACCTCCCCCCGCGCCCCCCGCCCCTCTCCACGACACTCAGGAGCTGCAGATAAACGCGATATTGCAGGGCATTGCTGCAGAGAACAACTCCAACGCACGGGGCAGGAAACGGAAACGAAAGGTAAATCCTACTTCCTACTATTATGTATATAGTATATATAATATTATAAATACGAAAGTGCTGCTGCCAAGCAGTAATGTGCAAGCATTACTGTGTTCCGGTTTGAGACTTATTACCTAATGTCTCAGGGTAGTGAGCGCACTGCAGTGCCGCGCAGGCCTTTGAGTTTCAAAGTTCTGAGTGGCACTACAATTGTTATGGGCCGGCGTTATGCTTACTATCAGGCAAACGACCAGCTCGTCTCGTTACCAAATAGCATAATTTTTTTATATTATAAACTTCATTTTGTAACATGTAGAACATCTTGGTTAACATTGCAATAATGAAAAAATATTTCATTTCCAGATGCAGAGCGAAGTGAAGCATCCAGTGCAGCCGCCTCTACTGCCACCGCCGCAGTTCTCCCGAAAAGAGCTTTTGGACATCAAAAAACACAATATGGATGTTCGAACGCAGGTATTCAAGGCGGTCCGACGTCCGGGGAAAGGTGAGATCATCCTATATTGTTAAACAACTAATTAGAAACTACCTTATGATGGCATTTGATGAGGCAGCCTTTGAAAGGAAATGAAATAGCTTTGCAAAGTGTGTGAGTAGTGTTTAGCTTTGTAAGGTCATAATTAATAATAATTACTTAATTTCACATAATGTAGTATTTTAATTATTCTAGTTCTCGATGTTTCGAGAACTAGAATAATTTGCGTTTGCAGAGTTAGTCTTGACTGACTTTTATTGTGCTGAGATAAGAACATGAATTTTATACAGCATATATCCAACATTTATGTAGACTTACAAATTAAAATTTGTTGTTTCAGATTTCTCAAAACTGTTTGAACAACTGAAGCTATTACAAGGCAGCGTGGATCATAAAAAAGAAGTGATACGCGACATCATCAACGAATCTTTACGCTTCAAGCGTAAAGCCCTCGCTAAATTGCTCGAAGACTTTTTAGCGAGCTTGGAGAAAAACGGAAGCAGTGCCTCGGTCAGCATGAAGATAATTAACAATACGCTGTTGTACAGTAACAATCACAGCTAGTGCTTACCTGTGGCGTGGACAATTAATTTTGCAGACGCCCGATGGGATTAAAGCTCAATTGTGAAGGACGAAGTGAAATAGTGAAGTGTTTAAGATACTGTTTAATGTACCCAGTTTGTTAGTGGTTGTGGCAGTGCGTATATTGAAGCAGAACTTAGCAGACAACGCCTTTTGCTTTGAAAACTTGCTTGAGTTTTACTACTGGTAGGTGAGTTTCTTGCTTAGCTCGGCTTCGATCTACGCGCTGAGTAAATTGAATAATGCAGGTTTCGTCATACATTTTACAAGCGCAACCCTTTGTATGTAAGTTAGTCTAACAAAAAGTGTAAGTATACTGCAAGCCTAAATTTAATGTACCTCGAGCGAAATTGTGCAATTAGTGCTGCGGGTTATTGGGCCACCGAAAGCAGCCACTAGATGACCGCTAGTGGCTGGGTGCGGCCTCCATCACAGCTACTTGTAACCACAAAATGAGAATACTGAAGGAGTGCTTAGGACCTAACCTAACCTAACCTAAGCCTTAGGTGGTCCTTACGTGTTCCAGCGCCACTTCTGTTCTGTATTTCGTGCGGGTGAGGAAAAGCCAGCGTTTGTGGTCGAGTGTGCGTGGGAGGCGAGCCACAAACGCAGCCACCGCCTCAGCTTGTAGCTCGGTCGCGGCCACTCGAACGCTCAGTTTGATCCCATGCCATACAAAATGTATGAACAATCTTGTTCGCAGCTTGTGGACGCTTTAGTGGCCGCGTTTGGTGGCCTAATGTGCGGCTAGACTCATATTCTTGTTGTGGAAACAGAACGCATAATGGTTGAAGTAAGTGCGAGAGCGAGATGGCTATTTAAACGTAGCTGTATGTTTTTGTGTTCAAAATTATGTTTAGCCCAACTTATCTCAGAGGTGCATTTTCGTTTGGTGTATTATACAATGTTTTGTTGACTGAGAATCAATGTTTGTCTTATCTATATTGTTATCAAAAGTCCGACCTAGAGCGTGGGAAAATACCACGTTTTTAATAATTCCAATCTCGATAAAATTGCGAGTTTTATGTTGTCGATACATCCGATTTTTATTTTTATTTATTTTAGTTGAAATTTTCTGCAAATGCGCTGATGTCAATATTTTTTTATTGAATGGTTTCATACTGGAACTAGCCAAATGATCTAACTTCAGATTAAATATGCGATGAATTTAGTTCTTATTTATTTTAACTTTTTTTTTTAATCTTATCCGCTTGCGTTGTCTCGAGTAAAAACTCGCGTGTATGTATTTCGTTGTGCTATTATTGACGAGGTTTTCTAGGACAATCTCAATCATCGTAAAGTCAGTCTTACGACCGTGTCTTGTTATTATCGTCAGATGCCGATTCACGCCTTTCTTCTGCCTTAAAATACGCTTGAACTAAACTTTGGAAACGGTTACCTCCCCTGTCTTCGGCGTTACAGAGATGTTAGTTCTTCCGCTAGTTAATAAACACATATTAATTTTAGTATAGGAACTATAGAAAGCACCCAGTATGACTTTGTCTTTTTAACACTCGTCCCCTAAAACACAATGAAATTGTTTACATTTTTCCTTCTAATAAAATATTATTTTAATAAGAATTCGAGTTTTGTCTGATTTACGAGTTTCCATTTTCAGCATTTATGAAATAAATAAAAAAAATTGCATTAGGATCTCTTTATGAAAGTAAATGAGCTTTAATACATGGATCTTAGTTAGCAAGTAACTTCAAATCCACTTCGTGTTACTTTAGAATCTTAGTTTACCATGTAACTTCAAATCGACTTCGTATTAATTTAAAATGATCTACATACATAAACATCAATTTATAAAGAGAAAAAATATCGGTAAGTTAAGTAAGCTAAGAAAGAATACAGAGTAGGCGACGTCCTCATTGATAAAAAAACCTGCAAAAATGTTCGCCCAATTTTAAGCCACTGACCAAACTTATTTATCAAAAAAAGACCATTTTGTCTGTCATTTTGCATTTCACCCAGTGAGCTTAGCAAATGATAGCAATAACTTTTTATTCAATACGTTCGTGGAGTGTTGCAAAATGACATTCAAATTCGAGTCTTTCAAAGATATTGTAAATAATGTACATAATGCTAGTTTATAATTATTACCAATGATGAAATGTGTAGGATGCATTTATGCATCGGCATAAACGACAGTTAGTGTGGCCGGATTATTGAGCTTATTTCTATGACGTAAAGGGGTAAAGTTAGTTAAATTTAAAATAAGACTAAGTAACTAACACGATGTATAAATCGTAAGGATATTATATTATATAGAGGCGTCGCGAGCTATTTGCATTCATCTAAGTAAGGCTTTTACTTAAATTTCTTCCACAAGAGTCGAATGATGACAGAGTGAGCTATAGTAAAGGTACGACTTTACTTAACAGTACATCACTGCTACGGAGCGTGGTGCTGGGGCCTTACTGGCTAACAATCTCGTCTTCGTTTTCGATTCTAAACCACAGACTTAATACAAATCTGTGTTCTAAACCGATTAAAACCAACGCTCACTAGTCTTCGTGTGGATTTGTCTAGAGTTTTCGCTTCTTTTCGTTTTGTAAGAACTTGTTTGCATAATAACGTTCGTTCTAAAATGATAAGCAGCGAAAATTCTAGACTATTCCTTGCAGCCGAAGACCTAGCGACCGCCGGTCTTATTTGGGTTGGAGTCGAAACCGAACACGAGATTGTTAGCCGGTAAGGCCCCTGCTCTTTGGTCACCCTACGCGTTCTAGTGCCGCGCACCAGCTGCCTTATCAGCTAACAATCTCGTGTTCGTTTTCAATACCAGACCGATTAAAACCAGCGGTCACTAGTCTTCGTGTGGAAGGAATAGTCTAGAATTTTCGCTGGTTATTAAAGAAATAAGCTCTTACAAAACTAAAAGATGCGAAAACTATTGACAACTCCTTCCACACGAAGACTAGTGACCGCTGGTTTTAATCGGTCTGGTATTGAAAACGAACACGAGATTGTTAGCTGATAAGGCAGCTGGTGTCGTTTGCGACACATGCTCATATTACGTATGCTTATAAACATGCTAATAAGCAAGCTTATAACTAGTGTGGTCTGCAGCAGTTCACATTTGCTACCAATAAGCATGCTAGTTCGATACTAGCAATACTAGCGTGCTAACCAGACGCACTCGAAGCACGCTCCCTTCCACCTTCGCTTTCATAGCATCATCAAAAATCAAATGACAGGTCACTAAATAAGCATGCTCATTACTAGCAATGTTTCGACAAGCTACTAAGTAACAAATGCTCATTAGTGGCATGCTTTCTTGCCAGTAATGAGCATGTCTGTCCGTACTATTACATGTCGTATTTTACCATACAAAGGGAAAATACTCGCTAACTTTTTTGGCATAGACAATATGTCGGTGTATATGTAAACGGTATCAGTTTTAAGGAGGTGATATAATAATAAAAAAATATAATTTAGTTTCTACTGATATAAAAATACCCCAAATTATAACAACGCAGGTTGACCACGTCTACCGCAGGCTTAGTATCATTACTCATTCACATTTACGCCGAATCACACTTAGAGCGTGCTCACCCCGCACTCGCAAACCCCGCCCGCGCCGCGAGGTGCTAGTCGGCGTAAGTTCGAAACTAATAAATGCGAGTGCACCCCGGATGTATGTACGTCGCGCGCGCGTGCGCTTCCGTTTTCGACATGTAGGCCACTGAATTTAATTCTTTGCGCATATATTATCTGAACATGCAGGAGAGCTTGGATTTATTTATACTCTAATGGCAATACTAATGTTGATCACTATTCAGTAGACCAAGAAATAAACTAAAAAAACACTATTTAGTAACATCAAAAAAGTGTGCGAGTATTTTTCCGTTTGGTCTGAACTGTTCCGAAGAATATCCGGGCCGTACTGCGTCGCTCAGCTGCTGTGCTCAGTTGTTCTGCCTTGCCGTACCGTATGTGACCATACTTTTTAGTAATATTCCCTATTCCCCATATTCCGCACTTCTATGTTTGCCGTTATTGTTTGTGGCACAGTGTAATGTACCGCGTTATAGGGGTGACATTATTATTACTTTGTTTTCTTAAAAAACTTAACTTCATTTGTATTTTATGGCACAAAATTAATAAGTAGGTGCCTATTCTTAGGATTTAATATGAAATGTTAAATTCTACTATCCGGCCATACTAACGAGTGTTCGGTCAATTGTAAAGTGTATTATATCATTTTCTAAATAAATTATGATCCTTATTGGATATTAATTGTTGTTTTATTGGTTCCTCCATATTGTAACGAACTTAAAATAAGTATGACAAACTTAAAATTTTAAATAAATTCTATGCCTATATTTTTGAAAAAAGAAGGTTAGATTAGACGCCCTACTACCTACTTCATCGTGGCAACAAAAGATGTTACACCAGGATGGCGGGATGAACACTTCCGTGCATTAGAGATTGTCTTCTTATAACGTGCTTATAACAACGATCTTGTTCGGGTTTTTTCACACTGAAATACATGAGTGTACTATCGGTAATAACTATTTGTATGTGTAGATATTATGATATAGGTACCTACAAAATGGGCACTGTTTATGGACCAGATAGTAGTAACATAATCTACTGAGCCACATTTTTGTCCCGAGAAAATGTACGGTTGCTATATACGGGAATCTCCACACGCGCGCGGGCACATGATAATATGACGCGGGTGAAACCATCTCTTTGGGTGAAACCGCGGGCAGAAGACGTTTTCACTTGCGAACTCGTTAGCACAAGTTACGATACGAGTAGATAGGTACCTACTTTCATTTTTTTGAATTAATTTTAGGGAGTAGTTACCTACCAGCTATGTATGTCCCTACCTACGTAGTATCTAATCAACGGGGTAGGTAATGCCGTCAGCATGCTTATGGTAGATTCTACGTATCTAGGCACTGTTTTATGGTGTGGTTAGGCTAAGTCTGAAAATCTGTAGGCCTACAGCGGCCTGTAAGTTTTTGTACATTAGTTCGGTGAATTTAGGTGTAATATTAATGTAGTAACTAGATAAAAAGGCATTTGTAAGTTTATAAAAGCACAGTGAATTGCCCCTGAAACCGTTCAAATAAGCGCTATAGAATAATGTCTAACAACGCCATTTCGCAATTAAACTTGGTCGAAGAAGGATTTTGTACAGATCGCCTGGGAAATAGAAGGCGGGAGTGGCTGCAACAACATAGATAATGTGAACGCAAAATTGGATGCGCCGGTCCACCCTCCCACATTCTATTTCGAATACGGGCTCTGAGCGTGAGCGTTATGGACAAAATGGCGTTGAGTAGTTCTTCAACTAATGATTTTCTTGTACCTATAGAATCGTTAAGTAGATATATGTACCTACTTAAGAAGTAGCGCCTTAGGACGCGGCAGTAGCCACCGACGTAGTCCGTTGTTTACATAAAACTTTCGTCGTTTTCATGTAAACATTTTTCTGCTAAATGTAATTTTTTTTCTAAATCTGTGAATGCAGGTGAAAATATCTTCAAAAATTAAGGATAGGAAGATTCCTAAGAATATTTTCCGGCAACTTATACTGTGATTTCCTACGAAATGTATGGAACCTGCGATTTCACGTAGGTACCTATAGTAGGTACCTATCCAAACCTCAGTAATACCCGTTTTCACCAATCTAGGAGACCCTAAATCGGATGCCTAAATATACGAGTTGCCTAGGGCAAAACTACTTTTTTCAAATTCTCAAAGCAAAATTGCTTTGAGAACCACCCTATCCGTATCCATTTACATTCCCCTATTTTATAAGTCAATTGAAAATCATAATGAGCACTGAAACGAGATAGAGGACGATTTGCGAAAGTTCTAATTAGGTACCCTTGTAAAATTTCCCGACAGCTAGTTTTATATTGTTCTTAAAGCCGCCCTATACCTTACCCTGTTCCGTTCCTGTGTACATTACGTGGACATCATTAGCACATCGGCACTTTGAATCGAGCGAACCTGAATCTTCCAGCAAAATCATTGGCTCGTACCGACACATTCGTAATGGACTTATTAACTAGATTTAGTTTTGCTTTAGATAGCGAGGACGTGTGATTTGGTTCAGAAAATCGGTCTGTCACAATAACGGTTTAGAGCAGTGAATAGTGATTCTCAACATTTTTTGACCAGTGACCAGTTTGGTTTCTTTGCACCAAACACGTGTTCCGGCTGCACTTGAGAGCCCGTCCCAATCTAGCACATCTTCGACCACATCGTCGCTCAAGATCAGCCCAGTAGGGCTAACATGCGCACCGTGACAAAAATTTGTCGATGCTTATGTCGTGCATTTGTCTCATGTTCGCGAGAGAAAGAGCGAGACAAAACAGTAGAGAAAATTTTGTCGTGGCGCGCATGTTAGCCCTGCAGGAGAGATAGTGGTCAAACGCTAACTTATCGCTTAGAACTAGACTTACTATATACAGTTCGTCATCCATTTATGGTAACAGGTATCTTCTGGACAAGCATGCTATACATCGTATATAGTCCGCATCGCCCTTACCATCAGGTGAGATGGCAGTCAAATTATAAAAAAAAGATTATGTAGTTAAGTAAGACGAGAGCATCGCGCAACAATTAATTGCTAGTGTGTTCTTACTTAACTTAGAGTTCGGAATTGGCCATCCACGGTGACACCTTTCTCAAACATTCACCCAGATATAAATATGAAAATAGATTTTCTGCACAAGTGGGCTGCTAAAGCGGGCACAAGAAGCAACACAATTTTATTTCCATCTAAGTAGGAAAGGGTTCCGTCCCATCCTATGGTCATTGTTATTTATAGCGCCAAGTGATTTATTTACATTTTGTATCCATTCTCCTATCTAAATTGCGTGCTTTATCGCTATTTGTCCGAGTAATGCGATTTTTACTGCGGGCGATGATACAACAGCTTTTTTCTTTGAGTATGCGTGGGAAGTCACTTTTAGTAGATTGTCTTCATGTCTTGAAAACAAAAGTAGGTACAGAGTGACGACATAGACAATAATCATTCGTTTCAAAGTGATCCTAATTCTACAATCGTTGTGAACAAAGTTAGTATGAAACACGTATGAAATTGAGATCCACGTACAAACATACGAAAGTGTGTTTCTACGTCGGTTTGTCCTTTTTTCACGCAGTAACGAAGCATCGCACGACATGATTTTTGACACAGATATTGTTTATGGATCGGAAAGTAACATAGGCTATATACTTTTTATCCCGGAAGAATGCAAGGTGCCTGTGGGAACGCGGGTGAAACCGCGGGCAGAAGCTATTGTTATGTATATAATTTACTACATGCAGAGGCAACATATAAGTTTCTACATATTTTGTTTTATACTGACACTATCTACATGTAAGTTTATTTATAGCAGTAGGTACCTACTACCAACCACAGGCACCCAGTGGCGTATTTTAGGATTCAGCGCCCTGGGCCTGCAGGCCCCGCGGCCCTTTTTTTGACAATTTTAAACTGAATCGAAAGAGACAAAACACAGTTTAACACTGTTCATTAATAAGAGCCTTAGTTAGGTAGTCTTTTTTAAATTTCTTCTGCTTGCACCGCCCCTAGCAGCCTGCCGCCCCGGGCCATGGCCCTTTTGGCCCTAGGGTAAATACGCCCATGCGGGCACCATCGACCACTATTATAAGTAGTTAACTCTAAGTATCTTCTCTATGTTGTACCTACACTACATATCCAAACACAGCCTCAATCAATTTGCTCAGCAGTCATGGCACACCGATTAAATCGAGGTTCTCTCAGCCGTGCAATTATTTGCACATATAGATACCGCGTCATTAGTAAGGCTTCGCAGTATAATTAACATTTAACACTCAAGCAGGTAATGTAACTTTATAAGTAAATATACTTTTATAATACATTGCTAGTAGGTAACTTATATAATAACTAGCTGCTGCCCCGCGGTTTCACCCGCGCGGAGATATTGGATTTCGTGGTTTTTATTTTTTTGCGCCGAACCCTAATTCTTTTCCAAAATAAAAATAGCCTATGTTACTCCTTGTAACGTCAGCTATCTGCCAGTGAAAGTCCGGTCAAAATCGGCCCAGCCGTTTCGGAGATTACCCGGAACAAACAGACAGACAAAAATTTTAAAAATGGCTGTGTTGGTGTATGTCTTGTATAAGTAGGTATACTTTCATATGCATTTAGTAAAAACCTGTTATTTTGATATTACAAACAGACACTTCAAATTTATTTAGTTGTATAGAAGATAATAGTTGATTTGAACGGAGGATAAACCTTGATACATCGAAGAAATTATTTACATGATACAACAATATTGTACCTATATGATTATTCTATGTACAAATAGGTTTACAACATGATAGTCACTGGCGGCAATAGTTTTACCACAGTTTTAAAACTGTAGTTTTACTATGCTGGCGGCAAACTAAACGCAGAGGTGCGAGGTAGGTATACCTCATTCTTAATATATTCTATAAGCATCGTTATAATAGGGTTGTCCAATATTCATAATAGTTTTGAATTACTGAAGTGTAGGTACTGTGTCTAAGCAGTCTAAGTAGGTAGGTACCACAACTTTGAGAACGGCCGAACTTTATATGTTGCCTGGGAGAGATTGCTTTTAGAAGTAAAGCCGCTGTAATGAGACGGTCGGTAGTTTTGTTCATAAACAACTATGTAATAAGTAGGTAAAGCTGATAGTTCGCCTGATGATATGCATAACAATTGAAGTGCCTGGTACAAAAAAGCCTACGCGGAACTGCATTGCGCCTATTACCTAAATACCTAGAGACAAGACCTATGTTTAACATCTTGTACTCTATTATAATTTCTCGCTTTATAATGTATCTATTCAGTTGCATTCTTACACGAGTCTGCTAAAACGAACGCAATACGTAACGATACCTTCGCGAACAATTGATTACACGATCAATAGGTAAGTATTACATATTTTCCTACCTATCCTCGACCCAGGACTGTCTTTATTTCCTCAATAAAGGCACCATCGACACCTATGTATCGGTAGGTATATTCGTATGTAGCGAATCCCGGGATGTCTTATTAAAATTATGGGTGTCGAAGCGAGCAGTAAGTGCCTTAGGTGACGTTCTGAAGAACCCTCTCTCACCCCCTTTATCATATTTATGGGAAAGTGTCCTGAAAATTTCTCCTGTTATTTATACGTACGAGATTTTTGGAGATGCTTAGGAAAATCTTTAAAGAGTTGTTTTTCACGACTTTCCTTGTATATGTTATTGTACACAATTTATATATATTTGTACCTACATACATAATAATAAAAAGAAATCACGTGTACATTGTATAGTGAGTGAGGCTTTAAGAAAGAATATTTGCAGAGGTGCTTCCTATAATTCAATTTTTTTACTACGCAATGGTAGAATTTCATATATTGCTCTGCGATTAAAAGCTATCCAACATCAGTAGGCTAAACCTTAGGTACAGTATTATATACAGAATACAAAAAGTTTATTAAAGTACTCGTAGGTACTTCAAATGTACGGAGGATCATTCTGAGATCTCCAATTTTAGATACAAAAAAATGTTTTCATAAATGGCGAAAATGTGCACCACACCCAAAACCAAAATCAAAAAGTAATTTTACATTAATTAATTTTACAAACATTAATTTTACATTTGCCCGTAATTATTGTAGCTTTTTATATTAATATCCGCCAAAATTCCAGTCTAAATAATTAACTATCATAAAATTTTAACTAGCGTGGGACTTTACCTCGGGGTTTTAACAGCTCTCAGTAGATGACTTGAAAGCGCTTTTGCCTCGAGTGTATTAACACACCCACTTGAAATTTATATTTCATAGGAGTCACCTATGAAAATTTTACGACATTTCTGGAATATCTATGCCAATAAAGAGTTTTGTGATGATTATTCTGTGATGCCGTTTAGCTTTACGTGTAGATTAATATTATTTAAGTAAGTACAGATCCACCTTTTTATTTTATAGCATCAAACTCATGAAAGTTACTTGCTCATTCTAAATATTATCTGTACAACTGATGAAAAAAACGGACAAGAAACACGTCGGCATTCATTTTTTTCAAAAATATCTTAGTTCTCTTTTATTTTTAAATGTTTTTAACTTTGATCTTTGCATTTCAACATTGCTTCAAGCAAAGTATTTATATATAATATAAACACTTGTCGGCTAAAACTTAAGACCTAACAGAGACTTATCTCGAACGGCGCTCTTTCAAAATACTTTAAAATAAAACACAAAATACTTGCGTCTAGCGGTCGATGAAAGTCGCGATTAAGAAAACGGGCTTAGTAATTAAAAATGAGCGTCTAAAGGTGTCGATGCCGTTAAGATGATGTTTTATAATAAGCTTCACCCTTCCGAACTAGCACACCTTTCCGAACATCCAGTGCACCTTTCCGAAATCATGGCTTTATTCTCAATAAAACCATGATTTCGAAAAGGTGCGCTAGAGCCTTAGCAAAACAATTAACAAAGTACCTGCGTGTTTTGTGCAACTCAAATTCTACATAATTCGAATTATGTCATTGGTTAGCGACGGGATCACTATTACTATCATTGGTTGGCATTAGGTCGAGTTTGTTTATATTATGGACAAGTAGACCATATATAGTATACTTACATGCTGTCTCCTTCTTCTGATACAGGCTTGTGTGGCCAGCTTCTTACTACAACAATCTGGATCATCTGTTAATGTGTCAAGAACAACGGTAGTTGTTTACACTCAGTTGTAAATATTTCATATTGGTCACCCATTGAATTACTGCCCACAGTAGCTGCGAACGTTGCATAACTTTATAGATGGGCAAAGAATAGGGAATCTAGCTACGTTAAGCGCTACACCGACTTGCTGTTACAGCAAGTCGGTGTAGCGCTGTCAAGTCAAGAAGGACAGTCTACAGTAGACTGTCCTTCTTTATAGAGCTTTTTATCACAGGTCAGATATACGTAGATGTATTTACGCTTTAACATTCGAGAGCTTGGTAACGAACGAGCACGGTTAACAGCGTTCCTTTTATCTCGGAACCCAGACGGGTTGGGGCAGACAAAGCTTTAGTTTAATTAGTCAGCCGCTCAAGTGGCTGATATTTGGACACCTTGAGAGCGACCTCTGAATTTGCTTTGTCGCTTTAGAAAGGAGATAAGCGACGCTTTTTGCGATTAAATTTCTTGACTCCAGTTTAGACGCTAAACTAGAGATTTAAATCACAAAGTAGTTTGAGTTTGAGCAAAACCACAGGATAGATAATAGTATAAGTAGCAAACATAGATTTCAACATACCGTCCATTGACCTACATTGGTTACAATACATTGATTACAATCCTCGTACTACAATTTTATGTTTATTTCTGGTATTTAATAAAAATACATTACTTTTTAAGTTATCTTTAGTAATATTTTTTACGTACATACATTATATTTTCAAAAATATATAACGATGGCAAGGTTTAGAATACCTATTTCTTTAAAAAAATCTCTAAGAGATTCGCGTCCATATCGTAGATGACGAATACTTTCTCTTTTGTACTATGAAAATAGCATCTATGTCAGCAGCAGAGCCCCAAAGTAGACCAGTATGACCAAGACACCAAACTATGAAAATATGGAAAGTATACCAACCATGCCGTCATCACGTCCCGCCAGTTGTTTAATATTACGCACTGCAAAAGCAGCGGAACTCAAGTGACCCGAAAGGGCATTGATGTGAGGACCCCACTGCATTTTGGAGTCAATAGTTAAGCCTAAGAAAACAGTAAGGTCATTAAGGCTAAGATTCAGAGACGATTCTAAGCGTAGACTTTGGCTTTCATATGTCAAAACAGTATAGAATTTTGACGTATGGAAGCGTGAGTCCACGCTTAGATTCGTCTCTGAATCTCAGCCTAAGTTTGCTGCCTTCCATTACGACGCGACGTTAGAGCATTCGTGCATTCTTGCTAAGGTAAAGCTAAAGAGCTAAATAGTATAGGAACAGATATCTAGTACTTGTAAAAACATTTGAATATCTTACTTATTTATTCCAGGTCTCAAATACACATTAGGATTTCCACTCTCTAAGATAAAAGCAAAACATAAAGTATAATGAATTCAAGATCTTATTTGCCTAATAGGTACTGTAGGTGACTGGCGCCTAGACATTTTTCCCGTGAAAAGTTACCCTGAGCCTAGGGAAGCGGGAAATTGCTTTTTCCTCTTATGTAGGACCCATATTTCAGACGAAATAACAGTTTCGTTAGGTTGTAGCCTACTTTTCTATACGTACAATCCACATAATTTGAACTGCAATTACAATATAGTACACTATTTATAAGTCACTAAATAAAAAAAAAGATAATACCAGTACAACATACAGAGGCGGGCGCGTACTTTGTTGCAAGTTGCAACCAATGATCGTTCAGGTTACAGATCTCAGATTGGTGCATAAATGTGTGGTTTAACAAAACTGCGCTTGCCATTTGACCCATACCAGAAGCTGCCTAGGAAGTTAACATAGTAAAAAAAAACAAAAGAACTTCTTCGTCGTTGTATTCTTTATTTATGAAGGTCTATCTTGGGCTTGTCAGACAAACACAATGGGAACAGGGACCACTAATAGGAATGAACAACAAGGAGATCACAGGACTATGATCTCCTTCACAATAACGTCTGGTCCGCAGCGGTCAGCGGATCAGATCTTAGAACTTTATATCGCGTCATATAGTTTTATACGAATGCCTCTTTCAGAATGCCCCAAGATGTTCACATGGTTACTTTTTACAGGACCAGCTGGGAGATTAAAGAGAACAGGAAAATGTTATTAAATTTTGCCTGTAAATAAGACTATGAACGAAAAACGATCCTGTTAAGCGAATTGTATAAGAGACAATGGTACCCGCTCCTAGTAAACGTTACATGGTAGCACATAATGATTCTGACACAGTCATGAGAGTTAATGCCTTCAATGACGTTGTTCACATTTGAACTAATTTTAGTATCAAGTTGCCTCGTTCCAATAAATATTTGCCTCGGGACGACGAGTGTGGTGTAGTCCACAGCACTAAATGATTTAAAGCTCATAGGGTACCGCAACCCTTATGAACAGGCAGGATATAAAGCATCAGGATAACGACCAGATCGCCTTGTCACCTTACAGCATAAAAAAACATAATAAGGCCACATATTTCAAGGGGTGTGCGTAAAGTGTCGGCAAACACATAAAGAAGATTATGTTCTACGTAAGTACCTACTTATATATTATTGTTATAGCTTTACTTAGCACTTTCATAGAAACAAACGTCTAAGTACGTACTCTGTCTTCACGCCCGCTGGCGGTAAACTTATACAACATGCAATTAGACTAATGCTCTAAGGCTTACACAATGGGAGGTCAAAGCACTGGTTAGATATTGTCTAATTACACTGAAATTGAAGAGCATTGATGGTATCAATGAACATGCTATGTCGAGTTTGTGGATTTGAGGAATGAGGAAGCGCAACTAGGTGGTAGGACTAACTGTTCTGCGAACTGGTCTGGCGTCTGGGTGGGTACAACCTAATCACCGCTTTGGTTGTGTGGTCTGCCGCTAAACAGTATAATGTGTAAGCATATTACTGTTTTCGTAGTTGATGAGCAAAGTATAATCAGTGAAATTACTGCAGGGCTTATGAGTTATGAGACTTAATATCTAATGTCTCAGGGTAACGAGCGCACTGCATTGCCGTGCAGGCCTTTGTGTTATAAAGTTCTGAGTGGCACGGTAAATAGCTCTCCAATAATTAGCATAGCGAAAAAGGACCAATTTGTTTTTTATTTTATTCAGAAAGATAGAAAATTCAGTCAACTATGATGTACAACGCTCTATTTTATTCTATATTTTTAAAATTTTGCAACCTCTGTACCTGATTTAAGTAAGATTTATTACCTAGTAAAGAATAGTTTTCATTCCGAGAAAACGCAAAAGTCCCGCGATAAAATGAAAAGAAAACAGCGCGAATCCCTTGCGACTACAATTAACAATAAATAGCTGTTAATTTCCCTTACAATTATCAAACAAATACAGCGGAGTTGATGCGTAAAATTTTGCGGTACATTTTGATGCCCCGCTGATAAATTTAGGAGCGATCATATCTTTCAATTTTATTGACCGTTATATTCGACATTACCCTCGAATCGACCTTAGAGCGTAACTCCAGCGAGGGCTTGGCGATGCAGTGATAAAAAGACGGATTTATGTTCTTCATTGGAATTTCAAAATTTGAAATGAAAAGATGAACTCCTCATGATTCTCATGAAAGGGTCACTTTGTCCTTGAATCCTTTTGTTGTGGAGCTCGAGCAATTAAGTATTTTTACCCGATTGCACAAAAAAGGAGTGTAATGTTTTTAGGGTTCATGTATGTAAGTCTGTATGTGAGTTTCTTTATCCATAACTTTGAAATGCCTGAACAGATTTGGTTGTATGTGGTATCGTTAGAATCCTTACATCATCCCCAGTGACACTGGCTAGGGCAGTCGCGTTTTTATGTAACTTTTATTACATACATTGACTTGTTTTAAATATTGTTATTCCTTCCAAACAATGGAACATTAGGTATATGAGTTTACATGACCTTATAGACTCAGTAAAGATGGGTAATTATAATATACAGGGTGAGTTTGAATTGGTATTGCTGTATGATGCTATACTGATTTCGTTTCTATCGTGGAATTATAACGTATTTTAAACTTCCAGCCTAGTATGAGCTGCCTTTACCAAGTAGATACGAGTTGACGTAGATTAATATCTATAAAATTGTAGTATCAACTTAAGTATAAACATGTTAACTTGCGATTATAATTAATGAGAGAAATTTTTGCACTTACCAAAAGTGGCATGGCAACGGTTTTTTATTTTATGTAGTTATATACTGTTTGATAACGAGACGAGCTGGTCGTTTGCCTGATGTTAAGCATAACACAAGCCCATAACAATTGCAGTGCCACTCAAAACTTTGAAACACATAGGCCTGCGCGGCACTGCAGTGTATACTCGTTACCCTGAGAGTCTCATAAGCCCAGTTGTTTCATTACTACTTTGCTCATCAAACCGGAACAGAATAATGTTTGTACATTACTGCTTGGCTGACAGTCGAAAGATAAAGAAAAACATCGCTTCGTCCGCATCAATGGGCTCTCGTCCTAAAGAACTGATATTATGCTTCCCGCGGCTATTTTTGTTGACGTAACATTATTTACCAGTTATGAGCTTTTCGACCCGCATGATATTCCGGTACCTTGATTTATCACAATAGGCTTATTATTCGAAGATGGTACATATAGGTAGGTATCTAGATATTGTAGAAAAGGTAGGTACTACCGATCACGGTAGTCGCAGAATAAGAGTTCGAGTTAGGTACGTTTTAATCATAGAATTTATTGAAATGAGATTTCTGCCTTCTGTGTGACGGTCACATTTTGATAGTTAATTTACTTCACTAGATACTAATACGAACTGACAAGAAAGTATCTAATTAAATCCATGATAGGTTATTTTAAGACTATACTAATAATTCTATTCCATTTTTTCCAGTTTTTTTTTCTAATGGTTTCCATTTTACCCGCGACGGAATAGAGGAGGTACGTTATGCGTTTAGGGGGACAGTTTGTTTGTGTAGGTATATGCACACAAATGTTACCATTTATTTCGAAAACGGTTTGATAGATTCAGATATGGCTTTTTGTAAAGTGTTTGCGATTCATCGGCGATAGTTCTTAGCTATATATTTTGGTGTTAAATAGATAGGGAGCGCTGCAAAAAAAGTACTCCTTATAAAAATAAAATAAGTTACTCCTTATAACATCAGCTATGAAAGTCAGAGAAAGTCCCGTCAAAATAGGTCCATCCGTTTTGGAGATTAGCCGGAACAAACAGACAGCTAGACAAAATTTTAAAAATTGTGTCTTTTATTATATATAGGTACCGTATCTACTTTCATATGCATTTAGTAAAAAGCTGTTATTTTGACATTACAATAAACACTGCAATTTTATTTCAACATAGAAATAAAACATGTCCTGCTTTTTACTCGACTCACACTTGGCCGGTTTTATTTTCCAAATTCCCGGTCAAATATAATTATAGTGCCGGGCTTTTCCATTTTTAGTCTTGGCAATAATAGCAATCCTAGTTGTGAGGTAAGCGACCCCTTACAAATTGTAATTTCCGCGCCACTGTTTGGTAATCGAATTTTCAATTAATCCTTCGATAATGCTATTGTGTTGGTTTACCGTTGTGCTGGTGTACCTCTCCCATTTACACATTATGATACCGAGCTGTAGAGCTCGGGTTTGAGCCACTATCTAAATAAACAACTTATTGTTCTAAACTTCGTACCTCAATGATAGTACTGGCTTAGAGTGTTTACAAATACTAGGAGTACCTACAATGCAGAACGCTTTATGATTACCTACCTGCTACCTGTGGTTTCACCCGCATGGAGGTTCCCACGGGAACCGTGTATTTTTCCGGGACAAAAAGTATCCTATGTTACTCTCCGGCCCATAAACTACCTCATCATCATCATCATCATCAGCCGGAAGACGTCCACTGCTGAACATAGGCCTCCCCCATAGAACGCCACTTGGGTCGGCTGCTCGCCTCTTGCATCGAACGGATCCCCGCGGTTTTGACAAGGCTATTGGTCCACTTAGTGGGTGGCCGTCCTATACTACGTCTTCCGGTTCGTGGTCGCCACTCGAGAACCTTTCTTCCCCCATCGGTTATCGGTTCTGCGAGTGGTATGGCCTGCCCATTGCCATTTCAACTTGCTAACTTTGAGAGCTATGTGGGTAACTTTCGTTCTCCTGCGGATCTCCTCGTTTCGGATTCTATCACGCAGGGAAAAAATCCCATTATAAATTACACACACCAAAATATATACGAAGTTCAACTGCTGATTGTATGTAGAATAGGATCTGAATCATTATATCAAGTCATCGTGTGCGTGAAGCGCCTATATAGTACCTAACAACAAATCTTATTTAAGTAATAATATTCACCTTTCTAGAAAATAACATATTCACACGTACTTTTACCCTGAGCTTTCAGAGGTCATAGCCTTATGCGTGATTTAGTTACAGGAATAGGCTTACAAAAGCTTCAACTATGATACCTATTGGAGAAAACAAAAGAATACCGTGTTTTCTCTCGAATAACATAAAATTATTGTGATCGAATCATTTTCGCCAACCAACCTTTTATCCTCCATCTAGTTTATGTTACACCTACTCTAATCTTATAATAGGTAAGTAAGCAGCTTCAGTGTAAACATAACAGCTAACATAATGTTTCCAATTGCCGACATGCAAACACATATCGAGTGACAGGCGTGATAGGACAGCGGTCAATCCATCATCGGTTGTCATGCGTGTCTCTGTCGCGCGTGTAAATCGTACTACATTGATGTAAAGCAATTTGACTGGCAGAAAAATGTCAAGCAGCGTTTAAAAGCCATAATCTGAAAAAGAAGAAGATGTAAAGCATCTATTCTGAGCCTGAAAATCGGTCCAATTTTATTTTTACGCCTGCAGTTCGCTGGAACACACGCACACGTGTTTTTATTTTCTTTACGTGTCTTCAAAATATTGGTTTAGTCCTACTATCCCAACCTTGTATTTTTAGACAAAAATGTGTATACGCAACGGATCAGCATTGCGGTTCAACAAGGCAATACCGCCAGCATGCTGGGTACATTTGCAACTGGGCTATAGAACATTTCGATTATCTTATATAGACCTACATTGACTTGTAAATTATCCAAATGTTTTTGTAGCTAGGTTAGATGTAGTGTTTATTTATGTATTAGCTAGTTAATAAAAGTAAATAATTAAAGTCTGTAAATAGGACAACATTGATGAAAGCAAGTATTCTGAACTAGTCCAAAGCCTGTATTTACGGAAGCCTGAAACTCGCTCCAATTTTTATTTTCACGCCTGCAGCCCGTAGATACGATGAAACTTTCATCGGAGGCTTTCACTAGACGCGCGGGCGAAACATAAATTGTGGACGGACGCAGCGGCTGCCCACGCTCTTTATTTTCAAAAAACAATATGCACGTCTACTTCGTGGCAATCCAGTTACAGAAGTAGATTTTTAAATGGTTTAGCGCCGGGTAAATTTTCCGTTTTGACGAGGGCATGGTATACAAACTGAATGTAGCATTGCAGTTTTATTTTTCGCCTACCTTTCGCATTTTAAATGCAACGTTATATTGTCGTCTACTTCGTTTGTGGAAAGCTATGAGGGCGGTCGTCCACGAGGGTATTTAGCCAATTGCGGTGGTGGAAGGGAGTGCGGAACTAATGACGTATATTGTGACTCCTCTTCTCCTTGCTGTTCAAACCCTGTACCTAAAGCTGATTCCATGCGCTGTCATACCATAAACTTTTTGTGTAGTACTAATTTAACAGAGACCACTGGAACTGTATAGTTTTAGTATAAACATCTTGATAATAGAACTTAAATCAAAAGCATGACGAAAAATTTTGTGAGAAAATGTTTTTTACATGCGAGCTTTTCTTGCACAGAATGCTTTTTACAAGCTTTTATTTAACTTGCCTTGTTAGTATGTGCCAATCTTGCAAATTTCAGTAACTTCCCTGTGTTCAATTGAGCCAAAATTTTACATACCTACATATTAGCATGTAAATGGGATGACAATGCAATATCACAGAGCTGATCTCATAATAGAGCCGGAAGGCGGCCATAGGAACTACGTAACGTAATCCTAAAGAAACGACCGGGTTATAGGATTGTTTGATTTGTCTTTACAAGTACTCTGATCCTAGACGATGTCCAGGGTCCTGATGATGGAGCTGGAACGTGCTCGCACTATTACAGTATCAATTACGTATTTAATAAAAGCTTGCCTGGAAAAATATTTTTTTCTACAAAAACTTATTTTCTGTAAAAGCATGATTATTGAAAAATAAACAAAAATTAGGTATTTTCTTTAAACTATTATACATATTCAAAGAACCATGAATAGATAAAACGGAAAAATCAAGAGCAACCTCTTACGGCACGGCTCGTCATTATTTTTCTCTCCCGCAACCTCACCCACTGATTGTCGGCTAATTCTTCGCGCTCCGTTGAAGGCTGTACAACGCAATAAATTCATGGCATTCAGACAAAGCAACCAAGCGAAAGAACCCTGATAAAAATAAGATGACTCGCCTCCTGACACATTTTTTTATTCGGAAAACAATGGGGCTTGGAGCCATGACGTGAAATTGATAGGTAATGTTTTGGCAGTCTTAAATGTTTTAACCGTCTTCCAAAGAGAGTCCGCTTCTTCTTTATTTCTTCATGCACTCTTTTTAATATCTGCAGCAAGTAGGGGCAGATATTTTTTTTATTCGAATTTTTATTGAATTACCCATTTAGTTCGACTTGAGATGGTACATAATATGTAGGTAGGGCGTTTTTATGGGTGGACCGTTGTCACTCTCTATTCGGAATAGTTTTTCAGTCATTTTATGACATAACTAGCAATAACATTTTGAATATTATAGCATTCCTCATTATTTATTTGATGATCCATTAAATAAATAGTGCTTATATTTTTCAGAATCTGTCACAGAATAATATACAGAACATTATTTAACGTCGGAGCTAAAAAACAAATACTGGGGAAATATATTTACATATTAAAACGCTATGAAAAATAATTCATAACTATGCGAAAGGCGTGAAATGAGATTTGTGTGGAACAAGAGCGAATAATGTAAAAAAGGGAATGTAAAAATATCCGTAACACTCTTTTTTGCAGAGAATAGGAACAAATGACAGGTTTTAATCAGGTTTACAAACATAAAGTTGCTGTGGTTTTTATAGATGAAAGTATACTTTAGGCTATAGGTACATACCTACAAGTGGGGGTATAATTACAAATGGTTTTAAAATAAAGTGATCACATTGTTGATACCAAAATGTATCATATTTTTACAGCGTTATTAGTAACTAGACGTACTTCCAGCAGAAGATGGGGTGCACAAATGCAACACATTTGAGAACCCTTTATTATGAAGCCAAAACGTAAAAAGATTTTTGAGCTCATATAAAAGAAAATAGCCATTTGAATGTCATTGAAGTATTTTTTGTTTGTAAGTGAGTAAAATAAAATGTCAAATCATTTAAAACCTTCGACACAAAGAATCCAAGTGGAGGACTTGCCTTTGATGTAAACTTAAGTATAATTATGTATTTAGGGAATAAGAACCGATGGTGCATCGTTTCAGCAGAAACACACTTGCTACAAATTTCGCAGCACTATAAATTCCCATGTAAACAGTTATTAGGAGTAGTGTGTTTCTCGATGTATATAGCTATTATTTTTTAAACTAAAAGTAAAATCTCAACGTCAACTAGGCGAGTTGGTATAGGAACATTACTAAAACAGTCAAGTGCGAAAACCCGCAGTCTTCCGTATATCTTGAATCTTTTCCGTACTTTAATTGAAGGACCGTGCAGGTGATCAAAGTATACTTTCATAGCGTCACCAACCGATAAGAGAGCGTAGATGGCACTCAGCCCAAAACTCAAAAAATGGTGTGTGAAGATTTAGCTCTAGAGCACCTTGGGGTGAACCACGGAGTATATACGTACTTCGGCTTGGGCCGTCGCCGGGATACGAGAGTCGGAAGAGAATAGCCCCGAGCGTACGAATGCGACCGATTGAAAAGGGCTCTAATCTATATAAAGCTCAAGCTTCTCGTGAGCCCAAGTGAGCTATCATAAAAGTTGTAGTGATTCTAGTTGCCTCGTTCCAAAGCCTACACTATTGAGAAGAAGGGCAAAAAACTCGACGACAGAATGTTATAAAGTATTGAGAAGAAGCGGGGGAACTTGGAACGGGCACTTAGAGGCATTAATTTTAACTATCATGAGTGCTCTCTTGGACCCCATGTTAATAAAGAGTATTGAATTTGAATTAAAGGTTAAAATGTAAACAAGAATATTAAGCAAACAATTTTTGTAAACATTGCTTGTGACAACCTAAGTTTTGCTATAAACACGAGCGCCCGACGGTTCCAAAGCAGCCCGGTGACGCTGTAAAGGTCGCAAGACAAAAAGTAACGTCATTTAAAAAAAAATGCACTATTTCGCCGTCGCACTGTTCACATGTTAAAAAACCTGGACCTGCCGCCCCGTCATACATAGTTACGAGGGTGTGGTAAGAGATAGCAAAATGATACTACAAGGGTTTCATTTTTTCATTTCAAGGTACGGTACCCTAAAAACGAATTGAAAAAACAGACTTCAAAAATAGTTAGCAGTTTTTCTTTGTCAGCGTCCATTTCTCAATCGCTTTGAAAACGAGTCAGGTGTGAAAGGTGTATTTTGGGATATCGTTAAACCTCTCGAATTCTCGACATACGTGTGCAAAGTTCCGTTAAAATCCGTTGATCCGTTCACTGGGCACTAAACAGTTTCAGTGTGATATGGAAATAATACTATCATTGTAAGTAGAATTATAACATAAATATAAATTTATATTACGTTTCTCAGTGTGGCGGCAAAGGGGGTTTTTTTAATGTTTTTTTATAACGAGACGAGCTGGTCGTTTGCCTGATGGTAAGCATAACGCCGGCCCATAACAATTGCAGTGCCACCCAGAACTTTGAAACACAAAGGCTTGCGCGGCACTGTAGTGCGCTCGTTATATACCCTGAGACATTAGATAGTCCAGTAATTTCACTGGATACTCTGCTCGTCAAACCGAAACACAGTAATGCTTGCACACTACTGCTTGGCGGCAGACTTTACGAGCAGAGCGGTGGTAACAACCCAGACGGACACTCGCAGAAGAGTTAGTCCTACCACTAACAGAAGATTTTACGATGTGTCCAAGATTTTACGATGTTACGATTTTAACGTTGTTTAGGCCACCAGTTAGGAGACGAAAATTTTAGAGTAGCATTCTACTTTTGAGCAGCATACAATTTCGGAGGCACCATCGCTTACATTTTCGGTTTTCCACCCGTAGTTTCTTATTTCTTTCGTATCCTAACAACTAGTGGAATATAAGAGAAAACTTACTGTGATTCTTTTTAATACTGATATACAATAATATGTAGCTTACTTGGGCGACCGCTATAAGGGAAGATGAAGATAATTAGGGATAGCCCTTCACAGGTTTCTAGCTATAAGGATTCTTATTACTACTTATAATTACTTAGTATGACCAATGAATTCGTATAGCCATAGACTAAAATAAAAAAGCGATATGTATTTTTTTTTCTTGACGTTTTATCATTTGATCACATTGGTCGAAGAAGAATAATACAGGATAGTCTAAGAAAACTGGCTTTCAGGTGCAGCAGCTGGAAAATAGATAGGTGCTTGGTACCCGATATTGAGCTGAGAGTAACAATGAGAGAGTTAGAGCACTCGAATCACTTTTCAAAATTGAATTAACAGTTCTGTAAATAATTTAGATACACATATTTGCGTCTAAAGTTCGATCAGATCAATACTCTCTTGTCTATAAAAACATAACTGTAGGTGTAAGCTGAAATTTAGCTTTCTCGATAGATATGTTAGTGAAGCACTTGCTAAGTACTCTGGCCTTCGTATTTCCACTTCTATAGCGGGAATAAGTCACAGAATAAAGCACACAGTAATGTAGCTTGTGCCAATTCCGTAATGGTACTACTGCAGTATATATAGCCACTACAGCCGTTAGTTATTGTTTCAATGTAACTTATATAGTATTTCGTGCTAGGTGCCTTTGAGACTATTTGTCTCTTTTACACTATGAAATATAATACTAAAGCTATTACACAGCTAGAAGTGCGTTATGAAGTTGAAATTGCTACAAGTTGTTTTTGTTTTCTAGTTTCCATAAGTACCTATTTAAAATAACAACGATGTGCTTTGAGAAAGTATCAAACCTAATTTAACAGTCTCTACATACCTTTCATTTTAGGTGTTTGTGCTCAGAACTGGGAGATAGAAGTTAAGAGATAAACTATCGAAAAAAGAGATAATAAACTTTTTAATGGAATACTACGTACTAATAGAAATATTAAAAATTTAATAACAATTTAGCAACAAGTGTTCCAAATGGCTGTGGCGATAGTAGCAAAAAAATTGCTTAAAAGCTGGAACCAACTTGCATCACCTTACTCCAGAGTGTATCATGTAATCTCAGATAGGACTACCTCACGCAGCATTTATGATTTAACACTATCTAAATAGTTGAAAATGCAAATAAATACATGAACGTCCCTGTTGAAAATACGTCTTGAGAAGGTAGTAAAAATTAAACTTTATTATTATAAAGATATGAGTATGAAATAAGGTACTGCATTGCACTACGAAGTCGCCAGTCGGAACCTCACAACTTGAAAGGAAAACGAAAACAATTTCAGAGCGATCTTTCCTCTCTGCAGATCATTACTGCGATCTTCAACTCGGAAGATGTTTTAATTTTTTTTTCGTCTAGCTATCAGACGGTTGTTCTCAGAGTAATTTGTAGAGAAACACGTTTTCTTTTTCGGTTTGATGGAAATTAATAAACAGCGGTGCGGGCGTTCGCTAAGAGGAAAAAGTTGTACAACAATCTCCGCTATACTGTTGTTATAGGAAGATTTCAGAGATTTCAGCAAATTCATCTGTTTAACTATATCGAGTTGTTATCTAGCATGTTGAAACATCTTTATCACGGCTTTTCTATTAGAGTTTTTTGACAAGATGATGTTGAATGATTTTTTTACTCTAGATGGGACTGAATCTACTTTATTGTAACAAAAATAGGGATCCTGGTATGTTGCCGATAATTGTTAAATACTTTGGGTGGCTCTGCAATTGTTATGAGCTGCTGCAGGCCATCAACTTAACAACCTTCTAATCTCTTTACCTGGGAGAGTAAAATTTGGGCAGTGATATTATGCTGGAGCAATGATGTGAAGCTGCGACGGGCTAATTATTTCAAAGCACTTCAAGCTGCTGGCAATACTGAGAATAGTGGTTACCTGCCAAAGCATAACAATCATGCAATCAATATATCGAGTGACTTGCATTCACCACTGGATACTATCTGTGCAGACTCCGCTTCGGAGAATCCAATAGAGGTATAGAAATCCAGGAACAGATGAAGGAAAATAGTTTCAGTATAATATTGTATTGGAAAAATCCATATTGCGTCATTTGAGGAAACGAAAGGCCAGACTAATTGGCCTTGCTTTGAAAAAAGAAAGCTCGAAATTGGCTTCATTTTTTAAAAAAAAGATTTAGCTTTACATAAAACCTTCATCATATTTTTACTTATCAATAAAATAAGGTATATAATATATACCATATTATGTACTAATAGCTGACACTATTCGCGGCAGATCAATTAACCGTCAACAGTTTAGTGCGAGTAAAAAAAAGTCGAGAGCAGGGTTTGGATTTCAATGCTGATCTTAACCTCACTATACATGCAGACCAGTACACAATCTTCTTACAAATGGCTGGCTATATCATAATTATATTACTGGGGAAATGAGATTTAATAATTGATATCTTAAGGTAACGAACACACTACTGTGCCACAAAGACATTTGTGTTTCAAAGTTGTGGATGGCACTGCAATGGTTGCATTGACTTGCTCGCCTCACTAACTTTTACAAGTTAGTGAAAGTAGTAGTTGTAGGATATTACTATAAGAAAAAAACATTGTGCCATGAACGTAGCCGTGTGAGAAATAGATAAATAAACATGCTTCAAATAGATTCAATGTCACTTTTTTATTTCAAGATAAGTCCACGCTCAGTTAGCACTGGTTCGGAAAGCTAGTGCAGGGAGTGTTCGATTTTCAGTTGCGGTATCGGATACCAAGTTAGAAACATAAATTATTAACAATTCCTGGTTTGATAAGTTTAGTTTTAGGATTTAGGTTAGCTTCACTCTGCCGTCGAGTTTTTACCCTTTTCATTGGTGTAGGTCTGGAACGAAGCAACTACAGTTAGTGCAACACTTATGAGCGTCGATTTAGGGCCCTTTATAAGTAGTTTTAGCTGCATTAAGGCTCGCTTTTAGTGGTGCATTTGTGTATACTGGGCCTATTTGCTACTGTTACCAGAATATACCGACGGCGACACGCAATTCCAAGTATGTTCTGTATTATACACCGTTATCGTTCGATGACTTTGTACAAAAAAAGGAACTGTTTTTTTATTTTCTTATTATTTGGTTTTGTCAATTTACCACCAGGCCACGTCGTCACACGTTGCTACATTCAGATAGCAAAATAATTAATTGTGAAGTATTTATTGATTTTTCTGCTACAACCTTCATAATATGGACGACTAAGGAATGCAATTCTTTGCCGGCCTCTGTGTTTCCCAATGGATATATAATTTGAGAGTTTTCAAGAAGAGAGTGAATACGTTTCTTCTAGGCAATCGTGCTACATCGTCGACCGCATCGTCGCTTAACATCAGGTGAGATCGTGGTCAAAAGTAAGCTTATTTCAGATAAATAAAGTGTTACATTTAGCCATGTATGGAGTTTTGCATGAAGTGCATTTGAATGTTGTTAAATGATGTTCTAATTATTTTGTCCGTTGATGGCGGACAGGAATTTTATTTTAGCCAAAAGGGCCGTACTAGTAAGTCGTCCGAATCCATACAGATAAATAAAATTGAAGTGTCTGTTTGTAATATCAAAATAACAGCTTTTTACTAAATGCATATGAAAGTATATACGGCACCTATAACAAAACAACCATTTTTAAAATTTTTGTCTGTCTGTCTGTTTGTTCCGGGTAATCTCCGAAACGGCTGGGCCGATTTTGACGGGACTTTCACTGGCAGATAGCTGATGTTACAAGAAGTAACATAGACTACTTTAATTTTAGAAAAATAATTAGGGTTCCGCGCAAAGAAATAAAAACCATGAAATCCAAAATCTCCACGCGGGTGAAACCGCGGGGCAGCAGCTAGTTGTAAATAATCGAGACGGCATGAGAGATATTTTTTCAATTAACATCTGTTTAAATCATCTGAGATTGCCTTCTGATATACAGATGTATTCAGCCTCAAGCAAGTGAGGTAATTAATTACGCGTAGCTGTTTTTGCAGCGGCCAGCGGGAAGAAAACCGGCAAGATTTATTGTTGGCGCCACTTCAGCGACGCTCGCCCGAGAATCACTAATCTTTTCTTTAACTCTGATCCGTTGTTTTCTTACGGCGATAATAGAGCCGTAAGCCAGATTAGAAGCGCTTATTTTGGCTTCGCTCATATTGCATTGCCCGGAAAAGTATCCAAAGATAATATAAGCTTAATTTTATTAGTGGTCTTATACACCGCGTTTTTCGTTCGCGGCAGGAGAGGGAAAGAGTTTTTAAAAATACGTGGGTGGGCAGAGAACGGTCGCGGTGTTATTTGTACTGAATTCTCTCAAACAGCAGCCTTTAAAATGACGCCGTGGGCCTATCAGAAACAAAATTGACGCGGTGTCTATTAAGGGGCAGAATTCGGCGCGCCGCTATCTCGCTCACGCATCTCGACATTTTTGAAGATAAACAATCACATAATATAATAATCATAACATTAATATGCATTTAGTAAAAAGCTTTTATTTTGATATTCCACGCAGAAACTTAAATTTTATTTATGTATGTAATATTTGTATGTAGTAGTATGGATTGTTTTTTATTTTAGGTATCGTTAATTTATTAAGGTTAATTTTGTTTTTATGTTATATCCTTCAATCTTCATATGCATTTAGTAAAGAGCTGTTATTTTAACATTACCTACAAACAGACACTTTAATTTTATTTATTTGTACAGATAGAACATCTACATCACTCTATCGCGTCGAAACGTACAAACACGTTTATTCTACTTCCACGTTCTTAACAGTTATACTCCCACATACAAGCTTAGTTTAGGAACCAGCAAAAACATATTATTATCTAAGCACACTTTCCAAAAATAAACTGTTATTATTGCAGATGAAGACAACATCGTTCTATCCTCCATGGAAATGACTTCGACATGCCCTTTTCAAATACAAGAAAATATATTTACCTGAATTTTATATTAGAGAAGTGTTCACTCATAACACCACACAGAGATGTCAAGAAGCTAAGATAAGGGTATGACGTTGCGAATTCTCCTGGCGCTAAGTTTATCCTGCGATCCTCACATCACGTGTCTGGAGTATGTTTAAACTAGTAGTAGATTATATGTAGATATAATACTTGTGCAAATATGTATTTCCGTTACGCAAATAACGGAAGTGTTATTTGCGTATGTAGTTTAGTGCAGACCCTCAAGTCAAGATTCCGATTCTGGAATACATTTGACTAAACTAAGCATGTCTAATTTGAGAATCCCCACGTGCTTTCCGCTCGCAGCAGAGCATACGCCTCTTCGATTTCATTTTTGTCTTCAATTGATCTTAACCAGACTTAGCGAGGCTTCTATATCATTTTTCGGATGCATTTTCATTTTAATACCAACTAAATTGGAGCAACTTAGGCGCTTTGTACACGATAACTTATCAACTCGTCGATAACATGCATGACAACTAGCCTACTGCAGTACCTACTCTATACTACTTTGTGTCTATATATCGCACTTCGGCACCTTCGATCACGTTGCCAGTTAACTTCAGATGTAGAAGCGATGATAGCTAAGTGGTAGTGCAATTGCGACCGCCGATCTTCATGTCGACATAAGGTTGTAGTAAGACTACGAGCAATGAACTGGTTCGAATCCTACAACGAGCTTGGCCTGACCTCCGAAGCCTTCTGCCGCGCGTAAAGGTTACGCCTTCGATTCCCGACGCCTTTTTTCACAAAAACTGTGTAATTCTGTGGCCAACTGTACGTAGAAATGAATGACCATTTAATACATTCTATACTCCTCTGAGTTTCCTTAACTTTCTGTTAATTAGAAAGCCTATTGGTACAACTGTAAATTTTCAATGTGCCCATGAGTTTGTCCTTCCATTTATAAATGCCCTACGGACTGCCCAAATATCTAACTTGTACGAGGAAATTGGGTTGTTCCCGTTTGGGGTTACCTTGTTATGTGATTGAGATTGCCACTAAGGATAGGAGTTGTAATAAACTTTAAATTAGACCTCGATTTGTAGATACTGCTATCCACCGTTTAGTATGAGGCGAGACGCAAACTAAAATGACTTGTCGTATGTCACGTATACAATATATATGTATATACTGTATGTCATTCTACATTTACTGTTTCACCGCCTTCTGTTTCATCACTACCTTTTTATTACCGTTTTGTCAGTCAGATACTAGTCAACCGAGAAACTACTTATATAAAAAGTAGTAGTACCTATACAAAGATTCTAAGAATTTTTCCGTGGTCTGTATATCCAGCTAATAAATACGACGTGACTGTGTTCAAATAAATAAGAATAGTTATTTACTGAGAAAAAGTGCTACGCCTTCAATTCCATCATCCTTTCCATTAGGTGAGATCATGGTCAAACGCTGCATCAGTTTTTTTTATACTAAATAGGTTAACCAGTATCTTTCAATCTCATGCGACGATAAAATCAAAGACTGAAGTTGGAGAATACGCTAGATCTAGTTTAGTTTGAAATAAAAAAGTTCAAGTGGCCATGATATCAGTTTGCACACTTACGCAATAAATTGATTGATCTACGCCTTCTAAATATTACCTAACGTCTATAATAAAGATCAAAGAAATTTCAGAGAGAATGGATTTAGGTGTCTGATCAGGGGGAGACGTTTGACATTTGGAATTGCGCCTACCACTAAGCTGTTTTCATTTAATCTAGTTGAAATCTCACCAGCAAATTATAGTGACAAAACCAAAGGATATAACATGATAGATGTAAGGCGTTTAATGTTAAACCGCTACGGAAAGAATGAGTTTGATGTTTTTGTTTGTAGGTCTGTTTAGGGCATCGCAGCATCTGAGCGGATCAATTATTTAATTCATTGCAGTTTTTTAGGGTCGGGAGAAAACTGTATTTTTATAGGATCGCGTTGCTGTCTATTTGTCTGTTGAAAAAAGGTTTGAGGTTAAGGTCGACATTAATATCGTAAAGGCACTCAGGTCCATAACCTCATAATTAATATTATTAATATTATATATTAATTCATAACCGCAAAATTTATGTTTCTAGCACAGCAAAACCAAGAACTTCATTTTGTGACGCTTATTATTAGAGAAATAACAATCTCGTCTAGTCACTTTGTTTTATTGAAAAATTTTAATAACTTTTACAATTTTTACCTTGCATTGCGCATGTTCTAGAGTGAATATGAAAAAAAATGGGTAGATTATCTACTTACTCTTATTCCTTACTACTTGCTTTTGCGCATGTAAAATAATAGCGACATTCGAGCAAAACACTTAAGCTTCTTAACTAGGCTGGTTTTAGACGAGGTATCGTGGTACATGGAATCGACTAAGCTGAACACTATAATGAAGCTTTGTACCCACGCCGTGTAGTTTATCTCAAGTGTAATTAATTCTGTAGGTTGCACACATATAAATACGAAAGAGCTAAGTTGAGCGGTGTAGTAGGTTATATATAAATACTACTGGCTGTTAATAAAAACAAAAATCATAGCTCTGTGGCATTGGCTCTTTGATTCACAAATTGAGTTTCGCATACGATAATGACCGATCGTGTGCGACACGCCGCGCCGACTTGAGTAACTGTCATTGTTTTATGTTTTCTTTCTTCTGATCTGGCATGTCACGGTTGCCAATTTCAAGTATAAATCATTATGTTTATTGTTAATCAATATGTTTATTTTGTATACGAATTCTATAATCTATACATACAACTAAATAAAATTACCAAGAGTCTGTTTGTAATATCAAAATTAGCTTTTTACTAAATGCGACGAAAACATTGTCATCTTTAAATCATTTATTTAGTAGAATTGGGGCCCTGGTCACTATTTATGTTATTGGTTGGCATCCCCCTTATTATCAGACACTTATATTATCAGACAAGTTAAAAAAACACAAACATTACTAAAGAGTATTCAAGATAAACCGGTAATCTAAAAGAAAGTCAATTTTCAACGCTATAATTATTAAGTTAAAATAAACGCTTTTTCCTTTTATTTGCGCTATGAGATATCCCTCCGTGCCAAGTTTCAATATTGTAAGTCAATGAAAAGTTTTAATGATGCGATAGTGAGTAACTTTTGTATGAAAATAAGCTTTGTAGAGCCGTATCTCTTTGTTACGTTGAGCTTGATACTTCAATTTTCTACAGCAATAAGAGGCTATAAATAATTTAGAATAAGGCCACCACATCTCAACCTGCGTAAGGGCACCTAAGAGCAGAAGGGAACGTGCAGGGAATGGGCAGCAGGATTCTCTTTGTTCAACGTCATAATTTTCTGCAGTAACCAAGACGCTTATGCCAAGGTGGTATATTATGGACATCTTCCAACCCATGATAATGACGAATTAGTTACATTAATTTCAAGTTGATATCGCACCTATCAAGGGCATGTTCGGATAAGCAAATGGATAACAGATGAATCTCTTGTGTGTTTTAACAACTTTTAAAAGTATAATATATCGCATTTAATTTCATTCAATGATAAAAACCTACGAAATCACTAATTTGTTTTTTTCTTTTTAAAGCAAGGAGTCGTAACAATTGAAAATGTTTTCTCTTCAACACAGTCTAACAACTAAGTTCGGCTTAGATATTGTTGTCCCAACTTGCGTCGTTAATTAGAGCGAGCTCCCAGGTGGATGCGCCGTTACAGCTTGTATTTGCATAAAAGTTAGTATAGTCACTGTATCGCTGCAGCTAGAGATATGAATGACTTTATAACTCAACTAGCACGGGAAACTAGTACGTGTACGCATCTATCTAGGCCGTTTTGGATCGTGTTCTAGATATTTCAGTCACTATACAACATGTTTCAAAGTGATGATGATTTAGTGGTGGTATATGCTCACCCCCAATCCCTGGATCGACGGTTCAAGTTCTAGAATGAACCAATGATTTTTAGCCAGTGAAATTTATGGCTTATGAGACTTAATACCTAATGTCTCAGGGTAATGTGTCAGGGTCTTTTTAAAGCATGCAACATACTTCCTTTACCCTGTATGTATGTTAAGGACATCTGTATTTTTACCAAAACACACCCATATTTTTTTAAGAAACGAATCGATATTATTTCCCGTCAAAAAAGAGCAAAGTTCACTAACCTATTATATCAGCCTCCTGCCCGAAAAGATTTGTACAAAAGAAATGTTTACAATATGTGTATATCAACCTATAATAATTTACCTAATGACATTAAGATCTTGGACGGTAACAAATTTAAAAATCATTGACTGAATGGCTTCTTACAAATTGTTTTTATAGTCTTAAGGAATATATGGAATTTTGTAACTAGAATTATTTATAAAACATTTGTACGTCTGCTTGCAGACCAAATACATTGTACCAACAATTAATTTTAAGATCCTAATTTTCATGTATTTTGGCAAATAAATTATTTGATTTGATTTGAACGAGCGCACTGCAGTGCCGCGCAGTCCTTTGTGTTTCAAAGATCTGAGTGGCACTGTAATTATTGTGGGCAGACGTTATGCTTACCATCAGGAAAACGACCAGCTAAAAAGAACTAGAGCATTCGATGAAGAAAAACTTCGTATTGCAAGCATAATTGTATGGTGGTATAGCATTTTCATAAAAATATACGTGGCAGCGAAAATTTGCTGCAAAAAGTTGCTCCGATCCAGTTGATATTTAGATATCAGGAGTTTATAGTTATAGTGACTCATCTGTTTATCTACTACCCTCAAGTTTAAAATCTATCTCCAATAGTTATTGGTGTGTTCCGGCAGTTGCAGAGCCAGTCATTTAATCCATAATTATATACTTATTTATATAATACCTAAATGCGAAAGTGTGTTTGTACGCAGGGCTTTAAATACCGGTAAAAAGTTGTAACGTTACCTTTACTCGATCGCGTTACCGGTAAATATAAACTATATTATATATACCTACTATATTACTTCGAAATGGGTAAAGCGGTGTCGTGCAAGTGAGGCCACGCATGGAGTGGTAACGCAGCGCAATCTTTACTGATTTTGATAAAAATAACGTTACTACCTAACTCTTATGTTATTTATTTATGTTAAATATTTTCAACATTATGCACGGTAACGCTTTGGAATTAACGTTAATTAACGGTATTTTTTAACGTTAACAAGGCCTGTTTGTACGTTTGTTGGTTTATCCTTCTTTCACGCAGCAACGGAGCAACGGATCGATGTGATTATTGACAAAGATATAGTTTATGGACCGGAGAGTAACATAGGCTACTTTTTATCCCGGACATTGCACGGTACCGGTGGTAACGCGTGTGAAACCGTGGGCAGAAGCTAGTTCTATGTAACTGAAGGTGTATAAAAATATACTAAGGAAATATAAGACAAAAGATTATAAAAAGCTTCAACATCCGATAATTCCACAGACTAAGGTAACAGCTAGTCTCTTACCTAAGGTTCGTACTGCATGTAACCTTAACATGATAACATCTACATATGTAGGTACATAAGATATTGGGTTCCAAAGTGCGGTTACCAATTTAGTTGAGTGATCCAATATCCTTAGAACTGCATATCATTGGTTCCTAACATGAAAAGGTGAAGCTTTCAATGTACTGTCAATCACATGCATTCTATTGATCAGACAGCTTTGTAATTTGGACGCTGCAGTATCTGTATATATGGATTTGTTATTTATTTTGCAGTAAGAGCTAGGAATGTGGAAATTAAATTCAAAAGATTAACTGATGTTAATTTAAAGCTGTCGAACATTTTCCTCTTAAAAGGGTTTACTTTTCTCAAACTCTAGAGGTTTACTTGTATTGAAAAATTCCACTGTCCACCTTCTAGCTCCTTCACATCAGCTCCACGATACCAAATTATTGTATTGTCATCCAAACTACACATACAAAGTTTCATTTCGATACGATAAATTTTTAGAAATATGTCTAGTGGGCCCTAATAGATAAAGGCCACTAGCGTATTAAAAATTATAAATTGCGGAAGGTAGGGAACGGCAAGCGCATCACATACTGTATGCGTCTTGCAATAGCAGTATATGTTTGTATAGCTGCTTGCAACACATAGGTAACCAACCAAAGGCTTATCACCCACAAAACTGGCGTCGAGTGTAACCACGTGTCGGCATCAAGATCCTCCCTAATCATAGCTACATGACCGCTCATTAAGGAGCAGTAGGTATATAGGTACAAACACTCTCGCCGGGTGGAGTGTGCGATTCTCGGCAGTTTAGCAGAAAGCTCCCCACTCGTAATTCGTGGTAGGGAAAGCTGCTAAATTAAGGATTTACGTGGGGATAGAACTGTCCTTGTTTTTATTTCGACAAATGATCTTTTCACATTTTTTAAATTTAACTTGCTATGTATGTATGTTGTATGTATATTTTAGATCAAATCTTGCAAGTTAAACTTGACCAACTTTCCGGTTTTAGATTGAGCCGAAATTGTACATACATATGTAAATCGGATGACGATGCAATATAATGATGTCATAGAGCTAGTCTTATCTGACTGAAGTGTGTGTATGTAAGTAAGAAATTATGTACCAAATTGTGTGTTAAATATTAGTCGTTGAGTAAAATCGTCACATAAAATACAGTTGACAGTTATAAAGTAAGGCATGTAACTTATATTCGATTTCATTCTATCTTGAGCCATACCTACTGTGAAGTCGTAACTCGCGGCGGGGTAAGGCCGCTAACAGAGCGACTGGCGGCATTATTAACGGACCATTAGCCGTCATTCGGCCTCGCCGGGATCTGCCGACACGGCCTCTAGACAACTATTGCAAGTCTTGAGAGACTAAGAGAACTTTTGGCTTTTGTTAAATAGACGCAGGTATGAGTTCTGAAAATTCTGATTTGGAAAGTGTTTCGAAAGGTGTTCCCGTTAAATATGCTCATGATATGCTTCAGGAAAAAATCGATATTATTATTGTGAGATGAGAACAACTGAAGATCACGGAAGATCTTCAGTTGTTCTCGATTTCCCGCTTCTACCGTTATCTGAACTACATGATGCAAGTGTATTCTAAACAATTAGAAATAAGTAGATTGATACTGGACTGTATTTGATTGGTACTGTAACGTATCATAATGGAGTAGGCAATCGCTACAGATGGAGCTACGGCTTGTAAGCCGGAAAGAAAAACATCATATCAAGAATTTCGCAGTCAACATCGATTGCTCCCATAGCCTAGTTGGTTAAGGCGTCTGGTCTAGATAACCAGAAGACGCAGGTTTGAATCCTGTTGGAAGCGAAATTTTTGTGATGTATATATTTGTTTGAAGGTAGATTGACTTCTTTGACTTGGGATCTAAACACTTTAATATGACTTATCTCTCCTCTAGTCTCCTATGCGTATCAAATACAAATATTTGCCGCAGATAAACACTAACCAAAGATTCCTTCGTTCCAGCTGCTGCCTCTCTCGTTCATTTACCCCCGTAATGACTCGCAACCACGCGACTAAAACTTTCCAAAGATATCAGATTTTGTTATCTTTATAAGTACCACAACAACTTGCAAGTTGAAATAATTGTACTATAATTTATAGAGCATTTAACATCATCATCACCTTAAAGATTACCAGAAAGTCAAAAGCCAACGAAAAGCGTAGGCCTTTTACTTTTGTCACATTGCATTCAATGATTCGATGTAAAGCGCACCCATTGTGTGACTTAAATCATTGTGAACGATATACCACGCTGCCGAACGACCTCACTTAATTTCAACTTTTACAACCTTTACAACCTTTCCCACCTTGTTGTGTCAACCCTCTACTCCTGATACACAGGAATGTCTGATCTGTTGAAGTCTATTAAAATTGTCAAGTCTTCCAAATTCAATAGGACTTTCAAAAACAATGGAAAACATCGGTAAACGAAGATACAGCTTAAAAATAAAACAGCCTCCACAAAACGGCTCCCAAAATTCAAAGTACAAAACCTCTCAGATACCTATTGGTACAATTATGTCACAAAAGTAAAACGCTTCTTTGATGTTCGCTGTCTGATCATTTCGACAGCTCCTCGATTTGGGTGTTTTGTCTTTGTGCGCTCTTTCCTGACCTGCCGCCTCTTTATTCTGCGGAGTTTTTCTATAAGGCTAATAATTTTCTTACTCACGCGACTCGTCCAAGCGGGAAGAGGAAGATAAAAAATGTGGCCTCAGCACTTTTGACTTAACTGCGAGTAGGTAATATACGAGAGATTATATGTATTATTTTGATAAAAATATGGGCTTATAAGATATTTCTTTCTTATTTTTTTATAAGGCATGTTGACCTAAGCCCGGTTTGCAAACTCGATTTGAAACATTGATGCATTTTAAAACTATGAATAGTGTGACGTTGGACGCCGCTGTTGGTAAATGAAATATTGTGAAGAAACATAGTAGTAGGGCATTTTCCAATGGTCACCTGGCTAGCTATAACCCTCAAAATAGAAATCTGTTGGCAAGCACCTATAGATAAGTTCCAGTAGCCACTTTTGGGAACCCTCCTCGATTTAGTGTGTTTACCATCTTAAACCCCAATCCATCACTTAAGGGAAAACGAGTCGTTCATTTCTCCATACAACCGTATTTGGGTTATTACTCCACTACTTGACGTTTTAAGTCCAAAATTAAGAATAATATCGATTTATCTCTTCATTATCTAGGTTGATCTGCTAATTATACAGAAAAAAAATAAGTGGCTTAAAAGTAATGAGCCTTCAAACATCTGTATTTTAGCACATATTTTAACGCAAGTTTGGACGTAAATAAATTACAAAAGAACTAAGAAAACTCAAAAATAAAGAACATAGTAACAAGCTTTAGTTTGTCGACATTTCAAATAACTTTGGTTTGACTAAATACATTTAGTAGTTTTGCCGTAACACCCCAAGTACCAGAAGCCAATTCGTACATTTTTGCGCGCCGATTTTCGAGTCGAACCATCGCGCGTCTCACGGAAATTTTACCACCCTGGCGGGGAGAGGAGGGAAGTGTCTCACGCACACTACAGTGCCCGCTGTGTGCTGCTGTGCCATTTCAAAGTCACGAAACACCGCGATGTTTGTGACAAAGTACTGTCTCGCACCAGACGCGGTCGACCGGCCGGTGCGTGCGGCGGCATCCTATATAATTTGTGGGCGGCATTACGAACAAGCAAAGGTCAAGGTGATCGACCGAAGACGTAAAACGATATGCGTATTATCATAATTGTGTTCTATGATAATGCCACCGCCCGCTATATTGGATTCAGATTTCTTTGCCTAAATTGGATGTTTACCTATGCTTGTGAATTTGGACTTTGCTGCGTTAGAGAAGTGTTCTGTGTTTATTTTTGACTTCAGTACAACAATGGCTAAATCGTATTTTTGTAATAATATTACCTACCTATATCTTTTTCAAATACTAATAAATAGAAATCTATTAATAGAATTTAAGTAAATAGATACTTATCTATTTACGTAGAAACCTACCTATTATTATTCGATTTGTTATTATTACATATTGTGTTAGCACAAAACCAACTTTTAGACTCATGTTTAGCTAGACAGTGTCTAAATAAAAACGTCTATAAAATGATCTATACAAATAAATAAAATTGAAGTGTCTGTTTGTAATATCAAAAATATAGCTTTTTTTACTAAATGCATTTGAAAGTATACACGATACCTACCAACAAAAACACAATTTTTAATATTTTTGTCTGTCTGTCTGTTTGTTTGTTCCGGGTAATATCCGAAACGACTGGACCGATTTTGACGGGACTTTCACTGGCAGATAGCTGATGTTATAAGGTACTCCTACTTTATTTTGGAAAAACAACTAGGGTTCCGCGCAAAAAAAACCCATGAACCCAAAAAGTCCGCGCGGGTGAAACCGCGGGCAGCAGCTAGTTATGATATAAAATGATTGTGGTTGCTCATATTTAAACACGTGAGTAAGCCATGATTGGGAGTTAGACGCTGTTTAACACATGTTTAGGGTGTGTTTTTAGTAAGACTAAGACCGATATACGGTGTTATGTTGTAAGTACTTAGGTAGGTACTTATGTACTTACTGATAACTGAGTAGGTACGTACCTACTTATAACCACAGAATAGATAATAGCACAAGTCTATAACCTACCTAGTAAGTACATACGTACCTACTTGAACTAAAACCGCGTTACCACAAAAACTATTTTTAGACGCTGTTTAGCTAAACAGGCGTCTAAAAATAGTTTTTGGTGGTTTTGTCTAGCCAGACAGTGTCTAAAAGTTAAACAACGCTACACAACTTTCACGAGCAAAATGTTTAGAAATAATCATAACGGCTTGTACGATGAGTATTTATTCTATGATAAGGTCACCGTTATCTTCTAAAATGATTAGAAATGTCACATCAGCGGCGCAAGTACGGATCCTTTCGGTCGATAAAATTCGATAAAATTGACAGTTCAAATCGATAAAGTGGGATTTATCGAGCCTCGAAACAATCGACAAAAGTTATCGAAAAGCTAGGTCGAATCCAAAGAGAATATACAGCTACTACAATACTTTATGATCAGACTTCGGTACTCGCAACATTCGATAAATTTGTCGAACCGACTTCCGTACTCGCGCCGCAGAATTGAGGTAGATAATGGTTAGACACTTCTTAAATCAAGGTTTGTGGTTAATTACTTATTTAAACATGCGACTAAGGCATGTTTAAGAGTTAAACGCTGTTTAATACTTGTTTACGGTGTGTTAAACAGAGTTTAACTCCTAAACATGCCGTAGTCGCGTGTTTAAATATGAACCACAAATCGAGATTTAAGTAGTGTCTAACCATTGTCTAACTCCACTCTGTTGTGACTTTTCTAATCAGTTTAGAGGTTTATCTTTAGGCACTGTCGAGTTAAACAGGCGTCTAAAAGTTAGTTTTTGTGGTTACACGGCTTATGTTGAAATATAAATAAAAAACCAAAATAACCATGGTTTTGCAACAATTACACATATACGAGGTAAGTATTTACACGCGCATCGCAGTTTGAAGAAAAAAACATCTAAAAAAACCTCTAAAATCCACTAAACGGACGAGACCGGCACTACGGCCAGACGGTCTGGTTTCAAAGCGACGACTGCTCCGCTTTACGCTACATACATCACTTGCGTACCACCGCTTATTTACCGCAGCGTCTGTACTGAGTACGCAGTGGTTGTGAAATAATTTTTATCTTTCGTAGAAGCGAGAGTGAATCGAGAGCGGTAACTTGTGCGACTTTCAATCCGACGCACCATAGTTCTTATCTCTACTCGTCCCGCACCAATAACTTATATCAAGTTATTTGCGGATTATTGACACTCGCTCTAAAACGGTGAGGAAAACATCGTGAGGAAACCGGCATGTTCAAGAACCACAAAATTCGAGGTCATGCGACATCCACCAAGCCGAACTGGGCCCGCGTGGTGGATTATGGCCCATCTCTCTAGAAAGAAAGAAAGAAAGAAAATACATTTATTTCTCTTTCTCTGAGAGAAGGCCGGTATCCCAGCAGTGGGAACGTAAGAGGCTGACAATAATAACAATAATAATAGTAGGTAGAAGCGGGTGTTGTACTCGGACTAGATTTCCATCAAGCGGCAAGCCCCAGCCACAACCTCAATAGACGATACGATATGCGTCAAGCGGAGATCGTGGTTTTTCCATGTTTTCTCGTGGTTCGCGATTGATGCTTATCCATCAATCATGAATTAGGTGTGAGGACTGCCTTAGCGTTCGGACTAGATTTCTACCAGGCACCACCTTAGGCAGTACGTTATGCGTCAAGATCACCATTTTGGTTTTTCCATGGTTTGCGCGTGGTCCGTGATTATGCTTTGCGTCAATTCATTGCGTCTAATATTATAGCCCTTTAGACCACTTATTTTATATACATATACGTTTTTTTGCCGTAAAAAAACTACGGTTATTTCGCCGTGAGTAGATAGATAACTTTATTGTACACGTTATATAAAAAAGCTTTATATATTCATAAAAGTTCATAAACTAGCTGCTGCCCGCGGTTTCACCCGCGTGGATATATTGGATTTTCTTGGTTTTTATTTTTTTGCACGGAACCCCAATTATTTTTCTAAAATAAAAGTAGCCTAAGTTACTCCTTATAACATCAGATATCTGCCAGTGAAAGTCCCGTCAAAATCGGCCCAACCGTTTCGGAGATTACCCAGAACAAACAGACAGACAAAAATTTAAAAAATGGTTGTTTTGTTATAATAGGTACCGTATATATATACTCTCATATGCATTTGGAAAAAGCTGTTATTTTGATATAACAAATTTTTTTTCTGAAGAGATAGGGTGATCTTATCCGTGTTACCCGCACGGCCACACGGCCCTTCCTGTGATGATGATGGTGATGAATAATAAAAATGAATGAAATGAATAATATAACTCTGTAGGTAGGTCGATACGAGTAGGTATCTACTAAAATTCAATACAGCAAATTATTTGAATTTACTAGCTGCGTCACGTGATAGAACAGAATAGGTAACAGTTAGTACTACGGCGCGCTGAATTCGTGTTTGTTTTTGTGTTTGTTTTCTCGGAAACTACTGCATGATTTTCATAGCATTTTCACGAAATGGAAGAGAGATCATCCGAGAATGTGATAGGCTATAATCTAGAATTTTTAATTAGCTTTAAAAGCCGTCTGGCGCTCATGTTTTGTGTTTGTTCGGGGTAATCTATAATAATTCAGAAAAAATCGTCCCGTTGTATAGTTTCCGATGCTTGCGCTGGCCATATATTTATAGCTATAGGTATGAAAATTATGTATGGAAGAAATGCCTATAATATCTAACTTGGTGTTCCAAAAAAGAGTTTAGGTAGGTACCTTTATTATATTTAATTACTCATTTATCGGTCGCTCTGGCAATTGAATTACAGTAGGTATGAACCTATGTCTTCTATAGCTAGGTATAAGAAGTAGGTGAGTATGATAAAATACGTACTAAGCAATCAGTAAAACACAAAGGTGAAAGCATAGGTAAGCAAAGCATAAGTAGGTAAGGCTTTAGGCTACCCACCGATCTTTCTAGAACATTTTCTGTGAGAGTCCATTTGGATGAGTACCTAGGTACCTATTTTACCTCCGCTTTACTTGAAATCCTCCGGCGACGACGGCGGCGCCCGGCTGCGCGGCGCCACAGAATAGGTAAGAGTTAGTGCTTGGGCCCGCTGAATTCTACTTATTATAGTTATACCTTATCACCTATATTTACTACTCATTTATTGGTCAGTACAGTGGCATGTAGGTATGTACACTACCTATGTCTCGTATACTAAAATACCAGCCATAGTCAGTCAACTTTTTCAAAAATGTAAAATAAAAAGCATGACCGACTGAGATATTCTTCTTAGAAGATATTCTGCGAGAATTCGTCTGGATGGGTGTAGGTATACGGTCTATTATAATAGGTACATAGGTACCTCCGGCCCGCAGCGCAAGTACGGATCTTGTCGATCGATAAAATTGTCAATTCAAATCGATAAATTGGGTTTAATCAACTTTTTATATAATTTATCGAGCCTCGATACAATCGACAAAAGTTATCGAATAGCTAGGTCGAATCCAAACGAAATATAAAGCTACTACAATACTTTACGATAATACTTCGGTACTCGCAACATTCGATAAATTTGTCAGTTGTTACGATTCGACAAATTTATCGAACCGACTTCCACACTTGCGCCACTGCACCGCCCGGACTCCGGTTCGGCGCGCGGCCGGCGGTAGTCCGGCAACGCCGCGCGCCGGCGCGCGCCTGGCATGCAACGCCGCGCGCCGGCGGGCGGTAATGCCGGTAACCCGGCATGCAACGCCGCGCGCCGGCGGCGGTGGCCCGGCTACCTAACCTTTGCTTTGATTATAATTCTATGCGGCGGCTTGGACCGGCTAGCTGCTACTCGCCTCGCGCATCCAACGGTTTCCCGCGCTTTTGACAAGGTCATCGGTCCACCTAGTGGGGCCGGCCTTTGTGCTTAGAAGTTTGAGTAGGTACTGCAATCGTTATGGGCGGGCGTTATTCTATCAGAGTAATATAATTATATGTGTTATACCATCAAGAAAATGACCAGCTCGTCTCGTTATTCAATAGTATAAAAAATATGGTCGGTTACATAATACAGTGTACGTGATAATAAATATATACCAGCTACTGAGTACGTTTCTATCGTACTAATATTATAAACTCGAAAATTTTTGAGGATGTTTGGATGGATGTTCATTACTCTTTCACGCAAAAATTACTGAACGGATTTTGATGAAACTACAGTACGTAATATAGAGGTTATACATCAGAATAACACAGACTATAATTTATAAAGATATTGTATTTGTACCTAAGCCAGGCGGGCGAAGCCACGGCCGGAAGCCAAGTAGGCTATATAACGTACTTACTAGAACTATAAATGTTGAAAAGTACCTTTATGTAAACAAGTCCATGTAACAAAAGTTACATCGATCATGAAAAAAACCACGACAGTCCTAGCTAGTGTCGCTCGGGATTATGTAAGGATTCTAGCGATACCCCATACATCGAAATCTCACCGAATCACGTATGTACGTGAGTTTCTTTATTCCACCAAAACTTTTGTGCAGTTTTTTGTGTTATGTTTTTAGGGTTCACGTATGTTTGTATGTATGTATATACAATCACACTCATTACATTACTCATCACACTCATTACTCATTACACTCCTTTTTTGTGCAGTCGTGTAATAAAATACCTACTTATCTAAACGAAAGGTCATCCTGGCAGGAGTATGGGTGAGACATTTTTTGTGTAGAAATGAGTGATGAGATGTAGGTACCAATGTGTGTGGGGTCGCTGACCCGCGCATTATATATTATAATGACTTGGAGGACTGTTATAATACTCGTAGGAATCACCTAAAATTATTAAGTTATGTAGGTACTTAGGTAGGTAGGTAGTTACCTACCTTACAAATATACCGCCTGACGTAGGTAACTACTCCCGCGCTGGCAGTTTTCATTCGGAAGTTATCGTCGAACACATAGGTAGGGTACTGTCTGTTACCTATAATATACAAACTTGTTATTGTCTATAGTGTACAAGTTTGATTGTTGAGAATAAAACATGAAGAACTATTAGATATTACTACCCCTGTACAGTACAGTTACTATACCCCGCGGTTTCGCTCACGTAGCCTAAGTTACTCCTTGTAACGTCAGCTATCTGCCAGTGAAAGTCCTGTCAAAATAGGTTCAGCCATTTCGGAGATTACACGGAACAAAGAGACTAAATTTTTAAAAATGGTTTTGTTTTATGTACCGTATATACTTTCATATGCATTTAGTAAAAAGCTGTTATTTTGATAATACAAACAGACACTTCAATTTTATTTATTTGCATACTTAGATAAATTTGTTTCCGAAAATAACTTCTGCAGATTTCTACGCTGTCCAAATGCACGATTATTTTATTATGTGATGATGAGGTTGAAAATTACACTGCTTTCTTTCTCAGACTTCAAACTATTTCCACACCAAATTTCTATAAAATCCGTTCAAATGATTGACAATGATGAAAAGTATCCTGTGTTCTTTCACAGGCTTCAAGCTATCTCGAAACCAAATTTCTTCCGTTCTATAGATCGACAATTATGAAAAGTGATGATGTTGTTGAAAAGTACCCTGTGTGTTTTCTCGCGCTTCTAGCTATTTTCACACCAAATTTCATTGGAATCTATACACATACATACATATATATACATAAATCCTGTCCTACTCTTCCTACTTCCTATCCTACTAATATTATAAATGCGAAAGTTTGTGAGGATGGATGGATGGATATATGGATAGATGTTTGTCACGCAAAATCTACTGAGTGGATTTTGATGAAACTTTATTTACTTACAGTAGATAATATAGCTTATTACTATGTTTGCAGCGGACTGTAGGCAAACCAAACAATTTACAATTTATACTCAAAGAAGCAAACAATGAAAAATGGCGCGCGCGGCGCGATGACCAAACGAGAGCTCAGAATAGATAATAGTACAAGTAACAAAAGCGAGCGCCATCACACGAATATTCACGAAATTTCTTTGAATGAAGAATCGCCATTCATAAGATCACGCATGTGTGCGTAGAAGCGGCAGGTCGCGACTTTACGAGAGTGTGTAACTGTGTATGCGCGAGCATTAGCTTCGTACTACTCATAGCTGCAGAGCCTTACCTTGTCCCACGAATGTTAGACGAAATAGCATGCATTTTAGCCGCGCCCACCGATGAGTTGGAGGGTTCGGCTCGTAGGCTCTTAAGATGAGATGATCTCAGCTGATCTTAAGACCAACGGTAAGCTAACAAGTGTATTAAAAATCACGAATGTTTACACTTAAAAATTTGAATGCGCTTACTTGATCGCCGTCAGATGACTGCGTGTAGTTTAGCGTATGGATTACAGTTAGCAAGCTTGGTATTACAATCTGTCCAGAATTAGGTTCCAATTAGCGCTCTTGTATAATTTTCCGACGCGTGAAAGTTATGTTATGCGCCGAAACCTATAAAGGTATCATTTCACTAACTTTTCGCTTATATTACTTAATCTGGGATGAGTCAGAGTTATCTCCGACATGAGTCTGCCAGTTAAATATGAATAAGAGGCACGGGTTCGTGCCTGCGTAATGAATTATTTCAGCCGTTGTCTCTACAACCGTGTTGGTTACGCGTTCACTGCTCTCTGAAAATGAAATTAAAAATACTTCGCTGGAAAGAGGTAAACTCCCTTGTACTTAATTACTTAGCTTATTAGCTACGTTAAAAGGTTTTGGGGAAGCGTCTTCAACCGGTAAATTGTATTCTTTCAGAGCGCAGTTCATAAAAGTCGAGTGCGATCCGCCACATAATTATTTTAAATTAATTCTTTGCTTCTTCCGTATCTTGTATCATGCCGTGTGCTTTTGTATACAGTGTGTCTCAAGGCCATAGTACATGGGTACTTTAAATAGTGTTTTACAATTACAAACTTTTATTGAATCGAGATTTGCCTTTATTTTTTAAAGTAGATACCTATTAATAATGCAATTTTTTTTAATATATACACTTTCCGAGACAAGAACCCACTAAATGAGAAACTAACATTGCTTGTTTTAATGATACCGATTGAAAGGTCTTGAATATCTGTTTGAAATTTTATGGCCCATAAAAAATATAATAATAATTATAAACTCTATCAAAGCGTTTAGAACACAATAATGACTTGTCAGACGTCGCAACATATTGTACATCTGGTCAATATCAGGTGAGATTGTTCCTGGTGGTCAAAGGTATTTATCAAAAGTGAAAAAAACGTAACTAAGAAACCTTCAATTGATTTACATAGATCCCTGAGTATAGGCTTGATCATTTCAGTACCAAATGAGCAAAAAAAAGCCGCCACATATTTAGATTTGTACAGCAGACTAAAATAATAAATGTAATAAACTAAACCGTTGTCATTCATAAACTATTAACAATAAGCCAAATCAAGTACTGAAAGAACTTACGAAAGAACAAAACTATATTCTAAAGAACTTACCCTCTACTCAAATCCAACTTATAAGTGAAACGTAGTAGTATCTTTTTGAAACATGCTTTATTGAAAAATTCTTCGCAAATGTTGCTAAAAATATTCCTTAAAATTTCAGGAAACATACTATAGAGTAACACTCGCAGCCAAGGCGGGCGAAGCATTTTATGAACGTCCATGGCCGTTTGTTTTGCCTACAGCATGGATGAATACCGACTTACATCGATTACGCTGGAATGTCTAACCGTGTCTGGAGCAATGCACTCCAAGTTATGGGGTCGAAAGTTCGATAGGTGGTTAAGTAAGTCCCGGATAATGAGAATCAAAGGAGCACCCTTTGTGGAGTAATTAATATGTGAAGCAAATGCACACGAAATATTTTGCGAAATACATACTCTGAAATTCGAACCATGGTGCGCCGGATTGAAAGTCACACAAGTTCCTTCTCGTCCACACTCGATCATCGATAAAATGTACTTCCATTTAAATCACTACTTTAATCACAATCAAGCTTATCTAACAAAGCACAAGCTAAAAGACCGCAAGACACCATAGGGACCGTTCAAATCTATAGAAATCGTGACGCGATCTCGCCAAACCTTCCTTAATTTTATTACCTAGCTGAACGAAACACAGTCTTTGTCCCAGTACAAATCGCTCGGGGATCGTATTATTTCGTGCGTAGATTTATCGGAGCAGGATCGAGGGCTCCTTTGTTGGGATTTTCCATAAATCTTGGCGCTATTTAAACGGTTATTAGGACAGCAGCGATTGATGTCCACCGGGTATCCTCGCGTGTGGGACACGCCATGTTTTTGCTTGAGCTTTTTGAGATAAACGTGAAAGAGTTTTCGTGATTGTATTTGGGAGAGGATATATTGTTAAAGTTTAGCACCTGACCATTAAGATACATTTTTATATTGACAATGGACAGGCAATATGATAAACTGTATCTAAAAGTGTTGGAGCTAAAATATTTTTACAATTCTTTGACTTTTATAGACGAGAGTTAAGAGAAATATTCGTTTTATTATAACGTTTCATACTAGACTTCCAAATATGCAATTATTATAAAAGGTTTATCTGAGTAAACTCAATAGCACTTCAGACAATGCATCAAGAGAAAATCTCCGAAAAGAATTAACAAAACACGGTAAAGAACAAGTACCTGAGTGTTCTTTAAGAGAATCTGTCCTGCTGAGAGCACTTTGCTGTAATAAATTCACTCACAATTTATCTTTTTGTGGATTGCTTTGCTTGTAATAGCGACCGGGGCGTGGGAAATTCGACAAAAACTCCGCGGCCCCCATTCTGACACGGTATAAAAACAGTAAGGGTTCGTATATATAAAATTAATTGAGGAGTCTTGACAGTAATGTTTAGTTTTTATAACATGTTTTTAAAACTAACTTACGTTTGTTAAGTTACGGTTAAACATACGTATGATTCCTTTGTAAAATAATAAATGGCTTTACCAATTATAATAGTACTAGCTTCCACCTGCAAATATGCAAAAATGATGTATATCTTTATAAATTGTAACCTATGTGTTATTCTGATGTATAAGCTATATTACTGCAAAGTTTCATGAAAATCTTTCAGTAGTTTTCGCGTACAAACATTCATACATCCAATATCCATCCATCCTCACAAACTTTCGCGTTTATAACATGAGTAGAAATTAGGATAGCTTAAACCCGCGGTTTTACCCGCATGGCGATTCCGAAATGGACCGTGCATTTTCCGGGATAAAAAGTAGGCTATGCTACTCTCTAGTCCACAAACTATATCTATGCAAAAAATTACGTCAATCCGTTGCTCCTTCGCTGCGTGAAAGATGGATAAACAAATAAACACACTTTCGGATTTATTATAGTACGGACGGAATAGTCTATCCATCAGTATTATGCTTTCGTACAGTAGATCTTGCGAGTCATATTTGTTTGTTAGTATTTTTTGTAACTAACCATTACACATCCGTTATTTTCCTTCATAGTGAAAGAGTTCTCCATTTACAATTGCACAATCGGCTGCATAAAATATTCTATGAAGCTATATCCAGAAGCAAAATGCGTTTTTTTTAATGTTATTTGGTAACGAGACGAGCTGGTCGTTTGCCTGGTGGTAAGCATAACGCCGGCCCATAACAATTACAGTGCAACCCAGAACTTTGAAACACAAAGGCCTGCGGCACTGAAGTGCACTCGTTACCCTGAGATATTAGGTATTAAGTCTCATAAGCCCAGTAATTTCACTGGCTACTCTGCTCATCAAACCGGAACAAAGTAATGCTTGCACATTACTGCTTGGCGGCAGACTTCACGAGCGTATCGGTGGCAACAACCCAGACGGACACTCGTAGAAGAGTTAGTCCTACCACTAACGAAATACATAAATATTCCACGCGGTAGAAGTCTACGTAAGTCCTGCGTAAATGAGTATAGTTAGCTGACATTGGGCCTAGGTATTGAGAATGCTTCTCTACTATACTCGTATTTGTTGTGCCCGAAAGGGTCCATAATTACCACCTAAGAATCACATTGTGGAATGCAAATAACGAATATGAATAATGAATCCTTACTGTTTTAGACATTATATTTACTTTACTGAGCAGAACCATTACACAAAACATTATTCCAAATTACATCGCAGCCGTTGCGATAACGTTTTTGTTCACTTGATAACCGAAAGAAATGTTGTTTTTCAATTGTTTTACTGAAGAAGCCAAGTTGTTAAGTTATATATGACAATGAGGACCATCCTTATATTTGTTTTCATAAGTCAGTCTAAAATATAGGATTTAATATTGTTCATTCAGAGGCACAGTGCATGCAGCTATTTTAAAGCGAGAAATACACAATGACTATTACAATTTATGCTGATAGTACTTGAACTACAATAATCCATGTAATTCGTTCAGGTTGCGCCCGCTGGACGAAGATAGTGAAAAAGCTTATTATATCTTCTTCATCTACGCATCTTCATTCCTTTTCTTCAGCGCACTCGAATCCACTGAGTTAGTTTCTTACTAATTTAAATTATTTATAAACGCGCGTCGGACTTGCGCACCGAGGATTCCGTACAAACTTGTAGTTATGTAAATAGTTCGTGTACTATCACAGGAATCGGGAATCGTTAGGTATACAGCGACATTCACTAGAATAATTAATTAAAAAAATGTTTTTGTGAAGTAACTATAAATTTACAGTTTTACGATTTTTCTCTTTACTTCTGCTATAAGACATTGCTTCTTCCGAAATTTCATAAGTCTAAGTAAACGGGAATTACCCTATAGTTTATGATTACATTGCGAGTGTCAAATATACGGCATAAATGACTGTATCTTATGATTACGTTGGCTTAGAAGTTTGATTTTTGGCAGCTCCAAAGGATTGCAGACCTCTTTATTTGTAATTAATTTCAACTTGATATCTCTACGCTTTCCCAAAAAAAGGATCTTTACAGACAGACAGACACAAGGACAACGAAGTGATCTTACAAGGGTTTCTTTTTTCCTTTTGAGGTATGGAACCCTAAAAATCTCACGTCACATCTTTACCACGTACGTTACTTTAACGAAGTTGTCTGTCTGTAAGATTGTTCAACTGTCCACAAAAGCCAATTCAACCTTTTGAATCTATCCACTATGTATGGCTTCACAAAAACAGCACCGTAGAATCATGATTTATTTCTTTATACCTTCCGTCCCGAACATATTTCCAGTTTACAGTGACTGCTCTTCGATTTATAACTGTATGCCATTAAAATAGTTTATGGCCCTTCAAGTTGTTACGTACACATCACCGTACTTTTGTAACTGTGACATCTTTGTAGAAGTGTAAATACATCCTACTATCCTTCCTACTTCCTATTAATATTACAAATGCGAAAGTTTGTGTGAATGTTTGTTACTACGTATATACGTAAATTCTAAAAAAAATTTGATGAAATTTGGAATGTAGATCATAATTCAGGTTCTGGAAGTTATTCCATTCGCTCTCGTATATACTTTATAGTCTTTGTGTTGACAAAGTTGACTATTTAAAAGTTACATACGAGAGCGACGCCGCATGCGGAAGTTATTCCAAAATAAATTGAAGCATAGTGTTCAGATCCACATTCTTCGTCTCTGTCATCTACATTCAGGATGACAGAGACGAAGAATATGGATCCGAACTGAACCCTGTTGGATTGAGTTTAGAATACGCCTACTGTTGGACCACTGCATCACCCCGACACGAATTGAACACCGAGAAATGGGTCAAATTTAGCTTAAAAGATTCGACCTCTTATTAGACAAGGCAAGTCTAAAAATACATTTTTATGTATGGTCGTGGTATAAATGGTATTAATTTTTAATTCCTCGGTCATTATTTTTAGTAACAGCAAATCATAAAAAAACTTAAACATCGACGGTGTGTGTTTATAAACTCGTATGTGCTAAACGATCCATAAACGTTTTGTAAATATCAGCTTATAAAAGTTATCCAGAAAAGCTCCCGGTGTCAATATAAATTACTGCGCTTACTTAGTTTGAAGTTATCACTTAACTAAACGAGTTCAAGACACTTAACTTGTTCTAACAACATTATAACTTTGTTATGGATCAAATTGCCGTGAAATAAAAATAAGATTAATACTGAGCTAAGATCTGATTGAATTATTTTCAACGTAGATAAATATAAAAAGGATGTAATCATTGTAGATTTGTAGATATATTAACATTGTGCTAAATCCGATTTTAGTTACGGTGACAAACAAGTATGCGCCCCCAATTTAAAACTTTACTACTATATTTTATTGTCACTTTACTACTATATTAGGCACTTTAGGTATTTTATAGCACAATATTTTGCTATGGTCGCCTATGACAATGGCGGTTATCAATAAGCTATTGTTAATTTTCGTATTTTCTTCATCAAAATGATCATTTTGTGACAAAAGCATTATCGCATTATATATATATATATTGAATAGAATTATGGCCCCTATGAACATCTGCAATACCAGAAGTATTGTCAAAAGTATTTGTTTCGTGTTTTTTTATATTGTTTGCAACAGGGCGAGCTGGTCATTTGCCTGATGGTAAGCATACCTAAATCGGGCGTTATTTTCATCAAAGTCGGTTGACATAAATGAACTGGTCGTGAGTTTTCTCGCCGTAATAATATTATTATTCACCCATCTACAATTGCCATCAATACTCATTCCTGAATAGATATCACAAAAGAGAAACAAGCTTTTTGTTCACTAATATAACTACCACTGCATTTTCAAAACAACATCAAACACAATAACACGCCTCACACAAGAAACATGATTAATGTTCGAGAACATTGAGAGCTGCCGATAAGCCATTTATAATTTTCTAAGTCACAGATAGGTATTTCAATAAGATTTTCTATACAAATAAAGACGTTCGGCGGAGACTAATGGGGCGTTAATAATTCGCACAAGTCTCTATTGAATGGAATCCAGTGAGATTTATCACTACAGGGTTCTGGCAAGATGCCTCCTGGCAAGCGCTGATTATGCAATTTTACGAAGCTACGTTGAGCACAATTAACTCCTTATTTTCTTAATATGGATTATTAAAATGTAAACAGGAGAATCACAAAAATAATGGGCACTTATTTTGAGTTAAAATTAATAATAATATATACCTATCAGTACCGTGGCAACTTCACGTTGCAAGTGAATGTCTAGGGCAAGGGTGCTAGATACATCAAACTAGGATAATATATTTTCCTGGCTAGATACCACAAACCGAGTCTGAATAAAACAATATTTTTGTATATTGTAATCTTTATTAATTAATTGTTGTTAATTTTAATTAATTGTTTGTTGTATATGTAAATCGAAATATTATTTTAAAAATAAAAACAATGCGACTAAGTACACAGAGCTCAAGCTACAAAAAAATGTAATACTATTTTGTGACTATGTACTCATGCCATCGAAAATTTAAAAGAAAAATGCTTGGCGTTCGCCGAATTTTGTCGCTGACAGCATAGTGTTGTTTTTGTTTTTGTTGCTTTGTAACCTTTGACAACATACCGTCAAAGTTTCTAACAGGATTTCTACATACGAGTACTTATATATTATGTGCAGTATATATTAATCTGTGATGTGCAGTTTTCAGTTAGTGAGATAGGAGGAAGTCAATTGCATGCTGAGTGTAGCCTTTCTCATGGCATCAGGCAACATTGCGTTTATAGTGTACGTACTTGTATGGCGCTTATTTTTTGTATTTGTAAAAACTGTAATGTTGTGTGATGTCCTGAAATGTATTTTCTTTCTTTCAAGTATTCACTGTACAGCTAAAATATACTTGCTATTGCTTATTAGTTCTTGCCATAATACCCTTGGTGACCGCAGTAGATTTAGATGTAGCCCGAGGAGAATGCTGCTGCTCATTCCCTTAGCCGATTTTTCTCACCCACGGGAAGAAAGGGGGATATACTATACTAAAGCAAAATAATGATGATGATGAGCACGTTCTAATTTTCTGTTACAAATTTTGTTCTAAGAATATGAATTTGAAAGGATTTCTAATGCTCCCTTTAAAGTGACATTCTAAGAAAATAATTTCGTAAATTAATAATTTTCAAAACATCAAACCAAACAAAGGATTGATTGTTCTTTTAATAAATTAAAAACTGAACAAAATAGACGCCGGGAGTAAAATAGAAAGCGAAATCTCCTTAATTTAAATCTACATTGGTTTAGAATTAGTAAATAATTATGAAGTGTCAAAACAAAAAGCTTCTAAAAGCTTTCATCTTTTAATTTTCAATTTAATTAAGGTGTTTCGTCATTCATATTCGAAATGAATTTTCTGGACGAAAGGGACTTTTGAATGTCGTATTAATGTCAAGCGTGGTCAATGAAATAAAGATATAGTACCACTGGCTCGCGGTTTTACCCACACGGGCATTCTTTCAGGGCCCGTGTAGATTTACGGAAAACAGAGGCCTATGTCACTCACTGGCCCATAAATTCTCGTTATACAAAAAAAGCCAACTCGACCCGCTGCTCTGTTGCTGTGTGAAAAAAGGGTAAACAAATAAATACACTGTCATATTTATATGTTTAATAAAATGAAGTGATACACCTGTAGGTGGGATTAAATGCTTTGCGACCTGAAAAGAGATTAGAATTCAAGATATAGGTTATTATAGTAGCACCTATATTCTAATTTAGGAATTTCCGAGGGTCACCAAAAATAGTAGTTGAAATGAGTTTTCTAATTCAGTACATTTTTGGTCTGACTATTTCCAATACTGGATCCAATTGTTTCTCATAATAATAACTGTCTTAGTCATCATTATCGGCCATAATAGTCAGCAGCTGAGAGTACAGGCCTCCCTTTGATTCTGCCTTTCTTCCCCGTTTCTTGCCTCTCGCATCCGTTTTTCCTGACGTCATCGGTCTAAAGCGACATTGAACAAGGTTCCGTTATGCTGAGGCATAGCGCCGGCCCATAACAATTGCAGTTCTACTCAGAACTTTGAAACACAAAGGCCTACGTGGTACTGCTTTACACTCGTTACCCTGAGGCTTTAGGTATTAAGTCTCCTAAGCTATACGTACTTTCACTAAACAACTTTGCTCATCAAACCGAAACATAGAAATGCTTGCACATTACTGCCGGCAGCTGCAGGTGGTACCGTCACAGTCGGACCCTCGCAGAAGAGTTAGTCCTGCAACCTCGTAAGAAATTAAAAAAACAATATAGAAATTTCTTGTTATAAATAAAATCTATTTCCTACTACATACTCTTGTCGCTGACTGTACCTTCCCTGTACAAGAAACATAAACTCCGTATCGCGTCACAAAAGTTCGGTTTAGCAGAACCAGGGCCGTTACATAAAATTTTACAATAACTTTAGACATTACTTTATTATAGCATTTTGATATCTTGCCATATCTAATAATGGGTTTATTACTTATTTGCAATTTGGAGTTTTACTTGCAGTTATATATTTACAACAGGAAGTTATGTTTCTTGCTAATGTGGTTTAAGATAAGGTTAATAGGCCATTTGATGAGATTTGGGGTTTAATCTTTTGGTTTTCGAACGCATTATGAAGGGGTGACGTTCTTGAGCTTTGTTCGAGGGTGCCTACATTAAAAGTAGTCGCCTCTGGGTATACCACATTATTTTTTATCAGAAATGATTACACTGAGAGCCAGAAAGCTCTTTCCATATTATATGAAATTACAAATCACAGTCTACCTTGGCAAGTTTTTGTAACAATACTCGTATGTTCAAACACTAGAAATATCTTTTGAGGGTAGTTTGATCAAGTAAATAATATGTTTGCAATAATTATAATATTTATAAATCTTATTTTAGTGAGTAATCCTCAGAAAAAAATCCGAAGGGATTTATGTGGATGTTGCTGGCACCTTTGAGGATTCTAATTTTAAGAGGGGTTCTAATAGAAGTATCTCTTTGTCACATTATTCTCAGGCTTCAGGTTTTAAAACTTTATAAAAATACTCAGAATAGCGAAGTCGATTGTTGAAAGGCCAAGCCTTGTTCCAAGTCAATTTCATCAACTTGATTCTCAAACTAACCTTTTTTATAAAAAAATATGTTTTATACCTGTATGTGTTACCATCACGTGAGTTAGTGGTCACACGTGACACGTCTATACCTTATAAAAATGCAAATAAAAACAATTGAAGCTCAATCAACTTGGTAAGAAGACAAGGTTATAATGTACCATGTCGTATTGTTGAGAAGGGAAACTACACAGAATTTTCGATTATCGAGTTGTCAACGACATGTAAAAGAATAAGTAGTAGCTCACTTCCTATTTCTACACGTGTAAGCATGTACTCGTCCCTCGGTGTCTAATTCAATAGATAAACGTACGTAACGTTTCTCTATCAGCAATCTTTATTACGTTTCGTTCTCGGAGAAAACTAATTACCAGTACTTTCGGTACTGCAACTAAGACAGTAGAGCAAGTTTATAAAATCGATATGGTTGGTCGCACGAACACAGACAAATTCGTTTTCATTTATATCAAATTAAAAACAAGATTGGGTATGATCTCTACAAAGTAGACCGTATAAAACGGGCCAATGGGCCTGAAACAAGTTCCATGGCGTTTTTAACTCGTAAGTACTTCAAAACTTAATTTTCTTTAAAAGTTTCCCGTTTTATATCTTTGTTAAATAGCCATTTGTAGAAAGGGATAGTATGTGATTCTTAATAATGAGATAAGTGGCGGAACAAAAGCGGCGTACCGCGCTGTACTATCGTCAGAACTACGACCAGTCGTCGTTGCCCTCGGCGATATCTTGGGCGATCCGGATGATTCCATTGCGGCCGTTGTATCGGCCCCGCTGGGCTCGCCCGATTAATGAAATCCTAGCATCAGTTCATAATATATGCTGGTGCAGAGAAACAATATGGTCTTACAAAAATCGCCAAAACTCGGGCACACTCGGGGAACTGTCTAAGGCCCACTTGTTGAGTAGGCGCTGGGAGAACGTAACATGTCTTCCTCTTTCTGTAGTCAATGCGTTGTCATGATATCAAGTGTGTGTGTGTGTGTGTGTGTGTGTGTGTGTGTGTGTGTGTGTGTGTGTGTGTGTGTGTGTGTGTGTGTGTGTGTGTGTGTGTGTGTGTGTGTGTGTAGCTACCTCGTGCCAAAGCCTACACCATCGAGAAAAAGGGCAAATAACCCGACGGTGGAGTGGCCATTAACATTAACAAATTTATTTCACAGACAAACAAATACGCATGCATTCGTTGACAACTTGCGTGCGTTATTAATAATATTGACTGGGTATGTTCTTATATAAGGAAAGGTACTATTCTAAACACTTAAAAAACTTGCTCTTATCTCTAGAATTACAGAAAACTCCCATACTGTGTACATACCCCAGTCCTTCCGACGGAGGCACATAACGTAACATAATTACGTCGTATCCCTGTGCCCGATTCTCTTTAACAGCTATAAAATGATATTCGCCAGCTATCACTGTTATAAGCTGGTCGCAATTTAATTTTAAAGTTTGTAAGTAAGTATCGCCGCCGCGGGGCACAGGGAATTTGCATATTTGTGCGTTTAAGCTCAGGGTTTCCTAGGGGCCGGCTGGATGATTGAATTATTAACTGACTGGTAGGGGCCCACAGGTACAGGCCCCGACGTGAGCTGTGTGCTACGTGGCTCGCTGGTTCTCATAATTGTTATAATTACTTTCGCTCTATCTCGTTTCGATAATGCTCGTTTGCCATAATAATACACCCATGTGCCGCTGCAGAATATCAATGACGCTAGTCTGTTTATTAGATTTATCGAACGTGTGTTATCGGCAAATAGTTTTAATTTATGTAGCGGTTGTTAGCAGGAACCACTTTAAAGTGATTACAAGCAGTTTCTAATCAGTTTAAAATTGTTGTACGATAGCTTTTTAGCATAACAAAATTCTTTTCTACTTAAATAACTTAATATTTACAAAGTTTAGAGTAATGACAGGTAAGGTTTTATTGTTATTAATTATTTTGTAAAAATATATTGTTACTTATACTTTGCTAAGTGATAGAACGTAGCTTTTGGACTTAACAGTTTATGACATTGTTGTATTATGTAAATTGAGATTACAGAAAATTCGACTCCCACTGAATTCATAAAAAGTATCTAATTTTAAACATTGTGGAATCCACTAGCCAAGAAATCGTGTCAAATTATTTTATCGAATAATTTCGATCTCCTAACATAATAGTAATGTTTTGCACCATAATTATATTTTTCAGTACACTAAAGCCTTCGTCTATATTAACAAACATCTTGTAAGTCCACCAGCCAGAGAGATCTGTTCTTCCAACGCGCAAGATACGATGTGAGCGATTTTTTGGATAATATTCATGCAGCTCTATTTACGGCATACAGGCGTCAGGAAAATTTAAATTCGGCTTAATCTGTTCGCGGAAACTAGCGGCTGGTGATAAAATTACTCGCCCTACCTCTTTTACGATGGGCATAACGCGTCAGGTACCTACTGGATAGTTCACGGGGGAATAAGGGACAACCTTTGGTTTCAAACTTCAACCAGTGTTTTGAATTTGGGTTATGCCGCTACATTAGTTAATGTTATAATGTTGAGTTTCGTAGCCATCAAGCTTGACCAGGATTTCTTTTTGTTTATTTCTTTGAGATACGATGAATTTAGGAGTCTTTGCATTACCATGATTAATGCAATTTCATCGAAATGTCGTAACTCAAAATTACTAGCGGGAATAGGACCTACCATTTTCTAATTATACCACAACTAGCTTTCTAAAGTTTTTCTGCATGAACTAAAGCTTTATCAAATACTCAGTTTCCGTTGAACAGCACTGTAGGCAGTAAATCTGCGTCAATTAAATGTAAGTAGCTGATTTCAGCGGTTATTTTTAGGTGGTAGGATTAATTCTTGCGTGAGTCCATCTGGGTGGGTACCCCCGCTTTGCTCGTGTGGTCTGCCGCCAAGCAGTAATGTCCAAGCACTAGTCCGGTTTGATGAGCAAAGTAGTCAGTAAAGCTACCGGGGTTATAAAGATAATGAGCACACTGCAGTGCTACGCAGGCCTTTGTGTTTCATAGTTCTGAGTGGCACTGCAACTTATATGGGCTGGCGTTATGCTAACCATCAGGCAAAAGATCCGCTCGCCTCGTTTTTCAATAGTATATATAAAAATAATTCAATGTGCATGTAAGATTGTTTTATTATTAAACAGAAATAACGTAAAATGACCCTGAATCTTAAGTGCGCCATGGACAAACCAATAGGTTGTTTGCGATCGATTTCGAAGTTAAAGATATACTAAGTAGATATCTGGAGAAGCTAAATGTTCCAAGAACTACGCCAAGTCCATTGATAAAAACGTCACATAAATCGTAAAAGCAGAGACAGAACAAAATTTAGTTTCGTACGAAGTTTAGCTAAGACTCAGGTTTATTTAACGGGGTGTTAAATCGTCAAGTGGCTGCTAGGGTCGGGCGAGGGCAGGATTATCCTTCGCCCCGCGGACCTGGACGCAATTAACTGCCGACATGTTTCAATTTACACTCGCAAATACGCCGACACCACCGCAGCTGTGGATTTGGTTAAACAGTACTTAAGGTTGCAGCAAGATTGGTTGACGTGAATAAAATGCGAGCTTTCTACCTTAGCACATAAAAGAAGAAGCATTTAGAACGCCCGCAATATTGTGTTCTGGTTTGATGAGCGAAGTACTTACTCAGTGAAATAACTAAGCATATGAGACAATTTTTTATACTTCTTATGAGTTTCACTGCAATTGTTATATGGACAAGTATTTTGCTTCAGTTTTAACATGAGACAATAGGACTGTAAGTCTCGTTATTCTATTGTATAAAAAACAAGAAGATAGTGAAAATGATTCCGTGATCTGATCTAAGCTTGCTTGCAAGCAATCGTGGGAAGCGCAAGAACTTGTAAAATTTAAATTTTCCGATTGTTGAGAGAGGGTGAGATTGACTGCGTCATTATTTTAAACTTAATAACTCCAAGGTCTGTTTTCCAGCGTGCAAGCACTCTATTGTACCGCCACGCCACCATATTTGTGCAGAATATATGCCAACGTAAATGTATACCACACCAGCAATCCATTCCTGTGTGCGGGAACGCGTAACAGTTTATATACACCGCGAATGTTACCCGTCAGATCAATCTAATACGTCTAATACCAGAATTATATCCCCACAATCATGTATCATGGCCCAGTGGTATGAGATCATGAACTGTTGAATAAAAACGCGAATGGTTGAGTATTTTATGAAGAGTTAGCTAGTCTGCACTGTTGTACTTTCAACTCTATCAGGTTCGTTATAGTTTTGGAATAAGTAACCGGGCTTGACAGTTAGTCAGAAGGACACAATCATTCTATCAGGTTATTTATTTAATTTTGAGGTACGGACAAATATGGATCGGAGTTTCTAACCGGGCTCCATCGCTCACAGCGTGATCATATACTTGGGATACTTAATACTTTAGTGTATTTTTTATTTGATATTGGCTTACGTTTGATCACGATCTCATCTGATGTTAAGCGACTAATTCGGTCGACGATGTAGCACGCATGCCGAGAAGAAATCTATTCGCTCTCGTCTTGAACACTCCCAAATTATAGCTATTGGAGAAACACAGAGGACGGCAAAGTATTCCATTCCTTAGCCGTCCGTATAATGTAGGTTGCAAGCAAAACGCTTGGTACGGACAGGAGGGATATCAACTATATACGCGTGACGCAGTGCCATGCTTCTAGAAGCATGGCACTGCGTCACGACGACTAGTCGTCCGTTGGTAAAATAGAGACGCAGGAATCGAGTTGTGTAACTCTGTCGCACACTCTCCAAAATGTATCCTGTAGAACACTAAGAGACTTGCAACTTTGCGTCGAAAGTGTGCGTAGGTATATAAGTGGATAGATAAAGGATAGGTTATGGATGGGCTATATGGCTACTAACTGTAACTTTTGTCTTGTACCACCACGCACTGTTGTAAACAAGTTCTTCTTTTAACTAAACTTTTTGCACCAACAACGCTAAATTTACATTAAATTTTGTATACGTTACAATATATCGAGAGTAATATGCGCATTTTTGTTTTGATGGATGCAGAGAAATATTAAAGTATTAAATATAAATTTTAACTGAATACAACTCGACTGGATAAGTAGAGCAGTCAACAAGCTGTCAAAACGTTATATGAGTAGCATATTCACATATTATTTTGATAGCTCCGATTGTTTGGGAAAACTATGATAAAATGTAGCTTTTAATATCAATTATTTCCTATCGTCACAAAATACCAACATTATTCGTTCAACCTAAATTCAAATTACAATTTACCACCATTTAAAGCCGAATTCAATAATGACGGCCAAAATTACATACCTCATTACTCGCAACCTAACTGCGGAGACCGGCGAGAATATAATCATGGCCAAAAATAATTCGCACAACAAAAGTTTAATGGAGTCAATTAGAGCCCGTCCCGCAATTCCGAAAGCAGCAAAATTATTTTTAAATTTAAATAAATGGAAGTGGCTTAGTCCATAGTTTGCTATCAAGGAGACAGCAGAAACACGGACGCAAGGTAATCCACACGGGAATAACAATGTTTTCACTTTATTTTCACTTGTTTTTGCTCATTCCCGCGAATGCTCCGAGGGGACAAATGGATACGAATGGGACCTTTGCCTTATTTACCGCTTGGTTTTCATAAAAAGCCTCCGCGTGCCAACGTTTTTATGAGATTTCTGTTTTTCATTTGAAAGTTCATTTGCATTTTTAGTGTTAAGAAGACTCGCACTCAATGTTTGAAATATATGAAGGAAGTAATGCTCATTTGAGTGTCATATTGTTTAACAGTAGCGAAATACTGCCTGTTGAACTGTGTTATCTAACTTCTGTTTTACAAAATAATTTCGGTGCTGAGAGTTTCTGAACGAGCTCGAGATTTCAGCCGCGACACCGAAATATTTTGAGCTTAAATAAGATTCAACGATGCGTGTTCACAAGAGTCTTTTAGAAAACTGTTATCATTCATGACGTCACGGAACCTATTTTCCAAGCTCAAGTTATTCTGGCGAGAAAAGCGGTCCTGTAAAATTACTTTTGAGGCGACCGAGCGCGATGTCTCTTGTCCCTTTGCCACGTTGATAATATGTGTGATATATAGCACCTAGACTGCATTGTGATCTTACCAGCAGCCTAATAAAATACCCAATTTTCTGTAAAATATTACCATGGGATCCATTATTTATTCATTTATTACCAACATAAACCACGGCCGTTAGTGTGCAGTGGTCGTATTCCCGTGGTGTCCGTACGTAGATAAATCAAATTTGTTGATCAAATAGTTTGTGCGTTTATTTAATTAATGAGTTCATAATGAGATGCCCTCCATATGTGATAATAAAGTTGTATTAATTAAATTGTGTACGTAATTATTGAACTTTTTTTAATATTGAATGTAGAACTTAATTACGAAAATTTGTATGTTCGATGGGTCATCGTTCGATTACTTTCAAATCTGATACGAATGTGGTAAATAATGTTAAATCTAAATTAGTAACTGGTTTTAAACTAAATAGCTACTACACTTATAGATGCTCGGTGAAAAATTATTTTCAACTTGAACATGGAAGGTAGTCTAGTAAGCATACAAATTTAATCAAAACCGTTTCAGTAATTTATCACTGAAGTCAGTCGGTCGCTTTTCTAAAGTAATTTTCTAGTGCACGAGCGACTTCAGTGACAAACAACTGAACCGATATTTATGAAATTTGTTGACACCAATCTGAAATTATATCTTTTGGTATACATAACGCCAGCCTGTAACAAATGTAACAAATGTAATGGCTACACAGAACTTTGAAACACAAAAACCTAATATGCTCTACAAATAGGAACACAGTAATACATGCACACTACTGCTTGGCGGTCGACAGCACGAGCAGAGTGGTAGTACCCACCTAGACGGATACTCGCATGATAGCTCTGTATCTGGTAAAATTAGTCCCATCGTCCCCAAATTCAAATAGCAACACGAACAGTTTAGGTATCAGTTGACCAAAGTTTTCAATGCTAAACCATCTGTTTGAGATGACCCAATTCAGTCCAAACGGAATCGAAGTTATTCGACATTGATGGGAGTTTGCTCAATCATTTGAGTTAAGTTCCGTCTAGTAAGCTTTGTTACTTGTGAATTGTGACTGACTCCTTCTCACTTAGGTCCTATTTAAGGCTTTCTTATCTATTTATAATAGAACTAAAAGTTATAAATATATAGTCATATTATAACGATAATACACTTTTAGTAAAACTGCTTTTAAAAACGAAGTAAAATGCTTGAAACCAGCGAGTGCAATGAAGACTCGGGGTTATGCAAACTGACTGCGTATACCAACCTAAAAAATTAAATTCTTAACTATACTTATTTTAAATTCAATCATGTCATATCAGATTTTTAAATTTCAGGGCGCTATAAAGACCGACATCAAGGAACCTGTACTATAAAATTTGTACCATTGTATTTTCCAGCAACAGCATTTGAGAGCCCGTAAAGCAGGGTACTCACTTAGAGGTTATAATACACTTCGAGATTATAATACAATACAATACAAAACTCTTTATTGAACACTAAAAAGTATAACAGAAATAACAATTTGCATATAAATAAAATAAGGATGTACAATGAGCGGCTTTATCGCAATTCTTACAGGCGATCTTTGGTTGGACAGAAATTGTAATAATACAAATGTGGCGGTGGTTGGTATCATGTGAGTACGTAGACGCGATACAATAGTATAGGGTGCGTTGGATACAGTATCAGATACATTACATGCTACACATCTAAGTGATTACCCTGCTTTTAAATATTCTGCATTTGCATTATGAAGTGAGGATGTCCTCACTTCATACTAGCTTAGAGAGTGGTCTAAGGCTTACCTATAGAGAAAAACATCACCCCTACGTTGTCGAGATACAAAAATTTTTGCTTCAACATTTTCTATGCAAACAGTTAACATCTTTCGGACAACTTTTTTCCCGATCAGAATATCAAGTTAGATTCTTAATTAGATTAAAAAACTATCAAGATTCGATGTCACATTCCCCACTCCATTTCTATCAAAGTTCGCCTGCACAATCCGTTAGGTATCAATACGAAAACGCAGCAAGTTCTCGTCTCCAACTTTGTCAGTTTGTTGCAACTGTGTCAAGTGTCTGAGCTTCGAGCCAACTAAATATTAATAAAGGATTTAGTATTTAGTCGGCAGTGGAAATTGAAACATGTCGGGAGTTAATTGTGACTAGACCCGGCCGGTTTAACGCGAGCCAATTTTGGAATTCTGGTACAATTTTGGAGCTGGTGTATGGAAGCCGCTGTTTGTGTTGTATGTTACAATAACGTTTGATTATTCTTTTATGTAAGCCAAATTAAATGAATAATAATAAGTTTTGGATGACCTTGCATGTTGCGTCCATAGCCTAGTTGGTTAAGTCGTCTGGTCTAAATAACCACAAGACGCAGGTTCGAATCCTGTTGGAAGCGAAATTTTTGTGATGTATATATTTGTATGAACATCCGCTAGTATCTGGTAACACTATAAAAATATATTTCATAGACCTTGCATGTGCTTGCGGTGAACGAGAACATTGTGATGCTACCATAATAAAGTTAAAGTTCACCATACACGAGCGATCCAAAACAATCGCTCCGTGCGTCGTGGATTGAGTGGAACGATGGTCCAACCACAGACGGGCACTCCATTCCGAGCGCGCCATTGCTCCATTTTTCGGTCATTCTGCGTCTCGAGTACTACCAAGTTGGTAGTACCCACACACGCTACGCGCTCGCCCGATTTCGGTACTGTTATGGTATAAGGGTTAAATAAGTGCAGAAAGTATTCGGTTAAATTAACCTGTATCTATATTAATATACGGTGATAAACTACAGATAAATTTACGGCTTCTCGAATTTAGTACAATTAAATTTGTACTAGTACTAAAGCCTACTATTCGTTATACGCATCCAAAGCCACAGTAAATCCCCGGCAAAGACTGATGAGTCCAATATATTTCACCTAGTGACGTGTTGTTTCTGATACTGACCTAATTACCCTCTCTAGTATTTTCTCTCTCCATAACAAGTGTCGTAAGGAGAAAACTCGTTATCAGAAGAAAACAAGACATAATGAAATTACGGGAACAAAAGCGAGTTTATTACCGATGTAAGTTAATCGCTTGGCTTACGAGGTGTTTGCCGTCTAGAATCTATATAAATGGGTTGAATTCTGGGACGTACCCGTTTTGAGGATGGCAGCTGGAAAATGTACAGGATGGGGAAATGATTGTTTCATATATTTGAAAATAAACGCGCTCCGTAACAATACCATTATAAAATTGGATTGACTTAGCATAATTATGCTAAGGTAATTCATTTATTCATTAATTTTGGTTCCAACTTGTAGTGAGCTAGAACATTTGGAATATATATTACTTTGGCTTGTAGATTATCCAACTGTTTTTAAATCTAGGTTAGAATGTTTAGAATGTATTAGCTAGTTAATAATAACTACTCAGTTATTAATTTTAGTAAGATTGTGCCCATGTTTTTCATTTTTTTTTATCAACACTGAGGGCTAAACTTCAATTTTCTATATTATTATATTGTAGATTAATAGTATTTGTGTAGTTATAGTTAGTAAAAGCGTTCAGCCCAATTTATACATTTCCATTTTGTACTCCCATTCCAGATGAAACAAGACTTTAGTTAGTCAACTAAAGTGTTGTTTCATCAGGAATGGGAGCCCCATTCACGCAGAAAAAAAATATAACTTCTCACAAAAATTAGCACGCTGGTTCAGTAAAAGTTTATATATGTTTTAACTATTTGCTTGTCTCCTACGCGATATGTACAGAGAAAACAATAAACGCCTGACTTGTACGACTGTACGTAAGAAGACAATTAACTTGAATGAAAAGCTTCATGAATATATAACACATTGTAAAGTACCTTTCTAAGATACCTTTAAACGAACATCGCCTGAACGGATCTCTCTTTGAAAGGAACGTAGACCGAATTTCATTTAAAAAACAATATTAATAGAGTTTTGTGAGTACTTTACAGAGACACATAGTCAAAGTTGAAGGTGTTCCAGTAATAAAAAAGCGACGAACCAACTTCAGTGACAAACTACTGAACCGATTTTAATGAAATTTCTATAGGGGGAAGATGAAAGGACATCTTTTAAAAAAATATTTTTCAAATCCGTTTATAAATGACGAGGATCTGAGGTAACAAATGTAAAAAAAATACACACTGAATTGAGAACCTCCTCCTTTTTTGGACGTCGGTTAAAACTATATATATTATATTCGTTAGTTTAGGGTTTCATCACTCTCACACCTAGAGGTCTACTCCCAAAAACGATTACAATGTAATCTCGATGAAATTTAGAGTAGAATACGACACAAAACAAGCAACAACTTTATCATTTATCGATTTACTGAGTAGACCCCCTGATCTTAAGTACCTAACCATGTCGTCAAAGGGGTAAACATCTGGGATGACATTGGTAACTGTCAGAATACAGCGAAAGAAACTTTTCAGGTATTTTGAAACCAAGGGCAGCTGCTAGTCTGGTCCATCACGGCTGCTTAGCTAGAAAAAAAACCATATATTCATTTCGTTGCTAACGTTACTTATTGTTACCATAGCTCAGCAAGGAGAGCGTCTGCCACGAATAGTCTGAGGTTCAAACCTCATTCGCAGCGAAAATTTTGACATCTATACGAAGTGACGCTATTTCCGTTATTGTTAAGGTGGATGGACATGACGTGGCGGGAAATTTTAAAGAAATGTACTTTTTTGCATCGATCTTAGAAAAAATCTCAATGCCTTTTTTGTGACTGGGAATATTTTGTAATCGGCGTGAATAGTAACAATTAAGCTTCTTGTTATGTCTTAGTTTGGCTTTGAAACTGAACCAAATTTAAATATTGGTACCTTAAATGTAAAAACGGTCACATGTCGCAACAAAGTACTAATAATTAAATTTGGTTTAGTTTCAAAGCCAAAGTAAGAAATTAAAAATAGATTGTTGGTTTTTATCAAAAAAATTATTCACAATATAATAACATATACTTAGTAGGTACATTATTTTCAAATCTCGTGCAACTTCACGAACCATTCCCCTTACACGTTCGCAGCAAAAAAATGGAAACATCATTTGCATCATTATTTGCGTTATAGTTAAATTGTACATTAAACAGATCGTTAATGGATAAAGTGCGGATGTAAATGCGTTGGGTTTCAACAGTTTTGTTTGTTTCCGCGCTGGGATGAATGGCCCTTGTGACTGCGAGCGCTCGGCGGTTACCACAAAAATCAGTGCCTAAGTTCCAAATGATTAGGCTCACGGTATAATTGATAAATATACTTTTGCCTAATACGCTTTTTATAACATTATAGCCCCTTAGAAGTAGGATAATGACTCAACTTATAAAGCGCGCAAAGAGACCGGTTTACATTAGACGCTAATGCATGACTTACGGTTATTCATCAATAAGGGACCACGCACAAACCTTGGAAAAACCACGCGACTTCTACTATAAAAATAGTTTCACTATCACTACGTGTTCAGTTCAGAAACCGTGGTAAATACGCGGTGGTGCACAAGTGATGTATGTAGCGGAGCAGTTGTCGCTTAGGCTCCGAGTGATAGAGAGAGCACTATCTGGCCATATTAGTTATTGTCTATTTCTTGGTTTTTGTGGAGGCATGAGCGCATGCATGGTGTTGCAAAACCATGGTTTGACAGCAAAGCGTTAAATATGCATTAGCGTCTGATGCCACCTGTAGTGTTTGTAGTTTTGTACCTATCTAAATAGGTATAGTACACTGTCTCACACACACAAGCGGTTGGCCATACTTGACAGTGACAGATGAGAGGTCCAGACATTGTGGTACCTTCTCGGTATAGTCTGTGGTCGAGTAGACGGACATGCCGGGTGGACGGCAGAGGTTATGGGGAACTCTGTGTGAGTTCCAAGGAAAACATAATGGTATAAGGCTTGGTGTGACCGTGAGCCAGTGATAGTATTTACATCATAGTTAATTAGGATCTTAACATATCCTACAAGTGGCGACGAGGTGAAAAAGTTAGTAAAAATAATAACAAAAGAAAAAATATAAGGGAAGTGGGTGCACGTCGTGGTAAGTGCATAGTATTATTTTACAGGCGCACATTACAAGTTTTGGAAAGTAATATCATGGATGTATGGTAAGCAATGGATCCACTGATTATATTATTGTGCTTTTTGGTTACATTAATATGTAGCGTTTTAACTTTTATGCGGATTTGCCGCCATCTCATTGTTCGTGAACGTAAGATTTGCAAATTATTTTCGTATACCTAATCATCGTGTTTGGTTACGTAGAGAACATTGTCTCGGAGATTATACATTTTGCAAAATGTTCGTGAATAGTGATGAATATTTGTTGCGGTTTGTCATTTATTTAAGTAATCTACATTCATTGTTATTGTTTACATTATACATGGACTCGTCCATTTGTTGTGTTCGTTACCTAAGAGAGAGACAACTAGATGCAGGCACCGCAGTGTGCGACAGAGAGTGGACATTGTAATGCATGACAAAGCGGCGGCTAATGCATTGCATGTGTTCAAGGAAGTTAGTACATCAATCTTAACTAGAGGGCGTTAGTAGTCTCTTAACACACGCAAGCGTTGCACGCACGAATGACAGGAGATTTCAAATTGACAAGATTGCACCTCTCACGCTTAGTGAGCTAGGCTAATTGTTGGTTTTATTTGAGTTGATAAATATCAAACGTCAATATGTCCTTGATAAGTGAAAAGAAGATAGACCAATATAATTGTTTGCAGATGCAAACGACATTGTCCCGGAGATTTTATCGTTTAATTTAGCTTATTTTGACAATGTTTATCCCCGAATACGTAGAAATATAACGAATTACGTTCAAACATCCTCAAAATCCTCAAAACTGTTTGGACATATTGGATTTTGAACTAAATCAATGGACATATTTGTTTTTGAAAAAAAGTCATGACTGGACATAACAGAATTTGATTAAAAACACTGTGACGAAATAATGGCGCCATGGCTAAGGGTTGCCACCGAAGACATACTGGGGATTTAAACTACTACAGTTAGGTATTAAATAATAAAATAAAAACTATTTTGTCATAAGTTTAATTATTTAAATGGCTAAAATCTCAAAGATAAATTCAAATTCAAAATGATTTATTATAAAGGCCCCAAGGGAGCACTTATGAAGGTTCAAATAAATTACTCTAACAGCGGGCCTCTGTAACGCTCGTCTACCGGACAAGCTTTTATAAAATATGTAATGGTACTGTAATCTTGTGGCCAACTTCCGGCTCCATTATCAGGACCCTGATGAGGATATCACCTAGGATCAGAGTACTTATAAAGACAAATCAAACAAGCCTAAACTCGATGGAGTTACGTCATTTCGTTACAGAGTTCCTGTGACCTTCCTGCTCCATCATCAGGTCCCTGGATCTCATCCAGGATCAGAGTCTTGTAAAGACAAATCAAACCAGCCCAAACTCGATGGGGTTATGTCTGTTTCATTACATAGTTCCTATGACTGCCTTCCGGCTCTATTATCAAACCAGCTCTGTGCCATCATTATATTGCATTGTTGTCCGATTCACAAATATATGTAAAATTTCAGCTCAATCAAACACCGAGAAGTGGGTCAAATTTAGCTTGCAAGATTTGTCCTAAACAAACAAAAAAATGTTTACATACATACGTATGTAACATACAAATTAAATCAAAGCTTGTAAATAATACAATAAAGAAAGTTATGTATTCAAAATTTATAGTAGTTTACTTAGTGAGGATATCAAAATGCCATTGTGGTGGGCTGGTGGCAGCCCTGCGACTAGTTTAACTTTAGCTATAGTAATAACAATTTGACTTATAATTTTCGCTTTTTCTCTGCTTTCTTTTGCTGCGTCTTTATATTACTTCTTTTCCTGGCTTTATCAGGGTCAATATTTTTAACATTTGAGTCCATTTTCACTAATATAAACTAATTAAAATTAGTTTAAATCACAGAGCTACGCCGAGTTAGCCATTAATGCAAACACTAATTCCCGCCATCATAGCCAAACGGATTGATTTGATTGGACGGTTGGGACATATTGGTTTCTGTTACGAATGCCTTTATGGACTTAATGTATTTTGAAACAAACCGAGGTTTTCACTCGCGGTTTTCACAGCAAATAAGTCGACTTATGTGAAATTTTAAAATTACAGAATGATTAGTTTTTATTTTACTATATGTTAGTATAAAAAAACAATTTTTTGTCCATAGTGGACATATTGACGTTTGATATTTATCAACTCATTTATAAATCGCGTCTAGATCGACCGGTGATTCGCCGAACAGGCCAGTCTGATAATAAGTTCAAAATTGTTCAAGGCAGACAGCGGCGCTGGCGCTTGCCATGCTTTGGCATCCGTAGCCAATATTTTTGATTTTATACAGTGGCTCCAGTAAACATTTCATTCATCCTCGATGTATGAAATAATTGACAGATTCAAAATGTACGGAGATGTTTTGGATATGGATATGTTTCAGGAGTCGGAGAATACAAGTAATGGCTAATGAAACACATGGTGAAATTATTTTATATTCACTTTTCAACTTTAATTTTACAGGAAGCCATTGCTAATCGAATAGCCAGACAGAGGACTAAATTGATGCATTCACAGTTATACAAAAAGTCCGAGTGCTTCATTACCCATAGTATAAGTTTGCAATTACATAAAGGCAATAGTTTGAGCGTAATCGGTGGTGTGAATTCACTTTTAGAGTGACGTACCTATCAGTTAACACCATACGAACTAGCGACTAGCTTGTACGTGCAATTTTATCTTTTTTTAACAATTATAAAAAGAGAGAATCATAATATATTTCGCCACCTTGGGACGAGTTTTAAAATTAAAATTTTAATATATGATTTATAACTATTTTAATAATATCTATTTGTTAATGCATAACGGGATTAAGGCTAATTTTCTGGTTGTTCTACTAATGTTATAAATGATAGAGTTTGTGTGTGTGAATGTTTTGCCACGTGTCTCCGTGATGGATTGACCGATTTTCATGAATTTGGAATGTAAATGGTTTGGGTTTTGGAATGGCACATGGACTGTGGGGATATGTGCCGTACGGACGAGGCTGCGGGCAAAAATGTTCAGGTATATATACTATAAATAAGTCCAGAAAATGGTGAGCCGGTTTGAAAAGTTTAAGTTCCAAATAAATTAAGACGTTAAATTGGACATCTGGAATGTTATTAGAAAGTCGTTGTTGAACTGTTTCTAATAAATATTTCTGGATAGAATCCGTACTTCAAACAAATCAAGATATCATCGACTATGTCATCGTGGCATATTCATAAAAAGACTAGGTATATAAACCATAGTGTCATCAGCCTTGGGAAACCTTAGATGTCCTTATTATTATGAACCTATCATACTATGTAAACGCTACAACTAATAGAAAAGTTACAATTAGTAAATGATTATTTTCATACAAACAAGTGAATATTGACGCAGAACGGCAGTGGAGCAAAGCTTAACAGTTTGCTATCTCAAAAAATGTCAGTTAGAAGTATGAATATGAAATAGTGAAAAACGTAGTGAGACGTACACCTTCTCAATCGCAAGTACCTAATAGTTTTGTGGAGAGGCTAATAATACATGTAAATACATGAAATACATGCTAAAATGTGTTCAAAAGTCAAATGTGAGTAAGAAAGTGATTTAGAAATGATGACCTTAAAGGCTTCTTATCTATACAGATAGAATTGGAGTTTGACAGTTGAAGGAAATCACAGTTTTTAAAAATGCACATGAGGGTGTGCGACCAATATTAAAAAATGTTGTCTGCCTGTCTGTCTGTCTGTTGTTCCGGCTTAGTCTCCGAAGCGGTTGAGCTGGTTTTGACGGGACTTTCACCTGCAGATGGCTGGTGCTGTGGGGAGTGGCTTGGGCTTCGTGGGTGAAGTCCGCAGGGCACAGCTAGTTAAGTAATAAACAATGTATTACTGTGGTTTAGTTAAACTACGTGGTGAAATAATTATTATCGGTTCTCATTGCAAGGGCAGACTTCAACAGTCTCCATAGCTGCTCGCAACGCAAAATAACATCTCGAAGACATACTAACCGCAACTATAAAACTAAACTGCAAAACGTTGTCACCGAGATTTATTTAATGATCGTGCAAATACTTTAAAGTTCTCGAACACGGTCAAGTTTATGTGTCAAAATGCAACTCATACAATCGATACGCAAGGAATTACTTGATAACTTTATTCGAATTCAAATACTGGTAATGGACACGACATTCTGCGATTATGGTCCATCCAAGTTTCTGCTCGAGGCGCTGCTAGGAAATATATGGAAAGAAAGCGAAACGTATAGCCGTCTCGAAAACTATCAAAGCTTTGGATATATATGGTGAAGTACTGTGGTGAAGTATTAATAAGATCAAATGATTAGTCTTATACATAGTAAAGTTAGATCTGTTTATGAACACAATGCACTAGAGTCATTTATTTATCTTCACGAGTGCTCTCCTGGGGCCCGTGGGGGTAAGGAGCTTGAATTGGAATGATACAGCATTCTTTGGAGTATTTACTGTATACGACTCCCCCCCTGGACGTTAATCGTACTAGACGTAGCTACGGCTGGCTCTGTTTACAATATCCGAAACTAGTGAAAAAGTGACCCCAGACGAAACGAATTGCGTATATACACCAAGTATATGATATAAGTTATCAAGAAAGTGCATTTATGTGATAAATTAAGTGTGGATTAAGCAAATATTTACAAAATCTTAATCGAAACAACAGTGAGTAAATATTTTTCTACCTACAAGAATCTGATAAAAAAGTAGAGAATAAATAAAAGTATTGAGAGTAGAGAGTAAATATTTTTCTACCTACAAGAATCTGATATAAAAAAAAAAAAAAAAAAAAAAGGTACCGCCACAGCATTTGTACTGCAGCGTATCATTATTTTGTTGCACAATGTTGCACCCGCCCCCGACCAAGTCTCTCTCTGCCTCTGATATTCACCAGACGGCAACCGAAGATTCTGGCTTATACGTTACGCTGCGCGGGGAAAAACGCCGTAGATTATCTAATGATGATTACAAGGAACTTGATGTCTTCAAGCAAGAGATTAAGGAAATGATGGTAGCGATGATGAGCAATCAAAACACCAGGCTGGAAAAACTGGAAGAAAGATTATTTGATAAAATTCAAAGTTCTAACTCAGATCTTGAAAAGACCCTCGGCATTATGTCAGGACAGCTGAAAGATTTAGAGGCTAAAATAGACCACCTTGAAGAGAATCGTAAGGATATGTCTATACAGATATTGACCATAGAGAACCGTATCGATGCCATGGAGAGAAACTGTCGTAAAACCTCTGTAGAAATAAGAGGTGTTCCAAAACAGCACCAGGAAGGGAAGCAGGACTTGTTCAGATTAGCTCACAATCTCCTGGAAACGTTAAAAGTGGGCTACCACCAAACAGACTTGAAAGACGTGTTTCGTTTGCCTGTTCGAAACGACGCAACGAAATCTACCCTAGTTATTGAACTTAGTAATACCCTCACAAAACACAACATCATAGAGGCTAACAGAAAATTTAATAAAACATACAAGCTCAGCTCCCACCATCTCAGAATGTCAGGAGAAGAGTCGAGATTGTTTCTATCGGAACATATGACAGCTAGGGACAAGAAACTACATTTTCTGGCTAAAGACTTCGCTAAAAACGAAGGTTACACGTTTTGTTGGGTGGCCAATGGCAGAGTTTACCTCCGACAAAAAGAAGGAAGCCCGCATATACTAGTGAAGAATGAAGAGGTCCTAAGGCAGCTTAGAACGAAAAAATGACTAGACTATGTAACAAACCTTTATTGCGATACGTTCTGTATACTTCTAGTTGCAGTATATACTAGTAGCTTATCCCAACATATTGTTATTTTCTCAGTTATATACAGTTATTTACCTGGCTATCGATCAAATTCACTGTGCGCAAGGGTTGCCAAGTTTTACATAAGCTACAAACTGATGTTAGTTCCGTTCATGTTACGCGAATTTATAACAATTACACACAACACCTACATCTACATAAACTATTTACACAAATGTAATGTATTCCAAAAAAACTATATATTCTATACATATCGACACAATTTTTATAGTACCCAAATTGTGTTTACTAAACATACATTTCACTGTGGCTGTACCTACCACGAACAAATTAATCGACAAATATGGGAATTTGTATCTTCAATATGGATCTAGTTGAGGAATTAGACGATACAACCATAATCAATAACACTTGCTTAGAAAAACCTGAGCATTGCAAAAGTTTCCTAAGAGATCCTTCACGACAATTTACTGTGGTTACGCAGAACATACGAAGTGTAAGAAAAAATTTTGACGATTTTTCAGTGTTTGTTTCTAGGCTTGGTTTCTCACCCAGTATTATAGTATTGACTGAGTGCTGGTTAGATTCTAGCTTCACGTACGTAAACTTAGACGGTTACAACTGCTTTAGTTCAAATAACTTTCAAAACCAAAATGATGGGTTAATAATACTATCCAAGGCTAATCTAAATATCCAAATAGTTGAACCACCTTTCAGGGATGGGAATTGTCTTTTTGCTAATATTGACACAAAATTCTCAGTGGTTGCTATTTATAGATCACCATCCATAAATAAAATTGACAATTTTCTGGACTCCTTAGAGCACGTAATTAAGCAGTCAAAATGCGAGAGTCTAGTAGTAACAGGGGACATGAATATTGACACCAAGACCAATTGTCTGGATACAAATAAAGCAGACAAATATTTAAATATGATAAGTCACTACGGATTAATCTCTGGACATGAAATGCCGACACGTGGGTCAAACTGCCTCGACCATGTCCTAGTAAAGTCTAGACATAAGATAAACGTGGCTGTCTGCATGTCAGATATTACAGATCACAATACTTTAATTACAGGGATAGAATGTGAACCACAACACTCTTTACAACCCACGAACATAATAACTAAAACCAACTATTCCGATTTATTGGAGGATCTTAAACAATGTGATTGGTCTAATCTGTATAGTGAAATTGACATACATACCGCTGCAAATTTCTTTGTGAACCGGGTTAACACAATAATAAATTCTCATCAAAAACAGATAGCAATAAAAAACTCTAAATACATACGTAAAAAATGGATTACTCCAGGCCTTGTCAAAAGCATCGAAAAGAGAAACTCACTCCATTTATCCTCTAGGCTAAATCCAAATTGTGAAATCACAAAGAGAAAGTACAAGGTTTATAGAAACTACTGCAACAACCTTCTGCAAAATTTAAAAAATGAACATGATTGTAAAATTATTAAAGACGGAGTAGGCAACAGTAGAAAAATGTGGGATGCTATAAAAACTGTCACTGATATTAAAAAAACAAAATTACATAATGCTGATTTATTTGCACTACAAGACTGCCCCGAAAAGTCATTAGCATGTGCTAATAATTACTTTGCTACTGTTGGAAACCGTTTAGCCAAGAACATCCTAAACGATCTGAATACAACTGAAGACGAATTAGCAAAATCCATTCAAATTTCTAAAAATACAGTAAACTCTTTTTTTCTTTCGCCTACTGATGAATTTGAGATCATTGGTTGTATTAACGGTATCAAAGTGGACTCAGCTCCTGGGCCAGACAGTATTAGCAATAAAATCCTAAAATTTGGTAAAATTTATTTAGCACGCCCCCTAACCTACCTATTTAATCTTAGCTTAAGTACTGGTGTTGTTCCTAATTGTTTTAAAACAGCTAACGTCTCTCCTATATTTAAAGCAGGTGATACTAAGGACGTTTCTAATTATAGACCGATATCACTTTTGAGTGCTTTAGCCAAGTTACTGGAGAAAGTCGTCAACAAAAGGCTGTTTAATTTCCTAGATAAAAATGATATTTTGGCAGACAATCAGTATGGATTTCGTTCAAAAAGGTCGACGGAGGACGCAGTTGTATCTCTTGTCAATCTTGTCACTAATAAACTAGACACAAACCAAAAATGCATCGGCGTCTTCCTCGACCTAGCAAAAGCATTTGACACCGTTTCTTGCCCTATACTGTTATCAAAGCTTGAGCAATATGGCATAAGAGGGACAGCATTAAACTGGTTCAAGTCTTACCTGTCCAATAGGACACAAAGGATTAAAATAGATAGCCACTACAGTGACCTCGCTGATATAACTTTTGGTGTTCCTCAAGGGAGTGTTTTAGGTCCCTCTCTATTTCTTTTGTACATAAACGATCTTTGTACGCTTCCTTTGTGCCAAGCTAAGATATTCACTTTTGCCGACGATACGGCTATAGTATTTTATGCCAATAATTGGACGGATGTTTATAAGAGGGCTCAAATGGGACTGCAGCGAATATATACCTGGCTTAATAATAACTTACTAACTCTTAACGCTAGCAAAACTAAATTTCTCGAATTTAAAATATCAAATAGAGGTTTACCTACAAACCCCATACCGCTTAAAATACATAGGTGTGGTGAAGCTTCAAATAAATTGTGTGCTTGTCCTGAGATCGGAAAAGTACCTCACTTGCGATATTTGGGTGTTATAATCGATGAAAAGTTGTCTTGGCAAGAGCACATTGCTCTGGTCTGTTCTCGGGTCAGAAAACTTAAATTTGTATTTCTAAGACTACGGAAAGTAGCTGATTTAGATACAATCAAACTGGTCTACACGTCTTTGTGCCAATCAGTACTTAGCTACTGTGTGGTAGTGTGGGGAGCAGCGTGTAGTACTCACCTCATAAGAGCAGAGAGAGCACAAAGGGCCATCTTAAAAATTGCGTACAAGAAACCCCTAAGATATCCCACTAAAAAGTTATACGATGAGTGCGGATTCTTGAGTGTGCGGCAACTTCATCTACTAGCTATGACACTCAGATTTCACAAAGATGCAGCAAATGAAGTTTCTGAAACAATCAGATCACAACGACAAATAAAACTGAACACTCCAAGAGTCCGCACTAGTTTTGCCCATAGATCATACTTGTTTTCAGCGCCCTACACTTATTCACAAATAAACAAAATACTGGACATTTTTAACTGCACCAGGTACATTTGTAAAAAAAAGCTAACATCCTGGCTTCTAACTCTAGACTATACACAGACTGAACATTTTCTACGGATTAGAAAGTAGGTAAGCTACACAGATCAGATGCGCATACACAAACATGTACGCATACCCAAAGACCCACACGCATTCTCACCCAGTCACCATACACTCACACATCCACCCATGCATACACACACACACACACACACACACACACACACACACACACACACACACACACACACACACACACACACACACACACACACACACACACACACACACACACACACACACACACACACACACACACACACACACACACACGCACGCACACTCACAGACATACGCACACACCTTGCAAACTAAAACGTCACTATTTAATTTACCTATAGTTCAAACTCCTTATTGTAATTTGTATAAAAGTCGGAATCTACCAATGACAATGTAAGTAACTGGTAGCATACCTATTATAATATCAAAATGTTATATGTTACACATATTAGTTGCAAATATATTATTAAAACACTGGGAGAAACTAATCCTCATAACACAGGGAATCCTAGTATGAGGACTAGTGACCAATTGCTGCAGGTATTTAATAAGTTTTATTTAGAAATACATAAAATATTGTTAATAGGTTAAGTTTGCCTGTTTACTTTGATTCTAATAAATACATTATTATTATTATTATTATTATTATTATTATTTCTTAAAAGAGTATATAATAATAATTTCATGTCTTTCAGCTAGGTAGAGGATACTTGTCTATTAAATTAAAAATAAATATGTGACTATTAATTTGCAGGTGTGTGGCTGCCTTCATAGTAAAATGAAGGTGTTCAGTAAATCGGTCGTGGAGCGTTCATTAAATTGGATGCGACCTTACATTAAATTGAATACGGGGCAGTCGTTAAATTGACTGCAGGGCGATCATTAAATTGATTGCGGTGCGATCATTAAATTGATTGCGGAGCGTTCATTAAACTGAATGCAAGTGTTCATTAAATTGAATACAGGACGGTCGTTAAATTGACTGTGGTGCGGTCATTAAATTGACTGCGGGGCAATCATTAAATTGATTGTGGTGCGATCATTAAATTGATTGTGGAGCGTTCATTAAATTGAATACGGGGCGGTCGTTAAATTGACTGCAGTGCGGTCATTAAATTGACTGCGGGGCGATCATTAAATTGATTGTGGTGCGATCATTAAATTGATCGCAGAGCGTTCATTAAATTGAACATGGGGCGGTCGTTAAATTGACTGCGGTGTGGTCATTAAATTGGCTGCGGGGCGATCATTAAATTGATTGCGTGACTTCTATTAAATTGTTTGGGTGCGATCATTAAATGATTGCGTGACATTAATTAAATTGGAAGTAATTTAGCCTTTGAGATTGGCCATGAAGATGATTAAGATTTAATGCTTGATTGCCAGGAATTGATAACTGTGTTGAGACGCTGATAAGATTTTGTGAGGGATGCTTCTTGGGATTGCCCAGTCGTCCTGGAACGATAAACGTCGTGAGTTTTTGCAGAGGCTGGATATGACATAGCAATGGATTTGTTGAAACTAGTACCAAGATGCCATTATTGGTAGCACAAAGAAAAAAAAGAAATACAATTATTGGGATTTTTCTATCCGAATTTGATCACTGCGGATATTGGAAATAGTCCCAGACCGTTTGTATAGAGTGTGATAGGGAAAAACTAGGTGGTAAGTATAACTATCTGCAGTAACTGGCCAGGGTCACCTTAAACTGTGTAGGTAAACTAAGAAATTCGACACATATGATATCTATTGTCACTAATTTGTACTGTTTAATTATTTTACTTTAACGTAGTATGAATATTTGTTATTTATTTGATTCGATATTATACTCATCTTCTCACTTGCGGAATGTTTCGGAAGCCATGAAAAAAAAAGAAGAAGAAAAGGGAAGGAATATGGAGACCATAAGCACAGAAGGTCCAAGCGTTGGTGAATGAGATAATGCTTACTTAGCATGGAAATGGAGGAAGGAATATGGAGACCATAAGCACAGAAGGTCCAAGTGTTGGTGAATGAGATAATGCTTACTTAGCATGGAAATGGAGAAGATTGAATAGATGTTATACTGAAGTGATAATGCTTTTAACAGGAGTTAAAGATACCTGGAAATCGGTCCAAGACGACATCACGTCCACAGAATCTAGACCACAAGATCTGAATCAAATCACAACCTAGTTCTCTTTCTTATTAATAAAGTCACAAACTATCAGCTGACACTGACAAGGCATGCCCTTCACATAATGCTTGATCTAATCACAGTTCATTGGAACTTAACCTATCACCTGCATAAACTGGAGCCACGGACAGCTCTCTTTGCTGTAGCTGCATTTAGGGGCATGAGACTGTGGAGCATGTGCTGCTACATTGTACGGCAATAGAAGATATCAGAGTAACTATACGGGCTTGCCGGACGTCATTGCAGACCTTACCGGGCCGCAGAAGTAAAACAAGATGTTAAAGTGGATTGAAGTACTTGTTTCCATTTATTGTGTTACCTTGCTATTTGTATCTTAAAAGTAAACGTATAACCCCAACACAAACATAAAATATATTGAAAAGGAAGGGATGTAGTGTTTGTAGTTTTGTACCTATCTAAATAGGTATAGTACACTGTCTCACACACACAAGCGGTTGGCCATACTTGACAGTGACAGATGAGAGGTCCAGACATTGTGGTACCTTCTCGGTATAGTCTGTGGTCGAGTAGACGGACATGCCGGGTGGACGGCAGAGGTTATGGGGAACTCTGTGTGAGTTCCAAGGAAAACATAATGGTATAAGGCTTGGTGTGACCGTGAGCCAGTGATAGTATTTACATCATAGTTAATTAGGATCTTAACATATCCTACACCACCCATATAGGGCCTTGGAGTTATTGTTATCTTGCGGGTGGTAGCTAACTGGGCGTGCATTATACAATGCCATCATGCAAAGTCTGTGTAATTGTATTTATTTACAAACGTAGTTTGCTTTTGTGGGCTTTTGATAACTCTTTTATCAGTACGTACTTACTTACAGCGACCCAAATTGGATCTTTGTCATTTTTATATACCCATAGGCTCGACACTTACCATCAGGAGAGATAGTGGTCAAACACCACTATCTCTCCTGATGGTAAGTGTCGATGCGGTCGAAGATGAGGCTTCCCTATTCACTCGTGACATAAAAATATCCAAGTGATAGCGATCAGGCCTCCAACACAAGAGAACGCCACTTTCCAGTCCTGCGCTGCCTCCTGCAAGTCAGCGACATCCAGTACACGCACGCACTATTTTATCAAAGCTGAAAGCTAGATGTATCTAACAATATCGAAAACGTTGTTAACAGAACATCTTTATTAGCCAGCCAATAATAAAGTATGTAAGCTGTACCACGTTAGTCAAATACGGTGCCAAATTTAAATGAAACAAGCTTTGGTACTCCTCATAAATTATACTGAGTGTTGACTGAGAGCACTCGGCGGCCGTGCGACCGCGTAACCAATTTTACATACTACCTATGCTACGACTACAAGTAGGTAGAGTCGTATGGTAATACATTGTGACGTTCTTTTAACGGCACGCTTCATTGGGGTAATTGACTTAATTGAAGATAAGTAATTAAATTACGAGCAGAGCTCTTTTTCCTGATTGCAGAGCGTCATTTTTGTTTGGAAAATTGGAATGAACAGTACCTTATGCTCTTTATTGAAAAGTGAAATGCCTTGAAAAAGGGGCTCATTTAATTTAAATTTATAATTAAATGCGAATCAAAGTGCGTTATGGTTTTTCCTATAATTGCGTAATATTTTCGCATAAAGCTGATTATTATACCACAATGCGTCACTAGTTTCCGATTGTATCCGATGAATTCGCCTTTACTGCTTTTTTATGCCATTGGATAACGAGACGAGTGGTCATTATCCTGATGATAAGTATAACGCCAGCCGATAACAATTGCAATGCCACTCAGAGCTTTGAAACACAAAGTCCTGCGCTGCCAGTGCAACACGTAATGTCTCAGGCGAGCGCACTACCAAACTGCGTTGCGCTCGTTACAAGATTAGTAATTTGCTCTTAAACCGAAACACAATAATCCTTCCTGATTACTTGGCGGCAGACTTCACGGGCAAAGCGGTCTTTCACGTGCAAAGGACTGACAAGCCCTGAGAACAACATTTACCATCAGGTCACAGATAAGATTGTAAGACTCGTGTGGTACGTACATACTTGTAAGATTCGTATGGTATGACTATAAAGTAGGACGCTAAATGTATATGAAATACAGCACATAACTGTCAAATCCATTACAAAACCACTGTAGTGTCCTCTCGAGCATAATGCACAAAAGATTATTTGACAGTAAAACCTAGGAATAATGTACGCTCTAGAATCCCAAACAGATACCAATATCCATTATTGTTATCCTTACTGCCACCTTTCAATACGTTTAATAGTTATTCCCAGAGCAATAACTTCGGCATTAAGTTGCGATAGCAATGTATGTGTCGACCAACAAGATTAGTTAGGAGATAATTACACATTCCATTTGTCCGGTTAATCCAGCTAATCGGGCAGTTTGATGAGGGTTGCGACCCTAGAAGGTGCCTCAGTGCCAAGTTTGATGGACCTTGAGGTTTTGAGTTACATTTTAAAATAGTTCAAAATGTTACATGTATTTTCCCGTGCTTGATTGCTATTGTCACGGAAGATAGGTGGCATAGAAAGGATTGTTTAGGTACTTATAGACAGTACTGTGATTTTTCTTAGCATTGACCATGTTCAATGCTGCTTGCACATCGTATTTGGGCAATGTTGACTAATTTCATAAAGCAGAATGTATTCATAGTCGCTTTAGATAAATTAACTGTAATAATATAATGTAGACAATATTTGACAGATAATTTGTTGTTTGGTAGGTACATCCTATTCCTCAGAATTATCAGTTTAATTCTAATTCAGTGGACAAGTTACAATGGTATAATATAGTATAACTATAAGATAAATCACAGTTACTATGATTGTATTACATAACATAACAACGGAATAGAGTCTGGGAAAGTGTATTTGCTAACTTGCACTTACAACATACACGTTAGTAATTATCTACCATATCTGCAGTAGCTTCAATTAGAACGTTTAAATCGAGTTCTATAGCTATTTTATTTGACTCACCTACTAAAACTCACCAACAAGTCTTCTTCCGTTTTTGTGTTTCACTTAAACCCACATACAAGTATGTTCGGCACCTCTATCTACATAAACCGTAGTACTACACGTATTTTACTCTATGTAAAATAGAACTACAACATTTAAGGCGCTCGCTGAGGTATTTTTCACCTTTCACCCTCTCGGTGTAGGTTTGGCAGCTTATGAATAAGATAGCGTCGAACTACTCGTTTGTGGGAGAGTCAACTCGAGTCATTCGGGAACAGAGTTGGAGTAAGGGTGGGGCCTAACTTCAACCAATATAATTTGGTCGCTTTACTACTTAAAGTACCTCTTGCTCTGGGTATAGGTCCAAATTGTAGTTAAAATTGATAAATAAAAGCTGAAGAGTTCATACAAAACTTTCATCAAAGTCTGAGATAGCAAGTATAATCGAAATATTATAGTAACAGTGATTTTTTCAAAATGCACTTATCAATCGATTGCAAAGGAATTTACGCTTAGTAAAAATTTTAGTAAGTAGGTACTCTAGATTTATTCCAAAACAGAAACGTAGCATTTAAGCTGGAAATACTATAAAGTAAAATTAGAAGTCGAGTGCTGATTTAGATAAGCACATAGACAGCTATTTAAAGTGCTTATTCACGCCGAATTTTAAGGCACATCTCTGCAAGTGCTATTGCTATATTTTTAATCAAGAGTGTTTTTACCCTGCACTACATCTACGGCAGAATAAATAATCGTCTACTCTCAATCAATCTCCCAGAGAGCTTGTTAAACATTTTGAACAAATCCTTAGTACTTTTGTTTGAGTGTTTTCCCTAATTTAGCGCTCCTTACACAGCCCTGCCCACGAAGGAGTGTTCAGATCTAAGCTTTATTCGTTATCGTTGTGGGTAGAGGAAAATATCGAGCGTTAATATCGCCTATATTTGTATGAAGTTTCGTATGTATAGTCGGTTTTCTTTACTACAGACGGTAGCAAATAACGGTTAGGTCTGAATAGTCGTTACATGGTCAATCATGTTTGCGTTTTGCTGTCAAAATATCCATGGTTTTGCAACGAGCGCGGTATTGCGAAGCATTACACGCTCACGCGTGGCTTGATGTCAATCGATCAAAAATTCATCAATCAGACAAGGACAGCAAAGAGTAGGGCTAGATAGTGCCGTCTCTTTCACTCCCTCGAATACCGCGGTTAGCGCTTAGACTAGATTTCCATCAAGCACCATTAGACGGTACGATATGCCTCAAGCGCTGACCGTGGTTTTTCGGTTGGCGTGTGGTCCCCGATTGTTGTATATCCATTAGTCATGATTGAACGCCATACTCCTATAGAAGGGTCGTCAGGTATCATCGAGGAGTTCGGAAGATAGTTTTCTTCCTTATCGTGGTTATTAGTGGTATTAGTCCACTGCTGGACATACACTTCTCCTAAGACTTGCTACAGAGCACGATCGTCCTATCCTATATACTGCACAGTAAAATTTATATTTATAAAATACTTAAGTAAAATTCGTGCAAAGGAATATCAGTTTTCAACGTAAAGCATCGTATAATTATATCTGTTTTACGAAGCGTACTTCGTATAATCTACACTTGGGCTTTAATGAGATGGCCAAGTACTGGGCTAAAAAATAAAACGTTTTTCGAGGATTTCATTTCATAATTTTCTAAAACCAAATTCAAAAATAAATTTGGAACACAAACGGAATAGGAAAACGGTCGCTGTCACCATGAAAACGTCCGGTGTCATAAACAGATTTTGTTATAGGTACCTACCCTAGTTCATATCTGTTCATCGTAGGTATTTCCTTAGGGCCTTCACTGTGAGATTTCACGGTAGCTGATCGCAAGCGGGGCGGTTGAATTTTTCATAGGATATTATGGTTTTTCCTAACGTATCGGTATCGGGGTACTTCTAGGATCTTATCGGCGTTCACTTGAAAAAAGGACTTTCTGGCTTATCTACCGTGCACTTTGTTTTTGTATTTTAAACCTTTTAAGATAGTGAAAGGTTTGGGTTATAGTTAAAGATTTGATATTGGTTAAACTATACATAACTTTTACCGTGCGGAGCATCCAATGTACAATATAATATTTACGAACACCACATTAACTTAAAAAAAATCTAATATTGATAAAAGTTCGAATAGAAAAGTGAAATCAATTTGATATACCAAAAGTTACTTAAATAAAAACACGACTGCCCTAGCCAGTGTCATTCAGGATGATGTAAGGATTCTATCGATGCCATACATCCAAATTAAAATTTAAAAGTATTTAAAAGTTATTGCGGAATAAAGAAACTCACATACATGAACCCTAAAAAACATTACGTTACTTTTTTGTGCAGTCGTGTAATTAATGTTTTTTTAGAGAACACGCTAGGTTAAATTATAGTCAAAATCATGATATATTTGGTTTTTCAAAGAGTTTTGACTGTTTTTTCTAGAAAGAACAACGTATTATACTTCATAAATTAACCAATTCAAGTTGCAGGTGCTCCTGAAAATTTAAACATCGCCTAACAGGTCTTAGTAAATTCGATTTAAATCTAAACTAAGGACCCTTTTAAATAGAAGTAAGCTTTTAAACTTTCATTTACTCTGGACGTGTTAAGAATGAGTAAAAAAAGGATAAGAAATGAGATAATTAAAAGCGTAACTAAATTCTAAAATGATAATTTGTTTATAAATGGATGAATGTCGCAGAATAAAAATGACAAAAGGCTGAAACCTCGAAATATAAACTTGTTGAAGTACAAAAATAACTGCTGTGAAAATGACAAAGTATAAAAGTGACTGTTTTAAAAATCACGAAGTATAAAATGGTGAAATATCAATATGACAAAATGAGTTGAAATATACACGGTGAGTTTGAATTGGCATGTTGTCCCGGAAGGGGGTGATTAGGACCATGGTTGTCAACAAGTTGTGAGAACCTCCCTTGGAAAAATGTCATTCAAAATTTCCAAAAAAAAAAGAGAAAAAAAGGCTTCAACCCGGAAGTGCGTCGCATTTTGTGTATTTTTTTAAGTCTCTACCAATCAACATCATCATTTGACAAAGTTCCACTGCTTTACCTGGTAAGATACGTATATCTATAGCAATATTGCAAAATTCACTGTTTTAAAACACGTCTTGCTGTTTTGCAAATTATTAGTCCGTTTTCAAAACTATTAGTTTGTGAGTTTTGTTATGTATTTTTTCCTTAAATTCATGTTCCATAGTTTTCAAATTTTCCTTCCTAACGCCAAGGAACAACAAAAAATAAACAAACAAAAACTGACTAACAAAAACTTAGAGTCATGTTATGAGCAAGACATAAGAATACATTACCAAAACCCAATCGTATTCCCCTACACATGTAAGTACTAAAAGCTCAACGAGTAGTGTCTATAACTTTTTGCGCCCGATCGCGTCCGGAAACAGCGCAAAAACCACGAGGAGCTCACCAAAGTAACTCATGTGTTGAGAGACAAGAAAATGTAATAAAAATATTCACTGAAGTTGAAAACAAAAATATGGGACGGAAAATGAGAACAAAGGGGAAAATCGCATCAGTAACTGACACGAAACCTTAGTTGAATACTTTTCGAGACTTTATTGAATAAATAAACATAACTTTACTTCGATACTACCAAAAACCTTTACACTGGCGACATAGTAGCATTGAATATATAAATTAGATTAAGCTCTTAGCTGTTTTATGGACATTAAATATTTATTTAATCATGAATGTAGTTCAATCAATTTTTATAGTTCATCAGTATTAGTATATTTTTGAAGACAGACATACGTATAAAAAGATATATATATTATAAAGCGTAGGTACAAGTCACGATGTAATGCCCGCACGTATGATCTGAAGTTTGTCTTTCAATAAACACTGTACCGAGCATACGTTTGTTTACTTTCAAAAACACAACCAAGCAGAACTGAGCCTAATCACCGCACCAAATGTTTTGCCAAGTTTTGTGACCTTTTGGCTCTCCGGCTACAACTCATTATTTTATTGTCCATTGGCTAATGTTTTTTTTTTACCACTATCATAAGTGTATCATGTAAAAAAATACCATAGATGACGGAAAAAACATGACTAAAAAGACAATACACCTAATCGAAATCAATGCTGTTTACTCAAATGCTTGAAAGCGAGAATTTAGAGTGGAAGCGCAAAAAGCATTAACGCGAATGAAATCATGAAACTGCAATTTCATTGCTCAGTACGACAGACCAACATACATATCATTAGAGTGGCTACCCAAGCTTTTAAAAGCCAAGCCATCAAAATATTTTTATGAACCCCGAAGTTTAGATAAATTTGCACTGCTTATGTTCACGAGAAAACTAGAAACATGAAGTGGTATGTATTTATTGTCTAGGCAAGCGTGCTTCATCGTTGACCACGTCGCTATTTACTAGCAGGTGAGATAATGGTAAAACGAAGGCCTGAATCTAAAAAAAATAACAGTGGATCCATGCAAAATCCCCAACCATGAGCCACGCCTTTTTTGCCAGCCTTATTTTTTACTAGATCTGTGCTCAGCACATTACCCTCGGGTATTAGTAAACAATGTTTTGCGAATCGAGAATATTTGAAATGCGTAGCTAGATTATTTGTTCCACTCGAATAAATAGATGTCGTTAACGTCACAGCTGACCCTTGAATCCGATTCAAAATGCTATCGTTATTTTTCTTATTAATAGTCCGTTAAGTACGTTCGACGCTTTTATGTTTTTAGAATAAATTGGAATATATTAACAATGAACTTCCGAGAAAACACTAATAAATGATCTAGCCGTACAAGGATTGAGCTTCGAATTTTCACATCGTTCTAGCACTTTATACCTGTCTAAAACATAAGATCTGTTAATTATGAAATTTCCATTAGCTAATTTCAATTTGCTTCTTGCCCTAAGTCGAAGCCACAACTTTACTAGCATTTATTTTATGCTACAACTATTTACTACGTAGATAAAATCGTACAAACGTCCCAGAAACCAAACGCGACAGCTGGTAGTCAGGAATAATTCTAAAGCAATTTTATCGCCACAAACTGCAAGCGCCTGCCGCCCGCACCATTCCTCGCAAATGCTGATTGTTTTATGACACGCTTTTTCTGAACGGCACCTGTTTGCTTTCACTTTACTACGGCGTTCGAACAATGATAAACGTAGCACGGGCGCGAGTGAGTACAATACCTATTTTACACCCACTGCGCTCAGTTCTTGTGCATTTATAATGAAGAAATTGAATCACATTTGGATTGCAATTGTAAATGAGATTTTTTCTTCTAGTATGTTTTTTCTATTGGAAATTAGTTTCTGGTTTACATGGAAACATTAGTTAGCGAATGACGTTCACAACCACAAAACCAGCACTAAGATGAAGTATCGTAAATCATTTATAACAAAACCACGAAGCCACAAAATCCATGTTTTACGACATTGCTGTGTGAAATTACTGGGCTAATGTCTCACAGGGCAACGAGCGCAATGCAGTGCCGTGCAGGCTTTTGTGCTTCAAAGTTCTAAGTGGCACTGTAGTTATTATAGGCCGGCTTTATATACCATCAGGCAAATGACCCGCTCGTCTCGTTATCCAATAGTATAAAATAACTTGTGTTCTTATATAGAATAGGGTTGTCCCTAATCTCTAAAATTTGCCATTATTTCATACGAGCCATTGGCGGTATTGTAATGTCAACTTTTCAAATGCCAATAATCTAAAATGAAGTAGAAAAATCCATCACAAAACTAAAAGTTTAGTGCGGCATTTTTTACGTTACCAGTAACGTTACGGTACCTATCACATTGACCATTATTACTTGTAAAAATCTATCCAAAATCTGTAGAAATACAAACACAAATATAAATCAATTTTAATGATGTAGTTTAAAGAAACTAAAAACCACACTTCCACCTCCTGGCTCTAACATCAGAATCTCGACACCAAGTGCAATCTATTGGACTCGGCAAAACGAATCTTAAGAGACCGCACTCGAAGGATTTACTTGTAGTCACTGAAGAGTTCCACTGTCCACCTCCTGCCTCCATCATCAGATTATCATGGTGCCAAATTATAGTTTTGTCATCCGAACTACATAGACATAGGTACTTACGAAATTTCATTTAGGTACGGTGCGGTAGTTAGAAGTAGATTAAAATTGATATCTAAGATTTTATGACATTATTAGTTACAGTAAAGTTAATAAAAGTGTGTTAGAAATAACACAACATACAGCTGCTTCTGACGTCAGGTTACAAGTACAGGCTAACTTGTTCACATCATAGTAAAATATGGAGCACTTGAGAAATGGTCACCATTTATCTGCCAAGATATCATCTTATGAGATGTACTGAGTGCATGTTTGCGATGTACAAGAGGCTCTCGGAGCAGACTAGAATATTCTTGAGCATCCTGTCGGAAGGGAAACTAAAGAGTAATAAAAAAGCTTTAAGAAAAATGGAATATCATTACCTTAGCTTGAAATATCTTTATAACAGAGGAGCGCTTTTGAAAGTTAAGTGACTCCATGTGTCTGCACCACGTATACAATCTCTTCCGCAGTTTATCATGATCTTGATAACATCCTAGGACTATCTCATTTATTGGTCTATAAATGGCGGAGACAAATAATAAACTATATAAATAAGCGGTTTGAGAACTTAATCTTTTTATACTGCATAAAGCAGTACAAGTAGAAATTGTGCTTGCACGATTAGAATTCAGAACCATATATTGTCACTCATTTTATTATTTAAACATAAATGATTATTACATATCGATAGTTATTTTTTAATGCTGAAGTGAATTGACTTATGGTCGGGTTTCATGACGTAGGTAACTTGAATACATTCTAGTAGTTAAACCGTTTAAACGTAAATAATCAGGTATTGTCATACTTACGAAAATTTGTAGCTTTTTATCCAATGGCCATCTACCTACGCAATAAGCTAAAGGCCCCTTTTTCCTAATACCAAAATGTTTGTATCACGCCAGCCTCTAAATTGATTTTATATCTTGCTACCAAATTTTAGGTTTACGAGTATACGTCACTAAACATACTAACTACTTAATGGCTTGTCATGAGTGACAGACTCATAAGTAACTTGTAAGTGTCCCGTCTTTAACTAGTTTATTTTTCGTCGCAATAAAACAAATAGTACGGAAAACATCTTATCACAATATTTGCTGTTAAACTTTCAGTCTGGGTCTCAGATATCTTAACTTAAGTTTCACCTGTTTCAATAACGGTATTTTAAATAAGGCCGCATTTCCATAGTAAAATTAGTATTGAAAGCAAGTTTGGTGTTATGATTTTCATGCTCGTTACCTACTTGCATTGGGTACATGTTTACTAACATTTAATTTCATGAAGACATTGCCTATGTTCAGCATTGGACATCTTTCGGCTGATGATGGTGATGATTACTGAAGCTTGCAACTCGCATCCAATGCTTTACTAGCCTACCAAATTTGCATGTTGGTGGCATAAAATTGCACGCCGCTGACAGACGCGTATTTTTCTCCCAAGTTCAAAACTGCCTGCCCTTCAAAACTTGCATTAGTAATATTTATATAAATGTAATAATATGTAATGTTAATTTAATAATAATATGTATATGTGACACTTTAGTTAGGCCTTTGGAGTAGGTATACATTTGTTACCTGATAATATTTTAAGAAATTGTAATGAAAATATAATTTATATAGCAAAAAAAGGGTACGAGCCCTGGAGCTTGCGGAGTAAAACACTTAAATAATATTTAAAAAAAAAACTGCCCGCACGCAATCTTTATCTTGCATGGATTTATGTTTCCACAAGAGAATGAAGCAAGCATGCTTGCTAGTCGTACAATGGAAACGCGGCGCAAGGAGCTGTTTCCTTTTATTTCTTTCAATGTTTGCTGCTGTCATAATCTCCCTGGGTTCATATTCGTCGCGTGTCGGCCTGAAAGGGCACGTTTCTTTATGCACCAAATGTGTTTTGGTATACGTGTCGGTTGTCGGAAGGAATGACTAATGGAATGTTAAGAAAAGGTGTGAAGTGAACATGACCGCGAAGTGGGATTTCCATAGCAATATCTAGACGGTGCGGCGAGAGTAAAAATTGAATTTTATTCAAATAAGTACCAAATTAAAATAGTTCCACTTATTCTATCTTAAATAAGCTATGTAGCGTTTGTAGCCATAATATAAACTATGTCTTTCTAAAGTTACCATGTGGTCTAAGTTTTAACACGCTAAGACTAAGTGCAGCCGCACATTGGCCCACCGAACGTGGCCACTAACGTGAACACAAACTGCTGACAACATTTTTTATACATTTCGTATGGCATCCGCGCAATCCGAGCGTTCGAGTGGCCGCGACCAAGCCACAAACTGAGACGGTGGTCATGATTATAGCTCACCAGCAGAGAGCTCCGCTTCCCGCCTCCTCTTCTAAAATAGAGAGCGAGCTTCTGTTCGCTCTCAATTATGGTGCGATTCAGCGCGCAAGGACTCCTAAGCGCCTGAGCGCCTCTTCTGTTTTCGCTATCTTTGGGTATCTACCAGTGGCTGCGACTGGAGGTTGCACCCAGCCACTGGTGACCGCATCTAGAAACTGCATCTATAGCCGGGTTCGGTGACCCAATGTGCGGCAGCACTAAGACTGGGACTTAGGTGGAAGATTTTCAATTTACGAGCAGAAGGTAGCCAGACCAAAACTAGAACATTTCATAACACTTTACAAAGGTTACATCGTAATGTTTTCTTCCCCAAAAGATATAAAATTATAATAGGATACGAATCTTTGTTCTTTGTTCCGCAGGATCTTCCATTGATGGGTTCAGAAGTTTATTTTATAATCGCAATTATTATTAAGTTTTACACTTAAAATATCACGATGAAGCTATAATAAACCTTTAAAAGGTATAAAATACTTGTTTTATGCGACACTCGTGGTAAACAAAGTGACAAAGTTATAAAAAACAAATAAAAAAAGATTTACAAATCTCAAGCTTGTAAAAGGAAAAACGGCAAGGATTTAGAAAAAGGTTTTACCGACAATCTATTAAAAGTTTATATCCCAATATGGAAGTAGGTATTGCCGTGAGAGGCCGCTAATCTAATCCGCGGCTTTGCTCGAAGAATAATGAAACATACCTTCCTCACAGTATTCATCATAACAGTAGATAATGTAGAAAATTATAACGTAACATTCGCATTACAATTGCAGTGTCAAACCTGATGCACTACACAAAGAAACAATATCTCGGTCCACACATGAGCTTTGTATTTTTTTCTACTTGGCAGACGGAGAAGTAGGCATAGAGGACTTAAGTAGCAAATGCGCAGGATATCTTCCAAGACGGGACGATAACAGGTGAATAAACATAAACGCTTACACACTCATACCCCCGCACTAGGATTCCCTGTGTCGCAGGTAGCATGGACGTACACAGATACACATCACAAACATCCAAGACCCGAGAACAAACTTTATGCTTACACAAAATCTGCCCCGGCCGGGAATCGAACCCGGGACCCCTCGCCTTGCAGGCAGGGTTACTACCAACTTAGCTACGGAGCCGTCTAATCATCACCGATATCTGCCGTCTGCCTCTGATGCTAGCCTGAACAAACAACATCGTGAGGTATATAGGCAGCCTGCTGATATGTTTAGTGCAGAGCAGTCCTTTATCATTGGATATCCTGAATGTCTTAGGGTAAGCGAGCGCAATGCAGTGCAGCGCAGGCCTTTTTGTTTCAAAGTTCTGGGTGCTACTGTAATTTTTATGGGCTGGCGTTATTCTTATCATCAAGGAAACGACCAGCTCGTCTCGTTATCCAGTAGTATAAAATAAGGCTTACGATAACTACTACAGAACGCAAAAAATATCGTCACTTAGACACATTAACAATTCTATGTTTTGAACTTAGATTTATTCTTGATTTATTATGAACAGATTAGCGTTTGGGCACTTTTTTATCTGATTTTAGGTGACGATGATATAGTACTCTAGTAAATACAATAAACCTTGAACTAGCTATCAAATGCTAGCTATCACAAATGTATCATTGGTTGGAATGAGCCGAGTTTGTTTACATTATTAAACAAGTTGTGTGGTAGTAAACAATGTTATGGGCCGGCGTTATGCTTACCATCAGGCAAACGACCAGCTCGTCTCGTTACAAAATAACATTAAAAAAAGTATAGAAAGACAGATCATACCTGTCAGTGTGCAGCTGCACTCGTGTAATTAGTAAAAGTTTTTCAACTGGAGGTTGGTAGGTAGCAAGAGAGCACTAGAAAATACCCACAATCCTCTTCTTGGAAGTCAGTTAAAAAGGGACATCAGATATCTTACCGTCTATTCAGTACTGTGACCATCCTTACAGACAGAGAAATAAATTTCCCTCTTGAAGACTTACGAGTAAAATTAAATAAAGCAAATACGAACACCGTTACGTACTGAGCTTGAGCATATTTTAAGAGATTTATAAGCGGCAAAACAAAGAGCGTAATTTACAATTAATTTAGAATTATGCTGGTAACGTAATGTATTGGGGGACTCAGGTAATTTGAGTTATGTTGTGTATTTAAGGTGCTTAAGTAACTTCTGCAGTCTAGCTGGAGGTTCTGTGTAGATTCAGAATTAATGATCCTATGTACTAAAGTTGTCTTTTGCTATAACGAATGGAATTGGTGTCGCAGTCTTAGTTTCATAGTAAACGTCGGATTTTAGTAGCAATAGAAAGAAAGAAAAGAAAGAAAGAAAGAAAGAAAGAAAAAGTGTTTATTCGTAGCAAAATTAGGATAAAAAATAAACGCAGTAATCCTATATACTTGGGTGCGCGTTATCTTATTATGTAGGTACCTATAATATGCCACGAACCGAACAATATACTGTGTGATTTGTGAACGCGTGATTAGAGTCAGGAGCAGCCCCAACAGCATCTTGAAAGCACTAGCTGATAGATCTAACTGCAGAATGGAAGCACTGGGTGCTCATGTAGAGCAGGCAGGTAAAACATAAGTAGGTACTGTATGTGTCCGTGTGTTTGTTTTGGCATGTTCTCAACTTTAATTTAATTTTTCACTAACAATAGGTATAAGGTGTTTTACTAACAACATATATGGATGTAGTATCCAGAAATACAATTTTATTATTATATCGCTGCAAGGCTAAAAATATTTTGCGTTTAGTACCATCAATGGAACGGTCTAATAATATTACGGAAAAGGAGTTGTTAGACGCAGTTTCACGCGTCTAAGACGATGCTGATGCAGTCGGTATACTGCCACGATTCAATATCGCAACTGCATCGATGAAAACGCTTTTCTTGTGCTCTATTGATTCACTTGTTTCGTAGTTTATTGCTGATCGCTTCTGGGTTCTGGGGTAACAAAAGGAAGTGGAAGTGGTACGTTTTTTTTTTTTTTTTTATGTTATTAGGTAACGTTTTCGGTAGTGTTATGTTTATTGAAGCTGCGCATTGCAACATTAGCCATTAATATACATTATTATGATAACGATAGCTTCCGCCCACGGCTTCGCCCGCGTTTACTTTTATAAATGCAGAGAATGTATTATTCTGATGTTTAAGCTATTTATTACCTACAGTGATTAGGAAGTAATATTACTTACCATAAAGTTTCAACATAATCCCTTCCCATCCATCCATCCTCACAAACTTTCGCGTTTATAATATTAATAATAGGAGAGCATGTGCGCAGGTACACTTAACGACAATTACTGTGTTATTGCCTTTTTACGATTGTACAAAAAGCCACTCTGTACCATGGCTCTTAAAGATCATCGTTTCCCTACGTAAGTAAAGTAGATGCCTATATTATTTCAGAGAACCTATTTTCTAGCAAGCTAAATCACAACAATTTCGCTTCCAACAGAATACCTATATTTTCCGTATATTTATATATTATATATATAAATATTTATATATTATATTATATATTATTTAGTAAGCACGAGTACTAATGCATTTTAAAAACTTTTTACGCATATTAAATGTTTGTGACTTATAAGAATTTTAATCAATTAATTTTGATTTGAATCTGAATTTTCTCAATTTGGGAGTAAAGTTTGAACTTGGATTGTGAATATTACACTCCAATCTATAACAACACAAAATAATACAGTCAACTGCAGAATACCTTAAATAAGATGTTAACTAAATTTCATATTTCACAACATTGAAAATAAAGCAGGTACCCATCTAAGTTAGTTCGAAACTGAGCATTAACACATATTATCGGATAAGTTCCGCAGTATTTCCCAGTTTCAACTCTATTAAAAGTTACGTATGTACGTGACGTATAGTTTTGCCCAGGTTTTGTTCAGCTGTTTGCGTCAGGTGCGAGCGTGAATGATAGTTGTCTTCTCTTTCCAGGCATGTGCACAGTTTGGGGATAGTTTAATGTATGCTGCAACTATGTCTTGTTAATGTGGTCAGAATGGTAGCGCATAATATGATAGACATTTTAGGGACCAATTCTGTGTCACAAATTTTTATACTGAAATAAATTTTAGTACAGTCACCTAACGTATGGTCACTAAGCTTTAGCGTGTGGTCTATTGTTACTTGGACGGTGAACTAGACAGATTGGCAGTGAGCACGGCAAAAGATCCGATCAAGTTTTCATACATGAAAATGGGCAAAACAAAATCCCATTTTTAGGTTAGAAAACTAGATTGGATCTAAATGAAATTTTTGTTTCACTTTTGTAATGTTATTACCACCAACTTCACCGAATGCGATTTTTCATTATTATATTAAGTGATTGTTTATCTTAAAAAATGTTGAGATGTGCAAGCGAGATAGCGGCCCACCATTCTAAGCGTGGATTGATGCTATCATAATGTCAAAACTAGGTATATACAGTTTTGATATATGGAAGCAAAAGTGCAAGCTTAGACTATACCCAGCTCATATTTCTATATTTTCTATGACAGAAGCAGTAGGCCAAAAAATTAAACTCCGTAACAGAGAGAACATAAAATGCTCCAGAAAATTCACTACCACAGCTGTACACCATAGACAATACTCCACAAAATACGCCAAAACAGAATAAAGTCAAAAATATTTACTCGCGCACATTTAGCAAACCGCATGCGTTCCTGGCCCCTCTTTAATTAGTGCGCGGGTCAGAAAGGTCATACGTTAATTGCGGTTCCGACACGGAAACACGACTTAAAACCTTTGAGTAGACCCTTCCAGATTATTCTGTATTATTTATCATTTACCTGCTCTGGAGCTTTAAGTGTGCGGACAAAAGCGTTCGCAATTTTCTTTGCATGATGGTTTTAGGAGTATTTTTTGTTCTTATACTGTTTTCTCTTGATAAGATAGCTTTTGATCACTATGTCACTCAGTCTTAAGTGACGATGTGGTTTAAGATTGAATGTATACTGGCACTCAAGTGCGGTTACCGGAAGATAATGAGTTTTATACAGAGAAAAAAAAAATTCAAGAAGAGGTTAAAGATTTTTCAAAAATTGATTCTAAAATCAAAACTATCTTGATATTAATCTCTACGTTTTGGTAAAGTCTGAATTAACAGTGTTTGTATTGAATTAATTAAACTTTGAAGTATCCCTTGACTCGCGAGAAATGAGAAGACAAAATTAGAAGTACAATTCAGACTAGAAAATACTCATTTTACTGGACGCAATTTATTTTGTTATGGATCCCTCCATTTTACATCGGGCAATTTCGCTAGATTACTTGACGGCAAATAGGCTTTAAAATTTTATTATTATATATTTTCAACGTTCAAATAATCATAAAGCGCTTATGACAGGTAATAAAAAAATCACGCAACAATATTTTTTTTCCAATTTATGTTAACAACTTGTTTTTATAACTCAATATCTGGGGAGGCTTTACGATAACAGATTTACACATCAATTATAACTTTTGCAGCGCCTTCGCTTATCAGAAAATATGTTTTGGTTCGAGTTTCAACTGTTCGTTGGTTCCTGTTTTATTTAATTGTTCGTTTAAAAGTGCTAGGCGATGGAAGCTCGCTTTCGGGATAAGAAGAGCTTGCTGAATTTAATTACTTAAGAAGTTGGTAACGAATTGTGGCACTCCCTCTTAGACATATTGTTTTATATAGCAGTTAAAACAGTTGTTACTCATTTGAATTTGAATATATCCTTCTTTAAGCTCCGAGTTTCAAACTTAAACTCAATCTGTTTAGTAGCATTGCTACTTTCAGTTTTTGTTTATTTAAAACATTTTTCAGTTTTTTAAAACTTTTATTATGAAAATCAGTAAACTGTGGGTAGTTGGGTACTCTTTAAAATTCTGTACTAATTTTTTATGGTATATAGGTGCAATATATTTGTACTGCCTTCGTGCCATATCACTATGAAATATAGGGAGCATGGCAGCGATTTATCTTCTTTTGTGGTTCATGTATGGATCGAACAACTGTACGGACAACTACTATCGATCACACTTGCACTTGAAATAATAATAACAAGTTTAATTTAAAATGACAATGGCTCCCTTTCTATCCATTATGAGAGCCGAGAGCGTAATCAATTTACCAGAAAATATTTTTAACCCGATTAATAACGAATGTTTGGCTTATTTACTCGAAAGCAATAAATTTGTTAGAACAATTATCTAAAATGTTGAGCGTGAAAGTTCCAGGCTATATAAATTTACAAGCGTTCGTTCACAACTACGCCCACGTGAGACAAAGTTTGAGCGCGTAATTTAAGATTTTTTTTTATTTCCTGTACACAGTTACGGAAGTTTATGATCGGAAACATTTTTATTTAAGAGCAGGACAAGAGTAGAGCTGTAAGTCGAAAAGAAGTCATTAACACGAAAATTTCGTGGCTTACACTATCGCTCCTGGTTATAATCTCGTTGATCGTTCCCATAGTTTAGCGAATTTAGGTAGCCAGAAGACGTGGGTTTTGTCATCTTCCTGTATCTTGCATATCACATTCAATTTCATTTTTATAACGTGAACGTGTCTAGTTTTTAAGGACTTGGAGTGAGCGCATTGGGAAACTGTAATGCTCACTCTGAGGTTATGAATAATAAATAAATAGAATAAAATAAATGTATATCATCCTGACTGTTTCTAACTGCTGGAATGGCAGCTAGATCTTCCACTTTTTGGATTCAGAAAATGTTTTTATTGTAAAACGCACCAAAGTGGAATCAAGTGGAAATAAAAGGAAAACATTTGACAGATCATTCATACTACAAAAACATGAAAAATACATCAAAGTGGCTAACCCTCAACCTTGACGTATTCATATCCCATCGCTCAGCTCCAGTCGTCGACCCTCCTGAATCGTTCAAAAATGCCGCAGAAGTCGTCAATGGAGAGACTTGTCCGGATTATGCACGCGCCATTAGCTCGGTTCACGCCTTTGTGTTGGCCCTACTGTCTCCTCGACTCATTGTCATGCAGGGCTGCCAACTGAGGAACTTAATTACACGCGTCTGCGTCTCTCGTGTCTATTATGTGGTTAGATTGTTGACGAATTTGTGATTGTGGTGCTCATTATGAGGTTTGATTGTGAGAATATAGCTGTGGGAATTTCCGAATTTGTATTTTTATTTTAGTGCTTGAAGCTTTGGATTTATTACTACAGAGATTTCATGCCCTAACTAGCAAAATTAAATCAAATCATTGTGCTACGTGCAGTCGTGCACTCGCCAGAACGAAAGAAAAATTCCCCACTAAGTACCTATCTAACTAAAAATTGACAAATTCTCATTTTATGAAGATCCTTTTTCTAAAATAATTATTAGCCTCTTATGATGGTGCAGAATCGTAACTAGGCCACATTTGTTTTATGTACCATTGCATATCTTTGCCAAAGTCGATTTCGGCTTTTGACCAAAGCATGCGCAGATGCGCATCATCTTCCTGTATATTGCATAGCTTTTGCCATTATTCAGCCAAATGGTGTAGCTTTTTAACACGACTGCACAAAACAGGAGTGTATAGTGTATAATGTATATGTGTTTAGGGTTCATGACGTATGTATTCATGTGAGTTTATTTATTCCACCATAACTTGTTAATGCCTGAACAAATTTAGATGTATGGGGTATCATTTGAATCCTTACATCATCCCGAGTGACACTGGCTAGGGCAGTCATGTATTTTTAAGTATCTTTGTTACAATGACTTGTTTCTAAATAATTTTAATTTTGAAGTCTAAGGTTACGCTGCTAATAGAAGTACAATAATGAGAATGAAGCGGGGATGGCTCGATGGTAGAGACGTCGACGGCCAATCCGTAGATTGATAGTTCGAATCCTCCAAAGAACTTTAGCTTTCGTTAATAAAGGAAATAGTTGTAATCCAACCGTGGCATGTTTCCAGCGTTCACATCATCAGTCATCCTGATGACAGATTTTCAAGCTGAATTAGCACTTATTGGCGTATCCCGGCATTTAAACTTGAGACCTATTCTAAGTTCAAAATGTTCGGCAGCTTCAACCACATTTTCACTTATGAGCACGTAATTTAGTAGTAAACGCTTACCTATATACCGAGAATAACAAAATACACATTGATGCACAACTTTACAACAAGAGACTGCGTCACAATCACAACATAAAAATGTACGTAAGTCTTGCCCAAATTGATGTGATTTGTTAACCTAATCTGTTTTACATTGCCTTGCTAACAACGTTCTCACAAGAGAAATCTATCTAAAAATCCATTGCGGGTGTTCACATATTTATAGGCTACATAAACAGGTAAGAAAAGAAGGAAATGAATCAACGAGAAACCATCGGTTTCTTTATTCATGGCAATCCAATTTCGATAGTTCGTTCGAGGTCGATACGGACCACATAATCGGTGTTTTATTCAATTTTATAACAACAATGTTTCCATGCTGGTTTTCCGGGTCGGCTCTGAAACTGGTGCGGTTGGGCATGTCATTGGTGATATGATTGTTTTGGTTTGTAGTATGGACAACTGGAAACATCAATGAAATTGGTCAAATTGTCTGATGGAATTGATGACGTTTTATTGCCACTATTATTTACTAGCTTCTGCCCGCGGTTTTCACCCGCGTTCCCACAGGAATCGTGAATTTTTCCTGGATAAAAAGTAGCCTATGTTACTCTCCAGTCCGTAAACTATATCTATGCCAAAAATCACGTCGAGTCGTTGCTTCGTTACTGCGTGAAAGAAGGACAAACCAACAAACCAACAAACACACTTTCGCATTCATAATATTATATACAGTATGGATTTATTACTGAGCAGCTTATTTATTGGCCTTAACTCTGGCGTCATACACCAAAACCTAATTTTAGTTTCGCTTTCTCTTTCCAATATATGACATAAGAAAAGGGTGAAGATGTCTTTTGATGTTTGTTTGGCCTACATTTAGTTTTAGAGCTTTTGATTATCTTCCATCGAAATTAGACGCCATTAAATTCATGGCCGTTAAGTGGATCAATTCGGCATGTCTAAAATCCTATCCTACTAATATTATAAATGCGAAAGTGTGTTTGTTGGTTTGTTGATTTGTTAGTTTCACGGTTTGTCCTTCTTTCACGCAATAACGGAGCAACGGATTGACGTGATTTTTGGCATATATATAGATTGCGTACATAGTGTGCTTCATGGCCGTGAAAGAAGGATTTTTCTTTCATTCCAACAAACCAACAAACACACTTTCGCATTTATAATATTATTAGTAGGATAACAAATGGGCTTGCGTTTGATCGCTGTCTCACCTGATGTTAAGCGACGACGCGGTCGAAGATGTAGCACGCTTACTCAGAAGATACCTGTTAACTCGTCTCTTGAAGACTCCCCGATTGTAGAGTTCAGGAAAAACAAACGACGGTAATGACGTTATTTCGTCCCTTTCATGAGAAATGGATGAAATAAACTCATTAGAACATGAATTTTTATTAATAAAGAGAGAGTGGAACAAAAAAATTAAGTGTATCCATAGCACAATGCTTAAGTAGTTCCAAATTAGCTTCCATTTGGTTTTATATCAATTAGGTTGCTATCTATGACATTAATCGTTTTCTTTACAACTAATTTTTTTGCTGACTTATTTATGAGTATCTAATGTACTAGTTCTAGGCATAATGATAGTTTTTATTAACTAAAGAAAGAGGCTGAAAGTTTAATTTATACATATAAAACTTCTACTCTAAAATTTTCTCTACAAGTTTTTAGAACATTTTGTTCATACAATAACTTAATTACTCTTATTATAAATGTATTCTTTAGTAATACCTACCACATTGCACCACGTTGCTGACCCTGTTGATTTTAGCACTTAGTTATTTATGCAAAGGTAAGTAATGAAATTGGGACGCGAGACGTCTTTGGTTTGTGCGGATGGGGTAAGGAAAATTACAAACAACGTCGTTGTGGGATTTTTTTCATTACCTACATCACAGTCTTAGCCATTAGAATGACCTGTTTGAACCAGCCAAGCCAACAAATCTATGGATTTGTAAGTAACCTATTTAAAAAGTTATTTATTGGATCCGGATCCCGGTCGTTACAATAGGTATATGTTCGGTTAATAACTAAAGACAAATATAATCCTTAAATATTGGGCATAAAGTCTGAGAAAACAAATACTATTTCAACTCAAATTCTCTTTCGTGTAACGTTAAAGATATAGCTACATCTTACACCTTCGTTTTTTAATCCATTTATCAACCGGCACTGCAAATCAAAAGATTACAATCGTAGCTATTAGCAAATAAACCAGAATCAAAAGCCAGGTGAACCCTGAAGGAGGAAATAGATAGCGATTCCCTTATTTAGAACAGATTAGACGACCGGAAAACGTTATTGCTGCTTCGCTAAACTTCCGGAGTGATTTGTGATGGCCTGGGTTATTGCCCGATATCCAAGTACCATATTATGCACTGCAGTGTCAAAACTTTGAGCAAATATTAATTTTACTTAGTTACTGCTCAATCGACATCTGACACCCGATGAGGCAGACGTATTCTGGAGTGGACACCATGGATTGACAAACGTCGTGTGAAAAGTCCTACGACTAGGTAAAACGACGGTATACGCAGGGTTTCTGACAGTGACTAGAGCAGAATAGCCGAAGATCAGACTCAGTAGCGCGCCTAGGTTCTCCTATATCGGCTTGCGTCCGATTCTTAGGCTTCTGCCTATGTGCAGCAGTGGCAGTCCACTATAACTGTATTAACCTACTGCACAGGTATATTTAATTATTCGCAAGTAGAATTATTAACTGCGCGAGCTGAGTGTAGGTGAATGGCGAACGACAGTGCAGGACCGGAACAAGCGTTTTAATGTGCTGAAAGTCAAGATCTATTTTGGGCCACTGCGCCGGAGGTGTCATCATAATCAGTCTGTATCAGTATACAGACTGATTATGATGACACCTCCGGAATATACCTGTGCAGTAGGTTAATATTTGCCCATTTTTTTCAAATTATAAGCATGATAGCAATGCAAATGATGCATAGTACAAACAACTTTTCCCGTTATTATTTTAGCGAATTGTGAAAGGTGAGAAACTCGACTGCTGGTATTACGTATAGAATTATTTCTATCAGTTCATCTTGGAAGTACTGTATTACAGCGATCATATTTCTCAATTATTATGCTTCTATACTGCCAAGAACTAGTAGGTAAGCATTGCATTGCTATTCTATATATTATATTTCCTGTTAGAATAGCAAAGCAGTGACATTTACTTGGCATAAAAGTCGTGAGTGTCGACGAGATGTCGGATGATGAGTCGCATTCGTCAGTGTAGTGAAGAACTTAGTTTTTCAATGTTCTGATTGGTGCTGCAATTGGTATGGGCCAGCAAGAACGTCTAGCTCGTTTCGACATTTGGTTAGAATTTTTTGTCTTGAAACAATAACTTTTCAATGTTAGCAGAGTGACTGAAAGAGCCTCTATACTGTTTAGTAAAATACGTGTCGCTTAGTATCTAACTGAGGACAATATTAGGAATTAACTATCGCTTGTGGACACTATTGTGTGGTATATTGAGCATCAACGTCAATGTGAAAGGTAGGTATTGTAATCAGTGGACTGGTAGCTGATAAATACATTGAAATGCAGTTATTTTGGAAACAAACAAAAAATATGTGACTGAAGTCTCGGAAACAGCGTAGCTGTTAAATCAGCGGCGTAACAACGTTTTTTATAAATAAACACTTTAATCGTGCTTCGCATAAATGGAAAGTTCTCTCTTTTATTTCCAAAAAATTTAAACATTTGATTTAAAAAGGTTAACTAGCTACAAATTATATACTACAACTGGCCCTCTAGACAAAATTAAATACTATCAAATACAATAACTGGCCTAGCCACTCGGGATGATGTAAGGATTTTAAGGCGCATCGTAAACGGAACGAAGAGCTGAGGCGGCGCAGCGTTGGGACGGGTGGAGACGGATACCTCTAGCAAATCTGCCGTTGCCGCCCTACAGATAATCCAATTATTTTAGCCTGTTACTTATAGTTAGCAGACCACCCAGCATGCTGGCAGGATTGTGCTTTCTAATCGCAACGCTGATTAGTTGAACCATATAAGTGCCAGGCGCATCGCACGTCGCATCAGTCAGGTCTGATAAATGTTGAAACACTATGAGCTGTGCCTGACGGTCAAAGTTTCAACGCCAAACAGTTGAAATATGTAACCACTGATATTTGTTATTAATTGTGCTTGTCGGGCCGTCAAAATTATTTTAGCTTAGTTTATGTTTGTTTATGGTATTTAATCAACGATGTCGTCAGCTATTCATCGTCACACAAAGCGATACCCGAATTTCCGCTCCACATCAGTTAGAATTCCAACTAAAAGCAAAAGTTAAAGTGAAGCTAATGTAAACGTTGATACAGGAAACTCACCTCGCCGCATTGAATTGATAATGCAGCCACATTCAACATTCTGCAGTCACTTCTCTGTGTGCGTTTCAATTTAAAATGGAATGCATAGCCTACTTGTGCACATTTGTGTATGTGTCCTGCGCTTTCTAGTTAGCTTTTGGGCTCATATTCGTTTTGATGAGTCCAATAGGTTGGTATTGGATAACGAGACAAGCTGGTCGTTTGCCTTTTTGTTTATGTTATTTGGTAACGAGACGAGCTGGTCGTTTGCCTGATGGTAAGCATAACACCGGCCCATAACAATTGCAGTGCCACCCAGAACTTTGAAACACAAAGGCCTGCGCGGCACTGCAGCGCGCTCGTTACCCTGAGACTATAGGTATTAAGTCTCATAAGCCCAGTAATTTCACAGGCTACTTTGCTCATCAAACTGGAACACAGTAATGCTTGCACATTACTGCTTGGCGGCAGACTTCACGAGCAAAGCGGTGGTACTAACCTAGACGGACACTCGCTGAAGAGTTAGTCCTCACACTAACAACATTCCTGATGGTAAACATAACACCAGCCCATATAACAATTGCAGTGCCACTCAGAACTTTGACACACAAAGGCCTGCGCCTCACTGCAGTGCGCTCATTACCCTTGTGAGGCCCAGTGAAGAAAATGTACCAACTGCTCATAATTCGTAATTTTATTGGCTAATCTGCTCATCAAACCGGAACACAGTAATGCTTGCACATTATAGCTTGGTGGGAGACTTCAGGTGGTACCAACCCAGACTGACATTCGCAGAAGAGTAATTAGTCCTACCACCTAGTGCAATGTTTTTCTGAAATTATCAATATATGTAGTCAGCGCCACGAAACAAATAGGTACTATTACTTCTATTATTTCACTTTATTACATAGCAAGTTTCTATTTGGATTAATACAGAGATAAAGGTGCACAAATTCGTTTTGGCAGTTTTCCAAGACACGATATGATTCCATACGTGAAAATGCAAATAATGTCGCATGATATCGCTTCCCTCGAATAGTGAGCGAATTTGTAGGCTGTTGGAGGTAATGTAATGAATTCTGTTATATGTGGTGTGTTATATCTGTTACTTTCTGCATCTTACTAATAAATTGATTTTGATATTCATTATCATTATCATCAGCCGGAAGACGTCCACTGCTGAACATAGGTCTCCCTCATAGAACGCCACTTGGATCGGCTACTCGCCTCTTGCATCCAATGGATCTCCGCGGTTTTAATATAATATATTTCGGTATTTGTAGTTCAAGGGTTGAAAGGGGCTGCCTCACTACTGCACAATCACTGCATTGTATAGTTTTGGCAGTTTTGGTTCTATTGTGCCTAGGATGATGTATTATCACAGAATACATAATAGTACACGTGTATCATGCCGTTTTACACGACAGCACAAAAAAGGCTTGTAATGTTTATAGAGTTCATGTATGTATATGTATATATGTGAGTTTCTTTATTCCACCATAACGTTTAAACGCCTCAACTTTTAGATGCATGCATCCAAATCGGTTGAGGCATTAAACCCCATGGGGTATCGTTCCAATACTTACATCATCCCGAGTGACGCTGCCTAGAGTAGTCGTTCGTGTTTTTAATATATGTAACTTTTGTTACATCCACTTGTTATTAGTAGTATTAAGTTAATAATTAATTAATTAGTCGTTGTACAGTCAGTGACAAGCAGAATTTTTATGTTATAAATAAACTTGGCTCAAATTTGAAAATACTAATATCAAATTATACATTAAGTTAATAGAAAAATATTTAGTAGCTCAAACAAATTAGTTATCATTTCAGTCGCTGACTGGCATATTAGTTACTTTTTTATCGCAATTTGTTAATTATAACTCCTGTCTTCATGGTTGTCGTTGTATATTGAATCATTCGACGGCTCCGTAGCTAAGTTGGTAGTAGCCCTGCCTGTAAAGCGAGGGGTCCCGGGTTCGATTCCCGGCCGGGGCAGATTTTGTGTAAGCATAAAGTTTCTTCTAGGGTCTTGGATGTTTGTGATGTGTATCTGTGTGTGTCCATGGCACCTGCGACGCAGGGAATAATAGTGCGGGGGTATGAGTGTAAGCGTTTATTTATTTATTATATATTTTCACGTATTGGTATGCAATAGAATTTTTGTATTTTATTGTAGGTATTACACAACGTTCAAAGTTACTGGCATGCAATAATATAATTTGCAATGTACATGTATTGTATTGTATATGTCATACATATGACTGTATGTATTACACAAAGACCCAGACTTTATGTCCGTGTCCTCAGATAAGGCCCACCTGTCTGTCCCGTACATCCAAACACGTTAATTATTAAACTTGGCCGAGAGCAGCTTGTATCGCGGTCGTTAGTACCGACTAACTGTTTTAATTAAACGTTAGATAAGATTGTAGGGAGTTACTTTACTGCAGCTGGTTAAATGTTTTAAAGGATGCTGTGGGCGTTTACACTGACGGTTTTCTAACTGTTCATACATTTGTGAAAATCATTAAGGTTTTCTTAGCATTTATTCTTATACAAACGGTACTGTTTGATTTTTTTTTATGTTTTTGGTAACGAGACGAGCTGGTCGTTTGCATGATGGTAGGCATAACGCCGGCCCATAACAATTGCAATGCCACCTAGAACTTTGAAGCACATAGGCCTGCGAGGCACTGCAGTGCGCTCGTTACCCTGAGACATTAGGTATTAAGTCTCACAAGCCCAGTAATTTCACTGGCTACTCTGTTCATCAAACCGGAACACAGTAATGCTTGCACTGCTTGGTGGCACACTTCACGAGCAAAGCGGTGGTAACAACCCAGACGGATACTCGCAGAAGAGTTAGTCCTACCACTAACAACACCACTAATTTTATGCGTACCTATACACCACATTTTTGTTATACTATTGGATAACGAGGCGAGAAGTTCATTTACCAAATGTAAGCATAACGCCAGTTCAACAATTGCAGGGTCAGTCAGAACTTAGAAACAGAAAGGCCTTCGCGGCACTGCAGTGCACTCTTTACCCTGACGTTACCGGTGGTTAAAGTTAGAGATAGTTTGCATTTGTTGGCTCTTGGCTCTTGGTATATTATATTGTACTATCATCTCATTAATTATAATGTTATTTCATTAAATTGTGCTTCCAAGCGATGTATATATTAAGCTTATGATGCACTATAATCGGATCTACTCTCTCACAAAAGCGTAATCATTCAATTATAAATGAAAACATAAATAGGAAGTGAAATGTGTTTGTTGCATGAAAATACGTAATGAGAAATTGTGATTGCAATTAATTAAACTTTCAAGCGTTGTTTACCCGACTACTGCGATGCTAGGATGGGTTTATTTTCATGTCAATATTTATTTACGTTAGCAGATATGTAAATATATTTTTACAAGCTCTTTTTTAACTTGCAGAGTTTGTAAGTAACTATGTTAGATTGTTTAGGTCAAATCTTGCAAGCTAAATTGACCCACTTCCCAGAGTTCGATTGGGCTGAAATTCTACAAACATAATTATGTAAATCGGATGACAATGCAATATATCGATGTCAAGGAGCTGATCTTATGATGGAGCCGGAAGGCGGCCACAAGAACTCTGTAATGAAGCAACTTATATACCTTAAACCAAACCAGCACTTTGGGCTCGTTTGATTTGTCTTTTCAAGTACTCTAAACCAAGATGTTGTGTATCAATTTTGGATTCTCGTATACTTATTTTCCTAATACGTACCTACAACTTCTATTACGGCGTCTTCAGAGTCAAAGCCTCAATTGGCTGCCAAACAGCTGGATATTGTTTTGTGAAAGTGAGACAACTTGATGCTACAATAGCAGTAGGCATCACTTTCCGTGCATAGGTTGTTTATTTCCGATCCTGTACGCATATACCATGAATGATTATCTCTAATATCAACACGCCGCTCTAACATCTCACGACGTTACATTAGATTAGAAGCGTGACATTAAGGTATAATATGTATTGTCTAGTATAATATATAGTGTCTATATTTAGAGCGTCTGTGTTCAAAGGGTTCAGGTGCTCGTAATATCTTCTAATACCTAACCTACATCCGCTTGAAATGCTTGTGGGGATACAAATAAGAAATACGGGTTCTTTACATATTCAGGTTCTTTATGTATTATTCGATCCTCCTGTATAGGACAGTGCAGCAAAAGCGGAATAGAAATAGTGAGAAATTGAAGTTCTAGGAAACAGATACTCCTGGAAGAATGTAACAAAAGTTACATAATAAATCATCGGATTTACATATGTATGTAAAATTTCGGCTCAATAGTACACCGGGAAGCGGGTCAAATTTAGCTTGCAAGATTTGCCCTAAACTAACAAACCCATAATTACATACATACAAACATTATCAAGTTAAATAAAAGCTGGTGAAAAAAATAACTATCGGTGTAATATGTAAATGGACTTATTAAGCACAGCGTGGGCTACCGGCTTCGAATAGTACCTCCCCCTCTCTTCCCGTGGGTGCGATAAGAAGCGGCTAAGAGTATATCATTAGTTAGTACAATCACTTATCCTGTGTTAGTATTAGTGTAATAATTATTTATTATTTTTTGTTCCTTTTTATTAACTAAGTACATTTTGATTGGTGTTCCAATTTCCTACAATAATCGTGAAGATAACAACCCTATTAGTGACGTAAACACTTATTACCCAGTCAGAGAACGGGAGCATCAATCACTACTTTTGTAGGATTGTCATCATTTATATTACGTTGTGGAATAATAAACATAAATAAAAAACCGGCCAAACGTGAGTCAGACTCCCGCACCAAGGATTCCGTAGAAACTTGTTGTTATGTAAATAGTTCGTCCATCACAGGAATGGTTTAGTGATTGTAACTGCAGCTACATTCTGTTAGAGTAGAAACCATACTAAAAAAAAGCGCGATGATAGTTCATAAATGCGGCGCTAGGGGCGCTATAAATTTTTTTCATACAAAATCTACGTAAGCTTAGTCAGTGTAGAACGCGTCCGTGTAGCTTGTTGCAAAACTCACACTAGGCCCTCTGGTGGGATAGTATTGTAGCCAAAAGTTATTTACTTATTTATTTTATACGAAAAAAAAAAGATTAGGCACGCAATGGATACTATTCAATGTATAAGTAATTGCAAATTAGTTTAATATATAAGTGATACAGTCATACAAATAAACGGTTTTAATAAACAATTAATTAATTTATGAAGAATAATTCTTATTTTACATTGCAATTGGAACAAGATTTCAAGGATTAGACAATGTCAGGCGTGACACCCATGCTTACATTGCCAGAATTAAGGAGGCACGACACTTCTCCCGTCTCCACGAAAAATAAGGGTGATTATTCATCTCTTCTTGTTACAATTCGGCTGTGTAAAGACAAACATACATTTATGACGGGGACATGTAGGTAAGTACGCAGCGATTTCGAAGCAGTAAGCACAAAATTATAGATGTGATTTTAGTATCTGCTTAGAGATAATGATGTATTTGAAAATAATGACTGATGATAAAGCAACAGTAATTTCTTTGACGAAGTATCCGTAATCAATAATTACTTTTTATTAGGATTTGGCCAACTTTGTGTGATTACATGTGCATTACCCCGCACTAGAATTTCTTGTGTTGCAGGTACTACACAAACATCTAAGACGAGAATAAACCATCACTGTACTTGCCACACAAAATTTGTCTGGACCAGAGATCGAATCTAACCAATCGGACCTCCCTTTGCAGAGTTACCACCAACAAACCACGGAACCATAGTATAATCGAAGGCACTTCAAATAAGCGGCTTACAAGTAAGTCCCTACGTTATGGGCTAAGTTTATTACTGAAAATATTCTCGCTTAATGATGACAAGCCATTTCATAGACACGCCGAATCTCGTTTCATACATGAAGATTAAAGTGATTGATAGTAACTCGTAGTTAATTTTCCGCCCAATTACTTAGCACATGACTCGACAGTTCGCCTTCATCCTGTTACCTAAAGAAATTGACCTCATTTTACTCGCAAGATTTACTGCTTTGAAGTCAACTAGAGTTTTATGCTTAAATGACTCTTTACGGATAAAGTCTTGAGTAAATCTTATTCATAGAAATAAGAGTTTAAATAGATAAGTTTTAGATTTGGCCGTCTAATAGTTAAGTTGTTCTAATATTTAGTTTTTAAGATAAAGTATATGAACGTATTGTGATGAAAGTGATGTTAAACGCATATGTTCATACGAAGGTGGATAAGGGGAAGAAATGCCAAATTCTAAAAACTAAATAGTATAATTATTTTTTTTATGTAAACGAGTGGAAAACAAGCAACGGATCTTGATCAGGTAAGCAGTCACCGTCGCCTATGGACATTTGCAGCACTGGAGGCGTTGACAATGCGTGTCCGATCCTTGAGAACTCGTTTGACACCATCTTGAGGGATTGCATTTTTAACACTGCGGAAAAACTTGTGGAGGGATCTTTGTTCCTGTGGTGAGATTATTCGGTGATAGAACTGCGACGGTGGGATGAGATGAAAAAGCTTCTCCGAGCACTCTCCGTTGTATAGAAGTTGAATATACAGAGCAAACCGACCTTTCTGCGAAAATTAAGCGGGTCTAGGAGGTCCGTGAGATTAGGGTCGTCGATAATTCGTATCGCTCTACGTTGTATTGCGTCGAGTGACTGGAGTTGATATTTAGGTGCACTGATCCAAAGGTGTCAGTAATATTCCATGCAGTGAGGACGAACTATTGATTGTTAATTAGAACAGCAGATTAATAAACGGGATGGTGTTGTAAATCTATACAAATAAATAAAATTGAAGTGTCTGTTTGTAATATCAAAATAACAGCTTTTTACTAAATGCATAATGCATATATGAAAGTATATACGGTACCTATAGCAAAACAACCATTTCAAAAAAATTTGTCTGTCTAATAGTTCCGGGTAATTTCCGAAACGGCTGGATCGATTTTGACGGGACTTTCACTGGCAGATAGCTGATGTTACAAGGAATAACTAAGGCTATTTTTATTTTAGAAAAAGAATTAGGGCTCCGCGCAAAAAATAAAATCCATGAAATCCAATATCTCCACGCGGGTGAAACCGCGGGAAGCAGCTAGTATAAAATATAACGTAACTCCAAAACGTCTGGCCTGAATTGGTACTGTTATTGTATTTCTACCTAATCGTCTTTAGAGTTCCGTAGTAAAGAAACTGTTTTAGATCGTCCAGGCCGTCCGTCACAGTAATTTATCACAACGTCATAACTTCCACAGTTAAACCAAAGCGTACATGGAGATACTTTAAATGTAAATTTGATATGGGCACGCTTCCATATATATGTGAAGTGGAAGAGAATTATTTTTTGCCGCACTCTCTCGTGTATGTTGGAAAAGGTTTAAAAAATACGTAAGTTTTTGTTCAAGTCTTTGAATTATTATACCGTCGTGCATCTTCGACATATAGCCCGCCTAGGTCATGAACCTGTGGCGTGCCACTGGCATTTCAGAACTTTGTGATAGTTCATGTTAGCCCTAGTGAAAAACATTATCATTCTCACTTCTCTCTATTTTGTATATCCTATAACGTCAACTTTTTCGTTTATAAAGTTGTGGAACCCACACTACACGTGCCTAACACGCATATATATCTATCCATTTGTTTCTTTACTACCTCGCTAAATGCAAAACTCAAAAGTAAAATCATGTATAAAAATAAGCACATTTTTACCCTTACATCCCTATAGTCACATTAGTGAAGAGCCCTGTGATATATTGAATTACGGATAAAATCTTCAACGAAGGTGAATTTTAGGTAAAATTAAGAGACGGTACGACATGTTCTTGATTTTATTTTATTATTATTTTTTGTAACGATCTGGATATTAACATACACTGTTTGGAAGAAGTTACAGTTTATCTGACTACACTTTAGTATAATGCGGAAAATATCCATTTGCAACTTTTTAAGGCATTTTTAACACTCGCAATTTTAAATAAGAGTTTGGCTATACTTTCGTTTTTGGTTCTTCAAATTTAGGGAACTTCTCTCTTTAGGGAACTCTTTGTCTTTCTTTGATTATATAACTGTTTAGAATTTATTAGGCTAAGTATGTTGGAGTAGAATATACATGATACATAATCTAAAGTAAAACCTTAAAGTTGCAATTGAAGATAAAGCTTTTCAAAATTTATTGTTAGGTTTTAAATGCTCAGCAACTATTAACTTGATAGTAAATATATAGGTATATAATTCTAAACAAATCTTCTTTATATAATATCTATATATATATATATATATATATTCTGCTGATTATACAGATTATATATAAATTTATTTACACTAAACAACTTATTACGCTCAGTAATTATCTAGCAAGCAACCACAATTACGTCAAATTAAGTTTTTATAGCAACAAGTTTGTAACAGTTATTCAGTTATTGTTATTAAATTAAGTAAACTTTAAAAACTTTAATTTGATGATTTAAAATGGCTGCAAGTCTGCATTCAAGATTTTAGCAAATATACATGGCACATTCAATAAAACAATCACTTAAAATATTGTACGTTTCTCGTATTTAACAATTTCAGAATTAAAGAATGTTATCAAACATGTGCAATCAATACATCTGTTTGTATCTGCCTATAATATAAAATATATACAACTTTTTAAGACTAGTTATTATCACGTTACACGCCGATGTAATAACGAAACAGAAAAAAGTAGGCTTTGATTAATTAAAAATATTCGACGCAATCAATTTACGGATGAAAAGGAAAACAGAAATTGCCTTTAATTACCGAAAATTCCCTCACAAAAGGTAAAATAACGGTTAGGTAAGGATAAATTATAGTAGAAACTTGAGTAAATATAGTAAGGTTGTTGTTAGGGATATCGTTATAATGGCGGGTCCGGTGTTAGTGCTGGTAACAATTATTTTGCCATCGTTGGAGTACCATTTGTTTGCGCGATCCGGAACTCGGTTGCTTTTGGTGCTGTCGCCGTTCGCTTCCTCCTCGTCGTAACTGTCGGTCCCGTACTCGTCGTCCGATGTCATCCGTACATCCGGATAATGGTAGGCGTGCCTATCGTTGCCCGGTATTTCTGCGTGTAGAAATAAACGCGTTAGAACTAAGTAAATAACGATCACATTGGCATACTTTATAAGGAACTACGAAGTCCAATTCTTGATCCCAGATGGAAAAAATAATTATGTTTTTTAAATGTACAAATATTTGCCACGTTACGGGAATTGACGCCTTATTGCGATTCTACAAGATTACCACTGAAGTGTCACTATCAGACTTTGAAAAAAAAAACCGGACCAGCTTGTAGTGGTTCTCCTTCCACCGAAAATATTGATTAATAAACATGTTATTAACCGATATTTCCAACATGAATTAAGAATCACAACTCTAAAATTTGTTTGACTGCCCTCCCAGTTTTGCTCATAAAAAGTTTTTAAATTACTAACTTCTATCCACAATTTCCCCCGCATCGGGATTTCTAAAGCGACCGTGCATTTTTCTGGGAAAAGCCTCAGATTTTTGAAAAAGTTAATAATCATTGCTATCAAGAAAGGGCTGATAATAATCGATACTTACCATACAACCTAATCTTGCTCTCCACATCACCCAGCGAGTTCTTGGCGACGCATATGTAGCTGCCGAGGTCTTCACGGCGAATGTTTTTGATGGTCATCGTCATCTCAGCTTCGAACATGGACTTCTGTCGAACCGTCATCTCATGATGTTCTGACGGGATTATCAATTCACCTGGAGACAATAGCTTTCTTAGTAGGTATTAACGTGGACTGTAATTTATTATACTATTGGAGAAGGAGACTCGCGGTTCGTTTGCCTGCTGTTTGTTAGTGGGAGGACTAACTCTTCTGCGAGTGTCCGTCTGGGTTGTTACCACTGCACCGCTTTGCTCGTGAAGTCTGCCGCCAAGCAGTAGTGTGCAAGCATTACTGTGTTCCGATTTGATGAGCAGAGTGTCCAGTGAAATTACTGGGCTTATGAGACTTAATACCTAATGTCTCAGGGTAACGAGCGCACTGCAGTGCCGCGCAGGCCTTTGTGTTTCAAAGTTCTGGGTGGCACTGCAATTGTTATGGGCCGGCGTTATGTTTACCATCAGGCAAACGACGAGCTCGTCTCGTTACCAAATAACATAAAAAAAAAGCATAACCCCCGCCAATAATAATTGCAGTGCCACTCAGAACTTTTAAACACAAAGGCCTACGCGTCACTGCATTACGCTCGTTACCCTGAGATATTAGGTATTGTCTCATAAGTCCAGTAATTTCACTGACTACTTTGTTCATCAAATCGGAACGTAATGCTTGCATATTACTGATTGACGGCAGACTACATGTTCAAAGAGGTAGTATACGACCCACCCAGATGGATACTTGCAGACGAGATAAACACGACGGTCATTTAGCAATTATGCCTTCAGTTTTAAAAGACGAGAAAGAAACAATGATAGATGGTTCTTTGGCAGGGAGTTAGCTCAGCGACCCTTAGGCCGAGATTCAGAGACGTATCTAAGCGTGGTCTCATGCTTCCATATGTCAAAACTCTATAGAATTTTGACATATGGCAGCGAAAGCCCACGCTTGGAATCGTCTCTGAATCTTGTTGTTAGATTGTGGGATCACGTAGTCCCAAAGTGAATTTACGACAAAGGAAAATATGTTGGATCAATTATGATTGACTATTTAGCAAGGCATTATAAAATAATGCTTTATGCTATGGCGTGAATCATTATTTTCTAATGCTTTGCTAACTGCTGCTAAGAAAATAGGTATCGGTGTATTTCAACATCCTTAGTGAGTGCCACAAAACGGTGCAATGTCCAAATGTAAAAAAAATTGAAAGATTTCTATGAAATACTAATTTTTGTAACAAAAATAATATCAGAAGAAACTTGTAGTACTTTGGATTAATTTTTGGTGTAGTAAATCATAATATTCTTTTTAACAATATTAACGTTATCTTAAGTTTTCGAGAAGTAATTCATTAGAAACCAGTTCCCGACTAAATTAGTATACATTTAATTTCTATTACCAGTACCTATTATAATATTAATATAGCGGTATAGAAAACACTTGCTTTCAAATTGAATATTAGAATTTCATCTTACCACGGCGAAGTTTTATGAAAAATGTAAAAACTTCGCGCAGACACCTAGAGTTTTATGACTGCCTTATAATTTGTTTCGTTTTTATCGCGGATGCTACACCGGCCGAGTTAATCAAACGGCGTAACGATTTAAAATTTCTTTTTAAGAAAAGTAAAAATATAAATAATCTTTTATTTTTAGAGCGACATTAACTTCAAGTTTAACGTACTTTGAAGAATACCCCTCCAGACTACTTTAACGTTGAAGTATGAACGAGCAAGCGGTAGCGATTGGTGCCTGTTTTACTTTCGCGTTCATTTGTTTTTTTTTCAACAGTACAAGTAATAATAGATCAATGTGGGTGACGGTGATTTGTAAGTTGAGGTTATGAATTTTGTGAGGGAAAGCATTGTATTGCAAGGTGGTAAGTCACTTTGTAACGCTCGCATAGCTATCTCGGTACCTCGCTAGCTATCATCTTAACGCACCTATGTGTTTTCGCTGACGTATATAGTAACAATTTTAAACTTAGTGTAACACAACCTTGGTCCACATCGTCACTTGAGATCAGTTAAGAAGGAGGTCGATGAGCAAAGTAGTCACTGCAATTACAGGGCTTATGTGAGACTTACCTAATATCTAATGTCTCAGAACAATGAACGCACTGCAGTGCCACGCTGGCCTGTATGTTTCAAAGTTCTGAGAAGCACTGCAATTATAATGGGTTCGCATTACGCTAACCATCACTAAAAAAAGATATATATAGAATAAAAAAGGGCAAATATTTACCTTCATTATATCAGTAGCTTGTAAATGGTTTCCTTTTTTAATAAATTGAGTTTATTATTTTGTTTCATGTCACTGTAGACTGAACAAAAATCGATGCGTAAGCTTTCTACTTTGTACATCAGGATTCTCATTCATTACAAAGATTGTAAATGTTAAAAAAGTCTAAAGAGTATTTGAATATTTCTATCAAAAGGATTGCCGTGTGCGTATATTTCTAGAAACATGTACATTTTCCTGAGCTTTTTTAAGTGAACTCAGATGTAATCCTTTGGCATTTAGCTGCGGGTCAAGACCCGGGGATAATCTGTAAGCGTTTAGTGATATGTTTGTGTTGTTTTCAGAGAATTTGTGAGTACGTTACCTGGATCTTTAACCCAGTAGTTGATGGACTTGGGCGAAGACTCGACGTAGCACTCGAGCGTGACGTCCGTGCCGAGCGGAGCGCCCACCAGCTGGTTCGGTACTTGGATCACCGGGTGAACTGCAGAAAAACAAACCGTTTGAAGTATTTTAAAAACTAATGGCTTTGTGATTTTCTATTTATTTATTTAATACATAATACAATTGCAATCTAACAGGTAGCCCCAAAGCGCTCGCAATTGTCACACAAAATAGATCAGAAGATTAAACTAAACAAATGAAACACAAAATGACAGATACAAAGAAATAAGACTAATAGTCAATAAGGGTCAGTATGTATGTCAGCATCCTGGACCTCGTTCAGAAGACGGTTGATGAGAGTGATATCTCTTGCCGTAGGTGCATTATACGCTGTATCATATTATATTCTATGTTACATTCGATAAGACATCATAATTATGACTTCTGTTTTTTGTGATACTAAAATTACTAATGTCTAGGTTAGTTGCTTAGTTGTGTACCTACACACTAGTTAATAATCTCGTTCAATTTTCATTCATATTACATAACTATTTGACATTTGACTTTATTTAATCAATGTAAGCGATTGTATGTAACCGTTTTGATTAAATAGAATAAATTATTATCTATTATATTATAAAAATAATTTCCAAAGATTTCAACCAACAGGGATACAGGCTCACGTCCTTTCAATTTATAAAAATCCAAAAATATATGATATAATTTTAATAAGCATATATTATAGCAACCTACATTATGGTAAACCTTTTAAATTCAATGCCGCTAATATTATTTACCCGCATATCTGAATTTATTCAAAAAAGTTGAAAGCATTTCCGCTGAAAAATATTACGTAAAATCACGCTATACCTGAAAAGAAAGTACTTATTAAACGAAGAGCGGTAATAACTATTAGATTTATAGCTTTTTAATTTTGAGATACGATCATAATACCATAAATTACCTTTAATTTCACTAAACCTGTCTTTGAATTACAATTTGAAAGCAGTTAAATATTATCTAGCCTATTCCTACATCGTGAACGAATTGATATTTTTCATCTTGCTTGCAGATGTATGGATTCGTTAATTTAAATATAATTGGTTTAAGATTAACTGTATTACCGATATTCAATTTAAAATTTAAATTAAGCCATCACTTAAAATCGCAAAGGCAATGCATGAACTTTGAAGACGACCAACCATGTAGTGTTGCAAGATAGTCTACACCAATATTATAAAGCAGTTAAGTTTGTAAGTTTGTTTTTCAAACTGTCACGGTAATCAACACTTTGAAAATTATCACTAGAAACGGGATATTTACCGTGTATATTATTTGATTTGAGTTTCCGATATTTCGGCGCTGTTACAAACGTCAAACGCTGGCCCAATTATAAAAATTCTATCATTAGGAAGCTACATTATTCCTGAGTGCTATTATAGGCTTCATTTTATACTGATTCCACGAGAGTGAAGCCGCGGGCAGCCGCTAGATCTAAATATATGACTACAACCAATTTATTTTTGTGGTCCACGTTTAGTTCTTTCAACTTTCGGCCACATCGTCACAGCTACTAATCATTTAGATCGATATGTCTTGATTATGTGTATAAAGTTACATCAAAATCGGTTTATTCATTCCAGAGATTAAGGACTTAAGAATTTTAATGGTAAGCCGTAAGGCGTAAACGCTCTTAACATGGCTCAGGTCGATTTTTTATAGAAATAATGTTTTGTAATATAACATAAAATCTGACCTTACTGATGCAAATTAGAGTTCAGAGAAATATGTGGTTTAGATGTTTGGCTTGTATGATAAAAATTCTCCTATCCGTAAAGCGTGACAAGAGTGGAACTCTTTGCGCGCATATTTTTTCCCGATGCCTACAATTTTGGAGTCTTCAAGACACTACTGAACATGGTATCTTCTGGGCAAGTGTGTTACATCGTCGACCGCATCGTCACATCACGTGAGATGGCGTTCAAAAGCAAGCCCATATATGTATTATAAAAAAAAAGAAAAATAACCATTGACTTACAATGTACACTAATATGGATCCTTTTGCTGACCGTGGGCGGCACCCCATTACCAGCGATACATAAGTAGGTGCCCATCTCCGAGCGTGATATTTTGGTCAGCTTCAGCACTTCGCCTTGATATGTAAGAACTGTTAACAAAAAGTTATAATTACGTATTGTACAATACAAATAAATAGGTGCAACAATAAGTATTTTAGATGGTCGCAAAAACTTAAAAACTAGATAATGAATTATTTATTTTGAAAATAGATTCCACATTAAATTTATAATAATCCACAAGAGATGGCCTACGCAAGATTTGTATACATATTTTTGTATCACTAATATTGCGTACATCTCAATCTCCCTTCTGTTAATTTGTTAGGTTAAAATATGACGCTCAAGTTTGTATTTATGTAGGTCTGTATTACCAATTTGAGTTTCGAAAGTTTTTAATGAATGCTCCAATCTCTAATTAAAAAGTTCTACAAGGCAATCTTTGCGCAAACTCAAGACGTTCTTAATTAGCTACATATCCGCATGCTAAGGAAACAGATCAATGAATGAAGGAGTCTGATTCGAAGCTTAGTCGTTGAAAACCACAGACAATTTATACACCAACGAATTATTTTCTGCAATGTAATTGATAACAACGAAAACGGGACGCAAAATGATTGATGACACATGATATTTCTTTAAAGAACATTATTACTAACCACAGATTTGTTAAGTCTGTGTTACTAACAGATGGAAAATTCATAATATGAAAAAAAAAATACTCAAGAGAAAAATTCGAATTCGGAAAAAACGCTGACATCATCATAAACACGATTACAGTAAAATGTGTTTAACTAAAGTGATCTGATCTCACCGATCCACTTCATTAAAATGACTGTAACAAAAGTGGACCAAAGCAAGATTTTTATAATTAATTGTTATTAGCACACGTCTCTAACAGGCCACTATAAATTTTGGCTAACAAGTCCTTCATCCGAGGCCATCGTAATGAGGATGACACCTTCGCATACCATATTCAATAAACAATTCCAAGCGCTCCCGGCGTCCGTATAATAAGACCTAGGAGTCCATTCAACGCAGAACTCTACTAATTACGACAAACTTTAAACAATACTGGACGAAACTCATCCCCGAACAGTCGCGGCGGGGTTCATTGTGGCGCCACAAATGCGGTCACACAAACTCCCGTATTATACATATTATTCAGAAAAACAATGCCGTCCATACGCCATTCAAAATGAAAGGAATTACGCGGTTTTTAATGTGTTGTTTTGGTTTTTATTTCGTCCAGCTGTCTTGGCTCCGGCGAAAGAAATAAATTAGTTTGAACTTTTGAGTCTGTAAATAATAATAAAAGTGGAATCAGTTAAGCTAAGCAGCAACATTGATGCGGCTGCGCGCAAGATTCCGCACAGCACGCGCTGGAGACATGCCCAGGGGGAGAGGGACCGCGACGAGCTCTAGTCGTGGTCGTGGGGGTAGCTCTCTCGTTGGCGGTCGTCTTAGCCAAGATGGCCGACGACAAGGTTCCTACGAGGCGATGGTCTCCTTCTGTGACGTAGTCATTTTGCAGAGGAGGCCGAGGAGCGGGAGAGAGATAGATACCCTCTCTCTCTACTGAAATAATACTTAAATAGTTGCTAGACTCTTATAATTCAGGTTTCTCGGACAGATCAGCCACTTCAGTAAATTGTTGGTCTAAAATTGACAATAACACAAAACCACATTCGTTTGACACTTCGAAAAAAGATTATTTCATACAGCTTGGTAAATCTATTTATAGCTTTTCTTCAAATTATACGAGCGAAACCTCAAGTAGAAAGATAGACTAAGTCTTTATCTTATAAGATGAAAGAACCAATTGAAAGATCAAGCACTAATAATTGGTAAATATATTGAAAAAACAGTTGCTAGTAATTGGACGTCAAACGAAAATACTTCCATCTCGACTCAAGAAATCATGAATAATCACTACCTATAGGTACCTACTATGGTGTAGCTCCAATGCTTCCATACAATTAGCGTATTGCTAAGGGAATCATATTTTGCCGCTCAGGTAATTTACGAAACAATCTTCGTAGTCGAAAATTCATTGCCGTTTTTAGTTACGCCATAAATGTATAATAACTTCTTGTTGTAACAAGATTTTACTACTTTTCCGTTGCTGTTTAATCAAGCCGAAGTACAGAGCTTGACATTAGAATAAAGTAAGTACCAGTGTAGCTAGAGCCTTTTGTATTCAAATTAAGGCCCATTAATCACCTACTCTTAGATATGATCAATGCGAAGACCGAAACACAACGTAATAGAGGTATGTATCAACCTCACTGATCAATTGCTCTTTATGTAAATCTTTATATCTATATAAAACCAGTTGGAAGTCATGTGCAAAATTCTTCGAGGAAATATTGATGCTCCGGAGCTGCATGAGTCGATTTTTTATAGCTGACAATTACAATTGTAACAGAAGGCACCGGTTGTTCGCTGTCCCGTGTTGTCGCACTGTGGCGCGGAAGAAGTCTCCCATAACGCTCACCCTCTCTGCCCTCAACGCTCTCCTGGCCACCAATCCAGACTGTGATTTGTTTGCGGATGAATGGTCGAAAGTGTTTGTGTTATTGTGAAAGGGGTGATTATTGATTTATTGATTATGTGGGCTAATTTAATTTATTTCATATTATTTTCTTTTAATCTTATATTTCGTTTTTGTTTTTGTTTTTATCTTAATTTGATTTAGTTTGTACCTAATGTTGTACATTTTTAATTAATGTAATTGGCTTATACCGTTTGAATTAAATATATAAAATAAATAAATAAATGCTTGGTGCTTAATATATTTATATATATGTATATCCTGTAAATGCTAGCTAACTTCATGTGTATACCATGTATTTTCTTGAATGACCACTACAAAAGATTTATTTTAAGGGTATTTTTACTTAACTGGCGGACAAGAAAACAACTGAAGTTTTATTAGGTTTAGAAAGTTAACCTCCGATGTGCGCTAGTTCCAGACTAATCATTTACAACCATCGGAAAGTTCGTCTCTCGTTTGTCTTTGATTCTAGACCTAATAGGTTATTGTTTATTTTATAGTAAGGATCGATACTGACAACCCCTCAGAGTCTATGCACGCAAACTTTAACCGAAAGACCGAATAGTCCATAATCTCAACTGTTCTACTTTATCAAAAGCGAGAGGGGCGATTAAAATTATTCAAATAGAGAAACTGTAGAATCACTTTACTCTCTAGTTATAGAAACAAACCTTTCGATTTCGCTCCCGTCGAATCTCGCACCACTATTTCTTGGCCATCCTCTCGTTTCCACATGACTCTTGGTGGTGGAACTCCCCGCGCTTTACAAGAAACCCGAGCGGTTCCACCTTCAGGGACCATGGTGTCTCCCGATGTCTCTTCAGGGATGAAGTCAGGCGGAATGACCACGTCTAGGAAGCCCATCTGTAGAGAAAAAATAAACTGAAATTTTTGACTTACTTATTTATTACTAGAACTTTTCTTCTGTTACGGTAGGCACCTTATGTGTTTTATTTTTTTTCTATTTTAAGGTTAAAAATATTAAGCTTATGTTTTGGTTTAGCTCGATTTCATATACCTACTTACTGCATCAATCGTATTGCGACTTAATTTTTCGGATATGGTAGCATAAACATAAACGCAGCTCAGATCGAGAAACGATGTTATGTTATGGAGATGTGGAATTATCTCGAACAGATTGTGGATTCGTATGAAGTCACTATCGACGATTACGTTGATAAGTATTACGAAGTACGAATCAAGATAGTAATAAAAAAAGAAGACATTCAATAGAAATTTCGCTTTTGCGAACGTAAAATCAGCTTATTTCACGAGAACACAAATTAGTTCTCTTTTTATATCAGAAAAACTTATGGCTTCTATGACCAAGTATTCCAAATAAATAAGGTTAGCAGCATTTACGAGAAAAATTTAAAATAAAATTACTTTTACTGTATATTTATTACTAGCTTCTGCCCGCGGCTTCACCCGCATTCTCACAGGAACCGTGCATTTTTTAACATAAAAAAGGCTACTTTTACAAAATCAATACATCAAAAATTGCATAGAGTACAGTTCCACCTCAAAATTTCCGCTCCTTATTATCCTACGCTGGAGGGTATCAATCTCTCGGAGAGAAGGTTGCTGCCTTCTCTCAGAGAGATTATGGGCCATAATCCGCCCAGTGCCCAGTGCGACTTGGTGGATGTGACATGTCCTCGAGTTTTAAGGTTCTTGAACATGTGGGTTTCCTCACGATGTTTTCATTCACTGTTTTAGATCATGTGTTATCACACATGATCTAAAAAATCCCCCCATAGCTTTATATATGTCATTGGTGGGGGGGCGGAGCCGAGAGTCAAACCATGGTGCGAAAGTCGTACAAGTTCCCGCTCAGCAATGGTCATCAATATAACCCATTTAATTAATAAGTTGGCGATGTATTAAAATTATCTGCACTACCGTGTGAAGTCACTACATTACACCGAGATTAACTAGATGATAAATGTTTTAAATAAGATTATATAAAGTGAGTAATTTATAGTTTCAATTCCGCGATAAAGAATGTCTAATGGCCTAAGTTCGATCTATACTGAATGATGGCTTTGCCAACCCATACTGGTTATACCCAGTTACTGATGGCTTTGCCAACCCTTACTGGTTATTCCCAGTTTCTGATGCTTTGCCAACCCTTACTGGTTATACCCAGTTACTGATGGCTTTGCCAACCCTTACTGGTTAATTGTTTTATAATTGTTTTATAGTTGGATAATTGTTTTATAGCAATAAGTTCGACTATGTACCATCAACTATGATTGTGCAATAAACAATTTTCTATATATCCATCTTTAGCCTCGATATCACTAGTACTCGGATAAGTAATGCCTCTGACTTATGTTGCTAGAATCTTTTCATTTATTACGAACGAAATTTGCCGGCGGTCTTATTGTTATTTTTCAATTGTGCGGCATTCATTTCACGAAAAATTGGAAACAAATAGTTTCCTCGCAAACAATGGGTAACAAAGAACGAGTTCGCGGCGAAAAAAGAAAAGCGGAAAGCGGCAGTGGGAGCCGAGAGTTGCATTTGCAATATTTATGTCAAAATTAAGCAGCTTTCTTTCGTTTTCCATTTGATTTACATCTATAAAAATGCAATAACATCTCAGTCATCATTTAATTATTGAATTAAACAGCGATTATTGCTTTATTCCTTTACATAAAGAACATAATTAGTGTTAGTGGGAGGACTAACTCTTTTGCGAGTGTCCGTCTGGGTTGTTACCACCGCTTTGCTCGTGAAGTCTGCCGCCAAGCAGTAGTGTGCAAGCATTACTGTGTTCCGGTTTGATGAGCAGAGTATCCAGTGAAATTACTGGGCTTATCCAGTGAAAGTACTCAGGGTAACGAGCGATCTGCAGTGCCACGCAGGCCTTTGTGTTTCAAAGTTCTGGGTGGCACTGCAATTGTTATGGGCCGGCGTTATGCTTACCATCAGGCAAACGACCAGCTCGTCTCGTTACCAATAGCATAAAAAAAAACCATAAAGAACATAATTAATAAGTTAAAACAAAGTTATAAACAACAACCCAACCATTTAAAAATAAACACTGCGTGCAGCATTTACCAAGGGCGAAAGTTCTTTTCCTAACTACTTTGCTCATCAATCTGGAATACAGTAATGTATGCATAGCATTGCCTGGCGGCAAAATACTATAGCAACACGGTGACACCCAGCCAGATCGACACTTGCAGTGGAGTTACACCACTCTAAAATCCTTCATGGTCATATCTGCAACCTCTTTATTTCACTCACGTCACCGGATACAAAATATTAGGTATAATTTATAGCCTGCTGGTCAATTAATGGTAAGTTCTAAGTTATCGTTCATAAACAATTGTCCAGCAGACCATTTACCGTCGTCCTAGGCAAGGGCCGTAGTTTGTAAACTACCATCGGAAATAACGTTCCATAATTTCACTAACTGCACTGAAACATAGTTTTAAACTAGCTGTGCCCCACGGCTTCGCCCAAATAGCCAAAGTTACTTCTTGTGAAATCAGCTATCTGCCAGTGAAAGTCATGTCAAAATCGGTCCAGCCGTTTCGGAGATTACCCGGAACAAACAGAAAGACAGACAAAAATTTTAAAAAGGGTGGTTTTGTTATAGGTACCGTATATAGTTTAATATGCATTTAGTAAAAAGCTGTTATTTTGATATTACAAACAGACACTTCAATTTTATTTTTTTGTATAGATAAACTTTATACAAGTATACAAATTTGTTTGCTTTACATCATCGCTTTTTAATATCTATTTCAACTGAACGATTTAAGTTTGGCTGCGCGGCAAAATTAATAGCTCAACGGAATACTTCACGGAAAATATTTACATAATATCAACTTTGAAGCTAATACTGATTCAAGTTTTGAATACTGTTTATCAGCTTTATTTGAATAGTATTCAAAACCATATTTCGAAACTGTGTCCATTTCATAGACTGGATTTTACTAGATGTTAATAGTATCTATGTTTCAACTACAAATCTTCCTAAAATTGTCCAATTTCATTGGCACGGTACGACGCGTTGAAAATAATCGTAAATTATATTCATTACCAGCTGCTGCCCGTGGTTTTACCCGCACGGAGATATTGCATTTTATGGTTTTTATATTTTTGCGCGGAACCCTAATTCTTTTTCTAAACTAAAACTAGCCTATGTTACTCCTTATAACATAAGCTATCTGCCAGTAAAAGTACCGTCAGAATCGGCCCAGCCGTTTCGGAGATTGCTCGGAACAAACAGACAGACAGAAAAAAAATGTAAAAAATGTTGGTTTTGTTATAGGTACCTACCATATATACTTTCATATGCATTTGAAAAAAACTGTTATTTTGATATTACAAACAGACACTTCAATTTTATTTATTTGTATAGATTATGTACTCTAGCTATCATTCATTATTACTCTATATATCATCAGACTAATAGTAATAGCTACACCCGTACTACCAAATACCTACTACGATTTTTTGTTTGTTAAATGTCAAACTCATTATTGAATCATTTTATCAAAAGGCCCGCGTTGTTCATATGGTAAAGCAGTTAAAGAACCCACTTATTATATTAGGCATGATATGCCTTTTTGGACGTACTTTCCGCCAGAAGCTCAAACTCACTATAGAAGTTGAACCCTCGACCTATATTGAATCGGCTGCATACCACACAGGCAATATCATTTTAATAATCTTCTATCTAGATTTACTCTACTCACTAGTCTATCTGAATGTATCAAAAGAGTGAAACTTTTCGCTCAGAAAGTAACAAATTGTCGAAATTGAATTCCATCAAGTCACCCCTTCAATTCTGTTGGCCGTTATGTCTAATGGATGTGATGAGTGCTCTCCGCTCGTCACTGTCGCATGATTGTACCTTGTAACGTACGTACGTTTATTTGTTCGTTCCATTCAGCTGTCGGACGAAATTGTCCGTCTCTGTAACCTAAAGATGAGTCCTCATTTCCACAGAGGATATTTAGTAGAGTATTGTAATGCACGGGTTTTGGCATGTACTGTGTTTACTCGGAATTTGGGGACGTACATTAGTGACGGACTGTCAGGTGCTCACGATAACGCCACTAGTTTCTTCGTATCGCATAAATAAATTCTCTGTTGTGAATATCTTATAGATGCGAGGAAATGCGAAGAGGAGAATACCTAATGTATTCAATTAGCTTTTGTTTATGCAGAATCTGTATGTTCTTGCGGCACAAATTACTTTCCATTTTTAAGTAATATATTTAGTTGGTAGTAGGACCAGTAGGTAGTAGTTTTTCTTTTTCAAAATGCGTCATGAAATTTGGATAATACAAACTTTTTCGTCCCAAAACAAAATCTTATTTATCAGCATAACATTTTTGGAAAACTAACAAAAATTAAATAAAGCTCGACTAAATTTTATAAGATAAGTTACTGTTTAATTAGGTATGGAAGTTACTTTGAGTAAACTAATATCCTGTAAAACGGTTTCTTAACTGTTCATGGCGTTGGTGTTGTCTTCCCAAATATACTTTGCTCCACCATTTTCTTTCTAATTTATAGGTAGTCTAAAGGTAGGTAGTTATTTCTTCCTTCCTTCTCATGTGTGAAATAAGCTATAACATCCTGAGATCAGACTCTTTTGGCTATTGAAGGCCACCAACAAGGCACAAAGGTTTCTTCATGACTACTACATGGATTAATGGCTCAAACTACATAGGCACAAAAATAAACAGTTGTAATGTGTACATTGTTTGACAAACCTTTGATGTAGTGTTCTACAAGTTAGGGTGGAAGGTCCGATCCTTACATTGGAACATAATAATTATCAGCATAGAGCAAAATATATTGCGCCTTGTTTGGATTTTGGATCTGTGCTCTCGTATTTTATTTATTTTTCTTGTCGTCATTGGTTTTAAGTGGTTTATTTTTATCTAAACAAAAAATCGCACACGAGTATTATTAGAAGATAACGCTATCTGATAAAAATAAATTACAAACTTATACTCGAGTAAAATGAATGCCTCTGATTTGAATAAAACAAAGGTTAAACCTAAAACGTTTTTATATATTTTTTTTTTATGTTATTTGGTAACGAGACGAGCTGGTCGTTTGCCTGATGGTAAGCATAACGGCGGCCCATAACAATTGCAGTGCCACCCAGAATTTTGAAACACAAAGGCCTGCGCGGCACTGCAAATCGGTCGTTAACCTGAGACATTAGGTATTAAGTCTCATAAGCCCAGTAATTTCACTGGATACTCTGCTCATCAAACCGGAACACAGTAATGCTTGCACACTACTGCTTGGCGGCAGACTTCACGAGCAAAGCGGTGGTAACAACCCAGACGGACACTCGCAGAAGAGTTAGTCCTCCCACTAACAAAACGTGTTGAAGAATTAATATTATTACCTGACTTTTCATAGGGTCTGTATTTATTTGGCACATGTACTGGCCCCTATCTTCCTCTTGTACACTCTTAATGTGCAGGTACCAGGTGGAGTGATCGCTGTGAGAGACCGACACTCGAGGGTTGTGCGTGATGACGTGTTCGTGGATCGCTTGGATCGCTTTCGTGTCAGCTTTTACCCAGCCCACCTGTGAAAAAAAAAGATTCAAATAAACAATTTATAAAAATTGGTATTTTTTGGAAGTTTCTGGTAAAATTGCGAAGCCTGTATGGAAGTATACAGTACCTCAAATCATTACTCGGCGTTGAAACGGAAAAATATACAGAGTGATTTAAAAAAAATTATCGGAATTATATGATACTTATAAGATACTTATTTCGTAGCTACTTGAAACAGCTCAGGTTATGCAGGTCAGGCAATCGGAATTTTTTTTATAAATACCCATTAAATAGTTCTTTTAGCAGTAGGTAATAAACCAATAGTTAGTAGTAATAAATGTTAAAACAAAGTATTCTTTTATTGTTTTCTTTTATAGTAAAACACTGGACGTATGACAACTAGAACGCAGTTTGGGTTAGGATTACAAACGCGGTATAGTGCTATCCATAGCCTTGTCACACCGAAATTATTAAATGCTGCTGAAAATTACGTAGTACAATTATAGGGAAATAAATAGACTGGCAAGGGTTTCTGACCTCTCTCAAGAGAAATCAGGTATATCGTTACTATGACAGAAAGATGAACTTACCCGAAAATTGCCAAGGTTCACAACTATACATTCGAAGGTCGCGTCTCGGCCTATGGGGACTGTGAGGTTTGTGATTGGCTCTCCGAATTCTGGCACCTCTACACCTCCTGAAACAACAGTTTTAATATGTGATTAAATTGAATATACATGTATTTTTAGACGTAATGAGATAAGATCAGGCTTAGTGGGAAACGCATCTGTCTGTGTATAGAGGACTGTTGACGTTTTAAGATATGTCATTTAGGGATTTCCCGCATATCCTGTGGGTTACTGGCTCTTTTTTTTTTCGGCAAGGCAAAGAACGAAACCAAAAAATCACTAATTTGTATTTTTATACTGTCTTTTGAAATGTTTCCTATGTGTTTAAAATACTCGACTTTAAGGTACTTATAGCTTTTTCGGCACGGTAAATAATGAAACCAAAAAAATAATTAATTTGTATTTTTTTAATGTTTTGAAATTCGTTTCGGAGAGCTTTCGGGGATTTACAGCAGTTTATCTCCAAAGCCACGAATTATTAAGGTAAAAATAAAAAAACGACTCTCTCAAGAAATTTTTGTACCCATTCTTGGAACTCGAAACCAAAATTGACCATACTTCGTTGCAATGAATCTCTGCAAAATAGGATGTCACAACAGCGAAACTGCTCCGACTAAAAACTCAGGTATTATATAAGAGTAGGAGGCCATAATATGGTCTCCAGGAAATACAAATACCGACATAGGGCTTTCCAGTTTTCCAACGCTATTTTCTTTTCCGCTGAGTAAGTGATTTATGACCACATAAGTTATTGTTAAAAGATTCATTGGTGCGCGTTGGACCCGCTATGCATGGTGAGATTGGTGAGGTACGCCTAGGCATGTAAGGTATTTGCAACGGATCTAGGCCGATCATATATTTTTGAGCATCGAGCTATAGAAAGGGATAGCGATGTCAAATATGCTGAAGAGTGATTGGAATAGAAGCCGTCTAGCAATGAATTCCCAGCGGCTGAGTAGTATTGCGTTGCAAAAACCTTTCCTAGTGTTTTAACAACGAAAATGTTCATCGCAATAATTAGAACTTTTAACACCAGAAGCTACTACGATAAGCAAACGAAACAGGACATACGGAAGCGAAACCTAGTTACATTAGTTTGTGGCAGTGAGCTTATCACTAACGTAACAACAAAGTTGCAGCGATACTGTCGGCGACAGTTGCACACCTCGTTCCGGAGACCTTGCAACTAAGTGCCTAACCACGTCAACTTCGCTATTCGTGCAACTCGAGAAATGTGAAGTGACACGAATAACTTTACAACAGATTGTGGAAAGCGCTGCTTTACACCACACTCCATGATTTTGAAATATAAGTATAAAACGTAAACCGATGAATTTTTTTAACATTCTTTCATTAGCTTCACTTTGTAACCATAACAATGTAATAAAATCTTAGAAGTCAATTTTAACCTACAGCTATTGTCGTATCAGTCGTACACAGTTGGATAATCTACAAGCCTATAGATAATCCAAATGTTCTAGCCGACTACTAGTTGGCAGCGTACCCAGCATGCTGGCGGCATTGCCTCGTTGAACTACAATTTGCTGATCCGTTGAGTCAAATAAGTATACCAGCATTTTGATTACGCGTCGCATCAATCAAACGCTCTGACAAAATTTTGAAAATATTATTAGCCCTCGGCCCCCACGGATCCAATGTTTCAACACCAAACGGCTCAAACATGTAACCGCTCCCGAGGTTATCATATTTGCACCGCTTGAGTCACTCAGCCAAAGAAGCCGTTGTGCCAGCCTTAAGTTGTATCTCTAAAATATGAGACGGTGCCAAACTGTCGACACAAGTAGCGTTCCACGCTACGGGGCGGCCCAATATCCAAGGTACGAACGTCCTTCCGTCAGGCCTTTTACCATCGTCACGCATAAGACTATTCAATTCGAGAAAGCCTGCTACATCGGCACTGATGGTAAAAGATGGATGATGTCATTAAGGCTGGTGTGACGGGAAATTCGACCAGCACTTCTGGAACATCTCTTGTTCATCAGTTCGTCATCGCGGCTTCCCTGGGCGTGATGACCAAGCTGATCGACAGCACTACCACATTGGCAGCGATGGGCAATATAGCACCTCATACCCAGACGTAAGCAAATAGCAATACTAAAAGCAGACGGATCTAATAGGTTACCTGTGTTACCAAACTAAATTTCAAAGTTGATACTTGATACAGATCAAATCAAAGGTCCAATTTAAACTAGTTATAGAGATCTAAATTATTCAAGAGACAAGAACAAATCAATTGCAAAAACGTTTTCGAACAAAACTTTTCAAACTCATAGCATAATAATTACTATCTTTGTTTGAAACTTTTAATTATAACATTATTTTTCAATGCTACGCATTTATTTCTAAAGGTGGGTACCTAGTTATTACAGCTTTTGTTACCGACCTAGAAGCATAATTACTTAACATTATATTGTTGTAGGCTTTTGTTTTTATTTGGAAAATTTTGCGTAAGATTCAATAGAATGAGATTGTTAATCTCAACGTAATTGTAGAACATCTATTAACATTTAGATTGTTCGTTCTATAAAAGATTTCAGAAATATATTATATGATACTAATTAGCGGCCCCGTGGTGTTGTTAATTAGGTGGTTGGACTTAACTTCTGAAAATCGTATGCAAATCTTTATAGTACTTTCTGAGATTACCCCGAACAAACACAAACTCAGTGCAGTGGAGGACTTTAATTTATAATAAGTAGTGATGAAGTGATATTGATTGTCGATAAGTAGTTGAAAAAGGAACGGAAGCCTCCCATGATCATTGCCCTAACCGGGGTTTAGGAGCGGTGGCAGGTAGATATCCATAAGTGGTGAATGGGCACCGTGCGCCTCTCAGGAGGTGGACACGGCGATACTGTACGTGGAGTACGTTGTATAGCCGGAGGTGGGGTCCCACAAATGGGACCAGTGCCAGGCCCGCAGATCAGCAGTATAGCGTCGGTTTTTAGTTGCTATGTCGGCTTTATTAACTGTAGTCTTAAAGCAAAAATAATAGCCGGAATCCAACATAATCACTACGCTGCCTCCGCGGCGGATTATATACATGAGGATTTTCAGCGACGAAAAAAAGTAGAAACTGATACCTTAAAAAGAGAGAGATTTTGCAAAATGACGCATTTTTAATATGAAATATGCGTTATACCTGCTTTCAAGCACAAAGCACATACAAGTTTCATTAATTACAAGAAAACAACCAAAAAAATGTAATGAAATGACATTTTGTTTTCCAATTTTTGTCGCAATATTATAATTATAAAAAACAAAAATAACTTGATGACGTAACAAAATACCAGAAGCATTCCAGCGCTGAGAAAGTTGAAGGAATGCAAATTATGAAAATAAAAAACAAGCAGGTGTTTAAATTTGCTTGTTGGCATTTTACCACGAATGCTTGAAATCGCAACTTTCATTTACGACCATTATTTTAATAACAATAATTATATTTAAAACTGGCGTCGAGCGTTCGAAACGACAGTTTTTATAATTATATTAGTCTCTTTATGATTCTTATTTACTTACTTAATAAGACTTTTACAAAATAAACTAAAATAACTAAATAAAATACACACTAATTTATTTACAATCTTAATCTAATAATCCGCTACCAGTAGGCAACGTTCCCTTTATTATATACAATATCGTACCTCACGATTCCAACTGTATTAATAGCTTTGGACCTAAAATTCTCCACTCCTGTCCTTCTACCTCTGAAGCACCTTGAACCTAATGTCCTTTCAGACCAAGGTGAGGAAATTTAACTCAGATAACAAAGTGAAATTAAACAAGCCGACCAGAACGTAAGTATCCAAGTTAAATACTTTTAGGGCATAGCTGTAACATGCTTATGAGCGAAAATTGCAGTTTCACCGGAAATATGGTGCGTTAGAGGGAACTAAAGCTATGTAATGCCACCTTAACGAGTCGCTAGAGGCTGTGGAATGGAACAACTCTGTTACTAACATTCAAAACATCATTTTGCTTTTTCCGTATTACAACGTTACATACCTTGGACGGTTTTAAACTTTTCAAAAGTGAAATACTTAAGTTTAATATCGTTTTCGTGACACGGCGGACAACGCAGAAAAGACATTGAATTTTTTTGTACGCTAAATTTTTTGGATGTTTTATTTTATTTAAAACCTACTTTTCTTTTTTATGCTATGGTAGACTAAGGCTGAGATTCAGAGACGAATCTAAGCGTGGACTCACGCTTCCATACGTCAAAATTCTATACAGTTTTGACATATGGAAGCCAAAGTCTACGAAAGTCTAGAATCGTCTCTGAATCTTCCGGTTTAAGATTATTTATTTCTCTAAAGAACATACATAGTTCACTTATAAGAGAATTAACTTATTAACTAAGATAAAATGTTTGCCTTTGAGCATGCAGGCGAATTTCATCACAAATAAAAAAGTAGTATGTAGATTGTAGGTAGGTAAAAAAAAAAAAACAAAAAAAACAAACAAGTTACGCACAAACTAGTCAAAGAGTATGAAGTTCACAGAAGTAATGAAAGGAATCTTAGCCTAAGTCATTATGTAAAATTCCAGCTCATCCCATTATCTACGTCACCAAGTGGTAGGACTAACTCTTCTCCGAGTGTCCATCTGGGATGAGTGTCCAAGCAGTAATATACAAGCATTATTGTGTTCCGGCTTGATGAGCAAAGTAGTCAGCGAAATTACTAGACTTCTGAGATTTAAATACCTAAAGGGTAACGAGTGCCACGCAGTGCCGCGCAGGCCTTTGTGTTTTAAAATTCTGAATGGCACTGGAATTGCTATGGCCTGATGGTATTAGGCTTACCAACAGGCACACGACCTGCTCTTCTCGTTATACAATATATAAAAAAGGCCAACTGGCAAAGGTTGTCGTTTGATATTAAAATGAAGCCTTTCTATAGGGCTTCATTATTCTAAAATATTAAAAACACTTTTCAAATGAAATTATTATTAATATAAAACATTATTTTAGAGCACAAATAAATCAACTTAACTATTTGCAAGATACGGTCTGTTTGCAGTCCTGTAGTTCAACTGAGTTTGACTGCGCGCGGTTGAGCACACGTTTGAGACGCAGGGACCGCTTGCTCGCTTTCAGTTGTAAGCCTGACGGTAACTTTGTCAACTGCAACCTTGTGGTGCATTATAACCGGGCAGTTAGTGAGCTGCCGTTCTTAAATGTCGAAATAGCATGTTAAGAGGTATAGTTAGTATAGTTATATTATGCAAATACTGCAATAGGAAACATCGGTTATTAATAAAAAAAATCATTGCGGCTTCAGAAAAGTTGGACCATTTTCCGTCGTCTACATGCGGAATGCATCATCCGATATTAACAAAAAATGTATGGGACCACCTCGGGATCTACCTTAATAAAACACAGTCTAAACCATTTAAATCGGTTAGCCGGGAAAACCGGGAAGTGAGTCAAATTTAGCTTGCAAGATTTGTCCTAAACAAACATACATTAAATACATACAAAGATAAGAGCTTGTAATCAATAATAACCACAATTTAAAAGGAAATTAGTGTAGATTTTGATTGCTGAAACACAGTTTTCATTAGTTCCGCAACCTCCCATTAATAGTCACTGAAAATTTGTACTTAATAAATTATTTTTACTTAGGTACTTTTTATTTACCCGGCCTTTATTTGATTAGTATGATAGTCCATGCATTTTTTAATATATTTTAATACACTTGAAACCTATCTAGGATTATAGTATCTCGAGAAATAGAAATTTCGAAAACCATGGCCCCATGAATTATACGCAGCCATGGAATAATACTTTAATGTACTTTTTTAAATTGCACAAATATTGGTCTCATCGCGAGAATCAAACCCGCATCCGCCACATTACAGAAGTTAAGTCCAACGAACCATCAATTAAACAGTGTATTGTTAATTAAAGTCTGTGAGAGTGAGTTTAATTATTCAACATCCAAAATTCGTTTGAACGAAGCGCTTGCTCGAATAGTAAAAATACGTTTTATGCATGATCTACTGATAAAATGTTTTTTGGCTCCAACATAATGTTGGCAGCATTGTGTGAAATGCTTTCAACTCCAAAGTGAAATCGACTTTAGCGTCTGTTCTGAAAGCAAACAGACAGCATAGATCGTGTTAGTTGAAAGTTACTGAAATGATTTACAAACAAGTTGGTGGTAAAATGATTGACAAACAATTTGGTGGTAAAATATTCGAAAATGCGACTGGGTTGCACACCGGTCCATAACATTTAAAGTGCCACTCAAAACTTTGAAATACAAAGACCTGCACGGCACTGCAGTGCGCTTGTTACCCTGAGACATTGGGTATTAAGTGTCATAAGCCCTGTAATTTCTCTGGCTACTTTGCTCATCAAACCGGAACAAAGTAATGCTTGTACACTACTACTTGGTGGCACACTTCACGAGCAAAGCGGCTGTACCAACCTAGACGTATACGAGTATTCGCAAAACAGTTAGTACTACCACTTAGTAGCTTATAGATAAACCAAATGTTCTCTGTGGTTCTAACTCACTACCAATTGGCAGCGTACTTAAAAATATCTTTTAAGGCTAAAAATATTGTAAAATTTTCCATAGTGTCGTAAAGCGAAAGTATCAATAATTTCAGTTTATTTTATTCAAAACAGGGTATTTGTACATAACTATGCGGTATACAAAATGGTTGCGGCAGTAAAAACTGTCGTTTTGCTGCGACAGCGTCCACAATATCGTCACAGACTGGGACGCAGTAAAATGTAACACGATAGAAGAAGTAAAATGTTTACAAAATATCCCGTTTCTGTTATGGCCAGTGGTGGAATGTAGTATTGCTTTTGTATTGCCGCTTCAAGGAGAACTGAGTCGGCCGGTTTCTTTGCCGATAGACGTTTGGACTGAGAAATATTTTGGAATCTAGAAGAGAGCTGAAACTTTACTGCAATAGCGACGATGGCTCTGTTGTCGTAAGTTTGACCGTCGATCCGTAGGGCGTAGGTTCGTCGAATTCTACAACGAACCTAAGCTTTCAATGAAGATTATTTCGTTATCCATCCATTGCCGGAGGAGCTCTGTAAAATACCTATTTCAAAGAACTCCTCCAGTTTGCTACCACTCCCAATTTAGGGATCATGGTATCTATTGAATTAGGAAATAGGAGGATCACGGTTTACAACATCTAGATAGGTAGAACAAAATATAACTTGTAAGTTTTTTTCAGTGCACAAACAAGTGTTTCGCTACAGGAATCGAATCCGCAATGAGGAGACATACTGCTTATTTATCCCGCTAGGTGGCACATTAGCTGGTGTCATTTCACTATAAAATTTTAGAAAGCAAAAAAAAAAAAATCGTCTCTGGAATAATAAAGTATGTCTCCAGTGCATTTTAGTATATCCACCGGGCAAACAGCACCACGAAAGTTGTCAATTAGGAATCAAACACTTTTTGTTTTGCTTTTTTTCAGTCATGACATATCATTGTTTTGAAACGGTTGTTGGCATATTTCCCTAAAATGATACAACGACTTGTGTTCACTAAATTATTTAAGATAATAATATATTGTTATCCTTACTATCCATTATTGAAACATTGTAATGGAATTGTAACCCTAGAGAGTAGTTCTATGACGGAACCGTTATTAATAGTGAATGAATTGATAGCAAGGTACATATTATGTTTATTTATAGTATAGTACTAAACACATAACTACTGTAATACGAAGTGTTCTATTATGTACAGAACTTGGCTTTTAAAAGCTATTAAATTTTTTTCAATAACCCGGTAAACAATTTTAATGATTCAATAATAGGTAATTGAGTAATTACCTACCCTAAATCATAATTCATTAAAATGTTTACGTATAAACTAAGTTTTATGAACAAGTTAGTATTTGAGTATTAAAAAGTGCAAAAACAGAGCAAGCACGCTTTAAACTCTTGTTATGGTAATTATTTGAGCTTGTAACCTTATAATGAGACACGTAGGTATCGCACCCAGCATGCCGCAATCATGTACCATTGAGTTGCGCCCGACTTAGCCGTCACACGCAGAGACAAAATTAGGATCAAAACCCTATATCAGCCTCTGTAATACTGTCGCAAGCGGCAATATAATTAAGCAACTGTCAAATTACTGCACCAAGTCGCTTGTAACGTATCAAGTCAAAGCTAAGGGGTTAATACTAAAGATATTGCAAATTGGCACCGTAAAGCAGTAAGAGCACCAAAAGCACCAAACTGTAATCACTGTGACTTTAGTGACTCTCATATTACTCGTACTAATACAATGTTTATCACACTTTTACGTCCGAATTTTCAACCTCGCAATTTCGTAGCTGATACGATCATAAATTCAATGAAATTACCCATCTTTCTGCGCTTCAAAGAGGCCATATATTTCCCGTCGGCGACAGCTCGTTGCAATGTCTACTAGCATTGGGAGATAAATCAGTGGAGTTTAATATACCTATCACAACTTTCCCGAAGGTGTCTCTTTCTTTAAAATATTTAAGGCCTAGTTTTTTGATTGGTTTAAGTTTTTAATGACAGATGCTGTGATTGGGTTGATTGGATGTTGCACTTAGTTGTAGAGCAAAAGGGTTGCAGGTTAAATTGTAAAAAATATAATAGGGATTTGCACTCAACATTTTTTTTTATGTCAATCAATTTGTTTTCTCGTAAGAATTAAATGTCTATATCGAATTCAAACACTAGAAACAACAAAATTGAGAGTCACAGGCGGACGAATCTACTGAGCGCTAAAACACCCCATACAAATTGGATCGAACATCTGACGTCACTTGTTCTATATACATAGGCCGAAAAGCTGTACTAAAAACACGCATTTTGTGTATTTAGCCATGAAAAACTGCGTTTTAGTAACATAGTTGTTATACATTTTTTTATTAATTGAAATATAAAGAATCTGATGTTATCATTTAAATTACTATTAGATGATCAAACAAATCGTTGAATTCAGGAAACTTTTAGAAGCAGTGTCTTTGTGGAAATTATACATTTTTTGTGTTTTTAATTTTTATTGTCGTAATGTGATGTTCTTAAACCTGTATAACGTCAGAAATTATGTATGTTATGTTTCGTGCAACATCCCTATTATGGACATACAAAAGTGAAAATATTTGTTACGTGTCTATAGCGGTGGTGTGGGATCACGATCCTTGAATTTCCTGATTCTCTAGAGACGTGCTATCTTACTCAGTTTATGTTTGTGGTTTGTTATTTCTTGTTTGTTCTTTTGATTGAAGGTTTTTAGAATTACAAAATAGTGTTAAATTGTACTTAATTCTAGAGTTCCGTAGGCTCAGGTGTAAGATTCAGGTCAAAAAGGTTACGTGTTAATGTTAAATTATTGAATATTAAATGATTTTGCCAACCATTGTCTGTGAAATATCGTCTAAATTCAGTTGATGAAATTGCGAGTTCAAATGGTTTGAGAGACAGTAGTCTAGCAACCATTACTAAATTGAAAAGGAGTACCTACAAAAAACAGAGCGAAGTGAAAATGATAACACAGGTTACGGCTAATTGATGAGGGTCACATCTAAATGGTTGTCAGTGAGTGGCGTAAAAAGCTAAACGAAAAGTTACTGAAGACAAATTTATAGTTTTCTTTTTTGAAGGTAGGTCCTCAAATTGGTTGTTACAGTTATAAGATCGGTTAGTTGTTATGTCAAATAAAACCAGAGTTTAAATGCCAAGCTGGCAACACCGAGGGAAATTGTAAATTTCAAAACAATGTTTTACAAAGTGACATAATTTTTAATTGAGTCGGACATCAATAAGTCGGTTAAAACCGATTTTTTTTATATAAATGACGTGATTGTATACCAAATTTTGCCTTGAATTTAAAATCAAACTTTATCAATAATTTTTCTCGTAATAATGTCATGGGCATATTTATGCAAAAATTAGTAAAGCTCGACGGTCATTATGCTTTGTAGGTATTTATGATATGTGAAGACTGAATTATTAAAACTCCCGACGCAATATTCTTGTGATTATAAAATGGCTAAACAGACTCTCTTGAATCTGAGATACAAAACAGCTCAGAAAACTCTTCGAGTCACCTTTCAAACAAAAAATAAATTGGTTCATCCATTTGGATGAACGATGCCGCAGACAGATACACATACACACGTTAAACTTATAACACCCCTCTGTTTGCGTTGATAGTTAAAAAGGCAGCGAGCATTATACTAGTTGGGGACCATATTTGCCGAACATACCTTTCATGAAATACTTTTTGATAATAATTTTGTAAAGTCTGGTCGTTTTTATAGTCCTTTTTTAAATTAAAATTGTTTTATATTTCATGCACGTTTTGTAATTCAGTCTCCTATGTATTTCCAACGAGATATGGGGTTCTGGTTTTCGTGAACTTCCTAGTTGCTCACTCCGCAGCGGCTGTCCTCGGCAATACTACTAGCTGCTGCCCGCGTGGTGATTTCCAGAGGTACCACGCATTTTTATCGCAACATGCTGAGAAAGAAGAAAAATACAGTTTCACAACTGGTTGTTAAATTTAGTTGCCACCCGGCCAAGAGGGAATTATAGACGGACAATTCGAACGATTATCGATAGATTAGATATAGTCTAGTCATGATCTGAAATCATCGCGATTTTCAAATTCACATAACTGCATGAAAGTTGCAACCGGTCATTTGTCACGAGCCGGGCGGCCGCGTGCCTGTTCCGACAGGGCCGGTTCCGGTTGCAAGCTGCTTTTATTAATATTTCCAAGCGAATCCGCGCTTTATTAGCAAACAGCCGTCATGCGGCTGATAAATTATTAATGTGGTCGCGGCGCAGCTTGCCGGTATTGTGACCCGTTTTTTCGCAACGGTTTTACATGTGTTTTCGACTAAAGTCTAGCTTTTCGGCCGGAAATTGGGCGCAAAACGTTGTACGTATATTTTACGAAAGGCTGGCATAGCGATTTCCGGTAGATAATTGAGTGTTTTGATTAGTTGTTGTGTTTAGCAATATTTATGTGTGGATATAGTTCATGAAGGCAATTTGAAAATAGGTAATATTATATTTTCATTAAATTGTCAGAATAAAATCGTGATCATCTATATACAAATAAATAAAATTGAAGTGTCTGTTTGTAATATCAAAATAACAGCTTTATACTAAATACATATGAAAGTATACACGGTACCTAAAACAAAACAACCATTTTTAAAATTTTTGTCTGTCTGTTTGTTCCGAAACGGCTGGAGCGATTTTGACGGGACTTTCACTGGCAGATAGCTGATGTTACAAGGTATAACTTAGGCTACTTTAATTTTAGAAAAAGAATTAGGGTTCCGCGCAAAAAAATAAAAACCATGTAATCGAAAATCTCCACGCGGGTGAAACCGCGGGGCAGCAGCTAGTTTTAAGTATTTCTGTGCGGGAGTTGGGCTGGCATGGGTAAATACTGGCAGGGGGAAATGCATAATACACCCCAAGCGGGACGTCAGTGCAGGCCTTATCGCCCCCACCTAGAATAACAATAAGAAATATCTCTGTGCAGGTAATACTACTGAAGAAATGTCATTAAAGGCGCCACGTTCAGCTCATTTTTGTTTCTTTCCAACCATACTCATAGTCGTAAAAACTTTCTTGGCGATAAGCTCTGCACTGATGTTTCACTCGGCTTGTGTATTTCCCGTGCCAGAACTACTCAAGCCATCTCAATTCCATTATGGATCCTTGATGTCGCCGTGGTCCGTAGATCTAGTAGTTCTTTATGAATGTAGCAAAATTACTTTAGAATGAAGACCAAAAGTGGTCCGGATAAATGATGCTATAGTGACTGGTAAGCAGTGTTTACCTGGAGTACAGTTTATTTTTTATTTAGTATTAAAGACAGGCTTGCATTTGTCTGCAATGTACCTGATGGTAAGAGATGGTGCGGTCAGCAGTGCAACACGCTTACCTATAAGGTACCTATTCATCATCATTATGATCTCTATTTTGAAACACTAATTGTAGAAAGGAATTTCACTCGTAAGCAGTATGTTTTACACACTTACCTATTACCTTCTTACTATCTTATCGTCAAAGACAAAGATTGAAGCAACATTGTTGTAATGACAGTAACAAACAAACATTCGCATTTGAAACAAAAATTATGTACTGCAAATTAATTTAAATAAGTTATTTATTCATAAAATTGCCTTTAATTAAATGTTTACAAAATTGTTTGAAACCATTAAAGAAGAACAAGTTATCCAACAGGAAGCCGAATCAAATACCTCAAATCGAATTTTAGAGTGGTTTACATAACTTAATTATTTTAAAACAAGCTCGTTGAATGTCAGAGGGTTATTTTGGTATCAGTCTAAAAGTTATCCGTATACTTTGTAACTCGGTCTATCTACCAAAATTAGATTAACCATAGCGATTAACATTTACGAGAGTTGTCGTGTCATTAGCCCCACAAAAGTAAATTAGTAACCAACGCTCCTAAGATAATAAAAAAATTATGCTACACTTATTATTAGCAACTGCCCTTTTAAAAATACAGTTTTTGTGTAAAGGAAAATTATTTTTCACGGCACAAAAGAGGCACTTCTGAGTTCATTAAAAATTTTTGGTCACATCTCGATGCCGGCAAGAAATGAACTTTTCCCATTTCTCATTTTCGTAATTACTGCTAATTGAAGAAAACTTAAAAGTGGATAGCGAGCGGATAAACTAAACGTTGATTGAATAAATATATTTTGGATATTATTATGAAATATTAAAAGGAGGCTCTAGATTATGTCACATACTCACGCTTAGATAATGATAATAAAAATATCAAGTAATATTATTTCAGGAGGATCTCGTAAGACGATGTGGTCAAGCGTTGGATGCAGAAGGCAGAGCACTCCACGTATTGTCAGGTTCTTCACTCTGCAGCTCTAACCACAGGTAGCTTGCCCCTCTGCTAGTGGAACTCTAGGTTTTTTTTTTATACTATTTTGTGCTGTTTTAAAATATTGTAAATGTTCTAAATTTAAGAAAATTAAAAATATATTGATTCCAAACATTGAAAATGCACTTTTTAATTAAAACTACATGGAATATGAATAACTTTTGACTACTTATCTACCATTAAACAGGTTGGGGTCTAATATTATTGGCCAAAACCTGACAGTTCACTACTCGTACTGGCCTAATATCCTTCAGCTCTACCTGCAGTACCTCTATTCTGCAGAATCAAAAAATAATCACCGGTACCTAGTTATGTGACTTTTTAATAACATTAAAGCATTCCGATGGAGGAACCATTCTGATAAATGAACAAACATTTAAACTTTAGTATTTCTAATATTACTAGGAAATTACATCCAAATTGATATTCGGCAAACATCTTATTAAACTTTGCAATAACGTAAGATAGCCTCGGAACCTGTTACCGCACGCGGCACGCACCTAGTTTTAGGCGCGAGAACTCAAATAAAAGGAGAATCACGTACTACTGAGTGTTATCACGTCTAAGGCTCATCAGCGGCTGCACGTGACGACTTTAGCGCAAACAGATTTCACAACAACACCACCGCCTTTAGACCTCTAACGATTTAAGGCCGTCATCAACTAAAAAGAAAAAGAAAAGACGGCTCGGAGCTCTTGTTAGTCTGGCAACGTTAATAAATACGCAAAAGAGCGGCCTGAGCTGCAAAGTTTTCTTTCTAACTTTATTACGCCATTAGAGATCGCGTGACGTAGACTCGCACTCTCTCAGTAATATAATTTCGCAAAATGTATCATGTTTTTTAATGTTTTGATTAAATCTTTCACTCCCCTAAAGCGTGTTAGGTGTAATGCTGTCATGTCACAATAGATTACCCTTTTATTTGTTGTAAGGTTCGTACAAATGTGCGTGTAAATAAGTTGATAAGATCACCCCTCAACGAGCTATCTTTGTTGACATTATACAGGGCCTACTCTACTAATCGATGTTATGTACGGTTGTATGTACCTATACTGTTGGCAAACAGAAATTGTATTATTTTTCGTACATACGACTCTGATTTAGTACCTTTTTAATTGCCTCCCTCACTACAGATAATTCTTTAACGTATAACTAACCGGTTTTTTATTATTATGCTAAGCGTCACTACTCTAAAAATTGCAGAGTGATTCGCAAGGAAAACATCGCGATTATAAAATGTTAGACATTTTCAAGTTTTCATCTGGCTAGTCTTTAAGACCTGTCGCCACATTCGAGAGCCAGACCGCATCGCCAGTTAACATCAGTGAGTGGTCAAACGCTAACCTATAGAAAATAAATAAGCCAGCTGGACCGGCGGTACATCAATGCACTTGTCACAATAAAAGTGTTGCTTTCACATTACTTTGAATTTCTTTCTATAATATCTGGCAACAGTATTATATCCCAGATCATATGGACTCTATTTATGAAAACCTACTACCTGATGATTATGAACCGTTGTAGTGACAACGGTAACAGAGTTCAATTCAAGACTGTGTTCCAGTTATAAGTTAGAATTCATAACGATCAAGTCGTAGTAGGTCAGTAAAATTTTTCGTATCACTAATTCTAGCGATTTTCCTTTCATCCTCTGTCCAACTATGAAATAAAAATAAACGTAGACCGTTTCATTTTATTTTGAAGCGGCGTAATAACACTCAAACTTTGTGAAACATCCCGAGTTATTGAAATAAAAGAATGGAGGAAGACTGGGTTTATTACCGATGGAGATAGCGCTTTCTACTCTTTAGTTGACCGACATCAAAAAAGGAGGAGGTAATGTGTTTACAATAATATGTGTGTAAGGCATGTAAGGCATTATGTTTATATAAAGTAATATTTATATAAATGTAATAATAGTATGTAGTATGTATAATTTAATAATAATAATAGTATGTTAATTTAATAATATGTATATAATATGTAACACTTTAGTTAGGCCTTCGGAGTAGGTATACTTTTGTTAAGTAATAATATATTAAGAAATTATAATGTAAAAATAACATATACAGCAAAAAAAGGGTGCGAGCCCTGGAGCTTGCAGAGTATAATAATTAAATAAAAAAAATAAAAAATAAATAAAAAAAATGGCATTATGTTAGTGGGAGGACTAACTCTTCTGCGAGTGTCCGTCTGGGTTGTTACCACCGCTTTGCTCGTGTAGTCTGCCGCCAAGCAGTAGTGTGCAAGCATTACTGTATTCCGGTTTGATGAGCAGAGTATCCAGTGAAATTACTGGGCTTATGAGACTTAATACCTGCAATGCTGTCGTTACCCTAAAACATTATTAGGTATTTAAGACTTATTAACCCAGAAATTTCATTGATATTTATCAAACTGGATAAGTAATACTTGCAGGTTCTTGCTTGGTGGTAGACTACACGAGCAAAGCGGTGGTACCCACTCAAGCAGGCACTTCCAGAATAGTTAGTCCTACCACCTGGTGGAACATGTAACATCAAAATTCCTTCTCAACACTATAGTTGTGATTTCTACTGTGATTAGTACTAGACTAGTACTTCTTGAGTTCTGAATAAGTAAAACACCTATTCTTAGAAGCATACGATCGAAATTAACGTGGCTAGAAATCGTGATTCTATTTCTGGAAATACCGAATCAATTGCTGTTGCATTTTTAATTTAGCTTCAATGTAACAACGTCGATTAGGACACTTAGTTATTCTTTTAGACCTTTTATTATAAATAAGGTAAGTTTGCCTAATAAGGCCCACGTAATTGCAAATCATTGTAAATTGATTGTTAAAAGAGAATTTGTAATAAGAAACACTGGAATCGTATAGTTGTTTTATTATAATGTCAAAGCATATAAAAAAATAATACTTTACGACCGTACTTTGACGAAAAAAACAGTTTTTAAAAAACATGGCAATGGGCCTTCTTAAGTACCCATGTTTTAAACAAGGCCCATAACTGAACCGTATGTTCATTGTGGAGCATGTTATTAAATCAGCTTTATTTTGCCGAAGGTGATGTTCAAGTACTTATATAATCGTCATTCTTGACTTTTGGGGCAGAAATTCAATCAAATTCGAGGTAAAGGGCCATATTAGGACTATAGAAACTAATATGTAGAAAAAAACACGTGTTTTCTAGTTATCAATGAAACAAATTAAAGTTTCGTTTAGTTATTAATTTTCTTGAAACTAAGTCAGTCTTAGAGTAATGAAAATCAGTCACTTTTTCTGTCGATGCCATGGGCCTTATAAGGATTATTAAAATCATATCCGAGGCAGTGGGCCTCATTAGGACTATCACAAAATTAAACTTTGGTAAACTCGACTAATACACAGTAAAATAAACTTTTAACAAAGAACAAAAGAGATTATTAATCGTACGCCATCAGGCAAACGCCTAGCTGGTCTCGTTATCAAATAATATAGTAAAAATAAAAAAACATAGGTAATGTAGACACATTACCAAATGCATAATTATAGGTCTATATATTTATAGTTTCTAAAAATACTTATTTGTAACTACTGCTGTTAATAAGTATTTATTATTATCATTAATTAAAGTATATGTACCATTACTATAAATAATATCGAAATTATATACTTTGGAAGGCCCGGGCCATATTAGGTGACCATAGGGTGGGCCTTATCAGGCACATCACTATGTCAGAAGATAAATAATCAAAACGAAACATAAAATGCAGAGATTTCAGGAACTGCCCCTTATAAACCACTTCTTATCGTATGTTTCACGTTCCAGCAGCGCAATTGTTGCAAAAATATTGATATTTCATATTAAATCACCTAAATCAAACCTATACATTTTACAAATTGAGTGTCATTGACATCACTCACGGACGAAAGCAGAGCTACTGCCAAAATGGCGATGCAAACGCAACGTGGCACCATCGCGCGTCCTTGATTGGTCAATAGGCTCTGTGCTCACGTAATATGACTTTATTTTGCCATGCGCAAATGTTAATTTTAAAAGATGGGCCTTATTAGGAACCGGGCCTTGTTAGGCGAACCTACCTTACGATTTTATTGATTACATCGTCATTCCGTTTTACGAACTAAGAAAGAATTAACAAACCTTTGGGGTGAAAGACAATTTTTTTTTCTCAGACGTACTATCAGTAAAATTTAAAGCCCATCATGCATAATAGTAAAATTTAAAGCCCATCATGCATAAAGCACATCGTTTACACGTTTGTAAACGATGTGTCCTCATCGTTTAAAACACTGGACCTAGGACCTTGTTAATTATTCAAATTAGTGGACCATAAGAAAAAGTCCAATTATTTTTTAACAATGTAACGTAAATGTACTATGGCGGTTCTGTAAATAATTCGGTTGACATTTATTTCTCTAAAAGAATAAAATTCACTTGTAAGAGAAATACAAAAGAAACTTAAATTAACTTAAATAGTGAGTGCACGGTATGTGACGGTAGGCTTCTAAAAACATTGGCTTTACACAAAACACAAACAGATTCTATTACGTATCATGTTAAGATGGCAAATAATTTGGTAGTAACCCTGCCTGCAAAGCGATGGCCCCCTTGGTCGATTCCTGGCCGGGGAACATTTGAGTGGTGATCAAAAAACTCATTTTTCTTGGATATTTAAGATGCTTCTTAAGCATGGTGTATAACAACAAAATCCCCCTTCACGGAAGAGGCTGATGTTTAGCAATGGACATTTTGCGGCTGATGAAGAGATGACCAATTTTTTTAAATACTTTTGGATACTATAAAATACTCAGTCGTAATATTTTTTTCCTCTGAGAATCAAATCACCAGGAGATCCTGTCAACAGCTTAGATGATGTGTTACTTTTGTTTGGAAAGTATTTAGATTCACATTTACCCCCCTAAACGGCCAATTTTGATCAAAATTATTTTTGGTGTTTTTGTTTATAGTTTATATTTACAAATGGACCTGGTAGGTGGCGCAGCAATCGGGTTCTAGGGGTTTTTTGTTTTGTGATTTTGTAAAACGATTACTGAGGTCATCATGCTATGTGTACATTTGGAAGAAAAAATTCTTATTTCATTTAATAATCAAAAACATTACAAAATATTTTTAAACAAACTTTCTCTAAAACGATAAGAGGTTGATATTTAAGTGTTCCCCGAGGGATCAGGGAGCCGGAAGCTTCTAATAAATGAAAGATCAGAGTAATGTAAATAATTAAGGCGGAAAAAAATGTTACAAGAAATCGCCGATAATTGCGCATTAAAGTGTTTTATAAAGATTGAATTTTGGAATAAATTAGTCAAGTGCTTGTAGAACTTATTGAAGCGATGTGGCTCAATCGTATAGTCTGCGCGCAAGTGCTAGTCATCGTGAGCGGCAGGACGGCAGGCGGAGGTAGACTTACGTAAGGCCGGCCTTAGACGCTAATGCATGATTACGTTTTGCTGTCAAAATAACCATGTTTTTGTAACAAGCGAGGATTACGAGGTATTACACCCGCGACTTGAAGTAAAACCATCAAACATCCACTAAAGAGACAAGAACAGCCATACAGACAGATAGTGCTGCCTCTTTCACTCCCTGATTGGACATACAGTGACGACTGCTCTGCTTTACGGTACACACATCACTTGTCCACCACTGCATATTTACCACGACTGCACTGTAAACTATTTTTTTAGTAGAGATCGTAGAAGCAGCTTCGTCTCTTTCACTCCCTCTAACCATGGTACGGTTAACGCTCAAACTAGATTACCACCAACCTTCACATTGGACGGTACGATATGCGTCAAGCAGTGATCGTGGTTTTCCATGGTTTGCGCGTGGACCGTGTTCCGTGAATGCTTATGCATACATCATGCATTCCGTCTAAAGGGCCCTTAAGCTGACTCAAGCCCTGGTCTCTTGATCGGAACGTATAACGCTGCCTTATGTGGTGTTGGACACATTTTCCCACCACCGCTGACGCATACGGCGACGGAACAAAATACCATTCTAGACGTTTTCCATACGATTACGTCGACACTGCATAATGCAGCGTTGTGCATTCTGATCAAGAGACCATTACTATTATATGTATGCTTACCTAAACATCATCATCACCAATGACGAACAGAGGCTGTATCGAGGTAGGCATGAGATTTAAACTTTTTATGCCTTTCCTCTTAAGTTGTATTGCGGTGAGATGGAGGCAAGTCCGGTGATAAAACTTTTATTGCGACTTCGTGTTTTTTGTCGTAAGTCGCTGCCTAACGAGAGAGTATAGGTGTATATTATCTTGCGGAAGTACCTTCGAGAATTCATCTTAAGTTAATGCTTTTTTCACGACTGCCCAAAAAGGAGTGTAATGTTTCAGGGTTCACGTATTTATGTGTGTTTCTTTATTCCATCATAACATTTAAATGCCTGAACAGATTTGGATGTATCGGGTACCGTTAGAATCCTTACATCTTATTTTTACTCGATATGTTAGCGTCTGAGCACTTCTCATCTGATCTTAAGCGACAATGTGGTCAAAGATAGCGAATACTCTAAATCTAGATTAAAGGCCTGAATGAAAGGGAAGGTGCAATGAAGGTAACAAGCTTATAAGCTTACCAGGTGGGCATTACAATATGCCAGGTGGGCATTTCCTACCACCTTGCTATAGCACTTGGTGGCAGATTAGAAGAGAAAAATGACGAGCTAACTGAGTTAGTCCTGCTATGTAGTAGGATTAGTCCAAACTCAGTTTCGAGTGTTGTTCTGGGTGTGTATCACCATTTTGCTTACACGTACTATAATGTAGTATAAAGCTGTTCGTCTTTTCTTGGGGTCTACTACCATAACAGTTTGAGTGTGCCGGTCATTACCGGCACACTCGAAGTTAGGTATTTTAAGAGATATTGGCAAGCCCAAACACAGAAAAGTATCACTTATAGAAGCATGAAGCATGTTCTAAAAAATAAGGCAGAAGGTTCAAATAACGACATTACATTATTCTTTTTCTTATTTTGTGTGATGGTGTGGATTTATTTTAGGCTAATGTTGTGTAGACCTTTCTTTCAATACTACTCTTAGTATTGTGCCAAGCTCTCCTTAGTTTAGACAGAGAGGTAGGAACGCCACGTCCATAGGCTTCAGACGCAGCTGAATGACTGTTGTCTTACAAGACAACCACAAGTCCCAAGGCACGGTAGCACTCGTAGTAAATACTACATAGCGGCCACCTATTCAAGTACTGGCCGCAGCGAAGGTTTCTTATGTTTTCAGATCACGTTAGAAGGTGAGTAATACTATGAGCGCTACACGCCACACATTTGAGGTGCTCAGTTTGAAATAATTACATTTTCTACGTCGTTACGCGCAAGACAAGCGATAACATAAGTACGTAAAGATTGCTTCGTAACAGTCTGACTGTGTACGTCATTAGGTTGCTTCCTGCGTCTAATTGCGAGGATGGCGAGCCGGCAGGAAGTCCGAAGATTGCCTTCAAACAGCGAGCGTTTTCGCTCTGTCTGGTTATTGAACTAGGGTGAGGTGGATATTACTTTTTCTTTATTATTTTGATGCAAATTGTGATTAGGTTTTGGGGCATACGGTCAATTTCTTTTAGTTTAACGTAATTATTATTATTATTATATGTAATCTATTTTTATTAACACAATGAACATAATTGCGTTGTCTATGCAACATTCGATTTTTCAATTCACGGCCTCCGTGGTGTAGTAATTGATTACCTGGTAGCACAAAGGTTCTTTCGAATAATCATACCTTAAAGAAATAATTTAATATTGTCTTGCTCAGAGGCTCAGCTCTTTTATCTTGACCTTTCGGTGAAGGAAAATGTGATATCATAGCATGGTTGTAGGTTAATTACTAGTTTCTCAAAAACTGAACCGTATATCTGGCGGTAAGTCCCATATACCCACTGCACCTATGCGCTACTGTGGGTAAGTAAAAAGGCATGTTTCCGGGTTACTAAAAAGGCTCGTACTAGTACCAGGCTATCCACTATAGCTTGTCGTTCAAAATCTCTTGCAAATGTATTGTGTCGGTGTGTTGTAGCAGCTGTACTTGAAAGCTGTTTTCTATTGGAGGCCTATATGTATCATCTTCAACTTCATCGTAACATATATCAGATGAGATTTTGGTCAAACAGTAACATATTACCATGATTAATAAATAGGTAACTAACTAATCAAGGTGATGATCTAGGAATTTCCCAGTAGTAGGTAGGTAACAGTAGGTAACTGTTTTTTCCACAGTACCCTGTCGACTTGTAACAATGTTAATGACGGCGGGTCTGAGAGAAAGCGGCCATGATTGATGAGGCCATTAATTAATACGCCACTTCCCTTTGCAATGGAGAAAAAAATAAATGAGCAAGTCGAGATACCATTAATTTGTTAGTTTGGCTTCTGATTGAAAGAGGCGAGTCATTCTGCGCTTTTTCTTCTGTTGACCTAACTTTACATTTTCGTTATTTATACTTCTCAATTATAAAATTAGAATATTTGGTTTTCGCTACGAGCTTAATAGGAAATTGGCGTTAAATTACTAGCTTTACTACCTCAAAGTCTACTCTTAGTAGGTACTTATATAACATCACACCAAGTCTTCTACTGGTAGACCAGAGAGATCACACGTTTACTCCCCCCATTCTTGGATGGTAAATTTCTGATCCTAAATAAAATGATAAAAAAAATCTGTAAACTATTCGACCACTTATTGGCAACTGCCAATCACTTATGTGAAACTGTACAGCACGTAAGTGATTTTCTTTCTTTCTTATTTCTAACAATATTATTGTTTCGGCATAAAATTTGAAGCATGTCGGATAAAGTCATGCTTCTGTTAGTTTTTTTTCATCATGTCTCTCTATTCATTTTATATTTTTATGAAATAAAATCGTATGAATTATATAGAACCGCGTCGCCATTACTATCCACCTAACGCCATATTTCTCAACCCTTTTTCCCGTTGTTCCAAAAGTTTTAATTAGTGCCAGAGGACATTATCCAGGCTCTTCTTGCTTCTGTCTCAGCCGAGGATCTACTTTTCGAAATACCCGATTTTACTTTTAATGCGCGTTAATTTTTTAAGGAAACTTCCCAGTTTCTAAACTCTCGTTCTTAAATTGCGCTTATAATTTTAGCTTTATTATCCGGCTTTCCACTTAAAATTCGTGTCACACCTAAGCGATTTGCTGAAATGCGAATTGAACTAGTTTCTGATTTACATTAAAATCTCTCATCTCCGACCGGTTCGTTGGTCCATCATCCTGTCGAGAACATTTTCTTGAATAGAATGTCTCAAAAATGGAACAAGTTTTTTAAATGACTTTAATATTAAGTTGAAGATAAACTATAACTTAATTGTTATGTAACTGTTATGAGTCTTCGGTTTAAAACAAAAAGTCCACACATGGATAATTTTTGACAAGGTCGACTGCTTAACTGCTGACTTAAATAATAAATTTAAAATAAATATATGAGTAGAATCACTAATCACGCTGAAACGATTGAATGAAATGGTCTAGAACAATGAACATACGTACAGAACAGTAGATTCCTTGATCGACACACTTGGTGTATATCATCCTATAGAAAATACACAGTTTTCGTGGGAAATGCATGAGCGTATGACGTGATTTTTGGCATAGATATAATTTATAGACAGGAGATTAACATAGGCTACTTTGTAACCCGAAAAAATGCACGGTTTTTGTGGGAACGCGGGTGAAACTAGTGTTTTATATATTTTTTATACTAAGAGAAGCAATCACTTTTTGTTTGGCTAGCTTGTGTGACATCTGTCACGCATACACTATAGCCGCTATTGTTACATATTCTAACTACAATAGGCGCTTAGGTTTGTCCAGAACACAACGTTAAATAAATACGGTAGAATATACTAAATGACGGAGCGAAAATATTTCATCAAAAAATTTCATAAAAATAAAATGAAGCGTCAATTTCTGCTGCACATTAATCTGTCAGCGCTCGGTTACGGAAAACTGTGAAAAATATTGTCGATTTGTATTAGACAAATTACGACGCGATGCAGCTGGAATTACTTTTGCGGGCTTTGCGAATTTATCTTTTGCGGGCTATGCGAATTTATCTTTTGTTTCTGTACTGGGTGAGGCTTCATACCTACCGGTACATTTGCTAAACCGATTTCACAATGAGGTTATCAATCCGATATATATGTGTGTAATATGGAACTGCAGTACAAGGTGTATACGTAAACGGTATCATTTTTTAAGGAGGTGATATACGACATGAACCTATAGATTTTTATAATCAAATGTGACATTCTTAAACAACAATATTGATACAATATTTCGAAGAAACTGCCTATAACAGATCTGTAAGGAGTTCTTGAGTTTAATTTTTCATCTACATTTCAACCCGCATTTTCCTGTTCTGTACAAACCGTGGTCTCCAGACCTCGCGACGTACATTTCTTTCGGCTGCATTCTGTACAGTTTGCCCCGAGATGTATTAACGAGTGACAGCAATAAAAAGCACAAAACTGGGTTGTCGGGTTGCACAATGACGGGGCCAGACACGGTGTCAAGCACTGAAAATTATGTCCATTCACCCGACTCTGCCGAGGATTAAGGGAAACGAGGTCGCGTCTTAGCATTCAACTTGTCGCCGACAAGTTTGAGCGTTTCAAACATGACGTAAGTTATAACTGACATGTTTTTTTTCACAAGTTTGCATTTGAGTATCTCACCTGAGCTTTAGTAATTTTGTTTGAAAATTTCTGTTTTGAAGCGGTAAAGGCTCAGCGGTATTAGTTAAGGGTCTTACTAATAAACAGTGTATAACGGTGATATAATTATACAACAGTTAGTATTGTCTTTGTTGTTCTTTGACAATTTTAAATTTAATCGAAAGAGACGAAACATTGGTGTCAATTCTATTATTTCATACCTAAACTAATTTTAGTTTCGCTCACTCTCTTTCCAATGCATAACATGAGAAAGAGACGGAAGATGTCTGACAGATCTAAATTTTGTTTTAGAGCTGTCAAATATCTTTCGATCTTGATAAATTAGATGCCACTGAATTCATTGCCATTAAATTTACACTACACACAAGCAAGTGGATTAATTTGACAGGTCTAAAATAAATTTCATCTCTTTCTCATGTTATGCATTGGAAAGAGAGAAAGAGAGAGCGAAACTAAAATTAGTTTAGGGATGAAATGATAGAATTGACACCATTGTCTAACTATTTAACCGTTATACAGATTTTATTAGTAAGACGGTTAATATAAACTTAAATCATACAAAGAGCCTACATAACCGAGCTTACAATATTCACTACAAAACCAGTTTAAAAGTATAATAACACTCAAGTAGTATTCTCCGAATAGCCGTCCATGATCCCCACATAGCAAATATTATAGTAACGACATTGTTTCACTGTGCACGAAGCTATTGCGCTGAAAACGTCGGAAATTTTCCGCAGTAAATGCATTTGATCTTCTTTTCAACGATGAATGGTCTCAATTTGCGACAGTTGCCTCGTTTAGATTGAATACGTACGAGTACGCCTACAAACACACGCTTGATGACCTTACTTTGAGTATTTTAAATGTGAGATTAAGTTTTTGTACTGAAAAGTAATAAAATTCAAGATAAGCAGAACATTGATAACGGATTGTAACGATTATAGCAAAATATTTCAAGTGTGAAAAGTCGCAGTTTTTTTACTCAAATTTATAACTTTGTATAATATATAGCTGTAGTTTTGATGACAATACAATAATTTGGTATCAAGGAGCTGCGGCGCAAGTACGGATCTATTCGGGTCGATAATATTCGATAAAATTGACAGTTAAAATCGATAAAGTTGGTATTATTCTATTAAATTGAAAGTTAAAATCGATAAAGTGGGTTTTATCGATTTTAACTGTCAATTTTATCGAATTTTATCGACCGAAAAGATCCGTACTTGCGCCGCTGATCTGATGATGAAGCCAGAAGGTGGATAGAAGAACTCTTCAGTGGCTAAAAGTAGGTAAACCCACCGAGTTTGGGCTTATAAAATGATACGTTTTGACAAGTCCAATAGATTGTACTTGGTGTCGAGGTTTTGACGATGGAGCCAGAAGGCGGCCATAGGAACTCTGTAACGAAACGACGTAACCACATCTAGCCTGGGCTTGTATTATTTGTCTTTACAAGTACACTGATCCTAGATGATGTCCAGGGTCCTGATGGAAGATGGTCACAAGATTACAGTAAGAACGTTATGCGTACAGATTACGTAAGTATTTTATAAAATCTTGTTTGGAAAAAAATATTTTTCCACAAAATGCTCGTTTCATTTCAAGGTTTAATTTTTTCATTGCCAAATTGGTTTTTAGCTATTTTCATTACTGTATGTAGAAAATGGACGATTCATTATTTTTAAATATAAAACATAATTCAATAACCTTTGACCAAACACTACTAAAAGGTAAAAATAGTCTCTAATTCAAAATATATTCAAACAAACGATCGTTAGTACAGAAGAGACCACGGTCTACAGAGAGCACAAAAGATTGTGCCAAGGAAAATATTGAACCGAAACAGTCTTGGTAGCAGTTGGGATTAATGTTAGCCAAAAAGATATTACTATAATAGCCAGCGCTAATGAACGCAGATGAGACTAGAACTGTTAAAATTAGTGTAATATTATAACAGACGTTGAAAGTTCAGGAGTAATTGTGTTACGGAACAATGTGTCAAGCGGATGTAGTTTTTGTCCAGTTGCATGATTTTAATGTGACACACATTAACACACATTCCACCGGGTTGGTACCAACGCTTTGCTCGTGAAGTTTGCAGCCAACCAGCTACGTGCAAGCATTACTGTGTTCCGGTTTGATGAACAGCGGCGCAAGTACGGAATTCGGTTCGATAAATTTGTCGAACCGAAAACTCGATAAATTTATCGAATATTGCGAGTACCGAAGTCTGATCGTAAAGTATTGTAGTAGCTCTATATTATCAAATGATTCGTCCTAGCTATTCGATAACTTTTGTCGATTGTATGGAGGCTCGATAAATTATATAAAAAGTCGATAAAACTCACTTTATCGATTTGTATTGTCAATTTTATCGATTGAAAAGATCCGTACTTGCGCCACAGAGTAGCCAGTGAAATTACTGGGCTTATGAGACTTTATACCTAGTATCTCAGGGTAATGAGGGAGCCTGCAGTGTCGCGCAGGCCTTTCTGTTTCAAAGTTCTGAGTGGCACTGCAATTGTTATGGGCCGGCGTTATGCTTACCACCAGGAAAACGACCGGCTCGTCTCGTTACCAAATAGCATAAAAAAATACAACAACTCTTATTTCTCGTTTAATTTTCAGGTGGAGTCAAGATTTAGATCTTCCGAGAAATTTTTTCATATATGTAGGGAAATTTCTCAGGCTTAATACAAAGCACATGCAAAGTTACGTAAAATATCAAATTTAACATATTATTTGTAACACTCAAATCTATTAATTATAATATTTAGCACGCAGGCTGGTAGATAAATAATTAATTAATGTGCCGAGATAAACTCCCCTCTTGAGACAACATCTAAAAGAGTATCCTATTGTTTTTATTCAGGGGGAATTGGCTTATGAAAGCGTTTCAAATTTGCAAGAGATTCAATTTACATAACGGCGATTTGTACTTCATAGAGATTAAACCATCTGCCGTTGTTTGCCGAGCCCGACTCGTTTTTACCCTGGACGCTGTAAGAAGGTTCTATTTGAAACGGTCCTTAGTTTTGTCTTTGTAATAGATCGATTTAGTTCGAGAGGCACTGATTGAGATGTAGATATCGCGCTAGTAAACAAATGAAGGTTTTGAGAAAGTTTGAGAGGTGATTTTGTTCGAAATGTATACAGGAAAGTAATGCCATCATATAATTTTTCCTGTGGACTTATTCAATAAAAAATAGCTATAATAATTAAACTTTAACTGTAAAAAAAAATCTGTAGCTCTTTGACAAGCCCAAATATTTTTTACCCTAAACGTTCTAACATTATACAACATTATTAAGACTGTATCAATACATTTCAAAATTAAATTTACTTAAGTTTGATGATAGCTCGTCCTGGTTTTACGATGAATTTTCTGCCTCGGCTCTATGATACCTTCGTTAGTTGTATCTTTCGACTAAAGATCGATATTACACGCATGCGCGTGCGCTTCCGTTTTCGCCATGCTGGCCGCCGGAAGCTACAAACCATGAATACTTTGACATAGTCCTTATTAATCCTAAGCTCAGGAATAAGCTAATAGGTCACCTGACCCTATATTTGTTTTTGGGTTGAAGTAAGACCAATAATTTGATGTTTTTCACAACATGCGAAAATGTGCATTTTTAAGAGTAGGGGAGAGCGGGGCTGGAAGTTACCAGGGTAAGTTGTTCCGACGGCAATAACTTTGTAAGGAAAAGAGATAGCGATTTATGTGAAGGGCGTTATTAAAGCGTCAGGTGACGCGCCGCGCTGGTAGCCGTTTTAGTTATTCCGGTGACGTCGTTTAATTGGCTATGAACATGGTGCTGTCAAAACATCACGTAAGTAAATTTTTTCATGTCTAAACTTTTTGGTCTATCTCTGTTTATTATGAACCGATTCATACGTAACTTTCCTAAATTATAGTGGCATTAGTAAGGTATCCTATAGTTTGAGTAATTTTTAATTATTTCTATTACTTTGCCAGTATGTCAATTTTCTTATAAAAACGAAATTTGGGGTCATTAGTTCCTCCTTCGAGGGGCTGGTTGTTCCTAGGAACAACTTACCCCATTGACTTTTAGTCGTATTTACAATTCTTATGACCATTTTTCTTTTTTTAAGCTTGCAAAACTACAACAGTAAGACAAAGAGAGGCAAACCCTCCGAAACATTATTGCATCAAGCTGCAAATGCCGTGTCATCAAGGAGGGAAAACCTGTTAAAACTGTGGCTAGAGAACTTGAAATTTGTCAGATGAAGTAACATCGATTTTTTTTTACAAAATTGAAAGCTGGCATATATCCTGCCAATGGTTATAAACCCAAGCTAGTTTTTACCTTGGGACTGGTTATAAAAATAATTAATTTAGATTCTAGAGGTTACCAGATGTGTTTTATGGTTTTTTAAAGTTTAGATAGTTGTGCATCTCATAAGATATTGAAGATCATTGACCTCAATTATAATTTAACTAAATAAAAAAGTTTATCTGGAGCTCTACAGTTATGTATTGTTGTTTTTATAAGCTTAGTTATGTATCTGATAAGATCTATAAGTTAATAGGTCTCAGTTATAATTTAACAAAATAAAAAAAGTTTTTCTGGAGGTTACCAGTAAAGTTTTTTGTTTTTTAATGTTTATTTGTGCATACTGTAAGCGTTACATACATACAAATATAAAAATGGTTGTTTTATTTAAGAAAACCTATGTTATTCTGGCAGTATATGGTCATAATCTAGGCGGAACAACTTGCCTCAATGGTGGAACAACTCGCCCCAAAGTGGGGCTGAATGTTCCGCTCCGAAATTTGTTATAAATGTTCTCCTTTAAAAAAATCTATTGAGATATAAGTAGAAGTGACTATATTAATACAAAACACGATAAACATCGGTTTAATATTTTCACTTTTCGAAAATCAAATCCTTCATTTTCATAATAAAACTTCATGTTGTTTGAAAATCGGAACTTCCAGCCCCTCTCTCCCCTACCACAGGAAAGAAGTTCTAAACATTTTTAAATCTAATTTCCATTTGAAACCAGAAACTCCCATGCTAGCGAGCCATAGTACGAAGCTATCAATAAAAAATGATACTGTAGTAGGTATATCTTGTGATGAATTAATAGTATCAACCTAAACCAATATAATATGCGCGTTTAAACACCCAATTAGTAAATTATTTTGGATATGTACAAATAACCAATAGTTTACAAAATAACTTCCCACAAAACCGGTTTGACATCCCAAACATACCTACGTGCCTAAAGCCAGATATATTTCAATTTTAAAAAGCGATATTCAGGGCGGACGTGATAGGGACATAAAAGCGACTGGAACAGATAAAACAAGAAGCATTGAAGCTGTCCCCTTGCAGTGACATAAAAAAGACCGAGCAACGCAGCACGGAGGAAAGCGGTAGAATTCAAAATGGCATAAAACTGACAAATTTAGATGGAAAAGTAATAAACATTATACGTGTCAACAATTTTTGTTCAATGATCGTTGTAATGGAATTGCAAATGCTGTATGCAACAAATTTTCAATCATATGTATCAGGATAAAAATATTCCTTTTGTCCAACGTCGGTATGGAGACCTTTAGAGCGCCATCGAACGGGATCCTCACTGGAGGTTGTAGTGACTCCAGTTTCCTCGTTTCAAAACATACATGATCTAGTATAGAAATTTGTTATTATTAGTATACAGATTTATACTATTAACCACCTGCCAAGCAGTGCCATCATCAAACAAAAAAAAAAACAATGTGGCAGCAGGTATTGTAGTCGTGTCTCTCCGATATAAACTCGTTGCCAAGGTATTTAGTTCTACTCTTACTGAACAGATACGATACGGCTCCAATACGGTGTGATAAGTAGAAAAACGGATTGAATCTTTCTAGTGGTCTATAAAAGTCAGTGTAACAAAGAGTTGTTCGACCACGCGCAGTCGAGCGCAGTCAAACTACACGCACCCTAATCATCATGGAATAAATAAGCCTCAAAGGTTCATAATATTATTTGGAGATTAATTCATTGTCTCCTCCCAAAATGTATTCATTGACGTCGCGCGTTACTTTTTCGGGGGTAATAAATGTAAACGATCCAAGGGGTGTACAATTAAACGTCACAATTTGCAAAGGGTGTTGGGGCGAGAACGTAGCCAGGGAGGTTTTAGGGGTCCTACTCCTCATTCCCAAAACGGATCGTTACTTGAAAATAATTCTTAAAGAATATGGTATAGGGGGGGTCTATTAATTGAACATTTTCTTACTACATACCATAGTTGTAATATTTATTTATTTTTGTTGTTAACCCCTTTCCGATTAGATCCTAGCTACGCCAATGGCAGGGGTATCACCCACACTGTTCAAAGTTTTAATTAGTGGCAGAGATCATCATGCTGATATTTATCTTAATTCTAACTGTTTGAAGATGAAATGGCGTCGGATTGATGTGGATGTAATTGTTGGTGGGAACTAATTCGATGGGATGGTTTATCAAAGCGTTTATGGAGTAGATTCACAAACTTCCTCTATATTAGCTATTAATATAACAATTTGATTCGCAATAGGGAAGTAAATAGTATTTCTCTCTGCGCTATCTTCAATCGTAAACCGTATTGTCATTAACAATCGGGTATGCCAAAATATTTATAAAAAAAATAGTGTTTGCAAAATGACCTATAATGTGGAGTTGTGAAAGTTGCGATATTTGTATGCATACAATTTGGTTTTTTAAAGCACCATTCTGTTGGTATAACGACGTTTACAGCGTGGTCAAACGGTGGCAGAGCGCAGGTGGCACTCAGCCCTAAAAATGACCAAAGGTATAGGTGACTGGCTCAAGGACCCGCGTGGGGCGAACCACACAGTGCAGCAAACCACGGCTTGGCCCGTCGTCTACATACGAGGGTCAGGAGAGAATAGCCTCGGCGCACGAATTCGTCCGTGTGAAATGAGCCCTAACCTAGATAAAGATCTTTCTCGCGGATCCGAGGTGAGCGCTCGTGAAAGTTATAGTGACTCTAGTCGCATCGTTCCAAAGCCTACATCAGCGAGAAGAAGGGTAAGAAACTCGACAACAAAACAAAAATGACCTTTTTCAACCCATGTATTTTATAACACTAAATTAAAACACTGCATTTGCAGATAGGATGCACAAAAAACTGGTGACATTACCTCGCTGAATAGCTAAACTAAATTTTTTTTATTACAAGCTTTTATTTAACTTGCAATATTTTTTGTATGTATGTAGATTTCTTTGTTTAGGTCAAATATTACAAGCTAAATTAGACTAATTTCCCGGTATTAGATTGAGCCGAAATTTTACATACATTTGTAAATCGGATGACAATGCAATATTATGATGTTACAGAGCTGATATGATGATGGAGCCGGAAGGTGGCCATGGGAACTCTATAATGAAAATACATAGCCAGAGTTTGGCCTCGTTTGATATGTCTTTACAAGTACTTTGATCCTATATTATGATGACCAGGATCCTTAAAAGCTCGTCTGGAAAAATATAGTTTCCCACAAAAAACTTATTTTATATAATTGAATAAAGAAACGAGCCGGTCGTTTGCCTGATAGTAAGCATAACGCCAGGCCCTAACAATTACAGTACCAGAACTTAGAAACACAAAAGCCTGCGTGGCATTGCAGTGCCTTCGTTACATTAGCGCTGAGACATTAGGTATTAATGCGCTACCCCAAGCCAATGACATCCATTATTCTGTCTTCTTTGCATACACTGTCGGTTTGCGTTGATGTAAAAGAGAAAGCAGACCGCGCGGGCCACTATAAGATTGAGTAAAAATTCAAAACACCGTAATTACTTCAAAATTAGATGCCTAATCAAAAATGTACTACAACCAAGTTTTTAATAAGCAAGTCTTGTTAATTTTATCAATATACATTTACAAATAACACAGATATTTCATTGCAAACTTAGTTTTAGAGACACCTTTGTCATGTTTATGATCGAGTTTCGGTAAAAACTTGTTTTGATCACATCAAGATTTATCAGTAATATGACGATTGACGAATAATGACATTTATTTTTTCCAGCTCTAGAAGCTCATCTGATTTGCTGTTATATAGGTCTTAAGTCTCATAAGCCCAGTTATTTCAACGACTACGTTGCTCATCAAACCGGAACGCAGTAATGTTTAGCATTGTTTTAAACTCTCACGGTAATTTACAACTTTATACATTATAACGGTATTAAACGTCACAATCGTATCCCGTTAAAATGTATACAGTAATGCTTGGACATTACCTACTGCTTGGTGGCAGACTACACAAGCAAAGCGGTGGTACTCAGCCAGTTGAATACTCGCAGGTTAAACCTACTTACCACCTGTAAAACCGACGCGCATTAAAAGTCCGTAAACAGAATATGTCATTGTGATTTCGTAAACACGAGTAGTTACATTATAGTGTAAATACGTAAGTAGTAGCTTGACAGGCTCCGCGAGTACACGATTCTCCCAACAAATATTTGCGCATTTAAAGCACAAGTATTTATTTTGGGATTGCGTATTGTGAGACCATGATCTTTGTATAGTTCCCGTTTCCTTAGACACAGTGGATCTTAATTAGGGGTTAGGATCACGAATGTGATCGTTGCGCGTTATATATTTACTTATTCTACAGCCCGAGTGAATTGGTATGTTATGCCGTAAGGGAGTCAATTAACTCCGTGACGAGAACAGCAACATTTGATTTACGACTTTTTGAATTTTTCATTGAAGGTATTTACGTCAAAATTCGTCAAACTTCGTCAGAATTGATAGTTTACGTCAAAATTCTACTACAGAATTTCTGGACAGCCCTAGATCAGCTGATTCATTTGAACTGTATTGAACTTTTTTAAATGGTGATGTTGATGTACAAGAGGCTTAGAAACAATTCCATAAAATTTCGCGCACTTTTGAAGTTGAATTGATATTTTGGTATGGAAATTTGGAATGACATTTTTCCAAGGGAGGTTCTCATAACTTTTAGATAACCACGGTCCTAACCACTCCCTTCCGGGATAACATACCAATTCAAACTCACCCTGTATATGATACCACTACCATGTTCCTTATTACCCGACTTCAAAAAAAGGAGATTATTAATTCGACAGGTATAAATCGTACACGTAATAATAATGGAACTGCAATATATCCACATATTATGATAATCTCGCAATAAATTTCTCAATTTATTTCGTATCTCTTTCTACCTCTTCATTTACTAACATATTCAGCAATATTCAATTTAAGTTATGACAAAGCAATTTTTCAGCTTTCAACGAAATAAAAAGATAATTATGGTTATTAACCTCTAATGAACGTGAAAACTAAACCTTGTAGCTATAATTTCTTTTTGTAGGAAAATACTATAACACATTTTAATCTAGCGTTTGATATGAAAAGTTGGTAAAAATATTGGAAAAATGAAAATTGATTTTAAAAAAGCGGGAACCGACTATGACGAAATGTGTTAAGGGTATCCCATAATACAATTTATTAAAAGACCACTGATGAGAAGAATCATTTAAATCAATTGACAATTGGAGGACAAATCGAGTAACATCGTCACAAAAAATACAGTTGATAACCTCCTCATTTTTGGAAATCGGTTAAAAATAGGTCAAACTTCTATCGATAAATATAATAGGATCCTTAATTGATACAACTACTGCACCCTACCTAGTTATTATTTTCAATCTTTCTGTAGACCAGGGTGTCTATATAATGAAACAGAGTGAAGTTACCTCTATTCTAAAATCTGGAGGTAAGGACACCCCCTTTTTTAAAATGAATGGCAAGACTACTTTCTTGTCCTTCTTCTTGCTCGGCCTATAACATTCTGGAACGGGCAAAAATGGGCCGTTAGTTAACGGGCCGTTAGAGTAATTTATTTTAACCTTCATGAGAGCTCCCTTGGGGCCCATATGAATAAAACAATTTGATTTTGTTACTATCGATATCATCAAATAAATCTATACATGAATTACTGGATACTATATTTATAGAAATGTGAACTACATTCTGGGAACGTAAACAATTAGAACACCGTTCCTTGAAACTCGTTGTTAGCGCATCCTTTGTACAAAACCAAATGGGACTAAGACTCGATGTCGTAAACGCAGTTAGTAATTGGACAGTAAGTGATCTTTTGTTTTGTTAGTGATGCTCTTTGCTGTCGAATTTTAAAGTGGTAGTCGACATCAAAAACACGATTTTGTAGACTGGGTCATGTTGACAAAATGAGCGACGAAAAAATGTAGTGAACGGAATAAGGACATAATAGCTAAAGTAAATCAAGATTTACCTATGTATTACGATTAAATGAAATATAATAGTTATACTTACGGATCCTAGGTAAAGTTAGAGATATATATAACAGACGAGCACGAAGCATTGCACTTAAAAATAGACGAATACTATTGAAGCGAAACAAATGTAGAACTAGCTTTTGCCACAAGAACCGTGCATTTTTCCGGAATGAAAAATAGCCTATGTTAACACACTAACAAACACACTTTCACATGTATAATAATAATACGGGTAATGTAGAATAATAATAACCGAAAAAATATCTGGATTTAGTCTTGAACCGTATCAAGTTGAACAACTGTTTATAATTATTTTTCTCTGTCGTCGTTCCTCGAAATGTCAGCAGTACGTAATTATTGACATTGTCTTTATTGGTAGAATTTTCCTTTGTTCCCATATGTAACAAACATGCTGAAGGTATTTTTCTCTTATAAGCTGATTGGGCTTAATAGAACGTTACATTGAACGTTATTGGAACCGGTGGTCTTTAAAGTTAATATCATTTTGAAACAGAGAACGAGGTAGGTATTGTAATCATTTCATTAACATGCTCGATAATAATATTGGATTTCAGGAGTACTGGGATTGAGTATATTCGGAAGTGCATATTGCAAATTATAATTATTTTGTTGCTTAAATTGTTTGGTGTATTATTAGCATTTAGTAACAAGCAGTTTTGAAATTTTACTTTATTAATGTTTAGAATACGTTCACAAAAAAGCCGTTACTACCTCAAGGAAGGTCAGGGAACGGTCAGTAATTTTATATTTATTTAATTCTCTGTTTCATTTTAACAATGATTTAAATGGTTACGTATTTGGAACGGTTTTAGGGGTCTGACCTAAAAATGGATTCGTGTCAAACTCAATGTCTCGAAAAAAAATTCCTCTTAATGAAACGCATGTATAATAAAAACCAAGATTTTAATGAGAAAACGTTTAATATCTCTTTACGTTTCATTATACGAAGAAAATCTTTCATAAGTTGTAACTTAATTAACATTTCAAAGAAGTTGCTTACTCTCGTTTCGGGAAAGGGGAGCCCTTGTTTTAGAAAGTACTTTCGGGACTTTTATTTTGAGTTTCCGGTGCTGATCGTGAGTCGGGTCTTAATGCCATTAATTTGTGAATGACAAAAATAATAACAAGAATATTGAAAAATAATTAATTTTAAGGCAAATAATAATATAGCATCAAAATAGCTTCACTCCAAAGTGTTTTTAGCAAAATCAGACGACTTTCTGGAACTTGAAAAAATAAATGTCATTATTCATCATATTACAGAGATAATCTTGATGTGATCAAAACCATGTTTTATAAAATTTACTCTATCAAAAAAATTTCAAGGCTACATCTAAAAATAAGTTTGCAATGAAATATCTTTATTATTTATGAATCTATACTATACTAGATATAATTAACTTATATAGATAAAATTAACAAGAGTAATGTATAAATAACGTATTACACAATGATAAAAACTTGATTGTGGTACATTTTCGATTAGGCATCTAATTTTGAAGTAGATACGCTATTTTGGATTTTTACTCTATCTGGATCTCACTGGCGCGCGCGGTCTTCCTTCTCTTTTACATCAAAACAAATCGACAGTGTGCGCAAAGAGGACAGAATGCTGAAGATCATTGGCTCAAGGAGGCACCTTAAGTGACGCTTGGGCCAAATAGTTGCTCAAACACAATCTACGGCAAATCGGACTAGGTTGGGCATGATCAGTTTTTATTATATTAAGCTCAGTAAAATAACGTTTAAGCTAGGACTTCTAATCCCACAGCCTATCTTCAAACTTAAACTTTAAGCCGGAGCTATTCTAGTGTTAGCTGGCTACCTTGCTTGAAAAATTGTGTTTCACGTTGTTCTACTCTCAAGTTAAGATTATGCAAACTAGTGTCCAATCGCTGGCTAATCGAGAGTAAAAAATGTACGGAGAACAATGATATATAATATTATGTTTGTAGATGGAACAGTCAAAGCTCTGATAAGTTGCCATTACTTCTGTTTTTACGTGGCAGTGCACTGAGTCCGGAATTTGTCTTGGAGCTTTGTTGGACAATTAATTTTCAGTAAAGGTGACGTTCATTGCTTTGCAGATCCCTTTATTTGATAGCTGTGTTTCATGCGTCGTGTGGGTGTATTTATTTGAGAGTCTTTATCTGGAAAAAATAAGACGGTACATCTACTTTTTCTATGGGACCAGCAGGAATATTATTTATCAATGCTCTCAGCACAAAAACGCTGATGTACAATTTGACTTTAAAACAAATGAAAATGGCGGGCCAGAATATTTAGATTATCTATAGGCTTACATTGATCTATTATGTAGTAAGTATTAATTTTTCTAAGTGAATTGTTGAACGGTTAGATGTGTTTAGTAGTATTTGTGCATGATAGTTAATATAAGCATTGTGCTTTTATTCAAAAAAGAAAAATGCATTTTTTTCAATTGTAACTGCGATAAAGTTTTAGGTGGCACTTAAATACATTTTTGACATACCTATAGATATTACCACCATGTCAACAAATAAACAACAAACTGCTCCTATGTACCGCCAGTTAAAAATATGAGACATTGCGTTGTGCATTAACAAATGCCAATCATTGACAATGCCGCGTATTCAAAATGACTGTTTTAATTCCTAGCAAGAAAATTCACTAGAGTAACCTCTATGTAGTATTAAAAACAATATTAAGTTAGTTAAGCTAACTGGAGTAAGAGGAGAATTGTTGACCTAATGCGGTGAATTGTAGATACCTTCCCATTACATCTAAGACCTGTGAAACTGAGCTTTAACTAGTTCCAGTGTTATGTCCGCTTTCTCAGGTTTCTGGCATCTTGTCTTGAACCTTACACACGGAATGCATGGCAATGGAATGCAACGTTAGGGCAGTGCGGGCCACACGTGTTACAGATTCAAAATCTCATTGCCGTATTTGAAGCTATCTGTATTCAGTCGTTTTCAGCGCATCTTGCGTATTGGGAATATTTAGAAACTGTATATCTCCAGTAAATTTCACGCCGTTGATCGATTTTTGTATATGTTTACTGTTCTTTATATACTTATATGATAATGAGGCGAGCTGGTCGTTTGCCTGATGGTAAGCATAACGCCAGCTCATAACAAATGCAGTGCCACACAGAACTTTGAAATATAAAGGCCTACGCAGCACTGTAGTGTGCTCTTACCTTAAGATATTATGCTTAGTCTCATAAGCTCAGCAATTCATACATCGATATATTAGCACTATTGATTCACTAGCATCATCTGGCGAAGAAAAACGTCCACTGTTGCATATTTGGATTTTGCTATAATACACTACGCTTGGCAGGCGTCTTGGTGATATCAACAGATTACGATGTTGACCAAAGAGAATACTGCTGCCTATTCTCTGGATATTCCCTTAGCTGGCTTTTATGGTACGGGAAGAGATGGGGTACTATTATTCAAAACCGGGACAACATGGCCACCATCGATTATTATTTAAAAAAAAGTATGTTTTAGATTTACTTAAGTAGTTTAGGTACTACCCAATACCTTTCGAAGAAATTTTGTGCTTGTAATTTGAGAATTGGCAAACGATGTACATTGATTGATAAATTAACAAACGAGCCATTAAGAAAACTGAATTATAATGGAATATCAGTGTTGAATATTAAACCAGCAGTGGTTGTCAAATTCACTCAGTCCGGAGAGGCTTGCGCGTCATCGATCCTCAGTAATTGGACGTAACTTTTCACTGGCGTTCATGTTCGTTCATGTCCATTCACGTCCAACACGTGTGCATGTGCAAGTTCACACGTCGGTGGATCGCATTATGTGAACGCTCGGTGAATGAGTGATGTTCAGCTAATGACCAATTTGAATTGGTGGATGTGATTGAACACAGGTTTTTAGCAATTACGAGCAGAAGTGTTGATGACAGTTGGAATGAAAAGTGTTCGGGTTGTATTGTGTTATTGTGGCAATTATGAGGTAGTTTTATGTGATATATTATCTCGAAAAGACTATTGAGTATGACCGTTTGTGAAATGAACGATTTTTGTATTTGAGGCAAAATTACATTTCAACGACTGATATTGATTATGGTTTACTAGGTGGTAGGACTATCTCTACGGCGAGTGTCCGTCTGGGTTTGTATTACCGCTTTGCTCGTGAAGTCGGCCGCCAAGTAGTTATGAGCAAAAAATTACTGGGCTTATGAGACTTAATACCTAATGACTCAGGGTAACGAGCGCAATGCGCAGTGCCGCGCCGGCCTTTATGTTTGAAAGTTCTAATTGACACTGCAATTGTTATGGGCCGGCGTTATGCTTACCATCAGGCCAATGATCGGGTTGTCTCGTTATCAAATAGCATAAAAACATGTGCGGGAAGCAGAAAAAATGTTAGCGACGGTCGCTCTGAAGTCCGAACTCACTTCCTAAATGTTGTACCTACGTCTACATTAAAGCCAACGCAAGAAGTACCCATAGATAAAATAGTTTAAGTTATTATTGCGTTGTCACTTGGATCACATATGAATTTAAAATTTAGCATATTCAAGTCACGGGAACCAATTCAAAATTCTGTTGACCCACGCAGAATGACAAATTAAAACTTTAAACATGTTGTCTCTTTTGATTGAATTTATAATTGTCAAAGAACAACAAAGACAAAACGTAGTTTAACTACGATCTAATTTTATAAGAGCCACGTACGTGACTGTAGAGTGTAGAGTGTAACGTTTTAAAAAAAAGTGACTTACGATTCTAGTGAATAAATGTTGGGTATGAAGCAATTAATTTTATTGTTTGCTGAACAATGTTTTCATGTTTGAGTTTATTTATTTTTAGGAATATCTTGTTTAGCTTGGCTCGTAGTTTTTGTTTTCTCTTAACTATTCTCAGTTTATCGGAATAAAGCTCAGTGTTTGGTATTTAGAGAGCCAAAATAAACAGAAAAAAACAAATGAAAAACAAAAAGCTTTTTTCCAGTTAAAAGATTTAATATCGTGCGTGCGAGAAAAACAGTTTTTTATTACACGGCAGTTATCACCTGGTAGCAGCAGTGTGTAAGGCTAAGCCGAGCCTGAGGCGCGTTATTTCATAAAGTAAATATTTATGAGGGAAAGGAGTTTTCCCCGCTCGTCCTCCCGTAAGCCCCCTGATCCGAAAAGACATAAACCTCCAGGGATTCAGTTCTAAGTTCACGAAGGCAATGCGCCGTTAGGTATTTTCTTTCCCGGCGAGTGTCTGTATTCTGTACAGTAAGATTGTTATAATACCTACAGCTATATTTTTTGTTCAGTTAAATTTGTAAATCTTTTCTGCTCCTCATTTTCTTGGACTTTGTGGGAGCGTGCTACATTTTTTGCTATATCAGCGGGTGTTTAGGCAAATTAGCCACTTCAGTTGCACATTACCTTTATACGTGTAAAAGATTTAAGACCGCCATATAATAATGAATTCGAATGAACAAATGATAATCCTACATTGACAACTCTTTGAATTTTTTTTATTTTTAAGAATATATACACATGTACACGTATGATATCAAGGTGGACGTGGGAGATAATTAAGACAGTACCTACAAAATGACCTTTCACATATTTATGCCATTTCTATCTACTTTTTATTCAAACCAACCAGCGAAGCCCACGCTCATACCTTTATCAAATATTGTACCAGAGGCACAATTATACAAGCTCTAAACGAACATGTATCAATGTTTTTCTTAGCGCTGTTTTTTTTAAGTATAGATTTAAACTATATGGATCTCAAATCTGTTGAATAAACTATTCCATTATACCTCAGATTCATCGGAAGCGAAGATAACAAAAGTTAACTGTACTTTAAGATAAGACCATACATTGTACTATCATACATATTTAGTATAATATATAGTTAAAAATTGTTGATATATACATTACAATGGGTTATGTATCCTTTGCTGTAGATTTTGTATACAATAAAGAATATTTTGTTGTTACGGGTAATGTTTTTGTAGTTTTATTGTTATGATCAATAACTTGTACCGAAAACATAATACTTCGTCTTGAAAACATCGAAAACATGATAGAAAATTAGACGTTCAATGAAGATCCGTCTTTGTTACAGTAAAATCGGCAAAATTAACGAAGTTCGTAACTCATAGACGCCAATTAGGACGGAACTTTTCCTTTTACCAATCATAACTCCCAAACAACTTACTAATAAACCTATGATCTATTTGTAGGCGGTACAAGGGCAGAACGTAAATACAAGTTAAGGTGAAACAATAGATTTTAAAATCTATTAGATCATAAGGAGATAAGGGTAGTCATTTCGTATGGGTTCACGGAACCATTCTAATGTTTTAACCTCTACACAATAAGTAAATTGGGAATAGATTAATTGATGTCGATTTTTTATTTTGCTTGTCTAGGTTTCATTTCGTAAGATTATGGCATTGACTGAAAAATATGGAATTTTCTTGCACGTTTCCGCGAAATCCGATGTTGGCAAAGTAAGTTATTATTATTTTGTTCATTAGGTGTCGGTTAGCTTTTATTTAATATAGATTAGTTAGGACAGCTCTATATACCTACACAAAATAATTTAAGCAATGCTTAACATTCAACATTTTCTGTAGTCATATCAATTATTGATATTGATAAAGGATAAATTATTATTAAGCTAGCGTTTAGATTATTGTTTCCTTTATATAATCTTTATGTAACAGCTACGCGTGAATAATATATAAACAGAATGACTTTCCTTTCATAAACAACAATTTAATCAAGTAGAGTGAAGTAGAGGACCACAGGAAAAAGTGTAGATTAGCATCAAGCTTTATCTTAAAGACAGAAAGGTAAAATAACACGTGTACTATCCGAGGTATTGTGCGCTACCCACATAATATATGTGAAGGGTGACTCAACATAAGATTTTCAGGGATTTTTCTCCCTGGAATTTCACAAATAACAACATCGTAGAGAAATAAACAAGGCTTAGGAGATTAGAAATAAATGGAAGGAATATTCTGGAATATTTTTTACTTTTATTTCGTTTTGAGCACAGATCTCTTAGTTTTGAGCTTTAAATATATTTGCATTTTGCAATACAATTTTGGGGTAATATTTCTAGTGGATGATGACTCAAAACTAGCCATCCTAATTCTTTTTTATGTAACTGAGGTCACAAAAGTCATATTTATTTGGCTTATAACTATGAGGCAAATAAATATGATAAACGTTAGAAACTACAACGTATAACCATGCTCTTGTTATTATATAGAATAGGTACCGTCTGTCGTATCGTCAGTTAAATAAATAGAACTGATTAAAAATGTCGAACAGAGGAAATGATAATTTCGGAATTTAATTAGTAAAGGAAATAACCCTCACTTGTTTTTCTCTTCCACGTATAGGTTACGTACTTACGTACTTACGGGTACTTACGGTAACGATAATTCAAATTACGTATCTACTTAAAATTAAAAATACACCTGCGAATTATAACTCAGTTACGGACTGAAAGTATAAGAACAGAGATAAAAAAGTAAAGTAGAAAACTGAACAAGCCTCCGTAAGGTTTATGCAAATTTTACGCGAAATTTTTTAACTCTCAAAGTTTTGTATTCTTATTATTTGCGAACAACAGCCGCTGTATAATACCTAAAGATGTTTTAAACTGAATAATGCCGAAGCAACTCCGAACAATAAAGACGTAATTGCATTTAACTGGTAGCAAGTTAAGTCTATTTAAGGTAAACAAGTAATAAATACAGTTTGACAGATTGTTATTGAAGTATCCAAGCGTATTATCGTTTTAGTAGACTATGGCGGTCTTGGTTTGCAGTCCATTTAATGCATAGTTAGGAACTTCAGTGGAATATGAAGTTTGCATCGGATTAACTCTCTGTTAGTTACTGTACTTTAATCGCAGAAAGCTAATGATGACAAATTTGGTTAAAATAAGAATGAAACGGTTCTGTTTACGTATTTGAATAAATACGTCTAATATGAAAACTACAATTTCCACGTCAATTTGACAATAGTATAAGTACATTAATAAGACAAAAACGTGCACAAATGAAGATAAAAATGTAATTGTGACTTCGACGTTTCGTAACCACGATCAATGCAACTCTATCGTAGCGTTATATATGTTGTTCTTTTTTAATGCAACTTGATCAAAACGTCAAGGTTAGTCAAAATTATATTTTATTTGTGCGTGAATAAACCCGTATTTGAATTCAATTTTCAAAAGTTTAAAAAGTACTACATAAACATTCATGATAAAAACCATGTTGGTAGTAATATTTGTGACCAGTTTAAGTTAAATTTATTTACGTCGAGAGCTTGAATGAGACACTTAATTTTTGTATAGGAATATGGAGATGTAGCCTTTAGGTTAAAATTAATTGAACCAGAAAACTCATGCCATTTTATAGCGGATTAAAAATGTCTACTATATTATATTTTTGAAATAAAAAAAGCCTTGAAACACGGTCTACACATAGACAGACAGATGACAAAATGATCATAACAAGGGTGCCATCTTTTTTCATTTACGAGTATAGAACTCTAGTCACATAACTAATTTAATACTTACAACAAAACTTTGAAGTGATTTGATTTTCATAGTTTTTTTATTTTTTCAGCGATTTATACCGTATACTATGAATACTTTCCAAGAATTTATTGATTAGTAGATAATAGTTTCTATGTATCACTAACATACTTGCAATTAATGCGCTGCAGAGAAATTGTACCTAGAAAAAACATACAGGCACCGAGAATTGATATCTTAGTACATAGACACATAAAAGATTATCCCACTGTGCCACTCTTACCAGGTTCATACACAGCGCTTTCATTGTGTGCAAGGCTCAACCGAGTAAAGTATGAAAACGGTCCATGGTTTGTCGTTTCTATTTCCTCAGCGGTTTAATATCAGGGCACACACAATCTAAATACAGGGTGAGTTTGAATTGGTATGGTATCCCGGAAGGGAGTGATTATAGGACCATGGTTGTCGATTTTGACAAGTTGGATTGGAAAAGGTCAAACAAAATTTCCAAAAAAAAAAACTTCAAACGAGAAGTGCGTGGCATTTTCTGGAATTGTTTCTAAATCTCTTGTAATGAACATTATCATTTAACAAAGTTCAACATAGTTCAAGTGAATCACCTGATCTAGGGCTGCCCGGAAGTTCTGTAGTAGAACATTGGCGTAAACTTTAAATGCCTTTTCTTCAATGAAAAATTCCGTATTTCGAAAACTCGTAAAACAAATGTTGTTGACCCTCAAGAGTAGATTGACCCTCTTTCGGGATGACATACCAATTTAAACTCTGGTTGTATAATGTCCAGGGCACGAAGCATGCGAGTTTACCGTGTTTCCCGGTGTTGGCTGCCGCGAAGGCGGTGCTAAGTATCAAGAGGTGCACCAGCATGCTCCCTCCTCGCGTTGCGGACGCACATTCGGGCGAAATCGCACCACGACCAGGCACTTCTGTAACAAACAAACAGTGTTTCAATAATAAAATATACCAACTCGGTGACCACAAATCGATATTGTAGACCGGCTACCCACGATGGATGACTTGAGATAGACCGACGATCTGGTACCACAAAAACCGTTGGGTGCAAGATTCTAGTACTCGCATTTCAAATTTAAAAGTTTTAGCAAATTTAAAAGTTGTTTTAGTTGTTACTAGGTTTTAGGTGTACAGTGTTATGCTACCAATAAAAGTTATTAAGTGTACAATTCAACTGTAACTGTATCTATAAATAAAAAATAAGTAGACTAACATTTGACTTTTATCTGTCTAGGTACCATTACCAGTACCACTGCTTTGCTCGTGTAGTCTTCCGCCAAGCAGTACTGTGCAAGTATTATGTATTACGGTTTCATGAGAAAAGTAGTAGTGTAATGACTGGGATTATGAGACTTGTGGCTTATGAGCTTATGAATGTCTCAGCGGAACGAACTGATTAGAGTGCCTTGCAGGCATTTGTGTCAAAGTTCAGGCACTGCAATTTTTAAGGATTGGCGTAAAGGTCACCACTAGATAAACTGAAGTGCTCCTCTCGTTACTAAGTAGTACAAAAAAACTTCACCATTGCAAAAAAATATATGTTATTTCTTACTTTCATTTACCCCTTTGAAGTACAACAAAAAAATTGATACGACAGATGAAATCAGCCAGAACGCTGATGAGGCTTCACTCAAGCGAAAACCAATTGGAGGTAGTGACGGGCGATTACGAATAAAATATTGATCTATTCGGTTGCAGTATTAAATTACAACCGATCAACAATCCTTTACAATAACATTTGACTATTTGCTCAAAGGGTCGTAGGTCGAACGAATCAAATGAAAACAATACTCGCTTGTCAATTAATGTTTAATTGCGCAATTAGCACTTTCTATTTTTATTCAATTGTTTCCTGTGGCAACGCACGAATCGACTATCAAATAATTACGAATTAGTTGGAATAGTTTCCAAAAATTAACTTATAAAATAAAACACTTGGGCTTATTAATAAATAGTGTTAAATAGCTGTTGACTCTTAATTGTCAAAGAACAACAAAGACAAAACATAGTTTAACTAAACCACCATTTAATACTGTTTTTTAATAAGAGCCTAAGTAGACTGTATAATAATAATATTATTTTACCATACATTATAAATTTACACTCTTATTTGTGCATTACAAGCAAGCATACGAGATTATTATAGCTTAAGATAAAATAATTTAGATCAACCATTCATGTTCAACTTAGTGAAGAGAATGAGTTTCATAAAAGGAAAATTGACTTCTCTTAGATAACAGTTCCCCGCGTAGGAGTCGGTGTATGTGTTACATAATAATAAATCACAACGCCATGTGTAGCGCGATAACGCTTCAGCTTCAGAGACAAAAACTATTCATTGGGATCGAGCACCAAGGAGGGTTCGAGTGGTCAAGCAAAGATAAAGTCACTGAGAAAATCCAGCCAATTTATAGCAAAACCCCAAGAAACATTCATTGAAAATTTAAACAACCAGACGTTTGCAAGTATTTAATCTCGGATCAATGGACGGATCATGGAATTTAAGCTTCAACTCAAAATACAAGACGCATTTAAAATAGACAAGTTATTCATAAATTCCCGCAATTTCCTTTCAGGAAATTTTAAAGCTGTGGCTAAGTAGAGCAGGAAACAAGTACCAATAAGAGTTTTCGTTGTTGAATAAAATATAATTCCATCGGAACCGGGAGCGGTTTGAATAACAACTCTTTAATTGAAAGTTTAGCAATTTGCTCTTACCCTCTGGAATGGACCCGAAGAGAGCGGGGCAAGTCTCATCCACCGCGTTTCAAAATTGAACGTAGGCAGATGCGCTTAATTACCGGGCCAGATGTCGCCCGCCCCTCCCGCCGCTTATCTCGAGATGAACCTCCACCTAGAGGCCACTACGATATTCGCTAAGAAGTGCTCAGCTACACTTTTTTTCGGTATCCAATTCGCATGCCGCTGCCGACAGTAATTAAGAATTTTATTGGGGATTAAGTAATTAGAAGTGTCACAATGAGAACGCCTGTCGGAACTGTGAGGAGCAATTCACTCAAATTGTTTTCATTTAGCTAAATACCGACTATTTCCCAGTACCTCTTTTAAATTACAAGGATGGTTGCGTATAGAATGTAAAGCGTACCGGAAAACATGTAAGAGTCGATGATATCTTTCGAGTGTACGATACAGGAATGTTTGAGTTATAAAATTAGGTAGGATTTTTCCAATAATGCCCGTGTAAGTGCCCTCCAGTCGGAGATATGAGACGAAGGCAAATAGAGAGATAGCCGAGTATAAAGACGTCGTTATGGAGGTCGGGCTCCCTACGTGCGGTGACGTACGAGTGAATCAAACTTCTCTTTACATTTTATCTAACTGCAAGGGCGGTCGGTTTATGTACCTCACCCTACTTGATTTAGTTTTGATGGCGGAAGGGAACAGCTTTCAGATAAATGATTCCCAACAGCCCCCCAAGGCGTCGAGTGATTTGAACCACCAGATTTGCAACAATGTTTTAGTTTATCGCCTCTCGGAGGTTTTGTCGGTGCAGCGTTTACAAGGGATGTAATGAAATGGATTTCATCACCGAGGGACGGTTGAGTGGATTAGATTATTATTGCTCGGAGTGACAGATGGGATTTGGGAAGGCACTTCGGGTAGCAACTACATCGACCAATCGAAATTGATTACATTGTTACCTAGGCCACTCGGTTATTTTCACTTACTCGATAGAGTTGGTGGGTATTACGACTGAACTAATATTTTGAGTAGGGTTGATAAATTCTTTCACGCTATGAATAAATAATTTCAGAACCGAAATTAGGGTTGGCCCGTGTAAAATGACTAAACTTCAACCTTACAATTCTTGGTTGAAAGCTTGAAGTTTATTCCCATCTCAGAAGTATTACATAAATCTTATCTAGAGCGCAATTTTTGTGAGATTAACTCAATTGTTATTTCGGTAGTCGAGCATAACACTAACAGGGCGTTACGATCTGAGTGTTTCCTCAATCGGTGCCAGAAGCGAAATGTGTTAATGCTTTGTTCTAATCAAAGAGTCGTTAGCTCGGGGCGAACAGTCGATTATGACTATTGTGGAATGGGAACTACACGACACATCCGAAAGATAAGGGAATGGCATCTGTGGTAATGTAATCACTGGGTTGGCTCACTATAATAGAGACTAGCCATTAAAACATCAATATTGCCTTATTTATATATAGCGTAATAAAGACGTATAATTTGTTCAGTTAAAATTACCAAAGCGTCTGGTAAGTCTTGATCCTCCTTGGGTATAAGTATGACGGGTGAACAATGAACAATGACAACTCTAGACTTGGGTGATGTAGTGATCAAAACCTACCACGAGTTTAAAAAGCATAATATTGCAGGTCAAACCACTAAAAAATCTAAACACTGTTTCAAACTACCACGGTTATTCACAACTTTTATATTACTGTATCGGGATATTTACCGTGTTTATTATTATTTGATGAGCTCCTGATATTTCGTTACTGTTGCAAGTATCATGTTCACGAGAACATAGTAAATATTCAAGTAGATAATGTATAAAGTAACAGAAATATTTTGTAAATCAGTTCTATATCTTTGGGGTTCTAAGTCATTCATTATAAGCAAATGTTTTATTATCGGTCGTTTAAGTCTCACCACATTTTTGGGACAGTGACGAAAGTACAGTTTTATACTTTCATTTTAATAGATTTAAGATATCGGTCGCCTTGTTAAGTTGAACTGTTAAAAATAACATGTTACCATAGGATTTTATAGAAAGGTCTATTTTTGGCACTGGTAAGGTTATAACAGTTACTGTTATTCTGCCACAGGGTACAGTAGACCCGGCCAGTTTCAATCCATTTAACTTGTTTCAATGAGTCTTTTGAAAAGCTCTGATAAAACCCCCGACGCGCTTTCACTAGAATATTATTTTAACTGTTGTTTCCAGAAATATGGTACCAAACGAATTCCTACTTTCCTTATCAAAGCTTCAAGCTTTCAACCAAGAAATGTAAGTAAAATTAAAATAAATTCAATTTCACTCAAAGCTAGTCAAAGCGTGAACGCGGGTGAAGAGGACCGTTTTGGACTGACTAGGTAGCAGAATATGCCTGAAGCCAAAACCATATTCCTGATTCGAGAGAATGCAATTTCGCACCTGTATTTTTTCTGTTTCTTTTTGTATTTGCGATCAATTGCTTTGAAATTATAAATAACAGATAATACATTACTGAGATATCATTAAATTTAATTTGTGTACAGAAGTTTTAAGTAGATGTGATTTAATACGTCGCAAATAACATGCAATAAATAAGTTCGTGACCTGTTAATGATAACAAACAAGATAAGCCCAATCACATTCAGTACTGTCACATACATTTTTATTCCTCGGATTTCAAGAGCATAAACCAATAATGAAACCTCACTTGTCATTGACACTGGATTAAATCACAAGCCAAGTAACAAACAAGAAAAAATATACTGGTCACAAAAATTATAGGAAGAACTCTTCACAAATTGACCCAATCATAGCACACTAAATTGAAGCCTATAAATCAAAATAAGTCATACCTATTGGACTCACAAAAACGAGGTTTCGATAAAACATGAACCAAACAATTGGCACAGACGCGGTTGCGTTACATTTGGGAATTCTAACAGTAGTACTAAAAATAACTCGCTGATAGATTGATTGAGCTCCAAATTGAATTGTATATCTCGTTTTTCGTATTAATTTGCAGTATTTTTTACTGCATTTAGATGTTATTCATGTCTATGTACGGTTTTAACGGTATTCTCGCTTATTGTTGCATTTCATGTTAAGTTTTTTTTATCCCTAAACATTCTGTTAATGTGGTGTTTTAATGAAGAATTTGTCTTTCTATATTTTTAACCAAATATTTCGTAAGGTTTTCATTTTTTTAGCAATTCAAAAGTATAGTGTATTTTTCTCGGAACGCTTGTTGTTATTGTTTTTAAATCAAATCAAATAGAACTTAACAGTTGTATCTACAAAACATTTTAAATTTAAAATAAATAAACAGATGGGGCACTGATTTAAAGTAAACAAATAATATTTACAGCTATATATATTTGCTAAGGAATCTTATAAATAGAAATCTGGGAGATGACTTTATTAAAAGTGTTTACTTGTCAATACAAATAATAGACAAATCTAACTTTGAAAATATAAAATGCGAAGACAGTTAAAATGATATATATTAGCTTATTGAATTTATTAACAATTAATTGACAAGACGTAGAGACATGCGTTTGAAATTACAATTTACGCATACCCATTGCTAAATTTTATGAAATAAACAAAATTGCAGTTACAGTGCTACCTAGAGTTTTTAATTTTAGATGATTGCGCTTCAGCCTCTAGGCTGAGAGCTAATGTCTACATCAGATCTCAGATCCACCCTTAGTGCCCTAGGTACCATTAAATATACATGAAGATAAATACGTATGAGTAGTATATTTTATGACAGTCAGGTAACGATACTCGTAGTTCAAAAATAGAATTACATTGATTTGACCTTAAAACATGTAAACTTTAACTCACCTGATTTAAGCATTTAGTGGGTGGTAGTGAACTGATCACTCTCTTTTTATTACACTAAATTTCTATTGTATTTTGAGTATTACAAAGATTATTGCCCTATTTTGCTGCTTATGTTTGTTGAAACACGACGCACAATCACTGCTCTCCTTCTCAGTTAGATACGTATAGTATGATGATTGATGGTGCTTAAGATAGGTGGCGTGTGCAGCGTGTTATAATGGTATAGCGGGTCATTTAAAATTATATTTTTACTTAGAAAGCATGCTTAAGTAGGTTAGAAATTGAAAATGGCTGTTGCACCTTAACACTAAAGATGTTTGAAGTGTCACTATGCTTTTGTTTTTGACAGATTATAGAAGGCACTTTTTTATTATACGATGGTTTGGCTAGAGTTTCGTAAAGATTATAATTTATAAAACACACAAACCATGGTTACAGAGGTTCAACTTATCATAGTAGTTTCAATACTGCTTGTACTAAGTTTATTTATTAGGTGTACATTGCAGATTACTAAAAATACATTTAGATATACAATCATGAACAGTGAACATGAAATAAAATTAAATCATAAAATAAAATGAAATTAGTTTAAAATGCTTTTCAAGATTAATGCTTATGCTTATGAGACTTAATACCTAATGACTCAGCGTAACGAGCGCACTGCAGTGCCGCGCAGGCCTTTGTGTTACAAAATCTGCGTGGCACTGCAATTTTTATGGGCGGGCGTTATACTTACCATCAGACAAACAACCAGGTCGTCAAAAAAATGATGTCATTACCCATGGATAATACCTTGTATCAATTTCAAACCTTTGATTTACCAGTGTCTCTGGTACAAATGTTCTACTGTTTGATTTAGCAGCTTCAACGTCATGTCCGTAAAGCATCTATTCTGAAATTGTGGCTCGTGAGGCATGTTGTATGCGCATCGGTGGCAATTAATCTTCATTAATGGGTCACTTAAGCTATGTGCGGTTTCCGGAGTCAAGGGTGTTGGATGTTTCTTCGTATGTACTATCTCCAACTGCGTTGTTTAAACTATTTCAATGCTTGTTTGTAGAATATGTAGTGTGAGAGTTGACTGTTTAAAATTTGTATTTTTTTTTAAATATATTTTCAGGTTAAAAGTAAATTAATTCAACGTGGTAATGCTGCCAGTATAGGTTATTGGTAGCAAATTATTAGATTAAGATTGTAAATAGGTATGTATAAAGGGTTGTTTATGTAGTTTAGTTTTTGTTATGAATAATACTAGATTATAAAAAAGGAGTTATTATCACAGAAAAGAAAGTTTGTTTTGAATAATCTTTAACTAATTTTTTTTTGGAAATTATTTATAATAATAGTTTTATTTTAATTTAATTTATTGATATTGTATAAAATAATATCGAGTTTATGGTAAAAATAAATAGGCACTTTTTAAATAAATATTGTGTGAGCATGTACTTACTGTAACGAACAAATTGTTTCTAGAATTAAAATAAACGCTGTATCCATTAGCGTTCCGTAAAAAAACGCCCAAACCTCCAGTAATTTACACTCCATCCAACAAAAAACACATCCGAAATTCAAGAGATCTGTAATGAATGAGAAATTAATGCAAAGTGGCTGCCCATAAATCTCCCGAGCTTTAAGGCAATAAAACAAAAAATGAGAATTACCAGTTTGATAAAACAAAAACTTTGTTTGGCAAGTGCCCCCGAGGACTGCCCTGCCGGCCTGGGTAGACCTAAGGGACCCCACTTCTATATTCCAATTTACTTTTTGTATGTTTCGGACATGTCAATGCGGAGAATTTATTTGAATGCCAATAGACACCCTACTTTATACTTTTTCGGATTGTGTGTTTGGGGAGAGGTGGTTGACTCATGGTCGGCTTTGGCTGTCAGTTTTATTCTTGAGTAGAAACTTTGATTTCGGACAACAAAGAGCAGTTTAACGTTGTTGTTTTAAAATTAGCAAACGAGGTGTTTAAAGGATAATTACGCTGAAATTTTTGTTTCCTTCAGATTATAGCGGTTTTTTGCATTACTGCGATGTCAAAGACAATATATTAGATTGTTCATTTTAATAAAAGCTTTAGTTTAGCCATTTTTACACGACTGCCCAAAAATGGAGTGTAATGTTTTCAGGGTTCATGTATGTATGCGAGTTTCTTTATTCCACCATAACTTTTAAACGCCTGTACGGATTTAAATGTATCGAGTATCGTTAGAATCTTTACATAATCCCGAGCGTCACTGGACTTAGCGCGGTCGTGTTTTTTTATATATAATATTTTAAATAATTTTTTCCGTCACGTATAGGCCAAAGCTTCTGTTAAATTATAAAACATTTGAACCTATCTGTGATAAAGACATTGATTTCTATCGTAATACAATAACGATAAAACTAAATCGAATAATCAAGTTTTAGATTTCAATATAAAATCCGAAATCAAAGGAATAGCTTCTAATAATAATAAAGGCAAGTACAATAAGCGTTAGGCGAGTAATTGAAATCAACGGTTTGGACGCAAATAGGTATAAATAGGTAGCTTCGCGCCTCTAACGCATAGGTACACTGTTAATGACTTTGCCCCGCGACCCGACCAAACTGAGGCCATAAAATTTTATGGCGACAACATTTTCTAAAATAAAGCAATACAGCTTCGACCCTTACCTTCACTCAGCCAAATAACGACAAATTCCATGAATAATAATGGACGGTTTCAATTTCTTCAATCTTCGTCCACACTAATGTAATTATGAGCTAAAAGGGCGCGATCAGTTTTGGCCACGGTTTTCCTCTTGTTCCACGAGATTTTCTACTTAGGCCTACGTAAAATAATAAGAAATAAACAAAAACAAGCTAAGGCCGTTTTTTATAAAAAAAATGATATTTTATAAAATTTCAATGTATCATAAATAGTTATTCATCATCATATGCGTAGGTTCGGTAACATATTTCATATGGTACTACTACTAGAGTCACGTCAGTTGGGGTGTCCACCCTAACTTTCTGCCCGAGAGAGCACAGAGAAGGGAACGCCACTTCACTTTATCCATATACATATTACATACTTCTTTCGCTTCATCAACATTCAACATTTTCTCATGCCCTTCCTCCCGTTACTTCGTTCCCTAAAATTTTAAGAGTTCATATCTTTTGTAACTTTATTATGTCATCTAAATTGTAATATTTAGGTGAAGGAGGTGACACAGGTTTTTTAAAAAATGGTTTTGTATAAAACTGCTTTTTACAAGAAACAGACTATATAGGTAAACTCTAAAAGCAAAACCTTATCTAAATAAATATTTCATCCAAATTGATAATAACAATTGAGGTGAAATTTAGTCTTCAACTCTATGCTGTTGTAGGTAATAATAATTTATTGTAGATGCTTTTGCTGATGTTTCGTTGTCTTAGGCGTCTCTCAAGTCTGTGGGGGTGAGAAATGGTCACTGCGTTTGTTATTGCGAAGTAGGTGTTTATTCGTTAGAATTCAAAACACGATTATTTCTAAAAGCACCGAAAGTGAACTTATGAAATTTATGAATTACGTCTAACCACATACGTCCGGAACAATTGTGATAAAATGCGAAGCGATATAACGTGCGAATGCAGGTAAGTACCAGAGACGACTAGCGGAGCGGGTGCGCGGAGGCAGCGGGGCCGGGGGCCGGCCCGCGGCTCGCAGCTGATGTAAACAAACCCGTGCGTGTTTCCAATACGTTCTTAATACAGGTAAGTTATTTTCGCTATCTTTACAATATTACTGTATTTAGTTAAGTAAAATATTATACAATAGTTATAGTGCTTTTTAGATATCTATTTAAGTATATATTTATATATTTGTTTATTGACATAGCTAGTACATAAGTAGATTGTAATTAATATGAATTTAGTGTTTTTATATTTTATAGAATGTAGTACAATTATTTTAGGTAATATTAAATTAAGGTAAGTATATAGGATACTGCCACATTACTCCCTCCCAGAGACCGAGTCTAATCTACGGGCGATAATAATCTGGGAATTTAACTGTACGACCTGATCTTGTTTTTCTTTGTATGTTTTCAGGTGGTGGCGTGTCATCAGGCGTTTCATCGAGAGGAGTGCTGCTGCTTCTGCTGTCATCCAGTATGTAAGCTGGCTTTAAGCGATCCACCGATACGGTGACAGGTTTGCCTTTTATTAATAATTTGTATACTTTTTCAGATCTCCCCAGGACAGCGTGTGGACCTGTATATGCCGGTTGCAAAGAAGCACGTAACGCGTCTTCTCTCAAGAACACGTGACTGGCAGTAGGTAAGTCTTTGAAAATGAAGGTGGATGGTTTGCTGTGTCTTGAAGCAGGTAAGGGCTTCAGATTGTTGGCAAACAAGCGTAAGCGTGCTGTGTAATCAGTGATATCTGTCGTTCCAGCAGTGCTCGGGTCAAAAAATTCTCCCGGTAAGCGGAGGGGCTCTCCATATACTAGTTCTGCAGAACTGGCTTGGATATCTTCTTTGAAGGCGCTTCTTATCCCCAGTAAAACTAAAGGTAAGGCTTCCATCCAATTTTCATTTGCATGGCAAGTTATTGCCGTCTTGAGCTGTCTATGGAATCTCTCAATAACTCCATTACACGCAGGATGATATGCGGTAGTCTTTCTGTGATGAAATCCTGATATTTTGGAAAGGTGTTGAAATAGGGCGGATTGAAATTGAGCTCCACGATCAGTAACTATATCTGAAGGGCTTCCAAATCTAGCTATCCATCCATTCAACAAGGCTTTTGCCACGGTTTCAGCAGTAGCATCGGGTATAGGTATCACTTCAGGCCATCTCGTAAAGCGATCTATGGCGGTGAGGCAATAGCGATTTCCATTACATAATGGAAGTGGTCCGATGAGGTCGATGTGCACGTGCATAAAGCGTGCTCGTGGCAGCTGGAATGTTCCCAACGGGGAAGATACGTGTCTGGTAATCTTAGAACGTTGACAAGCAAGACATGTACGCGTCCACTCTCTGCAGTCTTTCTTAACACCTGGCCATACGTAGCGTTCAGTAACCAGTTTTACAGTGGCGTTGGCGCCAGGGTGACTCAATGCATGTAAGCTGTCGAAGACCTGTTTACGTAAGAGCTTGGTAATGTAAGGTCTCGAAATCTGTGTGCTGACATCGCAATAAAGTTCTGAACGAGTTCCAGGTATCTTGACTTTTTCTAGACGTAGGGATGTTCCATTATCGAGCATTTCTTTTAATTCTGGGTCAGATGCTTGTGCCTTAGCAAGTTTTGTGAAATCAAGCGACAGTTCCAGTTCTTCGACGCGACTTAAAGTATCGGCAACTAGATTGTCTTTGCCGGAAATGTGTTGCACATCTGTCGAAAATTGGGAGATGAAATCGAGATGTCGAAATTGCCTAGGTGAGCATTTGTCCTTCCGTGTGTGAAATGCGAGGCATATGGGCTTGTGATCGGTATATATTGTAAAATCTCTAGCTTCAACCATGTGTCTGAAGTACTTCACTGCTTCGTAAATTGCGAGTAGTTCTCGATCGTATGGCGAGTATTTTTGTTGCGGTGGGCTTAACTTGCGTGAAAAGAAGGCAAGTGGTTCCCAGTGTCCATCCTTGTACTGCTGTAAAGCAGCGCCGATTGCAGTATCAGATGCATCTGTCACTAGGCCTAATTTGCATTGGCAATCTGGATGCGCAAGAAGTGCAGCGCGGCAGAGGCTTTCTTTACAGTCCTCAAAGGCTTGCAGTGTGTCACCACAGAGAGTTACAGGGTGAGTTCCTTTGACAGAGCCTGTCATGAGTCCATGAAGAGGAGCTTGTATTTCGGCAGCATTAGGAATGAATCTCCGGTAAAAATTAATCATCCCCAAAAATCTTCGAAGTTCTTTAATGGTCTTTGGGGGGGGGGGAATGATTTTATGGCTTCCACCTTTGAATCGAGAGGTTTAACTCCATCGGCTGATATGGTATAGCCGAGAAAGGTGACTTCAGATTGGCCAAAGTTGCATTTCGATGTGTTGATGACTACTCCATATTCTTTCAGTCTGTTGAAGAGTAGACGAAGGTGTTCTTCATGCAGGGTCTCATTCTCCGAGAAGATTAAAAAGTCGTCAACATACGGATAAATGAAGTCCAATCCACGGGTCATCTCATCAACAAATCGCTGGAAAGTCTGTCCAGCATTACGCAATCCAAATGTCATGAAGGGAAACTCATATAATCCAAATGGCGTCGTGATGGCAGTCTTGTGTATGTCCTCTGAATAGACCGGCACGGCGTGGTAAGCCTTCACGAGGTCTATTGTTGAAAATACTTTGCAGCCTGAGATGCTTTGTGTGAAATCGTGAACGTGCCTTATTGGGTATCTGTCAGGCACAGTTCGAGCGTTCAGCATCCGGTAATCACCACAAGGTCGCCACCCGTTATCTTTCTTTGGTGCGAGGTGCAGGGGTGATGCCCAGGGACTCTCTGAAGGTCTTGCGATTCCTGATTTAAGCATTGACTCGATTTCAGCTTTAGCTATTTTCAGCTTGTCTGGTGCTAGACGGCGTGGAGTTGAAGAGACTGGTGGTCCTGGCGTGGTCCTGATATAGTGCAAGGTACGGTGCTTAACTTCAGCAGGTCTTCCAGATGGATGGGTAATCTCCGGGTACTCTTTCAGGATTTGGTGGTAGCGCGACTCGCCGATTGGTATCTTAATTGAAGAAATCGTAGTCGACGAGTTAGCAGGTGAACCTACGACGAAGAGTGTTGTCGTATTGTCCAGTAGACGTTGGTTACGTATGTCTACGAGAAGTCCGTAGAATTTCAGGAAGTCGGCACCGATGATTGCCTTCGTAACATCACCAACGATGAAGCGCCACGGGAAATCGCGGCGAAGACCAAGGTCCAAATCCAGTTGTGTGTATCCGTAAGTACTGATAGGCGTACCGTTAGCAGCTGACAGTTGAAAGTCTGATTTAGGACGACGCTGTTGAAGTGCTTGGTGGGGGAAGACACAAACGTCGCTTCCAGTATCGACAAGAAATTGCATCTTCGACCGACGATCAACGACGAACAGGCGACCAGACTCGATAGGGCAGCCTTCAGTCGCCATTAACGACCACCCTGAGAGTTTTCCGGTTTGTAGTCGCACGGTTTTACGCATCTTTTTGCTTTTCCCCCAAATTGGGAATGGTACCAACAAGTGGGGAATTTTCTATAGTTGGAGTGCGATCTGGTCTCGGAGCGGCTTCGACTTGTCTGACGTGTCTGTGAGCGAGGTTGACGATCTAACAATGTCTTCACTTGTCTGCGCAGCTCGGCTATTTCTTTAGCCATGGCGTCGAGAGAAGAACCTGGTACAGACGCTGATGCCACCTGTGGTGAGGTCGGGGCAATGTCTTGAATCCGGTCCGCGAGATCAGCAAGAACTTCAAGTGTAGCGCTGGGTTGTGCAGCTATAACTGTCTGCACGTTGCGTGGTAGTCTGCTCGTCCATATAGTTTTAATAAAATCTTCTGGTACGTCTGGTCCAGCCAAGCTTTGGAGATGCCTTAGAAATTGAGAAGGTCGGCGGTCTCCTAACTCTTCGTGCATTAAGAGCTGTTTCACTTTCTTCTCACGTGAGGCGCTCAAGCGCTTAATTAGTTCGCTTTTCAGCTTTTCATATTTTTCAGTAGCAGGTGGAGATATAATAATGTCTTTAACTTCTTTTGAAAATTGGTGATCTAATTGTCCGATGACGTAGTTGAACTTGGTGACGTCAGATGTTATGTTTGAGACGGCGAATTGACCCTCGACTTGTGCGAACCATATCTCGGGCTCCTCAGGCCAAAATGGTGGTACTCTTATACCGACACGATAAATTTCGGTTGGTGCAGTGGAAACGCACTCATCATCTTTCTTCGACGTGGTCATGTTTTAACTCGAAACTTCGATTGTTTAATGTACTTTCGGTTGTTATATACGTTCACTCGACTCACGTTTTGTCCTTGTAGGGGTCACCAGTATGTGGGGGTGAGAAATGGTCACTGCGTTTGTTATTGCGAAGTAGGTGTTTATTCGTTAGAATTCAAAACACGATTATTTCTAAAAGCACCGAAAGTGAACTTATGAAATTTATGAATTACGTCTAACCACATACGTCCGGAACAATTGTGATAAAATGCGAAGCGATATAACGTGCGAATGCAGGTAAGTACCAGAGACGACTAGCGGAGCGGGTGCGCGGAGGCAGCGGGGCCGGGGGCCGGCCCGCGGCTCGCAGCTGATGTAAACAAACCCGTGCGTGTTTCCAATACGTTCTTAATACAGGTAAGTTATTTTCGCTATCTTTACATTATTACTGTATTTAGTTAAGTAAAATATTATACAATAGTTATAGTACTTTTTAGATATCTATTTAAGTAATATTTATATATTTGTTTATTGACATAGCTAGTACATAAGTAGATTGTAATTAATATGAATTTAGTGTTTTTATATTTTATAGAATGTAGTACAATTATTTTAGGTAATATTAAATTAAGGTAAGTATATAGGATACTGCCACAAGTCGTTCTTTTTTACGGTATCCCGCGATCCGGTTATTTCCCACTAGCTTTTTATTGAATTTCATCTCTCCATTTCATTTTTGATACAGCTTCTTTGTTTTAAAAGGATCCGAAAATTTAATACTTTTTTGTTGTTTGAAATTTCGCCAAGTCAATGGTAAAACTAAGATAATAAAAGAAAAGGTTAAAAGTAGGTGCGTAGGTTCAGTGCAAAGGTTATATCCCTTTTTTGTCAAAAAAAAAGGAAAAAAAAATTGGGCACTGACTCCTCCGCGCCCGGGGAGGCTAACAGAGGCAGTGTGGGACTCCCCGCTTGCCCACTGCTTAGCGTCCTACCCACTAATGCTACGCGATTATTTTGAAGACAAGAGTATACTTGCAGATATTTTAAGCTAGTTCAATCAATTTTTGGTCCAACAATTTTTAGTTGTAACATGTAGAAAAACATTCCATTCCATCAAATATAGAAAAACATTATTGCATTTTTAAGGAAACTAGCTCTCTACAACTTTTTCCTCTCTACACTTTTTAGAAAAAACGAGACGGATTCAAATAAGAATAACTTCATCAAACAATACTAAGCTCTTTGAAATATATTATTGTGTTGTACAAAGCAGGCACTTGTTTATAATAAGTACGCAGTATTCTAGGCCCATTTGCCCTGCCATAAACATGAATGGTGCCAAAACGTCTCTCTTATCTCGGGCATTTCTCGGAGGGGCGGAAACGCGGCCCAAAGGCACTGCCGTTCCTCAAGTGTGGCCCTAAAGGATCTCGAAATAAGGGCCTTAGAAATCCCTTTGAAAAAGCACTACGTTCTTAGAGCAAATGGACTGTGAGGAAGAAACTCAACCGATTCTGATATTGATTTTTATTTAAGCGATAGCACTCTACTCTCCAGGACAGCTTAATCTGTGCTCCATGATGTAGGAGATTATGGACCGTATATTTTTAGTGGCGTTTTGTCCTGCGAGGCGTTACATATTCAGTTGTCTCGTTTGTATTTAATGTTGGGTCATTCAGGGATAATTGACGATTAAAGCACTTATCTTGCCTAGTGCTCCAGTTCATCTGCCTACATATTCATTGCTTAGTTAGACGCTGTGCTGTAGATAAGTATCCAAGCGTCTAACTGCGTTGAATTTGTCACCGTCACTTGAGGAAGTTTCACGCTCATGCATATTAAGAGCACAAATTCACTTATAATGCATACGAGCCTGGGTTTTAATGTGGCATATAATTAGGGTGTACTTGTTAATTTTGCATGTTTAATGTCACATTTTCCTCATAGGAGGAGCTCCTAATACGCTCCAGCGCATGTGTGACTAATAAAATTTATTTCGTTCTCTGTAATTGTGCGACTGACTAATGGCTTCATTTAATGTTGCCTTTGATGCGTACCTACAGCTATAGCATCGGAGTAAGTAGCAAGTGCTCATTATTGAATAAAAATGATGAATGAAATTTAAAAATTGTATCAAAATGGTGTTACTTCACTATTCCAATCTCCAGTTCCTACTAAGTAGTATCTACAGGTTTTGGTTTGATTTTACGCCATAACAGAAATTTAGATAAAAACTATTGATAGATGTAGGGTGCAGTTTTTGTGTCATATTTATATTTATACTAGAAATATCATAGGTACAAATATTAAAAGTTAGGTACAGTATGTCCAACCAAATTTCCAGAAAATGTATACAATTTCTTCGTCCTTTTTTTGTTCTGATATAAAATTACCAAATGAAATGAGATTGTTTGTGAACAAACAGCCAGTGTCCGCTTATTAGAAGGGCCTACGGTAATAAAAACATCGCCTTATTACAGTTGCGATATTCTGGCCCTCGGTGGAACACTGAAATTTAAATCTGGACATAAAAACGATTTGCTTTTTGTTGACGCAATAAAAATAAAATCGCATTTCAACACCGAGAAAACATTTATTCGCAGCAGTTAAGTTCTATAAAGATATTTTATTCGTCATAAAACATGTCATGGAATGCTTGTGCTGCATTAATTCTGTTTGACTTTCCATTTTGTAAATATTGTTCTTATCAAATGTCATGTAAATAGTGCATCGTCAGAAATTTTTTTTTTTTGTTAAAACAACAGTCAGTCGGGAAAGTTTCACACCTTTGCTAGTATAATATATAAAATGTATATTATTATTAGAATTTAAATATGCTCTCGGGGGCCTTGCTCGGACCTTTGATAGCTGTTAATGGAGCCGCAGCAAACATTATGAGTCTCTTTTTAATTAAAATTATAAGTTGAAATTTGTTAATATTATGAGTTGGGGATGTAGTGACGACTCCAGCACCTGCCAATTGCACCTCATGTAAAAATAAGTAGGCAGGTGACTCGCCACCCACTGAATGAGCCCCCATAAAGGTCGCCAGTAAAATTGGCGATGCAAGTGGCAACGTTGGCGTGGATGACTAAAGGGTGTTGAGAGGTGCGCGGCAGTTTCACTGAGGCACTACTCCCGTGCATTATACTTTTTATCACTTCCACCCTGGAGCTTAGGGTCTTGCGGTCGCCACCCCCGGACAATATTAGTACTAATATTTCGTCATCATCATCACTTTAACCTTGCTATTACTACTTATCAATGAGCACGAATTCTATCAATATGTCTTCACCTCACCCAAGCATAGCCAGGTCCAATAATGATATTGTCTGATGATTATGAAATCATCAGACGGAAAACGTTCACTGCTCAACATCAGCCTTCCCCAAGAAGGGAGATTTTGCCATAATACACCAGCTTTGGTGATTCCAGTAGATAATAATGTTGACGGAGTAGGAGGCTACTTTCCATTTCCTGGATATTTTCTTACCCCTCTCATACGGCACCCACGGGAAGAGATGTGGTAGGTACGTGGGGTTTTAGCCAGTAAGAATCTGGCATAACCTCTCTGTGGAACCCCCACCGCAGAGAGGTATCCAAGAGGATTTCCCCACGAAAAAAAAAAAGAAAGGTACTATTCTTAGCGGGGACCACACGGCCATTATTAATTACCAAACCTCTAATTGAGCAGAAAAGGCTTATTTAACTTCGCAAACTGGTAAACGAAACGAGAAACGAAACTCGATGTTGATTAAGCTTATAATATGCACGAGTATGTTAAATTCATTTTGAGTTTCGGGGACGTATTGCGAAAATTTAACTCCGAGGCCGGAGGTTTATAAATATTAATATTTCCTATCTCGAGCTGTTAATTTCCCCGACACTACGTATTCATTAGGACAACCTAATTAGCTGGCAAAACCTGGCAACTTGTAGGTTTTACAAACTCTTGTACGGTTGTATTGAGCGAAATAAATTTAGAATAACTAGCGGTTATTACATTTTGAATAGAGATTTGTTTACGTACAATAATTATAAAATAACTTGAATACATATCGGCGTAAGAATAGTACTTATCACCCCATCTCTTCTCGTGGGTATCGTAAGAACCGGGAAAGGGAATATCCAAGGAATGGGCAGCAGCATTCTCCTCGGTCAACATCATAGTCTACTGCGATCACCAAGACGCCTGTCAAGTTTGGTGTATGTGTCAAACCGCCTCTTGATAGAGGCCTATGTTCAGCAGTGGATGTCTTCCAACTGCTAATGATGAGGTATACTTAAAAGTAAACCGCCTAAAGTCTCATAATTTCTAATATGTTTTCTTTCACATAATCGCAAATGACAGGCAGTTTTTCTAAAAGCTTTGTGTCCTAACTAGAACATCAGCCTACAAAAGATACTCCCGAAAAGCATAATTCAATCCGTCACGAAGAAGAATTTCATTTTTTCAATGGAAACTTTCTTTTACGTTTATCTGATCGTGGGAAAAATTCTATTCAATAAGTCATGGCATCACGGAGGGCGAGCACGCAACATATTCGACTGAAGTAATCTGCCATTAGGCCAAAAAGCTCTCTCCGCTTATCTGCGACATCTGGACGATGTTTATATTTTGAGGGTCTACGACAACCTCTATAACGACACGACGCTTATCGTCTGCATGTCTAGGTAATCTTCAGGCCCTCGCTTTGTCAGAGAAAATTGTGCCTTATCATCGCGCAATAGATTCTACACGCTGTCTAACAAATCCTCTCTTTTTGCACACCTACCTGCTAGCCACTTCAAAGCTAGGGATATGAAATCCTAAATTCTACGCTTAGAGCACAATTTTCTCCAACTGGTTATAGTAGTGAGCGTGTGTGTAGCAGTGTAAAAACAATCGTATTACTTGAAAGCTAAAGCATGTTTTCGTTTAGTGAAATACTTGCTAGGTAAATAGAAACATGTCAAGCGTAGCTCTGGTTGCTTAATGTTGGACCTGTCGGTGGATTTTGGAATTTGAACTCCTCTTAAGTAATTATTTGTTCTTTTTATCTAACCTTTGGAGCGAGAAGATGTTTTAAGTTGGAATAATAGTATATCATAGAATACTTAATACTGTTCAAAATGTTGGACTATTTATTTACTTTAACGTGAAACTCTATGTAAAATATGATTTTCACCTATACAACCGAGGACTAAGGAGAAATATCATTAAAACGTCTTTGTTAATAATGCCATAACCAGCACTTTTTGAAAATAAAAACACTAACCAAGCAAACCTAGCGTTTGTAGACCGCATCGTCACGTTCCATCAGTAGATTGTGGCCAAGCGCTGCTACTGTTCGTAATAATAAAAACATCCAAGTGTTCTTTTTTGATTCAACTTGCAGTTGTCTACAACTGATGAGTGGTTATTTAAGGATGGTTCATTGTTGCAGACAGTGATGGTCAAACTCTATACATCAATCGTCGTAAGCGATATCAATAGGTTTTATACCGTTGCCGTTGTCAAAAACGAGGTGAAGATTTATTGTAATACGTGATCTCCAACAAAAAAATCTTCATCATGTATAAATGTATGTATAGTTGTATACATCCTTATGACAGGAGCTCGTGAAGTCTTCCACCAATCAGACGGACGTGTGACGGGCGACCAATGTGCAAGCATTACTGTGTTCCGGTTTGATGAGCAAATGATCCAGCAGGTCTTTGTGTTTCAAAGTTCTGAGTGGCACTGCAATTGTTATGGGCCGGCGTTCTGCTTACATAATACGTATAAAAAATAAGACTTCAAAAATGTAAGTTTTTTCTTTTTTTTTTCTTTTTTTTTATGTTATTTTGTAACGAGACGAGCTGGTCGTTTGCCTGATGGTAAGCATAACGCCGGCCCATAACAATTGCAGTGCCACCCAGAACTTTGAAACAAAAAGGCCTGCGCGGCACTGCAGTGCGCTCGTTACCCTGAGACATTAGGTATTAAGTCTCATAAGCCCAGTAATTTCACTGGATACTCTGCTCATATAACCGGAACACAGTAATGCTTGCACACTACTGCTTAGTGGCAGACTTCACGACCAAAGCGGTGGTAACAACCCAGATGGACACTCGCAGAAAAGTTAGTCCTCCCACTAACAATAGTGTGAAACACAAAGTGACGTTATCTCATAAAAATAACTTTGAACTTTTAGCAGTCCATTGGTATGATAAAAATATTGTAGTACCTATATGGATAAAAAACAAATTCACTACTCAAATGAAATATTTTATCAAAAAAATCCACAAGATCATGCTAACGTTGGCTCCGAAAATTTGTAATGAAATTTAGCAAGATTATTTTAGAAGAAGCGTATTTTAACAAGATAAAATAAATGTTTCTCTTTTCCCATTACGTTACTACTGATACGTATAAAAATCAAGTCTGCTCTTTCATTTGTTTTTTCAAGACACCGTTACATTGTGGATATTCCTCCTTTACGCACTAAGTGTTTCACTTCTTCATTCATCATGCATACCGCTAAGGAGTGGAACTCCCTGCCTGAGTCTGTGTTTCCCGATCGCTTTTACAAGTCATGAGTGAATAGGTATCTTCTAGGTAAGCGTTATCCATCGTCGAGCGCATCGTCACTTACCATCAGGTGAGATAGTGGTCTAACAAGGCAAGCCTATTGAAGATAAAAAAAACAATAAGAAAAAGCAAGATAAATGTTCATAAGCAAAATATAAACAAAAGCATTAATACGTGAGATAAAATCTTCGAATAGCAAGAAACATGTATAAGTTAGACGATGCTAATAGAAAACAGTAAACATTTTATGAACTGTGACGGGAGCAAATTAACGTGCACGTGGCGAGTCAACCGAAACTCTAGGGTTGTACATCATACGAACTTAGCCGGTTTACCCGGTTTATTTATACCGGGGTCTTTCCCCGGCTTAATGGCGCCTTAAGCGGTAATGTGTGGCCATAAATTAAACGATAATAAGTTCGGACAACACTGCCTTAATGACTTCGAGGACCGACAAGATACCCGGCTCTTTTCTTAATTATTCATCCTAATAAGTTCACACCCCGTTGCCGGTGGTAAAAGTTTATTTAGTTTCAAGATTGCGGTTAGAGTGAAAAGTAAAAGTTAAGGACTAAATAAAGTTGAAAACAAGTTTTGAGAGCTACCGCAGTACCTATGCTTATAATTTCTGACAAGATTTTTACTCAAATATTCTTCGTATTAGGAGAAAATTAAGTTTTTTTTATGATGTAGTTATCACCCGTAAAAATACAAAGTGCTTGCAAAATAATGACTAGCTGATAACAACTAGCTTTTGCCTCCGTCTTCGCATACGTGGCATCAGGATATACCTGGAAAATACAGCTTCCTATTGGCAAAATTAATTTTGGAATCAGACGAGTGCTTCCAGAGATTAGCGATAATAAACAAACGAGTAAACTATACCTTTTTATGTAAACGTATTATACTTATTATTAGTAACTTCCTAAAGTAAGTATAAGTATAGTTATAAAATATTAAATATATACAAAAAAATTGACGCCGCAAGCAACTTTTACTTTTTGAATTCGAAAATAATTTAAATTACTCGCCATATGAGATTTATTACTTGATGTCTGAGAGTAACGAACGCACTACAGTGCTGCGCAAATCTTTGTATTTTCAAAGTTCTGGGTGGCACTGCATTTGCTATGGGCAGCAAACAGCATAAAGAAACACTTGTATCATTTCAATTTCGCATATTCTTTCAAACGCATGTTTCCGTACTGTTATAAGTTCGTTACTAACGTGTAACAATTGATCGGTAAGTAATTACCGGGGTTGCTTCGGGCTCGGGAAACTTTCGGGATTCGGAACAAATAGCTACCTACCCATTATACCTACATGTTACTTACTAATCAACAAAAAAGTTACACAACATTGCGATGCTATACTGTCTATTTGTAAGTGATTTCCCTCTACCGTGTGTTTTGCAACATTGCGTTTGATGAAATTTTAGCGCCTGGATTGGTTCACATCACCATTCGTGAACGATTCATTTGTGAATTATTCATGTCAATGACACATTCATAAATTTTGATTTTGTACATATATACACACTAAAAATAAAAGCACTACAACATAATCGATTTATAGCTATCAACACATTTACGTAAGTATTTAATTATATTATATTATATTTACTGCGTGTGCTTCCAACTGGTAAGTAGTAGGCTAGAACATCTGGATTGTTGGCTTGTAGATTATTGTAGCTAGGTTAAATGTAGTGTTTAGTTACGTATTAGCTAGTAAATAAAGGCAAGGATTAAAAATTAATGGTCTAACCACAAAAAAATTAAACACACTTTAAACCTGTGTTAAACAGTGTTTAATTCACAAACATGCCTTAGTCGCGTGTTTAAATATGAGCAACCACAAATCCTGATTTAACTAGGGTTTAACCATTGTTTAACACAATTCTCTTGTGATATAATCTAGTCATTTTTGACATTTCTATTTAGACACTGTCTAGCTAAACAGGCGTCTAAAAGTGTTTTTTTTTTGTGATTACACTGTACATTACTAATTGCTTTTTCTAAATTGCCGTGATGATAATAATTGGTAAACGCTATTATACTGCTTAAAGTATTAAAATTTTTAGTCTCGAACAATAAACTTCCTAATGATACACAAGCAAAAGAAAAAAGAGGAACGATAAAAGACACCATTATGTTTTCGATGCAACATTTACGCTGTTTTCAATCTGATTACTTGTGAATACTGAATGTCAAACATAAATAAAAATACGTGGCATTGCTGCAAAAATAAGCACTTACGCGATTGCTGATCCTTTAAAAGATATAATATGCTTATTTGGAACCAGAACTCAATTCTTTACAAAATAAATGAATTTCAAATAACTTCGTTATCAATTAAAAACAAAATTAAACAAAACCTTATAAATAAAAAACAGCATTAAGGTCGCCTTCTGCAGGTAGGGTGCCCAAAAAGCTGGCGACATTACCTCGCTGAATAGCTAAACTAATACGTTGACCGAGGTAAGCGCCAGCTCGTTGGTCACCTGTCACTTCTACTTCGTTATTAATTAGGAGTTTATTTTTTTAGGAGTTGTTTCAGGATCAAAATTATATGTTTTATGCCAACGGGTCTTTTGCCTGATGGTAATACATAATATATCCATACAGATAAATAAAATTGAAGTGTCTGTTTGTTTTTTTACTAAAAGCTACTAAAGCTAATAAAGCTTTTTACTAAATGCATATGCATATATGTATATACGGTACCTATAACAAAACAACCATTTTTAAGATTTTTGTCTGTCTGTCTGTTTGTTCCGGGTAATCTCCGAAACGGCTGGACCGATTTTGACGGGACTTTCACTGGTAGTTAAAGTCGGTAAAAACGATAGATTTTGAGAACGTGCAATACATAGCTTATTTACAGAAATTATATGCCATTATTTCAACTGGTAGCAGATTTTTAGACTAAAATTGTATACCTAGTATAGGGATTTTATTCCAAAATGTTGTATTTATAGGGTAAATAATACAATTTATAATGTCTGAGAAGATTATCTGTATCAAATCTTATTACGCATGTAAAATACGCTTTATCACTATTTTACATGAAAAACGATTTTTGTCAAAATTGCTTGTACCATATTGAAATGAAACTTTGTAGGTATATGTGTATGTAATTTGGAGGATATTATAATAATTTGGTATCATAAAGCTCAGCTGATGATGGAACCAAGAAGGGGATAGTGGAACTTTTCAGTTGCTACAAGTAAGCCTCTCAAGTTCGGGATCATATTACGATTCGTTTTGACGAATCCAATAGGTGTCGAGGTCCTAATGATGGACTACATGAAATGCCACGAGGAACTACATAAAATAAAATTATTTTCTAGGGCATTTAAGACATTGTTACTAACTCAATTAGACACAGTCTAATAAACATGTATTTACAAATTGTAACAATACTTGACCACATTATTTATTTAGGTCAGTTTGGTTAATTAGGGTGTATTTCGTAAAGTTTTTCGTTTGTTATTGAAACTAACTCGACTGTTGTTTATCTGGTAAATAAACTGAAGGGTAACTAAAGGGTAGCACCCCTAACTATACCGTAATGACTGAATAGAAACCTATTTTGTGAGGCGACGTTTGTGTCACAATGAATGATCTAATCCTTAGTTACAATAAGCTTAAGGGCTTATCTGAAACGAACAGCTGAAGGTTTTATATGGTATTGGAGTTACTAAATACATATGAGAGTCAAGTTCACCAACGTCAGCTAAGTCACGCTTTGAGCCGTTTTTGACGAAATTTTGTATTAAAATGTTGTTCTTTGACTGTTCTGGTTTTTCTATATGCAATAAAGTGACGAGATGATAAGGTCGTTCACCTAATGTTAAAGTTCACGATTCTCTTGTAGTCATATTGATACATCACTACGTATTAAATAAATAAATAATGCCTGACAATAACGTACATAAATCACGAACTAGATTTCCATGTGTCTAGAAAATCAGAAACCAGAGGAACACCCAGAAATGGAATAATTACTTGCACTTAAAAAACGTAATAATCCTATATAAGTATTGTTCTGTTGATCAACTCCGCAACTCTTACGCTCTATAAAAGTAATGTCTATCGATCGATCTATATATATCTGCCTACCAAATGTTAAATATCTTTATATGCCCAGTAATTTTAATAACTATTTCTCTATTTAATGACTAGCTTCTGTCCACAGTTTCGCCCGCGTGGTGAATATCTTTATACCCTATGTGTTATTTCAGAACCTAAACTATTTACATCATCCCAAACTTCATCAAAATCGGTTTAATTGTTACGGAGATACCTTACGTGATAATAAAAAATTACACAAACTTTCGCATTTATAATATTAACTAGTATACTATATACTAGTATTAGTTAGTTAACAAAGGCTATTAGTCCGAATATGAACTTTAAAAACATTATGATTTAAAATTAGTCGGTAAAATCAAAGAAGAAGTAAAGAAAAAGAAAAAGGAGCCCAGCAACAAATTTTTTTAGAACTAAGGTCGAGAATCTCTTCATTCACTTCTAGTTTCTACTTCGAGATAAGTGAGGGCTTATTACATAACGTGAAAGTGTATTTTTTTATTTGTTCTGTCCCTTCACGCAGCAATTGAACAGCGTAACAAAGTGATTTTTTTCCGCAAAGATAGTTTATTGGCTGGAGATTGACATTAGCTACTTTTCACTATAGAAAATGCATAGTTCCTTTAGAAATCTGCATGCGGGTGAAACCGCGATTCAAAGCTAGTATATGATAAAATATGAAACAATTTCTCCAGTTCTTAGAACTTCCAAATTATATTTCTAACTTTAAACGATTTTGTTGTTTAGCAATAAAATTCAAGTTCCTTACATTTTTGAGCAAGAAAACTAAAAACTGATTGAGTGAGACAAGTTGTCTGCTGACAGTAACGGATCTTGGACGACCTGACAATAGATTACTACACTGGGCTACATAAAAAAGAGGGGCGATGCTGATATTTATACGCTGGTATCATGTGGTTGCTAGTATGATGTATGCCTATTGTCTAAGGAGAAGAATGTAATCTTAAAAAAATGCGTCACTTGAATTTGTCACTAAAGCTCTTTAGAATAAAGTTCATATACGCCTACTTACAATTATGTTTATGTAATTATATAGTTTAGAACAAGGAAATTATTTTTATCAAAAAATTAAGTTCACTAATGCACTAATCTTATAAAAATAAAAAGTATGCTAGTAGAAATTCATAGTTTGTAAGCTAAAATATGAGTTTACAAGATTTTTCAGGGTAGATTTTTCTATAATCGATTTTTATTAATAACATAGCGTTTTGGGTTGTATTAAGAATTTTCTCCGTTTGTAAGGCAGTTATAAATAATGTTGCCACTCCAACAAATAATGAAGGTTTTATGTGAACGTGAGGTGGTTCTGAAAGTTCCAATATAACCGAGTAAATATTCACTTCCAGTTATATCGGTTATCCCAATCCATAAAAATAATGCGGAGATGAAATGGATGATTGCTTCCCTTTTATAAATATTATATATGTAAACTCTACTGTGGTAGAATGTACCTCACATAAAAATGTATCTTCTTAAATTAATAAGCTTTTGTTTTTATTGCAAGAAGTAGTCCTTCATAAGAATAACCTTTCGTCACTTTTAGAGTGCCTCATTAAATAGTAAAATGTATATAAAAAGTCTATTATCGTCATTATCCCTTTATGCTTCCACTGCTTACAAGCTTTCTCTCAGAGAGAAACAGAGAGACAGAGCTTGAGCCTTGACGGATGTCACGTGACCTTAAATTTTGGAGATTCTTGAAGATTCGGGTTCACACAATGTTTTCATTCACCGTGTTATAGCGAGTGGGTAAATCCGCACAAAGCTTCATATTATAAGCCATTGGTGTGGTCCGAGCTGGGATTCGAACTCAGATCTATGAAATTTAAATTCGCGCAAGTTCCTGCTCAGCCATAATATAAGAACGATTTTTTAATTATAAACCTTCGATCTTTACCACCGCAAGAAAAAAAAACCATTAATAGACAGTAAAAAGGTTGTAAACTTTAGATCTCAAGACGCGTTGATCATAGATACAGTAATTATTAATGTGTCTGGAATATAGTTAGTACTTGATAAAGCAATACTCTACGATAGATAGTGAAAATTATGCATGTACTTACCAACATGTAATAATAATCTGTCTTATATGAGGTGAACCTCAAGTTAGACGCGTCTTTTTTTGTTTCTTTCTACAAATGAACGGTCTATAAAAGTGTTACAATGTTTTAATTCTGTAGAGATTTGAGTGGAAAGTTTAATTGGTTGAATTTTCAATAGCTATAAACAATTTTATGAAATACAAATAAGACTTGATGCGCCAACCCCAAATAGATGCGGAGAAAGAGCAAGAAGTTGAGATAAAAATAACATCTTTTAACATGCTTTAATAATTTCAGTTATCGGTCATCGGTTATCGGATCAGAAAAGTAATTAATGTGATGAGACAACTCCGTAATGTGGCAACCTTCGATACCCTTAAGTCAGTTTACTATGCCTTATGTCAGTCATTAATTATGTACTGCATAACTTGTTGGGGGTCTGCCGCAAAAACTACTCTAATACAAGCTGAAAGAGCGCAACGTTCTGTTCTTAAAGTCATGTTGAGACGACCACGCAGATACTCCACTGAGGCTGTATACAGAGATAGTGGCGTGCTTAATGTACGTCAATTATTTATTCTAAAAACGTTTTTGTCTATGCACAAGGAAGTTCTGTCCTCAGATATGTTTGATGAGCTATTAAAGCGTAGAGTTTTTAGAGTGCCAAATGCTTTAGTTTCTACAGCATTTGCCCAACGTTTTGGCCAATTCATAAAAACACACACATATAACACGGTCATCAAGCATTGTGTCAAAGATCTTAAGTATTTGCCTGTTTATCGAGCGAAATCATTTGTGCAAAAATGGTTGTTGTCATTGAGCTATGATGAGACGGAAAGACTAATGAGTCATGACAAATGAGGTTATAATATTTATTATCTAGCTTCTCTTTAGTTTTTGTCATATAGAATTTTGAAATTTGTTATTCTTAGTTATTCTTATTTTGTATTCTTTTCATGTATTTGTGTTCTTCTTTTGGTTGTTAAAGTGTAATATTATATATACAAAATTTCAAAAACATGTGCAAACCGTCAGCTGAGATTATTAAAATAGCTATACGTCGTATTAAGATTACTCCAGATCCCCACGATACAGGCCTCGCCTAGTGTGGGGATCATAGGATACATCATATTACTTATATAAATTCCTCTACATAAACTCAATTGTATTATTTAAGCGTATTTTGTTGTTTCATCTATGTTGTTTATGTAGTAATAAAACATTTTTCATTTTTCATTTTTCAATGTTATTTTTAGTTAATTAATATCATTTTTAGTATAATTACACTAAATATAATGTACCTATTCAGTTTTCTTCACTCACTGTGATAAAAATATAAAATAAAAGAAACTGAAATCAGGAACATAATGCTGTAAGAATAGGAACATGAAATAATCTGACTCCTTTAGCGAAACAAGGGGTTGAATTCATCTTTACGAGTGACGTTATCCGAGAGAAGAAACAGAAACCGTTCATTATGTTCCTAATATATCGCTTCCACAGTTTAAAGTATGAGACCTTTGCACACTGCACTAATTAAATTCGTATACCACAGAGGGTATCCATGAAAAAAGAAATGCCGACAAGTCTACAAAGAGGTTGTATTATCAGGTTAATTATCTTTCCTTTCATCTTCGAGCAGCCGTTGACTCGAAGCAATTTTGGTGAAAGACTCCTGGATAGAAAACAAAGGAGCCTTAAATAAAATCGAGAGGGCCCACGTAGACATCATTGACGCAATTTTCTTTGTTATTCTGACTTTGACAAGGTGGACAGTGAGAAAATAAGGTATAGGCTGTAGGAGAGGCTGACTGAAGGACGACTCATTATTTATTACTCGTTTTGATTGTCAGCAAAAGAAAATAGGAAAATATATTTTCCAATTTCGGTTTCCCTTGTTCTCATTTTTGCCAATTACAGCAATACGTAAAATATTTTATAGAACGATAAAAAAAATTGTTAGAATTTTTTTTGTGTGAATGTAAAATAAAATCTTATACTCACGAATGTTTGTACAATTAATAGTATCCACTATTCAGTCAACGTTTTTTCACAATTTTTCGCAACTTCCAACTTTATCAACGGAAACAAAAAAGTCAGAAACGCTTTTATCGTTTAAAAAAGTTACAATATTTCGTTAAGTTTGTAGAAGTATCGTAGTAGCTACGTGAGCTACGGCGCTACGAGTCTACGCCGCGTAGCGTCCGCCCTGATCCGGTGGGCGCGTCGCACTGAGCTCGCCGGCTCTTGACAAGACAATCTTTGCCCGTAGTCTGTACATAGTGGCCCTCGACAGACAACAACTCGCGAGCTTTCACACGGCTAAAGGGCGTAACGGGAGCTTTGTCTTCCACCCGCTCTTTTTAACTCGCAGTCACATTGTTAATTGGAAACGTTTGTCCGTCAATGGGTTTTTTTGCTCTGCTAGTTTTATGTTCTTTTTACTACCACACTTAGTGATAACAGTTTACTACTGAAGAGATCATATTAGCACGTAAAGATTAACATAAGTACGTTGCAATCAAGTGTGGCTGCCGAAACAGATAACTTTGCTTTGAATCAATCAGATTTTACCTTGAGGGACGAAAGGCCTCTATGTATTTTATTATGTATGTATCATTACAATAAATACAGGCATTTCGTCCATTCCAGTTTATTAACAAAAATAGTCGATTTTGTGAAAAAAAATGGTATCATTTTATATTTTTGCGTTTATTTTCCTTTATTGTACTGCACGTTAATATTTCTCACATTCAGTATAAAAGAGAAAAAAATACATTATAACTAAACTAACCATTTATTTTTAACATTTAAATGTTTACTAGCCCGATTTGGGTAACTTACGATCAAAAATCTAAGGCCTCTAATATTTTCTTGTATTAAAATATATATGTTACTTTAGAACAAATGAAAGTTATCAACGTAGGTACGTTCAACTTATAATAATTTGACTTAACTTTGCTTTACCAACATCCAACACGTTACAATTAGATCCACGCGGTAAACGAGCTTAAGCTAAATAGAAAGTTATCCAAGTAACAAACTTGTTAAGTAAATTATATGACTTTTCACTTCTGAAACATAAATTAATTATGATGAAACACAAAACATTCTTACTATATAAATCAATATGATTTGTGTAGACTGACTACTTGATGGACCACTTTTTAATAAATTTTGAGCATTTACTAATCATTTTAACATAATTATGATGCTAAAGATTATGGTGTTGACCGAAGAGAATGATGCTGCAGCAGAATATCCTCTGGATATCCCCTTAGTCAGTATCTAGTCTATTCTTTTGTTAGTGGGAGGACTAACTCTTCTGCGAGTGTCCGTCTGGGTTATTACCACCGCTTTGCTCGTGAAGTCTGCCGCCAAGCAGTAGCGAGCGCACTGCAGAGCTGCGCAGGCCTTTGTGTTTCAAAGTTCTGAGTGGCACTGCAATTGTTATGGGCCGGCGTTATGCTTACCATCAGGTAAACGAACAGCTCGTCTCGTTACCAAATAAAAAAAATCTAGAAAACATATGATGATACATATGAAGGAGGGTTTATATTTTTTTAGCACTGTTATTATAAGTTGAATATTAAGCATGCTATTCATATCGAGATTTCTAAGTGAAGTACTTCCTAACACAAATAAAAAAGAGTGTTCACTGTTCGCAGCACCACAATTTGTTGCTGTCCCACTAAAATACGCTTATCCCCGCAGCATGTACATAAAAAAACAAGCAAATCACAAAACAAGATAACATTCGGTAGGTCCACAGCGGGAATCTCATTTTCAATATGTTTTTATAACTTTCAGTAGGAAATGAGGTGGCGCTCGCGGCGGTTCGTGCGGCATTGTCATCATAAACCAGGCGAGGCCTCCTTCATAAATCCCAGCCAAATGTACCTTTATACGCATTATGCCATAACATCGGGGATTCTTTTTCCCCCACAATACTTTTAAACCCGAGAAAAGTACGTATCTGCTCTTGTATATTGATTTTGGCGAGAGGCCGTAGTTCATTTTTTAGTATCGCATGCGGTTGCTCATGTTCAGCGCCGTTGAGGTCAGAATGTTTGTATAATTATTTAATTTTGTTAGCAGCATAACACTGCCACTTTGTTCTTGTCTAATAAAGACACAAGTGCAGCAAGCATTCCCCAAAACAATTGCATGGCCACCAAGAACTTTGAATGATAAAGTCCTGCGCTGTGATGAACTGTTGTAGCTAAAATGCATGAATAGGTGGTAGGACTAACTCTTCTGCAAGTATTTATCTAAGTGGGTAAATCCACAATCATGTTCAAGAACCATTAAATTTGAGAACATTTGACATCCACCAAGCCCTACTGAGCCCGCCTGGCAAATTATGGCCTTAGCTCTCCCTCTATCTCTCTCTCTTTCTGATAGAAAAGACCTGTATCCTATCAGTAGGAGGCTAAAGGGATTATGATGAATACACCGTTCACCAGGTGGTGGGAGTAACTCTTCTGTGAGTGTCCGTCTGAGTGGGTACCATCATTTTGCTAATATTATAGTCTGCCGCTAAACTGCAGGGTGCTTGCATTGTTTTGACTTGAGACTGCATATGTATGTTATAACGTATTTTATAAATAGGTTGCATATTTTATACACTTCTTCCACAATTTTAATTTTAGGCGTTCTTCACAGTTTGAAGCGTTCCGCGCTACCAATGCAAAATGCAAAATCTTTTCTTGCTCTTTTTTCGCCAGTCTCAACATAATAACCTCTTGTTGACTCGCGCTGCCCCCGCGGCCCGACCACTTCACAAGCAATAAGACAGTAATAAATGTTCAGTTCCAAAGACAAGAACAAAAAGGAATATAATAAGTAGATATTGTGAATCGGTACTTGTGAGAGTTCAATATTATTGCTTTTGTGATAGCACGTTGCGGACTTTATAAAGTTTGCTCTGCCCACTTATCAATGAGTTTGAATTGCGAGTGTATGTTTTCGTGATCAGGGTTTTTAAAGTGTCTTTGTCGTTTTGGATCGTTTTGAGTGTGACGTTTTTTAAATACCTTTTTTTAGTTTTAGCGTCGGTTTTAGATTTCCTGTTTCTTCTGGTATTAGAAATCTTGCGAGTCGTTCCTGCATTTTTTGGAATTAGGAATTGTGCAGAAAGCAGAAAACTCTAATGCTCATTTTTCTTTATACGATACTAGTAGGTACAGAACTCTAACTAATGATCTTGATCAACGAAAAGAAATACGAGTAGACCATTAAATTTAGTCAAGTGTCTAATTTTAAAACCCCCGATTCAAAAAGGAGGATTGTTATGTTGTGTGTACTGGCATCGTAGTTCCTATACGGATGGACCGATTTTGATTTGCTATGTTTGGTTTTTGAATAGGACTTATTTAAACTTTAAATTTAATTATTTGTTACTCACCTAAACATCAAATGCGAGATGTTTTTTTGTTTTATAAATATGTGTTGTTGGTTAAAATAACTTCTATTCTCACAATCAAAATTTGCGTAAAATCTGTTACTACTTCAAAATTCCTTTTAAAAGACTATAAAACAACTTCTCAAGACTTGATTGCACGTTATAAGTTACGAGCTCATATAAAGCCACGGTGCTATTTAGCTTACACTGAATTAGCATTGAATCCAGTTTATAGTAAGTAAAAGTGGCGAAACGTGGTAATAATCGAAGGAAACACACACTTAACATTATTGCTTTTTTTTTAACGGGCTAAATGCCTTTATTAACTAGCTAATACATAAATAAACACTACATCTAACCTAGCTAGCTACAAAAACAGTTGGATAATCTACAAGTCCTAGTAGGCCTATAGATAATCCAAATGCTCTAGCCCACTACCAGATCAACGAGGCAATGCCGCCAGCATGCTGGGTACGCTTCCACATTATTGCTTAATATCATTAATAAAACAACATGATCGTAATCATAAACATGGCAATGAATAAATAATTTTCGAGCTGGATGAACAGCAAAGGATCCTTCGCTGGCTTCATTTCGAGCGTCGAGGATTATCCATATTATCCCAAAATCTCGAAACGGCAGCCGCTTGCAGCACAATGATCGCGGTTCATATAAAATGACTTCAATTTTATATTGTTTCTTTTTAATACTTGGTATTAATTTTGAGTGATTGCTTCCGCTTTGCTGCTGGCTTTTTCTCGAACCATTATTAATGTAAAATGTAAAAGCTAAGACGGTTAAATCAGTCGTGATTTACTCTACATGTACGATGGTAAGTACGTCTACAGGTTATAGTACCACATTTCAGGCAGTTATTTCACATTTGGGGGCACGAATGGCCGAAGAGAGATTTCACCTCTGCTCGTAATGATAGCTAAAAGCAACATAATGCCAGTGCCATTATTTGTCATAGTAGCGTCAAGAACATAAAAGATTAAAAAAAAAAATTAAATAATGTGATGAACGAAAATATTGTCCTTTTTAAAACATTTATTTATTAAAAATAATTAAATCAAACATTTATTTGCAAGAATATTCGTTAAATATTCACATACACTATTATAGTTTTATTCTATTGGGTACATATGGTCTATAGACCGGTAATGAGGTTTCTCTTTAGTAATTTACTACAAATTTTTAGTCCAATGAAAAAATTCTATCATGCGAAATATTTTTTTGCCATGATCAGATTTAGTCCATTTCTGTTCTGATCAATAAAACAAAAAACTGCTCGTATTGCAAAGTTCTTATTCCAAATTGGATAGATTCTTTTTCTCTGTGCCTCCTGCCGGGAAAGTAATCAGTTTGAGGCTTGGTGGGTGGACCTCTAAGCAGTCCGTCTGGCTGTCGTACCACCCCTCCTTTACTGTTATGTTAAAGCGTATACCAAATCTCTTCTTAACGTCGTCGTTTGTTGTAGTTCCGTAAACGCTAAGCAATAAGAGTTTATGTATTGTTTTAATATATCATTAAGGTTTCCAACAAAATGTTTGAGAACTATTTCATCTGATCTATCGAATGTAGTCGAAGGTGGTAAAAACAAAAAACCTAGAACAAGGGCTCTCAAAAGCGGTTGCTAGAACACATTGAGAAGAGCTAAATAGACAGGAAGACACTAGAAAGTACAATACAGGTGCTAGTAGGGCTATAGTTCCATGATGATGTTTTTTTAACAAAAAATTCAAGCTTGTTGTACGATTCAAACCTTCTTGCCACTGAGCCATCAATGCTTCATAAAAATATTTTTCATTTACAAAATCCACATATAAAATTTATAACTGCGTGGGTTACTAAAGTTCACTATTTTGCTTATATGAAAAACCTTTTCAAATGCCAAAAGTAAGTGAAGTTTAACCCAAAAGGCGTCAAGGTGGAACGTTCAAAGGTTTATTTTTTGTTGGCTAATGGAAATTCTTTGTCCGGATGTACCGGACGGACGGCGACAGGACTTGGAATCGGATTAGCGCTATCGGCCATACACCGTGATGGGATCGCGCGGGCATTATCTTTCACAGCTAAATTTAGCGCGCACTAGGTAAAATAGATACTGTATATTTTTAATCGGACAGAATGCGTTTATTAACTGCTGCACAGATACCACAGCTTAGTTCAACTAATTTACAAAAGAAGTTGCTTGGATCGTCTACAAACCTGTTTGGTAGCGCGCTGGTTGAGTTAAGTGAAATTTCAATACTGCTTCGTTGAGTAAAGTTCTAGTGGATTTGTTTATTAATTTTTAGCACACAAAAAAGAGAATTATTTGTATACTAGCTTTCGCCCACGGTTTCACCCGCGTGGTATTTATCTTTATAACATATGTATTTTTCCAGAATTTAAACTATCTACATACATTCCGAATTTCATCAATATCACGTGGTAAACAAAGATTCAAGTAGGAGGATCGGATTTACAATGTAAAGAAAAATGATGACGGTGCAATTAAGATGAGAGAAAGAATAAAAGTTAAAAAAATATTCCTCAATAGATTTATTATATCCTATATAGTTATTTATATAATTATATGATAGAAGTTTCTCTACAGAACTTCTTGGAAGCCCTAGATCAGCTGATATACTCGAAGTATTTTAAATTTTGTTAGATGATAATGTTGATTAGAAGAGACTTAGACACAATTCCAAAAAAACACACTTCACGTTTCAAGTGAATTAATTTTTTTATATCGAAATTTTGAATAACTTGTTTTCATGAGAAGTTCTCACAAGTAGTCGTCAACTGTGATCTTAATCTATTCCGGTATAACATATCAATTCAAAGTCACCTTGTAAGTTCAGCTATACTAGCTATTTCGCTTTATTTGTTTCGATTTACGTTTAAAAAATACTTTTCTCCTAGGGATTTCCAAATGTCATTAATAGTAATAATGGAAATCTTAATTAATCCAAAAATCGCTTTTCAATTTCTATGAATGCGCATAATAGATAAAATAAACCTGAGCTTCAGTCAAATATTTTCAACTTTGTCTATTGAATTTCAAAGTTAATGCAATCAATCGTAGCTTTAAACACAATAGTTGCTTTAATAAATATAAGTTTTTAACTTCTAATAAATACAGAGCGGCTAAGGCCCAAACTAAGTCTAAAGAACTGGGAGCTTACGAAGTTCAAACGCCTAGACTAGGCAAAACAACAGCTACGGATTTTGAACAAATACCTAACCCTTTCTAGGAATAATTAGATATCTTAAAAAAAAACAAAAAGTACATTTAAATTTTAATCTAGGTATGTAGGTTATTCGCTGGCAGTGGTCTATTAGATTAAAATTATATATATACAGGTTTTATTTCTTGTCAAGTCATTTTATAATTTTAGGGTTTATAAATTGTTAATTTTTTAAACAAAGTTCTCATTAAATTTTATCAGTGTGGATCCATCAAATTGTAGCTGATTAATATCTACTATTTTAAAATCCTCGATGTTTTTTAAATAATCAATTAAATTACCGACTAATCCCCAGATAAGTCCTGAAAAGATATTTTCTTAACAGCAATAAATATTTTCGTTTTGCAAAAGCAAGATAAACGATGCCTTCTATTTCCGGCCACAGATTACCCCCTCCATTGCTAGGACAAAGACAAGCTGATTTTCACTGTCTCACGTCTATTTACCGTTGAGGTAATAGTTTCTGTTACGTTCCTGATATAAAATAATATCCTGTGAGCGAAGACAATGCAAAATAAAGGCCACTCAGCATCCGCTTGGGCCCTGAGATAAGAGACGTAGGCGCTAGAATGGCTGGGGATAAGAGCTTCTAGTTCTAAGGCAGTGGTACACGAATTATATTATCGGATCATACTATATGTCCATTGTTTCTACATTTAACAGTAAAATATGCTCTAATAATGTTGAAACACAGGTAAATTAAAAACAATATTTTATTAAATACCTAAGAAAATCTAAAACTCGCATTATTTTACTTAATTATCCGGTATATTATCTAATACCTTAAATAACTCGAAGGATACTTTGAATTCCGACTTTGAATCTATCCATCTTATTTGAGTTTTTTTAGTCTTGAGAAAAATTAAAACTGTAGTGTATTTTTGGTGAGTGTTATTATAAGTAATATTCACGTCTATTAAACGCCTTAAGGCAAGAAGAACTATATTTGTAGTTTTTTTAGTTGTTATATATATTATTACTTTTCGGAACTTTCATCTTAAAGTTAAGTGACAAATAAGGTACGTTTACTTTAATAATATAAAATTACTTTGATTTATTTTGGCTTGTGTATGGCTATGACGATTTTTTGCTAAAATGCAAATTAGGTTTTCTGAGACACAAATTTCTGAGACAAAGAACATTAGGGGATCATTGTAGAGTATCAGACCGGAATGACCCTGGGAATTAACACTTATCCAAAATCGAGATATGGTTATAGCACTTTATGCTACAACAGTACTATTCGTGCACAACCACCATAAGATGCAATTCAATAGGTACTCAGAAGTAAGTGTATATTCCGAATCGTCAGATACTCCGGTATGCTATTGGTAGCATCCACACAAAGCTGTTCATAAATCAATACGACGACCTTCCAAGTAAACAGTGTCGGGTTCATCGTTCTAAAATCAGACTGTAATTTATCATCGCGACACAAAAGATTATTCAAACAGATATCTCGTGTGTTTATTTCAATAGTTTATTACAAATATCTATAGTAGGGGATCATTCAATGTCACGTTTTGAACAAGATAAAAAATTTAATAACTTCGGTCTGTTAGATTATAAAAATTAAAGGTTAAGGAATTAATAGGCACTAAAAATATACATTACAAAATACAAATAATTATATTATATTTCTGATGTCCAATTTGTTACTCAAAAGTTAAAAATAAATAATCTTTACTTTTAAAAATGACGTCGAGTAATGCTCTCTTAACTATGTAGCTCTTAAATAAATATTCAATTTTAAAAGTTTTCCCATTAGTATAGATACCTATTGCTTAGAGAATAGATAATAATGTCGTATATATACTATTTTGATAGTCATTACCTACTTCTTAATGTTAAGTCGCATTTATAAGTAAATATTTTTCTAATCAATTGGTTACAATTTAAGAGGACTTATAAGTATGACTGATTGTTGCTTTGTAGCGTAAATGTCGTTGTAGCTAATATCTTTAGAGTCTGTTTCAGAATGTCCGTTGTTAAAGCCAAGTATATTACTATATAAGCTATAGGATAGACATTGTGTTTGTGTTTCAATTACAATGTCTATCGAAGCATCACATAAAATTCCTATTAATAATTGATAAGCACATGAGTGTGCCCAATAACATAAGTAAGTATGTGTATAAGTAAATATTTTGAGAGCTGTGAAACAAATTTGATACCTCTGGATACGTTATCAAAAATGTATTTGAACCACACTGGGTCAAAATCAGCAAATGCGGCAGGCCGCACTACACTTACAAATGTCTCTGGCCTTGACCTGTCAAGTTTATGCAATAAATTGTAAGTGTGAATCGGACGGAGAATCTTTCTTTTGTAAAATGTTTATTTTTAAAGCTTTTTATAAAAATAATGTAATATGAAATATTTAAAAAGCGGCAACTAACTTCAATGACAATTGAACCAATTTTGATGAAATGTCCATGGGACTAGTCTGAAAAGTAAATTCTTTCAAATAAAGAATGAAATTTCTATATCGGTTTATAAATGACGGAATTCTGAGGTAACAAATATAAAAAAATACAACTGAGTTGAGGACCTCTTCCTTTTTTAAGTCGGTTAAAAAATACCGAAAGGGCAAAAGGCGTAACACAATAAGCCTACATTGTGATTGGACATCATGTAGCTGCAGAGGTACATTGAGAGAAAATCTGTCACCAATCTTGAGTTATACGTAACACGAGATTGGTTAGGTACTTGCTAGGTAATATAAAATACCCTATTAACGTGCCAAAGAAAATTACATCTATTTTCACGTTCAAAAGGCTGGTATTTAGATGCCTTAATACTATTTTGAAGCTGCCAAACTCAATAAGGATTTATTAGGATACCTATTTAATCCAGTCATGTCTCAATTTCCATAACACGAGGGCTGGGAAGTGGATAGACGTTTAGAGATTCAAGCATCGATTATTTAGATATAGGTACGTGAACCTTCAATACTGTTCATTCAAGATTTTTCTAAGTGATACGACGAAATATCGCTCACGCCTGAAAAATTACAGAATTTCAGATAACTTTTGTGTTGTTTTTAACCGGCTTCATAAAGGAGAAGGGTTACTCTATTTATTTCTTCGCCAATTTTCAACCAATTTTTATGATTCTTTTTTTCAAAGTACCTTGAATAAATTTTACGAAACAATCCCCCCTAAGGGTGGAAAAATGGGGAGTAAAATTTCATATGTCACAGTTCTTCTTCACCGAAGTCGGTTCCCGCTTTCTTAAAAGCATTTTTACGTGGATTATAACGTTTTTCTTTGGTTCCGATGGTGAGCGCCATGGCATCCATAAAAAATACGAAATTGTAGTAAAGTGTATAATAGACATGGATGTTTGAAATTATTAACACGCCTTTGTTAGCGAGTTAGATTTAAGAGAACATTTCGTTTTATAAATGCTTTTTCATAAGGTAGTTGGTTTGTCCTTCTTTCACGAAGCAACGCCACAACGGATCGACGTAATTTTTTGCATAGATATAGTTTATGGACCGGAGAATAACGTGGGCTATTTTTTATCCCAGAAAATTGCACTGTTACTGCGCCAAACCTCACAAGTACATCACGCATGCACGTAATATATGTAACTAACTCTTTATGTATCTAATATAAACAGTTCCTTTGTACGAAGGTGCTCTATCGAGTCATAAAACTATTGCTGAACTTCAACAAACTTAGTTATTAGTCTTGAAACTGCAGACAGCAGTTAATCTGCTTTATAAATTGTGCGGTGCTTTTACTATCCAACGGTTTATGACTTATAGTGACACATGACTTGATTCGAAATTAATAAACTTTATAGTAGCCAAGAGTAATGTGGTAAATACAAGCAGTAATTATAAAGTAGCGTTAAAAAATAACGACAGGGAACGACATTGTATGAGTGAAACGTAATGTGACAAGGGTGTAGTGACCCACCCTGGCTCACTACCGTTAGCAAAAATAATGTCACCATTTTAGTTATATACATTTAATTTCCGTACATGTCATCGAGACCAACTGTTTTATTGTCAAGTGATAAGTATAAAGCCAGCCCATAACAATTATTGCTGTGCCACACTGTACTTTGAAACCGAAATGCGTATTTCTTTCTTTGAAGTACAAAGAACGATGTAATCGTAACATATACTCCGTAGGTACTAACTTTGTTAAACAGCAATGAATCGTGGATTTATCAGATATAGAGTGAATGCGGTGGAAATGTGGTCCCATTGTAAACGTTTTGGCATTATCTTTGCGGATCGAAAACGCAACGAATATTCGTGATAGGTAGGTATTGATATAGATTAACAGCGTCCTAAACATAAAGAGAAATAATATGAATTTTAGTCATAACGTGATACTGCTTGGCGGGCAGACTATTGTATACTAGCATAGCTGTAGTAGCACCCAACCAAACGCACAAAAGAGATATCAAAAGAGTTAGTCCTACCACCATTAATAAAGTAGTAATATTTTACCAGAAATAATATACCTATTTTACTATTAAAATTTTAGTGATTATTATTATTATATTATTAGTATGAAATTATAAATTGTTAAAAAAACGGCTATATCTCACGTCATTTGTCGATATTTTCGACCTAGGTTTCGAGCGTGTCCGACGAGTGTGTCACACGAGTTATCGTTGCGATCTCGCCGCGTGCACTCCCTGAGGAAGAGCGTCGGATACGCTCGAAACCTAGGTCGAAAATATCGACAAATAACGTGAGTTATAGCCAGTTTTTTTAACAATTTATAATAATATATCTGCTCTAAGCAGTTGTGCTTAAAGCCAGTAAGAGCACTATATATCATTTAACTTAGACACTTTGTCTAGATGGAACTGTACAATTATTAAATTATGTTTCTATTTTTAATACCAGCAAAATTTATATTAAAACCGCTTCCAATTCAACCGTAATTAGCATTACCGCAAAAAGTTAAGAGACTCATTTTAAAACACATAAATTTTTCAGCTTATCTTTGTTTTAATGCTCATTGGGATAAAAACAACATTAATGAAGTGAATTAAGCCCGGAAAAACGAGAATACTGCGAATGCAACTAAGATGGATCACGTCATTTTCCCCTTCATTAACCCATTTACTTGGCGAGCAGTCAAAATAGTTCTTAAAGTCTACGTATTTTTAACCCACTTTTATTAGCTTCATTTGTAACTATGTAGTGGAATCTTAGAATTCAAATTTAACCAACTTCCAATTATCGTATCGAAATGAAATTTTGTATACATATTTATGTAGTGTTAGGTCCAGAAATGAGACAACTCGGTTTGAATAATCGACACACGTGTATTTTCAATCGTAGGTCAATGGGGACTGCTGTCCTTCCCCGCGTCTTCCCCTTGCGTAGCGCTGGGACGACTACGGCGTAGCAGTGACTTTCTGACGTCATAGCGTAGCATCACAGCACCACACTATGTTCTACCTTTATTCTTACAGTAGATTGGATGACAATACCATAATTTGCTGCAGTGACGTCGGCCACCAATTTGCAGTTCAAAGAGGTTTTGGTGAAGGAAGTCATCGGGATGCATCCATAACACTAATACCTATGTCGTCCTAGTTTTGCATGTTATTTGACCACTAGCCAAATCAATGCATCTTCATGCGTAAGGAACATTAATGTTTAAAAGAGGAAATTGCGCTACCAACCCCTGCTTACTCCCATATTTACAAATATAAGGCCCTGAAAAGTTCAATAAATCTACAACTTTGTGTCAAAATTAAACTCAAGAAAGTGCTCGTGAATTGATATTACCCTACTTACATGAAGGATCCTATATGTTGCGGTATTCATCGGTAGGTACATCAAAACCGTGGGCAGTAACGTGATTTCGTAAATCGGCTGGCGCCCGTTCTGAGTGCACTTCAAACGGTCCGTAAAAGGCGTACACTCGGCCACTCGACCGCACTGCCTCTTGGTAACGCGATACTTTTCAAACGTGTGTGTAACTTGCCTTGAGAAGATGAATCGGGAAAAAGCAGTACTTAGAAAAGATTAAAATTCTTAATTTTGGTGTAGGTATGTGTTATATAATCCGTTAACTTTGTACCCTACGCACTCATGGCGTAGTAAATATTCTATTTTATTCCCGCTCTGGTACACTACAATGATGAACTTTTTGAGCGAGAGTAGTGAACAAATATTTACACATAATGCTTCCCCTTATTCTTAATGAAATAAAAACTACGAAATAAAATTCAAAGGCAAACGCATCTCTAGTCAATTACCATTTTAGACTTTAGTCGCCTAACCCCTATTTTCAACCTTATTTAAATACAAAAGGATTAGGTATATCTAAAGGTCGTCTTATTACCTGGCCCTTAACAGATTAGAATTTCCTGTAATTATGACTACTATAGCCATTACATTTTCCTTCAGTTAACATTCATTTTATAAAACAAGTCGACCTCTGAAGTATACCTAAGTTTATTCTTTCTTCACAAGTTTATCACCAAAAATAGACTCAAATATCCGTCCCCACAGGGGATTGAGAAGGCGTACTTTTGTCCATATGAGCTAGTAATGTTTGAATTTACATATATCCTACGGATAAAAACGTAATAATATGAGAACATATCTAGCTACGGAGAAATTGCTTTTATCTTGTGTATAATAAGTTTAGTTTCAAGAATATATCAGTGTCAATATCAGGCGTGTTACTAACGTGGTCTGAGTGATGGCCGAGTGAAGTGCACTTAAAGGCGACGATGCCCTACGATGGCCATCACCACGCTATTAGCTCGTGGCTGCCAAGATACTGTGATATCTTTATAGACGTGCTCAAGATTAGCAGGATAATCGCATTTGCTTGCAGGGTTTGCATGGTATTATAATACTAAATACTATCATCACGCTAATCTCTTTTAGGGATTTAATTCAATATTATGAGTCCGTAATTTAAAATTTTGGGTCGGCTTGCATAATACAAAATACATTTATTTTGGAAAAAGGAATGCCAAAAACAAACTATCTTGAATTGGTTGTTTTAGGTAAGTAAGTATATTAAAAATAAGGTAACTAGTTTCTGTCTTTGTGTGCCTTTGTTCCCTCCACCTTCCCTTTTACTATTTTTTTTTTCAAATTATTATCAACGGCTTCCTAGCTACATATGTGACCAAAATATTGGACTACCTAGCCTTTGGTCACCTGTCACAATAAACGAATACTAGAATCTTAGGTTATTTCTATTACCTATTATATAAGGTAACCAAACTAAACATTTGAACTATTGTGATTTTCAATTTGACGAAATTTGTTGACAAAAATCTATCAAAAAGGTGATAAAAATTCATTCGTACTTATATCTATCATCAGGTGAGGCACGTGGTCGATCGCAAGCACATTAAGAATGTTGAAAAATGGAATTAGTTTGACGCATTAATAGCGGGATTAAAAGGGTTGACCGCGCTTTCCCGGACATGAGCCCAGTCCCACGGGAAATTCCCGACCGCACGGATAATAGAAACTTTTGCAAGCCCGCCGTTAGCGATACACCTACAACCTCGTATTCAAATTCTACACGCAGTTACGCACGTGAACGTGACGTCGATATTATACATCGACGCTTTCCCTCAGATATTATATTAAGATCCCTCCTTTGTTGGCGGAATACTTGTGGAGCATTAAGGTAATAGAGCACCAGCAAATCGGGTTACACCGCAAGCTATTACGCCCTTCTCGTCCGGGCGTAAGTGTATTACTAGCTATTTATCGTTGAGACTGGTCCACGAGTGTCCAATGTCATGATAGTGACGGACCACCCTAAATTGACTGCGGTAATTGCGAAGGAATTGGTAATCAGCATTCTTTTCGGAATAGTGAGCTTGATAGCCAAATCGGACGTGTTACTTTGTTGTTATTTTGTGATTACCAATTGATTGGTGTGCCCTCTTCTCAATTTTTCTTTACTCTTTAGTTTTTTACTATCTTTTCACTAGGTTGTAGGACTAACAGCGTATGCCTTCCTTTAAGCCGTAATCAAAGTAAAGTCAGTATAAAAAATGTACCTCTATTACATCTACTCTTTTCTACTTTGCGGTTCTAATTTCAATTTCTCACCCAACTTGTGGTAACTGTGCGCAAACTCTACCTAGAATTTACTACCTACCATGTAGGCACTTGATTTAAACGTGCTTTTTGGAACTTGTATGCGGGAAAATAACAATTCAATAATGGAAACTGCAGAAAATGAAGTGGATTTTTCACAATGATTTTTCCTACTATCCCAGTCAGGTTTTTAATTTCTTTTATACGTTTTTACATGTTTACGCTTTCATTATTTTTACATTTTTGTTATTTATTCTGGTGTAATTGAATCAGCAGCATATCAGAAATCTCACAATAACTTTGATTCCCAAAAGACCTGTAACATTTTAAAGCTTAGAGTTCACCTAGCGCGTGAAATCGAGGCGCATTGCAATAAGTATCCTGCCACATTTACTATAAAGTTCATCCACTATAACTATGCAATAGAGAATGTGAGTATGGAATCTGTCTGCACCCCTCACCCTACCCCTCCACGACATAGGCGGAGGGAGCAAAGTTGTAATTTTCCAAGTGTTTTTCTAGTGTAGTACTCCTCAAGAACCTCTCGCAATACATTAAATTAACTAAATTAACTCTTCAACGTTTGTCGCCTTTCAAAAATATTCATTAAATTATATCCTTTTATATGTCAGGAAATAAATTAGCTTTCTTTTCTTGCCAATATTATGCAAGCCTATTGAGGGTTCCCTACTCGAAGAGTACCAAAGGAATGCTATTGCAGCACTCTCAGATTGCTCGTCTGCTTATCACAGACTTAGTTAACTAAACTAAACAAAATAAAAACATAACGCTTTAAATGTATACAAGATATAATTATATGTAATATACTAGCCTTTAGTTTTAATATTTTAGCCTTACACGATACTGGTTGATAACAGACTACACAAGCATACAGTTCCGCCCAGCACCTAGATGGAAACTCGCAGAATACTAAAGCTATACTATAGTTTTAAATTTACAATGCAGAACGCAAAGCGTTACACAGCAAATTTGGCTACGTAACGACCTGTCTAAAGCCATTCAACAATGAACAAAAACTTCACCTAACATTTTAATTCTATTATTTTCATTCACGATCGGAAAATAAAACCAATATTGTAGACACGCGATTTTCCGCTAGTACAGTTCAGCAACGGAGAAATTGCAATAAAAATTGCACTTACCGTGGCAATTCCCTGTATGCAACGATAGCTATACTATATACGTTGTTAGCTCGAAGTTGCCCAGCTGGTAACTATTGAAACAATAAATATTCATTATGAACTTGCTTAATTTTGCAGCACTATTTTATCGTTCCACTAATTTAAGCTTAACACATAGTGTGGTCAGAATTTTAGAATTGGATCGTGGATTTGGTGTTTTAATTGTTGTCCGGGTAAGCTGTCTCATAATTTGTTATCATGCTATATTTATTTGAAAACAAGGTAATTTAAAAGTTATCTATGCACACACAGTAACAATGTGAAAATACATAATTACGATTGGATATCGGGAAGAGGTCGAAATATCGGTCGACAGATTTCAAAATAGACTCATCAACATCATCAGCCGCAATATTATCCCTGAGTGTTGTAGGCACATTTTATTCTGATTCCATGCATAAGAAACCGCGGGCAGATGTTAGGTATGAATAAAAAGCAATACGACGAAGCTGAACATTTACACCTGTTAAATATATATAAAGATGTCGAATTTTTTCATTGAATATTAGGATTAGTTACTGTCTTTGTTCTTTGTTTCTGCGGTCTTCTGTTTCTATTCGGATTATGGAAATATAAAATATTTATAATTTTTTCGTCGTTAGTAGAAAAATTGTAAGAAGCTTAAAGCGGGGAGCAAAATGGCGTCCAAAATGTAATCAATATTTATAAAAGTTGCTATAATTTACCATCCCATAAGATCAAAATGCCCCTGCTTGGCCGCCATTTATAAAATTAAAAATTTATATGCAAGGGCGGGATTCTCAAATGCTCAATTTTACTTATCGCAGATCAAAGTAAAATGTTGGCAAATGTTCGCTCCATTTCCAAGGGATTGTAAGGTAATGTAATTAATTTTTTTTGTATGTAAAATATTGAACAATGTTTTAATATAATCGGGAAAGGACTAAGGTATTTTTACAATTGAAGTAAAGTAATTTCATGTCGATCAAAGTTGTCCTACTGTACGATACAAGAAAAACTAACCTTTATGTCATGAAGGTAAGACAATGGCTATGAATATCTTCATCATACTCTTACTACAAATGACTCGATTCAAATTCAATTCAAATTCATTTATTGACACAGTTTAAATTATATATAGTCACAGCAATATTGTAGACAAAAATTATAAGAAACAAAAACCTTACATACCTTATTTATTTATTGGTTTACCAACTGTTATTATATTGGTGCATACTTAGTGTAACATATTAACATTCACGTTTTACTCTAAATGTATAACCAATTACAGACAAAAACAGCTTGCATTAAAGTTGTATTATATATTAGTAATTAATTAATTAGCTACAAAAAGCTAGTCTATATTAAGACAGCAACTTGAGTAGGCAAAAGTTCTTTGCAGCTATATTATTACTGTGTAATTTTTTGTTGTAATATAAATTTGAAGAGTTTCTTTATTTTCATTATTTTTTGTTCTTATGAATAACTTCGATCATTTGTTTATTTGTTACTCATTCGAACCGAAACGGATGAGCGAATTATGGTACACATGTAAGATTGTAATAATGATTTAACTTAACATATAGGGTATTGCACGGTATCCACGAGAAAACTGGAAACCAAATACATAACACGGTATGAAAAGCGAGAATAAACGAGCTTTCTCGGACTAAATCTGGCGAGTCGCAAGCCGTATTGTTAACGGCGGTTAGTTTCAGTTATCTACCAAAATAACTTTTGTTACAATAGACTTAGGGGATTATTGGAACTTGGTGATAGTTAGAAATCTTTCCTTCTTAGAAACGTGGCTGCCAACAGCATTTATTCGCAACGTGTTAGTAAATTTTACCGTATTTTAGTATCAATTCATTTGCAAAATTGTTCGAAAACGAGTTTTGCAGTACTTACAGTTATTTATTTTGGAAGCGAAAAAAACACAGTGATAATGAGATCGTTCGTCATTCTGCATGTCAGTTAAGGGATTTAATCCTTTAGGCTCAAGCTTTTGCTGAAGAAAAATGTTCCATAAATATAACCATGATGAAAACATGGCATGGCATCTTTTAGTACCGGGGCCTCTTGATAGCGACCACTTTCAAGTCGAAAATTTGCCGCCAAGCAGTTATTGGCGTATTACGGTAAATAGACTTAAAGCAAGCCATTAGAATTATAGTTTTGACGTATTTACCAACGTAAACTATCAATTTATATCATAAGCTGAGATAGTGACTTAAATAGTGAAATACTAACTTACTAATATGAATAAAAACTAAGATCAATTAATGTCTGACCGTTTAAAATCGGAAAAATATTTAACCATCAACTAATCAGCTCTGTGTGTTTATAAAGTAACGATAATGAAGGCAATTTTCCTTTAGGTACAACGTTTTGTTTATTTATAAAACGTTTCAAATGAGATTTATTTTTATACATGAATTATTATTTTAATGCATCAGAATTTAAAATACGCAGCGCAATAATTTTGGCTTTAACACTAATTGATATTTACGGGCTACGTGAAAATTAATTGTTTAAGCCTCCCGACCAAAGTTAGAAATAAACTTTCTACTGATAAAGTAAGTTAGACTCAAGTTACGTTAGACAACAAATTTAAGGAGAATATTATTATGGTTCATTTTTGTTCTCGATACTAACTGTTGTTTTTTTCTGTTCCAAAAGCAAAGCTGCACTTGAGAGCAAATCCCTATTTTAATTTTGGCTACCTTTCCTTCGATCACACAGGAGTTACCGCTAACCGTAAGCCACTTTTTTTAAGTTAATTTTGACTGTAATATATTCATCCTGACGTAAGACATGTCAAGATTAAGCTACTATTATTTTGTGTGTTTATAGCTGTTACTACTATACATAAACGCGCACGTGTTACTACCTGCTGCACGTATAATGCGTTGTAATGTATGGAGCAGTATGAGACAGAATTTGCTTTCCTGACTGGCACGTGCGCGTAGACATAAATCGGTGTGTCATGTCTCATACAGTTCCATACATTACAAGACAGTGGTACATGCACGTCTACGTGTATGGATCCGGTATGCTCCGGTCTTAACTTTTTTTATGTTGTTTGGTAACAAGACGAGTTTTTCGTTTGCCTGATGATAAGCATAACGCCGGCCCATAACAATTGCAGTGCCACCCAGGACATTGAAATACAAAGGCCTGTGCGGCACTGCAGTGCGTTACCCTGAGGACATTAGGTATTAAGTCTCATAAGCCCGGTAATTTCACTGGCTACTCTGCTCATCAAACCGGAACACAGTAATGCTTGCTGCTTGGCGGCAAACTTCACGAGGAAAGCGGTGGTAACAACCCAGGTGGTGAAATCCGTATCTGTCTACTCCCCGTCCGATCGCAGCCCTAGAGGCTCCCGACGGTTGTGGCGATACGGGTCAGCAGACTGGGATGAGATGCGATCATTTTTTGCGTCTTATCCTTGGCAGTCTACTTGTTTCTCTTCCGACGATCCTTCTGCTTGCGCGGACGCTGTGGCGGAAGTGTTGCGTCAAGGGATGGAATATTACATTCCGTTCTCTGACGTAACAATGTCAGGCAAAGCTCGTCCATGGTTCGGGGCTGAATGTGGGCGCGCTGAGGCGCAGAAGCATTCAGCATACCTGGCATGGGTCGACTCTAGAAACCGCAAAGCGAAGGACTTACGCAAGAAGAAGAGAGCCTATAACAAAGCTGCCAAGTCTTACAAGAAGGCTCTACGGAAGGCTCGGTTCAATCACATCAGCCGGATTGGGGACAAACTAGCTTCATACCCAGCGGGTAGTAACGCGTTTTGGTCTCTTGCGAAGTCGGTTGAATCGAACTTCTGTTGTCCCTCACTTCCTCCTTTGCTGAAACCCGACGGGTCACTGGCTCACACCGCCGAAGACAAGGCAAACTTGTTCGCGTCTCTGTTCGCGGAGTCTTCACGTCTAGTAACTTCTGGTGAAACCCCTCCTGGTCTACTGGGATGCGAGACTTCAATGTCGGAAATTCGCATCCGTCAGACCGAAGTACGGAAAACGCTGAGAAATCTAGACGTGAATAAGGCCAGTGGTCCAGATGGGATTCCAGCAATTGTACTCAAAACTTGTGCGCCTGAGCTCTCTCCTATTTTGACACGTCTGTTTCGCCTCTCATTGGAGAGGTGTTTGGTACCAAAAGCCTGGAAGCTAGTTAATGTACAGCCAGTGCCCAAGAAGGGCAGTCGTGCTGACCCTGCCAACTACAGGCCCATCTCAATCACGTCCATACTCTGTAAGAGTATGGAGCGTGTTCTGAATAACAGGCTTCTGGCATACCTAGAAGCAAATATCTCCTCAGTGACCGACAGTACGGCTTTCGCCGAAACCGGTCTACTGGGGATCTTCTAGCGTATGCCACGTACATCTGGAGTGAGGCTATCGAGAAATATGGCGAGGCGCTTGCCGTCTCTCTTGACATCTCGAAAGCCTTCGACAGAGTCTGGCACGAAAGTCTTATTAGCAAGCTTCCATCTTTTGGCTTGCCCTCTGGCTTGTGTAATTGGATTTCAGACTTCCTGAGGGATCGATCGATTCGAGTAATCATAGATGGTTGCTCGTCCGATCAATTGGCTATAAATGCCGGAGTCCCTCAGGGGTCAGTACTCTCTGCAACCCTTTTCCTGCTACACATTAACGACCTGCTTAAACCCGGAACTTTTGGGTACGCAGACGATAGCACGGTTGTAGAGAGTTACACATCCAACGCACGAGCAAGTGGGGCTCAGACACAATCTCTTAGAGAGGCCATGGTTGAGCGCATGAACTTGTCCTTAAAGGCAGTCTCCGAATGGGGCGATGCCAACCTGGTCAAGTTCAATGCCACCAAGACTCAGGCGTGTCTGTTCTCTGCCAAACGGAGCGCATTTCAGCTGGCTCCGAGTTTCCGCGATGTATCCGTGCCGGTAGCTGATCATCTAGAGATCCTTGGCCTTGCTTTATCTTCAACACTCAATTTTGGCTCATACATTGAATCGAAGGCCCAGTTAGCTGCCAAAAAGCTTGGTATCCTAGCAAAGGTGAGACAATACTTCACATCGGAACAGCTGCTTAACTTATACCAAGCACAAGTACGATCTTGTATGGAGTATTGTTCTCATCTCTGGGACGGCTCAGCCAAGTACCAGCTTGAGGCACTGGAAACAATTGAGAGACGTGCCAAGAGGCTCATAAGCAATGATTCACTGGTTGAGGCTAGGCTGCAGAGCCTAGAGCATCGCCGTAGGGTCGCTAGTTTGTCGGTTTTTTATCGGATACATTTTGGTGAGTGTGCTTTGGAATTACACAACATAATTCCACCATCCCCCTTCTATCTTCGGACGACCAGGCTTACTGCGAGGCGCCATCCTTACCTGGTAGATATTCCGCCATTACGCACGAAGCGTTTCGCTTCTACATTTGTTATGCGTACTGCTAAGGAATGGAACTCCTTGCCTGAGTCTGTGTTCCCCGTTCGCTACAACCTGGGCTGCTTCAAGGCGCGAGTGAATAGGTATCTTCTAGGCAAGCGTGATTCATCGTCGACCGCATCGTCGCTTACCATCAGGTGAGATAGTGGTCAAACGTTAGCCTATAGTGAATAAAAAAAAAAAAAAAAAGACGGACACTCGCAGAAGAGTTAGTCCTACATTTAAAATTTTGTAGTCCAGCATCAGTTAGCTGTACCGCACATAGACTATTAACACCTTATATACGTTAGTTTACACAAGTGTACGACGTACGTCCCAGATATGTATACTCGTAATATCAATCAAAACCACTGAGAAGTCCAACAAACTACTGACTTGTAGCTAATTGAAACATGTCAACCGATCGTTGACGGACGCGAGATGACTGTCTTTGTCCGTCGGCTGATGGACAGATACGTCAGGGGACGTACATCGTACACGTCTATACGCCCATCCCGCGTCATGTCGCCGCTGTCCATATACAGATAGTTCGCATTCAATTTCCGCCGGTAGTGTGCGAGCGAGCAGACAGTTACATATTGAGAGATAAATTCGATATGTTTTTCAAATTGTTTGTGTTATAGATGAGTTATTTGCGTAAGAATTATTCGCGTATCTCAGTCCTAATGTCTGTCGTGTCGGTGAATCGAAGTGAGCTCCATCTTTTAAATTTAAACTGTTTTCCTCAAACTTAACATTGCAATTTTAATTTTGTTATGTATTTAATATGGTTTTTCTTATTCTGTAATAAGATATTTTTTAAATTAAAAAAACATTTATGTTTGTAACGGTAGAATATTTACAACTATTATTATTTAAGATCTCTAACACCATATTCTGGCAAATAGATTGAATTCGAATTTGTATTTATTTGTTCAGATTGGATCAGGGTCGCATTAGTAAGGTTAAACCTACCACTTCTACGGAAAATTGATAATACGGAGAAATGTTTACACAGAATTACAACGAAAAATCTTTTATTGTTATTTAACCATTTGTAAACAGAAAAACAATAGGTAATTAAAATTGACTGAGAATCGTGTTTTTGGAAAACACGCAAAGTAATAAGAAACAATAAGAAATCAAATCTTTTCGATAACTTCAACTTCAACTCTTTATTTCCTGGTTTCTGTGGATCTTTACGGTATTAATCTATAAATAAATCGTGGGAGTCATCAGTGACATAAAAACTGACAGAATTAATAGTTTTTATAGTTTTTTTAAAAATAATCAACAAGTTGTCCGTTCATTTAGTCAGAATCTAAACTACGTACGTTTTGTTACGTAACCGTTAACCTGTTTAGATAATTATAAAAATCTTATATTATCCCTTTCAAAATTAGACCATACAGGAGTGCTATAAATAAAGTCTTAGTAAATCTGGAAATAGCAAGGAAATATGTACCTAGATTAAAATAAGGCAGTGAACAATACTAAGACAACACGAGTCATAACTCTTGCTCATTGATATTCAGGATGCGAGTCGCAAGTGGAACAAATTTTTAAAATTGAATCTAGGAAAACGAGCCAGCCTGATACAAGCACTGCGAACACAATGCTTTTGCATTTTGGTGCTGGTGTTAGGGAAATACAGATAGTAGATACGTTTGTGTTCTTTGCGAGGCGAATAATCAGAACACACAAACATTTTATGTAAACTTACCTTTGTTCGAACTCCGTAAATGATCTAAGAATCCAACATAACTCAACCCAGTGCTATTCTACGAGGTTTGGTTTTTATTAATCAATTTTATAAATAACCAGCTTCCACCCGCGGCTGTGCCCACGCTGTTTAATCTATAAAAACTGTAGTTTAAGTGTTGTTCTGATGTATGAGCTATATTACTCAAAAGTTTCATCAAAATCCGTTCAGTAGTTTTGACGTGTAAGAGTATAACAAACCACTATACTCGCAAACTTTCACGTTTATAATATTAGTCAGATTAATTCAAAACTATAAGAAACCTCTGAAGTCTCTATAATTTTGACATACTCTTATGGAAGCACGTGTCCACTGAATCTTATCCTAAGTGCTAGTGCAAATGTTATGGGGCAGACCTTACATAAAGTGAAAGGTCTGGTCGTCTCTTCACTTTATTGCATAGAAATAGGCTAGAAAGATCCATGAAGTTACTAAGTTAGATTTTTTATGTTATTTGGTAACGAGACGAGCTTGGTCGTTTGTTACATTATATTTTAGTATTATATTTTAGTATTTATGTTTGTAACATTATATTTAAATTAACATTTGTTTATAATTAGATGTAATTAGTACTTATGCAGTAGTTGGAGTATTTTTTTAATCTTAATTTTTTATGGAGGGTTTGAACAAGTAGATCATGTCACCCTCATAGGGGCACTCTTAATAGATATCTTCGCCTAATACCTATTTGAACAATCTTATATAGTATTTTGGCTCCACTCGACAGAGGCAGTAGTTGGTTAAAAAAGACAAAATTTCACAAATCTCCAAAAAATAAATAAATCCACATGAAAAATAGTAAACGGTACTTATACAAAATACGTCAAAATATTTACATATAACTTGTTAATGTTCAGCTGTAACTCATTTTAATACCTTTACAAGTACATAAATAAAGCCAGCATCCTTTACATAAGCCTTGAACATTCATAATTATTCAAAAGTATGGATACGAGATACGCACATATGAAGCAGTGATTCATTTACCTCTCTCTTTCATTATACTTTGACGTAAACGATTTAATGTCTTAATTTGCAGCACAAAGAGAAATTAAAGGCCCTGTTAAAAGCTTGACATGACAAAGTGCTCTTTCTATTATAACTTTTAAGACCATAAGCTTACCTACGTGCCTTAATTTTGCTAATTACTTTCGCCGTTTAGCGTGAAGTAATTAAAATTTAGGCACCTATAGTGTGAACACTGAACGAGGCTTTACAGTTTGAGTGTTTCTCAAAACATTATTGAAATAAAATGTTTAATGCTAGAATAGTTTTAATGGATATTGAATTAATTGCATTGGTTCGAAAATGTTTGTTTATAATAGTTTTTAATGAGTTATTTTGATTGATTACACGTCATTATAAAGGGGCCATTAGATGAATTATATGATTGATGGACCACGCGCAATCCATGGAAAAACCACGCTCTCATTAAGTACCGTCTAATGTGGTGCTTGGTGTAAAACTATTCCGAGCGCTAACCATGGCATTCGAGGGAGTGAAAGAGACGCACGCCAGCCCATATCTACAAAAAAACAATAGTTTTATAACCACTGCGGGTTCAGTGCATAAGCCGCGGTAAATATGCGTTCGTACGCAAGTGATGTATGTAGCGTAAAGCTGAGCACTCGTCGCTTTGAGCCCAGAAGAGCTTCAAGACAGCACTATCCTTTAAACTATACCTACTATCCTTTGAAGTTGTGATAATATTTGACCTTGTTCAAATACTTATCAAAAGCAAATAAAGTAAATAAGACACAAAATATAAATCCATGCTAAATGTTACTAAACCACATTGTTGAAGCTGTACATACGACAAAATATTCAATCTTGGGAGACTGAAAGTCGGCTTTCACATCGGCTTAGTTAGACACGAATGGAGATGCAACACTAATGCTACCATAATACATTTCTAAATATGTTAAGAAATCAAAATTATAATGCATATTTCAGCAATACTCTAAGAAGTTTTGCTCGTGAAGTCTGCCGCCAAGCAGTAATGTGCAAGCATTACTGTGTTCCGGTTTGATGAGCAAAGTAGCCAGTGAAATTACTGTGCTTATAAGACCTAATGTCTCAGGGTAACGAGCGCACTGCAGTGCCGCGCAAGCCTTTGTGTGTCAAAGTTCTGAGTGGCACTGCAATAGTTATGGGCCGGCGTTATGCTTCAGGCATACGACCAGCTCGTCTCGTTACCAATAACATAAAAAGAAAAGAAAAATTGAATTAAGACTTTATAAAGTAACTAAAACATATTAAATAAAAAATCGGATTTGAAAACACATAACTATTACGAAAATCAATTTCAAAGCTACAACATTAAGCTGCTCCTGAAACGTTTAAAGGAGCATATTATGAATCGGAAACCAAAGTTGGGTATCAAATAAATGCCAGTTTAGCACGTTTATATTTCGCCGCACGCCCACCGAGCACTGCTGGTTGAATATCAATTTGTGAACACACCGTGGGAACGATACGCAAATTTACAGTAGCTAAGCTATTAGAACCCTATCGACAAAAAAGATAAATTAACTATAAGCTATTAGAACCCTATCGACAACATAGATTAATTAACTAGCTTTTTCCCGCAGCTTCTCAGGCGGGCTATCGTGATATATCACTTAAGATATAGCTTCCACTTCTAAAATATTTTTTATGAGCTGGTCTGTCGTTTTGGAGATTAGGATTAAAAAGACACAAACATATAACTTATTTTACTTTTTTTAATATTAGTATAGGTAAACTTCCGATGTAACAATATTTTTAGTGGAAAAATACATTTTTCCAGACGAGCTTTTTTATGAAATACGTAATTGGTACTGTAATCTCGTGGCCATCTTCTAGCTCTATCATCAGGACCCTGGACATCATCTACGGTCAGAGTACTTGTAGAGACAAATCAAACAAGTTTTTTACAATAACAACATGTTTTTTATTTTGACACGTGACATGTGAGCATTTTAAAATACTTAATATCTGTTCCGGAAAATACTTTTACCATTTGGTCAACAGTGTTGTGTATGTAATAAATTTATGATTTGTCGCTGTCTTTAAAATAAATAAGTAAACCTTTTGTCTCTTTACTAAAACCAGTTTTAAGACATAAACAATAAAGTACACGGTGATTTTTTTCCAGAGATCTATTTTTTACGTGCTTCGCTGTCTGCTATTGTACGGAATTCCAAAACAAACGCTCTATAGAATAATTTTTGACAGTAAAATCGTTAATAATAAACTTTCGGTACTCGTTTGATAAAATACTGTGATAACATGACGCCACTTGAACAATATGGTGTGCCAATGTATTTCAGCTCTATTTATTTTGACGGTACACATTAAAATCAAAATATTAATGACGCTGTTTGTAGCAAATTGTTTGCAATGTTGACTGTAAATTATTATAATAGTAGTGTATGCCCCCGGTTTTCACCCGCGTTCCCGTTTGTCCGTTGCTGCGTGAAAGAAGGTGAAACCAGCAACCGTACAAAAACACTTTTGCATTCATTATATTAGTAGGACAACCAAATTAATACATAAGCCCAGTTAAGTGTCAATAGTTTTGTAACAAAGGACCCAAACAGAAGCTTTCGGTGAATGAAATAAAGTCTACGAGTAGATTGTATAGCAACGTAGTCTCGCACATTACAAACTTGGCTCACTTTTGACATATTGCACTCAAAATAAACAAGTTGATGTAATAATAATTACATAAATTAAAAAAAACATGACTGACCTATAGGCAGTGTCACTCGGGAAGATGTAAGGATTCTGACGATACCCCATACATCCAAATCTGTTCAGGCATTTAATAGTTATGGTGGAATAAAGAAACTCACGTACATACAAACAATCATACATGAACCCTAATAAAAACATTACACTCATTTTTTATGCACTCGTGTAAAAAGTAATCAGTACTGTCATTATTCCTTTATCATTGACATAAATATACTGATAGACTCTTTTGCAGTTGGACGTAAACCTCTCCCAATAGCGGCATTGAGTCTGCTCTTCGGCTGTTCTCGCATAAATTCCATTAGAAATATTATTTTTTCGTTAAGTTTAAAAATTTATGGTTTTGAAACCATACATTTTATAACGATAATAAATTTAGCATGAAGATATTACAAAGAACGTCTAGGTATCTCATTAATAACTTGTAGGTTATCTGACTAAAGAACTAAGCTCAAATGACAAGGCGGCCCTGAATTATCTCTGAAGCTGCAGTTGCTAAATTGCACAAAGACTAGGAATTTAATGCTCTGCCGACTTATCCCGCGGACTTAAACTTGTAAGACTTGAATCTTATTTTTTCTTGTCTCCATCTAGAAAGGTACCCACTCTGATATGATTAAAGCAAATCTCTTGGAATAGTTCAGCGAAACGATGTTAAGCTTTACCCTTGTTTACTAATCTTTTGTACAATATGTTTACTTATTACTTTATAAGGGTGTTACCACAAAAAAATTAAACATATGTTAAATCTGTGTTAATCACTGTTTAACGCCTAAACATGCCTTAATTGCGGGATTAAATATGAGCAACCACAAATCCTGATTTAAGTAGTGTCTAACCATTTTCTAAAACAATTCTGTTGTGACATTTCTACTCATTTTTGATATTTATCTTTAGACGCTGTTTAGCTAAACAGGCGACTAAAAATGTTTTTTTTTGTGTCAACACTAATAATGTTTAATATTGTAGTAGAGCTTTAGATATTTTTTTTTAATTCACTACGTGGTAGGTTTTACTCTTTTGCAAGTGTACGTCTGGGTTGGTACGTTCGCTTTGTTCGTGAAGTCTGCCGCTAAGAAGTAATGTGCAAGCTGTATTCCAGTGTAATGAGCAGAGTACCCAGTTTATTTTTACAATAGATCTTTCTGCAAAAATATATACATCTAATTGTTTTTAGATATTAATGTTAGGATAAGTCATTTGTATTTATTTTTGTTGTAATAAATGTATTTTTTTTTCTCAACCTTCTTCAAAAAAGTGGAGGTTCGCAATTGGTCAGTATTTTTTTGTGTGTATGTTACTCAATTTGTCCGTCAACTGTCAACCGATTTTAATTATTATTATTTTGGAATGAGTGGCGTTCTCAAGGTCCTTGAGCTATATTAAAGGACTGCCCAAGGTCCTTTAATCAATTTTATGAAAGTATACCATCTCTAAGGGTAGCATATTCGCGATATTTTTGTAGAAGTCGGTTCCCCCTTTTTAAGTAAAATTATTTTTTGTAAAATGAATTTCTACTAGACTGTAATCTAACACAAATCATTACTTAATGATTCACTTTTTCAACTATACAAGTCATACGTTATTGCTGTCGTGCTGAAAAATAATATCTAGTATATTAGCAACAAACACATAACCAACGGCAATATCTTACTCGTCGGGTGCATAGCTGTGCAAGCAAAGCGAATCTTTGCATTCAGCCAAGATATGAAATTTCTTACAGAACTTTATTGATGCCCACGCTCCCACTTATCCGAGTCCGGTTTTTGGGTCACAAAGTTTAATAACAGTCCATGTTGTAGGTATAATGATGAGGAACATTTTCATGAGTAGTTTTATTTAAATCCAACATTTTTCATTTTTATTCCAGTCCAACGTTCCAAAAAACCGCACGTGTGTGGGAATCTCAGATGGATTATTTGGACTTATAGGAAAATTGGATATCCAAACGTTCCAAATCCAACGTATCGTGTATACGATAATCCATTTTGTGCTCAGTTGGTAGTAGGTACTCGAGGCGCAGAATGTCCGAAAAATGGAGCAATGGCGCGCTCAGAATGGAGTGACCGTCTGTTGCTCGAAATTGGACGATCTTTCCACTCAATCCATGACGTGCGGAGCGATGGTTTTGGAGCGCTCGCATATGGGGGCACTTAGGCTGAGATTCAGAGACGAATCTAAGCGTGGACTCACGCTTCCATACGTCAAAATTCTATACAGTTTTGACATATGAAAGCCAAAGTCTACGCTTAGAATCGTCTCTGAATTTTAGCCTTAGTGCTACCAGCATTATACTAGACCGGTTATGAGTAGTTAAATGAGCTAGTTTAGAATATCATCTCGTAGGGTCTGACCACAAAAAAATTAAACACACGTTAAACTGTCTTAATCACTGTTTAACGCTTAAACATGCCTTAGTCGCGCGATTAAATATGAGCAACCACAAATCCTGATTTAAGTAGTATCTAACCGTGGTCTAAAACAATTCTGTTGTGACATTTCTAATAATTTTTGATGTTTATCTTTGACGCTGTCTAGCTAAACAGGCAACTAGAAATGCTTTTTTTGTGGTAACACTAGTAATGTTTTGTAGTTATATAGGTACGTTATATAGGCACTAATGTGTCGTATACCTAAGTTACTAAGGGACTTAATTAATAACTTTAGTGTCACGTTTTCAAAACAGTATCTCGTCGATAAATCAAACTTAGTTTCTAAACGTAGAATTTATAATCAAATAACTGTATCATATTATATTTGGTTCAAAAGAATATAATGTTACAAATTTTATTTGAGTTGTCCGTAACTTCCTCCCAAGTTTCAATTATCACCATCCCACGGATACTCCCGTAGGCGGATTAGAACGTCAAATATACAGGATGGATACATATTTTATGTCGTCGAAATAAAAAGCAGGAGACTTTCAAGGGAAGTGTCTTGTACCGCATCAGTATTCCGCGCACCATTCGACGGGAGGAAACAAATTCCCAAAATTGAATTTTACGAAACGAGTTGAATACGACACGGAGTACACAAACTCGGTAAAGGAACGAGATTTTTATCATTTCCACGATGACTTTGTTCTTGTTTTTTGTGAGTTTAGCCTTTTGTAAGTTGACTCGCTTTAAATATAATACGTATCGTTGCAATGATCTTCTTTTCTTATTTTATGATGCAATGAGCTTAAAATCTTGAATTTAATTGAAGTTTTATCAATATTCATTTCTTCAATTTTGCTACAGGCTCATTTTCAAGAAAATTACTAAACACAAGTAGTTAATTATTATGATCATTCGATAACTAAACACATTTTATTGAGTGAAACATAATAACGTCAACCAATTTTTATCAACAAATGTGTATTTAAATAAATAAATAATACTTAATGATCACATAATAATATGAAGGTGGCACTGCAATTGTTATGGGCCGGTGTTATGCTTTCCATCAGGCAAACGACCAGCTTGCCTCGTTACCAAATAACATAAAAAAAAGGTTCTGATGCCGAAATTAACTATGTGTCTAGGTAATTCGGAACAAGGGCTACCTAAAAAATCCAGAAAAGGAACAAATATTTTACACTATTTTTTCTGTACACGAATTTAAGTTTCATTCTAGAAATCTAACGCACAAACCTTACTAACAACTTATGTATAAGATATCTATCTATTGTTCTAATCGTCACACACGAAGGCTGTTGTTACGCTACAAGAGCTGTCAAAAACACAGAATTTGAACATATAGAGAGCGATACAGACTTTCGGATCTAACCAAAAGTAACTGCAAACGTTTGAAACCTTTATATTTTCTCTGGTAATACTATAAAGACATGAAATAAAAGTGCACATTGGACGGAGACAAAGCAATGCCGTTGAACTTCTTAGATCGCAGTAAATGGCACTTACAAGGAGACCGTCATAGTAGTTACAGTGATCTATAGATTTGAGCTTTATAGGTATTGAAATAGCTGTCGAAGTGTGCGTTAAGTATTGCTAGTGGTAATATGCAGAGATAATATCCATAAGTGTATACGTCACATCGTTGTTTTCGTTATGAAATTTTCTATCTTATTACGTGTTTGTTTGTTTGGGTGAATCATACATTAGTACCTAACGCGATCTTTACGGTACCTACAGGTACCTACTATTATTAGACAGGACCAGACGGCATTAAACTATAAGTTTACAAAGTCATTATTTAAGATTAAATTTTACTTGCTTGTTTAAAGGTTGCTAGGTACTGGTTCTAACAAGTTAAATTATACAATTTCCTTTTAGAAATAAGTGGATTTACCTCTTATTTATAGTTATTACATCAATATAGTGGTAGCACTTTGTCAAACAATAAAAGGCAAAAATACTTAAAACCTAAAAAAATGATTTATTGTACATTTCGAACGGAAGCAGTTTACTACTCGAACGCAATATACCCGACTGTGACAACCAAACACTCCAACGTAATAAATAACTACTAGACGTTGCAACTGACTCCGACAGTTAACTTGTCAGGTCCTAATGCTGAGGTCAGGACACGTACAATTTACATGCCAATACGGTAAGCACAGAAAACACTGCTTATCTTACTACCCGATAAGTGTAAAATTTCTTGAAACCAAAAATTAAAATTTTCTGACAAATTTTAAAATTAGAGAAGACAGCTAAAAATCGAGCGAGGGATCTCTGTAATGCAATTCTTATACTTATAACTTAGTGAATAATTGTTTGTTATATAAAGAATAGTCATTATAAATTGCTATGCTTTGTAAACTTCTTAGTTATTTAAGTGCATGAAATGTAGAGAAATAGATTATAATTTATTTATAATTACGCCTTTCAGTTTCGAAGTGGATCATTTTTGGTGTATTCCCACTGTCCCCACAAATATCTATAACTCTCCAGGTTGCTAACCTATCTATGTCGGCAGGGAGGTTGAGAATATACCTACATATTACCTTATAAGTTTGCTATAACTGTAATAGATATCGTTGTGCATATAGAAATACAATTCAAAATACTAGATCACAATATATGAGATCTTTTCCTTTTAAAACATAAGTCCACAATAGCGATAGCAAAACCAACATACATATCATGATAATTCAATGAGGTGTTCCATTTTTAACCGATTTCAAAAAAAGGAAAAAGTTTCTCAATTCTTCAGTATGTATTTTTTTTTGTTCAATAGTGACTGGCTACTTGTGATAGTTATTGCTGCAGACTTTAAAATCAAAATAATTTCGAAAAGAAGTTAAGGTGATGTAGGTAGGTACACAATAGTTCTAGAAATTAAGTAAGTGTCCTAAAAAAAATGTCCTAATAATAAGTATTAAGTTCACAAAAGTATAAAAAAGCACTACCTACTATAATTTGATACAAAACGAATAACCACGCGGTGGATTATAGTGAACAAAATCAGCTCCAACCTATTCTTAGTCGTAACCACGTATCTGAGGAACAACAGAACCGTCCCTCGCGTGAATGGGGAGGCACAGGCAAAGCTAATCTCAGATGGCGCCACCACCGCTGATGCTAATCATTGATGTTTACTTGGAGGGATAATGAATTAAACTATAACCAGTAAACAGGTTCGCGTCTTAGAAATCATTAGATTTGCAATGATCACGACATAACCTAGAAAAATAATTGTTTTCCAATTATTTTTGATGAGCAAATCCACAATTTCCGTTTTTTCTCGTCAGAAGGGAAGGGTACGTGTGTACGTTAATTTTACACTGCACTGCACTTTACAGAGGCATACTTTGTTGCAAAGACGATTTTTTGTTTATTTACTAAAATTTTATAATGAGGATTCATAGTGAAACAACACCAGCGATAATGCACCACCTAGCGGGATAAGTAAGCAGTGTCGCTCTCCATTAACAAAATTCAATTCTTTCCTACTACGTGCTGTTCCTATTGCAGCCCGCTCGTTGGCAGCTCTATTTTACAAACAAAGTTGTCTTAAACGTTCTCACTATTAACAAGCTTAGCGCTGTTTACACCAATCCCTAGGATTAATTCACTCTATTAATCCAAGCATGTGAGGCTCAGATGGCCCATGCGCCGTCCATTATGCAACAAATCTGAGGATAACTCCGTAATAATGCAACATTGAGCGATAATAATGTAATGCAAATGACGCACAAACCAAGCAGAGTTGTAACCAGGACTTTATATTGGGGGAAAATTATAACTAATTTAAAAATAATAGACTTCCAAGCATGGACTAGCTAATTCGAATGTTTGATCTCAATTAGATTCCTTTTCTTGTGTAGTGTATCCATTTTTCAATGACATATTTTCAGGGAGATCAGGCCCTCTAATTTCCCTGGATTATGCCCATTCAAGGCAGGTATAGTAATTAGTTTGGCTAGTGGCGCTACAAATTAATTGCACGTAACGTGGGATTATAAGCAGTTAAGTAAATACATATGGGCGATGTCCCAGATGGTCTAATTAAACTCAAGTGTTTGCGGACCAATGGTTAATGGTAATAGTTGAAATTGGGATAATTGTCAATACTGACTTTTAGTAATATCGCCTAGAATGTATGCAATCCGATCATTTTATCAGTAGTTTTTGTATAGATATTTCGTAAAAATGAACGAATAATCGGGTTAAGGTTTCTTATTGATCATACCTACTGTACATTAATAGTTCCATCAAGTGAATTCACGCTTTCCGTGAATATGTATTATCATAACTGGTAAAGTCTGAACATTCGCCAAGAAGGGTCATAGAGAATACTAAGTATATATTCATACTGTCCTCATATCTCAAACTAAGGCTGAGATTCAGAGACGAATCTAAGCGTGGACTCACGCTTCCATACGTCAAAATTCTATACAGTTTTGACATATGGAAGCCAAAGTCTACGCTTAGAATCGTCTCTGAATCTTAGCCTAAGAGTACTTAAGTCTCGAACAATGAACAGGTAACTGATTGCCTATATAAGGGTATGGTTATAATTAGAAATTTATTAAAAACTATCTTCTGCCCGCTACTTCACCCGCGTGGTACATATATATGTATCGCCTTTGTGTTATATTTCAAATTGCATTAAAATCGTTTTAGTTGTTGCGGAGATATGTGGTACCAAACATTCACACAAACTATAGGAAGTAGGATCATTCAGACTATAAAAATTGTTCAGTAACTATTAACAATGTAAAATATAAGATTTGCTATAAATAGGACTTTAACATCTCCAATTACTTTTTAAAGTTCTAACACACCCTTTTGGGAAGTTGATAAAAATATGGACAGTTCGAAAACTTTTCTGCCCACACGTAGGTATCGATTCTTTATCTTCTGCTCTCAATTTCTTATTCATTTAAATTATCGTCGATGTTTGTATTATGTCCCTAAAATTCTCTATTGTACAGTAATAAAATAATACTAAGTATCTGAATATTGCATTTGCCCATCCAATTCTATTTTTATAAATCGTTTCCTGAACTAATAGAAGCACTCGGATCGCCAACTATTATAGTTTTATAACGCAATAACCTAACGTCTTCAAATGTTAGGAACTATTTCAGCGAAGTTTTATATTAGGGGTGCTTCGCAACTTATGCTTTTATATTTTTATGAGCAGTGAAATAAATGGTGAATTTGATTAAACAACTTTTCGAATAATTCATTTCATTGCACAAGAAATAATTGCTTTAAATAAGTTATTTTTTTTTTGTGAAAAAATATTTTTGTATTGTATTACCTATATAAGTAATTAAGTATATATATACCTACATCTGAAAGTAAACGATAATCTGCGTTTTCTTATGCTATCTCGTAATCTTAATTACTTTAGGTGATAAGCAATTTTCAAGGTTTTGTCAATGTCAATGGAAATTTAAAATATGATTAAACAACACCACACGATAAAACCTGACGTGGCCCGTGGAGAGGAAAAAATGTGATCTCCAGCGCTACAATGTTTTTCAGTTAGAGATTTAGTTGCAACAATCATGAGAGCAGGAAAGTGAAGATACAAGTGATTTTTATATCTGACTGTATTTACATTACAAACACAACTTAATAAACACCAACTAGAACGATATTAGCATTTAACATTTAGAAGTATGTGAGTAAGATATCATAGGCGTGAACTGATAAACTTATATAACAACAATACATCGTTAGCCCAAATCTCATCCATAATCAATTCGCGTCATTCGCCTATTTGCTAACAGTGCATTTTACTCTAGAGCCTGGCATATTAAATTAGAAAACTCGTCAAAACTTAATAAAATCAGTGTGGGAACTTTGTTCCGGTCAAATATAATACTCAAACAAGAATGTTTCACATCAAAAACAACAATAAATACCTAAACGTAATGCAGGTCAAGGCATATTTTATCGATATAATCATGACGTATCAAAATACATTCTGTGCCCCGCGGCTTCGCTCACGTAGCCTAAGTTACTCCTTATAATATCAGCTATCTGCCAGTGAAAGCCTCGTCAAAATCGGTCCAGCCGTTTCGGAGATTACCTGGAACAAACAGACAAACAGTGAAACATTTTAAAAATTGTTTTTTTTATAGGTACCGTATATACTTTAATATGCATTTAGTACAAAAACTGCTATTCTGTCATTACAAACAGATAATTCAGTTTTATTAATTTTTATTCTTATTTATAGAAGATGTATAGATGTCATGGTGACATGATGTCTGAAAAGAAGAAATATTTCAATGTATCAAGCAACTACTTAAATCCAAATATGAATAAAATGTAAAACACAATAGGTATCCAGGAGTGGCCATCTGAAAGGACTTCTTTAACAGAAAGTTTCCCTTTAAAAAGTTTGGAAACTACACACCTCTGTGGACGTCAATGGACTTCTCCATTCCTGAGGAGTCCATGGAGTTGTTTTCAGTTGTCTTACTTCAGCAGATAAGAGGCGATTTACATGGACGATTCGTAACGGTAAAACCTATCTTTCAAACTTCATAATTATTGGTAATAATAATTGTTTTATATAATATTAAATACGTACCTACTATAGTAAGTTATTGGGTTGAACGTAACCAATTGGTTGCTGAAAATTGAGAGTTAAAATTTTAGAGCAAAACCGATTTAATAAGTAAAAATCATAATCGTATTTGACTAATTTATTTAAATTTAATTGTAAGGTTTATTTATACAGTAAGCTTTCAAGATAGTTTTTTTTAATTCTTCACAGACTGAAAGCAGCCTTACTGGCTGACTATATATAAGTCACAGGTAATCCAAAAGATAACATCAATTTCCACTTCTTAAAAACGCCCGTGAATATCAACCGTAGTAAGGAGGAACGTGGTAGAGAAGGGGGAAGTTATTACCGCCTCTTTTGTTCACTGTACCGTAAAAGCACAAGTTTTAAGGCATACTGCTGCAAACAACAGATAGTTGCTATTAAAATGTGGATTTCGGACTTTATTAGGTGTATCAGCAAAGAATTGGAGTATCTGGATTGATCTTCATGGCTTTTGTGTAGAAGGTCGTTTTCGGCTGGTAGCTGGTATGGTAGATTAAGACTATACAAAGAAATTAAGTTTTCAATTTGATAGTTATTATTAATATAACTAAATAAAACTTATGCTCAGGGATGGTGTACATCAGATGAGGGCACCAGTTTTCGTTTTACGTCGGACAAATACAGATTGACAAAATAGTTACCACAATATAAGAGGTTTTTTTTGACCCTTCGGGTACGGAACCAAACACAATATATAAAGTATAAGTCTGCGCTACTGAGGGCAGAATTATGTTTTTAGGTTTCCGTATGGTAGATTTAAAGCTACTATGCGAGTGACTACCGCTCTGCTACTTATAAATCATGTTATACGTCGATTAGTCTACAATAATTAATGCACAATTGTGCGCAATTTTGTCTAGTTTAGTATAGTAGTTAGTAACCAATGTAAGGTTGCTGGAGTCAGCGGCTCAGTGTCAACAATGCGCCACACACAGCCCCCATCGTCAATGAATCGCGCTGACCGTCCATTGATCTACAATTATTGGCGCAAGCTTGAATAGTCTACTGTGGTGCGTTCTACAATGATCTTATTTTGCTACTCGTGTACAAAAAAATTTGTTATGTTTATGTACATCGGCAGTATCGACTATATATTTTTAATTGTATTCTGGTTCTCGTGCACACCGAAGATAAGACGATGGATGCTAGTTTGTCACTTTTGAAGAGCAGATATTTTACAAACGGACCTGCCGTAACGGATCGATGAGCTGTTCGTAAATATCATAGTAATTATTATAGTATAAATAACTACAGCTTTTTGACAAACTTTGTATTAAAATTAACATACGAAACTTCGTTCAACATAAAAGACGTTGAGGTAAAAAATAGAATAAAAATTTAAAAATAAAGTAAACTAATTTCTGAATCACGTAATATTTCACCAACTTCAACGTTTCCATGGCGGGGCCTTTATCACATAGAGAGTTTGGGCAATAATTCACCATGTTACCTCGATATGTCATATATCTCTGTGAATGTGACATAGCCCTTAGATTTTGTGGCTTGGATATTCTTCACAATCATTCCTTCAGCGGTTTTTAGCGATGGTAAACCGATGATTCACTTATTTACAGTTAAATATTCATTGGTGCGTGAAGTAGTAAAAAAACCCTTCTGAAACATTTTTATATATGAAATTAATGCTATAAAACCAAACAATTATAAAATTAATTTAAATTATATTTGTGTACATTGTAGAACGAGCACAAGGCAGTTAACTACAGTGTACACTAGCACTAATCACTGGAGTGCCCTGTGCAGCCGACAGCGCTGGACTAGAAGGAGCTGCAAGATAGTTCAACTCAGCGGCATGGTATAGAACAGAATTTATACCGTCTCATGTGCAGTTGCTGATAAATATGAGCACCTGCTGATCGTTTAAAACTTTCCTTGGATCGTTTGCGTAGCTCCACGTTTGTTTACTAGGGATAAGAATCGGACACAAATTTAAGCGTGGAATCATGATTCCACAATTATGTTTAATTTCTATACAGTTTTGTCATAATTATGGAAGTACAAGTCCACGCTTATATTAATCTTCGAATCTTTTGCTCGTTTTCACTAACGACGAATAAGGTGACGCCTAAGTAAGTAAGTCAGTCCTTAAAGGTTGGTTTTTTACCGCGATTTTTTACCTAGGTAAATCCTACATATTTAGCAACCAGATTTAGGCGTCTCCTACCGTTAGTAAAAATAGGCAATAGTCTTAGAGCGGGGATTCTCAGACATGGTCATCGTATAAAGCAGCCAATTTAATAACGACAATAATTGTAAAACAAGAGAAGACTCGAATGTTTGTAACTAAATATATCTAGATATCCTCGCCAAATGTAAACCGATTTGAATGATTTTTTTCACCAGTAGTGACCTCAAGAATCCATCGAGATACTAACCTCAAGAGGTGCAGTGACGTTTGGTTTTCACTATTTGTAATGCTAATAAGTATTTGGTTCTGTATTAGATAAATTTCCTATGTATGAATTTATGAACCATCACAGCTCCATAGTTCGTGACGTCTCCATAAAACATTTTCATTGTGAGACACTAAGTCTAAGGAAAATTACTTCGTGCCCGCTTACATTAATAATATCTTCTATATTTTTATCTTTTCAATAATGTTTGAACTAATTACATGACATACTTTCTGAGTCCCCTTGAAAAGTTAATTAATGCTCAAATCACCATGATATTTAAAAAAAATAAACCAATATTTTGATCGCAATCAATTACATTTCGATTACTTTGCACTCGAATTTTGCAAAAAGATAATTGATAACGCTTAAGTGCAATGCAATGTACACAGCGTAAACATACAAGACTTAATAATAACAAAACAATAACAGCACAAGACCAAGTATTTAAACAGACAAACGCTCACACACTTAGTACAAGGCTTCCCTGGATCCCAAGTGTCCATGCCACTTGGGATCCAGGGCTGCTACACAAACAATACAACATCTAAGACTCAAAAACAAACTTGATGCTCTAAACACAAAAATGACCCCAAATTAATTTAACAAAATTGTTAGCCGACTTCAGTTACAAATAACGGACTGATTTTGATGAAATTTCTAAGCGAAGTGCATTTAACGAGATAAAAAGTAGCCTATGTTACTCTCCGGTCCATAAACTATGCCAAAATCACGTCGATCCGTTGCTTCGTTGCTGCGTGAAAGAAGGACAAACCAACAGACCAACACACCAACAAACACACTATCTATATAAGCGAAAGTGTGTTTGTTGTTTTGTTGGTTTATGGGTTGTCCTTCTTTCAGGCAGCAACGAAGCAACGGAACGACGTGATTTTTTGCATAGACATAGTTTATGAACCAGAGAGTAACATAGACTTTGTATCCCGAAAAATTGCATGATTCCTGTGGAAATCTCATCACGTGCAGCATCTAGTGCACATATCGTCGGGTTGAGCATATTTGCTTCGGGTTGAATTGGACCAGATTCATGTCACCTGTCTGAGACCTGGTCAAGAGAGGCCTTAACTTCAGACACCAGGGTGTTCCTTACTCTCTTCAACTTCGGCACAAGGAGCATTTGCTTGACTGGTATATTGTGCATCACCGGTGCTATAGTCTACATAACAATTCATACTACTGGTCTGTCGCATATCATTAATGTGCAGAATGAATAGCGTCGGTGCAAGCACAGAACCTTGCGGGACGCTAGCCTTGATAGGCTTCCTGTCAGAGCAAGAAACGTCAACAACAAATTATAATTGAAACATCTAAATCATGTAATCTTAAAAAATAAATATAGTTACTTGTGTGTTTATTTCTACGCCTTTATACCTATGGCTTGGCGCATACATATTTTATATTACTACACATGAAAATATAATAAAAAATGCAACGATCAAATCTTTTTGCATAACATGTATTTTCAAACCTCTCATTTGTCTACTTCAAAACCAAAACCGATAACTTCTCTCAAATCTTTTATTTTCATTCAGCAAAATACAATTGGCTGTGAAATTGAAGCGAAGTGAAAAGCGAAACGCACTCGCTGCCGTCTGCAAAGTTTGTCTTTGAAAAAGTTTGCCAACGACGCACCTGTCTGAGCGTCAATGAGAATACGACACTCAAAAGAGCGTCAAATCTTCCGTGAGCCACAGTGCAAACGCTACGGTAAGAGATGTCATAATGGTTACAAGTTTGTATGTAACTTCATTGATATCCGATCATACTAACATTCGGCTCTGAAAATAGTATAAAATCTTGCTTAAAAAAATTAAAGTGAAATTATTAGTTTATTCTAAAAACGATGGTGGTCCAAATGAAAGCCTATCCTATTTGTTACATTACAATTTTGATTAAATTTTCAGAAATTATACTTGGAGCTTAGTACTTGGATCGTTGAGGTATTATTCTATGACGCAAGTTTCGTCATTACTGTTCACGATCCAATATTAGTGCTTAACACTTTTGAATTCATGATGGCCTACTGCTTAGTACCACCATGTAGCAACTTTTTGCTAAAAAAGCAACTATGAACCTTCTCCTACCGCGAAATAATTTCCAGTGTGCAATTGTTCTTCCTAAAGTATAGTGAGGGACAGCAATGCTGTGTTAGAAACTTTGAATTTCGAAGCTTTTGTTTCTAGAAATTTGAAACAAAAGATAGTTTTCTTCCTTGATTAACTTCCATTCTAAGTTTCTCCGCTAATGCTGTAATAAAGTTATGAAAAAAGATTTGGAATTCGGTACTCTGAAGTGTGCGGCTATCGATTGGCTAAAGATGTGTGAAATTTAACTGCTGAGTTAGCAGAATTGTGCCCAAATTTACACCTCTATTGGGTTCTATCTTAGAAGCCTATTAGCCCGTTAGATATGATATAGGTATTACAAGCTCAACAGATTAGCAACAGTTTCTGCAGAACCTGAGCCTGGAGCTGTTCATAAAACCCGTGTGCAGTCTCGAGGGATACAAACTGGATTTGTACACTAATGCCGTGAATAAACAGACATGTTTTTGTACTTGCTAAGGAAAATGCTTGTCTTGTCAAGAAATACAGATAAATCTTCCTGTTCAATTGAGTTTTGATAGCACTATTTTTTCCCTTTAGATTTTACTTAGGAATATGAAACAGAACTAATTAGTATACCTTATATTCAAACAGAATTTAAAGAAAACGTCGAGATTATAATCCATGTTCTTGTTATTAGTGAGTCAAAGAAGTCTCAAGATATCGGTGATGGTGTGTATTACAACATATTCTCTGACCCGTGTTTGAGGCACTTGAGTCAGCAGCGTCCATTGTTAAAACTATGTGCTATAAACTAGCTTTATTAAATCCTACATCTACAAACTGTAACAGATTAGTCAGGAGTTTTTGCAGATAATTACGTGCAGTCTTTAGGGAACCAAATTGGATTTGTAGAATATTGACGGACGCCACGGCGCAGAGCACTTTTAGCATAAATATTTTCACACATTTATTAGCAAATGGAGAGTTCAATTGTTTTAGTTATGTTTCGAGAAAAAGTGTATGAATTGCTATTGAATTTTCTACTAGATCAAATTTCTAATGAATCGTCTTATAAAATATGTATATACAAGTACAGATATCAAAAATATACTTACTAATTTATGTTGAACTCAACAACTTCCATGTTACCTCAAAAACTTTCAGACGCCTGATTTGCTAGACAGTGTCTAAAGATAAACGTCTGCTTACGTCAGCTTACATATCTGGATAACTAAAAGTAGCTACTTTTAAGCATCACAAGATCCAAATCTATTTCTCGAACGTGTTAAATACCCGTAAAATACACATAAAGTACAAAAAAGGTTACAACAGTCCGACATTAAAAGTACGCGGGCGTCTCGGAATGTTGCTAAATCTCCCAAGTCTTGGATAGGAAATGTTCTCTTTATCTTACACCATCCGCTCCCGAGGCCCACCTTCCGCTCGGTTCCGCTTCGCCGCACTGCACACCGGAAACTGGCAGGGATTTATTTAGAATAAAACATGCTACATTTTTATACTGGTATTATAAGCATGACGTATCATTTTTGGAACGGTTAAGTACTATCATGAGCGGTATAAGTCTCTTTTTCAACGTTTTATTATGACTCGGATGTATATAAACTATTATAAATATAGACTACACGATGCAGTCCGTGGACATCTTTATGATATATATTATAATGACAGAACACTCGAAGATTGTTATCTAAATCTCATCCGGATCTATAACTAGTGCAACAAGTTTGTTTAAGATACGCCCATCTAGTAAACTCTAAACTATACGCGCAACAGTAATGTGTACCAAGTAAAAAAGGGTCCAATCTAAAAACAGTAGTGTTGAGCGTAATATGATAAACTACTATTAATATGTGGACTAGTTTCCTTGTCTCCCAGCAGCTAGCGTATCCGAAGTGTCTAACGAACTAAGTAGGTGGACTCCAAACATTATCATTTTATCTTTAGAGTGTAAAGCAACACAAATTCGATGCACTTAATCAATAAAACACACTATGTGTACGTGGATTTGATAACAATAAACAAAAATTGCACGTCATCTAGAATAGAGGCTTGCACAACAATTGAAACCCCTAAATTGATGCGAACAATCGAGCATCAGAAAAATCTATCACACCGAGAATCGGTGAGTGCATTGTTTCGTCCAAAGCGCAGATGGGACAGGGATTATCATCAATCACCAGCTGCGAATTGCGCATGGCCTTCCGAAATGCGCCCTATGCCATCCTGGGCCATTTGTGAGCCACCGCTCGGCCACCGGTCAGGATTAAGCAGCATTAGTTGAATCGAATTCCGTGCTAAGCGCTTTGCAGAGCTATGTGTTACGCTATACCGCCCGCATCCACTAACTGCACACGAGTCGCCTAACTCAGTAAATTATCGATTTATCAAGGAAACAAACCAAATTAAACTCGATTTTAATTTAACTTCAGCCGTTTTCGTATCCTCCGCGATCGGCAGATTTCGCGGTTCAGACTTGTTTGTCAGTTGTTCAAATATACGAGTATATCTACAGTTATTTTTATGTGTTCCTGAAGCAAACCGAACTTACTTCGAGGATTACCTAAACATAATTAGCTTCTGTAATTGCCACAGTTATTTCAATTATAATAAAGTAATCCGAAGCATTTCGTCGTACAAAACCATTTGTTAAGCTTAACAACGTTTGGGTATACTTTCGTTGGTATTAACAAAAGCGTTCTGTTACAATTAAGCCTCGGTCACAGTTGATTCGAGTGTTCTTTAATTACAGTTCCGTACGAGTAGCTCGCTTGGATCCGTAGTTCCGAAACTATTCGTGGCACTAAATCCAGTTGCCAGTACTGTGCTATCTAAGAGCGCAACATGCATACCCATGTAAATTCGGAGCGAAGCGGGCCCTCGTTAATTTGAGCCTTGTCACGAGGCACATCCCTTTCTTAGTAAGTCGGTACCCGCTGCGTCGCACTGGCTTCCACCAGCTAACGGCTCCTTGGCTCCTCGAAATTGCCTCGGTATATCTTCGTTCTATCGACCCTGCACACATTCAGAATAAAATGTTTCACTTGTATTCCTTTAGCGATGCAGGTTTTGTTTTAAGAAACGCTGTAATTTACACCTACTTGTTCCTCCCTGTTTATGCGCGTAATTTATTAGACACGAGAATAAGAAAACGCGCTTGTGTGGTTGATCAGTCAAACATGAACACTAAAAAAAATATTAGGAATTTGTTTGGTTTTTGTTTTTATTAATTGAACTGATTATAAATAGCTATCGCGCTTTACGTAATTCGCGTCAATCATCAAAATCTTTTTTTGTAATGGCACTATTTAGTATGTAATAATTCAGTACGTTTCCATTACTGATTATGATGTAGGCACATAGACAAGGTTAATGTTGAATCAAATTATAATAGCCAATATCTAAAACAAGGATTAAACAAACAGATATACTTAACAATAGACTTTCTTTAGGCACTTCGCACACATTCGTAGTCAGTAAGTATCGCAGACTTGTACGTACAACTATTTCTACGCAGCGCGTCACCACCTGCGATCAGCTAGTCACTTAATGCCAGGTGTGATTGTGAATCCTTCAACGAATGTATGGGAAAATAATAATAATAGCTCCTAAACAGTTGACAGATGAGACGCGAAGCGACTTGATTCTATCTAGATTTTATTACGTGTATTAATTCTGACATGTAGATGATATTATTATTCTGTAGCCTTTGCATTGATAGCTATTATATAGCCAATAGAGTAGTAAGTAGTTCTAAGCCAGCAGTAAGCAAGTGTAAGGGGCAGCGTGGACGCTTACGCAAACGTACGTTTGCTTGTCAGAATAATAACGCTTTTACGTCAAGCGCGCATTTCGAGAAATAATCCACCAGCACGTGGGCTCAGTGCGGCTTGACGGTCAAACGCTTTCACGTAAATATATGCATCTCAAAAATTTTGCTGCCAAACACGATCTGCGACTTCTGGTTATCTAGACCAGATGCCTTAACCAAATACGCTATGGGAGCGATGGTCGTATGGGGAGGCGTCTGGTCTAGATAACCAGAAGTCGCAGGTTCGACTCGTGTTGGGAGTGAAATTTTTGAGATGTATATATTTACGTGAACCTCCTTTTTGTCAGATAAAAAAGAAAACGTCTTGAATTTTAGGATTTAAGGTATCAAGCATTTATCACGCGCACGGCAATATATTGACAGATCCTTCTAACTAGATTAAGACCTATCTTTATCAACCACTTCACTTTATACAAATAAGCGAGATACTGGTTTTTACGTTGTTTTTCTCGGTAAGTGTTGACGTTGTAACCGTGAAATCAATCTATACTTAACACCCAAAAATAGAAACCAAAGACCTAACATTATAAATAGGTAGTTTGTTGTATGTTTTTTAATCGCTTTTCTCCGGTACCGGTTGTCTGATTGTAAAACTTATTTCATTAATTATAGGAAGCTACATTATATTTGAGTGCTTTAGGCTACATTTATCTTGATTCCACGCGGGTCAAGACGTGGACAACAGTCAAGTTTCAAATAAGCTTTGTGCACATCTAATCACATTTTGATTGATAAAAAAAACGTTAGAAAACGAGTCCATTTTTAAATATTATTAAATAATATTAAATAAAATTTCTTTAAAACAGCGACTAACCGACTGCAGTGACAAATTACTGAACCGATTTTGATGAAATTTCTATTTGATCAATCTGAAAGTGAATTTCAAATAAAAAACAATTTTCTAAATCGGCTTACAAATGATGGAGATTTGAGGAAACAAACTTAAAAAAACGAAATATGTACACAGCGAATTTATCCTTCCTTTTTTGGAATTCGGTTAAATGAAATTAACGCATGCTACTTTGCAGCAGACTACCCAAGATAGTATGAGTAAAGCAGACCCAGACCCAGACGGACACTCGTAGAAGACACATGAAAAACCACCTTTTTGCATATTTTGCATAACCAAATTTATGCCTTTGATTTATCAAAGTCCAATATTGGTCAATGAAACCTGTTGTGGTCAAATTTATATTAATATGTAGTTCTCCAGAAAGATAGTGTGCTGATTTTAAAACCAGTTTTAGACATGCGCCCGTGAATTCTGAAAAGAACCGTACGATGACGACGGGCACTGACAAAAAAGTCAAACAAAAAACATAGCGACTATGTTTCGAAAAACACAAACATTATGCATCAAAAACTACAATCATTAATTATTTATAAATATTTCTCTAATACCAACTACTATGAATCTATACAAATAAATAAAATTGAAGTGTCTGTTTGTATTATCAAAATAACAGCTTTTTACCAAATGCATATGAAAGTATACCAGTACCGATATCAAAACAACCATTTTAAAATTTTTTGTCTGTCTGTTTGTTTGTTCTGGGTAATCTCCGAAACGGCTGGGCCGATTTTGGCGGGACTTTCACTGGCAGATAGCTGATGTTATAAAGAGTAATTTAGGCTACATTTATTTTAGAAAAAGAATTAGAATTCCGCACAACAAAATAAAAACACTAAAATCCAATATCTCCGCGCGGGTGAAACCTCGGGCAGCAGCTACTATTAAATACATAAGTATATTTATAGATATTAACCTTCATATTATTTAATTTGGTTATGATTATAAAATCTCATTTTAACATCTGCCAAAGGAACTTTTTATGTATATTTTACATTGTTGTAACTGTCGACGATATTACAGAATAATATGATTAGGTACAAGCGGAAAAAAGGATAATATCACATCGTGATTCGTGATCCATAGCGTAATTTGTCAATAAAAGAGTCGGTAATGTGGATAGAAAAAATATATTAGCTATACCGATTAAATCTTAATATATATAAATTACGCGTCACGTTGTTTGTCCGCGATGGACTCCTAAACTACTTAACCGATTTTAATCAAATTTGCACACCGTGTACAGTTTGATCTAACTTAAAACATAGGATAGCTTACATCTCAATTTTTTATATATACTTAACCCGTGCGAAGCTGGGGTGTTCAGCTAGTAATTAATAAAATTGCAAATTAATCTGAACAGATATACCTAAGCATAAAATTATTACAATTTTTAAATTATGAGACCGTAATATCGATTGCATTTCCTTCCGATAAGATAAATTAAAGTATTGATAAAGTTGGGAGCTTAGTAACGACCTTCAGCAATCACAAAACGTATCTACGCATCTATAATAAATATACATATTACGTCACTCTCGTCAAAACCACACGAGACTAAAATCAAAATTTTCGTTGTCAATTTAGCCACTTGCGCAAATTTGTATTACGTAAATGAGTCATGTACACAGTTTATGATCGTTTTTATATGTTAATGGTTCTAAATAACTGTTAAACAACTGTTTGAACAACCGGCGTCGACAATTTATGAACAACGTCAAGGTCAGTGACTGCTCTTCCCTTTTTTTTTGGCCACTCGACGAGACGTGCAGGCCTTTTTTCTTATGATAAGCATAATGTCGGCCTACCTGTAGGTAGGTATTAAATAATCGTCAGTCGTACACGACTGCATTATTTAATATTATCACCTATATATAAACTCCCGAAGGTGCGTTGAAATCATGTTTCAATTATTCGCCACACTCGTCCATTGATATTATAATATACCGTTGCTCATTGAAGTTTGTGTAATCGTGTCGGACGGACGTACGAAAAAACCTGTGAGTGATAGATTCAACTTGAGTGGAAACTGTGAACGAGCCATTATTATACAGTGTTATTGTAAACATATCACAAAATTAACGTAGGTAACGTGTTTAACTTGTTATAGTTACCATTTCACCCACGGCTCTGCGGTTTTGTTAACAACAGTTATGTGATTGCGTTTAGGAACTTACTCGAGTGCAAATCCACTTGCGAAGATATAGGCTTGTATATTCTGTAATATACGTACAGCAAATATCGGTTCGTGTGTTTTGTGTAGTGTTTGTTATTGATATCAATATTTTTCCTCGTATATATACTCGATTTATTGATTTTGCGCTAGATCGTTTTCAGCCAGCGCGATACCCATTGTTTTTGCTTCTTCCGTTGTATTCACTTAAACGCGGTCTACCGTAACGAGGACTTTATAAATATGTGATTAGGTCAATGCCTGAATATCAAAATATGTAAGTGGATACATATATTTATATATTACTAGCTGTACCCCGCGGCTTCGCCCAAGTAGCTTAGGTTACTCTTTGTAACATCAGCTATCTGCCAGTGAAAGTCCCGTCAAAATTGGTCAAGCCCTTTTGGAGGTTACCAGGAAGATACAGACAGACAGATAGACAGACAAAACATTTATAAAATTGTTTTTTTTTATAGGTACCGTATATACTTTCATAAGCATTGAGTAAAAAGCAGACACTTCAATTTTATTCATTTGTATAGATTACCATGATTATTTCAACTACTCCGGTATGAATGTTGCTTAAATTTGTATTTTCCCGTAATCAAAATAAAGTCTAAAGTATTTTGATGACCTTGTTAGTCATCTAATAGTAAAGATTAGGTTTTTTGGCTCACGTTTGCATACGTGCTTTAATAGTTAGTCAGTAATGGAATTATAGATATGAAACAAATTTACTCGTATGTAATACTTTCGATACGATAAAAACATTTATATCAGATGCAAAGCAAATGATATCGAATAAATTATTTATGACTTCCAGATTACCATAGATTCTTCATATTCTTTCAAGTTATACTTACTAAGTTATAATAGATTTAGATTACCTCAAATAGTTATATCACACCTTTTAGCTAACATGCAAGTTGCACACCATTAGAATAATTTGTTAAATATTATTGTTTGATAGTTACCTAATAACAATAAAAGCAATTAAAATGTTGTTTTTATACGTTTAAACCGCCTTAATAACGATGAATTTGAACTGCAGCGATCGCAAGATTACTGATCGATAGCCGCGCGATCTCTGTGTTATTGTTCCGCGAATACTGCTTACCTAAAGCAGACCATACACGCTTATGCATATTTGCGTTTTCAAGCACGGATTACGAGATAAATACAATCGCAAGCGCGGCTTGATGTAAAACCATCAAACACGAAATAGACAAGAACAATACAGCCAGATAGTGCTGTATCTTTCAGTCCCTGCCTGGGCTTAAAGTAACGCCTACTCCGCTTTACACTTTACGCTACACATCACTTGCGCACGCACCAACACGCATTTTCCGCGGCTTCTGCACTGAACACGCAGTGGTTGTGAAATCTAGATTTCTAGCAAGCAACGGTACGATATGCATCAAGCAGTAATCGTGATTTCCATGGTTTCCGCGTGGTCCGTGATTGATGCTTATCCATCAATCATGCATTAGGTGTACGGGCTGCCTAATTGTTGAACAGCTGCCCAGTGTTAACAACTCAATTGTCATTAGTTGCTAGCAAACTTATTATTATCATCTCATTTTGAAAGATAACATCATGCGAACACAGCTGTTCACTCGCTGTAGAAAAAAATTAAATTAGTTTTATTTTTTATCATTATAATGTGAAAAATGCAAAATACTGTATGTGATTACAAAGTACCGACGTCAAGACATTACATAACCAATTTATAAGTATTGTTGTAAAATGATACTTATGTTCTTTATATAAGTTACAGCTATACTAAAGTACCATCAACAGAATTAGGTTAAACATTGACAGGGTGATAAGGTTAAAGGAAACTTACTGGTTTTGTGTAGAAAATGTTACGAAATAAAATAGATACGAAATAAGCAAAGATGTCAACCCTAAATCTTATTGATATTAAAATTATATTTTAATTTAACAGTGGAGCATATATTTTTATTTGAGAAGTAGCTGCTGCCCGCGGTTTTACCCGCGTGGAGATATTGGATTTCATGGTTTTTATATTTTGCGCGGAACCCTAATTCTTTCTTTTAAATAAAAGTAGCCTAAGTTACTTCTTATAACATCAGCTATCTGCCAATGAAAGTCCCGTCAAAATCAGTCCAGCCTTTTAGGACATTACCAGGAACAAAAAGACAGATACAAAAATTTAAAAAAATTGTGTTATTGTTATAGGTACCGTATATACTTTAATATACATTTAGTAAAAAGCTGTTATTTTGATATTACAAACAGACACTTCAATTTTATTTATTTGTATAGATAATGCATTTACAAAAAAGTATGAGTATTGGCTCAATATTCGATAAATTTGATAAAGTCATTAATTCAGTTCGTCTTATAAAAATTCCCATAATGTTAAGACAGCCGGATCTTAATACAATCAAAATATTTTAGACGTTGTTAGCTAAAAAGAAGAAAAATAACTGAAGTTTATATTGATTGGAAGAACACGACCGCCCTAGCCAGTGTCACTGTAAAGCCAATAAGAATTAAGTTAGTAAGAATTCTAACGGTACCCGACATCATCGAAACCTGTTCACTGTTCAGGTATTTAAAAGCTATGATAGAATAAAGAAACTCACATACATACGTACAAGAAACCCTAAAAACATTACACTCTTTTTTGTGCAGTCGTGTAGTAACAGAAGTTCATATTGCTTTCCAATGAACCATCAGGGTGTTAGAGAGTAGTGGAGAAAAAAATTTATCAAAAGTTCATACTGCTTTCCAATGAGTGTTATCACGTTTAACTACGGTACTGACTGTGTTAACATGGCAGGTCCAATGCATTTTAATGACTTGTCTGTCACATGCTGAAACGAGTCTGACATGACGTGTTTGTGCGAGTAACATTTCATTACATACGTCCGTCAAGTTATCCGGTGCGTTTATCGTATGTGTGTAATGGGGGAAGTCCTCTACAAAAGTACAAACAACTTTTGTGGGGGATGTACATGACAGGCAAGGATTCATCGGCACGACACTGGGATTTGTATTAATTTCTCTTTCCTGAACTCAAGGATTATATTATGCTTACCATCTGGCAAACGACTAGCTCGTCTCGTTATCAGAAAGTATAAAAAAGGCCTCTTTGTTGTAACCTATAATAATTTTAGCGTGATATAATTATTATGTACACTATAAAAAGGATGGTATGCCAAAGATTTGTCTTGGTATTTTTGGATTTTTCGTCTAAAATATCTCAACTCAGCTCTAGTCGAGTCTTTTTACAAGCTGTAGGGATAGTATGTTGGTTTGTTTGTTTAGGTAAAATCTTGCAAGCTAATTTTGACCCACTTCCCGGTGTTCTATTGAGCCGAAATTTTACATACATATGTAAATCGGATGACAATGCAATATAATGGATGTCACAGAGCTGGTCTGATGATGGAGCGATAAGGTTGCCATAGGAACTCTGCAATGAAACGACGTACCCGATCGAGTTTGACCTCTTTAGATTTACAAGTATTCTGATCCTAGATTATGTCCGGATCCTGATGATGGAGCCGGAAGGTGGCAACAGGAACTCTGTCACGAAACTACATACCCCGAGTTTGGGCTTGTTTGTTTTGTCTTTACAAGTACTTTGATCCTAGATGATGTCCAGGGTGCTGATGATGTTTCCGGAAGGTGGCCATAAGATAACAGTACCATTTGCCTATTTTGTAAAAGTTTGTCTGGAAATATTTTTTTTCCAAAAAAATTGTTTTACTCGATAGGTTAGCACTTAGCATTCGACCAATAGCTGGCCTGATAGTTTAGCACTTAGCAATTGACCAATAACTCACTGATAGATTAGCACTTAGCATTTGATCAATAACTCGCCTGATAGGTTAGCACTTAGCATTTGATCAATAACTCGCCTGATCTTAAGCGATAATGTGATCGAAGATGGCGAATATTTTAAATGTGAATATATATTTAAAAAAGAACTCGAAATATCTAATTATTTTTGAAATATTAACTTTGAGAAAAAGGACTATTTATAATTTGGCTACACAACTGATGTTTCAGATAAGTATGCAATATTTTTCGGTTTCTTAAAAGCTACTAAAATAATAAAATATGTCCATTTATCTGTCACTTTTTGTTAGTGGGAGGACTAACTCTTCTGCGAGTGTCCGTCTGGGTTGTTACCACCGCTTTCCTTGTGAAGTCTGCCGCCAAGCAGTAGTGTGCAAGCATTACTGTGTTCCGGTTTGATGAGCAGAGTATCCAGTGAAATTACTGGGCTTATGAGACTTAATACCTAATGTCTCAGGGTAACGAGCGCACTGCAGTGCCGCGCAGGTTTTTGTGTTTCAAAGTTCTGAGTGGCACTGCAAATGTAATATCGTCGTTATGCTTACCATCAGGCAAACGACCAGCTCGTCTCGTTACCAAATAACATAAAAAAAACTATTACGTTATAAAGACGATAATTATGTTTTTTCAAATGACAGTATCTTAGGTATACTTTGGTTAAAAAACTAAAGTAGCAACCCGGTGTTACTGACATTGACTCATTCGCTTGCTCACGGGCAAAGTTTTTACGGACGTTTTTTTACACGACTGCACGAAAAAGGAGTGTTATTACACGAGTGCACAAAAAATGAGTGTAATGTGTTTTTGTGTGTGTATATTTATATCTATGTGAGTTTCTTTATTCAATTTTTTGATTTGGCTGTATGAGGTATCGTTAGAATCCTTACATCTTCCCGAGTGATATTGGCTAGGGCAGTTGCGTTTTTTATTTAACTTTTGTTACTTGATTTGTTCGAATATTTAAGTGATGCCATTATACGCAAAGATGAAAAGGAGAAAAGGATTGGCCGCATACAATTCATATCCTAAAACTCCGATGAATTATATAAACACTACTTACATACTAAATTATAATTATTATTGGCTTTAGGTAACGTATATAAGTAATGTTATTTGCAGTAACTTAAAAAATGTAAAACCATTATTGGCTTTAGGTAACGTATATAAGTAATGTTAAGATTATTTTAAGAGCTGTGGTTTTTTTTTATGAATAAATAAATAATTACATATAGAGACTAGATTCAGTTACCCAAGGCCGTAAAATTGCAACAGACATATTGTGATTGTTGGTAGGTAGATAAAAAACAATGCAACCATTGTATTGTTGACCGATTCTCATATTGTAATCAAAATCGAAATTTTAAGCATGACATACTTATAATTCGTTTATGTATATCCGATTTTATTAGGCTGCATAACCCGTTAATTATATGATTTTGTATAGAACATAGGCAATACTTTAAACATTGTGACGGGATATTTACCGCGATTATTATAAGCTGGTGAGCACCCGATACACAGGAATACACGGGTATTCCCGGGAACACAGTAATACATGATGCTTGCAATAGCGTCGAAATATCAGGTGCTCATCAGCTTATAATAATCACGGTAAATAACCTGTTACAATGTATAAAGTAATGAATAACCGTGAAAGTTTAAAACGTAGGCAAAAGTTTGAAATAATTAATGAAAGACTTATGCCACCCAAAAGGCTTGAATATGTTATTATTATGACTATTACATGACAAAATTTAAAACGAAAACTGCACCTTTCTTTTAAAAATTGTCAATTTGTTGCATTTTTAACTGTTTATAAATTTTCCACTGTATAGCTTTGTCCCTGATATAAGTGAATACATAAGTAAATGTTGCGTCAATCGGTTATTTTTATTTCTCAAGTGCGACAACATATAAATATGATATAAGGCTATGTTCATGTGTAATGTGGTTAGGGTAAGATTAATCACTTAAATTTCTGCATACACATACTAAAACGGCACTTAGGCAGTTTTCTTGTTTATTACGGTTACTAAATGTCTTCCAGGGGCGCTTCCTCTTTCGTTCTTGGGTAATGATTATGCGATGGGAGCCAGAGTAAATATAAATGTCATAAAAGGGCAATGACATATAATAGCTAAGGGCTCAATTACGCTAACCGTGCGCAACATTTAGTTTTCGTATGCTTGAGATTTGCAGATATCGCTTTGATGCTTTTGGTTGAATAGCAAACTTTAAGCTACTTACACGATAAGACATACTGGATTCTGGTAAACATATGTATTTACTCTAATTTAAACTTGAAAGACATGGTGCGTTCTTTAGTCACTTTGAAGGAACCGAAATAAGGGTAAAGAGTTTTACATAGTGTTTCAGGGTGTAGACTGCTATTTTCGGGTTGGTTATTAATTAATTATATTTTTTTTTTTCGGGTTTAGCTATCGCTGTTTTAGTTAGACGTTAACAATCGCTTATAAATAAATGAGCAATATCAGAGTCAAGTCATCTATACAGATCAAGTCATCTATACAGATCAAGTCATCTATACAGATCAGGTCATCTATACAGATCAAGTCATCTATACAGATAAATAATGTTGAAGTGTCTGTTTGTATTGTCAAAATAACAGATTTTTATTAAATACACTTGTAAGTATATAAATATATACGGAATTAAAGAGAGACACAATTTTTAAAATTTTTGTATATTTGTCTGTTTGCTCCGGCTAATCTCCGAAACGGCTGGATCAATTTTGACGGGGACGACTTTTACTGTCAGATAGCTGATGTTATAATTAACTTAGGAGTAACTTAGGCTACGTGGGCGAAGTCGTGGGACACAGCTAGTAATATATAAATTTATTTCCGGTATCTCAGAAATGACTTTAACGATTTGGATGAAATTTTGTACTTAGATAAGGTTTTGCTTTTTAAATTTACCTACATAAGTACTTGTACTTCTTGTAAAAACGCAATAATATTCAAAAAACAACGAGCGAAGCTCGGTCACACAAGGTCTCTATGTTATCAGGGAAAGGTTTTGAACTAGATTATTTTAATAAAAACACTGCGCTAGAGTTGTTCCGTTATAACAAAAATTGATTTGCTGTGTTTGTACATCCGATATAGTTGGTTCAGAAGGTGTGTTGATATCAGCTGTTATCATAAATTGGCGCCACGCACGAATGATCAATAATTTTGGTGTGTTTACTTTGGGGCTGGAGTTATATTTACCGCTAATAACCAGATTTATTAAAGTTCAAATTATATTCTTACAATTGTATAAATATACTCATATTTATTAATTGTACTAATACAAAAATTATTATTTATTAAAGTAGAATAAAATACATTGTTGAACACGTGTCACTGCAAAGAGAATCTGTATCAAAGTTCATTGATATAAGTATTACAAAACATATTACAAACATAAACACGTCACTCTGTGTTATAATCTATGTGCCATTTAATATAGGACGTGCTCGGTCTTCAACCTTCGATATCGCTATCATTATGTGAATATCAGCCGTAAATTTATAGTTGATAATGTGAACTGCCATTAGTTTGGACACTGGCCAAAAAGTTTAGCGTTTAGTCATCAATGAAATACAAGGGCGACTTATTAAAAAGAAATCTTAAAAACCAATGTTTACACTATATATGGTATAACAACTGTGGTTAATACCTTACTAGCTACTAGGTTTCACCCCCGCGGAGATATTGGATTTCATGGTTTTTATTTTTTTGCGCGGAACCCTATTTTGTTTTCTAAGATTAAAGTAGCCTAAGTTACTCCTTATAACATCAGCTATCTAGTGAAAGTCCCGTCAAAATCGGCCCAGCCATTTCGGAAATTACCCAGAACAAACAGACAGACAAAAAATTTAAAAATGGTTGTTTTTGCTATCGGTACCGTATATACTTTCATATGCATTTAGTAAAAAGCTGTTATTTTAATATTACAAACAGACACTTCAATTGTATTTATTTGTATAGATATAACCACTGTGGTTATTACCATATAGTAGTCTGTGTTCTTTACACACTCCAATCAAAGCGTGCAACACAAAGTATTTTTACAAATCATTATTATCATGCACGTGCACTGCTAAACGTAGTGTATTTCTCAAAATGGGTGATTCGCCATTTCACGCTTGCCCAGGCGTCAGTGATCGCAATTTTGATGATGGCAGAGGATTGGCCCATTCTCTGGATATTTTATCACCCGTGGGATAAGCTTGGGAGGGTATGTTACGGCGTTTTTATAATGACAAGCTTTTTATATAAGTTGCATTGTTTAATGAGTCAAATCTTGCAAGCTTTTGACCCAGTTCCATGGTGTTAGATTGAGCCGAAATTTTACATAGATATGTAAATCGGATGACAACGCAATATAATGGCGTCACAGAGCTGGTCTGATGGTGGAGCCGGAATGGGGCCACAAGAACTGAGTAACGAAACGACGTAACACCATCGAGTTTGAGCTTGTTTGATTTGTCTTTACCAGTACTCTGATCCTAGATGATGTCCAGGGTCCTGATGATGGAGCCAAAACGTGGATACAAAATTTTAGTGCGTTACGTATTTTATAAAAATATAGTAGTAATTAAGTTACGTATTTGACAAAAGCAGGTCAGGAAAAAAAAATTGCCACAATTAATTTATTTACACAAGTTTTCCGACAACTGTATTAACAATTAACTTATATATTCTAGTAAGTTTTACAGTGATTAAGAAGTAATCCTCAAATAAGTTACAATAACGTTATTATTTTCACTCTAGCACATTATTTTGTTCTGTTTTTGTTTTTGCGACGCGAGTTCCCCCGGCGTAGTTTCCCATTTCCATAAACTTTCTCACTTTGCGAGTCTCCTGTTTCTAAGAGTATTATAAACAGACACCTTACCTTTTGTGTATCTTATTTATTTTCTTTTCCAATCACAAAAATGTAATTTTATGTTTGCGTAAGTTTTATTGGCTAATGTTTGCGGTTATATTTGACGTTATTATATATAAGACGTAGATACGCAGTAGGTAAATAGTAGTGTAGAGTACTTGTATCAAAACTTACGATAAACTTATGAGCCCCCATATACGAGCGTTATAAATGCATAGCACTGCGATGTGAAATCTCCTCGTGGATTGAGTGGAACGATGGAACAATTTCGAGCACAAAGACGGCCACTCCATTCCTAGCGCGCCATCACTTCATTTTTCGGTCATTCTTCGTCTCTAGTACAGGATGAAATGGACCGTCGTATCGGCCACTAATGATGAGTAACGTTGGTTTTGAAACGTTTGGATTTCTAATATTTCTATCACTCCATGTAATCCATCTGAGATTCCCCACACACGGGCGGTTTTTGGAACGTTGGATTGGAATGTTTTGAATTGGAGTGCTCGTGTATGTGGGCTCTATAACAGAGACCGTGTTATCAGGATCCATACACGTAAATTGTACGAATCGTCATCGACATAATCGTAAAAGCATAACTTTGTAGTCAGTTATTACATGGAGTAGAATGGGTATACCTATATGGTCGACTAAAATAATAATAATAACAATCATGCGTGCAATTACAATAGTTTATAAAATCAAGCTGTTGACAATGCAAAACAAAAGCACTTACCATACCTTAGAGATAAAACTGACAGAGACCGTTGTTTTTTAGAATACATTATATTTCATAATAAAATGTTTTATCATCTTAATGTTATCATTAGGTACCACACACAGATGTAATTTTACGTCATATGATGATATTGTTACAATTCCGTAGCTTTGCGATAATAAAAGGTTATCACTGGGATGACCCACTGTTATAAAATATGTTATTTCTATTACAAGACACACCTTTTAGTGACCAAATAATAACTTGTATATATTACATCATTTTAGTTTACGTAAGTAGTTCTCATCAGTTTATAAGTAGGTACAAAAAGCTTTAAATACGAAATATGATTATTAAAAATCTTTAAATGATTATTTGTAGTAAAAAACACACTACCACGTTGGCTCCATCATCAGTACCTCAACACCAAATGCAATCTAATAAACTCGTCAAAACGGATCATATGCATGAGCCCAAACTGGAAGAGTTTAGGTACTTGTAGCCACTGAAGATTTCTACTATCCACCTCCCAGCTCTAAAATCAGATCAGCTCTTTGATAACATATTATAGTTTTGTCATCCAAACTACATATAAGTACTTACACAGTTTCATTTCGATACGATAGTTAAAAGTGGGTTAAATTTGACATCTAAGATTTTGTTACATTATTTGTTAGTTACAATTAGTGGAGATAATAAAAAATATCTCAATTGGTCTGTATCGTAGTAATCGATGCATTTGAATGATCTAGGTATAGGCCTACAAGATCTTGTAGGTGGATGTTCTAACTTCAGTTGCACATAATACTAGATAAAAAAAGTTAACATAAATATAATCCATACTAATATTATAAATGCGAAAGTGTGTTTGTTGGTTTGTCCTTCTTTCACGCAGTAACGAAGCAACGGATCGACGTGATTTTTGGCATAGATATAGTTCATGGACCGGAGAGTAACATAGGCTTTTTATTCTGGAAAAATGCACGGTTCCTGTGGGAACGCGGGTGAAAATTGCGGACAGAAGTTAGTGTGACATAAAATTGACATTGATAGCTGTCAATAAAGTTCATAATGTTGACAAGTTGATTTATTTTACAGATCGGTTTGACGGTTCCTGTGGGAACGTGGGTGAAAACCGCGGGCAGAAGATAGTTTATATATAATTTTACATATCAGCATTGCAATCCAACAAGGCACTGCCACCTTTTGCTGGGTATTTTTTGTTACTATTAGATAACAAGACGATCTGGTTGTTTGTCTGATGGTAAGAATAACGCTGATCCATAACAATTGCAGTGCCACTCAGAGCTTTGAAACTCAAAAGTCTGCGCAGTACTGCAGTGCGCTTGTTACCCTGAAACATTATTTACATTACGGTATTAAGTCTCATAAGCTCAGTAATTTCTCTCGCTAGTATGCAGTCTGCTCATCAAACCCATTTATGCTTGGAAATTACTGCTTGGTGGCAGACTTCACGAGCCGAGCAGCGGTACTCTAGTAACGTTAGTCCTAGTAAACTTAACTAAACTTAAGCACTTGTGCCTCATGCTACTACTATTGCATTACGACTGCATTACTATTGTTTTATTTATATAATTTACTTCCTTAATCAATGAATCAAAATTCAAATGTTTCTTTTTTGTTTCAGGTGACAGATAAAAAATTTAATGTAACATGATAATATTATAGAAGTAAGAAAAAGAATACGTGCATAGAAATTTTGTGAAAAGCTAACAAAATGACGAATGAAAAGAAATTATTGGTTGCTCAGCAGAAAACACAAAAAGTAATTAAATATATACCTCCTGATGGAGGATGGGGGTGGATGGTGTTATTAGGGACAGCCATAAGCAATGTGAGTATTAATTCTTCTTACTAACCTAAATAACACACACATATTTATAAAATGGTTAATTATAGACGCGCATTCACACACATACATCATATATACACACACACTCACACATTCACGGATACTAACATGTATGTTTTTATTTTATTTTGTCTTTTGTGTCGCTTTTAAAATGTTCAACAAAATAAAACACTATTATTGAGACCTATTATTGGCTGTATTTCGAAACTTTTTATGGTCTTTATCTGTATTTATCATTTGTGCTGTTGGTATTTTAATAAATAAATAAAAAATACAAAAAGAAATATTATATTTAATCAGATTTTTTTTTTAATCGGCTTTTTTTTCATTAGCCTTTATTAACTAGCTAATACATAAATAAACACTACATCTGACCTTGCTACAAAAACAGTTGGATAATCTAAAAGCCAAAGTAGGCCTATAGATAATCCAAATGTTCTAGCCCACTACCAGTTGGCAGCGTACCCAGCATACTGGCGGCATTGCCTCGTTGAACCGCAATGCTGATCCGTTGAGCCAGAGAAGTACCAACATTAATATACCTATCTGGTTCAACAAATCAACATTGTAATTCGACAAAGTAATGCCGCCAGAAAATGGCCACGTAGTAGTGGGCTATACAGCATTTTTATTATCTAGAGGTCTACAATAGTCTATAGATTATCCATCTATTTGTGTGATTGTATTATTGTAAGTAGTATTATTTATGTAGTAGTTACACTAGCTATTTAAAAATATCATTGTCTACATATTATAACATATAATAGCTTAATCTGCCCGCAGTTTTACCCGCGTTCCTACAGGAACCGTGCATTTTTCCGGGATAAAAAGTAGCCTCTGTTACTCTTTGGTCCATAAACTGTACTGCCAAAAATCACTTCGATCCGTTTCTCCGTTGCTGCGTGAAAGAAGGACAACCAACAAACCTACAAACACACTTTCACATTTATTATAGTACGGACGGATAAACTGACGTTTAATTACGCAGCTATCGGCAGTGTTTACCTTTTTATTATAAATATAGGCTTGCGTTTGACCACGAACTCACGCTGGACCAAGTCACTTTTTACTTTCTACATCGATAATCGAAGAAATAAAATTATGGAATTGACATTTATAACGAAAAAAAAGTTTGTTTCATTATTCAAGGCCACATATCGTCGCTTAGCTAACAATACCGCGAATCTCAAATTTGCTTAGTTTTCAGGAGAGAAAAAAAACAATTAAGTTCGCTTACCTTTTAGTGCATCATAACTCCCTGTCTCATCGATAAAAGTACCAAACTTAAAAAGAAATTAATCAATTTTGTAGCTCAGTCACACATCAGTGCGAAACAGTATGGCGGGCTCATGATTTGTGCGGTTTTAACGATACTAATGACTTGCGCGGTGACAGAACTAGTTGAATAACTTCCTTGGGATTTAATAATTTTGAATTTTGTGTAACGTCATTAGATGCGCGCTGAAAAAATCTATCCAATGATGTATAAAACGTAAAATGGTCAATTTTCGACTTACGCGGTATTGTTAGCTAAGCGACGATATATAGTTTAGTTCAAGGTATTTTAGTGTAACATGACTACAGTCATTGTGTCCTGTTCTGTGACTAAATTTTTATTTGTATCTATGACATCTTTGTTTTATAATTTCAATCATTAGCATCACTCTAATTTCGTACAACTTAATTTCTTTATAGATATTCAATCAGTCAATGCTGTCCCTGTTCAGTTTGCTCTACGGAGATGCTCTAGAAGCCATGGGGCACAAAATCCAAGGAGCAGCTATAGTGATGAGCACTATGCTTTTCGTCTCAAACTTCAGCGGCCCCATAGCCGGAGCAGTAGTAAAAGTGACTTCGACAAGGTTCGTCGCAGTGACAGGGGCGTGTTTTTGCTCTTTTGGAATATTTGTGAGTGGATTCTCGACGTCTTTAGTGCATTTGACGCTGAGCTACGGATTATTGTTAGGTAAGAATGGATTTGAATGCAGGCATAAATTATAATTAAAGTCAATTATAAAGTTTCCGGACGTACACGCAATTTCTGCTAGTTGTTAACGAATTTAGCGTTATATGGAAAAATCATCTGATTTCCAGCTCCAGATGGAGAGACGCTTGTTACTAATTGTTTAGTTTTTGTTTATCTCTCCTCGTTTATCTGCTAAGTACCTAATCTGTCATGGTATGCTCTGAGAGCCAGCCTCTTTTTCTAACTTTACAGGTAGCTTCAATAATTATTCATATTATCGCTTGATATTATGAATAATTCAGATAGTGGCTAAACACTAACAAATAGAAAAAATTTTGGGGTGCTTAAATTTACAACCAAAAAATATTAAATCAGTAATTAGTAATGTCGCAATTTAAAATGGATTTTAATGTGTGAACAATTGAACATATTTTACGTTCTCATTTCCCAAATCTATTTAACTAATGAACTAATGCTATTTATTCAATTATGATAAAAACAAGCTATAAAGATTTTTTATTTCTATTTTACTTGCTCATTCAAGTTACGAAACCATCAAGGCAGTTGACTGAAATTAAGCATCACCTGCCCATAAATGTTTCAGATGTCATTGGCACATAAGTATATATCGCACTCATTACACCCTTTCAATAGCTTTCATTTCTCATATGACCAAGAATCCCACTGACTTTTGCCTAATAAATGAAGTTAAAAATTTAGTAGAGGCAAAAAAAAGAAAAGTAATTTACATCAGCAGAATAAACTAAATAACTAAATTTCATATTACTTGACCTACTCAATATAAAATTCTGACGATAATTTCGTCATAAAACGAGACATTATCGGAGGTGTTTGAGGTTGATATGAATGCACAAACGAGAGTGAGTAATTACGATTAAAAAGCCGCCGTGACTCACTGACCTAGTATCTTTGGTGCCAATTTATATTTGTGACGTGCGAAACATACTCAGCAAGGTGATGAACAAATTTGGTATAATACGAGATGAAAGTTATTTTCATACTAGCTTCTGCTGCCCGCTGTTTTCACCAGCATTCCCACAGGAACCGTGTACTTTTACGGGATAAACAGTAGCCTATGTTACCCTCCGGTCCCTAAACTATATCTATGCCAAAAAATACGTCGAAAGAAGGACAAACCAACAAACCAATAAACCAACAAACACACCTTCGCATTTCTAATATTAGTATGAAGTAGGATAACGGCATGCAGACATAAAGTGTCCCATATCCAGTCATTTTAAATAATCTATTTGCATAAAACTTAGTGAAATAACAACGAGTACAAGTATTTCTATCACGTCAAGGACGATCACTTTAATATCTCTCAATTAATATTGTATCTATTTCAATGATATGCCTACTATCATTTCAGTATGATACTTTCTCTCGTGGAAAGAAGCTAAACATTGTTTTTGAACCTTGCATAAAATATATGAGCAATGTTGAGTATGTATTTGAAATAAACTGTGATCATGCTGTACGTGTGAACTGTAGACTACCTATACATACATTCCTTATAAAATTATTTATGACAATCATATAAAGAGATGTTTTACAATAATGTGAGTTATGGCGCCAGAGAGATAACAATCTTATTGAAAGTAGGTAATTTTTTTTTATAAATCACCTAGTCACAGGCATGTGCAAAAACTGGTACTACTCTGAAGCTACCTTGCTGAGAAAAATGTACATAGAATCAATGTTTTTAGTTTATTTCCCTCGCCTTTTTGAAGATTTCCTTGTGTCAAATTTCAAGATTTTAGGGCAGTAGGAAAGGTTTTGATAGCTAGCCAAGGCGTAAGACTTTTAAACTAGTGAGTGTAATTCCGGCATACCATCTTAAAATTTAACTAAAATTGTCTCTTTCATTACTTATAAGAAACACTAGTACCTACGTACCTATTAATACATTTGATATGATAGCGCTCTAAAAATTTAGTTTTGGTTTTGTGTGGCAAGCCACGATCGCACTCAATATTTTTAGTCATTTTAAACTTGATGATCTGAGATACGATAGTTTTCATAACTCGACACTTTAATTTTTAAAGGGCCTTTACAGATCGGACCATACATGGCCCGAGATGGAAAGAAGAAGCCTTTACAAGAGCTTTTTCTTTCATTAAAAATTAAATTAAATTTATACAAAATATATTGTTTCAGGTCTAGGATTGGGATTTGTACAGAACTCATCGTTCGTGGCTATAAATAGCTACTTTAACTTGCGGAAGAGCCGTGCGGTGGGTCTCGCCAACGTGGGCACAGGTGTGGGCCAGACCCTAATGCCACACTTAGTGAGGTTACTACTGGAGAATTACGGCTTCAAAGGCGCGTGTATACTCCTATCATCGTTGAGCTTGCACGGGGTAACTACTCATTTTAATATTACCTTTAGTGTAGGTGTAGTAGGGTAGGTGCATCTCCATATATTCGAGTGCTCGACGTAAGAGGACTGGGCAGTTTGGCTTAAAAAGCAAGATAGTATTTGTACGTGTGTACGTACACATCGGGATTTTACTAGATTAACTGGCGAAGTCTATCAAAAGTTATAAATTAATTTTTATATGTAACTAGCTGCTGCCCCGCGGTTTCACCCGCGCGGAGATATTGGATTTCATGATTTTTATTTTTTGCGCGGAACCCTAATTCTTTTTCCAAAATAAAAGTAGCCTATGTTACTCCTTGTAACATCAGCTATCTGCCAGTGAAAGTCCGGTCAAAATCGGCCCAGCCGTTTCGGAGATTACCTGGAACAAACAGACAGACAGACAGACAAAAATTTAAAAAATGGCTTAAAAATGGCTGTTTTGGTGTAGGTCCCGTAGGTATATACTTTCATACGCATTTAGTAAAAAGCTGTTATTTTGATATTACAAACAGACACTTCAATTTTATTTAGTTATATAGAAGATATAGATTTAATGACAGCTAAGTCGGTCTAAATGAAATAAAACTTTAAGTAAAACCATCACTAAAATTTACCAACAATGGCGACACCAACACAACACAACAATGCTGTATTTGTCAAACAAAGTAGAATTTATAAACATACTATAATTCACAGATTGCTGGCACAATGTTGATTCAACCAGTGGAATTGCACATGAAAAAAGTTGAGGAAGAAATAGTGATAGATGAGAAACTGCTTTTATTGTCAGAGAACAAACACAGAGATATTGTAATTAGGAAAAATTCAATTGCAAATGGTCTTGCTAATAAAAACAGGAGAGCAACAGAGCCCGAACTCACGAATGGAGAGAAACAGACTGGATTCGATGCTAAAATATCTCAGAGCCATAACGAGCTAAGTGTCAATGAAAAGAAGTTGGAAAGTAATGGGGTAACGGGTAAGTTAAACATGTTTTAGAGACTATTTTAAATCATCCAACTTTTTTGTACATTTGCGATGGAACTGTGGTTACGCAGTAGTATTTTTATTGTAATGTGCTAATAAAAGCACTAAAAAATATGCTGCAGCAATTTGCTCTTTAAACAAAGAGAATATAGCACCAATGATAATATGTTATATAAGTAGAGATCTGTTTTTTTTATTACTATATATCTAATGTCTGTAGGTAGTAAGCCAATAAGTAATATTGGTAAAATGTTGAGTACCAAAAAGAGACGTAGTGAGATGTTCTCCGGGAATCAATGATCACGGTTACAAATTACTATTAATATGTAATATATAAACATCATTTCAAATCAGTAGAAATCTAGATAATAATTTATGATGATAAATATGGCCACAAGTATAACATGCGGACCTGTCATCACCTCTAGAATAGGTATTTATTATCTATGAATAAAATATCCTATCTAACTTTATCTTGATAAAATGCTTAGATACTTAAATAATAATAATCATAATAATAATAATAATAATCATTTATTTATTTCACAACAAAAAATTTAAACATAGATGGTACCCTGTCTCCTGGAAAGCGTGAGCTGTGGCCCAGAAGACAGTGCTCCCCGATGAAAGTATATTATAGTAATTAATTAAGTTGGAATATTCTAGTTATATAATATAATAATAATAATATTCTAGTAAAATTCTGAATAGTGTGCGTGTGTGTGTGTGTGTGTGGGTGTGGGTGGGTGTGTGTGGGTGTGGGTGGGTGTGTGTGGGTGTGTGTGTATGTGTGTATACAAATTTAATTATTACAATAATTTTTAATTTACTTTAAAATCATAATATCATTATCAGGTTTTATAATTTCTAATAACAATTTTACATTTCTGTTCCTAATAACGTTTCTGCATCCTTATAATCATATTGTTCTAGCCATTCTATAAGTTTTTTCTTAAGTTGAAAATTACTTAGAGGTCTAATTTTAAGTACTGAGTCTAATTTATTATATATCCTAGGTGCATTGTAGTCATAAAGTCTACGTGCCATGTTGCAATGAAGGTTAGGAACGGGACAGCGATTTATCCTCTTAGGTATTTCTTCTAAGGTAGGAACAACAGAACGATGATATTTACATATACATTGAAATATATATAGCTTACGAACACTTAAAACGTGAAGATTTTTGTACAACAGTGTGGTAGAAAACCGATAAGGTAAAAAAAACATTGTTTTTAGAACGGCTCTTTGTGCTCGTTCTACCTCCAACATGTGAGTCTTTGCAGCACTACCCCAAGAGGTGATGCAATAATTGACGACACACTGACATAAAGCTTTATAAGTTTGAATTAATAGTTCTGTATCAGCAAGTGCCCGAAGATTTTTAAAGATGTAAATTAGCTTTCTGGTTCGTTTAGCAACAGTAGTTATGTGCTCTTTCCATCTCAGTTTGTCGTCAATTATTACACCCAGATACCGAATATTGCTGACTTTAACTAGACACGTGCAGTTGCATTCCTCATCCTCTTGGCTAATGTGTCGATTACAGGGGAATGTATGTGCCCTAACTCTAAAATCATTTGGGGGATTCGTTTTTGAAGTACTGTTAAAGCACAAAAACTTAGTTTTGGAGGTGTTTAACGACAGCAAACTGTCCTCCAGCCACTTTGTGACCTTACATAGACCTCTCTCCACCAGCCACTGCACTTTAGACCAACTTTTGTCCTGAAATAAAAGTACTGTGTCATCTGCAAACATTATAAGGTCAGCACCCTTCATATGTAGGTCACATAACGAATTAATATATATTAAAAATAGAGTTGGGCCAAGGGTGCTACCTTGTGGAACTCCGTAGGTACAGGTAGTATTGTCACTGACCAACTTGTTGATCCTAACAATTTGTTTTCGATTTGTGAGGTAGTCCTTAAACCATTCTAAAGGCGTTCCCCTTATTCCTATATTGTCTAGCCTCGTGAGAAGGATTGGAATAGATACTGTATCGAACGCCTTCTGAAGATCCAGGAAAACTCCAACGCATTTGTAGTTTTTATCTATTGCTTTCGCTATAAGAGATGTCAATTTCTGAACAGCATCATCTGTAGAACGTTTACTTCTAAAACCAAATTGGTTATCAGACAGTATTTTGCTATTTTCGAGATACGATACCAACCTCTTGTTCATCAGTTTCTCAATTATTTTAGAAATAGTACATAAAAGTGCAATGGGCCTATAGTTGGAAGGTAGTTTCTTGTCTCCTGATTTAAATATTGGACATACTATCGCTTGTTTTAGTACGTCTGGAAAGATTCCATTTGCAAAGCTTAAATTACAAAGGTGAGTAAGTGGTGCAGCCAGTTCAGTCTCGAATTTTTTAACAAATTGTGTTGAAATGTTATCCCATCCTACTGCTTTACTGTTTTTTAAACTTTTTATTACTGCTAGAACCTCAACTGGATCAGTAGGAGTAAGCATCATGGAGGTAGATGGAGTATGGTCTGATTTTGCATTTTGCGCTAGCTTATGATCACTTGTGCCCAGTTTTTGGAGAGTATTGTTTGCCAGATCTCTTCCAACAGAAGAGAAATATTGGTTAACAATATCCAATGATCCAGTTTGGGAGAAACCTATAGTCATTAGCTCAGAGGCTGAATTCTGGGTTTGATTAAGATAACACACTTCTTTAATTATACGCCAAGTCTCTCTTGAGTTTCTTATGTTTTCTTTTAACTTTTTCCTGTAGTATTGTCTTTTCAATGTTTTGATTATCTTATTGCAAAGATTTCTATATTTTAAATATTTGTTTTTTAGGTCATCATCATCTCTGGTTTTCTTTACTTTTTTGTATAATTTATTTTTCCTTCTTATTGATCTAACTATACCAACTGTTATCCAAGGCTTTAATGGTTGTTTTTTTCTAGAAAGTGTGTTCGTAGTTGTGTTATCTCTTATAAGGTTTTGAAGCATAATAGTTAAAATGTTTGCAGCTTCGTTTGCATCTAGTGTTTTATAGAAATCCTGCCAGAACTGATCAGTTTTGAGTTGAGAACTTATATTTTCATAATTTATTGTTTCTTTTAAGTACCTAGTGTCAGCACGTAAAACTGTTGGATTTGATAGGCTCAACAAAATTGGACTATGATCTGTAAAGGGTTCAAAGACTAGTGTTTTAGCTTGTTGAGTTGTTTTAACCATAAAATGATCCAAACAAGCGTTCTCTCTAGTAGGATAATGTATGCCCTGCTTGAGTCCAAATGAAGCCATTAGATTAAGATAATCAGCAACATGACCACAGACATTGTCTGGCATAGTATTGATATTGATGTCACCTGTAAGTATAACACATTTCGCTTGGGTAGTCATAAGTACATTATTAAGAGAGTCTAAATAAGTAGTTGGGTTGCGGAAGCTAGGTGGCCTATAAGAACAGAGTATAGAATAGTCGTTGCCTAAATCAATTCTCAGGCAGTTACCTTCTTTAAAATCTGGTTCTTCAGCAACAGCGTTTAATGATACCTTTACATACGCAACAACTCCATCGTTTTGGTTCAAGTTCTTCGTGGTAGCAAATCTCTCATAATTATTAATATTGGGTAGATGTGGTTTATCTTTTGTCCAACATTCAACAAGTACAATTATATCGATGTCAAGGTTTATACTGGCCATAAAAGCCAAAAACGAGTCGATGTTGCAATTTATGCTACGTATGTTTACAGTAAGTATGTTCAGGCTTGGACTAGTGCCTAACACTTCTGCACATTGATCAGGATCAACAATAGAGTAACACTGAATACTACTAGATGTATCTAGATCTAAAATTATACTGTTAGAATCTTTATCCATTTAGGGAGGTAATAAAAATAGAATGATGATTAAAATTTGTTCCTGTTTGATAACTTGTTGACCTGAGTGTGTGACTGGTGGCTAGAGAGTTATTAATTTTGTAATAGAAAGTATAAGACGTTGCAGAAATACCATAAGAGTGTGGTTTGATCGTAAAGTTATGTGTGTAACAATACTTAACTACATAAGCCATGCAAACAGATACAATACCGATCACATGACATGAGCTAAGTGAACACAAAGAAGTTGAACAGTAAGTCAAGCCAAGTTTGCAAGAATTAAATACAGAACCTAGTCACTTAGTAGGAGCCAACTTCTTGAGGTCCATTTCGTCATTGATCCGGATGTGTGGCGAGTTGTCCCGCTGCCTCAGGTATATTATGCCATTAGAAGTCCAGCAGTATGAATAGGAGTGAGTCTTCGCAAAATCACGGGCCAAGTAGAATAAGGCTTTTGCTTTTTGTGTCAGGCATTCAGATACAAAGATTGGTCTAGGCGCCCCTTCGATCTTAATATGTCTCGAATGAAGTTTGTCTTCTTTCTTTTTGCCCTTATTGAATGTTTTTATTGAGCTCAATACCCTTTCTTTTTTTAAGGTCGTTGTAAACTCTACTATAATCGGCTTGTTAACTTCTTTCTTGGTGTGGATCCTGTATATATCTTTAATGTCAGTCTCAGAGACTGTAAAATTAGTCGTTTCACCTATATTTGTCAGTATATCACAAAGCTGGTTCTTGGATTCCGATATTTTTGCTTGTGGTATATTGCGCACCTCAATACAAGAATTTCTGGCTTTACGTTGCAAAATTTCTACCTGCACCTCTAGTGAGCGAATATATTTATGGTCTTCTTCTCTCTCCTTCTGCATCTGAGCCAAATTCTCGATCAGGGTTTCATGATTGCTGGTTAGAAACTCAATTCCCTTCTTCATATCATTCATATCAACCTTGAACGACTTGATTGCGTCTGTCATTGAGCTTTGTAAAGTATCAAACTTGTCATCATGCTTGGAGGATAAATTCGCAAACAATATCCTCATTTCAGCAACAGCAGACTGCATGGCGCTATCATCCATCTCTTCCAATTTCCTCTTTAAAGTCTCTGGTACACAGGTAGGTAATTGTTCATCATCCTCTGAGGTGGTCGGAGCAGTCTCAGAGTCAACAGGCTTTTGTTTTTGTTTTCTAGTAGTTCTGGAAGGAGGTGGGGAACGTTTCAAGGACATTGCTGCAATCTATGTACAATTCAATAGTAATATTATATAGTTTTATCTCTAATTGACTTCTTATAAGATTAACGAAGGCACTTTTATATTGGCTTTTAGAAAAGTTACTTGTGGGTAGTAATGAAAAAAATTGCTAGCCCGGAGATTATTATACTTTCTTTGTGTTAAGTGTTTAAAAACATCACTGTTATCACAATTTATTCACAGTTTCGACGCAGCACTTTTTAGTTCACAAACTAACTTTTGAATAAACGGAAACAGCAACATTTAACACCATAATTATTTTTGTAAAATAAAACGAACTACAATGCGTCCATCACTATCTCACTCCATCACACAATAAAAACAATTATTTTTATAATGTACGATGAAACATTTAGTTATGTTCTTTTTATCACCGATTAATGTATTTAACATAGCTGCTTCTTAAAAATATATTTTTTATGCAAATAGCCGTTTGACCACAGTAAGTTGTAAAAAAAATATAAAATAGTTAACCTAATAATATGCCTTATATTTTTACAGTTCAACCGCCCACAAAGAAGACTTGGTATAAAAAAGTTTCTGACCTATTTGACTTAACACTATTGACAAGTCCAAGGTTCTTGAATATTATTATTGGCACTGCCTTGGCTGTTACTTCAATACAAAATTTTAGCATGCTGTTTCCGTTCTTTTTACAAGTAAGTTTATAATGCTAAACTAAACTTTTTATTTGTTTTTTTACAAGCGAAACGATTTGTTGATCTCATTGATTTTAAAAATTTAAGTAAATCATTCCACACGAGTGAGGTTATTACCTCAATTATAAGGATATGGAATAAATAGTTTCTTAAAAACTTAAGATCCGATTGTATAGTATTAATAAATAGATTCAAAAAACATTTGTCTTCCCCAGAAATCAGCAAATATGGATAAGCATCAAACAGCGATGTGCATGTCGGCAGTAGCTTTAACGGATATTATTGGAAGACTGACTCTACCCATTGTCCAAGATAAATATAGAATACAAGCCAGATGGATGCTGATTGGGACCTGCTGTTGGTTAATTATTGTTAGACAAAGTAAGCAGCTACGATTTTTGTTTGTAATATTAAAAACTGATAAAATAACATCAGATTTGGTACATTTTGAAAGACTTCCAAAGAGGCTCTCATATCAGTTTGTATTTTTTTTAGATTGCTACCTCATATCATCGTCATTTACAAACCGATTTAGAAAATTGTTTCTTTATTTGAAAGGATATACGTTCAGTTTAGTCCCATAGAAATTTCATGAAAATCTGTTCAGTACTTTTTCATTGAAGCCGGTTCGTCGCTTTTTTAAAGCAATTTTACTTGTTTTGATTTATTGACACTAATACTGAAGTCTAATTTTCTGTCTTGGTCACAAAACATTTATATAAACATTTAATTCCTCAAATTTTGAGGAGAAAAGAAATTCTAGAAGAAGTAAATTTTCATTGCTCTTTTTAAACGTTTGTTTTTATGACCAATCGCAATATATGGAAACACATTCAATAAGTAAAAAGGTAAAATCAGATAGCTCGAAAAAAATTCATGTAGATGCAATAGAATCGGTGGCTTTAAATTACTACGTCGTGCTAATGAATGATATAATGTTAATGTAATCTCAACACAAATCTACAAGGTTTTTGTTATTTAGTTATCGGGCAATAACTTTGTCCTTTCCCACATATCACGACTAAAATTGGATATATAAAGCGCAGATAAAGTTGTTTTTACCCTTATTTTCCTATTATCTGACGAATTGTTTGATAAGACATACCTCCTGCGTAGCAAGATATTGATATCTAATACATAACAATATTGTTTGGATAACATGTTATTATTTGTTTTCAGTTTTGGCGTATCAGAGCGAGCTAAGTGTGATACTCGTCATGTCTTGCTTTTATGGCTTTGGAAGAAGTATGATCATTGTCTCCAGGAATATAGCAATATCCGATAACTGCAGACTGGATCAAGTACCGGCAGCTGTAGGATTAGGCATGCTAAGTATGGGCATATTCGTCCCACCAATTGGATACATTTTAGGATGGATCAGAGATTCTACAGGAAGCTATGTTATATGTATAACAGCGCAAAACTTCTTACTGGTAATGTTACTAGTGATGTGGATACCTGATATGTTATACTTGAAGGCAAAAGAAAGGAAAAAGAAAACAAAAGAAGTAGAGCTGAAGCAAATATCATAGCCAAAGGTGAAGAGTTTTAGAGAGGACATTGGAGAATACTCTGCTGGAGTGAGCGATAATCGTTTTGAAAGGACTGGTTTATGGTTAGTGTTCTTACTGTGTATACGTTGTCGTGGCTGTGAAACTCAAGACAAAGAACAAATTATTTATTTTACTATCTACTTAAATTAATTGGTACTTAATCATATGTGACATTTTGGAAAGAGCTTTACCTATGTTCATTTACATATTTAATATTTTAATGATGTGTAAGAAGCGTGATATATAAGACAGGGTGTAAACTGTTATCATTCCATCGTTTTTGGTTAGACAATAATTTAGCAAAAAACAATTTATGAATTAAAAAAATATTTTTATGAAAAATATTTTTGTTGATTGCGCCTCCTATATTTCAAAATTGATTAATGTAGTGTTTACCTATTCGTGCAGGTAAGATATCCGTTAAAATATAATATTTTATTGTTACACTTATGTAAGTACAAAAAGTAATAAGATAAAAATGAAAGAAAATCAATTAGGTACTACTACTAACGACTCTTCCTACTCTTTGGGAAGTGTAAAAAAAATGCACGGTCCCTGTGGGAACGCGGGTGAAACCGCGAGCAGAAGCTAGTTATCGAATATTTTGAGACTACCCGGTGACCTTGAGCAATGATTTGATTACTTTTCACTACTTTCGAATTTCTTCTTAAATATTTTGTACTGTCCAAGAACATAAATAATAAGCAGAATGAAAATAGCAGTTAGTATAATAATTTTACAGATATTACGTCGTCGAGATTGACGCAAAAATGAAGTAAAAACAATGAATACATTGGCGATTTAACACGCTTTAAAGATAATAAATAAGATAAAATGTTTAACCAAGTCCTAAGTCCTAAGATAAGATTATAAGACAAGGTAAACATGTCAATCCAAATCCTTTAATTTCTTATTTGAGTACAGATATTATCATGATTTCTTTGTGATAGCAATAGGATGTAACAAAATGGCTAATATTTTATGGGGGATCAATTTACAATACATAATTATTATTTTTGAAGCGAACTTTGTCCCTGTCCAATTTATTATTTTATTGATAAATAATATTGACGGATTATTAAATACGATAAAAAGTACAGTAACATAGTAAAAAAGATTAGCATGACGATTATTAAACCATTTAATATATGGAGGAGGCTTATGTTCAGCAGTGGACGTCTTTCGTCTGTATGTTTGTAACAATATAATTACTTTAATATTCAAATATTAACAAAATAACTGTTAACATATAATGTAACACTAAACCTAAAACTAAATGCCACAAAAATCATATGATCAGTTATCTCACAGCACAGTAGATAAATTGTTTCAGCGGTCAACATTCCCTTACAAATGCTGTATGCAATACCAGGATCTTGTTAACACAAACTGTCATATCAAACCTTTATTAATTTGCACATAATTGTTACCCAAATACCGTTTTCATTTCCCAGATTCCAGCTCAGATTTCTCGTAACATTGCGTATTCGTGTCCTGCGCGTCTGCTCTCGACGCGGCGAGACTGCGTGGCTAGCTATCCTGAATTATGCATGAACATTCCTGACTGATTTTTTTTTATGTGGCAAAGTGACGAGTTAGCTTGAGCAGCCTGGTTCATGGGAAGCATAGGCTAAACATATAAAGAAAGATGCACTATTTGTTGACTTAATTATACGAAACTTTTTCCCGCCTAATCTTAAGCTACGATGTTGTTGAAGACGGTGACAATACTTCTACGTCACAATTCTAAGCCAAAGTAATTTCACTGGCTAACTAGCCGGTTTATGTAGGATCTTTACCCACTAAATCTCCCCCGATTTGCTATGCCTCACCCCATACATAGGGAGACCCCGGGCTCTCCAAAGGACCACACCATTGTCCCCAGCACTGCCCCCTATCTGCTGATCGCCATCCTAACGACAGCCCGTGCCACACCGAGCTGCCAACCTTCCAGGACTTGCTTGTATGGGTGGTTAGAGCCACAAATCCAACCACCCACAAGAACAGAGATCTCTTTTTAGTCGCCTTGTACGACAGTCAGGGGACACCGAAGGCTTATTTTTTAAACCCGGGACTAGTAGGTTGACTATGGAATGCCATACCATCATATTAAGCTTGCATTAGCTATGGTGTTTTTCTTAATCTAAAGATTGAAGAAGAAGGATGGTGGCAACATCATAACCAATAATCCATCATTCAAAACCAAATGAATAGGTACCACCAGGTATTTAAACTTAAAACTGAGGCTGATCGTGTCACTGAGATGCAGTCGCAAGTTAATTTATTTGCCAGAAGGGCCCGCTAGTAAAAGTTACTCTAAAAATTTAGTAAATTAAATGAAACATAGCTTAAAATTAATCCTGGCATCATGTGCAGTACGCAATGCAGCAAACCATTTCATAACTATAAATAGCTAGAAAGATTAACTTAAAATTATGTTATCTGCTTCTCCGTATACTCAAATATTAGGTAGAATTTTGTGGGTTTTTTCATCAATGATTTTCGGTTTTAAAACAACAAGATTTGGTGAAACAGGAGTCAGTGAAATTACTGGGCTTATGAGATTTATTACCTAATGCCACAGGATAACGAGCGCAATGCTGTGATCGCAGGCCTTTGCGTTTCAAAGTTCTGAGTGGCACTGCAATTGTTATGGCCCCGCGTTCTTCTTACCATCAGGCAAAAGACCCGTTCGTCTCATATAATTAAACACGGTACTTTTTAAAATTATTATCGATAGCGACCTTTATAGAAACCTTGAGCATTTTTAGACTTAATTATAACATACCCTACGTAGAACTTAGCCTGTAGTATCGTATTTCATACATCATGTTTCGTGAGAAAAGACCGTTTCGTCTCATATAATTTCAAAAGGTCTTGAATACCTTTGGATTTAGCAGATAAAAAGCTTCCATTCTCCTATAATGAATACATTTTTACCCAATTTAGTCGACGCTAAATAAATTCATTCTCGGTGTGCGAGAGATCATAAATCTGAAGTCCTTTTTGTATATTTCCGAGGCAAGACTAACGGATTATGCTCAGCGCTGAATTTTATACATTTTGCTCTCTGTTGTCATATTACACAGGCGGTTATTACGAAAATAATTATCTTATTTGTATTCCCGCTACTCCATTGAAATATGTTTATGGTTGTGTTAAAAATGTTTTTGGGGCTTTTACTTTGGGAGAGCAGGCTAATGTTTTCGTTAAATTCGTTGTAGCTGTGACCAGATATAAGCTGCCTAGAAAGTTTTGGCTTTGTAATTATGTCTAAGGAAATGATAATTTAATTCAAAGAACATACATGATTCTGCTACATGTTTTTCTGCTAGGTTTTAATACTTTTGTGAAGCCGGGTCACAGTGTGCACCGTAAAGCCCTCATTTCTTATGAAATGTAGGTACTACCGTCATCATTTTTTGACGGCTACGTGACTAATTTGGTCACCTTGCCTCTAAACGCTGGGGCTCCGGGTTCAATTGCTAGCTGGAGCAAATTTCGTCTGGCATAAACTTTTTTCTCGGTTCATGGATGTTCATCTGTGTGTGTTTATACCACTTGCGCGATACAGGGAACTCCTAGCAAATGTAGGGATATGAATTTGTAAACGATTGTTTTGTTTGTTTCTTTTTGTGTAGCATTTAACCACTGTATCTTTCTTGATGATACGTAATGATGGATGATGACTGGCTCTCAAGTTTGCTTCCCGAAAGAAACGGAAAATGCACTATGACTATGCATACAATATTTAAGACGCTTATAACCAATTTCGTTAATGAAATTCAGATAGGTATATAACATATTAGAACTACCTCTCTCTATATCTATCTCTCTCTCTCCCTCTCTATATCTCTTCAATCTCTGCTATCTTGGAACCTGACAGAAATTGTATACCTCAACCGGCATCCAAAGAGGAGTGCAATATTAGCACTTAGTTGCAACCTACACACGTTAAGTAATTAATTTGGACCGAAACGCTATGCGTTATAATATAGCAATTTATATTCCGTTGCACACAGCCGCTGCCCGTGCAGGTTTTGTTTTACGTACGCCGTCTGAACATTATCCTCTGTGCAGTAGCTTTATAAATAATTTAGAGGTCTCAATGAAATTATTAAAACGTTTGAGTCAGTTCTCGTCGTGAATATGTTTCGTATACGTGCACGTCAGCGGCACTGGTTTTTAGCTAACCTTTTTCATACGTGCTACGTGCTAGTTTAGGTTGGTTTTTGTTGGTGTACCTAAAGCTTTAATAGGTTCGCGATTAGATTGAGCTAACAACTTTTTTTTTATGTTATTTGGTAACGAGACGAGCTGGTCGTTTGCCTGATGGTAAGCATAACGCCGGCCCATAACAATTGCAGTGCCACCCAGAACTTTGAAACACAAAGGCCTGCGCGGCACTGCAGTGCACTCGTTACCCTGAGACATTAGGTATTAAGTCTCATAAGCCCAATAGGTAATTTCACTGGCTACTCTGCTCATCAAACCGGAACACAGTAATGCTTGCACATCACTTCTTGGCGGTAGACTTCACGAGCAAAGCGGTGGTAACAACACAGACGGACACTCGTAGAAGAGTTAGTCCTCCCACTAACAAAACTTGCGTCTATCGTTGTTTTACAGGAAGGTTTAGCGTTGAAAGTTATCTAGTTTGGTGTTTAAAATTACTTATTGCAGTTTTATTACAGCGTTTTTAATGCATTCTATTGAGATTGCATCTCTTTAGAATTCTTGAACTTTTCTCACGCGCGTGAAACGGCATCGTCTGGTATAGTATAAAAATAGTCTGGTAGAATTTAAAGATAAAGTCATGCCATCTTATCTACATCTTCGTAGCTCGTACCTTCCAGACGTACGTAGCATTGTAGACTAAGAAACAATATTGCGGCTGTTTACCAACCGCTGGCTTATTTCGTGTGAGCCACCCACAGTGTGTCTAACACAATAGTGATATTTCTGTATTCAATGGCAGCGACAGAACTTTATAGCATGTACATACGACACAGCATTTTATATACACTATAAAATCATTAATTTCAGCTAGATACTTTATTTTAAAATAATATTTATAGTTTGAACGACGTCTATGACACAGATATTTAGCAAAAAAATGTTGTTCAAATAGTATCATCTATACAAATAAATAAAATTGAAGTGTCTGTTTGTATTATCAAAATAACAGCTTTTTATCAAATGCATATGGAGGAAGTATATACGTCAGCAATCACAAAACAACCATTTTTAAAATTTTTGTCTGTCTGTCTGTCTGTTTGTTCCGGGTAATCTCCGAAACGGCTGTACCGATTTTGACGGGACTTACACTGGCAGATAGCTGATGTGACAAGGAGTAACGTAGGCTACTTTTATTTTAGAAACATAATTAGGGTTCCGTGCAAAAAAATAAAAACCATAAAATGCAATATCTCCGCGCGGGTGAAACCGCGGGCAGCAGCTAGTTTATTATACAGCAATAGTTACGGTTATTATACTTCAAATATACTTACTGGCCAATAAGTGGTTGCATGAGCAAATTCTCAAAAACATACCGAGTTATTACTCGGTACTCAAAGTTATTACTTTGAGTTGCATTTTTAAGTTACAACTGTAAATGTGCAGAAAAGTTGACCTAGTTATAATGAAGTTCACTATCCAACACAATAAAGCCTAGTGAAACTTTACACTCTCTAACAACGTCTTCATGTTACCGAGGAAAATAAAAGCACAGTCAAAAAAACATCAAAATCTCATTAGTTCCCATTTCATGCCGAGACGACACTACGGAAGCCGTATAACTAATGTACAGTAATAAACAGTGGCTGAGAATGCCGTATTTCTTTTTATAACTTTACAGTGTCATCCATTTTCTGGTTTAAAAGGTATCTGTAGAGTGCTGACGTGTGATAAGCGAGGTTTTATATGGCAAATAACCTATTGAATATAGGTTAGGGAAAATGTAAAAAATAATGTACTTTGTAATTAATTACGATTTATGGCCTAAAAATAGCGTGGTAACGCAGAGAAGATGCAAATGTTTTTGTAAAAGAAATACGTGATTTCGCGAAAATTACCTACAACAAAAATTGCTTTAAAAAAGCGAAGAACCGACTTCAGTGACAAACTACTGAACCGATTTTGATGAAATTTCTATGGGACCAATCTGAAAATATACCCTTTCAAATAAAAAAAGAATTTTCCAAATCGGTTCATAAATGACCGAGATCTGAGGTAACAAACATAAAAGAAAATACCCGACGAATTGATAACCCCCTCTTTTTTTGGAAGTCGGTTAATTAACATACGTAATTTTGATTTGTTTATTTTTATAGTATTTTCCATACCATTGGGACAAAGAGCCATAGTTCTTTAACCGATCACACTGCGATGGGCACATCTAAGTGATATGAGCTGCTACAAAGTGAAACCAAAACTGTGTTCTCTTTTTTATTCCCATAATTAAAAGCCGTAAAAGTAAAGTAATGGGGTAACAGTCTGACCCAAACTTATTACTCCGTTACTTTCAATTTTTAGACTAAAATACACCAAAAATGATAACCTATTATAACAAGTTTAAGTAGTTAAGAACACTTTGCAATTTTGCTTTTGATTTGCTTTTAGGTTGACAGGTAGAGACCGCTATGAGGGGGGATAAGATACTTAGTTGTTAGTCCTTCTCACGTCCATTTGACATCTAGAGCGGCGGGTGCAGCAGAAGCAGCGGAAAGCTTCAAACGGAGGAAGTATGCATCCCTTGGCAGGGGATGCACATTTCTTCCTCTTGGGGTCGAGACAATGGGCCCCTGGGGACCAGACACGAGGCTGTTTTTTTAAGGAGTTGTCCCGACGCGCAGTAGAAGTGACAGGTGATCAACGAGCTGGCGCTTACCTCGGTCAACGTATTAGTCTAGCTATTCAGATGGGTAATGTCGCCAGCTTTTTGGGCACCCTACCTGATGCTGTTTTTTATCTATAAGGTTTTGTTTAATTTTGTGTTATGTGAGGATGAGATTAGTATGGATAGTGTTAATTAATTTAATTTTAGGTGTTTATTATTGTTAGGATGTTTAGTTTAATATTTCTTGTAATGTGGTGTTCCAGTAAAGAGTTTAGGTACCTTTTAAGTCTTTCGTTTGAGTGATCCGGTTCAAAAGACGATTCACGCATGTCGTTTTCCCCATTTATCGCACTTGTAAGCTTTCACACAAGTGTGTATGAATTTCCAGCAAAGAAATCCTCTCTTCGTTATCACGCTGGTCTGCTATATAGATATAGGTACCAAACTTTAAGCTTTTAACATTTAGCCATGCCAGCAGGTAAATGGAGTTCCCTTGCTCGATGCCAGCGTGGCCGCGCATCCTTTCTACCTGTTCAAATTTAAACGTGAAGCCTCCCTCTGAAACTTTGATCTACATTCTACCTAAAACTGTATTTAATTTGGATAGTAGCGATTGGTGTGATTCTTACTACTTTTACAATATTTGCTGTGATATGGGGCCAAGGGAAATGCGGAAGAGAAACACCAGTGTAGTTCGCAGCGAGTTGTATTTTAAAGTGGATTCATAAGTTAACCACTTATATTACTAGGTATATAAGTTTTTAAACTTTCATGGTCACTAACAAAAGAGTTAACTTTAGTAACGGGATATTTACCATGTATTTTATTTGTTTTGAGCACTCGATATTTCGGTACTGTTGCAAGCGCCATGTTCACGAGGAAATGGTAAATATCCCGTTACTAAAGTTAATTATTAGGTATTTTCTTATGTATCATTTACCCACTGTCATTAGTGTATACTAATGATTTAATAAAAAATAATCCAGTTAGCTTTATGGTATTAGTCATGTCTGAAGAAGAACCCTGTAGCCTTACAATACAGGGTCAGTGACATTAGCCTTAGTTTGACTATTTTATCGCATTTTCCAATCACACAATATTCGTTTTCAAACAAAATACACAAATATAGAGAAGAAGAACCGCAACACAATGGCATCGAGGTAGCATCGCAATAACGAAGCGACAGAGATGTTTGCAAAGTTTCTTGTTGAAACGAGAAATCGAAGACGAATCGACGAGTCAGATTACGGTCTTTATGATATATTTTTCTTTCCAATTATTTTAAAACTTAGTAACTTTTTTCATATGTTATGGAGTTAGACTATACTTGTACTAATTATAGTTGATGAAAAGACCATAACCATTTGGCACATGTAATTTAAGACATTCATTTCTCTAAAAGAATAAAATTCACTTGTAAGAGAAATCTATGCAAATAAATAAAATTTAAGTGTCTGTTTGTAATATCAAAATAACAGTTTTTCACTAAATGCATATGAAAGTATATGTATAACAAAACAACCATTTTTAAATATTTTTGTCTGTCTGTGTGTTTGTTCCGGGTAATCTCCGAAATGGCTGGACCGATTTTGACGGAACTTTCACTGGCAGATAGCTGATGTTATAAGGACTAACAGAAGCTACTTGGGCGAAGCCGCGGAGCGCAGCTAGTTGGCATCAGGGGCGTATTTACCCTAGGGCCAAAAGGGCCATGGCCCGGGGCGGCAGGCTACTAGAGGCGGTGCAAGCAGAAGAAATTTAAGAAATATTACCTAATTAAGGCTCTTATTAATGAAGTGTTAAACTATGTTTTGTCTCTTTCGATTCAGTTTAAAATTGTAAAACGAAAAGGGCGGCGGGGCCTGCAGGCCCAGGGCGCTGAATTCTAAAATACGCCCCTGGTTGGCATATACAACTCTACAGTGCTTCGGAGGGCAAGTTAATCTTTTGGTCCTAGTTGTTATCGTAAGAGAGAAGTGTTCAGGCGGCTTCAAAATTCTGATAGATACTAGGGCAGGCCATTTGCCTTTATGAAAAAGAAGGTAAGATGGAAACCCACACCAACCTGTTTCTAAGTAAGATATCCTTTTATAAATACTTAACTTTATGTACAATTAAAAAATCTTACAACGCAATCTTTGCCAACACCAAAGAAACGGTCTTCCCTCAAACTTCAGCTCCTAGTTAGCCGATTGCTATTATTTTCCTCGACTCGTCACGTCGAAAAGAATTCCACCAGGATTAATTACCTGAAACGACTTTGTAACTCCTTTGTCTAAGGAAACAGCTATTGAGATGAAGCGATCCGATATTCTTCGTAAGATTCGTGAAAACTTACATAATACCTGCCTAATAATACATTGATTTTTTTGCTTTATTTTTAGTTTAGTTAAGTTAGTTTAGTTTTTTTTTGCTGTACGTAAGGGCAGTTTACACCAAAAATCTTTGAGCCTTATCTAAAACTTGTTTTTGCCCGCGACTTCATACGCATGGGGTAAGGATAAAATGTAACCTATACTATAATTCAGAGATAGTACAATGTATCTTCCAATTAGTGAAAAAAATTTTGGAATCGTGCCGATGGTTCCAGAGGTTCACAGTAACAAACATACAACAAACTTTATCTTATCATAATATAAAACAACCTTTTTTGTGTTTTTACAAGAAATATAACTATATATAAGCAAACTTAAAAAGCAAAACCTTATCTAAATACAAATTTTCATCCAAATCATTTGAGCCGTTTCCGAGATAGTCGAAATTGCATGATGTTTTTCTTTGAGCTCAAGCTTATTGTAGGATTCGTACCATAGACCTACAGACCGATAGTCGACATCACAACCACTGAGCCATCATCGTTTCAAAATCGCTGTTCGAGTGATCATTCTCTGTATCAAACTAGCAATTAATTAATTTAGATTCGATGTTATCGCATCGTATCTTCTGAAAGTTTTCCGAGAAGTATGCCGATGAAAACCTTTCAAGATTTAATTGAAATGCTTAGTTAGAATTTTTGTGGTCAAACTGCTACTTTGATGAGCGGTCATTTCTTTAATGTGGGAATTGTGAAACGGGATCGCGTTAAGATGGATCGTACTTTTCAAAGCAAATCTTGGTATTTTATAGCACAGGTCTATAGTGTTGTCTCATTGTTGTATAGCTTTCAATTGTTTGACTATACATCAACCTGAGTTTAAATTGGTATTTACAGACCCTCTTTCGGGATAACTCCTGAAAGGGGGTCAATGTACTCCTGGAGGTCAATGTACTCCTGGAGGTCAATAACATTTGTTTTATGAGTTTGTTAAATTCAAATCTTTTCATTGAAGAAAAGGCATTTATTTTTCTTACTTTACCTTTTTTCATTTACGTCAAAATGCTACTACAAAACCTCCGGGCAGCCCTAGTTCAGCTGATTCGCTTAAACTATGTTGAACTTTGTTAAATGATAATGTTGATTAGAGGAGACTTAAAAAAATATCAAGATTAAGATATAAGAGATTATATTCATACGTGTTATATTTTGTAAAATTGTGATAATATTAGATAGCTTGTATATCTTATTCTGTACCCTACATCAATTTAACACATGGTGATCTTATCGTGAAATTATTCCAGAGAATCAAGCATGCAGAATGACAAGATAATATTATATTGATTCGTATCAATATTATAATTATATTCGATCTAATCTACCTTTTACATAACACTAACACTGCATTCAGATAAACCTGTACATACAAGTGTGTCAATGTACAACGTAACTACTATGCTAATTAAATATGAATTCCTAAACTAAATGAAGTTCAATACATGAATGCTTACAAAGAAACAAAATATACAGATAAAAGAAGATAATTAATAAAACTTGTAGGTACCTATATTGTGCACCACAGTCAATGGTTACCGCGGTGTTTCACTGAAAACGAGTATCTGGAACAAGATGTAGGCACTATTTTTCAAAGGCAACAAGCTTCCGTTTACAAGTAATTACAGTAATTTTGTTTATTACCTGCTTATTACTTATTCGTCTTATAGCTGAGTTCGAATGGTGGTAGGTATATACTTACTGAACACCAGCCACTACGCAGCACAAACCTGAGCATATAATTTAATCCCTTTTGCTAAGAGATATTTAATTGAACACCTAAATTATTGTATACAATGTGCCTATGTAAAAGTGTATCTGTAGCAATAAATATCTTTACTCTAATTTTATTCTTTAAACTGAGAAATGGAGCGAACTCAAAAACAACGTGAACATCGTGTACCTTTCAAAAGACTTGTTATTTTTGTGAAATCGGTATCCTCCAAGCTACTGAGACTTGAATGGCGAACGAAACAAATCCAATCAACCGCGAACATTCCATTGGAATTGAATGTTGCTTTTTATAATGCCGTTTTATTGCAATTAGCTGTTTCTTTGAGGCAGCTGTGGAGTAAAGGAAACGGGGAACGGAAAAAACAAATATTTCGTGTAGCTTACTTGAACACGAATGGCCGTGTTTGCAGGATTGGAGCAGGTGAAGTTAGTAGGCAGCTATGTAATAGTTCTGCTCATTGTTTTTGAGTTCCAGTAAGAAAAATAACATAGGTATTCTATCAGATTTATTCCTATTAGTAAGTTCCTAACTTGGTAGACCTAAGTATAGTGTGTACCTACTCACCGTATTCTTTCACAATATTTCTTTAAATCGGGTTCCTAATTACCGATCGAATCAGATAATGGTCAAAGTGTTTTTTAAAACAAAAACAAAAAAATAATTGAAGACCCTTTCTAAAGGTGTAAATTATCTTCAAACGCCTTAGCAAATTTTTAAAGCATCCTGCTCGATTTAAGATCACTCTCAATCAACAACCTTTCAAATAAAAAAACTAAATCAAAATAGGCCCATCCGCTTAGGAGCTACGATGTCACAGACAGACCAGATGCACCCGTTATACATCCCTCCTGTATAACACCCCTCTTCTTTTACGGGGGTTCAAGGAAGTGTTCTAAAATTGTGTTCTGTGTGACCCCGACGAAGTTCAGAGGCGCACTCCATTTTTCCCAGAACTGTACCCGTATAATTCTAAAAAAGTCACTTCCGCAGAATTTTAATATCCCCTCCGAACTAAGACTGCCGCTTAGGTATTTTTACGAGCTTTGTTATGAATCACTCAGAAGTTTCCGTCATCACTTTTATAGACAGACGGATAAAGTTTAAAATAAGGCCCATTTGGATCCCTTTAGAAGTTTCGAAAAGTTTGTTGGAACGCTGGAGGGTGTTACCGGTGCAAATTTAAAGTATGTATTACTAGTCGTGGAAAACCGTAGCGGGGCGAGCATGAGAATTCCATTACTGCTGTTGAAGTGACACGCTCGCAGATCGTCGTCACTCCTGTTCCATGCGCTATCCGTACCATCTGTACTATTATAAATGCGAAAGTGTGTTGGAGTGTTTGTTTGTTAGTTTGTCCTACTTTCACGCAGCAATGCAAATGGAGCAACAGATCGACGTCATTTTTTTGTTTATAGAAATAGTTTATCCGTCCTTACATAATTATATAAATCCTACTTCCTACTAATATTATAAATGCGAAAGTGTGTTTGTTAGTTTGTTGATTTGTCTTTCTTTCACGCAATAACGGAGCAACGGATCGACGTGATTTTTGGCATAGATATAGTTTATGGACCGGAGAGTAACATAACCTACTTTTTATCTCGGAAAAATGCACGGTTCCTGAGGGAAGGCGGGTAAAAACCGCGGGCAGAAACTAGTACATATAGAAATGCGAAAGTGTTTGTTGGTGTATTGGTTTGCTAGTTTGTCTATCTTATAAGCAGCAATAGTGAATAATATAGGCTGTTATTTATCCCGGAAAACTGCACGGTACCGGTGGTAACGTCCACGCAGGTGAAACTGCGGGCGGGTGTTAGTATGCTATAAATAAATAAAATTGAATTGGTTTGCTTAGTTATAAACATTATCCATGTTACCACAAAACACTTTCCGACGCCTATTTAGCTATACAATGTCTAAATATAAACATTTAAAATGATTAGAAATAAACAACATAATAAGTGTTACACTACTGTTCTATGCTTAAATCAAGAGTGGTGTTTGCTCATATTTAAATACGCAACTAAGGCATGATTAGCAGTTAAACGTTGTTTAAGGGTGTGTTTAATGTTTTTGTGGTAAGACCATATAAGTCTTATTAATTTAGTTAAACTATATTTTGTCATTCTTGTTCTTTGACTATTTTAATCTGAGTTGCAAAAAATAAAATATAGTTTAACTATAATAATAAGAGCCTAGATGCAGGTGGGTATTTTTAATGTGTAATGCTGTAGTGGGGCGAGCATGAGAATTCCATTAATGCTGTTCCGTAAAAATACTCGAGGCACGGTTTTATTTCGGTACAATAGGCACAGCATAGGTAAGTCATTTTTTTAACTAGAATCCCAACCGAATTTACATATTATCAATTAAAATATGAGGCATTACTTTACTTAATTTATACATTGTAACGGGTAAAGTAATCACTGTTTTAGAATTTCACGGTTATTCACTACTTTATACATTGTAACGGGATATTTACCGTGATTATTATAAGCTGGTGAGCCGTGAACATGATGCTTGCAACAGCGTCGAAATATCAGGAGCTCACCAGCTCATAATAATCACGGTAAATATCCCGTTACAATGTATAAAGTAGTGAATAACCGTGAAATTCTAAAACAGTGATTACTTTACTTTTTACATATTCATCAATACCAGTTTCAACCATAACGATGATGAGGTTGAAACTAGTACATAAACCTAGGTTATACATTAGTATAGCATTACATTCTATATTACAATCTTATAACTTTAAACGAGCAATTCATGTATATAACCATATAAATAAACAAATTTATAAATGTATAAACACTTTCCTTACAGAAACCTTTCTGGATGAGTCAGTTGAGGACTCGGAGCTTGTTAGCGGAGAATGGAAGATACTGCGTCGTGACAGGGATACCCCATGTGGAGGCGTGCTACTCGCTGCGCGCGCACCAATCCTTTTGAGTCGGCAAATTTGGCTAGAAACTGATAGTGGTGAAGACCTGTGGGTAAAGTTTGTATGGCATGGTCGTATTTATTACGTCTGTGTTATTTATATTAAGCCTAGCGCCAGTGATAGTGACTACATGCGGTGGTTTTGTAAAGTGGAAAGTTTTATCAACAACATTAAAGGAATTGTTATTGTTTTAGGTGACATTAATTTGAATAGCGCATCTGTTAATATTTGTGGTTACTATTGTTATTTCATGTCGTTCTGTAGTATGGTTGAGACGAATGTTGTGAAGAATTCGCATGGAGGCATGTTGGATGTTATCTTGGTGCGGGAGGGCAATGACATGTATGAGACCAGTGTTCAAGCTGTGGATGGTTTAGTACCACCGGATACATACCATCCTCCATTGGATATCGGGATAAGAACTGTCACAGCTCATTGTTCTGATCACATTGAACCCAGTAATATCGAACCGAGCAGGGACTGGAATTTCAAGAAGTGTGACTACAATCTTCTCAATGATTTGCTTTCTGAAGCCTCTTGGAGTGATGTATTCCAAGCTGATGGCGTGCAATCTAGCACTGAACATTTCTATGACATAATTTATAAAATATTTGACATTTGTATTCCAATGAAACGCCGTAATAACTCATTAAGTAGACGCTATCCTGTATGGTTCACTGCTGACATTATCCGAGATACCAAACGTAAATTACAACTGCATTCTAACTGGAAACAAAGCCAATGCAAAAACTCCTACAAGGCTTTTTCTGACTTAAGAGCATCACTTAAGTCTCGCATCTCATCAGCTCATGACGTGTATTTGGGAAATATTGAGGATAGCATCATTTCGAATCCTCGTGTGTTCTGGAGGTACATATCGAGTCTGAGATCAAAAGGTGGTTTCGAACCCGTTGTAAAGTATGAAGGTGAAACTTTCAGCGGTATTGACGCTTCTGAAGCATATGCCAGATTTTTTGCCAGTGTGTTCTTGCCTGATCTGCCTAAATTGAATGCTGATGCAGCAAGCCAACTAGATACAACTCACGCAAGCAACTATGTTAACATATCAAAATTTACTTCTGATGACGTTGTTTTTGGAATTAAAAATCTTAAACCTAGAGGTTCCACTGGACCAGACAACATTCCACCGTGGTTTTTAAAGCAGGGCCTAGATTTACTAGTTCTCCCACTCTGCCATATTTTTAATTTGGCTTTAACTACTGGAATTTATCCTACACAATGGAAGTTGTCCAGAGTCACACCAATTCCCAAGGGCTCCAATAAATCATCTGTCGAGGAATTTCGGCCGATCGCAATCTTGTCCTCACCAGCAAAAGTCTTTGAGAGGATCTTACACAGAGAAATTTATAGACAAGTGGATCAATACTTATGTAACGAGCAACACGGCTTCAGAAAAAAAAGATCGGTCGACACCAATTTGCTGACACTGGTTGAATATGTGTCAGCTCGGTTGGACCGTAGAAGTCAGGTGGATGTGCTTTACTTTGACTTCAGAAAGGCATTTGACCGAGTCAATAATGATCTGCTGCTATTGAAACTAAGCGCTTTAGGATTTGCTCCGGGACTCCTTAGGTTTGTTGCGGATTATCTTCGTGATCGTCAACAGTTTGTAAGGTTGGGCACGTATGAATCGTCCCCTTATCATACAAGGTCTGGGGTCAGTCAAGGGTCCATACTCGGGCCTCTACTTTTTGTTCTGATGATCAATGACCTTCCGACTGTCATCAGACATGCCAAATGTCTCTTGTACGCAGACGACTTAAAACTGGCGTTTGAAGTAAAATCCTTGGAGGACTGCCTGAAGCTCCAAAGTGATGTGGATGCAGTTTATGAATGGGGATTGGCAAAAAAAATGGAGTTTAACCTATCCAAATGCTACGCTATGACTTTCGGCCGTATGTGCCATCCAATTGAATTTCAGTATAAGCTAGGTTCCACTGATATTACAAGAGTCACAACAATGAAAGACTTGGGTGTCACATTTGACCGAAAGCTAACTTTCCACGACCACATAACCGCAGTTGCCAAGGAATCCTTCAGAAGACTAGGTTTCGTTCTTCGAAATTCTCGGGATTTTCATGGCGACCATGTCATAAGGCTCATCTTTGGAGCCCTGGTCCTCAGTAAGCTTGAAGTTAGCTCATGCGTATGGCACCCTCATGAAAGCACATATGCTTTGATGCTGGAAAAGGTGCAAAAAGCTTTTCTTCGGGCTCTCTACAAGCGCATGTATGGTTATTACCCATACATGTACCCAACAAAGTTCCTCCTTGGCTGCTTAGGTTATAACTCCTTGGAAGTAAGAAGAGCGAACTGCCAGATGATAACAGCGTGTAAGGTTCTACGTGGTAAACTGGATGTGCCGGATCTTCACAACGAGCTGTTGCGGTTCTACGTTCCGAACGGTTACTGCCGTAGCAGAAAACATAAATTGTTTTCCGTAACATCGTCCCAGACCGTTGCGCGCGCTCGATCTCCGATACCGCGTACACTCGCCGCACTCAATGGCCTCCTGGACGCAAGACCTGACTGCGATGTGTTTGTGGATGGATGGAAGATTATTCTGTCAGAGTGCTTGGAGTTCTGCGAGAATAATGTGTGAATGAGGTATTTCTGGTTCTTTTCTGACGTTATAACTGACGAATTAAATTAATGACTGTGATAAAATTGTATATTGATTATTATTATTTTGTTTTTACATTTGACCTAAGTTTTTTTAATTGTTAAATCTGACGTATCTTAATAATTTTTTGACATTTTTATTTATTATGATTACCGTATCCTAATTACTTAATAGATTTTTTGCATTAATTTTGTATTAGTTTTGTATTGTGATTTATTTTTGTTACTAAGATTAATAATTGATAAATATTGTGTATAAGTCAATAATAATGTAATTTAATGCTGGTGTAATTCACTATACATTTATTAATTTGTGTAATTGGCTGTGGCCGTCAAATTAATGAAATAAATAAATAAATAAATAAATAAATAATAAATAAATAAATGAAAGGCATTTACCCCACATTTTGCACATTACTGCTTGGCGGCAGACTTCACGAGCAAAGCGGTGGTACCAACCCAGACGGACACTCGCTGATGAGTTAGTCCTACCACCTAGTAGTAGTAAGACATAAAAAAATCCGTCTGAATTATAAATGCGATTTGCGTAAATATGTTTTATAGTTTATGAACCGGAGGCTACTTTTTATCCCGGAAAAATTGCACGCTTCCCTTTGAACTCTTCAGGTGGGCGAAACCGCGGGCAGAAGCTAATACTTACATAAGTAATTCTTTTTATATCTCGTATTTCATTTTGCATTACCAATTCCCATTGTGTAATTAACACTGAATGGCTTTTAAATATAATCCGTCCGAACTATATTAAATGAGAAAGTATGTTTGTAGGTTTGTTATTGAGTTGCTTTGTCCTTCTTTCATGCTACAACGGAGCAACGGTTTGACGTGATTTCTGGCATAGACATAGTTTACGGACCGAAGGGTAACATAGATAGGCTACTTTTTATCCCGGAAAAATTCACGGTTTTTGTGGAAACGCGGGTGAAACCGCGAGCAGAAGCTAGTCCTTCATATACTTTTTTGCTGGTAATGTGAATGGAAACGGACATTTGTGTGACTAAAAACAGGATGTTTTGCTTCAGAGTGCACAGAAAGACAGACAGACAAAAATTTTAAAAATGGTTGTATTGTTATAGGTACCGTACATACTTTCATAAGCATTTGGTAAAAAGCTGTTATTTTGATATTACAATTTTATTTATTTGTATATATTAAATATAGAAGATGTATAGATGTTGTTTGGTGTGGTTATTAGGTGGTAGGGCTAACTCAGCTTCTACGAATGTCTGTCTGAGTTGGTACCACCGCTTTACTCGAGAGGTCTGTCACCTGTAATGTGCAAGCATTAATGTGTTCCTGTTTGATGAGCAGAGTATCCAGTGAAATTATAACTATGCCCCTTAATATTAAGCCACGCACACACTAGCTGTACGAGTTATACAACACAGGTAACCGAATTTGCCGAGAACATGCACGTCGCAAACAGGATAATTCGCAGACGCGTTTGTGCACTATGCGGATAGACAACAGTGACACTTGAAAGCTATGCGGCCGGAATATATTCAAATGTATTTATTCAGGGCGGGTTTCTATTCACATCTCTGCTGCCTTAGTGTGGGTACACTGAATAGAATACGAGTGCCGTTTTGTCTCATGTGGCCAAGTGGTCTTGGATTTTTTAGGCTGCATAAAGACTCGGCTATTGTCTACACTAACAACTGGGTATGGATGATTAAAATGGACTTTGAAGCATAAACATTCTTAATTTAAATATTTATCTAATGCATAATATAAAATCTGATTTTAATAAAATCAAAAACTCCTAGGAGGGTTTAAACCGGGTAAAGTTTCTATTTTTCGTAGTTTTTGTGTAATTAAAAAAAAGATACACCATAAAGTTAAAATATTTTCACATATGTCTTTAGGTAATTTGAGTTTCTTTTTTTGGTTACAAAAAATATGATAGTTGTCACGCGTCATGTACACATGGGCAAAGCCGCGGTTCGCAGTTAGTTAAGAATAATTAATCTAGTGATACTTTTGAATTTTTTTTGCATTGCGGATTACTTTTATCTATTGCCAAATTAGATTTGCCAAATTGTGTTCTAGAAATTGGGCTTCACTCTCAGTGGAACCATTTGGATAGATCAAATTTATCGCTGAGCTGAGTATCGTGGCACTTTCATCTAATTTGTAAGTCAGGTAAAGGTAGACTAGAAAGCCTAGTGGCCAGACATTATAGGTAATAAAATGTATTAATAAAGGTCTGTCTGACGCAATAGGCAAAACCAGACTCTTATCAAACTTTTTGAATATCTTGTAATAGGAATAATATTATGTGTTCTCAATGTTTATTTTCTTTCTAAAGTTAAAATTTTATATAATATTTATTAATATTAAAAAAAATACTTAAAAAAAACTTAAACCTCGAGTGCCGCCGGAGAGCAGGGCCCAAGCTACCGGTGGTTATGGCTCCAGAAGAAGGAACCTCCTGACAATAAGCGCTGTGTCAAGGAGTCCTGCCTTCTGCATCTGATCTAACCGTCTAGCGAGGGCCTTTTTTTTTTTTTTTATACAAGATAGGCTCGCGTTTGACCGCAATCTCACCTGATGGTAAGCGACGATGCGGTCGACGATGTGGCACGCTTGCCTAGAAGATACCTGTTCACTCTTGACTTGAAGACTCCCAAATTGTAGCCTCTCCATATACATATTATACTTTTGTATAACAAGACGAGTGGGTCATTGGCCTGATGTCTAAGCATAACACTGGCCCATAACAATTGCAGTGCCACTCAGAACTTTGAAACACAAAGCTCTGTGCGGCACTGCATCGCGCTCGTTACCCTGAGACATAAAGCTCAGTAACTTCACTGGCAACTCATCAAACTGGAACACAGTTGCTACCTACATGATCAAAGCGGTGGTAGGTACACAGTTATACGGACAATTGCAGAAGTCCTACCGCACATAAATTTCAGGTTTTGTATATCGATAGGCTAGCGTTGACCTCTATCTTGCCTTATCTTATACGAAGATGTAGTCGAAGTTGCCGAATACGCTAGAACTAGAATAGCCTGCTCTCAAAAGCAGCAGCTGGAACGTACCGATAGGTACTTGGTGGCAGATTTTTAAGGAATTATGAGCAGTTTGTACAATTTCGTATACTCATTTCGTTATAATTTTGATGATAAAATTTAGCAATTTGTACAATCTATCATTATATAATTATGTCAATAAAATTAATTACTCACAGTTAATACAATTTCTTGGTTTGTACAATTTGTTAAGAGACGAAGACGAAAATTCCCTGTATAAACAAATATTTGAAAGGATCGTAGCTTTATTAATACCAACAATTAAAAAACATAATTGTTTTTAGGTATAAAACCTACAGTGAACCGTTACATTCTCTTTGCAGCGAACATTCGCTTATTCGAACGCTGGAACGATGGACGTGGCAAGCACATAAAACCTTATCTTGTAACTTGTACCCTTCGAGGAGCGTTCACACTAATTTTTGTACTTGCCGCTCGACCGTATACTGGAGCTAATAGTGGGGCAAGTCATTTTTGTTTCGATATTTTCGTAGAAGCAAATACTTTTAGTAAAATTGATGATTGCTTTTAGATAAATTATTAGTTTGTAATTCTTTTAAGTACTGTACATTAACTACTATATAGCAGTTTTTTTTATATAAACATATTTCATCCTAGCTGTACCCGTGACATCGTTCGCGATGTGATGCTTAGAGACGGTGCACCGCTCCTCCATGGAAAAGGAAAGATCTTCCGATCGGGCCAGATGATCTTGCCAAGCGAGAAACGTGGCTTAGGCAGTCCCGGTATCTTCGGTGTTCTCAATGTTTGGGTGTCTACCACTTCTTTGATCGAGTAGTCTGCCGCCAAGAAGTAATGTGCAAGCAGGTACTGAGTTGATGAGCAAAGTAGTCAGTGAAATTACTGGGCTTATGAGGTTTAATACTTAACTTCTCAGGAGAGCGAGCGCAATGTAGTGCCACACAGGCCTTTGTACTTTCAAAGTTCTGAGTGGCACTGTAATTTGTTATGGAATTGCGTTATGCTTACCATCAGGAAATACCTGTTCGTCTCGTTATCAATTTAAGACCAAAAAAATGTATTCAATATATTTATGTATTATTCAAATTTCAGTGATTGCTCATTTTGTCGGCAAGTCTTTTGATTCGTAAAAAAGCAGTATCGAATACCTAAAAAAAGTTTTTGAATAGTTAATTTTCTTGCTGACTGTACATTCTTTCCAAAATATGTGAACGTAAGTCAATATTATTAACAAAAATTAAAAAAATACTTTATAGAACGCTTTCTATTAGCTAGTACGGTAGAGATATCTAAAAATCAAATTTTTAAGCATAAAAATATAAAATGCACTCAAACAAATATACCGCCTATTTTATTGTTATTTACTAAAAAACCATTAAAAAATTTCTACTAGTTCAATAAATAAAAGGAACATTGTTGCATAATTATATATAATAAAAGATAATGTATTACCAATTTTAAAACTATTTTACGATGAATTTGCAATTTATTTGAAGTAGTCAAGTTTAACCCCCGGCTAGTCGATCGGTACCACGGTATACCAGTAAGGAAACAGAAAAAAAACATGTCGCTCGGACCCGCATCGGTCGGCCTGACGTATATAAATGAAAATTTGAAAATGTATGGCTGGCGCGCGACGGCCAAAACAAGAAACCCGTTCAAGTGAACTCGCTCGTTTAAACAGGCCCCACGCTCGGGATTGAAGTACCAGCAACAATGACGGTCTTTGGCTTTTGTAATACTTTATTATGTGCCGGCAAAGATCCCCTGACAAAACTTTATTGGAACATCGAGTATGAGCACTCGAATGATATGACTATGAGACACTAGTTATAATAGGACGACGTTATTCGATAGACTTTCGAGATAGAAGCTTTATGAAGGCTTATGATTTATTCAACTTTGTCGGCTTCCTCATTGTTGATACCTATTTATTATTTTTTCCTTTTACATTGTGGCTTATTTGAGTGTAATTGAGGTATTGATTTCGAGGAGAAAACCTTTCTTGTGCCGTAGAGGAGAATGTTTATGGATTTATGGAGAAAAAACATATGTAGGTATTGGTGTCAAGAGTCTTTGGTGTCAAGTATTGGTTGTAACGGTATCAATTTACGTGTTGGCATTATGCTTACCACAGCAGAGCGGAAGTAACATGAGAGGTATTACAACGTAAAACAGACCTTTCACACTTTTTTAAGCTTTCCGCAATAAAACAAGCAACAGGCTTTTTTTCGAAAAAGAGCAGAGGCCGCACTCCCTAAATCGAACGTCGAAGCTTCGGTTGACGGTTCGGTTCGGTTCAGATCCAACGTTCAATTCGATGACTCTTGACATGTTGTATTTCATAGTAGGAAAATACCGATCCGTCAGCCGAAGCTTCGACGTTTGATTTACGGAGTTACGGCCCCAGGTTCGATTCCGAAGACGTGTATGATATTTTTCTAAAATCCTTGAATGCGGTTTGTCAAATCGATGACATGGTTCCTAAGAACAAATTTCTCAATCTCTTATATAGTTTCAGACTTCCCCCCACCGATCCCCAAAATCGCTTACTACTAGTATTATGAACACCTGGAAGGAGGATGGAGAGAGATCTTTACCCAGCAGTGGGACGCAGTAGTTAGTTGGGAAAAAATATATAAACCTACATTATCCCTGAGTGCTATTGACTACATTTTATCCGGATTATTTTTCATTTTATCCGCAAAAAGTTAGTTTAAATCATTGTTACAATACATTTTTCTACAGGTACAATGTATACAGGTTAGTTAATTATTTCAGAAAAATACAGGCTAATTAAGAAAAGTTGTCTCATGGTAAATTTTCTGTCAAATTTTTACTTTACAATAGCAAATTTAATACAAGACAAAGTTTTCTGAATTTAAACACAATTATAGAAAACTTTGTTTATGCCTCATTTCTAAACCTATATTTTACGAGTTTTTAACATCTTAACCTTAAGCTGAATACATAAAACCGTTGAAAAGAATATTTTGTCTAAAATATCCTGAATAGCAGTCTGAATCACCGCTATATCAATTAGTCACTGTCTTATTACGTTTTCAGATGTAAAAGTCGATATTACCCCATCAAGTGGAGCGCACTTCCTTTACTTTGACCTGTTATAGGGTTCAATACATAGGATCTGAACTCACTATGCGATTTCTTTAGAGAAAATGTCTTCATTTTTTTTTAGATTTACTTTCATCTGTTTTAATTAAAGTTTTAAAATTACTACTATGTGGTTACTAAGTTACTCGATCAAACCACCAAAAAATGCCTCAAAATAATGAGCGCACTGCAGTGCCACGTGTTTCAAAGTTCTGAGTGACACTGCAATTGTTATGGACTGGCATTATGCTCGCCAAAAGTATAAAATAATTGCTCAGGATGGTATTTCAATTTGTTATTTTACAATGTAATAAGTACAAAACGTTTGAATGAATTCAAACGATTTTAATCCTGGCATATTAACAAAAAGAACCTTTGTATGATTCCGAGCAAGAATAACACAATTTAGATCCATACTTAATATTTTAAAGTAAAAACAGTACAGAATTAATGATCTTATCACTAACAAGCTTTCCCCACGACTTAGCATGCTTCAAATCAGGATAAAACGTAGCATATTAGCACTTAGGGATAATGTAGCTATATATCAGTTAAATATTTTTTTAACACAACCTTTACCTCTTTATAATCTTACTAATAAACTCTATATAAAGGTTGTCAATGTTATACAATGTTTCGTCTCTTTCGATTCAGTTTCAAATGGTCAAAGAATAACAAAGACAAAACATAGCCTAACTATATCACCGTTATACACCGTTTATTGTTATAGTAAGACTAGCGGTATTGGATTTCATGGTTTTTATTTTTTTGCGCGGAACCCTAATTATTTTTCTAAAATTAAAGTAGCCTATGTTACTCCTTGTATAATCAGCTATCTGCTAGTGAAAGTCCCGTCAAAATCAGTCCAGCCGTTTCGGAGATTACACGGAAAGACCATACAGACAGACAGACAGACAAAAATTTTTAATAATGTTTGGTTTGTTATAGGTACCGTATATACTTTCATGTGCATTTGGTAAAAAGCTGTTATTTTGATATTACAAACAGAGACTTCAATTTTATTTATTTGTATAGATAAAAGTAAGCTTATTTTAGCTTCCTTTGTTTCGTCAACTATTTAGAGAGTCAACTACTATATGTACATGCTCTAGTAATTAATTATGCGTAAACTAACTAATTATGTAGGCTTAATAATAGGTATTTAACGAGCCGGTAGCAAATTACTCATTACCGCCGTGCTGTCAGAACCAGATGAGCTAGGAAATTGGTGGGTGTTAGTAGATATTGTTCGCAAAATTAAGGTCTAGTAATTTCAGCTTTGCGAATCTCGATAGGTATTGTTTGGTCTGAATTACTGACGTGCTATCATAAACTAGGATATTTAATTATGAAAAGTTTGGTACAGGATGTTAATACGTGGGCTTTTATAATAGCACTAGCTGTGCCCCGCGGCTTCGCCCACTACGTAGTCTAAGTTACTCTAAGATACTATAACATCAATCTGCCTGTGAATGTCCCGCTAAAATCGGTCCAGCCGTTTCGGAGATTAGCTGGAACAAACAGGCAGATAGACAGACATGCAAACATTTTAAAGTTGTTCTTTTTTATTAGATGTACCGATTATACTTTCTAAGCATTTATTTTGACATTACGAATAGACAATTCAATTGTATTTATTCGTATAGAGTATAGATTAAAACAAAGACTAAATAATCTGTGGATTAAAATCTAACTATTTATGGATAAATATAAAAATTTACAATTTTTTTTAGAACTGGTAAGTTAAGTTTGACACCAACTCCTATCGGTGTATTTCGGTGCTGACCTTAACAGCAAGTTCCTAGTCTAATCTTAGCATGCTTATCTAAGGATAAGTGCTATCAACGTTGATTATCGCTTAAGATCAAGAGATATATGCTTAACAGAGTACAAAAAACAGGATTGATTGATTGGATTTCTCAAGCTCCTTGTTCAACCAACCAATGTTATTTCATCACCTTTATAGAGCATACAGTCTAGATGCGAAAAAACTTGCGCACTATCAAAAAATAATTTCAGCATAGTGTTACAGTACCGTAGCTTCATCATTAAAATTAAAAACGCAAGAACTTTGGCCCTTACATTTGGTGGCACAAAAACGCATGCCTTGTGCTCTTTATAGACACGTGTCTTATTATTTATTTTGTCATATGAATGGTTTTTCTCTTTAATAAAATGACGGCATTAGAGAAATCACCCCGTGTTTTCCGACTTGGTCCAGACCTTACCGTCGCCTGGTCGTTCCTCCTTTCGGCGCCGTGTTGTCTCGACTTAGCAGTAGAACGGTCACACCCCGCTGTGCAGTCGCAGAGGTAATCACATGTGTAGTAAAGATCTAAGTATCAAATATAAAGGAACAAAGGAATACTAGTACCTAAACAGAGAATAGAGGTTGAAAGTTATTTCGCTTTGATTTCTTTTACAATCATTCCTTAGGCAACAACTATTTCTGACCTTTGTTATGTTTTAATCCTCGACGCAAAAAAGGAGAGGTGTTACAAGTTTAACGTGTGTATGTAGCGTTTGTGGCATCGCAGCTCCGCAGAAATTACTGAGCTTATGAGACTTAATACCTAATGTCTCAGGGTAACGATCGCACTGCAATGCTGCGCAGGCCTTTCTGTTTCAAAGTTCGGAGTGCCACTGCATTTGCTATGAGACGGCATTATGCTTACCATCAGGCAAACGACCACTTTGACACGTTATTAAATAGCTTAAAAAAATATTTGTAAAGCTTTTCAAAGACATTTCAAGTACCTGGTGAAAAATATTCAGTCAAATTTCAGAATGAAACTATATTTATTTTCAAAGGAATTTTTCCATAGTGTAAGTAAGGTCGCCTGTCAATTGGTAGGCCAAGGTTCAAATCTTAAAATGGCTTGATCTTTCGGTGAAAGAAACAATTACGATTTAACCTGAACATATTAACAGTGATGTACTGTCTAGTTCTCAAATAGACAGCCACGTAGCAAGCAACAAGCTTCGCTCGATATTTTTTTTAAAGAAACTTTTTTTTGGTAATAAATTGCGTTTTTACAGATACCCGAAATGAATCATCTAGATGACCTAGCTTCGCTCTGTGCAAACACAAACAAACAAGCGAAAAAAAAAATTTTTTTATAGCTTTTCTTACTAGAAATACAATGTATTATACTATAGGTAAACTGAAAAAGCAAAACCTTATCTAAATACAAAATTTCATCCAAATCGCCGTTCAGCCGTTTCCGAAATAGCTGAAATAAATTTATGTACTAAGTAGGTACTTATATATATTTATTCTTTACAAACTAAGATCAGTAGTTGAAGCATTATGCATTATCTCGCATTTTTTCAACAAAATAACAATTTATTATTTCGCAGGATAAACGTAACAACCCTAACTCCGAAATAAGTTATATTTAAATAGCACTTACATAATTAATACACTTCCCGTTACCAGAGAGGACTGGACGGCACGTAATTACTTAGAGTAAGTACTTAGATAGAAATATTAGCGCACCCAAGACGACATTCAACGAAATGTTTACGTTCTCATTAGTCAAACGACTCGATTTACAGTCAGCTGCTTAAACTTTTTACACAGTGGTGTCGATCCTGTCGTTTCATATCTAACCCTAATTTTAGTTTTACTCTCTCTCTTTCCAATACATAACATGAGATAAAGATGGGAGATTTTTGACAGATCTAAATATAGTTTTAAACAGTGAAATATCTTCCATCCTTGATAAATTAGACGCCAATAAATTCATTGCCGTTAAATTTGCATTAGAAACGAGCAAGTGGATTAATTTGACAGATCTAAAATATATTCCATCTCTTTCTCATGTTCTGACTTAGACAATAATTAGATTAGACAATAATTAGATTATAATTAGATTAGACAATAATTAGTCCTGAAATATGGTAATACAATGGGCGGTTTTATTGCGTAAAGCGATTTCTTCCAGACAACCTTTGAAGACAACCAGATAACATTAGGTCGATATTCAAGCTCTGAAGCCTTGCTTTAACTAGCGAGTCGGCGCTAATGAGCTTTTCGGTTCATCTTTCCAAGCTAGTATTTGACTGAGCTACCCCACAAGTATATTTCTTTTGTTATCTTGTTTTTATCTAACTTTGCCATATATTCACAAGAGCTGTTAATAGCATTCAACTATCTATTAATAATAGTTGAACAATGACACAAACTTTTAATTCACCTTTCATACTTTAAAAAAGAAAACGATGTTAATATAATAACATAATATTTCAAACAATGCTATCCTCGACAGGATAATTTAGCTTTCCAAGCCAGCGGGCCAGTCTGAATTTAAACATTCCTTCTAGAAGCCGCGAGAGCGCCCAGAATCTATTTCACGCACATTACGCCCGTGACTTATGAATTATTGCAGCTGTATAACTCAGCGCCGCGTTACACCATTTGCTGCATATTTTATACTTTTAAACACAAGTAAAATGACAATGTGACTAGGAACGGGTGATTAAAAAATAAATAGTTCAAACAATACCGGTCTTAAAACAAAAAAATTAAACACACTCTAAACATGTGTTAAGCAGTGTGTAATTCCTAAACATGCCTTAGTCGCGTGTTTAAATATCAACAACCACAAATCTTGATTTAAGTAGAGTCTAACCAACTCCATTCCGTTATGACATTTCTACCCATTTTAGATGTTTATCTTTATACACTGTCTAGCTAAACAACCATCTAAAAGTTCATTGTATTAAGACAAAAACGGGTCTTTTCGCGCACAAATAAAATCAAAATATAATTTTGACTAACCTCGACGTTAATACAATGAATCCAATTCGCGAAAGTTTAAAAAGTACCATCTAAAAGTTACTTTTTGCGGTAGCACGGTAGGTTTTTAAGGACCGTGCCGTTGGTATAGAGAAATTTACAGTGTCACTGAACAGTGAGAGAGCACAGAAGGTGCTCAGACCTAAAAAAGTGGTTTGTGGCGACTAGCTCAAGAGCACCGTGTGCCATCAGGCGGTGCGAATTTGGCCTTGTGCCGTCGCCGGGTTCGGGAGAGAATCCTTTTTTAAACATAACCATCAGGTATGATGACACAGGGAATCCTAGTGCAGGATACTGCACTAGGATTCCCTGTGTCACAGGTGACATGGACACACACAGTTACCAGGTGGTAGGACTAACTCATTACTCACTTCTGCGAGAGTCCATCTGGGTGGGCACCACCGCTTTGCCCATCAAGTCTGCCAACAAACAGTAATGTGCAAGCATTACTGTGTTCGGGTTTTATGAGCAAAGTAGTCAGTGAATTTACTGGGCTTATGAAACTTAATACCTGATGTCTGTGGGTAACGAGCGCAATGCAGTGCCACACAGGTCTTGGTGTATCAAAGTTCTGCCTACTGTATAAGTTATGGGCTTGCGTAATGCTTACCATCAGGCAAACAACCCACTCGTCTCAATAAAGAAACCGCCGGCAGTAGGTAAATAATCATCTAGGATCACGTCTTGAGATAATGGTGAAAACCTTGCTATTTAACATAACGATTATAAAAAATTATAACCGTCGTTCGTGTGTCAGCACCCTAAGTAAAACCTTACTTATAATTCCTGGATAACAGTTCTAACTAGCTTTCGTTCCCAACAAAAGATTTTCAGGCAAAGCAAGCCCCGCAAATCTTGGAAGTCGATATATTTCAGAAAAGTTGAACCAGACCCTAGTCCGTCATGTAAAATAAGACAGTATCATAGCTTAAAATCTAATATGATACTTGTTAACTATATTCACAGTTAGTAGTTTTCTTGAAAACGAAAGATGCTATTTTTAATGTCGTCTAAAATACTTTTAGGGTGACTAAAATTTAAAATTGTGATAAATAGTTAGATTCAACGCTGTGCACGTTCATCATGAAAAAATGTTGAATTACGATTGTCGCTTACTACACACGTGAAACGTTTTCGCTAGGCGAGCATTAGAATGCTCTACCACCGTGTTACTGTTGCATAACGTTACGTGATACATGCTCATTGTTGGAGTTTAACCATCAGCCTATAGATTGGCAGCCGACGTCAGTCACACTAAGACATCAACTTCAGACCTAAGCATTAGCGCTTCCGCTTTGGGTATAATATATTATGTAGAAATATAATGTTGTATATAATATTGTTATTTACTTTAGTATGAAGTTTCATACGCATATTTTCTCTATCAGCAGTCGCTTAATAACGCTGAAGAGGCTGTGGAGGCTTTTACATAAGATCTAGACTACTGCTAAAGCCTCCATAACAACCCGCGACCTATCATAAAAAACTGGAACCGGAATAACTGGGCGACGGAGCTTGGCGCTGAAGCGGCCATGAATAATACTCGCGTCAGCGCCACGCGAGCCCGTCGCCCAATTAAAAACGTACTCTTTCCACGATTTTTAGCTTAGAATATTGTATAATAAGCCAATAAAATACCCCACTTAACGCCCCGCGCGCGGCCCGCTGCCGATGAATTATGCACTCCTCACCCTCATTACTGAGTACGAATTAAATGCAAGAACTGCGATGGCGCTTACGACTCATTTGGAATTTCAATTTGTAGGAAATTTGATTTAAGAGTGCTACTGGGGATTTGCTTTGAGAGTTGCACTGGGTGAGCTCGGAAGGTTAAGCGATTTCTACAGCTACAGACGGCACTCTTTGTAAGCCGTTAGGAGAAAGGCTTTATAAATCACTAGATACCGCCCGCAGCTTTAACCGCGTGGTGTTTATCTTTGAAGGCCTATGTCATTCTAGAACCTAATCTATCTACATATCAAATTTCATCAAAATCGGTTCTTCGGTTATCGGTTATTCGCACAAACTTTCACATTTATAACATTACTAGGATTAGTAGGATAAACAAGGAGTTATACATTACAGGTAAATTAACACACTAGGTACTCGTACTTGTTGAAAGTAACGGGGTACTTTAAAAGTAAGTAAATTGGAAATTTTATGCCACGAGTATTTATCATAGGCTGTGGTGATCGCTTACCATCAAGGTGGAGTTTGTTAGTCTTCTAGGTCACAAAGAGTGATCTTTTCTTCTAGGATTACAGTAGGCAAATTTTAATTTATATTTTTTTCAAGTAGACAGTTATTTGATAGAAAACATCAATGGGAAAAGAAAGGCGGTTGTTACATATAATTTTTCCTCATTATCCATATAAAGGCCTGTTCAGACCTATGCGTTTGCGCCTGTGGTTCAGAAAACTGATTGGGCCATGGACACGAAACTTCATATAAATGGGCAATATTAAAGATTGATCCGACAGTGGTAGCGAATATTAACAGCACTGTGACTTAGGTCTAAACAGGCCCTTACTCTATTTGACCACACATTTTTTAGCTCAAGCTAATGTATGTAACCGTTTGACCTCTACCTAACATGATCCTTAGGGTCGGTAAAACATAAAATATTTAAAATAACGGCCGTCCTATAGCTAAACCCTGTACATAATTCGATTTTCTGTAAATTAAATTTGATATTTCATACGAGGCAGGTAGACGATCCTTATAGATAACGTTAAGTTATCTTTACAAGGATCAAAAAGCCACCTCTATAAAACCTTACCTTTAGAAAGATACAAAACAGAAAGCATTTAGCAATACAGGTATTATATTATAGGAGTATTTATTTCGTTCCAGGAAACATGAAAGATACGGAAGTCTCTTTCTTAAAGATGGATATAAGTATTTCTAAATATACTCTTTCGGCTCATATTCAGTAAATAATACAGAAAAACTCGTTGTAAGGGAAGGTCGTGTATGTTTTGTAAGCAGAGAGCGATATTAAAAGAGGTGGGTGGAAAAGGATAACCTTCTTGGTTTAGAAGTGACTTTTCTGATGAAAATGTTAAGGTTTCTGTCATTTGTTCACCCACACTGACATTTGAAACAATATTAATATGCCAGTATTTAAATCTATATGAAACTAACTTTGCTATTAACGTTACTTATTTTATGTGATATAATTTTACTATGGCTGTTATTTGATTTACCATTACATTCTGACGTTTTGTGTGCTTGATTATTCTCTTTTATTCTAACTTCCAATGCTTTACTATAATCGCTATGTACCTGTTATAAACTGTTGTTGCTAATTCTGATACAATAACCATTAATTGGAACAGGCATTCTAATCAATATTAATTAACATATACCATCTGCTCAATGTATTTTTTACTCTATTAATTATTCCTGCAGTCCACAAAATGTAAGAAAAATATTCATTGCTTTCATCTTGCCAGGAGTTACAAAAATGAAAAACTGACAATGCGACCGATGAGATCACGGGTTCGTCTAGAAGAAGTTTAGTATAGATCGAACATTATATATCTTATTTAGAAGAAATGTATTTTTACTTTCGTCTTACAAACTTACACCATCATCAACGTCAGCTAGAAGACGTAAGACGTCCACTGGTGAACATAGGCCTTTTTAGGGCGGTGGAAAAACCCACCAATCAGGGGGAGGGGGGGGCAGTGTGGACTGGAGAGACAATAGAAACTTCGTGGGACTAATCGGTGGTGATGAAAGCCTATAGTAGGCAGATTATCTACTAAAACCTCCTCTATATGGCCCAGCCTCAACAATTGATGGGTGCCCAGGCCCGCTCATGAATTCCCCACAGCCCTTCACACGTCGTCCGTCCCGTAGAAAGAGAAGGGACGGACCCACCTCGGGAGTTACACATCCTTCGAGCTCACCTTGGAAAAGCCTTACATGATCGAGACGCGGGATGCGTCATTCCACAGATATTTAGCCAGCACTTTTGGCACCTGCGAGAAGAGATATGGTGTAAAAGTTAATATTATGTTTCTTCTTAGTAATCGTGTTTCAGCTTCGTCCTCATTCCACCACATCTCTATCTTAATTAAAAATGATCGTGAAGAAACAATACCTCTCGCAGAGCTCCCCTCTATCACGTGTAGCTAAACTAAATATTAAAATCAACAATCAAACGTTAGTTTATTATTACTTCAACCGTTTCGCCTCAAACAAGTGGGTTAAAGTAAACAAATCGGAGCCCTTGTAAAGTAGTGTTTGTTTTTATCACTGCAAGCTGAGAACTTGTAAACATAGGTCCGGTGAGGTGCGAGTCGATCATGTATATGACGAGGGTTCTGTAAAAAAATCTTTATTTAGATTAGTAGATTTTGGTTCTTATACATTGCTTTTTTTTGTTTACGTTGTACTACGTTGTATTCTTTGTGTCATAGCGGATAATGGATTGCCCAGAAAATGGGCAAATAATTAGCACTAAAAAATTCGTCTTTGTTTGGATGTTGTGGGTACTGAATTGAGGTCAAGATCTATAAAGCAATACAATTTTGTTACAATGTGACCAATAGTTTCATACATTAAAAAAAAATTCAAAAATCATAATTCATATTTTTTTATAACGTACGTTTCGTTTTTTCAAATCGTTGTATGGAACCCTAAACTGTAACACATTGCGTTCCAAATATGAAGCGTTGACAGGCATGAGAAGATTGTTTCTTCCATATTAAATAAAAAATCACTATTTTGGGTTAGTTAAGGCATATGGTTGCCGATATTGAAAAGCGATGGGAATACTTAAAAAGGATCAATTTTAAACGTTTTGAGGGCTATAAGTACTGAAAAATATATTGAAAATCTACGTATATTTAAGATATTTTATTCAAAAAAGGTGATAAATATCTGTTTATTGTTAATTATATTTTTGGCGTTTATCTTTAGAAACTATATAGCTAAACAGGAGTCTAAAAGTGGTTTTTTGTGGTAACACTGATTAGGTTTGGTGACAAAGAGACGAACCGATTCGACTTTCCTTAAAAAAAGTAGTTAAACGTAACAATTCTAAACAGACATATTTAAAGTTCAGTTCAATAGATTCCGCTAAGTATAGAGCTAGTTGCCAATAATGCGGTCTTTTGCTAAAACAATTTCTTTAAAAGCCCTTAATATCTTTTTAAGAGTTCTTATCGCTAAAGGGGTACTAAACAAGCTGCCTCGCGACATTACTTAGAAAAAAAGTAAAACCACGAAGTTTACTTGTTTCGAAAAGGCGGTGGTCGTGCCGTCAGATAACGGTAGATTTGCGGCTGGGCCATTAACAAATTACCTTCTGTATAAAGGGCCTATGTGCCTTGATAAAAAATGTGTGCAAATTTTAACAGCCTACCACATATATGTAGATAAGTAGTTTCTTTTTTGTTTGGTGGTGCTATCTTTGTGTTTGAAGTATGGAAAACAGTAATTAAACTCTTACGAAATTGTAATGGTGAGATAATTGATATTGATTGATTATTCCAACCCATAATAATGGCAGTGCCATTCAGTCAGGCATTTTGTTAGTGGGAGGACTAACTCTTCTGCGAGTGTCCGTCTGGGTTAGTACCACCGCTTTGCTCGTGAAGTCTGCCGCCAAGCAGTAATGTGCAAGCATTACTGTGTTCCGGTGTGATGAGTAAAGTAGCCAGTGAAATTACTGGGCTTATGAGACTTAATACCTAATGTCTCAGGGTAACGAGCGCACTGCAGTGCCGCGCAGGCCTTTGTGTTTGATAGTTCTGTGTGGCACTGCAATTGTTATGGGCCGGCGTTATGCTTACCATCAGGCAAACGACCAGCTCGTCTCGTTACCAATAACATAAAAAAAAGTATTTTAGAACACAAAGGCCTGACTACACGGGCAACGCGGTGGTACCCTCCCAGACGGACACTCGCAGATACTTCCTACCACTTGGTAATTTATTTGTTATTATTCTAAAGCAACGATAAAAAGTTTAGTTATACGCTTTCGGCCGCGGTGTGGGTTTGTTGATAGATTTTTAAGTAAGCGACTCAAAGACAGAGGTTTCGAAAAAAAGGTCTCTCCAGTTTATTACAGTTTATTAAACCTGCTTATTACAGGATTGCTAATTTTAGAGCAGTTTAAAGTTTGTAATATAGTCATGAAAAAAAAGAGAAATTAATAAATCTTAATCCTTATGTACCTACTATCCGCACTATAATAAATGCGAAAGTGTGTTTGTATGTTTGTTGGTTTGTCCTCCTTTCACGCAGCAACGCAGCAAGAGATCCGCGTGATTTTTGGCATATGTATAGTTTTTGGACCAGAGAGTAACATAGGCTACTTTTTATCCCGGAAAATTCACAGTTCCTGTGGGAACGCGGGTGAAACCGCGGGCAGAAGGTAATGTGTTATTATTTTTAACTCAATCATACATAGTGTCAATGATACAATGTGTCGGTGATACAAAATGGTATAAACCGCCAATTACTAGGTACCTATTGTGGGTTTTTTTTTCTATCCTATAGGTTCACGTTTGACCGCCATTCCACCTGATGGTAAGCGATGATGCAGTCGACGATGTAGCATATAGGAAGGCATCTGTTCACTCTCGTATTGAAGACTCCCAGATTATAATTTTTGGGAAACACTAGAGCAGCGGTCTTCAACGTTTTACAAATCAAGGGCCAAAAATATTTTTTTTTCTGCACAGCGGGCCGCACCATAGGTATTTGAATTTCTTAGAAAGTTTGGTATGCATGATGTCGACAATCGAGTTAATTACAGGCTAGCGGCTAGGATAATAAAGCGACAAAAGAACGTACACAGCTGTGCAGTTTTCACTAATTTCGGCAACCTAAAGGTACTTTTTATAACTTAATTGTAGTCGTTATTGAGAGTGCTGTTGGCGGGCCGCAGAAAACATATCGGCGGGCCGCAAGTGGCCCGCGGGCCGTGGGTTGAAGACCCTTGCACTAGAGGCTGGTAGGGAATTCCACTCCTTAGCAGTGCGCATTATAAAGGACGGAGCAAAATAGTGCGAATAGAAGGGATATCAACCATAAAAGGGTGATGCATTGCCGAACGTTTGGATATATAGGATGCAACGGTGTTGTAGGAATTAAGTTGTGCAATTATATCCCACACTCTCCGAAATGTTTCTGTAAAATACCGAGCTTAAGCTCGCAACCTTGTGGCGGTGGCCGAGACTCTGAAGCCTGCCTGCAACCAATGTACCTATCTTCCCATATAATCTTTTTGTTTGTACTCATCCAGCTCTATCGCAAGATAATTCCATCGAAAAACCGTTTTGCCGTCGTATTTTATGACTTCGATCGAACAACTTTCAAAGTCGAGTTGGAAGGACGAACAGATAATTGAGCTTGAATGTAAGGCCATATAAAAGCCATATTAATAAAACCAAACAATCCGTCATTCATTTCCGTATTTTTATTTAGAAACATTCTAAGATACGTTGCTTCTGTTACTGTTATAATACATACCACATACTACATACTACATACACGGTCGCGTGCCTAGCTGCGATAGTATAAAAGTGAAGACGGACATTTTATATGCTCCTAAGTAGACACTAAACAAGCAGGAAAGATGTATGTGCATGCTATAATTTTATTTATATTATCTTACCGAGGTTTCTTTTTTATATTAAAACTAGCTGTGCCCCGCGGCTTCGCTCACGTAGCCTAAGTTACTCCGTGTAGGTAACATCAGCTATCTGTCAGTGAAAGTGCCGTCAAAACCGGTCAACCCGTTTTGGAGATTACCCGGAACAAACAGACACACAAATTTAAAAATGGGTTGTTTTGTTATAGGTGCCGTGTATACTTTCCTATGCATTTAGTAAAATGCTGTTATTTTGATATTACAAACAGAGACTTCAATTTTATTTATTTGTATAGATATAGATGTCGTTATGTTTAACAAATTGGTTTCTTATTTTAATTCTTAACTGTTTGTTTGATTTGTTTCCAATGTGATTTTTCTGTGTATTAGTTTATTTTTAATATTATTTGATATCGAGACGAGCTGGTCGTTTGCCTGGTAAGCATAACGTCCATAACAATTGTCCAAACAGTGCCAATGGGCTCAATGAGAACTGGCTCCTAGGAGTGCGGCTTCCGGAAAACACCGATAGGTGCTTGGTTGCTGTCGCTAGCCAGGCGAGCAGTAGAAAATGGCCTATTATTTTGCTATAGTTGCATTACTATTCCCTCACCAGAAACTCACACTTTAGAATTGGAACCCTCGAATTACAGATCGGCCAGAGACTTAAATAACATTGAGGTATAATCGTTTCATGATTATTTTACAATTATTCTTCTTCGTGGCAAGCATATGCTAGAAGGAAACCCTGATCAAAGAAAAAGACTGATTAATTTTTCCAACGTTTACAAAGCTAGCATATTGTTTATCACTTCACACCCAAATTTACCTACTCTCTACCACTATTACTACCCTGAACTGACCACACAAATGGCTCCACAGTTCTGTATTATTATTGCATAACTGTGAAGATTTATGATAACTACTTGAGCCAGTGAGCTCTCACAATCTCCTCTAATACTCAAGGTATGTCTGCTATAACTATCCTTCCTAGGTAGGAGATATTTAGTAGCTCAATGTCCTGATAAATGGGATAGTGAAGATTTATAATTACGTGGAATGTGAAACGGTTACTTAGTATTATTAAATATCGATGGATACATACAAAATTACAAAAAAAATGAACATAGTGTTTAAAAAATTGTTACAAAATATATATGTTTTTGGTACTGACGGTGAAACTTTTAATTTTATCTCATCAAAATTGATTTCTCGTCACACTGCGAAAGATAATGCTTTTAACCAACTTTTGACTTCATTTATGACAATAGATCACGGCTTTCGATGAATGGCATCGCGGTTATGCTCTAAAAATACTCGATATACGAAAATTCACATAATTGTGTTATATTTGTTAGATAATAATATAGATGAATTGAGTTAACTCACGAAAACTTGCAATAAGTTAAACATTTCGAAAATATCGACTTCTGATAAAAGTTTGTTCTCTTTTTGTAATTCACTAGTTGCTGCCTCCGGTTTCACCTGCATGAAGATTCTCGAAAAAACCGCATGTTTTTTCAGAAAAAGTAACCTCTTTGCAAAAATCACATCGATCCCTTGCTGCGTGAAAGAACGACAGACCCACAAACACATTTTCGTATATTTACAGTTTTAGTGAAGTTTCGATGAGTATTGATAATTATTGTTAAAATTACTATTTAGATTAAATTTTAATCTCAATAGTAATAACGTTAGCATAATTATATTTGAGTTGCATGTTTTTATTCAAAATTGTTTTACATTATTAGAAACTTAATTTTTGCTTAAAAAAATTCGACCAAAAAACAGCAATGCGACTACGAAACAAATCACAAGCCCAATCTCAAACACATTTAAATGTAATTTCAAAAGCAACTTTAAAAGCAAGGACTGTGAAAAATTAATATACTTTTAAAGAACGCGCCTGTACAGATTAGAGTGGCATGGAGGCCGCAGCCTCCTGTGGCCGGAAAGGAAGATTTACCCAAATTTAGAGCAACGTTAACCACTCAGTTAAATTTTTAAATATTTAAATGCAACCTGGCGAGTTGGATGCCTCAGGGCACCTTTAGATATTATTTATTTTGCGTAAATGTGAATAGTTTGCGGTTTAGTTAAATTATGCGAGTTAAGAAGAATTGGCTAGAGACTGACTAACTGAATTGCGTATCAAAATATGTTTTTAACAAAATGTATTTTACCACCCACTGGTGAAGTGTTTTTACTTATGCAGGTTCGCAGGTTTTATTTGTAAATTAGAAAAAATACACTTTCTACTAACAAAAAAATTATAGTTCTTTCGAAATGTAAGAAATAAACAATAATACTCTTTAGCAGTTTTTTGATCTTTACTACAAATTTAATATTATGAATATAAAAGTGCTCGTTTATCCTTCTACTCGTATTACGCGGAAACGGAGTAACGAATCAAATTGATTTTGTGCGTACATTTATAGTATATATAGGCTTTTTTTCCCGAAATCCACAACTCCTCCGTGAATCGCGATGCGTGTAAAACCACGAGCAGTAGTTATAAATATTTTCAATATAATGTAAGCAAACTACCACAATGACAATAACTAGCAGCGCGTTTCCCTGATGACGTCACGTCCGAGCACAGCGCAAGCGCACGCTAGCCACCGGAAGCCGGAAGCTGCGGTGTAGCGGCGCACAATCTGGAGTCGCCGGGAAACACCGAATCAACTGCAGCCCAACTCTGTTTTATGTATGAAACTGTAAATGATAAATGGTCATATTTTCTGGGATAGTGTAGGTGAAATCGCTCTCGGTGAATTTAATCACTGAATTCCTGAAGTGTAACAATGATTTCGGGAATATTTTCGCAATTGAACCCGTGTGAAACACAAATACGAGTAAATAAATTGTCACACTAAACTAAATATTTTTGATATTCCTACACAATATATATGTCTGTGTTCTAAGAGATGGATATTCGTTCGCAGGTCGCTCGCTACAGTCGCGGGACACATGTCGAAACTTCCTCTCCAAACTCCGAAGAGTAAAGTCTTGTACCCGTGTTGGTAACACCGCCCGCCCCGGGTACCACGTCTTCATAATTTAATAAAACCCAAAAAGCTTTTATTTTAATTGTCATTTATACTCAAGTATTTGGTATAATTTCTCGTACCTAAGTTTGAATATTTTGTGTTATGTTTGAGTTTATGTTCGTTTTTTTTAGTTTTCAACTATTGAGGAACTGCTCCTAATCAATGTTTTCAACTGAGTAATGTAGGTTTGGCATTAAATAGAGAAAGCTATCATTTCAATACACTTATAAAATGTGTATCCTGTCTATTTTTAAAACGGTTCACAGAAGAGGCGCTAATCACTGTTACTGGTAAAGTCTGTTTCTAACTCAGGCGGAAACACGAAGTGTGTGTGATATAACCGTCTTAGATTTTTATACTTTTTTAATTATTTTTTTTGTTGTTACTGTGCTTTCAAGTTATATGTAGTCGAAGATACTGTGTATTTGCAAAACTGGCACATTATACCAGTTGTTTAGGATACTGATACATGTTTCTATGAGGTCACTTCTCCTCTATCAAGTGTGAAAAAACAACATGAAACGCAATTATAACAAATTACTAGTTACGTTTTAAAAAAATACAAAATTAAAATACCAATTTAAATTAATTATGTATTTTATTTATTTATGAATATTTGCACGTCTGAAAATGCAAAATATGAGATTTTTTTCTTAATGTAGTCTTGTTTTATCTATACCAAAAAAATGACGAATTAAAAATAAAAAAGAATATAATACTATTATTACTAATTTATAACACAAATGAGTTCTAAACATGAAAGGACAAAAAAAACTTATTGACATTGTCTCATTGTCAATCACAATCAACACAGCTACAGTAATTGTTCAGTAAATAAACAGTGCTCTATGAACAAATCAGTATACGCCAATAACATAATTTTTAAATAAATATTTTAAGAAATTCAGTAAATAAATTGTATAAAATGTGGTCTTTTGCAAGAAAAGCCGTATCCTTCGCACTAAAACGCTATATTCATACCTCTAAAAAGGTGTCCAATGAACAATCACCCACAGTTGGCAATCCATTTTGCTTAGAACCGATCGACCATGCGAGCCACACGATCAAGAAACACGACAATATTAAACGCCAGAGACTCTATGAATTCGGTTTATATGCAGCCGCTTGCATGCCAAAATGGGTGCAGAAGATTCAAATGCAACACAGTGATGAATTGGAAATATTAGTAGTGCCAGATGGCTTATTCCCAGTACTCAGTTTCTTGTGCCATCACCAGCATGCGTGCTTCAATGCATGTTCAGCGGTTACCGCCATCGACGTCCCGAGTAGAGTATTTCGATTTGAGGTCGTGTACTGCTTGAGTAGCCTTAGGTTCGGTCAGCGTGCTAGAGTGAAGACTTACACAGATGAACTGACGCCTTTACATTCCGGTTTCTCTCTCTGGAAAATTTGTAATTGGTATGAGAGGGAAGTATACGACATGTTTGGGATTATTTTCAGTCATCATCCAGATTTGAGGAGAATTCTCACTGATTACGGTTTCATTGGACACCCTTTGAGAAAAGACTTTCCGTTGGTAGGTTACACTGAAGTCCGCTATGATGACGAGTTGAAGAAGCTGGTTTATGAGCCTGTCGAGTTCGCTCAAGAGATGCGTAGTTACCAGTTACAATCTCCTTGGAATTATTTGAGAAATTTTCACGAAGGGTATAACGTTCCGATGCCACCGCCAAAGCCCAAGGAATAATATCGTGTTCAATTGCTATTTATTATTTTTATAAATGGATTAAAGATGTTTTAAAACATTCTACAGAATAAGTTTTAATTTATAATAAGTTCTTTGCGATACAGTTTGGAGCAAGTAATGATGATTCCAATACACATTCGATTTAAGTAACAAATTGGTACTCATGGTTAGTATTAAAAACACTTTTTTTAAATCTCGATAAAGCTTTTGATCAATATTTACACCCTTAGGTCATTTACTACCACTTAATGTGGTACCACCGTCACTTGTAATCACTTAAATATGGTTACAAGTATGGTAGCCAGCTTTTCTCTCCGTCCACATGGCTCCATAGATAAATGTATTACTGGCGTACTTGGTTCCGTAACATGGATCCCCTGGGAGATTCAATTTAGGCGATTTTTTTCTCCACACAGATCCGAAGAATGGAATAAAATTCTTTGCCGGCCTCCGTATTTCCCAAAAGCTATAATTTGGGAGTTTTCTGGACGAGAGTGAATAGGTTTCTTCTAGGCAAGCAATGCTACATCGTCGCTTAACATCAAGCGAGATCACGGTCAAACGTCCATATCAGATCCCTGGGGGATTCATTTCAATTTTTTTTCCACACAAATCTTCTCGGGGATTCATTTGGATATTTTCTCCACACGATCCGCTGGGGGATCCAATTGTATTTTATTTCTCCACACTGATCCCCTGGGGATTCATAAATTTAGATTGGAAAAAGATTTTTTTGTCTATTTTAATCTACTAGATGTATTGTAAAATAAACAAATAAATTTTCGCAAAACGTACCGTGTGACATAATAACATGAAAGGGTGAAATTAGAAAAGAAAAATTTAAAGTTTCGCAAAATGTGCCATGAGACATATCACATATCACAGGTTTTTAGGATCGCAAACATATTATACCCCCTTCTCTCCGAAACAACTAAGCGTAAAATTATGAAAAAAAAATATTTCTCTTCTCTTGCACATTACAGAAAAACCCATAAAAATCTATATATATAGTCTTAAAATTACATGGTAATTCTCTCAATATTCTCCGTACAAACCTACATTTGCAGCTGGAATATATGGGCTGGAGTAATACGTATGAGGGTTTTTCAACTACAATGTTAAGGTTTGTTCTTGGGAAAACATGGTAGAAAAAATATTCCTCTTCGTCATACGTAAACAACTTTACATATATTCATCGTACGGAGCCCTCTCCACGCAAGTTCGGCTCGGACTTGTTCGGTTTTTTGGTATACAAATTAGCGTATACCAGGCTCGCTGGTGTACGTTATCTATGTGCAAATACGCTTTGTGTTTCAACTAAATTGGCTCAGCCAATACGGCGTGAAAGCCACGCAAACAAACAAGCCAATTTAGTAGGATGGAAATAACTTATTATATTATTCTAAGCCTAGCGGGCTTACTTCCTTTGACTAATGCATTCCACTAGTATATATAAATGTGAAAGTGTGCATGTTTATTTGTCCTTTTACGTAGCACCAAATCGAAGTGATTTTGCGTTAGATTCAGTTTGTAGATCGGAATGTGACAAATGTTGTGATTGTTAAGTGCAAACTCCAACATAAGTCGCCTCAGTGCTGATCGAGTCGAGGTTTGTTTTTTTTATCAACTTTTGGCAGCACTTATTTATAATCCAAATTTTGGCTGCATAGGTACTACTTAACTATATAAATTTAAATTATTGAGTATTTTGTACTAAATCGAAGCGAGACTTTATAATTATATGATTAAAGTTTCAATTCTTCCAAACCTTTAGTGCTAGTAAGGCTTTAAATAGACTAACCCTCCACACGATAATGATAATGGCCTCTCAACAATGGAAGGAAGTCGTTTGTGCCCACGTATACACTATACATACGTTACTTAATCTACTATGATAATAAGAATAAAACATACAGGTATTCATTAAAAAGTTTGCAAAATAAGCAGCGCGAGTACGGATCATTTCGATCGATAAAATTCGATAAAATTGACAGTTCCCATCGATAAAGTGGGTTTTATCGATTTTTATATAATTTGTTGAGCCTCGATACAATCGACAAAAGTTATCGAATAGCTAGGTCGAATCCAAAGAGAATATAGAGCTACTACAATACTTTACGATCAGACTTACTCGCAACATTCGATAAATTTATCAGTTTTTTCGATTCGACAAATTTATCGAAACGACTTCCGTACTTGCGCCGAAGGTGTACATATGACAATTTTCTATACTTGTCCAATAATTCAGCGGATGGCAACCAATGACAGCAAAGTGATCCGATCACTAACCAGTGACATGTTTCGAATGTCAATTTCTATCTATGTCATTGAATAGGGAGACGTCAAGTGTGTTTAAATTACAGGACAAATATAGAAAATTGTCGTAATAGGTTGTTAATTTTATAAACTATTGACAATAGTATTACAGTGGGGTTTAATATACAATAGTGTGCGTAAGTCGAAGCTCTGTCCCCCACACTAGGAATACCTATATTGTGCGCTCACAGGGTTATAGTTACTTAGTGAAAAAAGCATATAAAAATTGTACCTGTACTGTCCCACTGCTGGGCAAAGGCCTCTCTATCCCTTTAAGACGTAATAGAGGTAACCTAATTAAATTTTAAGCTTTCAGTAAAAGTCGTATTAACAATTACTATCGGTCTTCACTATGTACGCGTAATACTGGCAACTGGAGCCTGACCAATAGATGATCCATTTGATAACGAAACAAAGTTTCGTTAGTGGGAGGGCTAACTCTTCTTGCGAGTGTCCGTCTGGGTTGTTACCACCGCTTTGCTCGTGAAGTCTGCCGCCAAGCAGTAGTGTGCAAGCATTACTGTGTTCCGGTTTGATGAGCAGAGTATCCAGTGAAATTACTAGGCTTATGAGACTTAATACCTAATGTCTCAGGGTAAACGAGCGCACTGCAGTGCCGCGCAGGCCTTTGTGTTTCAAAGTTCTGGGTGGCACTGCAATTGTTATGGGCCGGCGTTATGCTTACCATCAGGCAAACGACCAGCTCGTCTCGTTACCAAATGAGATAAAAAAAGAAAAAGTTACTCCATCCAAACAAATCAAACGAGCCCAAATGGGTTGTCCTCTGTGATGGTTTATTTTTAGTAAATACAAGCTCTCATTACAGTAAAAAATAAATAAACACAAGCATTTATATTGATTAAAAATAACTAAAACGTTAAAAATAAAATTATAAAACAGCCTGTTTACATTTGATAACAGAAAAAACGAGGGTGTATCCTAGAATTACTTTTATAATTTCTACAAGTCTTTTTATAATTACTTTTATACTTTTTAGTTCTATTTTATCAATATAAAAGCTTGTGTAAAATATGGTTATTTATTTATTAGATAAAGGATCAGAGCAAATTTTGGTAATTTCTATATTCAAGCTCTAACAGCTCTTCCTGATTCCAGATGACGGCAGCGCTAACGCCGCAATTAGCAACTTTCAAAATTAAAACTGGATAGAGCCAGATAATTATTCTATCTCCGTTTCAAGTTAGCGGAATCCGAAGTGAAGTAGGATATTTGATTCCAATTCATTATTATGCAGTGAAGTAGGGGGAGATTCCGTAAACTGAGACAGTCTTTAATTTTTTATGTTTTGTTACTTGGAGAAGACAATGAATTGGTTCTTATTTTTTTTTTAATTTTAATTGACGTCAAGTTGTGGATTGCTTTTGATTACATAGTAAGAATCTAGCACAAAGCATACAGATTACAACACCGTATACCGTTATTTTTTCGGAATTACATTTTTCGTAACCTGAAAGTCAAGTCACCATTTTTTTTTCTATTATATAACGAGACGAGCGGATCGTTTATCTAATGTGGCACTGCAACTGTTATGGGCATAACAGTTGCAGTGCCACTCAGAAATTTGAAACACGCCATTGTATTGCGCTCGTTAGTCTGAGACGTCTCATAGGCGTAGTATGCTTGCACATTACTGCTTGGCGGCATACTTCAAGAACAAAGCGATGGTACCCACCCAGACGAACACTCGCAGAAGAGTAAGGCCTACTACATGAAAAGTAATATTTAGTCGACTAGATATGCAGACGTCATTATAATAATTTTGGAGTGCAGGTAGGAAAATAAACAACACCCCAATTAGTTAAATAAGTATGACTTATCTACTCAAAGCAATAACCTGAAGATTAAAAGTAGCCAGCTTTGTTGTCGGAACGTGACGAAGGTCCTTCACCATCCAAACTGAACCGAATTCTTGATTTTATTTTGTTTTAAAAATATTTTCATTGGGAAAATCCAATTCTAACGATTAGTTGTTTAATGTGGTGTCAAACCGCTAAACCACAACTCATGCACCAGCGATATCACCAAAGTTCCTAAAGTTAATTAAATTCAGAGTAAAATCAATTATTATTTTTGATATACATCTAATCAAACCAACTGTATAAAACTAAACATTTGTATAAAATGTTATAAAGTAGCTCTACAAAAATGAAAAAAGAACCACACTTGAATATTATGCTTATTATAATTCTGCCTTCCTAATAGTACCACTAACTCAACAAGTTTACACGTAACAGCAACGGCAGAGGAACTAAGATTCGCTGTACCTATCCTGTACTATATTTGACAGAGCTTGTTAAAATTCAGCGTTGAAATGCTCGAACCATTCCTCAGATCCCGACCAAAGTGTAGTTGATATCAGTTCAATCAGCGGACATCTGCGTAAGAATAACGGCGTGGCGGAGGGTTGAATGAACAATCGCTCAGTGTGTGCCGCGCTCCCGGCTCCGTCGTCCGCACGCTCGCTCCCACGGGGCGCCAAAACTTTACCGAGAAACGGGAAGTTTACGCAAACCGGAACCGCGTGATACGGGCTAAGTTTATTTTTTTATGGAATGGTGATGCTGATGTGACAGGTTAGTTTGGAATTGTTTGTGTGATGTTTTGAAAGTGGTTTTCTTAGTTTTTACGACCTTTTAAAAGGGTTGTCTTCTGTTTTTTATACCAGATTTTTGAATGATTATTTAGTATTGAATTGTAATTAATTATATTTTATTGCAGGATGCAGGAGCTTAGTAAATGTTACAATCCTTCTTCAAGGATATTAGAGCTAATAAACTGTTACAGGATGATATTAGTATAGTAGATATATATCATATAGTGTACTAGTTATGATCTTAATTTTTAATTATTTGTACTTTATCTATAAAAGCGCATACACTAATGCCTTCTAAATCCGTTTGATTATAATTAATATTAAACAACAACATCTACATAATGTTTATAAAAAATATTTTTGCTTGCATTTACAATAACAATTATGAAATAACAACCACAAAATCTTCCTGAATTTGTCTCACGATAATAAAAAAAGAATAACTTTGTGATAGGAACAATCTTACACAATTAAGTCGATCCCCACTCGTGGGCACTTCTATAGCAACGAGAGCTCAAGATAGATTGGAACTTAAACGGCAGGCTGATTACGTATCTGACAGCAGTAGCGACAGAAGTAGCAAAGCGGTCGCAAAACAAGAGCTCGATTGCTGTGTGTCTTATACTTAATACATAAATGACGTTTGAAGGCGGAGATCACGAGATTGCACCTGTCGCTGTTGCGTTGGTACTGCTGTCGTTAATACGTAATTAGCCTGCCGGTCAGCCCTTACAGATAATAGACTATAGTAATGTACGTTACAGACTTGATCTCTATTCATAACCTTCATAAAATAGTATTACGAGAAACATATTTTTAAACTGTTAACCGATACTAACGGGATGTTCACGTAAACAATACATCACAAAAATGTTGCTGCCTTGTCTAGATAACCAGATGTTGCAGGTTTGGATCCTGTTGTCAGCGAAATTTTTGAGATATATTATTTACGTGTCCATAAAAAAGGTGTTGAAGGATTGTCGACGCACTAATACCTAAGCGTATTCTTTCAACCTTTATTATGCGTACCGCTAGAGTGAAACTCCTTGTCTGAGTGTTTCCTGTGAACTATAACTTAAACTGTAAAAGGCTAGGCTCTGTTTCAAGGTTACGTGGTACCTTCTTATAAGGTTAGGTGACATCTTCTTGGCGAGCGTACTTCATTATCGAGCATAACTTACCAACAGGCTCAGCTATCTTAATAGTGGACAAATTTAAGCTTTTTATTCTGTATAAAAAATGTTTTTTTAATGGACTGAAAACGGTAGGCTTGTCTAAAAATGAAATTTGAATAACCTCTGACAAAATGAGTTAATGATCTTCTAACGACTGAACAGATTTTTTTTCGGCCACAGTTAAGAATGCTCTCGATGCAGTCACCTTTCAAACCAACAAACTAAATCAAAATCGGCCCATGCGTTCAGGACGATGGTTCAGATTCAGCTACGATGCTACATACAGTTACATGCGTTAAAGTGTAAAGTAACACCCCTCCTTTTTTGCGTCGGGGGCTAAAAACATCGCAGCATGGTAGAGTAAATTTCTACTTTTGTAAACAGTAGAGGTGTTAATGATAGTTGATTGAGTATATCCTTCTTTTCTTTTTGAGGGGTGCAACAACTGATTGTTGTTAGAATTATCAGTAGCCAATTATCACCATTGCACTAACTGGCTGTGCTTCCGCCCACTGAATGTAGGGAAAGAAAGGGAATAATTTTAATGCTTTTTTTCTCTTAGTACTTCGCGCATTTAACACTTTCTGTTTCGTAGAAAAGAAAAATCAAATATATCTAATACTAGCTGTTGCCCGCGGTTTCACCCGCGCGGTGATATTGGATTTCATGGTTTTTATTTTTTTGCACGGAACCCTAATTCTTTTTCTAAAAGAAAAGTAGCCTAAGTTACTCTTTATAACATCAGCTATCTGCCAGTGAAAGTCCTGTCAAAGTCGGCCCAGCTTATTTGGGGATTACCCGGAACAAACAGACAGACAAAAATTTTAAAAATAGTTGTTTTATTATATTTACCAACCGCATATGATTTCATATGCATTTAGTAAAAAGCTGTTATTTTGATATTACAAACAGACACTTCAATTTTGTTTATTTGTATAGATTTTGTTTACAATATACCTACTAAGTAGTAATATGTTGTACGTGTTTTGTTTATGTATTAATAGCTGCTGCCCGTGGTTTATCCCGCGTGGAGATATTTACAGGAACGGTGCATTTTTTCGGAATAATAAGCCTCTGTTACGCTCCGATCCATAAACTGTATATAAAAAATCACGTTGATCCGTAGCTGAGTAGCTGCGTGAAAAAAGGCAAAACAAAAACGAAGTTTCAAATTTATTAGTACTTACGGATATATAGAAAGAGTATGTCGGACGCTTTTAAGGAGATTGTTCACAGTTAGATTGTATAATTTAAAAAAAATACAAAAAGATTTAATCTTTGTTCCATAACTATTGGTTAAAATATTAAGCGGAAAACCGATATTCATCGCCTTACCTTCAGACTTGTGACTATTATTAAACCACTCAGATGAAAAAACGGTTATACCTTATTTACCTAAATATATTTCACAGTATACATACTTATACAAACAGGTACCTACATAAAAATAGTAAATGAAAACTCCTTTTTTAGTGTTTGATTAAAAAACCTAAACTTTACTCTTTACATAATATGGCAGCGTATGTTACGCAGCTATATCCAAATTTTATATGTAAATAAAAGTTCCAAAATCCAGAAAACTATTTAAAACTTTCCCACACTGGAAAAGCGTTAGCACGAAATTGCTTATTCCTGCCGCCGAAGCTTTTTGATATTTACTTTTTAATTTATAACTATGACGTAATGGAGGTTTAAGCAAAAAATGTTGTTGATTCTGGTGTTTCAAATCTAAAATAAATTTTGCTTATTGAAACAACTTGAGCTGATAATTTTCAAACAGCAGAACAATATGTTTAAATCATAGCTAAAACATGCTTCAAGTTGCTTATCACACAAAAAATAAATCAAAATCGGTTCATCCGTTTGGGAGCTACTATGCCATAGACAGGTACACCTTAAATTTATAATATCCCTCTGTTTGCGTCTGGGGCTAAAATAAAATAAAAACTACGTCGGGTGAGCCACAAATAAGACAAAAAAAATAATTAAAAAGGTAATGTCACGACTGTCGCATTCACACTACACACTACACTAATTTTCCTAATACTTGGAGTAGATTTACTGCAAATCGCGTAAAGTATAAATGTTGCCTGCTACTTGAAGTTTGCCGACTGTTCGGTATGAAATTTCCGACGGCTCTCACAAACTTTGTTTCCTTGGCTAACTTGGCCGGGTTCATCTGAACGAAGTACCTTAAGTCCAAGACAATGTACATCAAAGCAAACTCCATGAATTATTACACAAGTATCAGTAAGTCTGGGTAATACTATTCATTTGGCTTTGGTGTTTCAAAGTGAAATTACAAGAGGTTACAGATTTACATCAACAAATTACGAGCTCATTGGGTACAAATGATTTGTTACTTTCTGCTTCGAGATTAAAAAAGATTTTCTGTTTTAGAAAGATTTTAGAAACGCACCAAATGTTACACTGAAATTAAGGATAAATAAAATTCGGTACTCAGACTTACTTTAGATACCTATGTCTGGATAGATCAAACACCTACTTAGATATCTTTGATAAAACTGTATTCTTTTCAAATGGTTAAATTCTAAACGAACAAAGTCAAAAGTCTAAAAAAATACATAAAATGTAAGCAAGAAATAAAAACCTGCTCAGTCTCGTCACTAAATCTGAACTAATATAATAAATACGAAAGGGCGTATGTTGGCTTATCCTTCTTTCACGCAGGAACGGAGCAATGCACCGATGTTATTTTAGGGTTCCGTACCTCAAAAGGGAAAAAATAAACCCATAGGACCACTTCATCTGTCTGTCTGCCCCTCTGTCTGTCGGTTAACCAAACTCCGAAAATCATAAAGTAGTTACATCACAAAACCATTTTTTTATGAAATCTTCATGACTCGATTCTTGTGAAGGACGTACTATTTACGTACCTACAAATTTGTACGGAACCCTCGGTGCACGAGTCCGACGTACACTTGGCAGGTTTTTTGCATAGAGATTGGTTATGGGAAGCTAGGCTAGTTTTCCTCGTAAAATACACTGTTCCTTTCGAAATCTCTACGTGATTAAAACCGTAGGCATCAGCTAGTGATAAATATATTCTTCATGTTAAAAAGTTGTAAATATAGTTGTAAAGTGATCATATAGAGTTTAATTTTTTTCTTTCTATGAGATACGAAACAATAACATATACTAGTCGATTAATATTTTGTGAAATTGTAATGTTGCTATTTCATACTGTCATAGTGATAATCCACATTTTCACTTAGTTGTCTTTATTTGTGATATTCGTGGTTTGATATTCATATTAACGTATTTTTCCATTTACGGGCGAAGAGAGTATATTTTTACACTGAAATGATTGTTGTTGGCTTTTATATTGGTCTGTAATTGCTGCAAATTATATTTAGTTGAAGAAAACATAAAAAAAATCATTGAAATTTTAGTCTACACTAATAATAAAAATGTTATTTTCGCTATTGCATATCTCCAGCAGGGGATTGTTACAGGGTGATGATGATGATGATGATGATTAATAGAAAAAATGTTATGTTATAAAACAAAAAAATTACACCCATGAACTAGTAGTTTTAAATTAAAGTTGAAAATAGAACCTAATTACTTATATTTGTTACTAGCTGTGCCCCGCCTTTCAGCCACGTAATAAAAGTCGCCTAAGTTACTTCTAATAACATCATCTATCTGCCAGTCCCGTTAAAGTCCCGTCAAATCAGTCCAGCCATCTGGGAGACTTGCTGGAAAAAACAAACAGACAGACTAACAAAAATAAAAAAAATGTGTTTTTGTTACAAGTACCGTTATTCATTTGAATTTAGTAAAAAGCTGTTATTTTCACATAACAATCAGACACTTCAATTATATTTATTAGTAAGTACCTATATATGTATAGATAAATCTCTAATACTGTCCGGTACAATATTGTCAACAGTGTAAAGGACAGGGATTACATCTAATGAACGGATAACCGTCCAAACGAGCTGTCATATTGTCAAAATTTTCCACCTGATACGGTTTCCGAAGTTTTATCGTATCTCTCTGACAGCCTGCAGATTTGCTCGATATTGTAGCTCAACAAGGTCTGTAGGAGCCAATCAACAAGACCTGTCAGGTCCTTAAATTGCCTAATCGATTTCTATCAAGCACCAAAATTGATTATACGAGTAGTCATCATCAATAACAGAAAAAGTAACCAACATAAACTAAAATAACTAAATAAAATACACACTAATTTATTTACAATCTTAATCTAATAATCCGCTACCAGTAGGCAACGTTCCCAAAGTCATCATCAATCAATTATCGCAATGAATCAAAACGCAAATCAAAGCAGTAAAAAGCTGTAATATTCGACAAGTAGGTATTTTAAAGTCAATTAGCATGATTAAAAAGACTACACAATAAATACTACACTATATCATCAGCCATTTACACTCCCGCTGGGATACCGGCCTTATCTCTCTGAGATATATACTGGCTTATAAAATATGCATACCTAGTTATCTCAAAAACTTCTGTACATGCAGTACAATTGCTAGTTGCTTTTAAATGTATTATACAAAATATAATATTTATTATGAAGAACATTTCAGTTTATAATTGCACAAAGTGTAGGTACATTGAGGTACTTTCTAGATATTCCCTAGGCTAGATCGATCGCTCCATCGCATCAAACGGATCTTTTCCCCGATATTTCTCAAACATTTTATCGCACGGAAAAGTAGTTACCGGTGCGCGATCGCATCCGTACTCATTTTGCGCGCTTTCCGAACTCTTGTCACTGTATTACGACACACAAACGAGTGTTTTTTTCTTATATAGAGAAGAAAATACTCATAGCCCCGCATCGTTATCGAGTGATCGTAGCATATCGGAAGGGACCGAACATCGCTCCTTGCGGCATCGTGCTATTTCATACGCGTCATGATTTCATTTCGGCATACAAAGTAGCTATGTGTTATCATAATCGTAATATTGAACCGTTCGTTTTATGCTGATGCATCAAATAATCGTTTTAGACAGACACGCATGCGAGACGTTCGAGCAGTTACTTTTATATTGTAACAGTTTTCTATAGGAAGCTACTTAAAACAAACGTTCCAAAAATAAATATTCCAGCCAGAAGAGAGAAAGGTGGCCTTTTTATTATGAAAGGATTAAGCGCAAGAGAATTTTTAATTTCAACATATTTTATTTACCTTCTCGCTCATACCTAGTATACGTAATCTGGTATTTTTGGGTACCTAAATATGTAAATATGACTTTTATCTCTTCGTTACAGATTCACATGGCTATCCTGGGCTTTAACGCCTGAAGAGCGGGCGTGATCAGAAATATGCAGCAGCGTTTGTGGTCGATATGTTTGCTGGCTATTTTCATGCTCGGGCTAGATTCTAAGCTTGTTGGTAAGAACTGCTTTAGACGTAAAAAAACCTTATTTTCACAAAACTCATGTTCTCAAACTGCAAAATATTTTCGCTAACCAATTTCGTGACAGACGTTGGCAAAAATAAAAACGTTTCGACATAGGTACTTATACATTATTTTTGGTAGTTTCAGCATAACGTTTTTTAAATTATATTTTCATCTATTCACTACAGATTTTGTTACAGATCTTTTAAGGATTTTTTTTTATTTTAGGTCAAGCTTTTCAGCCAGAGTTTGCAGAGCCGTTAGTAAATTTGACAGTACCAATCGGCAGAGACGCCACATTCAGATGCCTAGTCCAAAACTTAGGTGGTTATAGGGTAAGCTTAGATACTTCTTAATAAACAACATTTTTAATCAATTGAAAATTTAATTACAATACAGATCACATAAACTTACAGGTCGGGTGGGTAAAAGCCGATACGAAAGCGATTCAAGCAATACATGTGTACGTAGTAACAAATAATGATAGAGTCGGTGTCTCGCACAACGGTCCTACTGTTTGGAATTTGCACATTAGAAACGTGCAAGAGGAGGACCGAGGGCAATACATGTGTCAAATCAATACGGACCCGATGAAAAGTCAGGTGAGTTTAAAATCATTAAATGAAAAGTTTAATTATCTATTATAACGTGAGCATGCGTCGAAAAAACCACCGACTAATAGCAAATGTGCTTCACGATGGGCAATTTATGCATACGATTGGCTTTCATACAACAAAGTAGGTACTTAGGAGTGTTTCTTCTCCAAGGTGTTATGGAAATTTCTGTTCAAGGATCAATGCTAGTTCTAAACAGATGTTTAAAAGTGTATTTTTGTGGTAACACGGATATTATTTTAATTTGAAGTCAACGCACTCCACTCGATCTCTTCATCAAATGATTCTATGGTTTCCCGTTTCTTTCTTTCTTTATTTGCATATTTGTTTCGAACTTGGTATCCACGTATTCTAACTTGTCTATACAAAAATTCAGTCGTCATTATTTCGGGCACGAACATTTTTCTGCTTTTATATAAAACTATATCTCGTGGACCCCAGTACTCTGTTGGGCAAAACACTGCTCTGAGATTGCCACAGCGGTAGTATGAGATTAATTGAATCAACATTCCGACAGTTATAATGAGAAAATATATACCCAAAATTATATACAAAAGCAATAAATCTATGCCTATAGATAAAAAGTTAATAATATATGAATCTCCGTATGTGCTGATATCTAAGTCTTGCCATCTAAAATATAAAATTGGAAAAAGAAGGATTGGATTCATTAACCACGCTATTTTCCAAAAATAACTTGCTTTTATTCCAATCATGAAAATGATATCGATATTGTGATTATGATAACCATATATCCAGTAAAATGAAAAAGAAAATATAATATTATTCATAAGTTGAATCAGTTCAGTAGCATCAGTAAGAGCTCCAGTGAGATCAGAACAAAAAAAAGGCCATGAAATGAGACTAATAAAAAATATCAGCAAACCACTAGATATATTTTTATATCTTTGAGCAAAACTGAATTCAAACAATATATCACCTAAGTATAAATACAATATCCACAGGTTAACAAATAAACAGAAATTTATAGAAGAAAACCAACAAAAACTCCAAATACATCTTTTGTCAAAGTAGGTCATAATTTCAGTTATTGACGCGAACGCGGAAAAATAGATATTAGAACCAATTTCAATAACATTTTCTTCTTCGCCATGAAAAAAAGACATCGTTTTAATTCCGCTAAAACATATAAGTCCATACAAAAGACTTACAAATAGTGAAAATAACGAAGTCATTATAGAAGTCATTGTCGCTGGACTACGAAATGAAACGTCTCGGGTTAAAAAAATTAACATCCCACATCCAGTACCTAACGAAAGAACGCCTCTTGTGATCGAATCATACACATTGTCATACTTGATATGTGTCCAATGTAAAGTAATTGTTGTTGCATACCAAGTCCCGCTGGCTGACAAAGCACCACAGAATAAAAATAATATCATAATGCATACATATACCGCCAAAATCTTAACAACTATCTGAATGAACTTTTCTTTCCTTATTGACAGTATAAATAATAGTGAGCTTACTGTGGTACTTGCAACAATTGCCTTCCATGCAAAAAAGCAACGCCCTAAGTTCTTGGTATTATTGCTACCAATTTCGCGATCAAAAAACCAGTAGCTGGCCGTCTTCATGCCACAATCGTCATCAAATAGTAACTGAGCTTCCAAACAGTGTTGAAATATGGAAACGTTGATACTTTTGACCATACATTTTGTGTCATTGAAGCTATCACAGGCAAACCACGGCGGAGGATCCAAAGTTGAGAAAAATGTATATTCCAAGTACCAGGAGGTCAGCACCATCATGTATATAGTCTTCAATATAATCAAAAATATTGTTCCAAATCCAACGTAACGGAATAGCGGGAAGAAGTTCCACATCGTCAAGACGTCACAGTTTGTATACTGACCCAAGCAAATTTCAGAATAAACCAATGGTATTCCAATAAAGATTACTCCCACTGCTTGTACGACTCCGTGAAAATAATATCCATTATGCGATACTTCTGTCGGACTAAACATTATTGTGGTTTCATTCATCATCCAAACCCATATAATCAGTCTGTAATTACCGTAGCTCGACCACCGACATTTAGCTTCAGGGCCCGAATTTTCGTCACCGCTGTTACTTTCGTCCACCATTGCGTTGTTTGGCAATACGCGTCCAACTAGATTTGCACAGCTGTTTAGTTTGGAGCGCTCCTGACGTGAAGCTCGGTCAGCGCTGTCAATTTGTGTATCGTATCAACGGGAATTAAATCGCAATTAGAGTAAACATTGGGGAGATAAAGTGAATTAAGCCACGCAGTGAGGGACGCAGCGGGTAATGATTCGTGCACAGTGCACCTAAATTATTGCGCTCCGGCGTAATTTATACCCGGGCCTGATAACGGCATAAATCGTGGGCGCCGACAGCGCTGTAGGGTTCGATGTGGACGTTGACGCAGCATGACGCCAGTTGACACAATGTTGTTTCAATAATATTTCGGATGTATGCGGCAAGTTGTTGGTGCAATATGATCCTAGGAATATACTAAACTTGTATGGGTAATAATATAATTATAGTGTTGGTAGACGTAATGAACTTTTGGTAATGTGATGTGCTATATCGTGAGACGATGTAGACATATCCGCATCGCTGCGCACAAAAATGTTTACTAGGTAGTCAGACTAACTCTTTTGCGAGTGTCCATCTGTGTTAGTACCACCGCTTTGCTCGTGAAGCCAATGAGTAATGTGCAGGAATTACTGTGTTCCGGTTTCTTAAGCAGAGTAACCACTGAAATTATTGGGCTTAATATAAAATTAAAATATCAGTATTTAAATAAGTAGTTCATCGTATGCTATCTTTTGTTGCCAGATGGGTTTCTTGGAAGTAGTGATACCTCCAGACTTTATATCAGAAGAGACATCCAGTGATGTAATGGTGCCTGAAGGAGGAACAGCCCGGGTCTCATGTCGAGCTCGGGGTATGCCGGAACCCCGCATCATGTGGCGAAGGGAAGACGGTGCTGATATAGTGCTTCGAGACACCAATGGAGGGAAAACAAAAGGTTATTTATGTGGTACAGCATGCGTCTGATTAATAATAAATAATAAACAAACATAAATTGACATAAATAAGAAAAAAATTATATAAACATAAATTTACATTGTGAATAATCAACATAATTATCTACCTGTATGTTTTAGAGCAGATATTATTTTATTTATGCAAATCTAAATTCGATTCAATGGTATGGTATCCTGGCATGGATGTTTGGCCAGCGCCACTGCGTTATTTGAGTCAGCGGTGAAATCCCTGTTTTCCACCTTCAATCATCAATCACAATTGTCAAACGATTGCCTATCAAAAGTAAAAAAAAATATTCTCCAATATACAGAAGAATCACGAAAGAGTATGAGGGCTAGTTAGTTAAATAAGTTGTAAGTGTTAAATATTATACATATGGCTTTCTTACGAAATAAACTTAGATATAAATATTTTCAAGTTTATAGGTACAGTTCATAGTTCTCCATCCGTGGTCATCCGAAACAGATCGTTTTGAGCGACCAGACTACTTAGTGCAATATCCATTCTTTACTTAGTTTTAATATACTATCTGTAATGTGATTTCTAAAACAGTAAAAACTCTTCAAGCAATATCAAATACAAATTTGAACCTATACTTTAAGTACAAAATAAATAAGCTTTTTGGAATTAAGTGACGAGACACAAAGGTCTTTCTCATGAGGCACGCGCACCCATAAAAAATGCAAAAAACATTTTGCCTATACTCATAACAAATTGCAGTATCATTCACAATTTGTGAAAAATATTTCAGACTCTTCATAATTTCAAGACTGAATTGACACATGCCATCAAATAAAATAATGGTCAAAACCTCAGTCCACTTTAAATAAAAAATACACGTAGCAGACGAAGGGCGAGCAGGACATAGTGATTAGGGATCCTAATGGCGGAAAAACAAAAGGTACGCTTAATTAAGGCTGACAATTTATTTTGGCTGAAATGTAAGGTATTCAGGTTCAGAGGGCAAATAACGATGTACGCCGGCCGGGGTTTGCGATACGTTTGTTAATTTTGAAATTAGGAAATATTCTATCTACAAGTATTAAAGGCATAATTATTTACAACACTTTTTAACGTCTTCATCGCTTGTTTTGACACTGAATATTTCAAAATTATCTTTAAATGAAAAAATAAGCACTGATAGAAGAATATTCACCTAGGAAATAATTAAACTTAATTTGTGACGGCTCCGTAGCTAAGTTGGTAGTAACCCTGCCTGCAAGGCGAGGGGTCCCGGGTTCGATTCCCGGCCGGGGCAGATTTTGTGTAAGCATAAAGTTTGTTCTCGGGTCTTGGATGTTTGTGATGTGTATCTGTGTATGTCCATGCCACCTGCGACACAGGGATCCTAGTGCGGGGGTATGAGTGTGTAAGCGTTTATGTTTTATGTTTATGTAGTATGTGTATGATATCTAACTATCTATATATGTATCTCGAATCTACACGTAATTTTTAATAATTTTGACGGCAGTAGTAAATTACTAAATTAAATAATAATATAGAGTGTAATTATAATTTATGTATAGTATAGTATATTATGTATAGTATATAATGTGGCTGCACTTGAGAGCCAGTTCCAATCTAGGCTTAGCATATTCAACATCTCACTTTAGATTAAATTTAGAGCACATTGTCACTTTAGATGAAATAGTTAATCTTGATGTCAATAATTATAATATCAGACAAAACAAAATAAAAACAATTTTGTATACTACTCTGTATATTATCTATAGGCCTACTTTGGCTTGTAGATTACCCAACTGTTTTTGTAGCTATATCAAATATACGCTCTTATTCATAACCGTTCCGTAACTTAATTACTAGAAAGTGTTTTGTCTTGTGTTCACGCATAACAGCTTCCGTCAACGACAAGTTGACAGAGCAGTTTAAAGCATAGATTATCTTATTGAGCTTTTATGAATAAGGGCGTAAAGTGTTTATTTATGTCAGTATTAGTATTACTATTATGTATCCTATGGTACTGCCAAGGCTTTAAGCAAGTTGGAAAAAAATTGTATACTCGATACTCTATCTTGCATTTGACCACTATTAAATTGATTTATATTGAATCAATATTGAAAATCAATATAATCTCTAATTCAAAACTTAAATTTAGTAAAAATCTTAATCTATACATAACAATAAATCAACGATAAATACGTTTTGAAATTGCCCTAAATATGAACATGCTACCCGCTTCCGTGAACTTAATCACTCAATCGGGGCTGTGCCTCAATGTAAACGTCAAAACAGATATTATATTATCATTCTGTGAGTATGATAAATGATCGCTTCGAATCATTTTCGTAGAGACAGGTGAAAGAAAAAAAAAATAATACTTATCAACATAACAAGGTAGTTCCTTCCCATTTAATATTACTTGATGTTTTTACTTGTGTTTTGTGGATATAAGTACCGTGTCTCTATTGTTTACTTGCGGTATCTCACTAATAAATATAAATATGTTATCTGTTATTCCGTGTATTCTAGCAGCTCCACTTGACAGCCAGTTCTAATTTAGGTTTAAAGTATTCACTATTTTTCACAACATCGTTGTTTTGATCAACTAAAATTGTAGCTTCCTATTGCACTTAATAATTATATGTACCTACTGTAAAGAAACTAAAAGACATACGTCCACCTCCTGGTTCCATCATCAAAACCTCGACACCGAGTGCAATGTATTGGACACGTTAAAACTAATTCACTACATAGCCACTGAAGAGTTCCAGTATCAACCTCCTGGCTCCATCATCAGATCAGCCACATGATACCTAATTATTGTATTGACATGTATTGTCATCCAAACTACATGACTATGCACACAAAATTTCATTTCGATACGACAATTAGAAGTATGTTAATAATGACTTCCAAGTTTCCCTTACATAGTTCACTTGATTGTAACTTATTAAAGTTACAATTAATTTACTATCAATTTGCTAAAGTTACTATCAAGCGAAGCTAGTAAAAGTGTGTTAAAAAACAAAATTAGTTGGGTCAGTGTAGGCGGATTTTAAAAACCTCTTTGATGCTCATATTTTTTTAATTTTAAAATTGAGCTTTAATTCCTTCTAGCAATAATAATTTCGAGTGTGCACCTGCATAACCTTATTTATAAATCTTTCTGTTCAGTGACCGTCTTTGAAGAAGAAGTGCTGACCCTGAATAAGATATCACGGTCAGATATGGGCGCATACCTGTGCATTGCCAGCAACGGTGTCCCTCCGTCAGTCAGCAAGAGGATTCTCATCAAAGTTCATTGTAAGTGCCGTTACAGTACTTGGCAAACTTTTATAATATATATCACATTGAAGCAATGAGCAACGTACACGTAAGAGATCTATAGTTAGAGACATAGAATGAGTTTGAGTTTTCGGTGAAGGAAAGCAACGAGTTGCAACCATAGAGTGGTCGTAAGACATTTTCTATTGATGCAAACCATCAACCTGCAATGTTCAATCAACAAACGACCACAATTACAGTCAGCGATCATAACTTCAAAACTTCTATTCATTAAAGTATCGAGATACGCTTACTAATTTCACTAGTTAAGACAAAATAACTTTCAATAAAATACTTCGACTGACTTAATTTAATGAAGAACTATCGGTGCTCTTTGTTGAACTAGAGCAAGTAAACGATAAATAGGTTTGTTAAATTAACGTTGTTAATATTGTTAATGCATGTTGAGAAAACTATGTTTTTCCATCCACACGACACGAACAAAATAAGTTTTATGAGTGGATCGTTATAGTCTCAAGCAATTGAAACAGTTGTTTATCTAGGAAGTATGTCACAAATGTGAGGAAAAGGAACATTGCTTTAAAAAATTGGTCAGTTGATGAAGCGAAAGAACGACAAAAATAGAGGCACGTTTCGTACCTGTTTCTAGGATTTGACGTGTTGATATAGTAATACCTACATTATTAACAAAGCGAGACGTTAAATATTGTTTGTTTGTAACACAATCAAGTCGCAGCAAAAAAAAATGTGTATTCATAGTTCATCTCCTGTAAGATTCTGTAAAATTCGACTGCTCAACGGGAAAGAGTGAAACCCGCACAATTTCCCGAACTTGTTTCAGTTTCCGCACACACGCACATAGCCATACTAAAATATTCATTATAATTATATATTTTCCATATTTTGTTTAAATAGGTTATCCGTAATATTATAATTGATTTAATTTTAAGTTATGCTTAAATTATATAAATAATATTAGACATAGACATGAGAAAGTTATTCACCTAATGATAAACCTCATTTTTGTACATGTACTGCAAAGTGACACTGCGCTGAATATTTCAAATTCATATTTTATTTAATAAAGTGGAAAAAATTACTCTTCAGAAAACATTCACAAAAGGATATTATTAGAATATTACTAACTAATATTCCCAATTGAATCTTAGGTTCGTTCAAAAGCTAAAAGAAGTCCTAATAAAATACCGTCATTGATTAATCTATTGAAGAACTATCGGTGCTCTTCGCAGAATCAGAGTAGGTAAACCTCTTACCGTAAAATTACTTTATTAAATAAGCTACCGTCCACTGGGCTTCCAAGCTTTTTTCTCCACAGAAATGTTTTTAGGAGCGGGCCCATTCTGCCTACAAAATAGGTCCTCCGAAAATTCGCGGTAATTGTTGTTTATCTCGACAACTTTCTGAGGTTCCTTGTTATTAATGGTGTTATATAATGTCAGCGCGTAGTAGCTTTTAATTATTTTCTGGCTGCAAGGGACTGTTTGTGTCTTCGCGTCAACTCGAGCGGACATTTTGCCTTTATGCAAGATTTAACTTTAATATTATTGGTCGATTGCGGACCTTCATTGTTTTCTCTTAGAATTTTGTAAGCTAGCTTAAAATATCGCTGGTGCTTTAAGGACTCTGATAATGTCCATTCCATTTAATGGGGGAAAAGAATAAAATGCGAGTAACCATAGAATTTTTATGTACTACATTTTCAGATAATTTAATTATAATAGTAATATTTAGACTCTTGATGTCAAAATCGAACTTTTTTTAAATATTGTCACACTTTTACAGCGTTTAAAGTAAATGACTTACTTTTAATTTAATGATGTGACGCTTATTACAGTAAACACTCAACTAGATATCAAGCTATCACGACTACCAGAAACTGCTGCTTAGAAGAACGCACTAAGTGCAGTCAAATTTTTCATCATTCCCTTGCTTCCAAGTAATACGTAATAAAAAGCTAATGGGGATGTCGACTCAATTTTTTTATGATGTCAATCAATTCGTTTTCTCATGAGAATCAAATGTCTATATTGACAAAATTTAGAATCGAACACTAGGAACGTAAAAAATGAGAGTCAAAGTCGTGCGTATCTACTGAGCTTTAAAACGCCGCGCCCCATACAAATTGGACAGAACATCTGACGCCACTTGTTCGAAATGTAAAGAATTTAATGGTATTATTTAAATTACTATTGGACGATAAAAAAAATCATTGAATTGGGAAAACTTTTAGATGCAGTATTTTTGTGGAAATGATATGTTTTTTGTGAATTTAATTTTATTGTGTTAATGTGATCTTCTTAAAACTGTATAACGACAGAAATTATGTATTTTGTATTTCATGCAACTACGCAATTGAGTTATACCTTATTAGGCCGGGGCAGATTTTGTGTAAACATAAAGTTTGTTCTCGGGTCTTGGGTGTTTGTGATGTGTATCTGTGTATGTCCATGCCACCTGCGACACAGGGAATCCTAGTGCGGGGGTATGAGTGTGTAAGCGTTTATGTTTATGTTTATTTGTTTTTCTGCAGTTCACCCAGTGATCCAAGTACCGAATCAGCTAGTGGGTGCTCCGCTCGGCACAGATGTCACGCTCGAGTGCTACGTCGAGTCTTCTCCCAAATCCATCAACTACTGGGTTAGAGACTCCAGTAAGTAAGAACACTTTTAGCACACATATTACATAGCTCTCGTGGGAAATTTTGTCTGGGTAGGAACCACGGCCTTGCCAATTAGCCGCCGAGCAGTGTCTTTTAGTATGTTCTAATAAATATCTTAACAGATATTTGGTATCCAGGCTACGAATAAATCTAGGTACTATGTACCTAAATCAGTAAAGCTTAATAATAAATGTAAAAATTAATGTTACTGCCTTACTAATAAACACTGGATAACGGTTGAATAATTACAAAATGTTTCGTCTTTTTCGATTTAGTTTAAAAAAACATTGTAAAACTATAGTTAGTAAGACCCTTAGTGATTTGCACGACTGCACTAAAAAGGAGTTTTAGGATTCATGCATGTTTGTGTGTATGTGAGTTTCTTTATTCCACCATAACTTTGAAATGCCCGAACAAGTTTGGATGTATAGGGGAGTATCGTTAGAATCCATACACCATTTCGAGTGACACGGGTTAGGGCATTACATCGACTTTTTATCAGATCAATTTTATAGCGAGTGTAATATAAAAACCGTCAAAAACTAAAAAATAAAACTAAGTATCGCAATTGGTAATCTAATTTCATACCAAATTCTTACAAAAATCACGATTAAATTATTTTTAAACAATAACTTCAAAACAAACTCTAAAAAGATGATAATAGAAAATCTATAGACATTCCATGTAACTCCCTACGGTCTACATATCGTATTTCACAAAAAATCTATTATTCAACGTTCCTTTTGTCAATCCATAAGGGGTCTGTTTCACTATCAAAAGTTTAACAAGTTAGACTCCAAATTCACTACAAGTTGTTAAATAATACAGTATTTGACGTCAAGGCGAAGCGGCGTAGCGGTGAGAAACTAAGAAGCCTTGTGCCGTGTCCAGCGTTAGTTTACTAGTCCCTAAGGAGCATCCCGTCGGTTAGAAGCGATGGCAACGACACGCGAATGCCTCTTAAACCACTAACTTTAATCGCAAGTGCAAAAGTAATTTAAGCTGGAGCCATTTTGAGACAAAGACGCTCATTACTGGCAGACGTTTTTAAATAGGAATGAGATATAGGATGTTTCCAGAAAAAGAATATTGTTTGGACACTAAAAAAAGTGTATGAAATCGTAGTTTTTATCTATATAAATAAATCATATTGAAGTGTCAGTTTGTATAATATCAAAATAACAGCTTTTACTAATGAAAGTATGGTACATTATAATAAACACAATTTTTAAAATTTTTGTCTGTGTGTCGGTCTGTCTGTTCCGGTTAATCTCCGAAACGGCTGGACCAATTGCGAAAGGATTTTCACTGGCAGATAGATGATGTTATGAGGAGTAACTTAGGCTACGTGGGCAAAGCCGCAGGGCACAGCTAGCTAGATAGGCAACGGGCTACGCATAATATCATCTGGGCAAAAAAAAAATACCGTTTGAACTTTATATCCGAGTTATTATTATTATTAATAATTATTATTAATCAGATTTAGATTTCTTAATTACGTAATATGATGTTTTTGATATAAAATGCGAAGTAATTTCAATTTTACTTTGAAATGGAGACGATTACGACATACTTCTGAATTTCTGATCATTATCCATTTTAAGTACATACTTTTTCTCTGCTACGTTTTTTTTATCTCCTGTAGCGATTGATATAGGATTAAGATCTCGGCGTAATTATCTAAAGCTACTTAATTAACTTATAGCCGTATCAAAAGATAAAATACGGCTAGGCAATTTGCTGTATCTATTTTAGCTAAATCCACTTAAGAGATCAAAGATCAAAATGATTAAATAAATCTACTCAAATTTTAAGAGACGTCGACGTAGATTATTTACTACAGTAGAGCTATTAATCTGCACTGATAACAATGAAGCAATGCTTGTATCAGTTCTCGCTTGAGATAATCTCCGGAACTCGTTCAATCGATTTCAAAATATATTTTTTGTTTGTAAACTTACAAGCATTCCAAAAACAAATTGGTTAGTATTAGTAAATCTGTTTTAACAATCGAACTATGTGTTATATTAATCCATACTAATCCATACTTATATAATATTATAAATGCGAAAGTAGGTAGTAAATTTGTTGGTTTGTTGATTTGTTGGTTTGTCCTTCTTTCACGCAGTAACGAAGCAACGGATCGACGTGATTTTTGGCATAGATATAGTTTATGGACCGGAGAGTAACATAGGATATTTTTTATCCTGGAAAAATGCATGGTTCCTGTGGGCCCGCGGTTGAAAACCGTGAAGTTAGTGTGACATAAAATTGACATTGACAGCTGTCAATAAAGTTTTATGATGTTGACAAGTTGATTTAATTTGACAGATCGGTTTGATGGTTCCTGTGGGAACGCGGGTGAAAACCGTGGGCAAAAGTTAGTGTACTTATAAAGTAGAAATGTATGGTATAATTGTACTCGTTTAACTGTATAATAACTGTATAGCATTTAATGCATCTAAAAGTACTGGCTCAACTGAGGAAAACGAGCGATAAAAATATATTCTAGCCGTATGAGTAGTTTCAGTGAGCATTGTCAATCCTGTTTTTTATCATCAGAACTTCAAAAGTAATCGTGCTGGGTTACAAAGAGAAACGTTATTTGTACTCATATTTTAGGACGCCTTAGATGCAAACGCCAAGTTTGACGCATTTTCCCACATATGTGTACGAATCTTAACTGCACTTACTTATGTACAAAATTACACAGATGCGAAGAAAACTCTAAATTGCTAAGAATAAGAATGAAATGTTATCTGTTTGTATCTTCGTCTGTGTCGTTTTCATATCGTACTGGACCAATTTAGATTACATTTTTGCATTGAAAATACACTATACGTAAGTACCACATAGGTGCACAAGAATGCACACATTTTGTGGGAAAAGGTAAAGATTCAGAGCGATTAGGTGTCGTTATTTGAAATGCGAGTAGGTATTAATTTTGATGGGAGAAAAAGGTGCCGCACTTAGTTAACAATTAATGTAGTCAACTATTTAATACTACACTAAAAGCGCTGATATATACACGTTAGTCACAGATCTCCTTAAAATGCCTTCTTTTCACCGAGCATATTTCATAGGGCATATAATTAAAAATTTTGGCAGCAGACTCGCTGGGCGGGTGACGCTTGCAAGTAATGAGATATTAAGTTTTAATTTACGATTGAGTCGGTTTTAGTCTTAAGAAAATTGACCTATTGTGGTGAAATAAGACAATGGTCGTTAGTGCCGAGTGAGTGGACTGGTGGTTACGAGCGACCCCGAAGGAACTAACAATGCTTTTATAATTTATACCCAACGGATGTTTGATATTACCAAAGGCATTATCTTTATAACTTTATGTTCTATCTAATAACGAGTAGGGAAATTTTATGGTTTCCTTATTACAATAGGATTTTTGTGCTTTAATCTTTATTCGTTTTGAAACGAGTATATTTTTAGTATTTTCATATACTTTATTCGAGTTATGTAGGTACATTAAAACTTTGATTTATTTCGTGTACCTATTTATTGCAAATGCTTTTGACAAATATTGAAATTATTAAATTTTGTAATTTTAGTTTGTAAACACTTCTAATAGGTATCTATAATATAAATGTTATTGATGACAATAAGGACGTTTGATATGAATAAAATACAGAGTTTACAGATTTCGCCCACAGCTTCGCCCGCGTAGTATATATCTTTATAAATTGTACATACGTGTTACTCTCATGTACCTATAAGAAACTATATTACTGTGAAGGTTCATCAAAATCAAGAATGATAACTTATCAAGAATGATGTTTAATTACGTGACTTATTTAGGTCTTTAGTATTCACTTTCACCACAGCCGTATTTCCAACTCTAAATTGAAACTCATCCTAGAATATCTTGATCAAAGTTTTACCACTAAAACCTGCCAAGATTGCGTCAAAACCACTGTAGCAATTAGTGAAATTGTGTTTAACACTCAGCTTTTAAACACAAGCCCGTAACTTAATATTCCCAAACAAAGGTACATTTACCATCCTCACACCTCCTTTCAAAGAAGCGTGCGATCATTACACACCACGTCCGTGCGGTTATTTGAGTATGAAATGTTCGTTTATTCAACTGATGAATCCATATTTTATTCATATTGTATGAGCACGAAGCTTCTCCACACTTGCCCGACTTTCATATGAAACTTTTTACTCGTGTGATTTATTCGCATAATTATTATCATTGTTATAGTTACTGCGTTATATTTTGAATTGTTTTGGACAAATATACACTAGGTAAGTATTGAGTTAAAGTCAAATTAATCCTACATTTTATTAAGTTATTTATGTAGGGATAAATAGAACTTTGATTATTCAATACTTGTTCCATCTATGTGACTAATAAACAAGTTGATGTAAAAACACAACTGTCCTAGCCAATGTCACTCGGGATGATGTAATGATTCTAACGATATCCCTTACATTGAACTCTGCTCAGGCATTTAAAAGTTATGGGGAAATAAAAAAACTCACATATATAACATGAACCCTTATCCAACTACACCATTACACTACTTTGGTGTAGTCGTGTAATAAGTGTAATTTCGTAGTTTTTTTCTCCATAGGTACCTCGAAAGATTTTTATAACAGCCTATCCAAACAGTTTTCACAGAAAATAATTTTAACTCACACAGCTGATTTTATGCTTCTAAATCTAAGTCAAATGTTGTAAAAAAATACGTGAACTACTTTGGTTGATAATATCTCAATGACGACAAACTAATACTAAAAAAAATATGAATAAACGGACTGACAAACGACATCATAACCATCATCATCGCTTAAAATAAACTATGGTTTAATTAAGACTCCGTGCCGTTTAATTAAGAGTGCAATAAACTGGAATTATTATAGAACTTTGAAAAATTGCACCACTTTACGATAGTTGCATTTCAATCATCTATCCAGTCACGCAGCCACAAGATCGTAATTCAGTGGCATAAAACCAAATGCACCTCAATAACATTGGAAAGTAGAAACATTACCTCAGGGAATCATAATAAAGTTTCACGTTATACGTATCTCCACTGGAAAATCCATTAACACTTACTCGAGCGGAAATAAACCAGAGTAACTAAGATGTTGTGTGCTAAAAACAATAAATATTTCTGTGTTTTCTACAGAATAAATAAAAGAGATTAACTGTATAACTCAACTAATACTACTTTTTTATTTCAATCATGTTCAACTGTTTCTTATCAGCTAGTGACTGAAATAGCTATCTATACCTATGAGGATGTCAGTGTTTCGAGAACAGTGCAGTGCCGCGCAGGACTTTGGTATTTAAAACTCAGCGTGTCGCTGCTATCGTTAGGTACTAATTGCAGTTTTTTTTATGTTATTAGGTAACGAGACGAGCTGGTCGTTTGCCTGATGGTAAGCATAACGCCGGCCCATAACAATTGCAGTGCCACCCAGAACTTTGAAACACAAAGGCCTGCGCGGCACTGCAATGCGCTCGTTACCCTGAGACATTAGGTATTAAGTCTCATAAGCCCAGTAATTTCACTGGATACTCTGCTTATCAAACCGGAACACAGTAATGCTTGCACACTACTGCTTGGCGGCAGACTTCACGAGCAAAGCGGTGGTAACAACCCAGACGGACACTCGCAGAAGAGTTAGTCCTCCCACTAACAACAGTTAGGCTAACACTAGGAAATATCTTTATAGTCGTGCATTAATGACGCGTTACCGCATCTTGTCTTTCATTTGGATCACGGATCTTAACTCTAGCTCAAATTGGAGTGACTTTCCGCTTCAAGTCAAATTGTCGCTACGCAAGGTTACCGCTTCATCGTGGTGGAACCTTGTGGAGAATTTTACCAATAAATATTGGTTAAATTCTTTCACCTACAAGTTTAGTATACAATCGCATCGTTTCAAATAAGCCTTATTTCTCTTCGGTGTAATGAGCTGGGTTGAGCTACGTTGTACTCCGTCCCAAGCAGCCGTCGGCGGTTGCGCAAAGTTCGCTATTCGGCAGTTGTCGCGAGAAATTTACGGGTTAATTTTCAATGGGCCACGGTTGAGCTTCTGGGAGTTTTAAGTTTCACATTATGCTTGGCTGGAATGAGAGTCGAGAATGTATTTCGTGAAGTAAGAAGTTTTTCTTGAGTAAGATTTTGTTTTATTATTGAGAAACTAAATCATGTTATTCAATCTATTATTATTAACTATAGCTGCTGCCCACGGTCTCACCCATGTGGAGGTATTGGATTTCATGGGTTTTTTTTTGCGCGGAACCCTAATTGCTTTCAAAAATTAAAGTAGCCTAAGTTATTCCTTGTAACATCAGCTATCTGCCAGTGAAAGGCCCGTCAAAATCGGCCCAGCCGTTTCGGAGATTACCCGGAACAAACAGACAGACAGACAGACAAAAATTTTAAAAATGGTTGTTGTATTATAGTTGTCGTATCTACTTACTTATGCATTTGGTATAAAGTTTTTATTTTGATATTACAAACAGACACTTCAATTTTATTTATTTGTATAGATATAAAAGATGAATTTGGCAGCTGTAGAAAAAGTAGGCAATGGTAATATATGTAATTGCTCTAAAGTCATAATGGAAATGGAAAAGCTATTTCCATCGCCTAATCTACAAGTTCATCATGAGATGTAAAATAATCTGAAATCCATTATTAGAACAGAATTTAAATTAAAGTATCAAATGACATAAGAAACGATTATTTTAGATTGATTTATGACTGAAGAAGATTTCACATAATATACCGGTTGATAACTTATGTTTATTTTCAGAAAAACCATGAGTCAATATTATGTTTTATTATTTATTTATTTTTATTCATTTTATTAATATGGTTTTGAAAATAAATATGTACTTAGTGTTTTCAGTGAACATTTATTGACTTTTTTCCGTTCAGTGGTTTCATAAAATGCAGTACAATGTGACACTACTTATCGGAAGAAATGAGTTAAAAAATATTATTGTTATTAATGTTATATAATTTTAAAAAAAGAAGTAAAATATTGCAGCATGTAGATTTTCTCAATTATTTTTCCAATATTATTTACTGTACCTGTATACTAGCCACCAGCCCCGGCTTCGCACGGATAATAGTTTAAGACTTTCATATAAATTTACAATAGCCCTTGGACCCCCTTAATTCGATCCTGTTGCAAAATATGTTCTTAGCTGACATCTTCTACCTATAACCTACCTGCCAAAATTCTGTTTTATAGGGCAAATAGATTTCGAGATTTCGTGTTTACTCAGTGAGTGGGTGGCAGAACAAGGGCACTAAATTTAAGGGCACTAACTTATTAATAAAATGTTTCTGACGTTATTACTCAAAAGGCATGACTTTGAGGTATCATTGATTTTTTTCTTAAAGCTTCAATTAATACCCAAGTTGCTATACCAATGTAAAATACTATTTCTGCTAATACATTTCACATGTCCATTTTTTGTACTGTTATATAATGAGAAAAGGAGGTCGTTTGCCAGAGTAAGCATAAACCAGCCCATAACAATAATTTAGAACTTGCGTTGTTTTGCTTACATAACGGTGAAGGTTCGTATCACGGTCATCTTAGAGTGAGATCTAAATAAGCTAGTTAATACGTTAGGTAGAAAGGCTTGTTAAATATTTGAAATCTTATCAAACTTTACGTTTGGAAAGTTTTTAGTAAATTTCGTAACGTTGCGACCGCTGACATAGATTTCTAGTGACAATACGAATGACGGTTCTTTAATACAAATGGCGTAGCCGCGAGAGATCCTCAAGGGGTTCGCTTTTCCGTCAAGTGTGACGCATTACTTTTAGAGGACGAACTTTGAAAAGGGCAGCTCTGAAATTGTAAAATAAAACATATGTCCAGCCGTCAATGTAATGGATTTAACATTGATAGAAGAGAACCTGTGATTTTCCTCTCATAACTCAGGTGTAAGTTAGGTAATATAACAGTGATGCAACACATTTTGTTAGTGGAGGACTAACTCTTCTGCGAGTGTCCGTCTGGGTTGTTACCACCGCTTTGCTCGTGAAGTGTGCCGCCAAGCAGTAGTGTGCAAGCATTACTGTGTTCCGGTTTGATGAGCAGAGTATCCAGTGAAATTACTGGGCTTATGAGACTTAATACCTAATGTCTCAGGGTAACGAGCGCACTGCAGTGCCACGCAGGCCTTTGTGTTTCAAAGTTCTGGGTGGCACTGCAATTGTTATGGGCCGGCGTTATGCTTACCATCAGTCAAACGACGAAAGCTCGTCTCGTTACCAATTAGCATAAAAAAAACACCATTCACTTAGTACGCAAACTCGTACCTATAGTTTTATGTGTCTAGACATATACTTCATAAGTTAAAAGATCAGAAAGCTCCGATTTCGGTGGTTTTTACGCTATCATTGTTCCATCATTTTATGCCGTTACAAAAACTCAATACAAGATGATATCGCATCTCGTAGGTAAGAAAGTTATCTCGCAGTCCTAAAACTGGTATTTTATGGTCGAAATCCTCTTTTATCTGACAACAACCTTTTCGAGGACTCTTCCACAAAAAGGTGATTTTTTTTCATGCCTTTATGTTGGGTAAACGTGTTTGTAGCTACATTTTGCTTCTAGAATCATGATAAAAATATGGCAATCAAGCGATAGTACTGTATAGTGTAGGTAAGTTTACAGGACTACTGGCGCGTAAAGACTTTAGTTGAATACTAAATAAATAAACCTAGCTTCGTATAGTTATCCCAAGTAATACACATTTCAGAGTCAATATCTGCTTCTTGTTACTTAATCAATTAGTATTTTAGAAATGATTATACATTTTTTTGCATTAGACTATGAGCATAAATTAAATGTATTATACAAACGTAAAACACGTGTATATATATTAGTAGGGTGTAAGATGTGTGTATGTTTATAGGAGTTTTATAATTAACTAGTTATATATTATTTTAGATTACATAGTTTTTAAGTAATCAAGTGATGTACACTATTGTCCGCAACATTTGTTTTTACATTTCCTCTCCATTCAAAGGTTACCTGTAAGAAATTGCTTATAGCGATAAGGCCGTCTATTGTACAACCCTATTTTATTTGTAAGTTGCTATTTCTATTGTACTTTTTGGTGTTCAATAAAGAGTTTTGTATTGTATTTAAAACGTAGTTGTTGTGAACATCTGAAAGAGGTAGAAAAAAATATTAATTGAAAGTAACTGAGCCTTGAAATTAATGCAGATTCGTTTTTTCCCGGCTCTTGTTTTCCTTAACATACTGGTGAAAAACAACTTTTCTTTAATCTCTTTCTCTAATCTATACAGAAGCTGACCGCTCATAGACGCACTACTTTCAATATTCGATCCTTCACTCTACATAACATAACAAGACATAACTAAAACTTATTATACAATCACGCCGCATCACGCGTACTAACATGACAGAACTTTACACAGTTACATTCTGTGTTTCTGTTAACTCTCCATTCAATTCGGATTGCCTCAACAGGCAGCAGTTACACTTATAATAACTTCTGTCGAATGTCCGCTGCAGCGAAATATTAGGTAAAGACGTACTTTAAACTGGAGCAGGAAACACTTCATTTTGCAGTGATATACATTAAAACACCCGCTTTGGTTCCATGCATTAGAAACAATTTTATTTTTTTTGATTAGAATTCAAAATCTCCATACTGTTTACTTAAAATCGTAATCTATTTCTGCCATTTTGATCAGAACCTAAGTTTTGCCGCTTCACGTGTAGTCTGCAAATGTTATTCCAAACGTACCCTAAAACGACGGCATATCATGCACGCGTGCAAGACATAATACAATTATTTATAAATCTATATACAAATAAATAAAATGGAAGTGTCTGTTTGTAATAACAGCTTCTTACCAAATGCATATGAAAGTACATACAATACCAAGAACAAAACAACTATTTTTATAACTTTTGTTTGTCAGTCTGTCTGTTTGTTCCGGGTAATCTCCGAAACGCATGGGCTGATTTTGACGGGATTTTCACTGGCAGATAGCTTATGTTATAAGGAGTAACTGAGGCTACTTTTATTTTAGAAAAATAATTAGGGTGTTGCGCAAAAAAATACCACGAAATCCAATATCACCGCGTGGGTGAAACCGGGGGCAGCAGCTAGTAAATTATAAATTCTATCGAAACGCCCAATTCTACACTGTCTTGCGAGATCTTAGGAAAGTGGTGTTAAATCTGCCAACTTTTTTCGTACCTACTACAACTACAAAGTAGTTGATAAAGCAGTTAAAACGACATTTAAAGAAGCGTGTAGCACTTTTAAGTCTAACGTAACTTATGCTTATAGAAAATGCGCAACGATCACATGTATGGTTCTGCCTAAGTAGTATTCTCTTTAGAAACGTCTCTAGAGGCGTTCCCGCTGGAAACAGCGAGTGCCGCGTAATGGACGAAGAGGGAACAAAGCTTTCTGGGGTTCCTTGCGACCTAATGAAGTTATGTCTTGCACGTGCACTTGGTACAGCGCTTTGTACTGCGGAGTTTTGGATATATATTAATATACCTACAGGTCTTACTAATATATACAATGGGCAATGGCTGTCATTACCATAAACAACTATTATTCATAGACTACTAAAGGATACTACGTATCATACGGACATGATGTCAGGCCAACGATTTGGTATCTGATTGGCTGTGGTAATTTAGGTATTTTTGTCGTCGCAAGGTTTTGGCCTTAGGCAATGCATTCATTAGTACCATTTATTTAAAACCTGTTTAAGTCAAAAATGGTGGTGCGAAAAAAAAATATTATTTATTTTTAGAACTCTTTGAAAAAGTGCTTTCGACTGTTTCTGTCGGTTACCAAGGACCTCTTTTGACCATGTCCTTTCATTACAAATATCTGAAGAAGTAAGAACTTTTTATTTATTTTTGGTAATTGTATTAAAAACCTTAAATAAAAAATAAAGACGATTTTTATAATTGGAACAACTCTGAAACCATATTTTGTTTTACTTTTGTTTCTGTTCTGTCATATAATTAGGGCAATTCTTGTGCAGAAATTAATTATTCTGATCAAATTCAGTTTTAAAGATATGCCTTTAAAGGCAGGGCTTTAAAGGCTAAATTCGCGGCACTCTATACCTTCCATCATCGAGGTAGAGATGGTGGAGTGCAGCTACGTGGCAGCATGATAGCTCTCTAGTCTCTCAAGTCTGCGCTCTGTAACTTCTCTAACTACTACTTACCTAAAATTTTAGGGAATAAATGAAATGAGAGCACTCATGTTTGTTTGCCACATGTAACCTTGTTTTACAAGAGTTGTATCACACTCTGGACAGGAGCCATTATACCTGGAACTGAACTAAGTATTTTAGATGGCATTTGCGCTTGAGAGTTATTCTAGGCTAGTAGTTTCATAGTTAGCGTAACTTATGCTCCACTGCAACTACGAGTAGAACATTGTGAGCTAGGCACACTGACATAAACTACTGTGCAACATTCATTACTTTCACAAAGTACTTAACATTACATAAATTCTATAAACGTTGATGAACTCGTATTATACAAAAGACGTTCTTGAAACGATCGGTCACAGTTTGATTAACATGGATAATTTAAGCTTTTTTGTGAAATAGGCCTGAAAGTAGGGAAGCTCTTGGGCACTAAAAAGTTTCCCTAATAGTCTCCTGAGGATCAACTGTAGGAAACTATGCTTTTGAGGCCCGTAGCGCTAATTATCAAAACGCATTAAGGGCCCAAGTTGTTTTACGTCTGGGTTATGATCCATGGAGGAGCGCGGGCATTGTCGACCGCGCGGGCCGTATTCAGCCTTTTGTTCTGGTGCGAACTTGCGCCGAGTGACTGGCGCTTTCACTCCAGCCCATTGCGAAAACCAACCCGAGCACTGCAGGATCGTCATTTTCATTTGTCATCAATCTATGTTAGGGCGGCTGACATGTAAGTGTTAATTAAGCAGGCCTCACTCGAGCGTAATTAAGAGTGTTACAGTGTTATTTTAGACATTAATTGAGATGAAATTTCTTGTTATAATGAAACGGGGGAGGCTCGGGTTGTCGAGTAATTTTGTTCGAAGGCCATCTTCGCCGCACGTCGTAAAGCCGAAGTACACGGGAGAGTAAACAAACCGAAGTTTCGATCGAAATGAAGATTAGGAAAGGCGTTACTGGTGTTATCGTTTCCTTGTAAAGTTCACAGCGGGTGAAGTCGACTTAAATTAATGCGCTTTTAAACGATTCCCGTACGTTTTAATATGGTTAAGCTTGTTGAAATAATATCTCTTAGTTGCTTTATTGAGTGTAATAAAACAGTCTCTTATATTGAGTTGAGTGTTTAACACGGCGGGCGGTGCTCCAGTGTGTTTGGAAGAAAGCTAGTCGCTTTATCATTTGCGGACAACAGGCACTCGAGGGTTATGTGGCTTGGAGAGGCGGTGAACGACATACTTAGGTACCGTAATGTCGGGATTGTTTGGCCCGCGTTTGAAGGGGTGCCTGGGAGGAAATGTTGGCGATTTGGTGCTCCTTGAAAAATATCGTTTCCCCCGCTACGGAGTGTTTTGAGTGACAGCTGGGACATTGTTTGCCTTATCTTGCAACCTGGTACTAGACTTTATAGCCACAGGTTTAATTTAAAGATTTTACGTAAATGTATGCATCTCAAACATTTTGGTGGCAACAGGATTCGAACTTGCGTCTGTTTATATTTACGTAAACATCCGCTAATGTCGGCAAACATTCATTCGTTACTCTAAAATTACGGAAAATAAATAGTATTTATTACAAACTCAGTCCTGATGGTGAGATGGACTAGATTTGTTTCTGACAATATATTTAACGTTCAGCTCAAACAAAAAACAACCCAAATGCAAGCTGTACTTACTGATGCAATTTCAAACCATTTTGTGTTGTTTTTTTATTTTTATAGAATCTGTAGATTTGTACCTAGAACTTAACGCTGGCGAAGTTTAAAATTTGTTTAAAATCACAGCCTCTATAATTAATTTCCTTTGCCCTGAGCTTAATAAACTGACTGTGTTATTACATGGACAGGTGAGTCAACGTGACTGACTTGAAGTCCACGTTGGACTCGGTCACGTAACTTACATAAAATATACTTGACATTGGCGAAATTGTGGTTAACATTCCACAGAAGCCAGGAAATAAAGAAAGAAGAAGAAGAAAGAAGAAGATAAAATATACTTTAAAACAATAATTTCTTTCCCAGATGAGATGGTGATATCATCCAACAAGTACGAAGTAGAAAATACTGTAATTAGCTCGTTCGAAAGCCGCATGGCTCTGACGGTACGCAAACTGACGTTATCCGACGTCGGGGGCTACAGATGTGTCGCGAAGAACTCGCTAGGCGAAGTTGACAGTGTTATTAGACTCTATGGTAAGGAAATTTTAATTAAATTTTGATCCAGGTAATACTGATGTGAAAATCTCATCCTTTTCCAGCAGACAAGCATAACTGCGATTCTTTCTATTGAGTAATATGCGAAACATTTTCGTTTTTGAACTTGGTGGTCTCGAGTCATAATAAATTAATAAACAACAACAGGGCTGCTTCAAGGAGCGAGTGAATAGGTATATATATTCTAGGCAAGCGTGCTTCATCGTCGAACGCATCGTCGGGTGTCCCTTACCACTAGGTAAGGTAGTGTTCAAACGTAAGCCTATATATTGGATAAAATAACTAAGATTTTGTTTCATTTGTTTATTATTTTACAATTATATGCAATCCACCTTGAAATGGAAAAGAATACAACACAAGAAAAGCGTAATGCTCGTGTCTGAGGTAGATCATACACAATTACGATTTGCCTTCGTGGCACGTGACTATAGTATCCAACAGGGTGCGAAACGTACACCCTCCCTGGTGCGAAGCACCGCACAAAAGTTGGACGTTGCGACAACAAATTGCCATATTGTATGATGTACCTAACAACTAAGCCACTGTTAGTGAAAAGGCATATTTCCGTGCATGCACGTGCAAGATAAAAAAATTCAGTCACGCATTTAAACATCAGACGGTATCAAAGGAAGAGTTTTCTGAAACCGTCTAATATTTCCTTGACGCTGGTGACGTAACACACATGGCTATTAGCGCGCCAGGTATTATACGTTCCTTCTATCGATCTCTATTTTAAGTCACAGACGAGTTTTAGGGGACTAAAATCTGAACTGCCAGTCTGAAATTTGGAAACGTTCGGAGTTTACGAAAATGTGTGAAATTAGGTCGTGTAGGTTCTTATTTCAGTATAAATATTCATAACGTTTTCTTACATTTTCATGATAATTACTGTGTGTATAATTAAACCTCTTTTATAAATTCAGATGTTTCAACACTTTATCCTATGATCGTGTAATTAGTTACCTACATCAGTTTTCCATTATAATATAATTATCAAGTTTGGAATTATAAATAATAATTAATACTAACATCTCAAACAAATATTTTGAGCGGTGAAAATGTTATTATTTTACGTATTTTGCGTATGTATTAATCAACAATATATAATTATTAAAATTTTGTACCATACATAAGCATTAGGCTAATTACTACAAGTAATCACAATCCCTATAAAAGTTATTTGGTCTGCGAGAACCAAATTTTTTACATCACACTGTGATATGGTGCACAGTTTATAAATCTTTTACCACATTTCAAATTTCATTTGCAGCATCGTGCCCCTGTTGCAATACTTCCAAGTATTAAACTAATTGAATTAGAAAAAAAGACGATAGCAAAACTTTGCATCCGAGATCTCAAGAAGAATAACCAATGCCATGTCATGACGGAAATATGACCAATTTTCTTCATGACGCATGTCACACTCGTATCTACGCATTTTTATTCGTAACGGCATCATATTGCACTATGTATCTAGGTTACCTATCTTGTATAATAACACCTCGGAATTTTTATAACAACATCAATGATTGTAACTTACAAGTGACTTGCATTTCCACAGATATTCCCGGCCCCACTACGAAAAACACAAGTCCAATGTCAAAGAAAGAAGACTACAAATATTCGACGCCGTTAGAAGGTCCTGACAATCAGTACGGTTCAGCCGAGAGATCAGACGACGAGGACGAAAGAGAATTAGCTACGGAACCCGATAGGAACTCCAATAGGTTACAAATAAACAACACTAGGAACAAGTCTAGTTATTCACCGACAATTACTATACACGAACAGAAACTGAGCAACAAAGTTCGTAAAATTATTAACAAAATTGAAATAGGAGAAGGGGAGCTCGGCGCAAACAGTTCCGCATCTAGCTCTATTACATTAAGTTACATTCCAATTGCATTGTATTTTGTAACTCTAATAATTTTAGACTTTACGTAAAATGTTGATACAAAACTGGCAACACATATTTCCTGTTAAACACTAAGCAAATACAAACCAATAATAGTATGTTGTAAAATTAAATAATTTGTATTGGTACCAATATACATAAATACATCGTATTTATGTTTACGAATGCTAACTAATAGATATCATGTAACATAGCCGTTTTAAGCCTGGCATGCCACAATTAATAATGCCCGTGTACTTGATTTCTGTTGGTAAATGTAATTACATGAATGTAATTATGTTGTGTTCGATACGCAATGTAATAGCGTATGCGTCCCTTTCCTATTTGGACATATCAATAGGCATGTTGCATGAAACACAAGATACATAATTACTGTCGTTATAAATTGTAAAGAAATTAACATAATAAAAATGAAATTCTTATTAAAATAATATATAATATCCCCAAACATACTTTGACCTACTGCTTGTAAAAGTTTCCTGAATTCAACATTTCTTTATAATCTTATAGTAATTTAAATGATACCATCAGATTATTTACATTTCAATGAATAAAAAAATGTATAACAACTATGGACTTAAACGCAGTTTTTCACGTCCAAATCAACAAAATGCATGTTTTTAGTACTTACAGCTTTACGGCCCGGCCCGCGTTGGACAAGAGACGTCAGATGGTGTGTTTTAGTTCAGTAGATACACCCGACTTTGACTATAATTTTTGACGCTCTTAGCGACCAATTTCCAGTTTTTTCGATATAGACACTTGATCCTCATGAGAAAACGAATTGATTGACATAAAAATGGAGTCAACATCCCTATTACGAGCCTTTTCCTCTCCCTTCAGTTAAACATTGACCATTTTTTGCTGACAGTACCCTATTTATGTTACGTTGTATACTTAAGAGTATTGGCGATTGCTTGCCCAGTCGTGACAGAGTCCTCAAACTAAACTTTAAAGAGACAAAGAGTCTTTAAATTTTACTACAACATCTTAATTGTATTTTACATTTTTTATACTATCAGATGAAGAGACGAGCTGGTCGTAAGCCCATAACAATTGTAATGCCACTCAGAACTTTGCAACACAAAGGCCTGCCCGGCACTGCAGTGCGCTCGTTACCCTGAGATATTATAAGGTACAGTAATTTCACTGACTAGTTGGGAACAAAATAATGCTTGCACATTACTGCTTGGCGGTATTCTGCACACAGCAAAACGGTGTTACCTACCCAAACGGACACTTGCAGAACAGTTAGTTCTACCACCTTATGTTGTACCTACAGTCAAGTATCGGGGCGATTGTGTGCCCAGTCATGACAGATTATCTCTTTAAATCTTACTACAACATCTCAATTGTAATTTAATAGTGTTTACAAATTAAACAGACAAACGATTATCATTCCACTAATATATTTAATCAGCTTTTAATACCGACTAACAAAATACGTTCGAAAGCTTCGTTAAGGCTCTTAACGGCAGTAAACAAAATTAATTGAACGCTTTCAAATGGACAGAAAATTGATATTGATGAGAGAGTTCCGTACTATGAAAATTAATTTCCGATTGTTATAGTAATATTGGCGTAGTTATCTACATAGTAAAGTAAATTACTTTAATATTACCGTTTACAATAACTCCTGGCTATTTTTTAACTAATAAAACAAAATTTGAAACGAATATGGCTCAATGGTGTAATCGCAGTCAATCTTATAGGTTGGGAATTCGAACCCTACAATCCAAAAATATTAGAGTTTTTAGTGAAGGAAAAAATCATATTGCAAACATAGCGTGATGAGAAGACATATTTTTCAACACCCATCTGGCTAAGTAAGTTGTAAATCTATCGCCAAGCACCAAACGGTGCTTTCCAGTAGCTAAGCTCGAGGACCAGTCCTATTTAAAATAGATAGTAAACAAATGCACAGTTGATAATTGTCGCGACCTTATTTAGCTATGTAAGATAAAATTAATCACGTTTGTGGAAATTACACCTAAACTATGTGGAATTTGACGTTTGTAAGTTGAAAATCGATAGAGTACCACTACAACACATATTACGAACAATGTTATAATAGTAACATCCTTATTCATCGAGTCTATAACATAAGTTAAAAGACTATAAAAACATGGTTATTGTATAGGCGAGCATTTAAAACGTTTAAAGATAAATGTATATTTTTAAACCGGGTTGTTAAATAAACCGGTTGCATTTGCATTAAGAGAACAATAGGCGAAATACTTGGGAGATGCCAGAAATGCCACTAAAGTAAACAAGCTCGCTTACAAACATCAAATTGTTTAATATTGTCGTGTTAGTATTAGTTTATTTTAGTTTAAATCTAGTAATTTAAAATTGTTTTTAAACTGGCCAATCAATATTCATATTGTGTTCTCCATATCAGAGAGTGTATTTGAATAGATATTAAAATCGTATTGTGAATTTAAAAACTACTAAACCTTTAACAAAACCTTTAACTACTAAAACTTTATAGTGTAAAATTATCGTCAATGCTCAGACTATTATTTTTGCATACTACAGCTGTTTTTAAACTCTATCCATTATTGGAAAACACAACAAGGTAAGTAGAATAGAAATAACAAAGGTATCTACCAATTTTTACAAACTATGTACAAAGTATTTTATTAAAATAAGGCATTTGTGCTATCATAATAATACTTCAAGTAACATTAAGTGTACGTATTTTATAAGAAACATATTCAAATTTATCTTACTTAAAACAAGGTAAAAAATCTATCAATCATACCTATGGTAAAACTCGTAAAATAACATATTATTTATCTTACCATTTGTATAATGTAAATACAATAATACTAAGTATACTTTTAATTACAGCCAATATTAAATTTCTTTATTAAAAAATATCTTCTGCAACTCCCCTCCCAGCTTTGTACTATATTATTATTGAAAAATCTCTTCCACTTACTTCAAAACTTATCAAGAAAATAACTCTTTTAAACTCTCAAATAAGCATTATTATAATATTATGTAGTAGTTAGTCAATAATGTATATAATACAGAATATCTTTATAACCTATGTCCATTGTCCTTGTAATAATTGTACTCGTATGATAAGCTATTTGCAAGAATATTATAATGAAATAAATAAATGAAAATTATAATCAAATTTGACAAATATTTTATTGCATGTAACAGAAGGAATATCCTTTTGCCATACCACCTTATAACTTTTTGTTACAAAGAGATACAGGCAAGTAAGAAAAAATACAATGATCTTGCGAGAAATCACGGTTACCAAGATTTTCGTAGTTCAGCTAATTGAGTCAACAATAACTATTGAAAAAATGCTTTACTCGTAACTGCAGTAGAGCTTATATGGTAAGTGCCAGCATGGTTGGTTGCCTGTGATGTTTGTGTGTGAAAGTTTATTCAAGAGTTGCTGCTTATTTCCTACCTATCACAAATAATAATTGCTAGCTGTGATATATTGTATGCAGACATTCAAAATCATAATCATAATCATTTATTGATAAAATACATTTCCAAGTCAATTTAAAAATAAAAACAGTTAACGCATACAATCGTATACAATCTATAAATAATATTATAAACGGAAAGAAAAAAATATACTTCAATGTCAAAACTAAAAATATAAGTATATAAGTCACACAAAAAACTTGCAATTCTTTACGAATAGCAGTGGCAATGGTCGTAATGATGATCAGTGGTTAAAACTCTATTGGATGTCCTACCAGTTACACCACCATGTCTAGGATTCTCATTCTACATGGAGGTGGAGGTGTCAGTGCAGGATTTACCTGCACTGTCCTCTGGCTTGGAGTACCCCATCTGCCAGCGTCAAACCAGGATGGTTAATGATTATGCTTTTTTCTTTCTGCTCTAAAGGAATGTATAATCAGCGGACCACGGATTTGTGTCGCTATGGTACATCTGTACCTACCAGTGATATTGCTGTAGATGGTGTAAATATTATATACTTATTATTCGAAATTGTATGCAACGAAGCCTGATTTTTGTTTAGGCTCTGAGAGTGTTGTGATTGTTCATGATACAAATTGGTAGTTTCTTTTGTGTCGGATACAACTTACCAGCGCATGATCTTTAGTCTCATGTAACTACATGCAGCCACGACAAATAAATTCAACGCAATCGCAAAGGGCTCAATTTCACGCATTGTTTATCGTAGCATCATTAGTACTTTCGTAAGTAAATTTTATGCATATCATCAGTTTTTGAGAATCAGACAAGCAACCTCTCACTTTAAACGCATATACCTTCTCCGTTCCGTCGTGGGTAAATAAAAGGACTCATTAGAGATACAACATTTTTCTAAATGAAACCTTGTACTTCTGACTTCCGTCGCCTTCCCGGTGTATAAATCATAAAGGTACCTGATATCATACGACATGGAATGTATCTACGTATAAAAAGCGGATGGTATTAAAAACGCTCTCCTTTTTGGAAATCATTTAAAAGTCAACAATATACAAAACTTCGTATATAATCCTAAAATATTCATTACACAGAAACAAAGCTTTTGCTCATATTACTTGAAGGAGGAGTTGACTTTGAGAAACCTTATATTTACTCCCAATTTATTTTCATAGCTTTTCATAGCTATTAAAAATTCTCAAACATACATTTTCAATAAAGTCTGTATGGGATTAGGAATCTGTAGGAGGTTTTAAATCTGGATATGGCTTAATGATATTATTTTATACGGACTAAATATAGCCTTTTAAAAAACTTGGTTTAAAATGATTTATTTACAAATCTAGCCAATCAAAATTATCAATCCTTTCCTTAGCAATAGATTTAAAACAGAACCGAATCACGAAACCTAACCGATCGCTACGAATAAGTTTCCAGGCCCTCGAGACTGAAAAATACGTGTGAAGTCGAACAAGTCGAATTGAACAGCCTCCGTGGTTTCCAAGTTCTCTCCTATGTGGCGGATTACCCAAACACTTCGCTCATCTTCATTATACAGTAGAACTTTGCCATTTTCACGCGCCTGCCGACTCCCACGCTGTATTGTTTTGCTATGTATGCAAATAAGCTTCGCTAAGTTACAAAACAAAATAAACTTTTTGGTTACACAGTTGTTGGCTTAGTGGGTATGACTGTATTATTTTAACACCCTCGCTGCGGCGGCGTAATAGGGTTGTTTTTGAAGGGGCTTATATTTTTGCGAGTCAACCAGATTTATCTCGGTTGTGTAATTAATTGTTTGAAATTATAACAAGTAGGATAAATTTTATATATATAATTTATTTTAAGGAGCTTAGTTTGAACTAAAACAAATGCATATTATACAATTCACCTCGTATCAACACTAAGGTGGAAAGGTAATATTTGGAAGCTTTTATAAGTCTGAATTTGAAAGAAGTAGCAACCAGTTCGATTGAAGTACGGTGGTCCTGTTACTGTACTAAAATGTTGGGAATGAATTAGCTTTAGGTATACAGTTGACATATTAACAAACTTAATTTCTGTAATAGGTACCTATGTACCATTTTTTGAGGCACACATGTTCATGTTCAACATCTATTGCATTCCTGGTGAACATTTTAAAATTTATGAAAAAGTTCGGAAATCATCCTTTAATCATTTCTGGCTATTTCTAGAATATTTCTAATACTATTTTTCGAGTGTTTTTGTGACTGTTGTATTTTTGAAAGTACACGCTAATAGATAAGAGAAAATTATCAAATGTACCTAGTGTACCACAAGGTTGCCAGACTTTCGCTATGGTTAATTAAAACTCGACTGAATCCACGGCTGTAAATTTTACGTTTTCAACATTTTTTTTGGGAAACTTTTCGACAGAACATCCACTTTTGTTTATTTATGAGCTTTGGCTACTGCCGACGGACAGCAGGCTTGACCGGCAATACTTTCACATTAATGTTTGCCATTTTTTTTTGCGATGCCAATTTACGTACCATTAAAATACGCCTGTGTTTGGGTAACCATTGTTCGGTTGTCCTTAATACTGGTTAACATACTTTTGAATTGATGACATTGTGATTGATATTTCAGTAATGATGGAGGTTTATTATTGTTTTTAATTTGGATATGACACAACATCGAAACTAATCTAGTATATCTGTAGATATCTAACAGACCACCGTGCATGGAGAAACATAATATCCAATTTAAAAAAAATTAACGTCGCTTTCACAAATAATGCTAGCGGTGAGATATCAGATTTCCAATACGTATTACCATATAACATAATAACATCAAGTCATATCAAGAATGTTACTAACTTAAATATCATTAAACTATTTTCAAGTGGTAGTATTCAGTGTTCATTCACTTACCTGTGACCACAGAGACTACAATATTCTCAATGTTGGGATTTAAAATAATGTTAATTAAACGTGATAAAAGTAGTTGCAGGTTGTTTCAATAAGTACTATATTAGTATCTATATAAATAACAGACTAGTACCGCAAGTAGCAGTATATTAAGGTGGCACTAATAACCCCTACTTCGAGAGAAAACAACCGGAGACAACAGGGTCCCTATAACGAGAAAATAATCAATCTTCCCAGTCCAGTTGGAAGCAATCAACAGTCTGTTATTGCGTCCGTCCAATCCGATAAAAGAGCCGATATATCAAAGACGTCCGCGGTTCAATTACTAGCCAACGAGCTATCTTTTAGACGCAGAAATAGGAAATGAAAATGGAGTGCAAGCCTACGACGGGCTGTGTCAACAGCAGGCTTGTACGTCGGGTTAAATCGATATCGGTTACACAGGCAAACTGATTCGACATCAACTCGCAGTTAGAGTGTCAGTTTGCGATGTGCTTGCGAAATATGCAGGCTTTTAGATGGGTGCTGATAAGATCAGAATGTGTGAACATCGATTTCAGAGACATGAGGGGCTGTGCAAGCCGCATTTATTCAAAATCATGTTTGAACTCGGTATGATATTGCCTGGGTAACTGTTAAAATTTTTTGTTTCTGTTTTCGATAGGTTCAGCGTCTCTCTTGGTAACGATGTGATCGAAGACATAGAATATGCAACTCTCAAGTGTTGCTGAAGTTTTCCAATGAACACAGATTTTTGGATTAGCTTGAACATGGTAATAGAAAAGTATAAAAAACTACCTTTTTTTTTGCTCTTCTGCGAGTGTCCGTCTGGGCTGGAACCACCGCTTTGCTCTTGAAGTCTGCCGCCAAGCAGTAATGATTCTCAGGGTAACGAACGCACTGCAGTGCCGCGCAAGCTTTTGTGTTTCAAAATTCTGAGTGGCGCTGCAATTGTTATGGGCCGGCGTTATGCTTAATCAAGCAAAGGACCGGCTCGTCTCGTTACTAATAATATAAAAAAACCTGACTTATTATTCTTTTCTCCATTCAACTGTTATAATTTTTTTTTTACTTTAGTAGTAGTAATAGTTTGGTTGTTTGTCCAATTAACCGTACTAATGCAACTCTTCGATTGCAAATCCCGGAAAAGGTCAATGATTTGTTTATCGAAAGATTTTTTTTTTCCTAACCATATTATTTAAAATATGTAAGCCAATAGAAATAGATGGTGTGATATTAACAATTATATCTCACCATAGAATATTTAAGATAAAACTTACAAATAAATTTTGTTAAAAATAAACTCATATACATTTAGATACTCACTTCCTGAATACAAGCCCCATGCCCGGTCTGAAAGAAACATAATCAAGGCGAGGTGACACGCTCATCTAATTTCGTAGGTGTCGTCGACACATATTAATGCAATTACTTGTTAAAAGCGTCGTCTAGTGCCCCGGGCGTCATATTCAAAGCAGGATCCGGCCATTGAACGGTACAAGGTACGTGAATTTGTGAATACGCCAATCTTGGTGTTTGGTAGGTACTGCGTGTTTTTTAGTCGGGAGAAATATTGGTTTGGATTTGAGTTCGTATGTCAATAGTATTTTATTTTTAGTCTTGAATTAAAAGAATTGTATGGAAATTGACTTTGAAGGGGCTGTTGGTTATTTTGGCGACAAATCATATTAAAGTGGTTTGTTTTTCATACTTCCGTTTTTTTTTCATTTATTGGACAAAGAGTATAATTTCACTCATTTTTACACATTATTGGAAAAATACGTTAGATATGAAAATCAAAGCAGACAAGCACTAAAAATGCCCTACACGTAGCGGTTGCATCGAGATTTTTCCGTCACTGAAATCACAACCTCATTTTAAGATTCGAGCTCTGATCACACCATGATCTCAATACCACGGCGCCATCATGGCTTTCGTATTATAATCCTAACTTAGCTACAGGAACAGTTGGATAATCTACAAGCTGGCATGACGGAAAATTTAACCAGCACTTGTTACTGTTGTTGTTAATCCTAAAATAATGATCGTACATCACGTGTATTTAGTGTATAACGTAAAACAGTATAATTTAAAAAAAAAATGGCTGTCCTATCCAGTGTCACTCAGGATGATATAAAGATTCTAACGATACATCCAAATCTGTTCATCCATTAAAAGTTATGGTGGAATAAAGAAACTCACATACATACATGAACCCTGAAAATATTACACTCCTTTTTGGGCAGTCGTGTAAAAACTAATTAGCTAATTTTACAAATTTACATTTCTGAAAGTACTTTCGTCCGTCTACTTAATTGCATAAACCTGCTTAATTTATAATTATAAAAATAAACACGTTTATTATCCACCTTTCTATTACGATAAAGCGAAGACGAAGGCCCTTTTCAGATTTATTCAAATATTAAATGAACTGTGCTCACGTTCTAGATTAAACCTCCTAATAAGGTTCTCCGCTCACACCAAATTGTTTTAGTGTGTTTAACGGCCAATTTGAGCAAGTTCGAGCTCATTTTGTATACATAAAGAGAAATTAGGCCATTTGTTTCTTGTCCCTTTTTATCGGCGCCTTTGTACGAAATTATTTTGGAACGCTCGGGTGAATGTCGATTTATTGAGTGAATGTAAGACAGATTTGACCGATTTTCACTCACGGCCTCGTCGACATTGTTTGGCGTTATTCCTATTATTGTTTTGCTAATGGCAATAATGATTGCGAATGAAAGTGGAGTCAGAATCTTTCTGTTTTGTTTGATTGCCGTTATGATTACAGTTGTTGGATTTATAAGTTTGTATAATATGACGAACGTTATTTTTTTGTTACAAAAGTGAAACGTACTCGGTTTTAAATGTGAATAAAATCTGTTTCTTAGAACTCTCATTATTGTCGTAAGCTTTATATTCTGGCTTAAAACATCTTAGACGCCTTAAATTATTGAGTAAGTATCGGAAATTAAGCTATCAAACATTATACGATCGAAATAAACCCTTCATTCATTGTCTTTTGACATCAGTTCAAAAACTAAGCAAAATCCAATATCTCATATTCTAATTAGTACGGAATAATTTGGTAAGCAAATAAAGAGGTAAAGCGTAATTATGATGATGGTAAATAAAACATTAAATTCAGTAAGTATTCAGGTATTGAATACCAAAAACCGTACGTAACTTCATTGGAATGTAATTTCATCCATGAACAAATCTATAAAGCATGTAAGCTTGCTTTTAATAATAGTTGAAGTAAATTTAAAACAAAACAGTTATTAATTATTGTTAATGACTTACAGGTCATTCTCCAACTCACGTGATGTGACAATAATGATTACTTTTCATTAATCCGATTTGTGACCATTCATTATTTTAAATTGGATTAAAATCCGAATGATAATGTGATAATCTCAATACGGAATGAGCGTGTTCGGAAAAAAACAATCATTAAATCTAGTGTAAACTGTAACGTTACAACCGAGAGAAACGAGTAAGAACATGATTAAAATCAGCACGCAGATCAGAACAAGAAAGGCAGTGTCTAAAGAGATTCTTCAGCTATGGCAATTTATTTCGTAGGCACCTTTGAATATGTTTTACTAACGTACATGCGTGGCGACCATTCGGAGCGCCCGCGTGTTGCTTCCCTAATGAAGAGGTACCCGAAACCGGTCGAGCAAGTAATCATAGCGAAACTTGGCAGTACAACGTAGTCATAATCTGTTTAAACATTGCTAATTTATGATAACCAATTAAAACCGATAGGTTTTAACTCAGTCTAAATCATGATTCTGTTTTTAAATGATCAATTAGTAGTCAGTATTGGTCGAATAAATCTTAGGGAGGTTAAATTACAGCGTCAGCTTAGGGGAAATTCGCCCATTCTCGGGCCGAGTGCTCCAATTCATCCCGATTGAGCTAATGTGAGAAACAGAGCGGTGCCTAGAACCGTACTAAACGAACAAGACGAGCGTTAGGCTAAATCTGACAGCCTCACATACCTACGACTAAAGCTCGCTCGTAAAGATAGTAGGGGTGCTGAATCGTATAAATAAGTACAAATTTTAAGCACTGTTACAATTACATACTATTAAAATTACGACACTGGTAAAAATGAAAACAGGTACCTATATTCTTTTTACTGTTCATAGGTAAGTGTTTGACAGATAAGTGGTTAAACAGTCAAACGAGTGACTGTTTCAGTGATGACGTGACCAAATATGGTACTACTCGTACAATTCAGAGATGGGACTACTTCTCAGTCAATAATAAATAGATCTATAATTTAAGTAAGTATTAAAATCGAAATACAGATTACGGAATCTTAAATATTATTGATTCCAATTTGTTTATATGAATCCGTACGCAAATCCTCACATAAATATGAAAGTGTATTTGTTATTTGATTTTTTTGCCCAGAGATATTGATTGACCGGAGGGTAACATAGGTTACTTCATCCCGGAAAAGTGTATGGTATGCTGGTAAAACCTAGGGTAGGCAGTTAGTTTTTTTAAACTATTTGAAACGAGGCCAGCTGGTCGTTTGCCTGATGGTAAGCATAACGACGGCCCATAACAATTACAGTGCCACTCAGAAATTTGAAACATATAGGGCTGTTTGGCACTGCAATGTGCTCGTTACCCTGAGACATTCGGTATTAAGTTTCATAAGTCCAGTAATTTCACTGGCTACTCTGCTTATCAAACCGGAACACAATAATGCTTGCACATTACTGCTTGGCAGCAGGCTTCACGAGTAAAGCGGTGGTACCAACCCAGACGGACACTCGCAGAAGAGTTAGTCCTACCACCTAGTAAAAGCTAGTTACATTATAAAAATGTAGTTGACAATGGAGCATGCTGTGGTAGAGGATACCTAATCATGCGTCACTAGATAAAACAGATATTATAGCGATTAATCCCAATTCTTCAAGCTAATAATACTTTTCAACATTCATTGATGAATTACAAATCCATCCATTTAATAAAATAACAAAGTTTTACCATCCAATTTAATCATTTGAAACAAATCACTGAGACGAATGTAATTTTTACTATTTGAGTTTTTAAATTGAACTTTATTCGTATTAGAAGCGATATCATTTGCACTTTGTTAGATTTAATGGGGCTGTTTGATCAAACTTTCTTCTAAAAGGTTGTTTGAAATTTTAATAATGCAATAAAACTGTTTAAGTGTAACCAATTTTAATACAAATTTCTAAATTTTTTATTTAGATACAGTATTTGTGGCAAAGAGTTGTATAACTCGTAGGAAAGCTATATTAATATTATTTCATCATCATCATTAGGCAGAAAACGTCCACTGATGAAAATCGGCCTCCCCCTTCATGGGGAGGCCGATTTTCGAGGAATTTGGCCATAAGAGCCCAGCACATACACGAGCACTCCAATCCAAGGTTCTTAAAACGGCCCGCATGTAAGGCATCTCAGATGAATTACGTGGATTGATAGAAATATTAGAAATCCAAACGTTCGAAATTCAACGTTCCAACACATCATTAGTGGCCGATACGACGATCCATTTCGTGCTCAGTTGACTCGAGAGGCAGAATGACCGAAAAATGGAGCGATGGCGCGTCCGGAATGGAGGGCCCGTTTGTGGGCTCGAAATCGGACCATCCTTCCACTCAATCCACGACGCACGGAGCGATGGCTTTGGAACGCTCGTGTATGGTGACTTTAATACACTATGCCTGGCAGGCGTCTTGTTGATCACAGTATACCTATTACGACGTTGACCGAGAAGAATTCTGCTGCCCATTTCCTTGATACTCTCTTAGTGGCTGGTTGCGACCACCAGTCGAAGCTATTGGGCACCGCATGGTGCACGCGGTGCCCTATTGAGATGATGGGCTGAGCGACCTCAGCGCTCTCCCACCTTTCGGGGTCGATACACCAACAGCACGGTACTTAATAAACATCATTTTCTTCTCTGCCTTTCATTTAACATTTCCCTACGCTTGATAATATTTTATACCAAAATTACAACCGTTCATCAACTTCTACAATTTACACGGTTTGCTAGGTTGCATGTTACATCTGGAATGCAACTAATTCAAGCCCAATTACTAGGTGTTAAGCAATTAGGTATAGAGTTTCAAACAAGATTCATATTTAATTTTATTGAATGGGATTTTTCGAATGTATTTGTAATTATTTAGTAAGGCATTAGAGGTGGCATTAAGCAAGAAGAAACAGTATTTCCTAGGCAAGTATGTTACAGCGTCGATCGCGTCATCGCTTACCATCAGGTGAAATTGCAGTCAAACGGTACATGAAGTTGCGCTAAACCAATTTTCGATAAAACAAAATGTTTAGGCATCGAAAATGGCGGATATTATGAATACGCACATTAGGGTGTCCCGAAAAATTTTTTTTTGGTTTTCTTTAACGCAAGACCTCTTGAAATTTGCGTAATAGATCGTAGATTACGAAAATAATTTAAAAAATAAAAAAATACAATATCTTTAGGGCTCTACCGATCTTCAAAGTTTTAAAAAATTGTCATTTTTGTGGTAATATATCGCTATCCTTAATTTCGTCTCCCAAACTAAATATAAAAAAATATTTACTTTTTGTTCTATTTAGGTGCAATACATACACAAAGTATTCATTTGAATCCAATATCACGTTACCAGCGGCTTCGAATTTATTATTTTTCAGCCTACAAATTCCCTAAAGTTTCAACTTGTTTCGAGGACTTTCTTGACTAGACTCACGAATGTTTTCTCCGTAGCCAAAGTAAATAATATGTTATTAAAATACAGTTGCGACTGTTATAGTGTTAAAAGCGGATTATGTGATTTTTAAATAATGAGTTTGAAGCGCCACTAGACAACTTGTGCTATATTGGGACCATACAAAGAACTTGATGATCGGCAGCTTATACCATTTTATAAGGGCCTCATTAAATTTATTTTATTTGTTAAAAACGAACTGAAATTGACGTATAATGGAAAGAATCCATCTAATTCAGATATAATATATGATTTTTTATTAAGAGGCCAACAATATTTAAACTAAAACTTCAATTTCGATCGTTAGTGAGGAACTAGTTACTGAAATGAGAAACCCTTTTTTGAAAAGTACCTACCTCAATTGGAAAAGATGCCAGCAGATAAAAGGAAACGAAATTATGGTTTTTAAAAATGCTAAAGTGTTATTTGGAGTCATCTGAGAAGCTTTTTGACGTTGCTGCTAGTTAATGTACTTCATTTAAATCTTGTCCGTATTTAAAACCTAAGAGAGCTCCTATGAATGAGAGAAGTTTGTTGTTGGATCAGAAAAATCACAGGACAATGGTTATAAGCTGTGTTCATAAGAATTAAACGGTTAGATCAATGAAATGACAGCAGAAAAAAGTAGTGGCGTCAATAAGGACAGCAAAAAAGTCGTGTTCTACTTAAGAAACCCATTATGTCCGAATCTAAATTGTGATGAAGATTCAGTGCGTGACTCTTCCCCAGAAACGTAACCGATAACATTTTAGGCGTCCCCACAAACACGCCAAAATCAAAAGAAACACCATTGACTTTGACGGAATCAAGGAACATATCGGAATACATTGCCAACAGTTGCTAAAGTTTGTGATAGATACGACATGTCGACGCGATCTGCTGCTGCTGTTTTTCTGCAGTGTTTGCGGACATCGGCTTGGTCTCCATCGAAGATGTAACTCTAGTTATTGATAAAAACAAGATCCACAGAACTGTATTTAAAGCCCGGACAGAAGTTTCCAAAGATATTGGAAGTATTATTATAAAAAGCTTTTACTTTCATGGACGAAAAGACAAGTCAGGTTACTACGTCACCTGTTTTTGTCATATTTTCAATGAGGACCTTAAAATCATGGGAAAAGATAAGAACTTGGAAATTGTTGACTTTCATTGCCACAATCTGTGAAAAAACGTGTTAAACTGGTAACAGAGGCCTCATAAAAGATAACTGACGTTAATTTTAGAGATAGATAGCTTTATTAGAAACGGGTTGCAATCTCGAGCAGAAATGCCAAATTTTGGTTAACAATATAAATTTCAATTCTAGGTTTTTGTCATTGATTGGACGCTATATATTGTTTGTTTCGTTTTCTTGTGCTTTATTTCATTAATTTAAAGAATAAAATACCATTTAAACCTTGTCTTTTGTATTATTTTAGACATATGGTTTAGGGCTCTAAAAATGTAAAGTTTACAAACTTCAAAGCCTGGTAGAGCCCTCAAGATAACACGTAATTCTAGTTTTTCTACATTTTTCGTAATCTGTATAAAATTACGCAAATTTTGATACCTCTTGCGTTAGAGTAGCACGAAAAAAAAAATTTCTCATACATGGACGGGACACCCTAACGCACATGCCTGTATAGCAAACAGATTGATTACATCATTGAGTTAATCTTATAGAGCCAAATGATTTTGTGTCGGCCAATACCTATGCCATTCCTCTAATTTGAATATATAAAGTCGTTAGAGTAGTTCACCTGTAACAAAACCCCTAAAAATTAACGAGGAAAATCCACTTTATCGTACCGTGCAGCTTAGTTAAGGTCTTTTCATGCGTAATATTTTCACTGGCCACCAATAAACAGCTGCCCTGGACATTTCCCCTAAGCTGTTAATCCTGAGGTGTCAGTGCTCACGTACCGACGTTATTAGCATGTGTGAAAACAAACCCAATCTGCCAAACACGGGATGTGCGAAACAAGACGAGAACTTTACGGCACGTGTACTCCAAACGCGACCGTGTATCTGCTGTATCTACCAACCAAACTTAAACATACCGATCTGAAACCTTTATTTCAATCACATTAAGATCGAAATTCGATTTGTTTGCCAGTGAAAACAAAGACAAAACGAAATGAGACGATGAGTTCCCAACTATTTCTATTCTGTTCAGACATGAATCACTTGCGCGGAGCAACGGTGCATTTGTCGCTTATTCAATAAATTATTTCGCTTGTGACTGGAATACTGAATATTGATTCATTTTGCGCCCTCGATGCTGTCAGAATGGAAATACTAAATCAAGATTTTGAATGCTAACTTAATTGAATAGTTTAGGTCGACAGGGGCATTATCTAACTCTTCAACGTGTCAATACTTCAACGTGTTTAGAATTTTAGATGTTTTCACTCAGGACACAGTCACGATACCTACTCACCATATATAGATACGGTACAAGACTAGTCTGTGAGTAGTACTCTTTTTGCACCAAGGAACTTATAACTATTTGGGTTTTTGGGTATAAGTTCCTTGGTTTTCACACTTTAATTATTATACTACAACAACAAAAAAGTATCTTTTTTAAATGCGCCATCTATACAAAACTTTAGGTACCAAGTCCGACATGATAAACTCGGCTTACATAAAAGTAAATATTTCGACAAAAGCGCCACCTAGATCTGAAACACATTGTTTGAAATATAGTTTCATAAAGCCCCACCTGTGTAAAGTTTCCAGAATCTTTTTACGAGTGTTCTTGATGGTTTGGTATCCTCACTGCCATCAGTTCTACGTGACATAAACTTGCAACTCAGTGAAACTAGATGGAGCGATTGTAAAATAGTATTTTTTTCCAAAAAGGAATGATCACAAAAAGAGATTTGTTTTTGGTGTAACGCCTAGTCTAAACTAGGATGAATAGAATAGATAATTATTTAAATTCGAAGTTCGATACTAATAATGTTCGAAAGAAAAAATAGCAAACCATTATATATTTTATTATTATGTTATTATTAAATAACTCTAATTTCGTTAAAAAAAATATCTTAAAAGCATGGAAAAGGGTTTTCTACTTCAATTATATAATTATTGCACTAGTTATCCATACCCAATGTTCGCAGTTTGAAGAATCAATATATGTCAAGTTTCAGTTAAACTAATCCTTATGTATAAATATTTTTTGGAAATGAGTAGTAGTAGTTTAATGAATTAGCTTATCGAATACTTTTATTCTGGGAAAATGCAAAAGAAAAAGAAAAACCTATAAGAAAAGTTGCGGTGCGCAGCTTGTTGAATATATAAAATGGATAAAATAGGAATGCAACTCAGTCGATAAGGTTCTAACAAATAGAGTTCAAGATAAAGGAAAGTATTGAAATTCTCGATGCATTCGACCAAATGAACCAAGTTTTTACAGATGTTTGAATTCGAAGTCTATGGAGACGTCCTAAACATATTTTTTTCTTTATAGTAACAAGTAACATGTTTGGCGGGACCAAAAAAATGTGCTAAAAAAATCGAATTTAAATGCACCTTTATAACCCGCGTGAATACAGCCATTTCTCATTCTTCTCTCTCTTCTCTTCATTTGGAAAAAAGGAGCCTACATCTCTCTCTGGACCAACCAAATTACACGTGTCCAAAACTCACGTCCTGTTTCTCTATTGTTTTGTGAGAGGACAAACCAACAATACGCACTTTCGCTTATAATATTAATTATTATAGTAGAGAAGTAGAGGTAAATTGGACTCCAGAAAATTTCCACCAACTTTTTTTGTTTTTATGCTATTTCATAACGTGACGAGCTGGTCGCTTGCCTGGTGGTAAGCATAACGCCGGCCCATAATACTTCCAGTGCAACTTAGAACTTTGAAACACAGAGGCCTGCGTGGTACTGTAATGCGCTCGCTATCCAGAGACATTAGGTATCATAAGACCAGTAATTTCACTGGCTACTCTTCTCATCAAACTGGAATAAATTAATGCTTGCTCATTACTGTTAGGCGGCAGACGTAAGAAACAAAGCGGTGGTACCAACCCAGACGAACACTCGCAGAAGAGTTAGTCCTACCACCTAGTAAAGTTTGTTAGTGGGAGGACTAACTCTTCTGCGAGTGTACGTCTGGGTTAGTACCACCGCTTTGCTCGTGAAGTCTGCCGCCAAGCAGTAATGTGCAAGCATTACTGTATTCCGGTTGGATGAGCAAAGTAGCCAGTGAAATTACTGGGCTTACGAGACTTAATACCTAATGTCTCAGGGTAACGAGCGCACTGCAGTGCCGCGCAGGCCTTTGTGTTTCAAAGTTCTGGGTGGCACTGCAATTGTTATGGGCCGGCGTTATGCTTACCATCAGGCAAACGACCAGCTCGTCTCGTTACAAATAACATAAAAAAAACCTACTGCAACATCACTGGAACAGCTATGCTTGGGTCCCTGCCAAGGCCATGGTCCGTAATGTCAAGTAGTTGTAACTCGCAAGAGGTAATGCACAAGAAACCCTAGTCGTCGAACGTTAGTATCAGTGCAGGCCCTGCAGGCCATACCTGTTAGAGTTGGTACTCTTTGGTGCTTTGCTTAGTTATGGTTTTATATTATGGTTGCTAGGAAACCGTTGTTGTTCTTTTAAGTTGTCTTGTCTGAATAAATGTATATTTTCATAGTTCTTTAAATTCGTTACTTTATTAAAGATTCCACTCATTTATGGAACTCTAACATGGTAGCAGAGCTTTGGGATTAAATTAGCGAGTTAAGACATTATGTCGAGAGTTTGATAAGAAAAGAAACAAATTATTTTTTGTCGACAAGATGGAAAAAGCTATCTTCGAAGCGACGAAAATGCAGGTTGGTCTCTTAGATAAATCGAACTGGACGACATGGAAATATAAGATCGTAGCAGCTATGACAGGATTAGGTCTGCTCGATATAATAGAAGGAAGGGTCAGCAAACCAGTGCTGTCGGATCCTCAACAGACAGATAAGCATAGTACAGAGTTGCGAAACTATGAGAGAGCCAATAGTGCAGCACTGCTACTAATTACAACAAATCTATCAGATGAAAATCTTCAAAAAGTCATGCGATATACCGTTGCAAGGGAGGTATGGTTAGAACTGCACCGTCTATACGCAGGCGTGTCAGAAGATCGAGCTTACGACCTTTGTATGGAATTCTTCAGCTATAGAAAGCAACCCGAACATGACATGTCTACACATATGGCAAAAATGAAAAACATTTGGTTCGAGCTACAACAAGAGATGCATAACTCAGATTATAAAGGAGAACTACCAAAGATGTTCCTGTTGTGCAAAATTCTTGACACTTTACCGGAAGAGTATTTTTCATTTAAGACTAGTTGGTTGTTATTGTCGAAGGCAGAGAGAACGGTAGAAAACCTGACATGTCAGTTATGTACGTTTGAAAGAGCTTTATCCTGTGGAAACGAAGAAGAAGTAAAGATTCTTAACGTTCAAGGAACAAAAGCTAAACCGAAGAAGATCATCAAAAATGTTGATAGAAAAGACAAAGAGAAATGTCATTATTGTGGTGCGGTCGGACATAGAGTCAAACAATGTGAGAAATGGATGTCGGACGGACGCCCACCTAAACCGAAACCGTCAACGTCAAAAAGCGTTCCGAAAACAAGTGTGAACATGAGTCTAATGGCAGTTAATACAAACATGGACGCAGATCATGATAACTGGTTCATTGACAATGGAGCTACTAGCCACGTTACAAATAGATGCGATCTGTATGAGACGTTTGAACATTTTGAAGATTCTCACACTGTGACAACAGCGAATGGTGAAGCCGTTCAGGCGCTTGGGAAAGGAACACTGAAAGTTGAAGCTGACGTAGAAGGTCGCAAACAAATGATTACGCTGAACGACGTATGGTACGTACCGAGCGTAACGAAAAACCTATTTTCAGTACTGTCAGCTCAAGATAGACTCTCAAACAGTACTTTTGTGTCATTAGCTACGAAATGTAAGTTGTCAATCAATGGGAAAGACATGCTTATTGGATACAGGCAGAGACAAGGCGGTCTGTACAAGCTACGATTGAGGAACTTGAAACCTGTCGAACCTGTAGAGATAAACAGACTTGATTCAAAGAACTTACTTCAGCTATACCACGAGAGGTTAGGACACCAAAGTAAGTTTCATGTAAAGAAAGTGATTGAGAGAGAACTTGGGATCAAACTGAAAATTGATAGTGAAATATGTGAAGGCTGTATTTATGGCAAAGCGCATAGACAGAAATTTGGTACAAGGGAAAAGGCAACAAAAGCGGGAGAACTAATACACGCTGATGTATGTGGACCTTTCAGGTACTCAATAGGAAATTGCAGGTACTTTGTACTATTTAAGGATGATTTGTCTAAATTCCGTTATGTATACTTTCTGAAAAAGAAATCAGAAGTAAGTCAAAAGCTAGAGGAAGTGCTAGCTGAGATTAAAGCTATGGGTCACAGCGTAAAAGAGCTTTTATCTGACAACGGAGGTGAATTTGACAATGCAGAAATAAGAAAGATTCTCGCAAAGAATGGCATTAGACAAAGACTTACAATGCCATATACACCACAACAAAACGGTTGTGTAGAGAGAGAAAATAGGACCGTTGTTGAAGCCACAAGAGCAGTAATGCATGCACAAGGTCTACCGGAAGGACTGTGGGCTGAATTAGTCCATACTACGGTATATGTTCTGAATCGGACTGGCCCAACTCCACTGGATAAGAGTCCATACGAGATTTGGTGTAATAAAAAGCCAAGGATCCGACATCTAAGAATAATTGGTAGTACATGTTATGCTCACGTGCCAAAAGTAACTAGAAAGAAATTGGACAAGAAAGCCGTGAAGGGCGTATTGATTGGTTATGATAATGATGAAGGTTACAGGGTATGGATCAAAGAAGGAAACAAACTCGTACGTTCGAGAGATGTAATCTTTGAAGAGAAGACCCTAAAACCAACGAATCTAGATCCGATAGCAATAGAACCATGTCCAATGACTTTTGACACGCCTGCTCGTAGAAACTTCAACATACCTATGTCATTGAGTAGTGACATACCTGAGACTGTTACATCGGCTCAAAATACATCGCAGACCACTATACCTCATGAGACATCATTTTCGAACGAATCAGAAACGGTTAACGAACCGGAAGTAGAAAGTGACTACGAATCTGTTAATTCTGGGGAGATAGTAGAAATGAATGAACCTGAGAGCGAAGAAACTCTACCTGAGAGAGAAATAGAGGAGGAAGGCAGAATGACGCTCAGAGACAGGTCAACACTAAGACCTCCGGATAGATTTAAGGAATTTGTCATGAGTGCGGTAGATGAAATGAACAACGTGACAGAACCTCAAACCTATCATCAAGCTATTCACAGTAGAGACAGTGAAAAGTGGAAGATGGCAATGGATGATGAGATTAATTCATTGAATGAAAATGAGACGTGGGATATGGTACCGTTACCAGAAAATAAGAAGGCAATCCCATGTAAATGGATTTATAAGGTGAAAATGAATCCAGATGGAACGATTGAACGTTATAAAGCCAGACTGGTAATTAAAGGTTACTCACAAAGGAAAGGAGTAGATTTCTACGAAACCTTTAGTCCTGTTGCCAAGATGAGCACTATCAGAGTGGTACTGAGTATTGCTGCGAGAGACAACATGTTTTTAAAGCAATTCGATGTGTCAACAGCATTCCTATATGGCAGCATAAGTGAGGATATTTTTATGAAACCACCAGAAGGCTATAACGATGGATCTAACAATGTTTGTAAACTGAAAAGGAGTTTATACGGATTAAAACAGGCTCCTCGTTGTTGGAACAACTGTATTACCGAGTTTTTGATTAAGGTTGGATTTCACTCTAGTGAAGCAGATCCATGTCTCTTCGTCAGACAGAGAGGGGAGAAGAGATGTATTTTGGCTTTGTATGTTGATGATGGTCTTCTAGCAAGTACTCATCAACAAGAATTAGACAATGTGTTGGATGAGTTGAAAGGGAGATTCAAAATTAAATCGAAATCAGCATCCTACTTCTTAGGTCTAGAAATTGAGAGAAGAGAAGATGGCTCAATCAATTTAACTCAAACTGCCTATACAAATAAACTATTGGAACGATTCCGTATGGAAAAGTGTAAAGCAGTAGGAACACCTATTCTGAAGGATAGTACTGCAGGATTAAAGGAAGATATAAGTGAGGAAAAGTTTCCTTACAGACAGGCTGTAGGAGCCTTAGCATATTTAATGGTTGGAACTAGACCAGACATTGCCTATTCTGTAGGAGTTGTGTCTAGGCACCTAGAAAACCCGACACGAGAAGATGTCATAAAGGTAAAGCGTATACTACGGTACCTTCAAGGGACTACAGGCTGGGGCATAAAATACAGAACCGGTTGTAAAGATCGTCTAAACTGTTATAGTGACGCTGACCATGGTGGAGATATGGAGTCAGGTCGGTCTACAACTGGAATGATCTGTTTGTATGCTGGGGGTGCAGTATCGTGGAGAAGCCACAGACAGGCATCAACTGCTATATCAAGCACTGAAGCGGAAATTGTTGCAGCTAGCGAAACTGCAAGAGAGATTATTTGGTTGGAGAGGTTGATAAGGAGTATTGACCTATCAATCAGTGTTCCAGTGTTGTATGTAGACAACGAGTCCGCAATAAGGCTTGCGCATAATCCATCTTATGAGCTTCATCAAAGAACGAAACATATAAGGATCCGGCACTTCTTTGTGAGAGAGACTGTTGCCGAAGGAGTCTTACGTGTTGAGAAAGTTTCTTCAGAACATCAGTTAGCAGATATGCTTACAAAGCCTATATTTAAACCAAGACTGGTTCTCTTATGCTCAGGAATTGGTATGGGCGAACTACGCAAAGAGAGAAGATGTTAGAGTTGGTACTCTTTGGTGCTTTGCTTAGTTATGGTTTTATATTATGGTTGCTAGGAAACCGTTGTTGTTCTTTTAAGTTGTCTTGTCTGAATAAATGTATATTTTCATAGTTCTTTAAATTCGTTACTTTATTAAAGATTCCACTCATTTATGGAACTCTAACAATACCATCCCAACATAAAATAAGAAGTAGAGGTAGGGATAAACTAGAAGAAAAAGTTTAAATGCCACTCCACGGAGTTTATGTCATTGGATGGAAACCGAGCCGTCGAAACCAAGAGCACCCACTGAACTAACTTCTGATTAGGTTCGTGTTTTATTTATGCCATTTTGGTTTTCCAATAAACTGATATAAATACGTGAAAAAGAACTTTAGAAATCTGAGAACCGTTTTCATTATAACATTACGTTTTCTATAACTGTTTGTTTTTATATGAACGTCCCAAATGTATTATTTCGCCTTATACATAAAGACTAGCGTTTGACTCCTACCACACCTATCATGGCCTTATTGCGAAAATCAAACATCGAAGCTTCGGCTGATGGATCGAAGTTTTCATACTATGAAAGTGTTCCGGATCCAACGTTCGATATCTGTTCGTAGCAATAGTAGCTTGATAGGGATATAGAAATAATAATTTGAATGGAGTTAACTATGATTACCTAGGAGATTATATTCAGGGGTGATCAAAGGACAGTTAAAGTGTCGCGTATGATCTCCCAGGTTGTATCACCTAGGCGATTATAGTCACAAGTTATCAAAGGACACTTAAGTGTCACTTATGATCACCTAGGCGATATCACCAAGGTGATGTTAGTGGAATATACATTTCATCTTTTATGGTAGGAAAACTGCAATCCATCAGCCGAAGCTTCGACGTTCGACTTTCAGAGTAAAGTAAGTGATGATATTGGCAAATTTCCTGCCAAACCAAACCTACAAATCTGTACTGGTTTTGGTCTATGGGAGTCGGAAATCGGTATACATCAAAAAACGCATGAGTAGTAGCAGATTTGATCTAAATACCTACCCAATAAATAGCTACCTAGACGAGCACAGAAAAAACTCAAGCGCCATATTTGTGTTCCGTCACGGTGTTACCCTTTGCTTTATACTATCGGCCTTGTGCTGCACCTTAACACCAGTCCCCATTTTAGTCAAACTTGGGTTTAATGTAAAATATTCCTAACCAAAGTATCAATTTTTTCAGTGTCCGTCTGGGTTGTTATCACCGCTTTGCTCGTGAAGTCTTCCGCCAAGCGTGCAAGCATTACTATGTTCCGGTTTGATGATCAAAGTATCCAGTGAAATTACTGGGCTTATGAGACTTAATACCTAATGTCTCAGGGTAACGAGGGCACTGCAGTTCCGCGCTGGCATTTGTGTTTCAAAGTTCTGGGTGGCACTGCAATTGTTATAGGCCGGCGTTATGCTTACCATCAGGCAAACAACTAGCTCGTCTCGTTACCAAATAAAAAAAAAAAAAAACTAAAAATAGTAGCATAGACTCATGTTTTTCATAAACCACGTTAATATCCGCGAGTGGTATAAAACTAAAATAACCGCGTCAAACGGAGGAGCAATATCATTTCGTTTCATAAAATTGCATTTCTTTACAAGAATCCAGTTGAGAGCCGAGTATTTCCGCGGTAGCGCATCTAGCCGCGCTCAGTTCCTACTAATGTTAGCGCGTTACTAATATAATCTGCTATGGATAACATGGTGACGGTTATGCTCGGGGTTTCTCTGCGTCATAAAATCAGGAATGAGGGGTCCACAGGAGAACGAAAGTTACCGATATAGCTCTCAAAATTAGCAATTTCAAATGGACAGGCCACATCGTCCGCTGTACCAAAACATTGGCACACACTTGAATAAGTGTGTGCCAAAAGAACTCATGTCAGAATTAACATGATTTCTTTTTTCTAAAATGGAAAGTAACTCTCAAGTGCGACTGCTACGAGTAGAACACAATGAAAATAGGATTTATTTAAAAACAGAATCTAAAATCAGAATAAATATTAGTAGCTATCATCTTCGTGAATTTGTGGTAAGACCACATTACAGTATATAGCAGTATCTAAACTACAAAAAAAAACATGTGATTTTGATGCTTAAGATGTCCGTATTATTAAAACACCAGAATAAATTTTAATGTTCTTCCTATTCCAATGAAAAGCAATAAAAGTCGTCTGCGTTGTAAAATACACTGATGTTAAAGAAAATCAGTCGTTATTAGTCTTTAATGTAGAAAGCGTTCGATCTCCGGGACGAGTTTCTAGTTTGAGTACTGAACATTTTAGCGTATCTTGGCTGCATAGTTGGTGTAATGCCGCTACAGTTCGGCTTAATAACATCGTCGCTACCGAGCCCCGTGTCGCTGCAATTATTGCTACATCCTAAATGCGTAGTGATGTGTCTTTAGTCTTTTAATTAGTATCGATTATTTTTCTACATTTATTTAATTTTGGAAAACTAAAGTTAGTAAACATGTAAGCACTTATTGTTCTTGTAAAGACATGTAGAAATCTAGTAAATTCCATGCAGAATTAGTGTCTTATGTTATTTTTTTATAAATAATATGGCAGAGTATAAAATATATAGTAGGTACAACCCACTCACGTCACAACTACTGCAGTCTGTGTTGAATACATTAATTTTGTTATTAAATATTAATAAGTGTCATGTCGTGCATAATAAGCATGTTTTACTGTCTGCGGTTTTATTTATTCTTTCTGTATTGCCACATGGACGGCGTGGACGTGTCAGAGCTTCCTTAATAAACAGATAGCAAAACTATTAAAATGACCAACTTAACATATGTTTAATTATAGCATCTATCAAATAAAAAGTTGCTAGAGCGCAACGAATGCAACATGCCTCCTAAAACTACGAGCTATCATATCGATGTCGATAAAACTGCCTCCAGCGACAGCACTGTCTGCCTTTAACTTATGTTCGCCTAATGTTAATTTCGTCGCCTGACAAATTCGCCTGAGGCACACTCACGCCTTTTTAATGGCCGTTGCCGCCCACCCTCCAGAAAGCTTTCTTTGTGGTGAATTAGTTCATAACAGCTACACCTTACCTTAAGTTTCTACGATGTTTGGACTTTTTAAACCTCTATCGCTTATGCCTGTTGCGTTTAAATATAATAAATGGTTCCGTAAATTGCGAAGTTATTCATTTAAATGTCGTGACCATTTAAAATAGGGCGTAAAACGAATTGTGATACTGATAAATATGTGTATATTTTCAGATATACTTTAGGATCTGAATATACTTATGTAATGGCTACAGTTGGAAAATAAATAAGAACGATTGCATACATGTTTAAGTAGCCACATATTGTGGCTAAAATTAAAACTATTTTTTACTAATCTGATTTTCCAATAGACAACACAAACTGGAGTATAAAATAATCTAAGTGAAAGTTCAATAGCAAGAAAACACAGTATTTTGTATATTCAAATGTTTGGATTCTTACTAACGTTTTTTATGGTGTAAATTATATTCATTACCAAAACTATATTGATTAAATGGGATCACGCCAAAAACATTTCGAAACATTAAAAAACAATCCGACCCAGGATTCGAAGAAGAAAAAACATACGCACTGTTAGATCTAGTATTGATTATTTGCTTCAATCAAGCTATAATAATATAATCCATGATTGCTAATTTCGTCTACTGAATCAGAGTTAGCCCTGAAATTACTCAATCCACAACCAGCGATAACAGATAGCCTGGTATTATCATATTCATGGCAACCCTTTCCCATTATGCAATTTTGAACAGGCTCATAACTCAGAATCAAAACGGCTTTGTGCTATAAAATAAGTAAAAGTTGCATGTTTAAAGATGCTCCGATCTATTGTGATATTTTATAGTAAACATTTTTCTGGACACAAGTTTCTTTATATTTAGAGAAGTAAGGCTTAAAATTGTATGAAGGATATTTTTAAGGAAGCTAAGCCGTTGCGTGCTACGATAGTCTACGGCGTAGTGGCGTAGCAACGTAGCACTGAATAAGTAAATGCCGGATATAAATCAAGTTAATTGCACCAGAGCACCTCCTTGTATGAGCCAGCAGCCCTCAAGCGTAGTTTTTCGATGGAGTGCTTAAACTACCACCACGCTTATAAAATATCACCTATAAAAGAGATATTATAATTATAGTCTTGTTGTAAACATGTGCTCATTTTATTATTTGTGTGTGATGGAAAAAATAAGCAAATGTAAATATGATTTTTTTGGTTGTTATGAAAGATACTAAATTTCAGGATGGTGATTTAATATATATAATCATATACTATACTGATATCAGTAGCCAAACTGATATAACGTTACAAGTCACAACACCATTCAAACGCTTTCTGTGAAATTTCTCTTATTAATAAAATAATCTAAATAGGGAGATAGGCAACTTAAGACTGGTTGTATTTGATTTAAATGTTAAGCGTTCGGAGCTGAAAACATCCAACTTGTAAACTTGAAAACTAATAATGCAACTTATCCACCCGAGCCAGAAAAAATACGACTACGGGGCTCCAACTATACGCCTTACATTCTCAGCAAGCGTTTGAAGACTGTCTGTATACCTACTAATAATCTATACTAATATACTAAAGAGGTAAAGTTTGCTGTATGTTTGTTTTGCATTCGTTAAGTTATAAATAAAACGTCATCAAAGCGTTTTCAATAAATTAAAAAATGAGTTCTTTAATTCGAAATTTTTAAGACATAAAAATGAAGAAAAAGTATACAACATAAACTAAAACAACTAAATAAAATACACACTAATTTATTTACAATCTTATTTATTCGAAATTAGGTAAAAATGTTATTTATTACATCTAGACTGATATTCAACAAGCATGTATTTTCCCAACTAAATAAACTGGGTCAGGTTGCGCTGATCCGTCTAAAAATTTAACTTGTTTGTTTTTTTTTATCACAACTACGATTATTCATAAATACAGACTGTGTTTCAATTGGTATGTTATCCCGAAATGAGTTCAATCTACTCCTGGAGGTCAACAACATTTGTTTTACGAGTTTTTGAAATTCGGAATTTTTCATTCAAAACATTGTATTTAAAGTTTACGTCAAAGTGTTGCTGAGCTGATTCACTTAACCTATTTTGAATGATTATCTTGATTACAAATAATTCCAGAAAATGCCGTGAACTTTGACACACACATTTGACATTGAATTTTCTTTTTTTAATGGAAATTTGGAATGACGCATTTCCAAAGGAGGTTCTCACAGCTTGTGGACAACCATGTTCCTAATCACGCCTTCCCGGATAACATACCAATTCAAACTCACTCTTTATAAACAACCAAAGTTTTGGAATCATCCCAAAAGGCGTTTTAGCGTAAAACTACTTAACAATTCATTTGAAATCCAAAGCTGGCGTGTTAGCACCAACCAAATAAAAAATCCTGTTGAGCAAAATCTTTCTACCAACGAAATAGAATTACGAGACGAATGAGAACAAAACGAAACTTGATTTTAATATATGTACGTATTTGCAGGATCGCAATCCAGCCGGGCAAAAATTCTGGCACGCTCCCTGAAGCTCAATATTACATGCAAAAGGAAATATAGTAATATTAAGTGTATTTTTGTAGTATTATACTAGCTGTATCTGTTGTTTTTATACTGTTAGTCACTACTGGACTTGGGTCGTGATGCATATAACAATTGCAGTGCCACCCAGAAGAAGTGCTTTCGCGCCATTGCAGTGCGCTCGTTACTCTGAAACAACTACTGCTGGGACACATGCCTTCTCCCAAAGAAAGACAGCATTGGTCATAATCCACCTCGTGGGCCTAGTTCGATTTGGTGGATGTGATCCCCGAGTTTTCTGATTCTTGAAAATGCGGATTGCCTTACTATGTTTTCATTTACGGGGCCTTTGTATTAAAAAAATTTAATGCCAAAATAATAAAATATTTTTGTTTTAAATCAGTTTTCCCCGTCATTTTTAAAGTTCTTTCAAAATAAAAGTACTCTGGATTTTAATTTTGTCATGGGAGCCGTGTATTTGATATCTAAGTGTTGTTATGGTGACGTAAGAATGTTAATATTACGCCTATTTCACCTTTTTTTTTTTTTTTTTTTTTTATGTTATTAGGTAACGAGACGAGCTGGTCGTTTGCCTGATGGTAAGCATAACGCCGGCCCATAACGATTGCAGTGCCACCCAGAACTTTGACACACAAAGGCCTGCGCGGCACTGCAGTGCGCTCGTTACCCTGAGACATTAGGTATTAAGTCTCATAAGCCCAGTAATTTCACTGGATACTCTGCTCATCAAACCGGAACACAGTCATGCTTGCACACTACTGCTTGGCGGCAGACTTCACGAGCAAAGCGGTGGTAACAACCCAGACGGACACTCGCAGAAGAGTTAGTCCTCCCACTAACCTGGCAACGTCTTTAGAATGATTAAAAATCAAGTCATCATCGCCACAAATACTGAATCAAAATAATTCCCGTGCAGTTGTTTTAATTATGAAGTCCCAAAATCGCACAGCTACAACGAATCAACCGTGACAAAACGCAATTGCAGGTCGTTAATAATTTAATGCGCACAAGATAATTAGCGCAAATCAAACACACCAACATCAATTATCGCAAAATGGCAAACAATCGTTTAATTACCCAGTGGCATGGAAACCGCTAAATTAAGCTACGAGCAACTCCCGCGTCGTAAATATGCTGCAATAATTAACTTTACTTATATTATAGTTACAATAGGGAAATCCCAATTGCAACATTTGATTACGTTTTAAGTGACAGTGTAGGGAGCAAATCGGTTCAGGGGCCTTACCTAGGGTTTAGGGGCGAACATAGAATTGAACGTTGGATCCGAAAAACTTTCATAGTAGGAAAACTGCGATCCGTCAGCCGAAGCTTCGACGTTCGATTTACGGAGTAAGGCCCCAGGTACAAAAAACCTCTCTCGGTTTTGTGCTTCAGGCGGGATTTTGCCAACAGTAGTCTGTTAGTGGGAGGACTAACTCTTCTGCGAGTGTTCATCTGGATCAGTACCATCGCTTTACTAGTGAAGTCTGCCGCCAAGCAGTAATGTGCAAGCATTACTGTGTTCCAGTTTGATGAGCAAAGTAGCCAGTGAAATTACTGGGCTTATGAGACTTAATACGTAATGTCTCAGGGTAACGGGCGCACTGCAGTGCTGCGCAGGCCTTTGTGTTTCAAAGTTCTGAGTGGCGCTGCAATTGTTATGGGCCGGTGTTATGCTTACCATCAGGCAAACGACCAGCTCGTCTCGTTACCGATAACATAAAAAAAAGTATACATTCTATGATTTTTTCAATTATCCCACAGAATTATATTTTCTAAAGATTTAGACAACAATAGGTTAAAAATAATGCAACCATTAGCTTGTGTTATATGTTGTCTATAAATTTTCAGCATACCTTTTTTTTCTTAGTTTTTTTATTATTTTTCTTAGTTTTTTATTTTTTTTATTTTCATGTTATTTGGTTGTCTTAACAGTAACAATAATATAAAAAAGAATATAATGAAATAGTATTGTATTTTCCAGTGCCAGAAGCTCATCTGATTTTGCTAAAACAACCTATAAGTGAAGCTATTTAGCTGCTACATACACCTTAACTGAAGCACATGTATTAAAGGTTTACAATAGAATATTTTCCACAGTAAAATCTTTCATAAAGTGCTGAATTTACCACAGCGAGAATACAGGTGAAGTTTTCTTTTTACCTAAAAGTAAATAAAGAAAATTTGCCTAAACAACTTTCCGTTCAAATGGAAGGCTCTTTCCCCTTTATCGTGTTTTCCTGTTTCTTTCTATAGTAAACTTTTTTACGCTTATTTCATTACCTCGATATTTTGCAGGCAATCAAATGTTTATTTGCTATTTTTTTTTTGCTTAATTCTGGCATTGATGTGATTATAACGAGTCACTAAATTCCTTAGTTTCTTTTTTATTTCACCTATTTAAAACACAGATTTTAAACAGCTGTTCATTTTTTATTTATTTAGTTATATGTATAGTTATACTGATAATATTTAAAGATTTTGGTTTCCATTTTCATAGTTATATATTGAACTAAATGATTCGCATTTCTTACATGATTCTAATATATGTTTTGAACATTTTAGCATTCTTTATCACAGAAATACACTACTTACTTTTGGTGTTGTTAATTTCAACTATCAATATTTACAACAACCGAAAATGAAACTCTAAACAATATTGTTTAAGATAAAAACAATGTTGATAGTTATTTTTGTTAAAAGTTTTATTCTTTGTTACGAACCTATCTATAATAAATAATGTGTCTGTTTGTAATGTTAAAATGACAGCTTATTATTAAATGCATATGAAAGTAAAGATGGTACTTATAAGAAAAAAATTTTTTTTTAAATATTTTGTCTGTCTGTCTGTTCCAGCTAATTTCCAAAATGATATGACCGATTTTGACGAGACGTTCAGTAGCAGATATCTGATGTTATAAGGTGTAATTTAGGCTATGTTGACCAAGCCGCGGGGCACAGTTAGTTATTAATATTAAGAATCTATTATTAATAATAATGACAAGTACATCCACAATGTAATTGAACTACAACAGAGTTTAAAAATTAATTTCACAATGCATTTTCACATTTTCCACTATAGCGTCGCCTCGTTCCCGAATCCCTTAAGGTTTGACTTAATCATAAGAACGGGCCGCGAAAATCGCTTCGGTCCAAACGAGCCCCTAGGGAGGTGCCGAGCTATCAGCCTCCTTTTGCTTTCTTTAGACTTACCCTTAGTAGCAAACTTGCCTGGATCTCGGATTACCCGGACTTACCGTCTTAAGGCGTAAAAACTCGACGCGAAAAACTGTAGCTGCATTTTTGCACCTTTTAGAAACTCGCTTTTAAAGCTGGGAAAAGTATGTTTGAACTTTGAATTTCATTGCAGTGTTTACGTTTCATTTGCTTTAACTAAATAGCTGTTTGTAAAAAATATGAATAAGTTCAGCATATTTTTCAACGTTCCAAAGATATTTTCAGTTGCAAATTGTGTTGACATTTTATTGAATCAAGAAAATAAACCTTAATACTAAAACGTTTTAAGTAAATTCATCTTTAGATGAGTAGGATTCAACTTTATTTTGTTTACCGTATTTAAAGAAAATATTGGCGTGGTGGTGTTTATATAGAGGTTATATGAAAAGAAAACTGATATGATAACCTACTGCATAATATAATAAATGTAAATTTTCTTATGGAACAAAACTATTTTTTTTAATCAGTTCTTTGCTATTTGCATTTGGGTGTTACTAGCTAACTTTTGATCGCATCGTCACTTTCTTATTGAGATGAGATAGGGTCAACCTTTCCTACTGATTATATCTAAATATAATAATATCTTATTATGAAAAAAGAATGTCATGTACATTTGATTGGCAAATATAGAATGTGTAAAACCAATAATAAAATATGATTAAATTGGTTAGGAAAATAGGGAGAAATATCTATAATAACATTCATAGGAAAAAAATACTTTCGAAACACCATCCAGTGATAAGCGAGGGCAAAAAATTATTATATAAAAAAAACATCAAATACATTTTATACCAACAAGCTATCGAAACTTTTATATTGGAGATTTGGTTTTACAATGTGGAATATATCCACATTGTGATTAATTTACTCAACAACATTGGATTTTAGTATTTCAATTTTAAACAAAAATGATATTTTTCCCAAATTAATGTTTGGGTCTGCTATTTCTAGCTGAAAATTATTGCCTGTCAAACCATGTTTTGTATTGCATAAATTAAATTATTATTGATGTCAGCCGTCATTAGTATCCTGTTACATGCCACACAACAAATAGGAGTACACTTAATAATGACGGACCGTGAACACAAAAGCCTATTCGTCAGAACAGCTTAGCTGCTAAACTGTACCATATTTCAAGGTGATAGAATTCAAAATCGAGTGAGTATAACGTTTAAATTTGATACGGTAAATAGAAGTCTGAGAACGCTGGGTATTAGAGCTGCCTTATGGCAGTGTATTAATTTTGAACCGTAGTAACTTAGGTGGTGACAGAACTAAGACACCGACGCATAACTCACTTCGTAACGCAAATGAAACTAACGCTTAATTTACTGTTATAATTTAGTGAATTCCTTTACAGTCCAAAGCACATACAGGGTGAAGTGTGGCCGCAGTTTGCTGGCTACAGTTACGTAAGGTTTTACACGAATAGTTTATTATAAGCGTGGCGCTGGAGTTAAGACTTTTTTATTTTTTGCATTGAGACTCGCGACGCAATTGTAATTCATTTTTCTGTATGAACAAAGTTCATTGAAAACATAGGCACAGCTGATTAAAATGCCAATCATACAGGCAAGATTGTTTTATTGGTTAGTAAGTAAACACAAATTAGGTACGAAAAAAAATATGCCTTGTACCAAAAATACTATAAAAAAAACGGGAATAGACTTCGACGAAAATATTCGAGGCGAAATTTCAAGCCCTAGCCCTTCGGGTGGTATTTTTTCATAAAAATAAAAGAACATCCTTGATATTTATACCCTACTCATGAAAAAGGAGTTATTAAAATCGGTGGGAAATTGGGGGAAAATCGAGTAACAAACACAAAAAAAAAAAAAAAAAGGCGAATTGAGACACTCCTCCTTTTTTAAAAATAAAATACTCTATAACCTTTATTCGTTCATCATCTAAAGTTGTCCACTTAAAGTTATTCCACTTGATATAAACAAGCAGCACGTGAAATTGGTAACAAAAAAAAAAACAGAAAAGAGAAAATCACACGGAGCGTATCATCGTGGGCCGACTCGGTTCGCGAACTACATTACAGTTTACATAAAAACATCATGTTGAACGACAACGGGGCATCAACTTTCCCAGCGAAGACATAAGCGAAATTGAATTACACATATTGAAAAAGAAATGTGTAGCTCCTTGGTAGGCGTGGTTTTGGGAGAAGACTCCTCCTACCCTGTGATCCGCGCATGGATCGCGGCAACATCGCACTCAAGTCTCCGTAGGATCCCTGTGAACTAACTCAGTGCGAATCGAACTGCGCGGTGGGCCTGTATCGCGTTACCCCACAACTTGTTCACGATCTCGTATTTCGTTCAAACGGAATATCCAGCAAACTTTCGTGTTTGACTTCGCTCAAATTTAATATAACTTTGCCGGATGAGCTGAGGAAGTGAGACGGACGAAAGTAATGGTCGTAAACAAATAATTCGTTAATTAAACCTGGTTTGTGAGTTTCTCGTTCAGTGGCTGTGTGGTTAACGAATGCAAATTGGATTCACGATAATGTAACTTTAGTAGTCATGATCAGTTGTTTGTCGATGAATTGAATTCGTTTCAATATTTGATTAAGGTGAGTCTGTAGCTTTTAAAGTATAATTAAAAAGAGTAAAGTTAAGCTAAAGGTTAATATTAATTATTCCTAGAGCTACTAAATTGTATCAATATTTTCCCTTAACAAAGCACATTCCTCGTTACATACATACATTATTTACATTACATTACATACGTTGTTTATAATTTATATTCTTAATTATCTGAATTTGAAATTCTGTCTTTAATTAATTATTCTGCCTTATTTCTTTTTTAATCAAACACACAACAAAAATGGCAAAATCACAAATTTTGTACTCTATTTTCATACACTCATTTTTTTTTCATTCTGAAGAGAAAGCATTAATAAATATATGTAGTTACATAAAACGCCTCGTAACAACAATCCAAAAAATAGCTACTTACTCCTATCATAACAAAGGAATGCAATATTAAATTTATCTAACTAGCTAGGACTAGCTGCTGCCCGCGGTTTTACCCGCGCGGAGATATTGGATTTTATGGGTTTTATTTTTTTGCGCGGAACCCTAATTATTTTCTTTAATAAAAGTAGCCTAAGTTACTCCATATAACATCAACTATCTGTCAGTGAAAGTCCCGTCAAAATCGGGCCAGCCGTTTCGGAGATTACCCGGAACAAACAGACAGACAGAAAATTTAAAAATGTTTGTTTTGTTAGAGGTACTGTATATAATTTCATATGCATTTGGTAAAAAGCTGTTATTTTGATATTACAAACAGACACTTCAATTTTATTTATTTGTATAGATTTAAAATAGTAATAGATGTCGCCAGGAATTGATATCTGAAATTATCCAAGTGTCCTGTAGAAAACAGAAAGCCTGGCTTGCTTCGATGCTCTAGGCCCTACACATTGGGCCACCGAACACGGCCACTAGATGCAGCGACTAAACGCGGCCACCATTGACTGGGTGCGGCCTCAAATCGCTGGAACTGGTAGCCATAAAATAGAGAGAACAGACGGGGGGCTTGGATGCTTAGGCTGTTCTTACGCGCCGAAGCGCCCCTTCTGTTCTTTCTCTATTTCATCCGGGTGGGGAGAAGCCAGCGGGGAAGTCGAGGGTGCGCGGTAGGCGACCCCTGCCACGCACTATAAATAAATAAATAACGCTTACGCATTCATACTACTGCACTAGGATTCCCTACATTCCTGGTGTGCTTTATGTATAAAAGCCATTACATTTACCAACTATTCTTTATATAGTTAAGTTAATTTATAACAAAAACTGGTCCAGACTAGGCTTCATCAATATTTTCCTAATGAAGAAAGGCACTTATTGTTTTAGGTCCGACCTCTACATTTGCAATGAAAATAATGTGAACCTGAAACCTATGCCGCAATGTTATTGAAAGCCAGTAGACTGAGAATTTAGTTTTCAGGTCAAGGGTTCCATTCAAATTCAAAAGTAATTCCGAGATTTTTGCGATAATGATTATTTTGAGAGTAAGTAAACATGCAAGGTAAGAATATAACTTGTGTGATTATACTTAACACTTTAACCAAGTGGTAGGACTAATTATTGTGCAAGTGTTCGTCTGTTTGGGTACCAACGCTTTGCTCATGTAGACTACATGAGCAAGCCGCCAAGCAAGAAAGTACAAGGATTACTGGGTTCCGGTTTGCTGAAAAAAGCAGTCAGTGAAATTGTTGGGCTCATGAGACTTACCCCAGTGTCTCAGGGTGTTAGAGTATTGCAGTGCCGAGTAAGCATTTGTCTTTTAAAGTCCTGGGTGGTACTGCAATTGATATGGGCTGGCGTTAAGTTATAATATAATAAATTTTGGTAATAATCATTTGTCTATACTTCTGTATTTTTTGCTTGTAATGACTATAAAAAAGGAGATTTGTCGACGAAAAACTGGCTTTTTTCGGAGGGTTTCTATAGCCGCGCCTTAAAATTGACTTCCAAGATTCAATGACATAGTTACAAGTGAAGCTAATAAACGTATGTTAAAAAGAGTCGATCACGAATCAGCGCATATCATCGCTTAAGGTCTGGTTTGATAGTGGTCAAACGATAATAGGGATGTTGACTCCATTTTTTATGATATCAATCAATTCGTTTTCTCATGAGAATCAAATGTCTATATCGAAAAAACTTGAAATCGAACGCTAGAAACGTCAAAAATGAGAGTATAAGTCGGGGGTATGTACTGGGCGCTAATACGCTTCATACAAATTGGACAGAACATTTGACGTCACTTGTTCTACGTGGGCGGTAAATTTGTACTAAAAACATGCATTTTGACGATTTAGCAGTGAAAACTGCTTTTACGTACATAATTGTAATTTTTTTATTCATTAAAATGTAAAGAAACTGATGGTATCATTTAAATTAGTAATATAAAAAAAAGTTGAATTTTGGAAACTTTTAGATGTGGTATCTTTGTGGAAATTATACCTATATTGTTTGTGAATTTAATTTTTATCGTGTTAATGTAACCTTCTCTAAACTGTATAATGACAGAAATTACGTATTTTGTGTTTCTTGCAACATCCCAATTCTCACTAACGATAATAAAATACGTTATAAGTCAGTTTAGGCTCAAATAATAGATTAAAATATCAAATTTTATTTTATTAAGTTTATTTTTTTTATTTATTTATGCGTTAAAACCACAGATAAACATTATCTTAACATTATAAATAGGTTTAAAGTAAAGGCAAGTTTCACTCTATCTTCAAGATCACTCGCTCTAGATTTATCGCCTTTTACCTCATTTACAGATATATCAAATATAAATTATAACACGCTACTCAGAACACGGTGACATTTAAAAAACGATAAATTTTCCTATTTCCTAATTACCTCGAAATTTCTAAATAAAACGTCAATAGATTTTTTAATAAGTCGTTCATTAACTTAAAAGCTTCTTGAAAGCTCAACAAGGAGCTTCGTCAGTTTTACAAAACACGAACCAACATAATTTAATATTCTATTCATTTTCTGTATGAATTTCTGTACGGGAATTTTTCGAGAGCTTTGATAAAAAAGTCTCTACTCTATGCTCTTAATTCCTTACATTACGTAGGTAGGTACTCTAAATAATTTTTCGTATAAGCCTTTATTTTATATTTTAATGTTGAATCGTTTGCTTTTAATTCATATTTTTATGAATCGTGAAATTTAGGAACGTGAATGAATATCTAAAAATATACTTACATGGCCTTAGGGCCAAGTTCACCACTAACCATATCGAACATAAGTTCAATAATTATTATGAACTAGGTTTATTCACTTCAAATTATTTGAAAGAGAATTTTGACATCTGCTGTCAAAACTAGCTCTTGAACCTGGTTCATAGTTGAACTGGGTTCAAAACGGTTGTTGAACTTAGGCGTTAGTCGTCTATTATCGTGTCTGGGCTCTGTGGTAGACACATCTAGTTATAATATAACTACTAACTAATATATAACTTTATAAATCAGTATATTTTTAATGATTTCAGTTTCTGTTTATATGATTATAAATAGAGGATTATGAATTAATAAAGGGGTTGTTTTTCTGATTGCAACCATCACTCCTGCTGTTATTGCAGTAATGTTAAATTGTTAGGAGCGGTGTGTGGTAGCAATACTGAATAGCCAGTTTCATTATAATATGTTTATCGTATTTACTAACTTATAAATAGTTACAAAATTTCTTTAAAAAAATACACAGACGTTTACTAACAAAGTAAAATGATAACCTTTCTCATTACGGGTTTTGCAGTCGGGTAAAAAATATGCTCATTTTTTGTAAAGGTTAACCCATTAATTAAACATCAGATAAATATCAATTACAACCTTAAATGCGGCTAAACGGCCATAAAAATATTTTTTATTTCAAGCGACCGTTATCTTAATAGTGTTAGGAATAGAGTTAAGTGGATTTGTAGTCACGAGTGAGGTTCTGCTTCCTGAACAGTGAGTAATTTAAAGACGGTAACCTCTAGAGTTAGAACACTCCGTCTGTTTTCCTATATTCGCTTTATCCGGCAACATTTTTTGATATCTGGTTGAAACTAAAAATAAAAGCCTACATGTGGTTTTCGTATTATGCCTGCATTGTGTGAGCGGTGATAGATGATCTGGAAACCAGTAATAATTATGATACTACGCTCCCTAATATATATATCCTAACACGTTTTACCGTCAAAGATTATTTTAATTCCAAATTTCATGTAAATCGGTTCAGTTAACAAACATTCATACACGCAAACTTTCGCATCTATAATATTAGTAGAATAGTAGGGTAGTATAGAATTATGATCGCTACAGCAACTAAACATATATTTTCGCCTTGACTTTAAAAATAGGCCCTTTAAATAATTTTATCACCCCTTAACTTTATTTATACACGTAAAGGAATTATTGTAGAAGTCAGGAAGTCAACTCCGCAAATATACTTTAACGATATTTCGTAATTTGGCTTTAGCAATGATTTGACCGAATAGCCGGCCAAAACATTATCCACGCATTTCTATTACAGACGGTTACCACTGATATCTGGGGTCGCATCCATTACCTACCACCAGTCGGCTAGAGGTGTGCCATAAATTATAAGGAGGAATACTTGTTCGCTGATTTATATTGAGCTGTAAATTTCAAACATATAAGGTAGTATTTAGCTACGTAATCACGCGAGCTATGTCCAATTAAATGGCAAAAGATAGAATATTAGATAAACCACTTCATGATTAAAGCTTTTAAATAATTTGAAGTAATGTTGATACAATAAGTTTGAATTTCGTTAAAGAAAAACATTGTTGTGCCAATTTAGCATGGTGATAAAGCTTTTCTTCACGTATTCTAGCTAGCTACCACTGACAAGTTTAAGATGTTAACAACTTTTTTTCGTGCGATAAAGTTGAAGCCCAACTGAAAATGTTAACAAATATAATTATTACTAGCTGCTGCCCCGCGGTTTCACCCGCGTGGAGATTTTGGATTACATGGTTTTTATTTTTTTGCGCGGAACCCTAATTATTTTTCTAAAATTAAAGTAGCCTATGTTACTCCTTGTAACATCAGCTATCTGCCAGTGAAAGTCCCGTCAAAATCGGTCCAGCCGTTTCGGAGATTACCCGGAACAAACAGACAGACAGACAGACAAAAATTTTAAAAATGGTTGTTTGTTTATATGTACCATATACGGTACTTTCATATGCACTTAGTAAAAAGCTGTTATTTTGATATTACAAACAGACACTTCAATTTTATTTATCTGTATATGTATGGATAAGTTGTAGCATATCTATTCGATATTCCAAATTATCATCGTCCTACCTTTAATAATATTGTAAATTTTATAAAGGCAAAATTAACACAAAAAGCTATTTTTTAGTAGAATGTAGAGTATACAAAGCTTGGTTTCGCTTGGGAAAATGTTTTCCAGGAAAATGGAGCATTGTTGGTACGGTAGTGCTTCAATAAATTTGCAGTTGTATTCGAGCACGTACCGTATTTTTCACGTCCGTCACCGTTTAAATAAGCTATGTTGGCCTAATAAAAATTACAGGCCCCGTAGAGACCTAGATTTATAGGAACAAATGCTCTACCTTTCCACAAGAGATGAAAATTTACGCTAGCGGAAAATATATTTTTCATGTAAACTATGAAACTGTTGCTTTTGAATTTTAAGATTTGATATGTTCAACTTTTATTTTGAATTTAGTGTCACTAGCTGCCATAGACTATTTGGAAGGTTCTACCTTGTTGTAACGATTTATAAAATTATTATTGTAGGTCAAATATATTTGTTTCAAATAACATTTTGATTTGATTTTAATATTTTTTTAGAACAATTATTCTATCTATACATGTAAGACCGTCCCTTAAAATCTTAAAATTTAATGGAATATTAAAAAAAAAACTTCGGTTAGCCCTCAGATTATACTTAATAATTAAAGCAACAAATTAAAAACTCTAGTTATTTGTTTGGTATCCGTGGATGATCTACAAGGCATTGATAGATAATCCAAATATCCTGGCCCAGTTTCAGTCAGTTACATGCTGGTAACATTGCTTTGTTGAATTGCAATGCTGATTTGATTACATTCTGTATATCCAGCCAGCAGCGTCCATGTGCACCCACAAAATGCAAAATACACTAGAGGACAAATAAAACAACATGTCGTGGAGCATGTCACTGTTTTCGCACAACTAGAGTTACTCTAGAAGCGAAAAATACGAGAATTGTTCCTGGGTCAGTGTAGTAAAATTACTATTTTACTTGTCACACTCAGTAACAACATTATCGCTTTAGCTTTAGCTTTCAAGTACGCGTCACGCGCTTAGAGCGAACGTACCGACGCGCGTAAAACGTTTCCTTTTTAAAAATGACAAAATGCAAATCGTGCAACGTTATCATCAATGAACTTCTGTCGTTTGTTCAAAATAAAATTGAAATAATGGATGACGAAAGTTTAGTGCTCATCTGCAGCCGCAGCTTCAATTCTCCTGAGATCCAAGCAGCCAAGGTCCTGTTATACGACGTTGTACCCACAGACAAGCGTTTGAAGACAAGAAGGAACGAAGGCAAGTCACAGCGGGATATGGAGGATATTATACAACTGCTCAAAACCACCGACCCTAGTGAAGTTCCAGTTTTCGTGGCTCGCGAACTAAGCCGTCTACCCCCAGTTACCTGGGATCATATTGATGTAACGCGTCTACTTAAAGACATTATTGCCCTAAAAGCAGATGTAGCTAATCTCCAATACAACTCGGCTACTAAAGATGATCTGGAGGACGTCAAAAAACAGGTAACAACACTTTGCGCGCAGCCGCACCTACCCTGTAATGTGACTATGACTAATGTTCTTGATACTGCTCAAATCGCGGAGGATAATGACCCTATAGTAGTAGACGAGTTTGCGACACCTCTAAAGGACAGCAGACCTATAATACTATCGAAAACGGAAAAGAATATTGTTGGTGTACCAGTAACTATCAATAAGCCTACCTACAATGAGTCTAAAATGTCACCCACGGTTGGTCAGTTGTCAAAACAAGACATAATTGAAACTAAAGACTCAAATAATGATGGTTTTCAAGTAGTGGCTTGCAAAAAGCGTCGTCGTCAAAGCCGCAATATCGTTGGAAATTCTAATAGCATTAGGAACTGTAAAATTAAGGCAGCACCACGCACTGCATATGTATACATTGCGAACCTAGACAGCTCAGTTAGTATTCAAGACCTAATTGACTATATGCAAGAAATAGGCGAAACTGCAATCAAAGTAGAAAAGCTGCCGAGTAACAGCAAGGTGACGTATACGGAGTTTAAAATCACAATACTTTGGGACAGATTATCTTTCGTTATCAAAAAAGACAACTGGCCACCAGGCGTTATTGTTGGTCGTTATCACCCACAGAATGCTCGTAGTAGCGGTAACAAATATACCAATAATTAATTATGGATTTAAGTTATCTAAATATCACTTCTATAAATTGTAGATCTATACGAAGGTCAGCCAAATTTATCCAGGACCGTTGTACAAAAAACGACGTAATATTACTCCAAGAAACATGGCTTTTACCTACAGACCTGCACTTTCTTAACACTATCCATAATGGTTTTAACAGTATCGGAACGTCAGCTGTCGATATTTCTAGTGGTATATTAGCTGGAAGACCGTACGAGGGAGTGGCAATATTATATAAAAACTCATTGAAGTGCATGGCCATAGAATGTAACCACTCTCGACTCTGCGCGATTGAAATACACACTAGTGATAAGAACACTCTTCTAGTTATAAACGTATATATATGCCAACCGCTAACACTGACAACTTCCCGGAGTACTGCGAAATACTTAGTAAAATTCACTCAATTGTCGAAGACAGAGAAGTCGCAGATTGTTTAATAACGGGAGACTTCAACGCGGACCCTACACACCGTTTTGGTGCCGAGTTGGAACAATTTTGCTTAGAATTTAATTATAAATATGTGGACAAAGTAAAACTACCGAACCATACATACACGTACGTTAGTAACGCGCATAACACAACAAGCTGGCTCGACCACTGCTTGGCCACTGAGAATGCATACAGAGCTATTCGAAATATCTCCATAGACTTAACAACAGATTGGACATACCATAGGCCAATCGTGTTAAAACTGCAGCTGAAGGATTTAACTGTCTGTAATAAAGTTACATTACCAGCACAACCTGCTTGGACTTGGAAAAGAAACTCATCTTTTTACTTAAATGATTACGGATCGTCGGTTACACAACAGTTAAATTTATTAATGTCCGAATATGGGGACGTGAATGACTCGATGTCTATAGACTATGTGTATAACTCGTTTGTTAAAATATTGCAGAATTGTGCTACTCATTGTTTTAAAACAACAAGACGTAAAACTAAAAATAAAAATAGAGTTCCGGGTTGGAACGAGTACGTGGCGGATAAATATGCCGCCTCGCAGCAATCGTTAGCACTGTGGCACAAAGCAGGCTGCCCCACCACGGGGATCGTGGCGGAGAACCGAAAACAACATCGTGCTTCCTTCAAACGCGCTTTTAGGTATTGCCAACGAAATCACGACTAGATCGTTATGGACAAGATTGCGATGGATATGAAGCATAAGAATTTTGGTAAATTCTGACGTACCACTCTCCCATCACCTGATGGAGTGATATATTTTATAGAATTAGTATATATTATTCGGTAGGCAAGATATTTATTTATTAGTATGTAGGTATGTGGATTTTTAAATCTGGAAATAAACTATTTCATTTCATTTCATTTCATTATGAGAATGACGCGCTTTACGCTAGCTCTCGAAGCGGGGGCCTCACTCCGAAAATCGAACGTCGAAACTTCGGCGGATGAATCACAATTTTCGTGTCCTGAAAGAAGAAATGTCAAGCTACGAACATCGTATCGAACGCTGAACCCGACAATTTCAAAATAGGAAAACTGCGATCCGTCAGTCAAAGCTTCGACATTCCGGTACATCAATTACCGCGAACGTGTGTGAAAAGTCCCGGATCAGACGATGACGTAGATTAGAGAAAATTATGAAACATGTTTTGCAATACCGTGCAACATTGCTCATATAATATTTTACACAACTGCACAAAAAAGGAGTATATTGTTTTAGGGTTCGGCCATGTATGTATGTGAGTTGCTTTATTCCGCCATAACATTTAGATGCCTGAACAGATTTAAATGTATGGGGCATCGTTATATAGATCCTTACATCATCCCGAGTGATACTGGCTAGGACAGTCTTGTTTTTTATTTATGTAACTTTTGTTGCATCGACTTTAAAAAAATTATTAGTCGAGGTTAACCAAGGCTAGATATTGCAATTTTTCCTATAGGTAATTTAATCTGATTGTAAGCCGGTTAAGGCTTGTTGGTTAAGGCGTCTGTCCCAGATAGCCAGAAGACGCAGAATCGAATCCTATTGGAAGCGAAATTTTTGTGATGTATATATTTGCGTGAACATCCGCTAGTGTCGGTTAACACTATAAAATATATTTCATAAAATTTAAATTGATTTCACAATTAACATGATCCTAGTATTTCGTACTTAAAATACGTTGCCTCTAGGCGCAATTTTGTTCCAGTAAAACAACAGCATTGTCCATCCATACTCTGTGAAAACAAATTCGGAAAGTTTGTCACTGTCTGTCGGAAATCAATAGCCGGCCAATATGTGCCCATCATTTTGACATCTAGAATTTTGCCACGGCTTTTGGTAACAAAGTTGGGTGATGGGTCAAAACATAGCAGGCTGCGATTTGTACCTACCAAACTTTATAGTGACTTTTTGTTAGAACATTACCCAAACCCTATCAACTGGAGTGTGGTGCAAGAATATACTTTTTGGATGACATTCTACACATCAGTAATCACACTGCTTATTTCAGTTAGATTAGGTGATACCGAATTATAGTAAAAATGATTTTAGAATTAACCTGCAGGGTTCAATTCCTATTTGAAAAGTATCTACTACTATGAAACCTAACAGTTGCTCTTGGTAGGTAAATGTTAGCTCAAAATCTAACAATAGACAAGCCTCGATTTGAGAGTAATAATATTCTATTATAATTATAGTCTATTGACATATTATACCGGTTTACATGAGCTGTCCATTTTAATTTGATACTATCTTGATACTTGAAATCGTGCAAGAAAACTATCTTCTGTAACTATCTTAAACAAGTTTAAGGCGCTCCTATGGGTATTATAATTCTTATGTATTGAACTAAGTTTGAAAATGGCGATGCGTTTACTTTTAATTGAAGGTTATTTCGTAGTTTTTAAAGAAAAATAAACACCATACAGTTAAAAAAAAATTGCATAAATATCCCTAGATATTTACATTTTTTTTTGGTTATAGAAAATATAATAGTTGTCGTTCAAGATTTTGTGTTGAGCATTTCGAAGCAAAATATCGGGGTCATTTTGCGAATTTTTTTACATGATTTTATAGATAAGTCGTTTCTATAAACATTTGGCTATACCACTACATTGTTTTGCTTTTAATATCTATGGATACGGAAATTATGGCAACGAAAAAGAGGAATTTTTCGGAGATTTTGCTTTAGTCGCGCATAGTACCAACCCTGATAGCGAGTCTCTGTCATGATATTTCCGCTCATATCGTAACAGTGGCTCAGCCCTACTTCCAGCGTGTAGTATGAGGACACAGTTTTTGCGCGACACGCTACACCCGCCATTCATTAGGCCACGCTGTCCATGTCAGCATTAATTACTGGATGCCACTGACGAATGACAAGCTGACACCCGATAGCCGGCGGCGCAGCCTCATAGCAGCACGTTTCAAGTGGTCTTCTTTTAAAAAAGTTGTCAGATAATATTTTATGTTCTTATTTGCGATATGTATTTCTTAATAACGGATCACTTTATAATAAATTTATTTTAATGTTGTTGTTGAAAGTAAACTATGTAGTATTGAGAGTACAGTTTAACTAATATTCTTATCTTATTTTCTTATTTAATATGAAACGTTGAAGATTCAGACGTAGACTTAACAAAAGCTAAAAAAATTTTACGTCGAAATTTATGGCACAAATTAGTTTCAGTTTAAGAACTTTTTTGAAGTCTTGATCAACAAGGGGATAAATAACAATACATAATTAACAATATTTAAATTGTTGCTTGGAATAGTCGTGTTTATCATTCGAATTTCTGCGTTCAAAAGTGCTTTTTCCATGCTAGCGTGGAAAAGGCACGGGCGGTGGCGTCGCGGGCGTGTCTTCCTTTTCCACGCTAACGGAAAATCTTTCTTTGCTGTAGTGTGGTGAAAAATTTTGTGTTTGCTCGGCAGCAAAGTTATTTTGCGTCTCGTACCCTCACTACGCTCATGTTTCTATTTTTGAACCACTTGCTTTGCTCGTGGCTCAATCTTAGGCTCCTTCGCTTCCTCGGTTTTCAATACAAAAACAACCAAATAACAACTTTGTAGCCTTATATAACAAATAACTATTATCATTATTTACTTGGTCTGGCTGGGTTAAAATAACACCATACCTCCATACTTTAAACCTAGAACTTGATTGCACTAATTATACAAAATAACCAAACATATTTTACTTATACCTTTTATTTTTATAATGGCGCTGCTTACACAATATTAATTCGAACATTCAAATTGAATGCTTAATCCCAAAACACCTGATTAGTGTACGCGGTCGAATATGTTTAGTCAGACCACTCATCATTTTCGATGTCACTAATCACTATATTGCTCTGAATCAACGTTCGCGACCGCAGCCCGGGGCTGATTACGCCAGTTTATAATTGCAGCCCTTACAAATGAGCCAGAAATGTCAACTCATCGATGTTACAGTATTTTTTATCGCGGCAGTAGTGAATCTCACTTCATGTTGACGTTATAATGACTAATTATTTAATTTATATCTTGACCTGGATATATACTTCTTTTAGACGCAGTATTAGACGGCCCCGTAGCTAAGTTGGTAGTAACCTTGCCTGCAAAGCGAGGGGTGCCGGGTTCGATTCCCGGCTGGGGCAGATTTTTTGTGTAAGCATAAAGTTTGTTCTCGGGTCTTGGATGTTTGTGATGTGTATCTGTGTGTGTCCATACCACCTGCGACACGGGGAATCCTAGTCTGGGAACGTTATAATGACTCAATGTTAGAGAGGTTGTCCGTTGATACGTCTGTCGATTATTATAATTCCGTAAGAAACGTCGACATTCCGTGGCATTTTCTAATGGTCACCTCTGGCTAGGTTGAAAGGATTCTATTTTTATAATATTATGTTCTGGTAATTACACTAGAGAGCCGAATTAGTGCATGCATCACCGCCTGTGCTCAATTAGTAATCTTTATACAATCAAATGTAGTCAGAAGAGTTCGTTTGAACGTTGACACCACAAACTGTACCAGGTACCTATTGTAAAACTTGTAGTAAAAACTCAAATTTCAAATGGAACCATTGTAGGTATAACATATTTAACATTTACATAAATCACAAATATTAATTTAACTGTAATAATGTAGAAAGGAAAAAACTCAGTTGTTTTTGAAATAATAATACTTTTCTGTTTGTGATCTTGAAGCTGCATGGCATGGTAAAGAAAATTGTACAATTTTGGTTTGCCATCATTTGTTCTTACTACAAGGTAAATACAAGCTGGTAGTTTGCCTGGTAGTAAGTATAAAACCTGTCCATAACAATTGCAGTGCTAACCATAGAAACACAAAGGCTTGTGTAATGTGCAGCATTGCAGTTCCCGTAACCCTGAGATATTAGATATTAGTCTCAAACGCCCAGTAATTTCACTACTTAAAATTAGATTTTATACTAAAATTGGTCACTTTATTATAGTAATGGTACAATTCAACGATATCGCAGCGTTTTCAGTCGATCATTCATTAATTTGATCACATTGTGTCCAGTCTGATAATTTACTGTCTGTTTAATAGCAGAGGAATTGATCTGCTCTCTGAACTTTTGATTAATAGTATTTATTTAAATTCTGACTTATTTAAAAGTAAATAACAAATATGTTTACTGTTGTGAACGTATGAAATATAATATATTTTGGCACTTATACACTTGTAAAGGTAGATAAGAGGCTTTTTTACGGCCCATAAACTATTTCTATGCAAAAAATACGCTTAAACGTTACAAGGAAATTTTTCCCAGATCCGGGATTTTTCCAGGTTCCTGGGACAATCCACCTGAATATTTCCCCCAAACATTGTTGGTACCTCCGGGCACTCTTTCTGTGAGAACAATTCTGTCAGTGAGTCAGTAGACGAGTCAGTAGTCTCAGTCTAATTCTGTCAGTGAGTCAGTTGACGAGTCAGTAGTCTCTGTCTATAAAAAACCTAAAGTTGCAAGGTATTTTTATTACACATCTTTACGTCGAAAAAGTAGTTAAAAAGTGTGTAAATCCAAGTCTATATACAGTAAACAGTTTAGAAAACAATTTATATATTAACCTTCGAGCGCTCACAAAAACTGGTCATGCGAACACAAACTCTTAAAAACTTCTCCACTTTGAAACAGTTGTAGGAGTTGCAAATTGAAATTATTCACCCGGCTGAGGCATAACTTTAACTTTAAGCTGTAGTTGTTATGGATGGGCCTTTGCTAGTACAAGATGATTGAGAGTTCATCTTCTTTTGTAATTGGGTGTGGAGTCTATTGGATTGATTTTGTTATTGTCGAAAGAAAGACTGAAATAAAAACTATTTTTTTTCGATTGTGTTTTGTTTGCATTATTTATATCAAGCAATACTTGTCGCCGAAGTTATAAATTTATTAGGTATTTCAAAAATCGTAATAAAAATATGCTATTATTATAACAAACCAAATGTAATATGTTTTATGCCCATTTTATAAAAGCGAGGTGCGTTTTATTATAATTCAATGTTTCAAATTAATCATGAATTCGCTATTATTGTGAAAAACTAAGAAATTTCTACATGATATTTTTCTTAAAACTATTATTTTTTTAATTCAGTATGTTTCCTTTTTTTAAGATCTTTATTCAGCCATAACAAAATATACAAACATATACAATGCTAGTGTAAATTTAATTCCTTGCAGTAACAAAATAATAACATATATTATGTATGACATGTAATTTTGATAAAAAAAAACACGATTACTTATAATATGTATTAACTTATTCGGTTCTAGGAGTATGTAAGTTTAGAAGAACATTACATAATATATATTGTTATGAAACAGTTTTTTATGTTTTACAAGCTTTTATTCAATATGCAATCTTTGTATGTACGTAGGTAAAATCTTGCAGACTAAATTTAATCCACTTCCTGCTGTTTTTTACCTACGAAATTTTACGTACTACCTAATGTAAATCGGATTATAATGCAATATTATGTCACAGAGCTGCTGCCTTATCAGCTAATAATCTCGTGTTCGTTTTGAATACCAGACCGATTAAAAGCAGCGGTCACTAGTCTTCGTGTGGAAGGAGTTGTCAATAGTTTTCGCTTCTTTTCGTTTTGTAAGAGCTTATTTCTTTAATAACCAGCGAAAATTCTAGACTATTCCTTCCACACGAAGACTAGTGACCGCTGGTTTTAATCGGTCTGGTATTGAAAACGAACACGAGATTCTTAGCTGATAAGGCAGCTGGTCTCATGATGAAGCTGGAAGGTGGCCTTAGAAACTCGTAATGAAACGGCATAACCCCGTCGTATTTGGGCTCGTTTGATTCGTCTTTACAAGTTCTCTGATCCTAGATATTGACCAGGAAAATGGCCATGAGATTACAGTACTAATTACGTAGTAGTTTAGTACCAATTACGTAAGTATTTTATAGTAGCTTTTCCGGAAAAATATATATTTCCACAAAAATTTTGTTTTTATTTCAAAACCTGTTTATGACGATATGTATGTATATTATTGTCTGCTCTACTATTTTAACTTTACAAAGAACCACTGCTAAGATTCTATCGGCATTAACAGTTTACTAAAAACGTTAACGCCTTTAAAACGTGTACGTGGTGGTGCACGCAGCCGGAAAGGAAACGCATAATGTGGTGCTGGCATTAATTACAACTTCCTATGGCGAATGCACAGTTATCGCACTCCCTACTACCGCGTTCGGTGATTTTTCACTGCCACCCTGTATTTTAAATAATCGACACATTGCATAATATGTGCCTTCGTTCTCGGGACGTGTACGTAAAATATTTGGAAGGAAAACGCATTTTCAAAATTTATGGGTATTATTTTTCATTTGTGGAATATGCTAGTGGTTGCATAATATAAATACAGTTATTATGATAGGAGTGAAATATTTTTGGCAAATACCTTTGGCTCTTGATCCACGGAAATAAGCAATGAAAACCAGAGAAGAATTAACTAAAGTAAACTTAAATTAAATAAGTCTAACTCAACTATCCCAAGTACCCCACGAAGTACATGGGGTAGTGATGGGGTAGTGATGTGGTAGTGGGGTTGAGTGGTCACGACCACGAACACTGCAGAATGGATTCAAAACGTCGTGAATTAAAATAATATATAACTGTGAAATTTTAAATATTTATAATGACTCCTGTAAATTAACAATTATTAAGTACATACCTACTTACTAAAATTGGTTGTTACATAATGCTGTGTGTGATTTACTTGCACAGTATAAAAATATATACTTAAGTTTTTTCATATATTAAAGTATAGTTTACACAGAGGACTTGTAAAATTGACCAAGCGAGCGAAACGAGCGAAGTCTTTGCAACAACTGGCCAATTTAATTGCTTTCATCTGTCCGGATGTACGACTGTACGTACTCTCGTACAGGTTGTATTTTTCAGTTTGAGCTCGCTAGATCTATCGTTCGTGGAACTACTACTATAAAACAATGTATAGTTTTACTCATGCTAATCGGCGCATAATTAATTTTGATAATAAGCCAATTTATAGATGACGTATGACAGTCATGTGATTTTTTAGTTTCTGATGCAGTCGCCTCGGCAATTTTGTCGAAGAAAGTACGTCTAATAAATAATAAGTAAATATAGCAATATCATGTCACAAGCTTTAGCACGGTCACCGAGGTTGGAGCCACAGACTAGTATAGTACCTACATCGAAGCCTAAAAGGGTATAAGTGATGTTCTGATTTTCGATTCGTTTTAGTCGCACAAGGTTGAAAATGGACATTACTAGTAAACCATAAATTCATCAACGAAATGTATAATATTTCTCTTTAACCCCGATACAAAATTCACTTTTCATTACTGCCGCATTTTAAATACAGAACAACACGGTATATTTTCAGCAAAACAAACCAGTGTTGACAAGTTGCAAAATGCAACATTAGCTCAAAAAAGTTCCAGTCACGTTATTGAAGAAGGCCAAAAGACACCACATTAGCCTTTTTCTGATTATATTATTGGGTGTAGAGTAGTTGCAGATTTATTGCGACTGGAAAAGACAAGGTCAAGTGTTTTAGGACCTTCCTTAAATCGCCAACCTTTCGTTTAATTTATTGGCTCCCCTTTTATCCATTTTGCAGCGTCAAATCTGAACTCTGAGAGGGGTCGTTTACACGTTATTTGCTGTTGTAGAAATATGATTAACTCAGCTTTAGTGTCGAGGAAGCTTAGTCAGCGTTTTTGTTTCGGTTAAGTGTTATAGTTTGTTTCATCCAATAAACTATATACAGTAAGTGATGAAGGAGATGGAGGAAATTAATTTCCATGAAGGAATAAGTAGGAATGAGAACTTTTACAGATAATTTTTAAATTATGTAGATCAACGTGATTTTTGTATAGTTTATAGACCGGAGAGAAACATAGTAACTTTTTATCCCGGAAAATGCACGTTACCTGTGGGAATCTTCACGCAAGCGAAACCGCAGGCAAATGATAGTTGTTAATAATTGCTGTATTTCATTTTCAGTGCACGATGCAATTAATGTACCGTTTCTTTTTGTATAAATCCGTTTTTTCACGGAATCTTTTATCAAAAGACCTTTATTGTATTTTTGTTATCATGTTTATCACTGTCACGTTAGCTTGCGACACTTCCATTTATTCTAACATCGTTTTTTGTCGCGAGGGCACGAGGTCCATGTTTATGCTGCCTCGAGCGAATCTTTGATATCAAATTCTTTTAGAAAAGACCGCACGTAGCCACCCCACATTCACTCATATTTTAGATAACGTTCGAATGTTTCTGTGGGGCACCACTGCCGGAATTCGAATAAAAATACGAATATTTTACCATTCCTGCGAGTCTACAAAGATACTGAAATTTATTGTGTAAGGTATTAAGTGTAGTGGTTCTCGTTTATTTCGCTTTGAAATGGAGAATGAAAGGTTCCGTCTAGATTCCAAATTTAAATTCAAAGTGTTATTTTTGGGAGGAATGCACTCAAAGAATATTTTTATTCATGACATGGTTGAGCCGTGTATTGTCTGAAAATGTTTTATGTAGAAATAAAACTGAAAATCTCACTGTTCCGAATTTTAGCCAATGTTTTATTATACATATTTCAAATATTTTTTTTCAGGTTTCGTTAAACTTCCGGTGGATGAAGCTGTAGCAAAATGAGAAGAACGCGTGTCACGTGGAAACTGAAGAGTGGCAGTAGATGGCAGCACAGGTCGGTGACGCGCTGAGGCAAGATGGCGGCGGGCGCGCAGGCGTGCGGTGGACCACTCGCGCGCCTTTTAATCCTGGCTGTACTGCACGTCAACTTTGTTGGTAAATATTATCTGTAACTAGCAAGTCGCCCTGACTTTGCGCGGATAGCTTTTTGATAGTGACAGCATGTGCTTTGTTTCATGTATACTTCATTTATGGTTTCACGTATTGAAATTTCTTCATTTTTTGGCAGTGACAGCGGAAATGCCTAAGTTCAGTTTTTTTTATAAAATGTGTATTTATTTATAATGTATTTATTTAAAAAAAACGTACGTTTTTGAAAAATAAATAGAAGATGCAGAATCCTTCAATTTCCAAGTATTTAAATATGGATTAAAACTGTCTTTACTTATACAGGGTGTATTTTTTAGATGGGGCTAAGGGTATGCACCCTCACCATTGGAGCTACAGAAAAACGTTTCTTAGAAGATAAACTCTAACTTTTGAAACATTTCGATCTGTATTTGCACGTTTTGGATATATGTACAGTCAAAAGAAAATAGGCAGTAAATAATAGAACCTGTATAAATTAGTGAAAAGTTTTCATTCGTATTGTAACACTTGGAAATTGATTATAGATTCTGCATATTCTCTTTTTAATTAGAATGAAATTTACTACAGTAGACAATGATGTTATTTGCTGGATAAAATAGTCTAAACCACAAAAGCCCTATACTAAAAATTTCTACTATGTTACTATTACTACTATAAATTCCAAAATTAATCCTACGTTGATAGCTGCCATATTAAATAGTAGGTACTCTAGGTTGGGCGTGTTAACAGCTTCGACCATAATCATCACATACAGATCAAAGAAACTACATACTTATCGCAAGTTAAAATATAGTAGTACTTTTACCTACACCCTACCTACCACCTACAGTTCAACTTAAATAGCTATTAAGTTAGGTATCAATTTTGTCTAATCGCTTTTAGTGTATAAAAGCAACACTGAACTACGCCTACGCAGGTAGCTTCTAAAAATAACCGTTCTAATCGACACAAATACAGTCAAACTTGTTTATCTAGGACCTAATGTGGGCTAACATCAACCTACACCCAGCAAATAGGACGCGGTTGAAGCCGGCCGCACATTCCCAACATTTGCGCGCAGCCGTCAACCACCGACAAGCTTTGTTTTGCACTCTCATTTCACAAAGTGCAAGCTTTCACAGCATTTGCGTGAATTGAGTTCCATAGTGATGTTACTAGACTTACCGTTTTATAAGAACATTATACGAAAGGGACACTAAATTTCTGTCAACTTAAATTTTGCGGCGTAAATTATGTTTGGGATTATCTCGAGATTTTATTATCGTGTTGGTATTCTGTGGACTCACCAAAATTATGATAGGCTTAACTAGATAAGTTTTACTGTTTTGCTGGTCATGACATTATATCTGACTGTAGTAGTTTAAATGCTCGTCAGTTACAACATAGTTCGGGTATAAATCAGAAACATATATACAAACAACATGATACAAGCCAGTAAAAACACGTATCTGTTATTTGGTAGTTGTGTGTGACCAAAAACACCAATCTAACTTTAATTAATCCTTAAATTCAGCCTACCTACTCATACAAAAACGCGCCGAGACAACTTGCAAATAGATTTTTTGTAAAACATTTTAAAGCGATCCATGCGATGATGATAAAATATAAAAGCGCTGTAGGGTGGCGCGGATAACCCTTTCAGGAGTCAAAGCGATGCCAGTTCGGAATCCTCATTGAAAAACGGCCGACGGGTCAAAATGTCACACCGTATAGGAACACGCGTCCCCAGTGATGTATAGATTATGGATGGATTGCCAGTGTTTGGAAGTGGATATTTTTATAGGCTGTTGTAGAAACACGCTTATAAATGCCTTTCAAACTGGTGTACCTAATGGGTAGAGGGGCTAAGTCGCGTTAAGACTAAATTTCATATTTAATTGGCTTTATGTCTAGGGCAGTGTTAGTCTATTTTGCTTACTTCGTTTTAAAGTTAATCTTTATAACCTAAATATTCATCACCCTAACTTACGTTTTGCCTAAATAATAATAAGTACCTACAATTAGAACAGTCCTGATGCTGATACTTTCACGTTGGCCTAGGTGTGTTGTGCATACTAAATATTTTAATTTGTATCATACAAAACACATTGGCACTACATTTTTGACCAGAAATTTATTCGCGCATCGTTTCAGTAGCCAAAATTAGGCGCATCTAATTTGCATCTAATTGGCATACTACAAATACATATTATATTATATAACAATAAGTAGGGGTTACTGCCATATAAAATAACATGTGTTTCAAACTGTTGAACTCACTGGATCACTGGATCATACATCGACTGATCCAATAACAACGTTCTACGTTTGAATTAGTTCAGCGACAACCGTTAGGAAACGCAAGAAATTGAATTAATCCTGTTGTAAAATTTTCACTTGCCACCTTATCTCCCGTCGTATTGTCGTTTTATTGTGCCTACCCTGGAACCATTAGCGAAAATGTCACTGCGAGGGCATTGTAATCGCGCGCCCGCGGCTCGTCCGCACAATGATGCGGCCGTTCGACCCCGCTCGTGTACACCCAGCTTTTACCTTTACGCTATCATACAAATTCGAGTTTCTATAATAAATGAGGAAGACCTCTCTTATTTACGAAATGGATAGTATATTTTAACCCACAAAACCGTACTCACAAAGTGGCTCCGGAATCGACGACGCGTCTCCGGCTATGCCCGGCTTTGAATGGGTAAACACTTTTGCGAATCGTGTCGTCTACATTTCACCTCTCGAATTCTTCGCATAGTGTTAGCAAATCTCGTGTGGTGATTCTCGTCACGTTGCGAGTGAGTGGCCGACAAAGGAAAGAGGGCTTGCATACCTTATTACTGCCTCTTTGGTAAATCCCTACTTATGTGAAACACGACACACTCGCGTCGGCATCTCAGAATTACAATTACGCATTAACATAATATTGTGTATATTTTTGTGTGCATCTGTGAAAGATATAGCATTATTTACGAACATCATATTATCTATACAAATAAATAAAATTGAAGTGTCTGTTTGTAATATCAAAATAACAGCTTTTTACCCAATGCATTTGAAAGTATATACGGTACCTGTAACAAAATAACCATTTTTTAAATTTTTGTCTGTCTGTTTGTTCCGGGTAATCTCCGAAATGGCTGGGCTGATTTTGATGGGAATTTCACTGACAGATAGCTGATGTTACAAGGAGTAACTTAGGCTACTTCTATTTTAGAAAAATAATTAGGGTTCCGCGCAAAAAATAAAAACTATGAAATCCAATATTTCCGTGCGGGTGAAACCGTAGGCAGCCGTTTCGGAGATTACCCGGAACAAACAGACAGATAGACAGACAGACAGACAAAAGTTTTACAAATGGTTGTTTTGTTATAGCTACCGTATATACTTTCATATGCATATAGTAAAAAAACTGTTATTTTGATATTACAAACAGAGACTTCAATTTTATTTATTTGTATAGATTTACAATTTTAGAAAACACGGACCATATACATATATCGGAGCAATGACGTCACAGGCGAGCTTCATGGACGGTGTAAAATGACAACAATCAAAACATGTTAACTTTGGTTTACTAATAAGCGTTTAGAACCATAAATTACTCATTGGATTGTTAATAATTTCACTTAAACTTTGATTAACTAATTAATGTTTGCTAACCATAAATTATTCATTGAATTGTTAAAACTAGACAAATGATTGTTAAACTGAACAAATTCACTGTAAACACAATTTTTTAAAAGATTGCCGACAAGTTTCTTGCCCGTTCTTCTTGTACGGCCTCTTACTTGGAATGGGCGCCTAGAGTCATTTATTTTAACTATCATGAGTGCTCTCCTGGCCCCCATGTTAATAAAAAGTAATGAATTTCAATTGAAGATTAAAATCTAAAGTAGAATGACAAGATCTAACAAGTTTTATGAAGATTCTTTGTCACAATCTGTTTTGCTATAAATACGAGCGACCGACTGTTGGAAACATCCAGTATTGCGCCTACCGTCGGACCGTTCAGATCTCCCATATAACGTTACCGCAATAAATGGTTGAGATAAATCAAGCTTCTACGAGTTTTCTTTCTACGAGGGGTGAGCGGTCACCATGATGCTGAAGATGTTGACGTCACCGGTGGTGACGTCACCGTTTTTAAAAAGACCCCTGGACTCGCCGCCTCGTCATCAGAAGTGGGATTGGAACGGAACAACCTAGCTTTCCAATCCTAGCCTTCTCACCCGCTTGTCACCTGAAGGACCAGCACAAATGGGCAATGCAGCCGAGCCCAGTCGCAGCAGAGGTCCCCACATCAGACACCAGCTCCTGAAGATTATGCTGACACACCACCGTATTGGCGAGAGATGACCCATCACTACCAGCTCCTGAAGATTATGCTGACACACCACCGTATTGGCGACAGATGACCCATCACTACCAGCTCCTGAAGATTATGCTGACACACCAGCCACGTCCGTGGTATCAACACGAACGGGCCAACACGTGCAACCAAACCAAGAAAAAGGCGATGGAGACATGACATCAGAATACAGGTGAATCGTAACTTTTTCTACCATATTTTAACTAGACTTGCATGCGCATAAACGCAACTTACAACTTACAAATAATCCAAGAGATTACTTCTAATTTTACGAGATTTCGTAGTTTCTTGAGTTTTATTTTAAAAGTTTTTCACGAGATACCCACAAATACCAAAAATCTACGAGTTATCTGTGTGCTACCCACTATTTATCACGAGTTACCCGCGAGATACCTACCTACGATTTTCTAAGAAAAGTCGCTTCTTTTAATTGATTTTGATTATTGTGTTTGAAATTATTGCTCATCGGTCTTGTGAATTTGTGAAAGTGAGTTGTAAGTCACAACAAGCATTCTAATTTAATTTAAACTTATTTTGACCAACTAAATAAAAGGGCCGCCAAATCATTTCAAGTATGGCAGTCTCTTTAATCGACATCACAACTCTTAATTTGGGTTAAGCTTTGTGTGGTGAGTGTGAAGTTTGATTTGTTTGGTTTAAGTTGAACTTCGATGTTTGTGTTGGAAAACTATTACCGTTTTTCCTGTGAATCTGTGTGTATGCTAGTTAATTCTAAAACGCGTTTGCCACTAGCGTTTGCGTTCATAGTGTTACTTCTATTCCGGTATACGTAAATGCGCGATGTGGTAGTTACAAAAATTCATTGAATATACTGAGCTTTCATTGTTTGATTGTTTCATAAATTCGCGGCGTTAGCAACAGCGCGATGTGTTCATTTAGTACTGTGTGAGTCGGGAATTGATAAGTCAACTACGCCTTTTAATCATTTTTATTATGGTTTCATGTGACTGCTGCATCTATCATCTGATGCCTAAGCAACAGCGCAAGGAGTGCGGTAAAAGGCTGGCGCTTCACATGTGATGGTGACACATGGCTTCTTCGGTCATCAAGAAAGTGGGCTCATCAACTAGTCATCAGCAAGTGAACCTGTGCTCCGAAACTGCGCGAGGAATGTTACAGATAAGTGATATTCGGTTAATGATTCGGGATCCGAATTGTTAAACCTGATAATTTTGAATCGTCTTTAAGACTGTACAAATCATTTTATTCCTTATATCCCCTCCATTTTTGTCATTTTCAGAGCCTCTGTGGACCACGGTCATTTAAAGGCCTAGACCACAGCATCGTCCTTTCCAATTTCCTTTAGAGCCCCTGTGGACCACGGCGTAGAAGATCGCCCAGACCACAGCATCGATTACTTGTGAGCTATTTATAATTACTATCGTAACAACGTGTTTGTTGTTCGTTATTGTTTTATTATTTCAGAGCCTCTGTGGACCACGGTCATAATTTAAAGGCCTAGACCACAGCATCGTCCTTTCCAATTTCCTTTAGAGCCCCTGTGGACCACGGCGTACAAGACCGCCCAGACCACAGCATCAATTACCTGTGAGCTATTTATAATTACTATAACGTGTTTGTTGTTCGTTTTTCTTTTATTACTTTTTTCAGAGCCTCTGCGGACCACGGTCATAACAATAAGGCCCAGACCGCAGCATCAACCTGTATCCCATTTCCTTTAGAGCCTCTGTGGACCACGGCGTACAAGACCGCCCAGACCACGGCATCAATTCCTAGATTTCAGAGCCTCTGTGGACCACGGCCATTTAAAGGCCTAGACCACAGCATCGTCCTTTCCCATTTCCCTTAGAGCCTCTGTGGACCACGGCGTACAAGACCGCCCAGACCACAGCAACATCCCTGTCTACGAGAATTTAAAAATAATGCAATGATGCGTGGAGCATTTGCATTGAACCTATAATAAATCTATTCATGCAATGATGCGTGGAGCATTTGCATTGAACCAATAATAAATCAAAGCCATAATGCGTGGAGCATTGGCAAACTACTGCTACTCACATTCCCTTGTACAGCAAATTTATTTAAGTTTAACTGTGAATGTTTGCATGTGAACTGTTGTTTACAGAATATTATTAAGAAAGTACCTACTAAAAGTTGGCTGATAATTTTGTTACGTGAATATTGTTTCACTCTAACATAAAATTAAATCTTCGCAATTTGAAAAATAAGCAATGCAGCTTAATTTATGCAGTGATGAGAAACAAAGTTAACAGCTAGTGTACCGGTGTACGGGTACCTACCTCAAAACCAAATTTCTAGTTTTAAGAAACACCGTGCCTGGTGCAGGGCGCGCACCACCTGTCAGAATGGCCGAGTCAGCGCGAAGCGGGCTACGTCTACGGTGTTGAGCAGGGCAATAGGAAACATAACATGTTTACCTACTTTGATTAACTAAATGTTTACCTACCTACTTTGGTTAGCTAAATAGTTTGCTCATTAGATTGTCGAAACTAGATAACTTCACTGTAAAGATAATTGATCAAAGAAAAGAAAACAAAAAGAAAAGAAAAAAGAAAAGAAAAAGAACAAAAAAAAAAAAAAAAAAAAAAAAATTTTCTTTTCTCTTAAGAATGCAAACTATTACTCTTGCAAACTTAACTGCAAGCAACGGTGGTTGCTTACAGATACCAAACTCAGAAGGAAACGTCTCATTGTTTCAGAACATAACTGGACTGGTGCAGAGCACGCACCATCTATCAGAATGGCCGTATCGGAGCAATGACGTCACAGGCGAGCTTCATGGACGGTGTAAAATGACAACAATCAAAACATGTTAACTTTGGTTTACTAATAAGCGTTTAGAACCATAAATTACTCATTGGATTGTTAATAATTTCACTTAAACTTTGATTAACTAATTAATGTTTGCTAACCATAAATTATTCATTGAATTGTTAAAACTAGACAAATGATTGTTAAACTGAACAAATTCACTGTAAACACAATTTTTTAAAAGATTGCCGACAAGTTTCTTGCCCGTTCTTCTTGTACGGCCTCTTACTTGGAATGGGCGCCTAGAGTCATTTATTTTAACTATCATGAGTGCTCTCCTGGCCCCCATGTTAATAAAAAGTAATGAATTTCAATTGAAGATTAAAATCTAAAGTAGAATGACAAGATCTAACAAGTTTTATGAAGATTCTTTGTCACAATCTGTTTTGCTATAAATACGAGCGACCGACTGTTGGAAACATCCAGTATTGCGCCTACCGTCGGACCGTTCAGATCTCCCATATAACGTTACCGCAATAAATGGTTGAGATAAATCAAGCTTCTACGAGTTTTCTTTCTACGAGGGGTGAGCGGTCACCATGATGCTGAAGATGTTGACGTCACCGGTGGTGACGTCACCGTTTTTAAAAAGACCCCTGGACTCGCCGCCTCGTCACATATTTGTATATAGTATATCTACACTATATCCTTACAGCCTTAATTACAGTCTGTATTTATTTTCTTGCCTATAATATTCCACATCGGAATGTCACCGCCGTTCTCCTTCCAATTAATCACGGAGTCAATGAGCCGTTTTGTTTGCCCACCGCCGATGAATAATCCTTCCCTGGCGATTTACTGACAGGCGCAAAAACGGACTAAAAGTTATGTTTTTTATAAGTACCCTAAAATTTATGTCAATGGAATTTGCATTTTGAACAATTTCATTTCGAAAGGGAAGCTTATAAAATCGCCTCTTTTAAAAGGGTTGAGAGTGATTGCGGAGCAGTTTTTTGTTTTTTTTTTCGACAATATTTGGAGTGCATCTCAAACTCTTTAAAATATTTTTTATGCTATAGTTAGTAACGAGACGAGCTGGTCGTTTGCCTGATGGTAAGCATAACGCTTGCCCATAACCATTGCAGGGCCACTCAGAACTTTGAAACACATAGGCCTGCACGGCACAGCAGTGCGCTCGCTACCCTGACTCATTATAGGTATTAAGTCTCTTAAGCCCAGTAATTTCACTGGCTACTCTGCTCATCAAACCGGAACACAGTAATGCTTGCACACTACTGCTTGGTGGCAGACTTCACGAGCATTACGATATATTTCTACGTTATTATAAGAGCAGGATTCATTCTTCATCTTCTGGCCATATTTTATTTAATATTAGGTTCCATGATTCATTGCAGTCCGTTTGGTATCAAAGTATAATGCAAACTAAGACGGGTCAAGAAACCCATAAACTTCTTTAACAATAAGGAAATTGTATAGAACAAAGCAACAATGCTCGCATTTATTGCTGTTATCTTATTTGCATGCAATCCTGTATATTGTTGTCCCCAACGCACGGAAAACATAGTCTATCAAAACACCAGTTAAGAAACTCCAAACAAATTACCAATAAGTATTGAACTTTCCACGCATTCACACGTGCATCTTACAAAGTATACAAACACCTTAGGTTTATAGGTGCATAGTTTTAATAGGTAATGTTACATTTTTTTAAATTGGAAATAAAGTGGCAAATGTACTCCATATTCTGAGTAATCATTAGATTTAAAAAAAATGAAAAAAATAACAAAGGAGGTACCCATTGAATATCCTTACATTAACAACTAATTTTTTTTAAAACTCAATCAAATGTCTCTTGAAAAAATCGATACAACTAGCGAAAAAATCGATTTTCAAATCGAATGGAAGCGTAGGCCTCATTTTTAGAAGTTTAAGCTGCACCTGGCACTTTTTAATATGTTAAGAAAATTAGGTAGGTAGTTCCTTTTCAAAACCTCGTGAGATTCCTAACTGCCAGAAGCGATGCCTGCTGACTTGTTTATAGAATATACCCTCATAAACATGCAGATTGCGGATGAGACGCGTTTTTATGTAAAATTGGGGAAAGGGGAGCCGTTTTATTTATTGCTCTCTTGACTTCATACGTCACTGCTGTAGGTGCTGCATAAAAATGAGCGATGGCACGGGCCAAAATTACACAGCTATAGAAATAATTTAATGCTAGTAGAATAATAAAAACCTCCGACGGTCATAAAAAGCAAGTTAAAAGGCAACAACGGTGGGCTGGGGGCAGTGCTCTAAGGTTAAACCATTTTATTAATATTAGCTATTAAAATAACATTCAAATCATTGAATACGTTCCTCATTTCATCCTGCTCTCTAGAATATTTTCTTTTAAGTTGGAAGCAATACTGTCATAGACGTGACATAAAACTTGATTTTTTAGGTTGGGTTAGAAAAGACAAAGTTAAAGTCATGACTGACTGATTTATATTAGTTATCAATATCAATCAATCATAATACCTACACTGAACCCGTACTGACTATATTTAATGTATCAGATCAACGACGCATTCATCGCTTTGATTTGTATAAAACGCACAAGTCCACTTAGCAGGTAAAGTAGTGAACTCTGAATTTGGAACAGTGCTCGGCAGTGCAAGCGTATGTATAACTGCATCACCTTTGGTTTTCCTTTTATAGTACACATCTTCAGCCTTTTCATTATTTTTGCTGTTTATTTTCTGATAGATGTTTATTTTACCCAAGTAACTATAATGTAATCATCATAAAGTTAATTATTCTACACAAAGTTGAGGTAAAGACTCGTAAATTGTACCTAATATAACTTGCCCGTGATGCTAGAGTGTCTCCGGTAGTGAGCTGTCAACAGCATAAATATTTTATCTCCGCTCTGAAAATAAACTGACACAACTGATACCGAAGATTGAAAACACTCAACGTGCCTGAAATTTTTACGAAAAAACCATGTCATAATAATGTGATTTTTAGTGCCATGTCAAAAACTTTGGATTTGAAAGTGACATTGTTCCACTTTTCGACAATTTGGGGTACGCAAATAAGTTATAGTAAACTTAAATTTGCTTCAATGCTTTTTGTTTACAGTTAAATCGTAGTGTAGACTGCTTCTACGATTTCAATGCTACGTTCATTCGTCTCGTAGCGATGAATTCGTAGAAGCATCTATGTGACTACGATAATTATATGATTATGAAGTAATAGTCCGTCAAATGCGTTTGCTATACATTGCGTCTGTAGTATGAAGAATTTACAAAAGTAAGAAAGTGGAAAAAACGAAAAATTAATAACCTGTATATAACTCCTCGTGAATTAAGCTGCATTTTTATTAAATTTTAGTAGACTTCTCAAAGTTTCTTCCATTCCAATTTTAGAAACCGAAAGCAGAAGTCCCGAACTCCAGCTTTTAATACAATCTAAGAAGTCGCGTTCTAAGTCTGGTCTTCATTTAACTTTCAGAACTCTTTACACATCACCTACGTAAGCTCAACTTCAATAAAGCTAGAATAGTCAACCGAAATAGACAAGGCTAAAATAAAACTACTTCCGGCCACTTTTCAGCTGTACAAGATGATATACCTACACCCTTTAGGAATTACTGTAAAATAGGAAACTAATATGGCCGATTCAACCGTTATCCGACTAAACTAAACTAAAAAAGAAACCGGCCAAATGCGAGTGTGACTCGAGGGTTCCGTACAAACTGGTTGATATGTAAATAATTCGTTCATTACGGAAATCATTAGGTATTAGGTATTAATTTTTAACAGCTACATTCACCAAAAATAATTAATTTAAAAAAAGTTTTGTACACAAAACGGTTTTCGTTTTTTTTTAATTTTTGGTTTTACTTGTGCTATAAGACACTGTTTTTTGCCAAATCTCATGATTCTGGGCCCACGGGAAGTAACCCATGGGTTTTGATTCTTCCATGCGTTCCTGAGAAAAAGGTCTTGGATACCCACAGACAGAAAGACAGACTGACAATGAAGTGAGACTATAAGGGTTCCTTTTTCCTTTTGAGATTCGGAATCCTAAAAAGAGATGTATAAGAAATTTTTCCGTTTCTGACCTCTGAAGCCGTATACTTATTACTACGCTTCTTCCCTTTTAAACCAACCATTTCGGATTTCATAAAATCTTATATTCGTAAGATATTTTTCAATAAGTAGGTATAATTATATTTTTCATTAAATTCGTTCACTCGGGTATTACTTGGGTAAAAATCACAAATTTTAATTAAACTCCACTTTGATGTCATTTAAACAGTTTTTACTTGGTAGGTAAGGTATCTAGCCAGATAAGCACTAGAAATGCCCTACAAGCAACGCTCATACTCATGTTGTTCGAAAAAGTTTCCGTGGTCCGATCAATCGGAAAAGTAGTCGGACTACGTGGCTAAAGGGAAATTCTCAAGCCAGGAATAGGTGGGTTACGTCACTATCACTGGGCATCACTATTTTAAATAATTATATGTAGTTTAAAGAAACTAAAAAACCAATTCCACCTCCTGGCTCCATCATCAAAACCTCGACACCAAGTGGAATCTATTGGACTCATCAAAACGAATCATATGAGCCCAAACTCAAAGGGTTTACTGTAGCCACTGAAGAGTTCCACTGTCTACTTCCTGGCTCCTTCATCAAACCAGCTCAATATTAGATACCAGATTATATTTTTGCCATCCGAACTACATATATGTACAGTTTCATTTCGATACGATAATTAGTAGTAGGTTAAAATTGACTTCTAAGATTTTAATACATTTTTTGTTAATTACAAGTGAAGGTAATAAAAGTGTGTTAAAAATAACATATTATTTGACGGGTACACAGGATATTTGTTATCCGACTATGCGTCCAAATCACTATCCTCGGCGTCTCTAAACTAAAAGTACACAGTTGGAGAACTCCCCCAGTGACACGTTACGGATGAGAGTTGGGTAATTAAAAACGTGACCGTCGTCACTTGTCGACGGGAGCCCATAAAGGTTTTATCTACTTCACGCCACCCACTCCAATGTTTGTTTATTAAAAAGTAGAAAAACAGCCACTGGTATGTTTGAGCTAGGTAACAGCTTAGTGTTGGTTATAATTAAACAAAACACAAACAGTGATACTACGTCTGATTTATATTAAACTCTTAATAGGTTAGCATTAAAAATGGTGAATGCTAGATCAGGAACTGGGATTTATTGTGTGTAAATATCCTGTTAATTGTGACTTTGTTTGTATTGTTGATGAACATAATAGTATGCTAGTTTCTATATAATATAACAGTTTATAAGCCCATCTCTAAAGTATTCCCTAATTAATCAGTTATGTTATGTACCTATTCAAATAGTGATGCATTTTTCACATTTAATCCATCAACAATTCCATCACTGTGTAATGACACAGAAAAACACAATTTTTTTCAGCAGGCTATCTACAATCCGTTGTAGGCATATAGATAACCTATATGTTTTAGTCCACTACCCATTTGGCAGACAAAAAAAAACAAATTATAAAATAAATCAAAGCTATCAACGTTTGTATGTTTCACAGTTTTATTTACACTTACATTATATTTTATTACATCTATATTACATCTATAACTTTTATAATGTTAGTAAACTCGGAAAATATGAGAAGAAAATTTATGTGATGTAAAATTGTTATGTGGGGTGATAGGGTCGCGTAAACTGGCCCCTGTTTGGGCACGTCTGCAATTTTTATTAACTGTTTATATTATGATCATATAAGTTTAAGGTTCTATTTGGTTATGGAGAAAATATACCATCATTTATATGTACAGTTAGCTACGAAAACTGATTTAACTTTAAGCTAGGAAGAATAAATATTACTTTTTTTTCAATGGGCTAAATGCCTTTATTAACTAGCTAATTCATAAATAAACACTACATCTAACCTAGGTAGCTACAAAAGCAGTTAGATGATCTACAAGCCCAAGCAGGCCTATAGATAATCCAAATGTTCTAGCCCACTACCAGTTGGAAGCATACCCAGCATGCTGGCGGCATTGCCTCGTTGAACCGCAATGCTGATACGTTGAGCCAAATAGTTACCAGCATTTTGGTTAAATATTAAGGTAATTTTAAATTAAAAGTTGATTTACTGATGAGTTAGACTGCATAGGTCAATTTGATGAGTCGTTATTAATATGAGCTCTCTTAAAATTTTCAATTAATTTAATAGTGTTTAGGATAAACAAGCATCGCAGAACTGATATGTCTATATCTAAATGCCTATTATTTTGAGGTCTTCCCTAAGCGTCATTTTGACATTAATAAGATGGGAAGATTGATAACCATTTCAAAATGAAACAACGTTACTACGTTTGTTAGAGAAGAAATCCGGTAATTACTTTCCAACTTCATCCTTGGATTAGCTCAGCAGTACTATAATATTGTGCTATCATCGGAACTTCACGTACATGTGGTTAACGTAAATTTAAATTATGTTCACAAGATTTGAAACTGAAAGATATACTTACAACACATAGTTACCGACATTGAGGATTAAATAACAGCTTGAAAAAACTTATGGCACCACTGAACCTACACGTATAAAATTGCCATAGGCCCCCAACTATATAGTATATTTTATGTATTCCTTACACCGTTTTTTAACCCCGTGGAGTCCCACATCTCAGATCCCAGATCGCAGTCTGTAGTCACAGACTGCGATTGTTATGTAGGGCAGCAATAGCGGAAAGTATCAATATTTTCATCCCACAGACTTCTTGTTTCTTATAAATGCTCTGGAGATTTACCGTAGTTTACTAAACCGTAAATTGTTTTCATTAATTGATATGTAATGACAAATTTTCTTGGCTAAAAAAAATTATTAACTAATTACCACGTAACACGCAGAAATGCATATGTATGAAGGGTGGAGTTTTTATTAAATTACTAAGGCAGATCACGAGACTCAGCTGTATATCCATTTAAACATAAATAAATGATAATCTGTTATGAACGGCTGATCTAACTCCAATTCCAAGTATAAAAAAACTTCAAACTCCTTTTATAACTTTCAGTAAAAAAGTTAAACAGGACATCACTTTCCGAATTTAACTTTAAATAGACAGTAATTAATTAGCTACATAAACATGAAGGTGAAATTAAATTAGAGCTTTTTGAACATTTATTAAAAGCCTCCTCTAAGTTCCCACAGCCATTTCACGCGTCAAACTTTACGCTGACGAAATTTATTCATGACGTGATCCCTCGTAAATACATTTGGGAGTTTATTGTCATAATGAATTTGATATGGCTTACGGACTCCTGAATCTCCTTTCGTTGTTCGTGTGTGCTGCTATAGTTTTAGTTGACTATTTCAGGCGCTTGCTTAGTTTTTACACTGTAATTCTACCTCTGTACTCTATATCTAATGCACACTCTAACTAATACAGTCTATAGGTTATTATGATGTTGGTCATCAACTTTCTAGTTTGCCTCAGGTTATTTTTAATCAGCAATCAAAACTTGGATAATTGGCGGCGGGGGTAGCCTGTCTAGTCTCGAAAGTGGATAAAAATAACCAAAACCCATCGACTGAGTCGAGGTAGGCTGGAGTTTACGTTATAAGGTAGGTTAGGCTTAATAATGTACGAGTCATTTATTTTAACTTTAATGAGTGCTCTCCTTGGGCTTTTGTGAATAAAGAATTTTGAATTTTTATTTATACTTACATATAGGAATATAATAATAATTAAAATCAAACGAAACTTAAAAAAAATGAGTTTTACACTCATTTTTTTACTATTGCTAGGTAAGAAAGAAAGAAAGAAAGAAAGAAAGAAAGAAAAATCATTTATTTGACGCACAAAGATTAAAGTAATATTGGAACAAAACATTCATTCATTTATAAATTGTACGGCGCCAAAAGGGATTTATCTCAGCACATGAGTCAAGTGCCCAAAAACACTTGACGCTGGTATTCTGATAAACGACAAAACGAAAAAAAAGGTGATGTTACAACTTACAAGGTAAGCGTTTGGCCACTTGATCTTAATTGGCGGTGTGCTTGTTAATGCAAAGTGCAGCTCCTGGAACGAAGCAATAGGTGCTTTTTTGGCCGATTTTCATCTTGAGGTTGCTAACGAAGCGATTACTAGAAAAGGCTCCATCATCATATTTCCGTTTTTTCCTTCACTGAAAGCTCAACCATATAGCAAGATTCGAAGTCTCGACTTACAAATAGACCGGTCGGCGTCCAACCACTAAACCATCATAATTTAATGACTGTCATGTCTAAAGTATTCTTAGTCAGTTACATGTGAATCAGTTTGTAAATCTAGCGTTCTTAAAAATACGACACACAAACAATAATATCCACCGTACAAAAATACACACCGAAAATCCGATTTCAATTCCTAACTTACTATCCACACACTTGCCTATCGAATGATCTCTTTGCCAACTACGGTGAAAAATCTCTAAGCGCAATACATTTGACCTCACCGATTTCACCTCACCTATTTCACCCCGTTTATTTCACCTACTCTTTCACGTAGTGCCTTTGTGCAAAATTGATACAATAAATTGAAAAGTAACCTGGTGGAGGCGAGACATGCAGATCTCAGCCGTTCTTTCTTCCCGTGGCTGCATACCTCGAGCCAATTGGAAATTCCAATGGGTTATCTATAAGTGTAGTGGGAAGTGTGCACTGTGCAGCTATAGTTTGTGTTAGTATGTGGAAGAAAGTGGAAAACTGCACACTACACTTAGTAAAGGACATTGAAAAAAAGTAATCATTTTTAATTCGTTTGCGCTACGTTTTTGATACCAACTAGGTGGAACGTGCGGGTTGTCCGTTACTAGTAAACGTTTTTAACCATTAATTAATTTATAGATAGTCCGTTATTTAAAGAAAAACAAGATTGTGAATTATACTAATCGTTCAACTAGGTGGACAGTGCAGCTAGTCGGTTGGTAATAGAAGATGTGGTCGCCCATAACAAGTTGCTTTACCACGTTTTTGCCTGTTTTTTGTTTGTCTGCATATTTCTAGAGCAAGAGGTTTAAAACTTTATACGTATAAGCTCAACGTTTGGATGATCGTGCAAAATTTCTTCACATATTTAAAAGTAAAAAGACGAAAAAATTGTACACGATGTTTTTGAAATAACTTCATCAAGTCCATCGGTATTTATAATACACAAGCTCCTTTAAAATTTGTGCAAACTATGTTTTTTTTCTAGCAGCATCTACTGTGTTGTGGTTATGTAAGCCAGTTATAGATGGCTATTTTTAAAATATTTTAATATTTAAATTAAAAAAAAAATGTATTTGAGGAAAAATGAGTAAACTTGTTTGCCAGTTACGATGTTGTAAATAAAAATTGTCTAATCATTCGAGTTCATGTCGTTTTTTACACTCTTTAAGTATTTACTTGTAGTGCTTGTCAAGTTTTCAGATAAGGAAACGTTAATTACTTATAAAACGGCCTAAAAATCGAACTCTATCAATCACAAAGACGTAAACCTAAAAGCTTCTAGCGGTTTTAATCCCACGCTATAAAATTATTAACTCCGCCCGTAGATTGTCAATAAATAAAACCGCTTAAAAACATTTTAATATGTTGAAAGAAATTTATTCGCTTAGGAACATGTCCTATCAAAATATCTCGGGCCACACGTTATGTCGGCACATTCTTCTCTTAAATTGAAATTCTCGAACGCTCCCCCTGCACGGGACGGGGTCAGAGAGCCGAAAGACAAATACTTTGAATGTTCGATTAATGCGATCAAATAATATCATTTTTCTTGGTTATAACGTCTTTTGTGGTTTTGTAATTGTTTGTTGTTAATACATATAAATGACTGAAACACCGTACGCCAATAACCTATCGGTATTTTTACAAATTTAACTGGGTTTTGAGTGACCACTATATGATGCCCAGTGTCGTGACGTGCACTGCACATTTATATATAGCTAGATATAATGTTTTAAACTTTCGTGGTTATTTACTAATTCATACATTGTAACGGGATATTTGCCGTGATTATTATTGAGCAATGAGCGCCCGATATTTCGACACTGTTGCAAGCATCATGTTCACATGTTCAGTATTCTCGCTCAATAATACACACGGTAAATATCTCGTTACAATGTATGAATTAGATATAATCATTTAATCTTATCAATATTAGCTTGTTAGTTGTACATATTAAAGAATTGAAGTAGTACAAAGGAAATCGGCAACTTCAAGAAGTATTAGTTTTATCTACGAGTAAGTCTGTGTTCTCGGGCACTACTGCGTTACACTACAAGTAGTGTCGTATGAGATTTATCTCACCCGTGACACTACTGGTAATGGGAAAAATAGGACCTTTTTTATGCTATTGGGTAACTAGGTGAGTTTGACATTTTTTAAGAATAACACCGGCTCATAAGAACTGCAGTGCGACTCAGAAATTTGAAAAACATACGCTTACGCGGCACTGCATTGCGCTCGTTACACAGAGACATTGGGTCTTAAAATCCCAGTAATTACTTTGCTCATCAAATCGAAACACAGTAATGCTTGCACATTACTGCTTGGTGGTCGACTTATACACGAGCAAAGCTACCCACTCATATGGTCACTTGCAGAAGAGTTAGTTCTACGCCTGTAAGACTACGTGACCTGGCACCGCAAGAGGTGGCATTTTTTACGTATCAGTGGCAATGACAACAGTTTTCTTTTACTTTCAAAAAACCTTGTTCTCTATCAAGCGTCATAACGCAATGTCGTTAAACTATTGACAGATACTATTGATTAGGAAAAGTATCTCGACGGCAGATACACAAAACCCTTGCGTTGCTAAAGTAAGCTGTTTGCACACGTGCACTAGCAAACCGTAAGTAGAAATATACGAAATCGATACTGGTATCAGAATGCACCCTCTCTCTATATCTCTCTATATCTCTCTATATCTGTTCAAAGTGGCCGATATATGCATCAAAGGATGTGTTGGAACGAAACAAGCTGTAGTTTCCCACTCAGATCAATGTACAAGGGAGCTCTTATTTCCTGTTCCGCACAAGCATTTGGCGAAAAACTCATCCTTTCTTCGCCTTTGTGTAGACGTTTATCCTTGCAGTGCCTCGGTCGGGTCATCGGCGATGAACGTTTTTATTTTACATAAAAGATAGTCACGTTTCACTGGGTGGGGAATTTTACACGTTAGTTTTAGAGTTCCTTAGTAAACAAGCTACTATCGGACAGTCCGTTCTTCTTCTCTCTTTATTTAATTAATTTAACTCTATTAATAAGGTTCGCCAAGTGGGTGGCTATACTGACGGCGACCCTGTTGGCGTCATTTAGCATTTGCACGACGGAAGACCTAAGAGACGTGGGACATGAGAGTTCATTCATGTCATCATGTCATTCATGTTAGAAATTTTTTAACTAATTTTCTTTTTGTTTTTGTTAAGTTTTCGAGCGTTGAGATGTACCCTAAATGTGTTTTCATAGTATATGTTCATATTATTTTTACATTGTTTTTAACCTTGAGGTTCTTTAATTGGCTCACTATTTTGTTTTTTTTTTCCTATAAAATGTGTTTATAGCTGTTGATCTTCCTTATAAGTAATAAATAAATGTGTTCGTTCGTCTGAGTCGCCATCTGACACAGCGTCATAACTTTTCCAGTTATGACTTAAAAGCTTAAAACATGGTATAGGGATACTTTATATTATACTATGTCACTCAGGGATAATAATTATAGCTGCCTATTGGTGAAAGAATTTTTGTAATTGTACCAGTGCAGTGGTTCCAGAGTTTAGCAATATCAATCGGTACCTTTTCTGGCATCGCAAAGACGACGACAACTATTACCTACAGCAAAAGCTTAAAAATCTATACAAATAAATAAAATTGAAGTGTCTGTTTGTAATATCAAAATAACAACTTTTTACTAAATGCATATGAAAGTATATACGGTACCTATAGTAAAATCACAATTTTTAAAATGTTTGTCTGTCTGTTTGTTCCGGCTCGGAAACGGCTGGACCGATTTTGACGTGACTTTCACTGGCAAATAGCTGATGTTACAAAGAGTAACTTAGGCTACTTAAATTTTAGAAAAAGAATTAGGGTTCCGCGCAAAAAAATTAAACCCATTAAATTAAATCCAATATCTCCACGCGGGTGAAACTGCGGGCAACAGGTAGTAAAAAATAAATGAGGCCATAATCAAAACGTTAACTGTAAATTAATTTAAAAATGTTTTTGACTTTTATACATAGGATAAATGACCGAACCATATACTATGCGTAACACGACACGTATTTGGCTGGTTATTCCTTTTTTACAACACGCGGATTATAGTGCCGCGTACACAACGAATAGCACAGACGTGTAAAATGGCATAAACAATAAACTGCAGTCTGTTTATTGTTTATTGTACATGTTGTGATATTCAATACCGTTTTGAATTTTAACTATGTGAAATACTAATGATATTCAATACCGTTTTGAATTTTAACTATGTGAAATACTACAGTTAGTATTTCACATAGTTAAAATTCAAAACGGTATTGAATATCACAACACGTACTATGCACATAATGAAAATAATATTCGTATGCATCATAATACTATTTCACTCACTCCACACTATGTAACCTAATCTTGTTTGATTCGCTCCGTTTGTTGGGAGAACAAACTATACCTTCCGATGGAAGTTAAGAGAGATTGTAAGGCTCAGTTTACATTCCAACTTTAGCTAGTATCAGTGTTGCTAAAACACAAAATTCATCATAACTTTATTCGTAAAAGGCTAGATAATTCACGGTACTTTTTAAACTTTCGCAAATTGATTTCAAGACAAGGACGGGTCTACACGCTAAAATTAATACAATTGACATTTTTTAACAAGTATTTAATTTCGATGTTTGCTTGTCTGTTTGTCATCCATCAATTTTTTAACCACTTCCCGATTCTGCTAATATGATTATAATCATGCTGAATTGCACAGATCTTTGATTTTAAAGACAATATTATGTCTATTTTTTTTTTAATAAGCTTTAGCTTTATTATAATTTATGTATATTTAAAGTTAAAAAGCTTATTTTAAAACATAATTATGAAAAAATTACCTATTTTGGAATCCTTTTAAATTAGTAAAGCGATAGTGTATTTGTTGGTTTGTCCTTCTTTCATGCAGCAACGAAGTAATGGATCGACGTGAATTTTTTCACAGAGATAGTTTATGGGCTAGTGAATAACATAGGTACTAACATCTTATCCCGGAAAAATGCACGGTTCCCGTAGGAATCCACGCGCGTGAAGCAGCGGGCTACAGCTAGTATGTTAATAAAAGAAACCAATCCTCATCACCTCGTTTTCAAGGTAAAGATCCTTAACGGTCTCAACTATGAAAAAAACCCGTTTATGTCCCCTTCAAAAAGACATGATACTTTTACACACACGCTTTGAGATCGCCGCTACTGGAAATGAAGCACCCCAAAATAAACCTTTCCTTTTCATAGCTCATGTACGTCAACCCTAAAGTAATCCATCTAAGAGCCTGTAGAGCTAGTCAAATCGTATAAAGTCGCCCTCTATCATAACTTCCTTCCGAAAGTTCCTACACCGGGGGTGGATAAAACACCCCCGACATTTTTCATTTCTCGTTTCTTTTGAATAAAACTAATGCAGCTAACGGAAAGTAATGAATAATAACTATGTATCGGTATATTTGAGTTTTTGAATAAATTTATGAATTGCGACTCGAATTTACATAGGTGATGCATTCGTTCCTTGCCCGTGGTCCTACTGCATAGTCATACTAGTACTACGGGCAATTTTATTTGCCCTTGGTCCTATCTGTAGGACTACGGCAATATACCTAAAGTAATCTCTTCCATAATGTACTGTCAAATGTATGCTAACGCTTAAGTTTTGCTCGCTTTGCTCGTGAAGTCTGCCGCCAAGCAGTAGCGTGCAAGCATTACTGTGTTCCGGTTTGATGAGCAGAGTATCCAGTGAAATTACTGGGCTTATGAGACTTAATACCTAATGTCTCAGGGCAACGAGCGTACTGCAGTGCCGCGCAGGCCTTTGTGTTTCAAAGTTCTGGGTGGCACTGCAATTGTTATGGGCCGGCTGCTTACCATCAGGCAAACGACCAGCTCGTCTCGTTAAAAATAACATTAAAAAAAAAGTTTTACAATTAGCATTCAGTTCGACTATATACGGCTTGTTTGAGAAGCCAGACTCAAAGAGAGCTATCGATTAGGAAGCGTCGCGGTGTTCGTTGTAATTGTTGTACTGCAATAACTTAATTTTACTGTCGCAGTGAAAGTGTATCTCTTTAACCAACTTAAAAAAAGGAGGAGATTCTCAATTCGGATGTATTTTTTATGTTTGTTTCCTCAGAACTCCGTAATTAGTTAACTGATTTTGAAAATTCTTATTATCTATCTATTTAAAAGGATACTTTCAGTCAGATTGGTCTCATAGAAATTTCATCAAAATCGGCTTAGAAATTTGTCATTGAAGTCAGTTCCTGCCTTTTTACAGCATTTTTTGTTTTGTTTATGATAACGGGTGACGTCTTAATCTTTGTTAACTTTTTGGGTCAGCCAACTAGGAATACAAAAGATATACTAGTTCTTCTGGTATACCTTTAAGCAACAACATTAAAAAATATCTAAATAGCTGTCAGTTTACTTAAAATGTATAAGTATCCCTGCTGCTATTATTTTGTCCCGTTTTATGTGCTATTTTCAGTTAAATTACTTGGAATATGAGACTTAAAACCTAATGCTTCACTCACGGTAACTGCTGCAGTGCCACGCAGGCCTATATGTTTCAAAATTCAAGGTGGCACCGCAATTATTATGGACAGGCATTGCGCTTCCCATCGGGCAAACGATCTGAAATAAATATTAACGGGCTGATTTTAATAGCTCCACTACTGAGTTCCCAACGGTCTGTCTATGTTTGCCAAGTATATAATTGAAAGCATAATACACAATGTTTGAAACCTTCAAAAATTCGAAACAATAAGGCAAACATCAAAAAAAAAAAAAAAAATTTACACATCTAAATCCTTTCCAAATAACGTTTGTAAGTTACACTCAAAACCAAAGCCGCTGTCATAAAACCGAGCGTCATAAAACGTGTTTAAAATCCGATACTTTACACGGAACGGTGAAAATTTGCGAATAAGTAGATAAAGCAATTATTTAGCTTAGTCATGCATTGTATTTCCGCTCATTAGGTGTATATTTATTTAATTTACAACGGCTGCGAGCTGACGATAAGCCGAGGGGCGTGCGGGCCGGCTTCGTCGACGGAATAACAATGCAAACCGCTGTCTAAAATGCTGCTTTCGTATTATGTAGAAGTCGCCAAGAAAATAGTATTAGTGAAGTGGTATTTTGGCATTTTAAAGGCGAAAGTTTCTCGCGTTTTCACGATCGTTCGTAATAGAATTTGAGTCGAACTTTATTTAAAGAATTATTAAGTTGCGTGGAAGTTTTTGTACTACATGATATAGAACTTAATAGTTGTAATTACTTTTTAAAGAATGGAATGCGTTGCTTTAAGAAAGGGAAATAATGATCATAGCTATACCAGCTATAAATTAATGAAAATTGTTTAATCTTAAACTTTTGAGGCAAATTCCGAGTCAAAAATCTCATGGCCTTAAAAGGTGAAATAAATAAAAAAAATATATAGATTCTTACCCTTGACTAGCATCATAGCAAGGACCAAGAACCCTTCCACAACACTCTCAGACACGGAAAAAATACTCGGTCTTTTAATAATAAATTTCAAAAATATTTAACTTTAAAGTAAAAAGCTAGACGGTAATGAAAGTGAACAATAGGCACTAACAGAGAATTTAGCTTCATATTCGTTAGTTAGCTTGAGGTAAAAACAAAACCCACAGAATCATGTACCGTGGCAAATTCAATTAAGTCAAATGGAAACGGTTTGCTCATAAACAGTAATGGCGTAATAATATTAATTTCAGGAACAATTATATCTGTGGCGAACAGCTGATAGTGAGAACAAACGCACTGCTGACGCGCGCGGAGAGCCGCGGCGTGCGGGGCGACGCGAGGGGAGCGGAGGCACGCCGACCCACCACCGCGCACGCGCACCCGGTCTCGGCCGCCGCCGCCGCCGCAGACTCAACGAGCGCCCGCGCAGAGCACCCGCGTACTACTTTTGTCGCGCGCCACTGTTTACGCTGTCATTTAAATACGTTTTTGTTACGATTATATTTTCATTATACGAGTTTTATCAAATCTACTGTTTGAATTGCTGTTAGGCACCGCACATACCACATTGGTGACCCCGAGAACGTGGACATGAAGACTTCTGATGAAGAACCCGGATTATGTCGAGTGGGAGTGCGGATTCCGCCATTTTGGCCTGAGGAACCCGCCGTATGGTTTGCCCAGATAGAAGGTCAGTTCGTGATTTCTAATATAACATCGGACATAACCAGATTTTACTACGTGGTTGGTCAGTTGGAACCGCAATACGCGTCGGAAGTGAAGGATGTTATATTGAATCCGCCAGAAACCGGTAAATATGATAAACTTAAAGCTGAACTCATTAAGCGTCTGTCTGCATCACAAGAGCGTAAACTTCAACAGCTTCTTACCCATGAAGAATTAGGTGATAGGAAACCATCGCAATTTATGCGCCATCTTCAAAATCTAGCGGGCCCTACGGTACCTGAACACCTCATACGGCAGATATGGTCAAACCGATTACCAACTAATATTCAAACAATTATTGCATCACAGACTGGCAGCACGCTCGAGGCCGTAGCTGAGTTGGCCGACAAGATAAACGACATCGCTTCACCTACGCATCAGGTAGCCAGCGCATCATCATCATCAGATCCACCTGGTACCGTGTCTGCTTTGGAACTAATATCAAGGAAGGTCGACGAATTATCCAAACAGGTACAAAATTTACGTACTAATAATAGTAGACCACGCAATAGAAGCAACAATAGAGATGCGCGTTTCCATTGTCGTCCGAAAAGTCGATCAAAATCTCGTGACCGTCCGGACGACCATCCATATTGCTGGTATCATTTTCAATACGGTGCCCAAGCCAAGAAATGCAGAGAGCCATGTACATTTAAATCGGGAAAATCTACCGGCAGTCACTAATGGCGGTAACTGACTGTCCGATATCTACAGGCCGCCTGTTCATTACTGACTGCAAATCCAAAGCTCAATTCTTGGTCGACACGGGTTCGGACCTGTGTGTATTTCCTAGGTCAGCTGTACGGGAGCCGCGAACAAAAACAAAATACGAACTTTATGCTGCAAATGGTACGCTCATTTCCACATATGGCCATATACAACTAAATTTAGATTTCGGATTACGCCGCTCATTCAGTTGGCGGTTTACTGTGGCTGATGTCACGAAACCTATCATCGGCGTGGACTTCCTCAGCTTCTATAACCTACTGATAGACTGTAGACAGCAGCGCCTGATCGACGGAGTAACGATGCTTGGTATTCACTTACCACAACCAAAGGGAAGTACTACCAACATTTCATCTATTCGTACGACTGCGGATGACACCGTCTATCACCATTTGCTCCGACAATTTCCCGACATCACCCGACCAGCTGGTAAGTTAATTACGCCTAGTCATGGAACTGTACACCACATACGAACCACGCTTGGACCACCAGTCTCCAGCCGCCCTCGCCGCTTGGATCCTGAGAGACTGGAAATCGCGAAGCAGGAGTTTGACGAAATGCTGAAAAATGGCACTGCCAGAAGTTCCGAGAGCTCCTGGTCTTCTCCACTCCACCTGGCTCGAAAGAAAACCGACGGCTGGCGTCCATGCGGGGACTACAGGGCATTGAATGCACGAACCATCCCCGATAGATATCCTGTGCGACATATCCAGGACTTCACTTACCAGCTGGCAGGTAAAAATATATACTCTACGATTGATTTGGTACGCGCTTACAATCAGTTGCCGGTTTTTGAAGAGGATATCCCGAAGACAGCTATAACTACCCCCTTTGGAATGTTTGAATTTCCTTACATGACCTTTGGCCTACGCAATGCGGCACAAACATTCCAAAGGTTTATGGACGAAGTGCTGCGTGGGCTAGATTTCGCATATGGGTACCTTGATGACATTCTTGTATTTTCGGTTTCGCAGTCCCAGCACCTGGAACATCTAAAAATTATTTTTGAACGTCTGCAAAAATATGGCATTTTAATAAACACGTCAAAATGTATATTCGGTCAACCTAAAGTCACTTTTCTGGGATACTGTGTGTCTGCCGAAGGAATCAGACCCCTGGAATCGAAAACCCAAGCTATCCTTGATTTTCCAGTACCAAAGAACACGAAAGAGCTAAGGAGATTTTTAGGTACTTTAAATTTTTACCGAAGGTTTATTCCAGAGGCCGCAATGAAACAGACACCTCTTAACGCGATGTTGGCCGGAAGCGATCGAAAGGCGAAACAACTCGATTTCACACCCGAACAGCTGGAAGCTTTCAATGACTGTAAGAAATCCATTTCTCACGCAGCCCTGTTAGCGCATCCAGACACGAAAGCAGAACTTGCCATACAAACCGACGCATCCGATGTAGCAATTGGCGCGGTCCTACAGCAACGTAAAGGTAACCAGTGGCAACCATTGTCATTTTTTTCGAGAAAGCTTAGCCCTTCACAAAAGAAATACAGCCCATATGACCGAGAGCTGTTGGCGATACACGAAGCAATAAAATACTTTCGGTATATGGTTGAGGCGAGACCATTCATCATACTTACGGACCACAAGCCGCTTACGTTTGCTTTCACCACCCGCCGAGACAAATGCTCACCACGTCAATTCAGGTACTTGGATTATATCTCCCAATTTTCAACAGACATCCGTTTTGTCCCAGGGAAGGATAACGTGGTCGCTGACACATTGTCTCGCATAGAGGAGATATCGACGCCCCTTGATTACCAGAATCTTGCCCGTGCCCAGGAAACAGATGAGGAGCTGCAAACCTTGCTTACTGACGGATCGAGTTTGCAACTGAGGAAGGTTTACTTACCCGACGCCAAAACGCAAGTATACTGCGATACTTCTACTCCAAGCCCACGACCATTTATCACACCTGGTTTCCGTCGTCTCGTCTTCGAATCGATGCACAATCTCGGTCACCTCGGCGCTAAAGCTACTGTACGATTAATAACTTCTAGATTTGTGTGGCCGGGTATAAGGCGTGACTGTCGACAATGGGCTAAAGAATGTCAACAATGTCAGAGAAGCAAAATAACAAGGCATACAACAGCACCTCTTTCAGAATTTAAGACACCGTCAGCCCGATTTCGACATATCCATATGGATATAATAGGTCCCTTACCTTTGTCTGTTTCCCACAGGTACTGCCTCACGATAGTCGACCGCTTCACGCGCTGGCCTGAGGCGTACCCACTTCCTGACATTTCAGCCGACACCTGTGCATCCGCCTTCATATCCGGGTGGGTCGCGCGGTTCGGTTGTCCGGAGCACATCACGACTGACCGCGGAACTCAGTTCACATCGCGTCTCTTCAGCTCCATCGCTGCCATGATCGGGGCAGTTCATCACACAACGACAGCTTACCATCCGGCTGCCAACGGGCTGGTGGAGCGCCTTCACCGCCAGCTCAAGGCCGCCATCTCCTGCCACGGCACATCTCAGTGGACCGAAGCGTTACCATTGGTGCTACTGGGAATACGAAGCGCCTGGAAAGACGATATAAAATCATCAGCTGCTGAACTGGTCTATGGCGAGACGCTCCGCTTGCCTGGACAGTTCTTCACATCGAAACTGGACGAAACCCTGGACTTGACGAACTTTACTGATCGCCTGCGCAGTCACATGAGTAAACTCGCACCACAACCAACTTCGTGGCATAACTCATCACGTCCTTTCTACATACCTAGAGATCTGAGTACTGCAACACATGTATTTCTCCGCGAAGGTCCAGCTCGACGTCCACTCCAACCTCCATACGCCGGTCCGTACAAAGTTATACGACGGGGATCTAAAACATTTGATATCCTAGTACAGAACAAACTACTTACCGTTACCATAGATAGACTGAAGCCGGCGTACATATCCGATGACAGCGAAGTACCTCCAGCTACTAGCTTACCAACTCCAGCTACCAGCTCACCAACTCCAGCTACCAGCTCACCAGCTCCAGATTCTCCAACTCTCGTTCCCGATGAGAAACCTGAAAGAAAGACAAGGAGCGGACGGACCGTGCGTTTTCCAGATTATTATCACTGTCGATCGTAACATAGTCACGATCTCGGAAGGGGAGTAGTGTGGCGAACAGCTGATAGTGAGAACAAACGCACTGCTGACGCGCGCGGAGAGCCGCGGCGTGCGGGGCGACGCGAGGGGAGCGGAGGCACGCCGACCCACCACCGCGCACGCGCACCCGGTCTCGGCCGCCGCCGCCGCCGCAGACTCAACGAGCGCCCGCGCAGAGCACCCGCGTACTACTTTTGTCGCGCGCCACTGTTTACGCTGTCATTTAAATACGTTTTTGTTACGATTATATTTTCATTATACGAGTTTTATCAAATCTACTGTTTGAATTGCTGTTAGGCACCGCACATACCACATATCTATAAACAGATTTAATACGGCAGTTCAGGAAGATTGTTTTAATATGCAAAAGATGAAAGATTGATTCTAGTTCAAATACAATAAAACAGTAGAATGTCATGAAACAAAATAGTCATCCATAATATCAAAAATTACGTACAAATCTTATTATATTCATTTCAGCCACGTTATCGATTTCAACACATAAACAGAAAATCATAAAGAAGCGGTCGTTCTTCCTCAAGTTCTTCTTCAACCATTGAATAGTCCGTGAAAAAACCTTTTATTCCTCCGAAATTGTGTAAAGCCGTGTACAACATGTTGTATAAGTTGACCCACGTCAGGGTGGGAAGCGCAAAGTGCCCCGATAACCGGCGAAACCGCGGCCTATCGCTTTTTGATAGCATCACTTTGCCCAACTTGCCATCTGGCGGCCATTAGGTTTCGGGATATTGAAAAAGTGAGCCACACCGATCGCCGTACGAGTGAATATGCCACAAAAATACGTCTCACAGCGTGTAATGCTTCTCAACTACCTACCTACTATTCCTACGAATTCACTTTATGAATTCAAAAGGTCAGTAAACTCTACGTTGAATTCACTTGGAAGAAGCATGTGGTTAAAGTCAAGAAAAACTGTAATTTAAATCATGGCACGCTCATCATTACCGAACTTTGAAAGTCACTCCAATATTGCTTTCTAATAGACAAAGACACGCAAGTTCGTGAATCAGTGTAAAATCAATATGTTTATTTCACACCTGTTAAAGCTACGGAAATGTAAACAAATACGTTCGCTCTATCTGCGAAAGACCAACCGCACTTAACGGTACAATTTTTATCCCTTCTCGCCTTAATTGTTATACGGTTTACTCTCGTACTCGGCAGTTTCTTTTATTTACACAGAGCAGGTAATTCGTTTACTCGTGAGAATAGTTTCAACACGTGCCTTCGTCTAGACGAATTGACCGTAATGGACTTTGTGCCCGGACGAATGTAGCCCATCGTTTCCCAGTGTTTACACAAGCCGGGAAATATTTATTGGGTGAAGTAGACATGAATATAGATTTATTTTTTGTTAGAGCGAAAAACGCGTATCATCCCGTACGTATTTGATTTGATCGCAAACGTCCGTGTTGATATTATTTTTGTTTTTGTACACGTTCGCGGTACATTTTTCGTTGATTGATTTAACGTATTTGGACCTCCAACCTTTGATATCACTTTTATATTTAAACACAAATATAAACAAATCCAATGCGTTCATAACCGCTTTGTTTTACCACAGGATCGTAAAGTTTACCACTTTTCTCTAAGTGTTCGTATATTATTCAAGTCTACAAAGAAAGGGCAAAACGAATCTGTTCACATCAAAACTTGGTAGACGACCGACCTCAGCAATTAAGTCACTCGAAATATTTAATGAACAGTGCTAGTTCCGCGGCGGAAATGACACTTAATCGGATTAACTTTGCCTCAAAACTTGGCCCAAGTAACCCCCTTTTATCCTAACCCGACACCCGACGTTCCCCATCTGAAAGATACCTACACTGCATCAAAGAAGTTAGAGAATGTGCAATTATGAGATTGTTTTAATTTAGAAACAATGTTGTCGAAGAATTTCCTTACTGGGAGTAAGGCGCTCGCAAGCCCCAAACCAGAATTCTTGGTTTCGTTCAACATTGTTTCTTGGTTATTGCCCGCCTTTCGATCCTGTTACTTATTTTTCTGCGGTTTAGCTATTCCTGCTAGAATTGGGTACTTTGACTAACTATGTTAGGTATTACGTTTTCGCAGCGCGATTATTTTATAAATATCTTGTTATTTCAGAAAATGCCTTATTAATATTACTACGAGTTTGTGGTATTGCGCTGTATAGCTCCCGACCTCTATATCAGATGACAATCGCTTTCTAAATATATCGAGCCTTACGTTAACATTGAATAAGCCAGACATTGTCTTTCCCACTCAGTTCAAATCACTCTGAAATATACTCGAACAACAATAACAAGGGTGGAACATCTCAAAGTGTTCGTCCGAAATAAAGTTTGGGCCAACATTTAACTAGTTGAAGCAAACAAATCCAGAGTGCGACTCCAGACTCCAGTTGGAACTGCAACCAGCTTGGACCTAACTTGTTAGTAACGACTTCAAAAATGTCTAGTAAAATATTTGCTTTGTGCTAGAATGCGACTATATAAGATCTGACGTATTGTTTATAAGATAATATTATTGTATTTTCCCTTTGATTCTCAAGAAATAAACTGTCTCAATTATGTATGTTAAATAAGTCAGTCTAAATTATCAATGTTATATTTATTTATTTAGTTATAGGATATACTCATAGAAGATATACAGATAAGATAAACACCTAAGCTAATATTGAATAAACTACGCGAGCACAATTATTGTAAAAAGCAATTATTTTTACACTCAAGACAAACAGGAGCAACATAACATTGGTTCTTTTAATATAAGAATGAAGTGTCGAAAATAGTTTCAGATTGAGCCCTTTGGTGAAAATATATGTGTTGTAAATTGTAATACAGACATAAAGTTAAACGTCCCAAGGTTTTCGTTCACGTCTTCTTTTTGTTTCAGTACGTTATTTATACATCTATCTATACAAATAAATAAAATTGAATTGTCTGTTTGTAATATCAAAATAACAGCTTTTTACTAAATGCATATGAAAGTATATACGGTACCTATAGCAAAAACACAATTTTTAAAATAAATTGTTGTCTGTCCGTAGTATCTCTAAATTGTTTGTGAACATATGTAGTTAGCGTACGCACGTAGCTATACAGGATGGGTTAAGGTGAAAACCACACAACGTAAAATCGCCACAGTCAAAATGTGGCATTACTCTAGTCGTGTAAAGATAAATCTTGAAAACAATGCACGCCAACGCATCCCCTACCGCTAAAACAACAATAGGCACTCGTAATTCACTCCCGAAGGCTTCGCAGCTCGGTCGAGAGGCCGAACGGAATCACTGAACCAAATTGCAAATGAAGCCCGCCCGAAACATACATGAGATCTTACACAATTACGGGTTCACGCATACGAGTACGTACCCGCATAGCATTAATTACACAACGCAAGCGCAGCAATATACATTAAATTGAATTTTGAAACGCGTTTGTTTAAACACTTTTGTTAGCCAAATCATTTTCCAGTAGAATTTCTATTTCATTTACCTAACACTTCTTGGCACTGAGTGCTTGTCTTTTACAAATGACACTTAAAATTGGTGAAGCGTGCGTGTGTCAAAACACTTTGGACAACCTGTGGGCAAGTTTTTTCATACATTTTATGTTATGGCGCACACTCAGGGTTGCGGTTTAGATTTAAATAAATTTATTCTCAAAAAAGACATTATATATCACTAACTTGAGAACAATTCCAAACAATAAAATTATCATAATATCGTCGTATCTAGTAGACTACCTACCAGAGACTAGTATACTACCAACCGATCCAGCGTATTCATTTGCTTATGAGACTGTGATCTGCTATTAGGAGTTGAGCAAGTGGTTTTTTGAATACGTTGAATGAGTTTATATTTTTTAATGTGTCTTATTACCTATATAGTTGTGGTCCTTCAAATGTTAGTATTTTTTGGCAAGTTGGTTCTAGCCTTAAGATACTTCTCGAGTTTGAATTGGTATGTTATCCTGGAAGGGCCCTAATCACTATTAGGGCCACGATTGTCGACAAGTTGTGAGAACCTCCCTTGGAAAAACGTGAATTCAAAATTACCAAAAAAAAAGAAAAATTTTCAAACCGGTAGTGTGCGGCATTGTCTGGATTTTTTTAAGTCTCTTCTAATCAACATTATCATGTTACAAAGTTCAACATAGTTCAAGTGAATCAGCTGATCTAGGGCTGCCCGAAAGTTTTGTAGTACAATGTTGACGTGAACTTTAAATGCCTTTTCTTCAATGAAAAATTCCGAATTTCAAAAACTCGTAAAACAAATGTTGTTGCCCTTCGGGAGTTCATTGACCCCATTTCAGAATAATATACATATTTAAAGTCAGGTTGTATAATAGTTGCTTTAGTATGAATTTCGCACGTTCAGATATATAAATTAGTTTCACGCCGAGTTGAACTCAGCTTTAATATAGCCAGACCAATCAAGTTATTACGAAATCTAACTAGCCAAAGGACTTCCGGTCAAGAGTTGTTAGGTGTCTCAACTTCGAATCTCCTGGAAAGTACAAAATCATGTTAGCAAATTGTTTTCAGAGTGGCTTGCGTAGAACCGAAATACGGTACGAGATTTATTTACGTAGTAGAGAACTATTCGGAAAAGTTTTTGGTTACAATACATAAACAATTTAACGTCCGATTTTTTTGGAGATTGGAGATGACGAAGATTGACTGAATTACAAATTGCTTAGGATAGAATCTATAAAACGTAGTAAGCTTTGAGTGATGCTACGAAAAACTCCATACATTGTTATTGAACCAAATTGTTTCATTTTATTGTTTTCAAAGTCAAACTGATATTATATATTAGGCTAAGAGTGAATAAAGTGTTATAAGGTAGCTAGCACACAATACAATAATTCTTAGTGCACTCAAAAACGCAAATATTTACATTTAAAGCAGAATGAACGTTTTAAAAAATACAGTACATGTGTACGTAAATCTCTCTACGTTCCACTTTTTTTTTTAAAACTCGGTAATCTGTATGATTGTGAATATTCATTTATTTGTTTCATACAACACATATATACATACCTAATTTAATGTATATCTATACAACTAAATAAACTTGAAGTGTCTGTTTGTAATATCAAACTAACAGCTTTTTACTAAATGCATATGAAAGTATAATTTATATACGGGACCTATACCAAAACAGCTATTTTTAAAATTTTTGTCTGTCTGTTTGTTCCGGGTAATCTCCGACACGGCTGGGCCGATTTTGACCGGACTTTCACTGGCAGGTAGCTGATGTTACAAGGAGTAACATATGCTTCTTTTATTTTGGAAAAAGAATTAGGGTTCCGCGCAAGAAAATAAAAACCATGAAATCCAATGTCTCCGCGCGGGTGAAACCGCGGAGCAGCAGCTAGTTAAAAATATAATATATTAAGTTAGTTAAAAGTACATATCAGAATCTTGATTATAATTAAACTATACTAGCACATGTATATCTAAAACTAAATAATACCTTAAGGTTCAAAAAACGGAAAACAACGTACAACAATGTATGACAAACTAAAGTGGCTAAACAAAGGCTGGCAATTGACATCCATGTTATGACTTACTGGCGACATTTTAGCCTGACGACATTTAGTCGACTGACCCGTAGCCATTATGCTCAAAACCCATTACGCTGCAAACCACCGTCCTCATAATGTTTTCTTTATTTCTCTGTTGCTGATCTGAACGAAAGCGTTTTGGATGATCTGACCGCTTTTTGTGACTTATGAATAATGATGATGATAAATCCATTAATGTCACTTACATACCCTATTTCATCAGACATGGTTGTCTGTGTTTAATTTAAATATCAATAAAACCATCATCAAACTAAGAAATCCACTAACTACAATTCGCTCAAATGTCAAAGTAATACATAGAGTAGAGATGAAAATAGCAAACCCTATACATTGCGATGAGGGTTACACCTTTGTAATTTTGTTAGTGTCATGTGGAAATCCATTACATAATTATAATTGGTTCCGAATTAGCAATCCTCCCGCATTCCTTGAGTAGGATAAGCTATGGATGACACTACTATTTTAATAATGTGTAATAGTTTATCGAAGATAAATAATTTACTGTACCTGAAGTAGTTAAAAAATAATATTATAATGTTATCTAATGCCCACTCTGATCTTGCACTATAAATTATCATTATTTTTTTAATATCAGCCGGAAGACATTCACTGCTGAACATAAAGCTCCACCATAGAACGCTACATATACAAATACACTCATATATGAGCTACTCGCCTCTTCCATCTATTAAGTTATACACAGAAAACATTTTTCACTACGTGGTACTTTACTAGGTGGAAGTACTAACTATTCTGCGAGTGTCCGTCTGGATTGGTACCACCGCTTTGCTCGTGAAGTCTGCGGCCAAGCGGTAATATGCAAGCATTATTGTGTTCCGGTTTGATGAGCAAAGTAGCCAGTGAAATTACTGGGCTTATGAGACTTAATACCTAATGTCTCAGGGTAACGAGCGCACTGCAGTATCACGCAGGCCTTTGTGTTTAAAAGTTCGGAGTGGCAATGCAAATTGTTATGGGCCGGTGTTATTTATCATCAGGAAAACGACCAGCTTCAGGCGTTTGGTCATCAGAAAAATGACCAAACGCTATGATCACGGGAGAACTGTGATCATGGCGTTTGCAACAGCGCCGATATATCGGAAACTCAAATCAAATAATATACATGGTAAATATCCCGTTTCTAGTGATAATTTTCAAAGTGTGACATGAACATGACAGTTTAAAAACCTATATTGTCTCGTTCTTAAATAGTATAAAAACCTCGAGCTGAATTACTAGGTACTTTTGAAAAATACTCTTACTTATATTTAAACCCTTAAAAAACCCTTAAAAAGTTTATGTTTCGAGATTGTAAATGTTATGTTTTCAGAGTTAAAAATATAATTTCTATTAAATTGAAATTGGTGTATTCGCGCTGAAAGATTTTAGTTTAACTCTCTCGCGACGTCTTCGTCGATTTACATAAATAGCGCGAAGCTTATTCGGCACCGTGCACCGATTCAATATCTGAAAATAAAGTCGGACTTATATTTGAAGATCCGAATTTCTTCTAGTAGTATTATTTTTTTATGGCAAATTACTTACATAGTTGGTATGAATAACTCTCATCTGTGGGCATCCATCAACAAAGTGAGTACGATGGTAAATAAAGCGATTCATGTAGCTTGTGACCAAATAGTAGTACATAGTGTCGATGCATTATTGGGTTCTGGTTTGATATGTAAAGTAGTCAATGAAATTCATGGGAATATGAGACTGATGTTTCAAGAGATCGGATGTCTCAAGGTAGCGCAGGCACTTGTCTTTCAAATTTGGAAATGGCACTGCAATTGTCATGGGCAGACTATACCTACGCGTTACGTAAACTCCCTTCTCGTCTCGTTACTGTATTAAAAAAAACTACTTTTTGGTATAATTGTCGTATCAAGACATCAATCCACGTCAAAAATATATCTGAAAGTGTTAAGAACAACATCAGTGGGCTCCGTATAAAATGTCCCCCGACGGTGTATAGGCATTGTCCCCAGCGAATGTATGGCTCGAGGCGTCAATATTCTACGTGACCGGTTGTACGCCGTCCGAGGAAACATGTGTCGGAAGTGAGGACTATCTATTTGCTCCCGAGAATGGACATCGCACTGCTGAATTATTCGTGAGTGTGCAAGTGTCGTAAACTATGCGATTACATCGTGGCTGTCTGGTTGCGATTTTGGATTGATGATGCAGAGTTTGAAACGTGACTTTTTTATATCATTAGGTAAAGAGACGAGCGGTTTATTTCCCTCATTGTCGTCAGTGGATTAGATCCAGTGCTACTTCACTGGATCTTAATTCTATATACAAGCTTCAACCACGTCATAGTGATCAAACGCTCACCTCAATTATTGCCATACTGCAAATTTACTAACTAGCATAACTTCTTTTCAGCTCTGGGTCTGGAGCCAGACTTCCTGTACCCTTTGGAGAACGTGACCATTGCCCAGGGGCGTGACGCGATGTTCACCTGCGTGGTAAACAACCTGGGCGGTTACCGGGTGAGTGGCGACTCCGCCACGGCCAGGGTGTGTATCAAACTGATCAGTTACAGCAAGGTAGCAGCACCCAGCACACTTCTGGTTTGAGATCTATAATTGATAGTACTTTCATTATTCTGTAAATTTCAGCTTAAAGTCCTCATATCATTAGTCATGAATAAGTCTCAATCTTCAGTTATAAACTCTTGGACCATTACTAAAAAAGCATCAAGCGCGTTTTCTTTGTCCGTAGTATCTATGGCAGACGGGACTGGACATCTTGGCTCGGTGGCTACCGTGACACTTTTTTTGGGCACCGGAAATGCCTTTATGCAATGGTTGGTAGTCTGGGATTAACCACCGTCTCTTGTCTCCAGTGGACTACCCACTAATAACTATACAGTACGGCCCAACTAGACAAAAGCCACGCTCTTCTTTTTACACCCACGCTTACGACAATAGAATGTATGGGAATGACATTAGCTTGTAGAAATAAATGTCACGTGACTGTTTTTAAATTGGTGGATGGTAATTGGTCCTGTATTGGGTTTTTACTCTATCACATTGGCGTTACCGTGAGTGGAAAAAGAAAGTGCGGCTTTTGTCTAGATGGCCAGGCACATCTGTTGACGGGGCGCGGTCCCGATTACGCATTCCTCGCGACGCCTGCCTTATCTGTTATGTTAGTTTAGCTCCCTTTGGCGCTGTAGGCCTATTAAATAAAGGTTATTTTTCTTTAAATAATATGAATGATACTAGATTTAAATTACTAATGATTTTTGGTGGCTGATTCTGTCAGAAAATGACTAAGCCGAAGCAAAGGCAAAGTAATGAATTATTATTTTATAAATTATTTTCTTTATTTATACTTATAACGTTGGAACACTACAACAATGATGAACATTATTTATAAAAATAATTCCTTTTATCTCTATAAATTCATCACTTTGTGCCTCACATTGGGCTGGATATTTTTTCACCCTAGTTATTTATTCAGCTAATATAATCAATAAGAATAAGATTTCACAATTTTTTTTTGCATTATCGGTTCTATTGCTCATGAACATTTAGTTACTTTGGTGGCATCTAGCAGATATTATATAAATACTTACCTGTAAATTCATCTGGCCAAGAGTCATTTATTACTGTTTATTGTTACCTTGTGACTACTATTAATAATTAGAGTCAGTAAACTTTCACCTCTAAGTTCAATTTTAATTCCAATTAATTGCTTGATCTTACTAATGAATATCCATTTTATCTTCTAAAGTTTTTTTACAATAAGTAGCAAGTATTGCTTAAATATATTGAATTAAAAAAATATATTTAGTGTTTTTTATATCTGGATAACAGTTGGCTTGGTAATTTGATGAATAAATTACCATATTTTTTTTCAGAAAATTAGATATAACATGATGTATGTAAGACGAATAATTATTTTAAAAATAGGATACAATTATAGATCTCAACCAATAGACCTCTGCACTACTTTCACACTGTCCTAGCACACAATCTTCAATGCACTTCTTCAGCACTCTTTCAGACCCAGCACCGATAGTACCTCTCTCTATCCTAGAATAGAGCACACAGAAATTGTAATTGCACAATAAACTATAAGTTTGTCCACAATAGTTGTAGCTCTTAGATTACTGAGCACCACTTGCACTAGACACTTATACACTTGCACATCGAACTAAGACCCAAGAGTACAACAAAAACTATATTCCGGAGACCAAAGATCCAATCTGATCTGTTCTTGGGTTTTAAGTTATTACTGCACAGTCTGCTCGTTTATTACCATAAAGATACTATTATTTCGGAGCATGCAATGAATACAAAAGCACTTTATTTTAATTTTCCGAATTTATTTTAGAGCACTTTGCAATTTCATTAATTTTGTGTTATATCGATGTCTGAAGACCGCAAAGCCATTGTGATTGAACTGCTTCATTCGGCCAAGGAATTTACGATGCAAAATAGTCACTTTACGAAATTAAAATAAAGCCGGTACAAACCCCCTTAGTCCCCGTTCAATCATTTCGAGAGGCCCTGCTCTCAAACTGTCCCAAGAGTTAACCGACCTACACTATCATTTCGTTACTCGATACTATATCGCACACGACTCTGCGTGATATTTTCAGCATGATTTTTGGTAACGGCTCCATTCAGCTACCAGTTAAAAAATTACGCCAAAATAAGCTGGGCTCTGCTTAATTTGGCTATTCAGACAGGTATAATACAATCAGGGGAGTCGTTTAGTTAAACAAATAGTTTGAGCTTCGTCCCGAGCGAATTTTATCTCTTTTTATTGCTCTCACTCTACATAAGCCATTGTATTTTGATCGCGTAAACATTGTTATTGGCGGTAATCTTGAATATTCCCGTGGGTTCGACACAAAACAAGATACTGAGCTATAAAGGAAAGATAAATACTGATTCCGCTCGCGAATCTATTCGTACAAGGAGCGAGATTCGATAATAGTCTCTTTGGGGCCGTTCGGGCAGGTCACTCTATTTCCTCAAGATACACTATCGAGATCTCGATATCGATAGATGTGTACATATTTGTTCATCTATATCGATCTACGTAGAGTAATCAAAATCACATAAGACTAATAACTTGTGGGCAGACGTCTGCCCGGAGGTCCTTGTGTACCTATTCAGATACAATTATTAAATGGAAACTTGTTAAGAGATTCGTGAAACTGTATATTACTTGTATAAAGTCCGATTTTACTATACATTATAATAATACTTATACAAAATACACTCATTAATTCAACTTGTTTAACACTAAAATTCGATATGCACCGCTGGTATGGATGGGTTCGAAAAATTGGTAAATATTATCTTTATTTTTATTTGTTTTTGATTTAAATTTTATTTAAAGCGATCCAATTTCAATGTTTATCTAGTTTGTTTGATCGTTTATTAGAGTTGTAATTGCATCGCAACATTTTATGACTCCACAATCGTTTCTATAAAGTGAATAAAACAGATAAAGCATAAGCAATGAGGAGTTGTGAGACAAGAAACGATTGTAAAGTGTTTTATTACAAAGCACTGAAATATTAACCTGTATTTCAGCGTTTCCAATATTATTTTTACGACACTTTTTGTAGAAATTATGCGTCCGTTGCACTAAGCTGAATATTCGAGAATATTGTACCATTTCTCAAGTTGCTTCTGAATTGAATACTTACGAAAAAAAATATTGGATTTCCACACTTATGTGTATTTTAATGTCAACGCAATATTCGAAATGTTTTGTGTGGAGACTATAAAGCTTTTAATTTTTCCTTGCGTAATACGATTTGTGGTCGTTGTCATCTCTCTCAAAAAAAGAAAGGTTACAAAAACCAAGTTTAAAAATTGCAGTGCAAAACAGTCAACGTTAAGAATTTTTGTTTACGACACCTCTGAAATCAGCTGAGTGTAATAGACGCATTACTCTTCACTAAGCACCAATTTAGTGACACTACTATTAGTGTTCTTGCACAAGCACTATTAAACTGTAGTGAAACTTTCAGAATTGCACCTCTATTAGTGCACTCTTTCCCGCACTATCTGAACTTATAATATTTTATACTTTAGACTTCTTCAGAAACAATAATAATATATCAGTGAAAATTAAAAATTGAAAACATGAATTAGATTTATAGCCTTACATGAATATATATTCCATATCTTCTTCCAACTCTTTTTGAGTTAAAAAGCTGCAGTGAAAAATAAAATTTCTAAAGATAAAGTTTTAATACCCAACTCCAAGCGTATAGAAAAGCATAAACGCCATATTTCTGTCCGTTTTTTTGTTACGCGCTATGCAGGAAATTAGCTTCTATTGCGATGTCGACGCTTTTGGTAAAGCGGGTGAAACGAGGGCGTTCTCTCGCTGTGCTAAATAAAAATGTCAGTAGCCGACTTATACAGTTACTGGAAATTTAACGGGCAGCTTATCAGTGTAGTAGTGAATTTATCGCCTCTACTTTGGTACTGAGCTAAGCAAAAGTTAAACGACTCGTACTTACTGATCTGTCCGATGGTGATCGTGAAGTGTATCGTTAAAGGTACTTATTCAACACAGTGATACATTTTTGGAGCACGCACCTCAATCACTCCAAAAGGATTCTAAAATTCAACTGGCCTCTTAAGTAAAAATTAAACTTGTCGTTTGAAGCTAGTTTACTGTATCGCACGTAGTCGCGAGCATTTTCATCGCGCCCACAGCGAGCCTCATACCGGCGACCAGACGAAAATGTAATTAAAAATTCCGAGAGCATTTTGCGCGTCGCTCGCAACAAGATAGTGTTGCGCGCTCGAGGATCGTTGTCGCAACGGCCTCTCGGGGAGCATTCGCTTGTAATTAGACTTGTTCGTTGAAAGTCTTCATCGCAACAACATACGTGATCGGGGATAATAACGGAAATGTGGCGTTTATCGTCTCAGCCTTTTCATGTTTGTGTTCTGAATCCTGAGTAAATATTTGAACTTAAAATATTTAGAAAGGCTGCTTCTTTGAATAATTTTTTTTTATTAAGGCTACCAATAATAAGTGAAACGAAAAGTATTCAGAGCACTAAATGAAAATCGACGCATAAATGTGCACTACATTTGTTATAATATGTATTTTGCGTTTGGAATCTTTGCTGGGTGCGGGAAACAGGTCGCTTGGATCAAAGCAGACACAAAGGCGATCCTGGCTATCCATGAGCACGTCATCACGAACAACGCCCGACTAAGCGTCACACACAACGACTATAATACGTGGACGCTCAACATTAGGGGCGTGAAGCGGGAGGACAGGGGACAATACATGTGCCAAGTGAACACTGATCCTATGAAAATGCAGGTAATTTTGACTGTGCTCTCTGTTACATTGTCTTCTTTTATAATACAAATGAGCTTACCTATTCTTTTATTTTATTTAAATTTTATGGACACCATCAGGATGATTGCGATCATTGTTCTTAAATCATCACTCTTATTGTAAACATTGTTTTATTCTAGAATGAAAAGAAATAAATAATACAGGTTTTTTTTAGTTTAATAGTTATTTAGTTTAAAATTGTTTAAAAGTTGTTGATTTCTGCATATTATTGCAAATCGAACCAAACTGAGATAAATTGTACACAAGTAGATTTTTATAATCTAAAAAGAATCAATAAAAATGGCAATACCATAATATGTAATGTTTTTATCATTTAGACCGCATTTTTGGAAGTGGTGATACCACCAGATATCATCTATGAAGAGACGTCAGGGGACATGATGGTACCGGAAGGTGGCTCCGCAAAGCTAGTCTGCAAGGCTCAAGGGTTTCCTCCTCCGAAGATTCTTTGGCGTAGAGAAGATGGCGGTGACCTTATCTCAAGAGGAGGACCACAGGGGAAGACCAAAGGTAAGCGCATTAATAATAAAAAAGTGGTTGATAAAATTAATGAGCTATACTTACCTACCAAAAATCAGTGTAGAATAAAAACTGTTTCAAGCTAAATTGCAAGGTTAGTTAGAAATAACTTATAATATAATAAAGTAACACAAAATGCTAGTTTCTGTTCTGTAATACGGTGTAATGATATCGGGAATTGTATAGACTCAAACAGGGCTTCAAAAAACACACAAAAAAGTGTTTATGCCGTTCATACGTGCACACGTACGCCACTTAGAACTTGGCATCCTTTGGTACTTGAACTATCTTTATTGTTCCACTTATGTTTATAAAAAAAAATTCATTTAAAAAAGCGCGAACCGACTTCGACGAATATTACGCGATATTTGAAATTACATCACCTATGGGTGGAATTCTTACATAAAATGTATAATAGTACCACGCTTATAAAATACGCTAAAATATCAAGCGCATAGTGAGATTTGACCCTTCATCATCATCAACATCAGCCAGAAGACGACCCTGGTTGAGCCCTAAACTTACGCATCGCTTAGTGTACGACCTGAGTGAATTAGACACATAAAGTCAAGCACGCAAAAAGTCAAACTCGTATACGACTAAAATCAAATCCTTTCAAACCGGTGTACCTAATGCGTAGAGGGACTAAGTCGCGTTCATAACTAGTCATAGTTCGATGTTCTCACGCCCAAAGTCAAGAGCTCGCTCAAATATAGCGTCTGGCAGTGCAGGGCATTAAAGTTGTTTTTTTTTATGATTCGATTACTTCCCAATGTATATTGTAGGTGGCTAAAATTTGATTTCAAAAACTTTTCTGGAATAAAACAATGTCATTTAATTCCTCTGCATTTTCTTTGCCGAGAAGGTGAAACCTACTTGTATTATGTTTCTAATTAAAAATTATAAAATAAATATGTGTAATGCTTATTAATTAGTCATTAGTCAGTAGTAATTAGTCATTCTTTCACGGAAAAGGAACGGATCGAGGTGATTTTTTTTATAATATTTTACGAACCGGAGAGTAATAGGCTACTTTTTATCCCGGAGCAATGCACTGTTCCTATGGGAATCTCCCCGCTGTGGCCGTGGGTGAAACCGCGGGCAGAAATTAGTGAGCAAATAAAAGAGAGCCTACTTATTTTTAACATTTGAATGTTTCTAAACAGTTGATTCATATTATTTAAATAGATCTGAACCTGATCTTCACTTGCATCGGAGTCCAACTTAAACAATAGAGGCTTTAAAATATTCATATCATAACTATCATCCCATCAGTGTTAATAATTTATTTGTAATAATTAACATAGTCATTTGTGTACAAAATACTTGACAAACCTTGTTTTCAAAACATTATGTTCGCTTGTTAAACGGTTAAAACAAATAATGTCATTTGACAAAGCGTCCGTGATTCGATTCCGCGAAATAATAATATGAATTATGTTATTATTATGTTTTAGGTGTTTTACATTTATCGACAAAGCGTTGGTAACTGTTAATTACGTATTTAAATAACCTCGTAACAAGATCAATTGTTATATTATCATATTCCTACTAACTATATGAAAGTGTTTGTGCGTTAGTTTGTTGGTTTGCCCTTCGTTCACTCAGTAATGAAGCTACAGATCGACGTGATTTTTGGCATTGATTTAGTTTATGAACCGGAGAGTAATACAGACTTTTTATACCGGAAAAATGCACGGTTCCTTTGAGAACCTCCACGAAGGTGAAACTGCGGGCAGAACGTAGTTACTTTATATAATCATAAAACACTGAAAAAAAACCCTAAACTATGTACGGATTTGAATGAAAGCATGCATGTTTTTGGCTTCGCACGTTTTCACCGATCAGCTAATGTGAGATTGAATAATTGAAAAAACTAAAATGCGTCAAGGACAGGACGTGTTGTAGGTATTCAGATTGATTGAAATCACTATTTTATTAACTCGATTTACTTTTTATACAAGATTAGAGTACCTTTGTATAGCACAGCATGAGGCTATCGGTTGGAAATCCGGTTCTATTTTTTAATGGTGTCCGACCATAGTAGAATTATCGAAACAGAAACTATTCGACGTATAACCTTACACGTAGTAGTAAGTCAAAGAATATATTCTGAAAACCTTAAAACGATACAAAACTCGTAATACAAAGCTTAAGGTCATTACCATTTGCGTGCCGTATGCGAATTATTTACGCCAATGAAGTGCACATAAACTCAAGTTAGCCGCGATAATTCGCAACTAATTTATCAGATAAAAACAAAGAGTGACTTATGTGTGCAGCAAATAAACACTACGTAATTTATGAGACACGTGTTCCGTTGTTTTGTGTCGAATAAGCCTTTTTACTATAAAGAGCAAGCAAAAAACTCAGGCTTAAGAAGCCGTTGCTAAATTGTGAGTACTAGTTACGCTAGTTTATCAATTTGAAATCTAACCAATTTAGTTTTAGAGACTCAAAAGGACAAAATCTTTCGAATTAATTCACTATTCAAATGTTACTCTGATGTAGTGCTACCTTTAAAGAACACATGAATAGTGTTTCCCTTAGTAAAGACAATAAGAAAAGTTATTTGGACTTATTCTTTGATATTTAGATCTAGAAGTTAAATTACTTATTAGCCTAATTTATAGCTATAGGCTGTAATGCAAACATTATACAATTGAGACATACAACAGGAAAAAAAATAATAGGTAAGTTATAGCTTTACGAAACATCTCATTTTTCATAAAACTAAAACATTTACTTTTTTAAATGTTATTTGATAGCGAGACGAGCTTGTCGTTTGCCTGATGGTAAGCATAACGCCAGCCCATGACAGTTGCACTGCCACTCAGTACTTTGAAACACAAAGTCCTGGGCGGCACCGCAGTGCGCCCGCTACTCTGAGACATTAGGTATTAAGTATCATCAGCCCAGTAACTTCACTGGCTACTCTGCTCATCAAACCGGAACACAATAATGCTCGCACATTACTGCTTAGCGGCTGACTTCACGAGCAAAGCGGTGGTACCAACCCAGACGGACACTCGCAGAAGAGTTAGTCCTATCACTATCAGTCTAGTTAAAGATAAAAAACCCGTATTAAAATTACAAGCTACGCTCAGTTTTCAATTTCGCATGGAAATGCATGCATGTGAAGTGCGAGGCTTCATATAAGTTGTGCCAGCGCTACCCTTCTCAAACTGCGAGGCTGCAGAGCTCTGAAACTGGGGGAGCTTACCCTAACCTAGTTCCCGGCCCCGCGTCATACCCATGCTAAACTATTTCAGATTAAAACATCGTTACAATACACAAAGCCGAGTTATTTATCCATTATCTACTGAAACATTCAGAGTATTAAACGAGAGGTCGCGAATTCTTAGAATATTTCGTAATCAGGAACCTGAATCCATCGCATTAATTGATTCAGAAAATTATAAGCCCACCGTAATTTTCGAAATAAGGTAGATTATGTTTCAGCGATATCCACGAATGTTTAAACAAGAGTTTTAATTTGAAACCTCTAAAACAACCAGTTTACCTTTTTCTCAAATTCAAGGATTTCATAAAGTACATATTAATATAGGATGGATTTATATTTTTTCCGAAGATTAATATTTTGTTATGATTAAGAATTATCTATAGAATGGAATTTGTGATATTCAACCTCTACGGGGGCGAAAGAGGGTGGGAAGGTTTACACGATTTTTTTCTGCCAATGTAGTGAACATTTTGAAACGGACAAAACAAATATATATCACGTTTTTTTTTAAATAATACCATAATGTAAGTTATAGTAGCGGTAGCGGTTTGTTAGATTAGGTTTGGACATAGTGTTAACTAACACTATGTCTGTATGTATGTATTGTTTATAGGTAGGTAATATTGTATAGTTCGTTTACTTTATTTTATGTTGTTGTGTGAATAAATAACTTCTAATAAGATTTTTAATCCGTACTATTAATAAGAAATGTGAAAGTGTTTTTTTGATTTGTTGAAATGTTGGTTTGGATTCTATGTCAAAAATCAGGTCGATGCGTTGCGCCGTTGCTGCGTGAAAAAAGGACACACCAAACGAACAAACCAACAAACCTACACATTTTCGCATTTATTATAGTACTAGCTTCTGCCCGCGGTTTTCACCCGCGTTGCCACAGGAACCGTGCATTTTTCCGGAACAAAAAGTAGCCTATGTTACTCTCCGGTTATATTATATCTATGTCAAAAATCACGTCGATCCATTGCTCCGTTACTGCGTGAAAGAAGGACAAACCCACAAACCAACAAACACACTTTCGCATTTATAATATTATAGTAGGGATATACGTATTTTAGCCATTGGTCCAAAAAACGCAATATATAGTGATATCAAAGTGCATGGAAGGCATGTACTGAAAAGCACTATACAAGAAATTGAATTCTACAGATTCTTGACATCACCAATAACTCGATAGAAAACTCTAAAAATGCACACATCCATTTGCTAAGGCAAATTGCTGTTTGTATATCACAAACGGAGGTGACAGACCATTGTCATAATTATTACCAGTTGAATAGTTTTGTCATTCTCCCACCTACAGCAAACAAAACGCAATTACCAATTTTGAGGTAAGTATTTGTACAAGTGCGACGGCAACGACGTAGAACGATCAAATATCCCCAGTACTCAGGGGCGTTTAAAGAACTCCAAGAAACAAGTAGCCTTATAAATCAGAGCTTAAAATATTCACTATTGAATCTTAGCAGTAAATCACACCGCAGTACCTCGGGAACTCCTATTACCATTCACAGCGCCCTTCGTAATCCCGTGGGATTACAATCTCGAGACGGTCCGGGAATAATTACTTACCTCGTCACTAGTAGCCAAATAAAGGGCTGATAACGGGTCAACACTGACAATCAAAATTAAAGGACCTTTCTTATGTAAAATACTAACCTTTGCAGCTTATGCTGCATTTTTAAAATATTAATGCTTTGTTATCTTTGCTGGAACCTAAAAGTACTCTTTGATTGGATATGGAGTAGGTCATTCTAAAATCAAATTACGTAATAATAGCCACGTCTTCTTTATTGTTTAATGTAACCCATTGAGAAATTGCACTATAAACTGCAGCTGCCTGCTGTATTAGGTCACATGATATCAAGTTAAATACAGTCAATTACAAAATAAATGTCATCGTTCGTCACCTTTGACATATTAACTATGTACAGTAGTAATTGTTATGAGATTTTTTGTACTTTTGCTAACGCCATGGCTCATGACAACGAATGCATTGAAGAGTTCGTACTGGATTCTATACGATAGTGACAAACCATCCTGCCGATCGAAATCGTTTAATTTTGTCATTTCAATCGCTTCTATCACTATAGTCTTGGTATGAGTGGTATTCATATGAAACTTACTCAGGGCTAGGCAACTAGGTGTGCAGTGATGTTTTATGTAATTCATTGTGTATGTTCCTTTACTTACGTGCTTAGTCAGTGCAACTGCAGTCATACTTGTAAGGACCAGTTAATTCTAAAGAAAAACTATCCTTTAGTGACCATAGAAACTATTTATTACTTTATAACTTGGCTTTTTACATTTCAGTATAGAGGTCGTAGACACATACCTACATATCTACATAATATAAGAACCTAAAATAAATTGTTGAAAAATGAAATCAACATTTTAAAATTCCACTCAAAAGCGCCCTCTAAAATCCCTACGACTATTTTATTTTAGCGCAATAAAATAAATCGATTGCCTAAATTTGAGGAACCTCGACCGGTCAATTCCATTTATCAAATTGAAATCGTAACTACTATTTTCAGAATGCTGCTATCCAAATACTATTAAAATGGAGCCATGTGAAAGCTCGACACAAAAATTATACAAGCAAAGGGAATTCGTGACGAGTGGCAATTGGAAACTGTACTGACAGGGTGATTAATCAGCAGCTCCCACTTAACCCTACCACTGTTGAGACCTCCTCTCGCCATCAGTCAATTCATTAAGCTAACAAAGTACTACCGGTAATGACTTTCACACCGAACCGAGCACTTCAATACTACAGTAAAGATTAGAGCTCTCTAAGCCGTGTGAAATTCTCCACGGCAAAGTCGACAGTACATTCATCTCGGAGCGTGTGAGGGAATCTAAGACTGCAGCGGTAGATTGTGTTCAAGCATGTGCACGAAACGAAACTCCATTACAGAAAATAAAGCAACCGCAGAAATCGTTGCTCGTGAAATCTGCCGCCAAGCAGTAGTGTGCAAGCATTACTGTGTTCCGGTTTGATGAGCAGAGTATCCAGTGAAATTACTGGGCTTATGAGACTTAATACCTAATGTCTCAGGGTAGCGAGCGCACTGCAGTGCCGCGCAGGCCTTTGTGTTATAAAGTTCTGGGTGGCATTGCAATTGTTATGGGCCGGCGTTATGCTTACCATCAGGCAAACGACCAGCTCGTCTCGTTACCAGATAACATAAAAAAAAAATCTACTACAAATTATTTGTATTCAAGTATCGAGGTGAACCCCCGCCTCTACCATTTAAAATTAAGTAACATCAATAACAAACATCAATTTGAGTGAAGTAGTCTAATTAAAGAAGCCGTTACAAGTTACCTCCATAAATCTGAGCTGGAAACAATACCAGCTATCCATTACGTGGGCCAATGTTTCTTCTGTAATATTCCAATGAGGAAAGTTCCGAGGCCTCCAACAAATATAGTTTTTAATGAGCCTCCCGACACTTTAAATTTGTTATCTCAAACTAAGAAGGCTTCATCTTGCATAAATCACTTTAAGAAATTCAACTAGCTCAAATTGTAATGATGGTTACATTGAAGCTATTAACTATATGACATTGGTAATTGTATTAATGCCTTAGTAATATGATAGATCTCGAATAGCAATTAGGTTTGATTATCCATAGAACATAAGAGCTTTAGGGAAATAGGTAACATAAATACCTCGTATTCCGGTATTGTAGTTGTTAGGCATGTAAATTAAGCATGCTTTAAGCACATGATGTAGTAGTATAGATATATGCACGTTTATCCGTATTAAAATAGCGTGATTATATTGATATTGTTGAAATTATACGAGACATAACATCTCAAAGAGCTTAAAACAAGTATTTGTGCTGCCGTACACACCGAACGCGGTCACTAACTCAACCACAACCTGCGGACATGATTTTTCATTCATTTTATATGACATCGGCGCACACTGAGCATTATTTTTAGGGGATTATATTATTTTGGGGATCAATGTCACCCGCGTCCGTAGGTTTACCCTCGAGACCCTACACGTGATCCCTGGGTGGTGCTAAAGGGTGGCAAAATTCTGGTGGTAGGTTTCGACCGTGGCTTGTCACCACCCATCGATTAAAGCCATGCCGCCAAGCGGCTTTGCCGTGTTCCGGCATGTTTATCGGTGCAGCCGTCATAGAGGACGGGTCAGGGCAGTTGCGCTGCTAGAGCAGATCGTTTACTGAAACACAAACTCAGCAATGCATCGGGTAACCAATCTCGGAGAGCAGCGGGATCCGAGGCACGGTTCTCCGCTGGCCGACCGCAGATAGTTGGGGGCCCAAGTAGTGTGCTAGCCACACATGAAAGGCTGCCCCGCCATCTAGCGAAAAATCCCGGGATGCGCCATCGTGCCAGTTGGCGACTGGGCGAGAGGACCCGATGGACATCCTTGGGGGGGCTCGGGCGTCCCCGCGGTCTCCAGATTGGTTCTCCCACTGGTGTGGCGTTGGATTGTGTTTTTGTTGGATCGCTTAGTAGCGCCTCGTCCCACTTCCGTCTTCCTACCTCACCTCACTCAAAACAATGAAAAACACAAAATACAGAAAGTCGGTTAAACAGCGGAAGCACGTCCTCTCTCTTCAAGTACACCTCTCCAATATTCGAGGCCTGCACTCCAATATCAATTCGGTCCACCATCACCTCGAGACTGCTAAACCGCACTTGCTGTTTCTCACGGAGACGCAGATCAGATGTCCGGATGACGCGTCATACCTTGCGTATCCTGGTTACGTCCTAGAGTCCAACTTTAGACCACGTGCTGGAATTTGCATGTATGCTCGCGATGACATCTGTTATCGGCGTCTTTGTGATCTTGAAGACCCCAGCCTGTCTATTATTTGGATTTTGGTGGATACTGGTATTGAGAAAGTTCTTTACGCCGGTATCTACCGATCGCACAGCGGAGATCAGGAGACAACCAGGCTCATGAACTATCTCAGTGAGACAGCCGATGTGGCACAACATAGGTATCCAACTGCCCAACTTGTGCTTCTGGGGGATTTTAACGCCCACCACGAGGAGTGGTTATTCCCATACCAGAGCACTGACCATGCTGGGAGAGAGGTGCGTAAGTTAGCCTTAACTTTAAACCTCACCCAGCTGGTCCACGAGGCAACGAGGGTACCAGATGTTGACAGCCACACAGCCAATTGCTTGGACCTTCTGCTGACAACAGATCCAGACCGCTACTCGGTGTCGGTTTCATCACCTTTAGGTAGTTCCGACCATTGTCTGGTGAAGTCTGTATCGGTATATTCCCCGCCCGACCCTTGCCTCAAAGGCAACCGGCGGGTATGGCGGTACGGGTCAGCAGATTGGGACGAGATGCGATCTTTTTTCGCATCTTACCCTTGGCAGCCGATTTGCTTTTCTTCTGGCGATCCTTCGGTTTGCGCGGATGCTGTGACGGATGTGATACGTCAAGGTAAGGAGTACTTCATTCCTTTCTTTGACGTACCTCTGTCCAGCAAAGCTCGCCCATGGTTTGGAGTCGAATGTGGACGTGCAGAGGCGCTGAAACATGAAGCTTACTTAGCCTGGGCTGATGCTCGAAACCGTAAAGCCAAGGATGAACGCGTTAAGAAGAGAGCCTTTAACAAGGCTGCCAAGTCCTGCAAAAAGGCTCTTAAGAAGGCTCGCTTCGATCATATTAGCCGAATTGGGACTAAAGTTGCTTCTTACCCTGCTGGAAGTAAAGCATTTTGGTCCCTGGCTAAGTCGGTTGAAGCGAACTTCTGTCGGCCCTCACTGCCTCCATTGGTGAAACCTGACGGATCGCTGGCCCACACTGCTGAAGAGAAGGCGAACTTGTTCGCGTCTCTTTTTGCAGAATCTTCGCGTCTAGATGCTGGTAATGCTGTACCTCCAAGTCTACCTGGATGTGGAGCGGTTATGCTGGATATTCGCATCCGTCAGACAGAGGTACGTAAGACGTTACGCAATCTAGACGTGAACAAAGCCAGTGGTCCAGATGGGATATCAGCCTTAGTTCTGAGGACCTGTGCGCCTGAGTTGGCTCCTGTACTGTCGCGACTTTTTTGCCTCTCTTTAGAGACTGGTAGTGTGCCGAAAAATTGGAAGCTTGCCAATGTGCAGCCTGTGCCTAAAAAGGGTAGTCGTGCAGACCCTGCCAACTACAGGCCCATCTCAGTCACGTCCATTCTTTGCAAGACTATGGAACGTGTACTGAACAAAAGACTCCTGGCATACCTGGAAGCAAATGATCTCCTCAGTGACCGGCAATATGGCTTTCGCCGAAACCGGTCTACTGGGGATCTCTTAGCGTATGCCACACACATTTGGAGCAAGGCCATCGAGGAACACGGGGAAGCGCTTGCCGTATCCCTGGATATCTCGAAGGCTTTTGACAGGGTCTGGCATGATAGCCTTTTAAGCAAGCTTCCTTCATACGGCTTACCCACTGGCCTATGTGCATGGATATCGGACTTCTTGTGTGACCGATCGATTCGAGTGGTTATAGATGGCTGCTCGTCCGATCAATTGGCTATTAATGCCGGAGTCCCACAGGGGTCAGTACTCTCTGCAACGCTATTCCTGCTTCATATAAACGACCTGCTGATGCCCGGTACATTTGGGTATGCAGATGATAGCACGGTTGTAGAGAGCTACACATCTAATGCACGAGCCAGTGGAGAACAAATCCAGTCTCTTAGGGAGACCATGGTCGAGCGCTTGAACTTGTCCTTAAAGGCAGTCTCCGATTGGGGCAATGCCAATCTGGTCAAGTTCAATGCTACTAAGACCCAAGCGTGTCTGTTCTCCGCCAAACGGAGTCAATTCCTCCTTACTCCTACTTTCCGGGATGTAGCCGTGCCGATAACTGACCATCTCGAGCTTCTTGGCGTCTCTTTGTCGTCAACTCTCAACTTCGGCTCCTTTATTGAGTCTAAGGCTCAACTGGCCGCCAAAAAGCTGGGTATCCTAGCGAAGGTGAGGCAGTACTTCACACCAGAACAGTTGCTCAACTTATATCAAGCACAAGTTCGGTCATGTATGGAGTATTGTTCTCATCTCTGGGATGGCTCGGCCAAGTACCAGCTTGAGGCATTGGAGTCTATTGAGAGGCGAGCCAAGAAGCTCATCCGCAATGACTCCCTTGTAAAAGCTAGGCTGCAGAGCCTTGATCATAGGCGTAAAGTTGCTTGTTTGTCGGTCTTTTATCGGTTGCATTTCGGCGAGTGTGCGTCGGAATTACACCAATTAATTCCCCCTTCTCCTTTCCATCATCTGACAACCAGACAAACGGCGAAGCGACATCGATACATAGTAGACATTCCTCCTTTACGCACGAAGCGTTATGCTTCTACGTTTATTTGGCGTACCGCTAAGGAGTGGAACTCTTTGCCCGAGTCTGTGTTTCCAGATCGTTATAATCTGGGTCTCTTCAAGTCACGAGTGAACAGGTATCTAGGTAAGCGTGATACATCGTCGACCGCATCGTCACTTACCACCAGGTGAGATAGTGGTCAAACGCAAGCCTATTAATATATAAAAAAAAAAAAAAAAAAAAAAAAAAAAATAGCTGTGACCGAGCCACAAGCTGAGGTGGTGGGCACGTTTGTGGCTCGCCTTCGCGAACATTCAACCACAAACGCCCGCGCCGTCTCCCCGCCCGCACATAGTAGATAGAGTACAGAAGTAATGCTTGGGCTCTTGGTACGTCAAAAAGCATCCGAGCGCCACTTATGGTATCTGTATTTTGTGACTACCAGTGCGACTGAAGGCTTAACCCAGCCACTGGTGGCCATGACCAGTGACTGCGTCTAGTGGCCTATGTAATCATTTGTCAAAATACTAAACTAATTTCCTAATAGCGATGAAATGTAAAAACTTATAAAATTACTCACCGATGCACTTTTCTGAGACGTACTCAAAGTTAATAAACTTCAACAAGTTTTTAAGCTTTAAACAAAACCCCAAGTACACCCACAAAGAGGATTCATCATATTTCACAGCAAATCCGGGACAAAATAGGCATCATGACACACAACAATAATTATAATGACGACAGAAAACAGTGGTAACAACAAAGGGTTATTATTCAAAATCTGCCCTTATTGTTCGTGTAAAACATGTTAGCCGCAACAACAGCGTCGAGTCGCCTGTTCGCACAATTTAATTTGCAACGGTTCCTTAGGTCAGACGTTTTCTGGAGAAATGATTATTCAAGGGGTTATAATAAGGACCAAACCTGTATGCTGACATACAGTAGCCAAGCGATGCACCATTGCACTAATTGAGATTTAACTGCAGAGGCCAATTTATGAACGGTGGTAGGTCATTTTCTTGTTTGGTGCTAGTGCATGTTAATGTTCGCCTTCTAGTACCTTCAACATTATAAAAAATCAGTCATCAGACGTCTGTTATCGTGCATGTTCCACAGGCTAATTACATACTAGCGACAGCAGTAGCAACGCGTGAATTTTTTTAATTCTATTTGGTAACGAGACGAGCTGGTCGTTTGCCTGATGGTAAGCATAAGGCTGACCCATAACAATTGCAGTGCCACTCAAAACTTTGAAACACAAAGGCTCGCGCGGGACTGCAGTGCGCTCGTTAAAAATTAGGTATTAAGTCTCAATAAACCCAGTACTTGTAAACCCAGTGATCTACATATTTATAAAAACTAGCGATAATTCACATGAAATGTAGCTAGTTTTTAAAAATAGACACAAATACGTTAAACTCATCTTTTTGTCACCGGAAAAAAAATATAAAAGCGGAAAATTACATACTGATAAAGACATATAGACGTGGAATTTTAAAACAAATTTGGGATTTTCATGTAAAAGGCAGTCCCATGCTTCGCATTTTCAGCTGTGCTCATTGCGTAACCCAGATCTAGTATTTATTCCTTTGAATGTAAAATCGAATATCTGTGTGTGTAATAGTTAAATCGACTTGCCTACTTAAAGATAAACAACTGCTTTTAACTAAACTGCGCTATTTGTTTCATGTTCTACAGCAAATTATGCAGATAAGCGAATGAATGGTACAAACTTAGTCGTAGACTGATGCAAATTAACTCCCATCCTTCTATTGGACGGTTTTCATCTACTCGACAAAGTTTGAAATAGATACGAGTGGGGAGCATCTAACTGCTTTATCCTTGACTTGTTAATAACCATTATCGGATAAGTTGGGCAACGGCTGTATATTGAATACGGCTTTAATTTAATTAATCAATTGGAAGATTAGGACGTGAGTAAAAATTAGTATTGAATAAATTTTGAAGTGACAATCGAATTGATCTGTGCCGGTTAGACTGACTGCATAGTATAGGTCGCGTTAATTTTTCTGGGCCCTCAGAAGTAAGGGCAACTGGCTGCACAGTGGGCATATTGTTACATGACACCTACAGTAGGTGTCATAGAGAGACACGTAAGGGGGTCAGGGAAGTCACCGCGCCAAAATGTACCGCGCCGAACACCCTGGTCATTAAAAATAATTTTACCAGGGTTTGATGAGCAAAGTAGTCAATGAGATTACTGGGCTTTTGTTGCGAGCGTAATGCAGTGCCGCGCAGGTTGCCTTGTGTTACAAAGTTGTAGCACTGCCATTGTTATGGGCCAGCGTTATGCTAACCATCAGGGAAACACACGCTTGTCTCGTTATTCAATACTATAACAAAATAAAGCTTGTTCCCACACGTTCTCCTTCCGCGGCGGTTATACCCTTACCCGGTATTGCAAAACAATAACAACTTCTTGACTCTGCACGTGTTATCAGGAGGTTCTACATACAGCCATACCTGAAAGGCGGCAAATTGAGCCCTGCCCCGCAGCTAACGGCACTCTAAATTAAGGTTTTTTATAAAATATTTTCTTATAAGAAAATTGTAAAAAATGAAATTTAAAAACGGAAAACTTACTGAGAAGTAAATAAAAAGCAAGAAATTAGCTTACTGGGCTTTTTATACAAAACTTCAGCTTTCAGGCGTGATTGAGTAACGAACAACTATTCAAATATTCGCTTTTATAATATCTTAGAAGTTTTATATTAATATTATGTCAATAGCTACTGGCTATTCGGAGACATAAAAAAAAGAAATTAAAAAAACCTAGATCAGGTGGTAGGACTAACTCTTTTGCGAGTGTCCGTCTGGGTGGATACCACCTTTTTGCTTGTGTAGTTTTCCGCCAAGCAGTAGTGTGCAAGCATTACTCTGTTCCGGTTTGATGAGCAAAGAAGTCAGTGAAATTACTGGGCTCATGAGACTTAACACCTAATGTGTCCTGGTAACGAGCGCAATCCAGTGCCGCGCAGACCCTGTGTTTTGAGTGGCGCTGCAATTGTTATGATCTGGCGTTTTCCTTACCATAAGGCAAGCAACCCACTCGTCTAGACAAATGGTATCCACTCGACAAAGTTTGTATGTAATTGAATAAAGGACACGATAAGTTACAATGATCACATACGTCAATTGCATGCGTTATTTAATTTTCTACTATCGATAGCCATTTTAGAAAGTGGTTACAATTGAAACTTATCTCAATTTTAAACAAACTTCATTCGAGGGCGAATACAGAATTAGCATCGCATCGAAGCGAATGTCATTTGTCAAGGCCTTCTGTATCTGATAAAAATTTCAAAACCTTATCTACCGCAATGACACGTTATAGATTCTTAATTAAAAACATGACTTAAGTACACGAAGTAATGGCAAAATGTTGCCTTTCCATTCTACTTGGGATACTTTAACGAAGTACCTCTTCATAGACTTAGTTGTCTTTTCATAAAGTTCGCTAATTTTACTGATAGGAAGTCAAGTTATTTCCTTAAATTTAATTTTGGGAAATAACATTTTGATCCTCAACAGCTTTAGCCCAATTTGATGTCCGTTTTTAACCAACTTTAAAAATCGGTGGAGGTTCTATATTCGATGCGTATGGTTTTTAACCGCCTTCAAAAAAGGAGGAGGATCTCAATTCGTCTATGTTTTGTTTGTTGTTTGGCGATGTTATTCGACATCTCGGCCAGTAATTGTCAACCTATTCGAATGATTCTTTTTCTAGAGGTTCACAATCTATCTCAATTATAAAAAAAAATTAAGAGGAATTTAAAATTTGTTATTGAAAGAATATGCAACCCTATGTTTTGAAAATTGGGGGATAAAATACCTACTATATATTGCGAGGTTTTCGTAGAAGTTGCGAATCCCGCTTTTAAATAAGCAATTTTCTATTCTTCTTTTTTAACCATTTATACACCCACTGCTTGTGCTTAGTATAGGTTTCCTCTTATGAACACAATTCTTTTCAGTACTGCGCGAACCTTTTTTTTTGTTTTATCTTTATTTGTACATTGATTTCTCGGCTGTGGCATAGCCGTTTTGAATGGTTTATTCTGTATTCTACTGTAGTAGATCCCGTGGTGGTCCCATGTATTTTTTATCGAGATCCGATGGTCACTGTGAAGTAAGGCACTAATCATGGCGTCCCACTTTTTTACTAACTATTATAAAAAAAATAGATATTGATTATGGAAAAACGAATGAGGATATACATAAAAGAATTTCTATCATGAATAATATAAAACGTAATAAAAAGCTAAAAAAATTCGAAGAAAGTACCAATATTTCATACGTACATGTAGGGAACAACTGGGGTCCGCGGCACACAAGCATCACTTGACTTATGACACATCGACAGGCCAAGTTTATTCAACGGCCCGCTTAGAAGACAGCCAGCAGAAAAATCCATGGAGATTCATACTTTTTTATTGTAAAATTATTTTTTGACACTGGTATTGATTTTTTATGCAGAAAAAATCATCATCATCGTTTCTTATGTAGACTAATTTGATAGTGTGTTTTATTTTCTCGATAAGTTAACGTGTGTCCAAGACTATCAGCTCACTTCATCCTTAGTAAAAATGTTGTAGGGTGGTGTATACGCTAAACCTACATTAGCCACTCTCAACCCACCGGGTTGCTAAGCAATACATTCTCAATTTGAAAGCGGTAGCTAGCCACGCAAAAATAGACAACCTCCTACAAGCATGCACGTTTCCTTTCTGATTAGTAACTGCCACAAAAATAATACTTTTTAATTTTAATACTAGCAAAAGAACCAGATACAAAGTGAAAATATTGAGTAAAAAGTTTCACACAACAAGAATTTTATATAATGAAAACCTACCGCCATTTTGTATAGCTCTCGATACAACGCACACGTAATTCTATTACAACAGTCAACAGCCACTCCACGGTTTCCGCTGCGCTCGCATTGTTTGCTAACGAACCGGCGGGGCCGAGAGCTCTACACTTTAAACCATCACCCTACAGTTCCTTCGGAAAATATTGCCCTAGCTTTTTATCCACTTGTTTGAATAATGGCTGTAAACGTCCTCCGGCGCCATTTGAGGCAAGGTGTCAGAGCGAGTTGGAAACCACTAACGGCACTTGTTTACCCAACCCGTCAACTTTTCGCGGTTAGAAGTGTTCTCTAACAGTTATTGCTGAAATGTAAAGTAAGCACTAGAGTGCCGCTTGAACAGTTTTCGGTTCTTCGCTTAGGTAAAACAAAAATAATAACGTTCGTGCTCGGGTTTTTGCATGAATTCGGTTCATGGAAACCGTTAACGTTCTAAGTAGGTTATATATGTATTGACCATGGTCTTTTTATTTCCAGTGACGTCACTAGAAGGCGATGTAGTGAACTTAACGAAGGTGACGCGGTCAGAAATGGGCGCTTACCTATGCATCGCAGCCAACGGCGTTCCACCTTCAGTCAGCAAAAGAATAATGCTGCATGTCCATTGTAAGTAAAATCTTAGTTAGCACTTTACAGTCCTTGGTATCCATTTAACCTTACCAAGGTTTCTACTTACGTTTCTACTACTTTTTACCTACTAATTATGAAACATAAAAGCTTGCTAGTTGACCAAAAAAAATTTTTTTTACGTTATTCACAATAATACTTCTGTTTGTGGTATAAACATGGTGACTTACTATATAAACGGTGGATCAGTCGAGTGCTCATTGGCTAGTTATTTACAGGAAGTAATAACTTCTCTCATCACTAAGATAATAATTATTTTCAAACGCTAAACTTTCTAAAGCTTATAGAAAGTAACCTCATATTTAGATTCCGTGGTCATTATATTAGTGACAATAATTTGTCAGTACAAAATAGAAACTTCAATACACTTAATTAATAAGCTAAAAGCTACTTGCTAAGTTTGCATATCAATTTTTAATTTCACTTACACAAGGAACTTCCTGCTGTCTTGCTTCACAGCAGACCAGGTATTGATATTTGAACTGGGATTGGCTGAGTTGAGGAACTATGCAATCTCGAACACCGAAGAAAATGCAATATTGACTTCGAATAATTCACACCAGTGAAATAGTTGGCATTTACGGGATCCCATTCAATTGATAGCCGTTAAACATCAATATCCAAAGAAAACGGTCTACCGTAACCATTCATACCCCATATCTGGCTCATACTTACGCACAAAGCTCGTAACATCAAACAAGTGAAAACGTCGGAACAAAAAGCCGATTACTCTTTCGGATCACGTATCAATTCAATCATCGATAAAGTCTACTCACCTGCGTAAAGCACTGGCAAAAAGCATTTACCGAGCTCACTTATCAGAGGATCGTGGGGCTAATTTATAACCAGGAGTTACTCAGTCGGTTAGAGAGCGGGGAGCCGTCGGGACAGACATGACTCGAACACGTAAGCAATTGGGAGATTTTCGTGTTATCACGTATCATCTGCGGTGCGTGGTGCGCATCTTAAGTCGCGAGACTGGGCGCGTTTAGTGAAAGTAACTGAGCGGGAAGAATTTAGTTTCGGGATTTACTTTAAGCGTGGAATTTATAAGGATAAAGGACACTTACACCCATCTGCTTCTATGTCAATTTTTTTTATAATCTCCGATGAAGTGAGACAAATGCATATAGCTTTAACAAGGTTTTAAGTTCACACTAGAAAGTGACCGTTTAACCACATAACGAGATGAATTTTCACTAGCTAGATAATAAAATTATTTAAAAAAAAAGGATTGCAGCTTTGATAAACTAAATAAAAAAATAATATGTAGGTACTTGTTGTTAGTAAGACTTACAGTACCACATTAGTGTAAACTGATTTTGTCAAGCAATTTATTTAAATAAAACAAATGCCATTATTATAATTAAAAAACAGCAATAAACTCGGGTAGATACTTTTATAAAAACATGCTGTACCTACAAGTCCTTCTCAAAATAATCTCTTTTTAATTAAGTGAATGCAACAGTGTGTTTAATTTATTAACAATCACGGAAAATAAATTCTACGTAAAATATACACACTGAAAAATTAATTACTTATCACGCAAGAGATATCGTAGCGATATAATCATTTTTGGGAGAAACCTGGTCTAAAATGACGATGCGCTCGAAGCTGCATAATATTTTATTACATTGATTGTTAGTTACAAATGAAGCTAATAAAAGTGTGTTAAAAATAGTTGTGTAAAGAAGTGAGTATAGTCTTCTAGTTACAATAAAACCCTTTTTTTTACTGAAGATAATTTGTTTTGTAATAAATGCTCAATAATTTTGACTATCCATAGTAGCTCAATAGATCTAGCTTCAAAGTATATGTGTGGCCACCTTCCGGCTCCATCCGACCAGCTCTGTGACATTATAATATTGCATTGTCATACGATTTACATAAATACATACAGTGTAAAATGTCGTCTCAATCATACACTAGGAAGTGGGTCAAAAGCTTGCAAGATTTGATCCATACTAACAATGCAAGTTGCATGAGCAATGAAAGCTTGTCAAAAAGAAGATTTATGTATAAGTAGCTACTTTCATCGATACAGAGAATTGTTACTTGTGGGACAGGATATGTGTGTCTTAATCGAGATTTTACTCATTTAACAAAGCTAGAGACAGAAAGAGACAAAAAATCAGAACTAGAAAATTGGATGCCTATAAATCACATCGCACGCTTAAAAGCATTTTTCACACCATTTGCATTGCATCATAAAAATGCTTTTAGCCAAAAACACTTCTTGTTTCACAAACTGTAAGTTGTATAGTCATTTTTAACCACGCAGCAATACTAAAAATTGATATTTTGCTAAAATGCGGTAAGCGTGCATCAAGTTAATTAGCAGATTTTAAGCATCGAGAAATCAGCGGTGGGAAATCAGTACCTACAGGTAAATTATAGACGCGCCGGACCCAATTGCAGGATATTTGCATGGATAGTGCTATGCTAAGAGAGATTGATGCTGATCTACGAATTCAACAATGTATAAAACTACCCCTGTATTATATAGGTACAAAATATTAAAATGGTCTTGTCCAAAGGGGCTTTTTACAATTTAGAAATAGAATAAAAATTAATATTAGAACGATAGGAATAAGTTACTAACTAAGTACTAACTAACCAAGTACAACATGGTAACAGCCAATTTTCTAATATTTGCGAGGCTAGCTGCCACCCTTAAGTTGGAAATCTGTCACCAAGCTCTTATTAGTGTGTTCCACATGAGTTCCACAGTGGCTGCACTTGAGAATTAGTTCTAATCTAGTTTTTTTATACTGATAACGAGACAAGCTGGTCGTTTGCCTTATGATAAGCATAACGTCGGTCGTAGTTGTCGTCAGTGAAATACACATTAAAAAACTATTATAGAAGAATAGAAATAGAAATCCAAACAATACAAAAAGGGATACTTATAAAAATACAAGTTTTCTGTCGATAAAGTTAGTATAATTCATCATGCTATTTTATGATTAAGTTCGTAAAAGTTAGTTAAGTTACGGTGTTGGCGTTTGTATATACTTTTCACAATTCAAATAAAATAACTTTTATTATTCCATTAAATTGGCTTTATTTCTAAAACCAAATGAAGCCACAATCCATCAATGTTCATTGGTCCTGAAAGGGTGTTCTCAAACAAAAATGTAATTTAGTAAACTGTTCGATCATCAAAAGTGTCAAAAAAATCGTGTTGAATAACATTTAATTTAGAATTATCGAATTTGTATACTTGTTTTTATTGGCGTCAGGTCTGCACTAATGTTATTTTCAGTTTTTCAATTCTATAGAATAGAATAGAATTCTATAGAACAGGCCTGTGGTTGCATCGGCAACTGAAACGCATTGTCCGCTAGGTATTCGCATTATGTTATTGGCAGTCCCGATGTAAACACTTGTCTGATTGGATACTATGTTTTTATGTGCGCAGATTATGTAACCACTTTTCAAGCCCATTTGTACACATGCAAGTTAACAATATTCGATTAAAAACAATAGAAAGTTTGTTGGAGTTGTGGCGGGAATGCGAAAATGTGCTGTTGTTGATTTTGTGTTATTTACTAAAACCTATTTTTTATCGAGTGTTAATGTGTAATAATGGTGGATTATTAACTATTACGTGTTCGTAAACGTGCATGAGTGAAAGGCAAATAGTACAAAGACGAATAACGTGTATTTTCGTATTCTATCCAAAACTCCATAGAAGTTTCAGTAAAGTATCCACCGCTTTACTGAAGCGTCACTTCGACTCGACCGCGCCTAGACTAAACTTTAACGTGACTTTGACGACTTTCATGCACCAAAACTTTGATTATATTATTATATTTTATATAACTTGACACTGGCTAAATACTCAAAAAGCGTGGAGCCAAAAACAAAACAAAACAAGAAAAAGTAATTTCTTAAAACTGACGTAGCATTTTCAAATCATGAGATGTGACAGTTATGAAACGGTATCACAGATTACAAATAATGGTATACCAAATGCAAGTCAACATCCTTCCCTACAACAGCTAGGAGAAGAGGAATTCTCTTCATAGAAAACGCAATTTCAAGCGAACAAACAAACTACTGGCGTCTGAAACCCTTCTACTCAGTTTAATTACTTCACAAAGAATGCGTCGCGTTCACTCGATGAGGAGACAAAATTAACGCTCTCAAATATTTAATTTAAATTTCCTCCCCCCGAAAACGAATGATAACAGAGTAGGACGGGCTGAGTTGCGACCGCGGCGCTTCGAATGAACGCATAAAAAGACTCTTTTAGGACGCCAGGAGTGAAGTCATAAATTTGCGATTGCAAATGCTTATAAAGCTATGAGTTTGTTTGAAAACGTGATTTGTTAAATAAAACAAACTAATCACGATCGATTTTCATAGATAGCATTGCAACCTCGTCATTAGCTGCAGGACATATGTTATGGAATGCTTTCACATCTCTGTATCTAATACATATACCGTCCTCATTCTGTTTAAAACTATCGCCTTCGATGCTTAGCCATACAAAACACCGACTAGTTCTATTCTACGAAATTCCGAAGTCAACTAAAGTCAGGTAATAGCTACAAAACGCCAAGAAATCCAAAAGCGTGTGCGCCGCTCGGTTAATCAAACTGTCACTTGAAGAATTCCGCGCGGAATCCTTGCCGAGAAAACTCCCCGTAACTTTTGATTGCTGTTGAGAATCCCTACCTACTTATACAGTTTGGGATAGCTTAATCACATCCTAAAAATCTCCTGATAAAATAAAGTAAAACAAAATATAACACTTGTTTTAAGGACGAGAACTAGCTTTGTTCAGCTAGAACTTTTAATCGATAAGTTATAGTTTTAACACTATTTTATTTTATTATCTTAGAAATGCTAACAGCTACATAAACAACATTAATTTCTTACTATTTCACTTAAAGCTAATTAAAGGTTTTCATACAAAAATAACTAACATTAAAAATTATAATAGCTTTAAAAAAGCAACGAACCGACTTCAATGACAAACTACCGAACGATTTTGATAAAATCTCTATGGGACTAATCTGAAAGTATATAGTTTCAAATAAAGAAAGAATTGCCCAAATCGGTTTATAAATGACGGAGATTTGCGGTAACAAACATAAAAAATACAACCGAATTGAGGAAACGTCCTTTGTTTTGGAAGTCGGTTAAAAAGGAACCTCTCATCTGATCTAGGTTAAGATGCGGTCGATATATTTTTCAGCGTGACCCATCAAGCATGAAGGTAGTTGCCCAGTCAAACACAAATAATGTTCCCCCAACGTGCTACTACAATTGCATCGCAATATTTTTCTTCAAGTTCATTAAATAGGAATCCTAAACTCAAGGCGGTCAAAATCATACCTCTGAAATATCATCGCATCAAAAAAAATGGAGAAGTAATTTACAGCTTTAATAAAATGAACGCGTTGACAGTTAATTATTCTCCCTTTATTTAATAAGCAAAAAACACCCCTCGTTGCGCTTTAGAGTTATTAATTAGAACAAAAATTCTGATCGTTCAGATTTTGCTCGCTAAATTGGCCACTCAAACCGGTAAAAGCCGTCTGAAGGAACTTAACGACGGTCAAAGAGAATAACCGCAAATAAGCTCCGATCTTAGGTCGTGGAAGAAAATTCCGTTTTCCTTAATTCACCCTGAATGGAGTATGGGGGGTACTGTTGCGATTGTTTACTTTTGAAATATAATACTTTTTTGTAGAGAATTCTTCGCGTTTTTCTTTGGTTTTGCCGTTGTTTTTGCCTTATACTTTTTAACATATGATGCGAGTCTTTATTTGATAAAATACTTCTTTCTGGTAGTGAGTTGTGGATTAGTCAAGAGAAGCATGAAAGTATAGTGAATGCGAAGAGAAATGGTATCTTAGTGAAAAGAAGGTTACCATTTGCTGGTCAAATATACGCAACGAAGAGATTCGCGTTGTCTTGATTGACTGAAAGTATTATCACCAAAATGAAAGTAGGCACAATTCAGGATCTATGTATGTAATCCTTGGACGTTATTATTACTAGTTTTAAAGAAGCGTTCTCTCTTTCCTACTTATCCTCTAGGAGACTCGACGTGATGATAGTAATAGTATAAAGAATTTGCATCAAAAGCTCTGAGTACTACTTATTTTCACAACGAATTCAGCTTCACAGATACCCACTCACTCTTTCATTGAAGCAAAGTAGCCTACTTACGATAGATATTCTTTTGTGAGATCGTGACGACGCATAAACGTTAAAGAACTAAACGGTTCACTTGATACAGATCCCTTTTGATACCCTTCCTTTTATCACAACAGATTTATTTATCCACTACAGATAGAGCAAAACAATTTACGCCTTGCTTCTGCGAACGCAAGTCACTGCCGTCGCAACGATCGACGGAACTCAAGTTTAATTGCTTACAAACAAGTTCTACACAGTACAATGATAACAGTACATAAACTAAACTATTAGTAATGATACCAACATATTAACTAGAAAACTAACTTTGTAAAGCTAGCAAAAAGTCATATCATTGCAAGTTTGGATAAATAACATACTCATAAAAGGCCTTTAAAAATCGGAAAGCCTTGATCTAAAGGTCCAACATCGGATCGGTCCAACAACAAGGATCTCGGACAAATTGAGGACCTTCTCTTTTTATGAATTGATTGAAAAGGTTTAAGGAGCGTTTTCAATTTTTATGAATAAACTTATTCATGAAACATTCAAATGATTTTTTTCTGAATAACAGTTAATAGAATCCTAGTTAGTATACTTTTTTTAAGTGATTTCCGGTCATGTGGGAGAAAAGTTACTTATAAATTTAGCATCTTCAGCGCCAGATTTTGTCCAATACGAAGCATTCGCAAAGAAGAAATCATTCCATCAAAATTGAGCTTTCCTTTCAAGATAAAACACAGTGTTACAGAGTGTCCGACAGAGTTAATTCAAATACAAGTAATGCAGCCAGTTCCCCGGATAATATTCAGTGTAAACACCTGACAGTCGCAGAGTTTTCCACCAAGTGCCGGAGCGAGAGTAGTGCTGGTGCAAATACGCGGCATCGCTTGCTTGTGTCAACATGTGATGCTTTCGAATTTGGTGCAGTTGCTACGTAGGTACTAAGTAATTATATAAATTAAGTAAAGAAGTTTACTACATTAAATAATTATTAAACACTTCGTTTAGTTAACAAAATACTTAAGGTTATTGGTTAGTGGTGAAGCGTCACGCATTTTAACTATATACCCGAAGCTCGGGGACTGACGAGTCGGTTATCGTCCTTCAAACAAGAACGAAAAAGTTGCAGCTTCACTTCACTTCACTTCGCGTCTATACTGTGTTTATTTATGTATTAGCTAGTTAATAAAGGCATTTAGCCCGTTAAAAAAAATCATATGTATATTCTTACTGTGTTTTAAAGAGTGTCTTTGTTAACCAAGAAGATATTAAAAACACCAAATACGCAAGTTTTAGCAATGAATAAACTAGTATAACGTTTATTCAAATAAATTTCATACCGAATGCAAAAGCTTTGCCAAGTCTACACAAGTATACATAGCTTATTTACATGTTTATATATATAGGTACAATGCATGTAAAGCGCAAACAGAGAGTTATGAAGCAAAAATGCGTTTGTAAACGTTCAGTGCAGACTAAAGTGCAAACGGCTTTATGATATTATATGCGTGTGTAATATGCGTGTTTATTTTGATGCTATATATAATGATTACATACTTTTTTTTCTCCAAAACCCTCAATCTTTAGCCTAGACATAACAATAGGATTTATATTTATGTAATTATGTTTTACATTTATATAAAATGGGCTTTACCGCAGAGCGACCATATCACCCTGTTGGACAACGCAAAAACGAAACAATAATAATTTCTTAACTTTTTTATACTATTGGGTAAAGAGACGATCGCGTCGTTTGCCTGGTAGAAAGCCCAATGCCAGCCCATAACAATTGCAGTGCCACTCAGAACTTTGAAATACGAAGGCCTGCGTGGCACTACAGTGCCCTCGTTATCCTGAAACATTAGAATATTACACACTAGTACACTAGCAGCTAGTTTAAGCCGCTAGTGTACTTGTACAGCAAAAGGACTACGATGTAAAAATTGTAAGGTTGTTGTTGTAAATAACAATTTTTTTTTCATCATTGTCTCGGCCCGCAGATTAGCGTTTTCCAGTTATTCCTGAGTCCTTTGGTATGATGATTATTTAAAAACGTAATCCTTGTTTCAGTTCATCCTCTAGTGCAAGTACCAAACCAGCTGGTGGGAGCACCCACGGGCACTGACGTGACGCTACAATGCCACGTAGAGGCCTCACCCAAGGCCATCAACTATTGGACAAGGGAGAATGGTAAGAAAATAAAAAATACTTGACACTTATCTTTCATGCTCATAGACGCTAAGAAAAGTCCGCAAGGACTGAGACAAAAACAAAGGTAACCCACAAACAGCAAACTAGGAAAATAAATTCCGCTGCCCTCACAGCATAAATAATTTTAGTTAACTATAGTGGATGGTTGTTTATGCCTCTTGAAGAACCAACAACCGTTTAGGTAAACGACTTAAGACTCGTTTACATCATCGAGGTTACTGGTAGAAAGACGAATTACAAAAGTTGACTGACAGTGGCTGGCTAAAGAGATCTGAAACTACGATCGCGCCGTTGTAACGAGTTCTCCCGCAGATTCATAAATAGAAATGTCGAATTCTGCAATGTGCTTCAGTTTTCATGATGCAGAACATCCTGAAGCAACCACAACTCGAAATCCACGCTTGATGCAAAAGCGTTGTTATTCTGACAAGGAAACGTACGTTTGCATAAGCGTCTACGCTGCCCCTAAGGTTTCACTACGTCACCTTGAAATTCTGTAACGATGTTTTTATGTTTAATTCAAGAGGTAATATAAGCAATACAATTACATATACAATTTTAGGTATATAAAACATTATACGTTAAATATACGTTTTTATATTAGGGTAGCATGGCAAAAAAAATCAAAATTTTGTATATTCTCTTAGAAAAATTCCTGAATTCCGGCACGCATATCATTTCAAATTTATTATCATTGAGATATATAGCGTTATCGTTAAAAAATATTACCGCTAACCGGCAATTTATATCAGTTTTGACCAAATCTGATAACAGCAAGTTTTAACAATAACAATCTACCATTGCGCTCTGTAAATGTTTACGAGGACTCGTAACTCATAAACCTTATTAAGTCCCGAGCACGAAACTCAAGAATGGAATAAGCAACTAATTTCATTATTCATAAAGCACATTGGAAGCGTTAAAGCACTCATTAAATAGGTCGTTTTTCATGTTCCTACTATCCTGTTTGACAGGTCGCTGGGCTAGTGGTTGCTTACAAGTTATGGCGTTTTTATGGAGTATTTAAAGGGAAAAATATGCGGTTATTTCATGACCGTTTTTCATTTTGCTAAGATTTATTCTTACATTGATTATATAGCGCCAATGTTATGGCTTATTAACGACCTCGTAATTATAGCAACGATGACAGCGTAAATTATAGGCTATATCCCTATTAATAAATTAAAGGTTAGATGCCAGATAATATCAGCGAACATTTAGCTTTAAGACCCGAAAAATGCGGAGTAATTAAGGTTAAAAGTGAAAAAGCATTCATCAGCCGAAACAAATTACGAAGCGTGAAAGAATTACCTGTGGAATATATAAAAACAAGTGCTAACTAATATAAATAAGGCTCTTAACCTAACAAAACATTGGCGGGGTCGGGAACTTCATTATTTCTCATTAAAATGGCGCCCTCAGGATAAAAGTTGCTTATTTAGTGTCCCTGTGACAGATGGACAAAAGCACTCCTCGCTCTGAAGGGTGATGAGTTAAAGATAAGCTTAACTGTGTAAAGTTACACACAGCTAGTACGAGTGTGCAAAAATGAAGGCAATATTTTATGAATCATTGTTACCCTTGGGTGAAATACAAAAGGTATTTGTATGAAACAAAAACAGAACTTCTTAACAATAACGGTGTTTGGCAATTTTGTGAAGACATGTAAAAAACATATGCACTTCCACCTCCTGGTTGCAATCTATTGGAGTCGTCAAAACGAATCATGAGCCTAGACTTGAAGGGTTTACTTGTAGCCACTAAGAGTTCCACTATCCACCTCTTGGCTCCATCATCATATCAGCTCCATGATACCAAATAATTGTACAGTCATCCAAACTGCATATAAAAGTAAAAAGTAATGTAAAAAGTTATTTATTGACATAAATAAATATTAGAACAATTAATGAATCCATACGCTCCAGAACTAGTAGCAACTGTGTTTCAGGATATATACAAAGTTTAATTTTGAGACGACAATTAAAAGTAGGTTAAAATTGACTTCCAAGATTCCATTAGAAACTTACAAGTGAAGCTAATAAGTGTGTTGGAAAGAAGAAAACGCAGATTGTTAAAGAAAAGATAGAGTGATAAAGAACAACCGGATAATGTGTCAAACAGAGTCGACTCCGAGGACCGGTTCGTCACTAAACTCGAATTAAGCTAGGAATGAGTTAGGGAAGGCAGTGGCTGGCTGGTTGTTGCTCGCTATTGGACCTAAAAGGTTGCCATACCTTTACACAAAATGGTGAAATAATGTATTTTCATTAACTAAACACAAATATTGCTTAGTCCCATCGGCCCCGGTGCCGCGGTTCCGGTAGTAGCACGGATGTAAAAAAAAGTTGCAACGACCCCGGTAATCACGAATTTGTGTTACATAAAATTATAGGTACAAAGGTGAACTTAAGAATGCATTAATTTTCTGTTATATAAACTCTGAATAAAGTGTTGCTTTTGATAATGCGGAAGTGCATATGTGGCTCAAAATGATATTTTATTTGATTCACGTCATACTTAAACTATCTTACAGCATACCTACATATAAATGTATGCATAAACATACATTAAAAAATTAAGGATGACGTACCTATTTATGGAAACAAAAACAGTTATGATGAGTAAACTGTGCTGTACAGCAATAATGAAGAATGATCGTTGCGCAAAATCCAATTGCGTTACTTGATTTTTAGTTTTAGAGTAGCACAAAAACGCCTTCTGTTATGATAGTACTCAACGCCTTCGACTATACAACCTATCTATGCTGAAAACAGTTGAAGTAAAATTCTATTTCAAACCGCGATACTTGAAAAACCGAGCTTGATCACATCCAATTCCGCGGTTCACCGATATTGAAAAAGTACGTCAGCTGACGAACGAAGTTAGCCAATATCCAATTTATTTGAACTGCAACATAACCCTAAAACTCGTATTGTCACTTTTGGTATTAATGTCGTTCCGGTTTCAATTCCCGGTTCGAATGGACTGGCAACCCTAACCGCAGAGCCGCGACATGTGTGAGCGGTCCTCGCGCTCGCCGCCGACCGAATACCGACAAAACGAACAAAACTTTTTCGCAATGCGGTCTTTAAACTTATATTTGGTCGGTCTAATCGAACAGTTTATGCGCGGAGTTAAATTTGCCTACTGGAGTTAAAAGCATTTAAATGAGAGAGAGAGAGGGAAAGGGCAGCAGTATTATACTCGGCCAGCATCATAATCTTGCGATCACCAAGATGCCTGCCAAGCAAAACAACCAAGCAAAGATTATGTCACTAGTTCCATTTTACCGTTGTTCGGCTGGTGATGATGATGATGAAGAAATGTAATAGGGATAGTCCTATGTACCATGTTGCCAGGTTGCAGGGCTATAATTAGTAGTGTTCTGGGTATTGTCTTCTGGTGACCACGTTCAATGCAATCATTCCCAAATCAAACCCATGTTTTAGTATAATTAAGCCCCGTTCTCATAAAGTAAACAATACTAACTGTTCTGTGTGATATGCTCGTATAGTCTGCCTCCAATAAGTAGTGTGCATGCATTACTTTCCAGTTTGATGAACAAAGTTATAGCCAGTAAAATATCTGAGCATATGAGCTTAAAGATACAAATCCGAGAGACCGCAAACTGCAAGTGATACGACTGGTTTCTATCAATTTATATGAAATTGCGTGCGGTCACTGCCTGAAATTGCCTGAAATTCATAGAAACCAGTAGTATCCCTTGCGGTTTGCGGTCTGCAGCTCGTCTCGGACTTATATGAGTACTGCGCAAGCCTTTTGTTTTCAAATTTCTTCTTAACATTGCAATTGTTATTGGAAGGCGTTATTTTGCCATCAGCCAAACAACTTGCTCACCTCGCTGTAGTAAAAAGAATTATATATGGAAACGAAAATCAAGGTGCCTTTGCTGGAATGCTCCTCAACACAACCTCGTTAATTTCATTTGCAGCAAAGACGGTCGCTCGAGATCGAGATCCTTAGGTAAATTATTCTGAGTGTGTTTGCTGAGTTTTGACCCAATTTGTCTCTTTATTTCAAAGAAAACCATAAAAATTCTATATTATGATTTATGTAAGTGGATAAGTAATACACTAATTATAAATTATAGCAACCTGCTTCTTAGAATAATTTAGATACCTTATTTAATTCCTGAATGTACAATCATTGTTACTCTAGCAAATCTCTACTGGAAAATTCTAGACGCGGCACCGTGTCTGTAAGTGGTTCCTTCCTGCCTTCAAAGCGAAAGACCCCGGGTTCGATTCCCGGCCGGGGCAGATTTTATGTAGACAGATGTGGCTTATTCTCGGGTCTTGCATGCTTGTGTTGTATATCTATGGGTGTGTATTTGTCGGTATCGCAGGTTGCATTTCATCTGCGACATAGGGGATCCTAGCGCAGAGCTATGAGTGTGTAAGCGTTTATGTTTAAATAAATTCAAATTATGGAACCCAGGAAAGCGCTCATGAAAGTTAAATACTCTAGACTTACTTCTAATACTTCGAGATGAATAAAATATAACTATCGTTATAAGTTACTTACCTAAAATAAATAAAAACTAAAATACAAAAAATAATCTTTTCATGATCACGATTTTGTTACAATAAAAATCCAATAGAAATTTACACAAATACACTAGGTAGACTATTACACTAGTTAGATTATTTAAGCTCCATTTCCAATACAAAACACTAAAAGTCGGCCTTCAATAAAATTCTATATAACACCCGTTTAAACGTCCGCAATGAAGATTGCATAGTCGGCGTCCTCAGCATAAAACAACAAGCGCACAAATATACAATAATCCTAATCGCTTGAAATATAATTATATAAGAAGTGGTAACCTTGTAATGTACATCGATTCTGCACGCAGTATATTATAGAGCACTTGGTATCGATTATTTTCTCATTCAACTATTTTGACCAATTCAACTCATGATGTTTACTCTGAATTAACTGCCGCAACTGTCTGAGTAACTCTTTACAAAGCCATAGCTACAAATGTAAAGGCATGTTGAACAACCTGTATTAGCTACCAGGTAAAAGATGTTAGATTCTGTCTCTTGGAGAGAAGACCTCTGAAACAACGTCGAAGAACAGTGGTGCTGCCATAATATCTATCAATATCATCATCATCAGCCGGAAGACGTCCACTGCTGAACATAGGCCTCCCCCATAGAACGCCACTTGGATCGACTACTCGCCTCTTGCATCCAACGGTTCCCCGCGGTTTTGACAAGGTCGTCAGTCTATCAATATAGGTACTTGAAATATATTACTTCACGAGAATGCACACTTAGAATGTACTCGCTCCCGGATAATTGGTAATATCATAACCAAGTGTACATAGTGGCAGATTTAGATGCAGTTACAAAAGCAACCGAGCTCGCTATTACGCGGTCCAACCGCGCCGCGCAAAAAGCGTACCAAATTCTATTACCGTCCGATATGCAACAAAGACCGCTGGCCCGCCCGCCTCAAATTGCTTTAGGCTACACTATATATTTACTCTTGTATAGTATAGAGTACTGTGACAAAATAGTGTGCTAAAATAGTCAGTTTCGAATGTAAATGTTGACTAATAAAATTAGACGTGCAGACTATCTGTTTATATTATTTTGTTAGTGATAGGACTAACTCTTCTGCGAGTGTTACCACCGCTTTGCTCGTGAAGTCTGCCGCCAAGCAGTAGTGTGCAAGCATTACTGTGTTCCGGTTTGATGAGCAGAGTAGCCAGTGAAATTACTGGGCTTATGAGACTTAATACCTAATGTCTCAGGGTAACGAGCGCAATGCAGTGCCGCGCAGGCCTTTGTGTTTCAAAGTTCTGGGTGGCACTGTAATTGTTATGAGCCGGCGTTATGCTTACCATCAGGCAAACGACCAGCTCGTCTCGTTACCAAATAACATAAAAAAAAACATGAAAAATAAAGACTGCGACCACTAGGTAGCTTGGCTTGAATCACATTTGCGCACTTTACTTACAACGTTGTAGTAACTTTTCATGCGATACAACAGCAATCGCACGATCATTCTTTCGTTCGCAGCTCTGACATTATTACGCAGCCATATCGAAGGATATTAAGCGTGAGACACTTTTTGTCGCTTCAATACCAGATCTTGCAACATCTAATCATTAATTAATAAAGTTGTCAAGCGATAAACCAAACTGGGCGTGTCTGGAATGGGCAGTGGAGAGGTGTCGGCTGCAGTGACCGCAGAGTGGCGCAGATTTGTGGCCGACTCTCCCAAAGCAGCGCTGTCTTCGGCTTGACCGCGGTTATTAATGAACCTTGATTCTGATCGGGATATTTGTTTGGGTCAAAAGGTTGCTGGAAAGACAAAGGAGCTGTAAGGGTTAAGGAAGTAATCTGTAAGAGGTCGAGTAATAGAGTAACTGGGAATTCACCTAAATTCGGAGGCGTAGTGTTTTTACGAGAATTAATGTCATCCTACAGAAATGCACAAAGCTAAACGGCCAACTTGTAATAGATGCTTAGAAAAATATCACAAATTAATAATTAATATAAAATGTATTTTTTTAGTCCATGGGTAGAGGAAAAATATTTTCAAGTTAAGGTAAAGAATAGGATTATAATTATATTTTCTAGCGATAATTTTTTTGACGGTATACGGATGCATTCTTATGTAACATATAGATTAGATTAGATTACTCTCCGATTCGTCTTCATTTTTGTGTCTATGTGCAAAATAAATGTGCTATAAAATATTCAAAAAGAAAAAAAGAAAAGGAAAAACACCACTTCACTCTATCAGTATTAAAATAATTATATCAATAAAAAGACTATGCAAACGTAAAGATGCGGTAACTCAAAGCAATGTGTTTCAAAGTCCCTCCGATTTTAAAAGACCTGTCGTAGCCAGTTGGCGTACTAACGCGTCGTTTTACTACGACGCATCCTTTTACCACGATCGATAGAGATAAATGAAGTCAAATTAAAATTACAGCATGGCATGGTCTGTTTGGATGCTGCCAGTGAGCGGCCGGCAACGGTTACACCCATTCCATGTCCGTCGGCCGGCCGCCGCTTGTCCCATCTCGTCACAGCCGTGTATTACCTAATTTAATTTGTACTCTCCGCAATTTATGGGCACAGAAGTGCCGTCTGCCTCCCTCTATTTGTTAGTAATGTACGCCAGACATGCGTTTTACGTCGCATGTTATGATCGCTGATGGATTTGCTTTTCATTTGAAAACATGGCATAGGTTTCGGTTCTTTTAAAATGGGGAAATCGGAAATTATGGCTTATATGTTATCACAAAAATAAAACAGAATTAAATTTTGAATTTTTGACAGTTATTTATTGTTATTGCTACAATTTCTTTATTCCATAAAGACAAAGAACAAAAAATATGATACCTACATACTCAACCAGGTAAAGATAATTACAATGTATACAAAAATGACTATTGTTATGTTTTTTAAACATATTATTATCAAAGTTTCCCATCAGATACTGTAAACATTTTTCATTATAATGAGGTTCTTAGGTTCCGAGAAATAAAACGCTCAAAAGACAAGCTAAAGCAATAGGTATACAATTTATCAACGTAGGTACTTACTTTATCCGAAAAAATTGCAATTAAATATCTTCGTAAGCCGCGGTCGACGGCTACATGGAAATAAAAATAAAACTCTACCCGAAAGCACAAATAGCCGAAAGCGAAGCAGGAATGCAAGCAATTTTTAATGTAGAACGAAACTCCGGCCTGCGTAATAATGTAGCCAACGGCGAAAATCCAATGACATCACTATAGCCTAACCACTCTTCCAGCTTTATAATGATGAAAATAGAATGCCTAATTTTTTTATTAAAGTCTGCGCAATTGTTTTATTTTTTGCTTTACGCCGATTTTAATAGATACTCTTACTAACTTATAAGCTTACTGCGAAAATAATTTACCAACCTCGATGCGTAATGAAATTCAACCTAACTATTTATTCCTACTTCAAAGCTACACTATATAGGTTAAAATAATATCCCATTCCGATCCAATGTTGCAATATCAACAAGCAGTGTTGATTTTGAGAACAAGTGTTAACATTATTTGTTCGGGTTCAATTTGTCAGTCGGAAAGCTTAATGCGATTCGCAAAACAACAGTAATTACTGCTATAAACTGCCGCTTTGCGATTGTTAATCCATTATCAGATGTACACTATCTGATGCCGCTTTGTCTGTTTTATTACCTACCACAAAGATTACATAAGTATAACTTTAAAATTATCAGTCGAGAGACAGTTAAACTGTATTCAAGTTTATGTTTTTATCATTTAAACAATTGACAAATGAGTTGTTAAATACCTGTTGTTATGATTCAGCGGCTAGTCTTACAACTTCCTTTCTAAGCTTAGATTTTCATTCATCACCTTTTCACTTAGCGTTATTTAAGCTAAATATTACTGAGTCGATCTTTATCGAAAATAGACAAAACCTTGTTCTATTGGTAATGAAATTTGACAGGACCTTCTGATCTATTTATCGAAAAGGGATACATTAAATGTACAGTATTGTTCCGCATACGACATGCGAAACAATATTTCAATACGATATCGGCCGGGCAGTGGTCGGAAGTAGCCGAATATAAATGGACGGAAAGGCTTGTGCGTTCGAATAGAGGCTGTCGGCTAAATGTACCATAATATATTAAGCAAGAAATATGATTTTATTCGAATAATACAGTGTTGTGAATAGTTTGGGATTTTACTGACAATTTTGCTAAATTCTTTTGCCAATTACTTTTCTTTGTTTTATAAATACTCTTGCCATTCATATCGTAGCTTTTTTGTGGTGTGTAGGTTGAAGTCTTTCATTAGTAAAGTTACCACGAAAAAAAATTCTATGCTTTTCTTGTTTTTTCCTTTGACTCACTCTTTGATTATTCATTTATTTTTATTTTGGCTCCACGTGATTGGCGTCTATATTTATCCAGTGTCATGTTGATAACAAAGTTCAAGTTTTACTGTTTTTTATCTTATTTTATGTTTAAATTATGCTATATCTATTCTTATTCTGATCTAGTCACGGTCCAGTCAAAGTCACACTTCAGTAACGCGGTGAATAGGTACTTTACGGAATGTTTCTATAAATTTAAGGAGAAACACGTTTTTATAAACATATTTTTAAAGTTACGTTAAAAACGTTGTATTATTTGCTTCACATTAATACATGTCCTCAGACACTTAATTGTTAATAAATCCACCATTATTATACATTAACACTCGAAAATACAGATTTTGGTAAATAATAGAACGTTATGGCAATAAATGATTTTTTACTTTTACTTTTTTTTTATTAACATCAGCAAGTTTTTACGTCCTCGCTAACACTCCTTTTGACTATAATCTCGCTTTTTTTTTGTTTTATTATGCATGTCATTGCAATCGTTTTAGCTAGGCGTTTTGCTTAAAATCTTGTGGAATGAAAAAAACACTCTGGAAATATAAAATGCTAGTTACCGCTTGTTCTAACCAAATTTATTTTTCAACAGGGGAAATGATAATATCCAATGACAAGTACGCGATGAGTGAAATTAACAGCTCTGCGTACAGCGTACAGATGCGTCTGATCATACGCAACATACAGCGCAGTGACCTAGGTGGCTACAAGTGTATCTCGAAGAACTCTATCGGTGACGCTGAGGGGAACATTAGGCTGTATGGTAAGTTTGGTTACGGTACTTACTTAATACAAATAGCCGCACATCCCTACCATGTTTCTTGGTACTCGAAAACTGGGATGTGAACTGAACACTATTGGTGCTGAAAAAATAGGAACCCATTTCGTGGAAGATCCATATCACAGCTTGTATACGGATACGAATGTAATGTACACATACATCTGCAAGGCCTTAACTGAGTTAGTACTTCTTTTGTTAGAACTCTATAACGCGTCGTGGGGAGTATTGGGCTGTATGGTACGTTTTATCATATCACTAAAATCAAGTATTAATAGCGCAAAAATCTGATTCACGTAAAACATACAAGTGAATCTAGTCATACTCTGCTTACAGAGTAGTAACATGGGGAGTTATAAGTTAATCTCTAAAATTTTATTGCTGACCTTGAACGAATATATTGTATGACTAGCTTCTGCCCGCGGTTTTCACCCGCGTTTCCACAGGAACCGTACATTTATCCGGGGTAAAAAGTAGCCTATGTTACTCTCCGGTCCATAAACTATATCTATGCCAAAAATCACGTCGATCCGTTGCTCCCTTACTGCGTGAAAGAAGGACAAACCAACAAACACACTTTCGTATTTATAATATTATAGTATGGATGGATTATTATAGTTTGAGCATACTATATCTAACCTATTTAATGTGAGTTCAATATCTCTGTAGAGTAAGAACTCTGGTAGTCCTTTTATACTCGTAATATATAAATGCGCAGTTGCATAGTGCAGAGTTGTGTTTGTTTATTACTCAATCACGCCGAAACAACTGAGCTAATTTGGCTGAAAATTGGTACACATAGATTTAGTCTGAATTATTAGTACAGAAGGTAAAGTGATTAAAACCGTGGGGTGACTCTAGTGCTGAAAATTATTTATTACAGACATAGAGATACATCAAAAATAGCATCAATTTGAAGAGGAAAACGTATAAATGGAGCTATAAAAACTAAGTTTACACTTAGAATAATGAAATGTCACTGACAATAGAATGGCTAAGGTGACGAAAAAAATAATCTGAACTGAAGAACTTGGACATGTTTCGCCATGTAGTCTAATTTTAAGGATTATAAAAATTGGTAGCACCCCGCATTTATGGTTTCTCACTGTTTAGTCTATATCTTAATAGTACATTTTGATGAATTTTGTTCAAAAACTTTATATATTAAATCATTCTTCCTGGCCTACAGAAATGGAACTACCTAATCGCAAGAAAGACGAAGACGACCGGGATTACAACATGGAGGAGACCAACGACGTCAGATCCAGTCTTCAAGGTCCACTCAGAGAAGGTGGTCCTCGAGCTGAAGACGCGGGGTTCCTCGGAGGGGGTGGCCCACCCACTTCAACCTCACACCGAACAGCTCCGACCGTCTTTTTAATATCGGCTTTAGTCTACACTCTCTACTAAACTTGCTCGTCAAATCCATGTGCAAAGTTGAAACATTCTTGTCTGGAAGTTACAAATCACACGCCAACAATTTCAAGTATTTACAACCTCAGTTCTGGTGATGTTCTTTAATGTCAAAATAGAACTGATATAAACGGTGATAAAATTATTCGATTAAAAATTGGAACATCAGCACAAAAATATTGTGAGCCGTAAACAACAACATGTTTTATTAGGTTCTAATGATACACAAAATGTAAATAAAAGGCCTAGAACACCTGACGTTTTTTATGCCCAACAGGTTTTATGTCAATTTTTTATCAGACGTCAAGCCAATTTCAGACAGACTGCAGATTCTTTTTATTCTACCTAGAGTTAATATATTGATACAAACATAGCAAAAGATCACTTTAAATCTAACCAAGCCTCAGCAAAGAGATTCTTAGTCATACTAGAATTAAACAACTTAAAACCAGACAAGAAAACAAAACAGTTCTCTTGATAACCAACATCGAAGCGTTAGTAAAAACCGAGCTCAACTTCTAAAATAGCTTTAAACCGCCTGCCTAATTTGTTGGTGAAACTTCCAAGTCTTAATTACGTGTCTAACTAATAAACAAAGCAGTGATTTATCGTTGAAAATGGTGTATTTTATTTTGTAAAAATAAACCTTGATGAGTGTAGAGAGACCACATCGTCACTTATGTTCTAATGAGTTAGAAGTCAAATAGTATACACGTATTGAGTATAACAAAATGGACGATTTTAATCATCGCTAATCGATGTAGGTACGTAATAGTTATACTAATAATTGAAAATCAAGTTTATACAATGTAAAAATGCTTATGTGGGTAATAATTTTATGTGAAACTTAGATAATAATCGAGATCGTAGGTTTAACTTGCGCTGCTAATCAGTTTTATTTTTGAGAAACTGTTACTGATTCCTTGATTAGGTAACTGTACAGTACTACATTCTACATAATATTATTATTAACGTACTAGTTGTATAACTTAATCTGTGTAATTGTATATCAGGAAACGAATAATATTATAGTATATCGCTCTTATGCATGAAAATTTAAATGTCTTCAAAATCTTTAGTAGCATGCATTGTGGTATGATATTTACTGGCCAGCAGCCAAGATGGAAAGTCTGTCAAGTATCTATCGGAGTGCTCTGGTTAGTACTCTCGAGGTCCAATTATATTTTTTTTTATGTACACTACGCTTACATCTGACTGTTGGTAAGTGACGATGCGGTCGACGATGACGCATGATACCTATTCACTCATGACTTTAAAATAGTTACATTATAGGGATCGGGAAACACAGACTCAGGCAGAGAGTCAACTCCCTAAGTAACTCCCTAAGGATTTACTTAGGGAGTTGACTCCCTACCTTCTAATAAGTTTACTACCTAGCATATTTGCCACCTACGACCAACGACGCTTAAATTTGATGGGTAAGTGACGATGCCGTCGACGATGAAGCACGCTTATCTAAAAAATACCTATTCAGTAATGACTTTAAAACAGTTACGTTATAGTGATCGGGAAACTCAAGCTTAGGCAGGGAGTCTACTCCCTAAGTAACTCCCTAAGGATTTACTTAGGGAGTTGACTCCCTAACTTCTAATAAGTTTAATACCTAATATACTTACCACGTACGACCAACGACGCTTAAAATCTGGTGAGTCAGTAGTCAAACACTAACTTATAAAGGTCAAAATGTGTTTTTTATCTCATTTCACAAGCATTTCTCGCGTTACATTTCACAAGATTTAAAAAACTCTACTTTCACTTACAGATTTTTTTTCAATTGTATTTATTGTAAAATCAAAAATCAAAATGTTTTTATTTCTGTAACCAAAAATGTATATACATACAAGGTTGTATTTATTTTAATTGTGAGATGTTTAAATTTTTTGATGAATGAGCGTATGTATATAAATGTAGCCACTCAGAAAATAAGATGTAATCATTAAATTTAGTAATTTATTTTGCTCGTTGTCGTTTAAAAATATTTTGTTAAATTTTTTGGCGTTCTTATGTTATACAAAGTTGAACTGCTATGTAATTATAAAATTATAGCGAATTTTGTAAATTGTTAAATGTTTTTGAACATTGTTGAATTTTATGAAAATCATTTTGTAAGGCTAATCGATAAGAATAAAATGTATGTAGATAAATAATATTTTGTGTTTAACATAGTTGTTACTTGCGAGTATTATTTGAGATTAATTTCAAATGTGGTTTTAAAATATGTATGATTGTTAACTGCAAGTCTTGACTTATATATCGGCCTTGTATGAATGTAATATATTTAATGCCTGCAAAATGAAATATAAACCGAGTAAATTTATGGCTTTTTATTCTTTATTCACAAAAAATAGACTACTGAATTAAGTGGGTTAATGAGGCCTGCAGGATTATTTTAATTCACTCGGAATGATATCCGTGTCGGAAGCGACTGTCTTGATCGTTTATAATTCGCTAACATCCCGTCAGAGAAATTTTCGGTTCAGATTCGACAAGTCAGCTGCATAAACACGGATATAATCCCGACAATATTTCTCTGTCGAGATGCAATTCCGAGATATAAACGATTAGAAACAGTCGTTTCCTACGCGGAATCATTCCGAGTGAATTAAAATCAGCCTGCTGGCAGTAAAGATGCCCTAATTGTTGTAGCTACTACACGAAAACATCCTTAGGGTGATATTTTTATTCTCCATTCAAAGTTTGTAAACAACAAGAAAATATTTAGAAATCTGTAACCGACTACGGAAAAAATAGTAACCCCTACATCTGTTATATTTTTATATATGATTAAAATAATAGCCTTTATCACCCAGACCGAAATAACGAATCTCAATTTGCACGTTATTTATCAAAATCGGATTAGTTATTTAGGCGCTACAGTGGAACATAATATTTGTAAAAAACAAAAGACTAGTACTAAAAACATATGAACCCTTCATTTTGGCTTTTCCGTAGTTAAATCAATTTCAAAGCCTTTCCATACACAAATAGGTTCATAACATCAGTAAAACAATTATTTAAATAAGTTCCCAATTTTGCATAGAACAAAAAAACCGTAGGCAAAATTAATCCCTTACATAATCTTCACCTTCACATCAATTTTTTTCACATCTCAACAGGTAAAATGGACACACGCCTAATGGACCCCACATACCTGCTCCTTGGAAAATTCATATACCCAAACTATCCCACGACGATCCTGCCTTAATTTAACACTTAGTCAAAATAGACAATTTCGTGGAGGGTCTGACAATATCATGTGAGTCGACCCTCTTAATAGGTACCTTCGGGTGGAGCTTGTGTAAGTGCGATGTAGATAGGGTGTAACCGCTTGCATTAGCGAAATTACCTGAGGCTTTGTTATTTTCATTGCGACAACCCTCTATATGTGGGTCGGTGGAGCTATCTGCGCAGTAGTTAAGGTTACGTGGAATCGTATGCAGAAGATTGAAGTTGTTGTCGCCATGTAAAAACACGATAATTGTTATGTACCAATGTTAAATACACATTTCAGAACGCAGTTTCTTAAAATACCATTTCTAGGTTAAACGTAACCTTCGACAACATATTCATTTAAAGAAGTTTATTGTGGACTAGCTGCTGCCCCGCGGTTTCACCCGCGTGGAGATTTTGGATTACATGGTTTTTATTTTTTTGCGCGGAACCCTAATTATTTTTCTAAAATTAAAGTCGCCTATGTTACTCCTTGTAACATAAGCTATCTGCCAGTGAAAGTCCCGTCAAAATCGGTCCAGCCGTTTCGGAGATTACCCGGAACAAACAGACAGACAGACAGACAAAAATTTAAAAAATGGTTGTTTTGTAGTAGGTACCGTATATACTTTCATATGCATTTAGTAAAAAGCTGTTATTTTGATATTACAAACAGACACTACAATTTTATTTATCTGTATGGATGTATGGATAAATATATTTTTCCAGACATGCTTTTATAAAATACGTAATTGGTTCTGTAATATTGTAGCCACAATCCAGCTCCATCTTCAGTACCCTGGACACTACTCTGTGGCACTTAGCACAAGAGGCAAGTCATAATCGAATGCGAGGTGCTCGTAGCTCAAATAAAACATTAAAACACTCAGACGTTAATTTGACAGAAAATCTAATTCCGAGGCAAAAATCTCGCATCCATGTGCGTAAACATATAACCGCGTCCACTGTGTGGAGCTTCATCACCATGCCTTTTTCGTATGTATTGCTAGTATGGATCCCAGCCTTTGCTCAATACTGATAGGCTGGGAACACATGGTCGTTGGGTTTGACTAAAATATTGGCTGACTGTGTACCGATGAATAAATCAGAGTTGCTATTCAATGACTCCATTGGTGCTGATGTATAGTGCACGGGATTTTATTGAGTGTAGTAAATTCCTTGGTCTCATATTACGTGAATAAGTTTACGTACGCGTTAATGGAGATAGTTATCTACTGGTTTACGTTTGCTATATGTATCGGTATAAGGAAGAGCCATATCCTTGAGACGATGAATATATCAATGGTAATCATAAAATGGTTGAACCACGTTGAACTATTCAAGTTTAAATACCAAATATCGTTTTTGTGAATTATTATTTTATTATCATTCTAAATGTACAAAGGGTAGATTAATAGATAACATTTTATTGTACCATCACATAATTAAGGAAATAATCACAGTTTTTTAATTACAAATTAGTAATTTCGGCTGCCTAAACGAAAGAAGGAATTGATCTTGTGAGTCACTCTGTTCCGGTAACTCAATACAGGCGCATGTTTCCGTCGCTCCCTGAGGTATAGCCGTCCGATAGCCGTTTGCATCTTAAGTGATCGATGCATAGTAGTACCTACGTAAGATTTTCAGATTACTAATTGCTTGTATTGGAATACACTTTGGGTTTAAACATTCTTTATTTCAATAAATAAGTAGTTCAAATCTTTAGAAATCCAACATTGTCTTACCTCTTTAAGCACTATCAGCAATCTTAAATGTCAGTTTGAACCGTATATTTTTAACCGACTTCCAAAAAAGAAGAAGGTTCTCAATTCAGTGGGTACTTTTTTATGTTTTTTACCTCAGATCTCCGTCACTTAAAAACCGATTGGGAAAATTCTCATTTTATTTGAAAGGATATACTTTAAGATTGGTCCCATAGAAATTTCATCAAAATCAGATCTGTAGTTTATCACTAAGTTTGTTTGTAGCTCACACAATATCAAATACTTCCCTAATTCTGGAAAATCGATCTTTTTTTTTAATGTTATTTGGTAACGAGACGAGCTGGTCGTTTGCCTGATGGTAAGCATAACGCCGGCCCATAACAATTGCAGTGCCACCCAGAACTTTGAAACACAAAGGCCTGCGTGGCACTGCAAATCGATCGTTACCCTGAGACATTAGGTATTAAGTCTCATAAGCCCAGTAATTTCACTGGATACTCTGCTCATCAAACCGGAACACAGTAATGCTTGCACACTACTACTTGGCGGCAGACTTCACGAGCAAAGCGGTGGTAACAACCCAGACGGACACTCGCAGAAGAGTTAGTCCTACCACTAATCTATGTAGTAATCTGTAACACAATCCTACCATTATATACATGTTTGTTTACAAACGTCTGATAATCGAGGGAATACCTAAGCCCGGAGCGCGGCACGTCCGGTTACAATCTGCATAACAATGGTGTTCCATAGTTGCCAGCACTCCAGATGGATGCTAATGCGCTCTCTATTCATAATTCATGTCTTAATGAAGTGGACCAACGCCTCCGTCCAATAACATCCAGGTCAATATCAAATCCCTCTTATAAATAAGAAATTAATAAAACATTATGCACTAAATTAGAGGTTAGTATCTACCAATTCGTCCTCTAAGGGCTGATCTTTCAATAGTCAGATAACGGCCTGTTAGATAATTCCCTGAATCAACTAAGTCTGTGGTGAAGAAAGGCGTAAATAAATTGTATGCCATTCTAAAGAAAAAACCTTAGTTAACGGTCCATTAATTTCGAAATGAAAGACCCCATAAACACGCTAAAGACACAAAAATTTATTGATTCAATAGCAATCAGTTCGGTAACTTGCAATTGAAAGATCGGCCCTTAGTCTGGTAAGCCTATACAAATAGCAAGCGCGAAAGATAATCTTTTACCACATAAAGCATAACCCTTTCAATTATCCTCCTTGCCTAACAGCAGGCAGTATACAATGTAAAATAATATATCACAGTAATACAATTTATTTGTTTTCATTTTGGCTCCACGCGATTTGCGTATTTAGCCAGTGTCAAATTATAATAAATCCCTAGTTTTGGTGCATAAAACTCGTCAAAATCAAAGTCGTTAAAGTTTATTCTAGGCGTGGTCGAGTCGAAGTGACGCTTCAGTAAAGCGGTGGATACTTTACTGAATACTTCTATGGAGTTTTGGATAGAATGAGAAAATACACGTTTTTCGTCTTTGTACTATTTGCCTTTCACTCATGCAAGTTTACAATTGAGTTCGATTCAATTGACATTTTCGAATATCTGACTAAGACAGTATAGCATAGATTTTGAAATAAGATCAACAAACATCCATTATTAGTAAGCTTGTGTTCACACACATGCTTACTACTAATCCATCCATCCAGCCAAGTTAGTAAGAAACTATATCCCATACTGTCGGCTAAAGATGTAAAGATCCTTTGTCTGAACCGTGTTCATAGTACAATATACTTTAATCGGATTTGCAATGCCACACGCGCTACATAAACGCTCTAATTGCCAAACTAACGGACTCTGTTATTACCAGCTATACGGTCGAAAATGTGGTGAATACCGATGCACATGGCGCATACAATAGTCTGCTAAACATTGTGTATAGGATACGTTAGTTAATGCAGCTTTACTGCGGACTGTGATAATACTACGTTCTTAAATTTAATTCGATGTATAACGTTGCGTAAAATGTTCAATACTTTGGTTTAATATCTGAGAGTAACGAGAGCGCTGCAGTGCAGAGCTTTTGTGTTTCAAAGTTCTGAGTAGCATTGCAATTGTTATGGGCCGGGGCTATGCTTACCAGGCAAACGACTAGCTCCACCACGAATAAGGTACCTATACTTATTATAAATCCTGTAAAACATAAACACAAACCAAAGATATATAAGTTTGGTATATAAATTTAGGATGCAAGTACCTAGCATAAAAACTCTAGACCTAGTCGAGAATTCAATTACCGCTTCGTGTTCGTATTTTTCCTAGATAGAAAGTTTTATAGCGTTTAGTATTTTTTTTACTTCTATAAAACAAAAGGCTTTTAGCAAAATAATTGCCGAATACGCATATGAGTACAAGAATAGACATCATAGTGAAACAAGCTATTCCTACAATGTACCTAACTATAACTCTCCATCGCAGCTGCTGGATCATATTGAACAGTGCTTGGGAAGCCAGGCGAGCACTATAAAATGCCTTACTACTGTCTGGTTTTTTATACTTGTCCAATAATATAAACAAACTCAGCGGGCGAGACTCAACAAAATCAATTGCGATCCGATCGGCAACCAATGACATCATTTGAATTTGAATTTCAATCTAGTTCATTGGTTGGTGAGCCATCAAGTTTGTTTAATTTTAGAAAAAAAAAGAAATTAAGTTATTTGGTGGAGTCAATCGTTACTTTGCGGAAGTTCATTTTAAATAAATTTGGGTAATTTATAGTTTTAATTCCGAGATAATTTCAATTTCAATTTCAATTCATTTATTCATTTCATTTGTAACATAACAGTATACACCAAAGCATTACAAATATGTCATATAGATATAATAAAATTATTATTCAGTCGTATACAATTACTTACATCAAGTTTGTCATCACTACATTATATTAATTTATTATTACCTATATTATAATTATTATATTATAAAACTTAATTACCTATAACCCTAGGCATTCACACTGGATTCTCTCGCATTCATCTCACTCATTCTCTTGCACTCATTGATCATACATGCCATTCCGCTCGCGAACAAGTCACAATGCGGTGCTGTGGCGAGTACGGCATTTAACAGCGTGCGTGCGCGCTCCGCCGGGCTCTGCCGGTGCTGGGCCGTGCGGCCTAAAGAATATCTAAATACTAACTGTTTATGAATACTTGTTGGTGTGTTGTGTATAAATGTTGGTTTTACAGTACATCGTTGCGAGCTCAAGAAAGTGTTTTATAACAAGTTTTTTACGTTTTTATTATTTCGTTGTCCAGCGTCGCGCGTTACGTTTGGTTAAATTCAGTATACATCGAACTTAGACCATTAGACATTCTTTATCGCGGAATTAAATCTATAAATTACCCACGTATATAATATCTTATTTAACAAAGAAAATCTCCACATACCTTTCTACATCACGATAATTTCCTCTGCAAGCTCAAGATAGGTATTTCAAATCCAATAATGAGTTATTGGATGAGCCACCTATCTATGGCGATCAATTTCACTACCACTGAACCAAGCCAATGCCATCATTGTCCCATTGACAATGATGGCATTTCATCCCACCAACCAGCCCTTCTTAAAAAATCAGCGAATCGGAAGTTATTTCATAGGCCCGAGAAATCTTTATTACAAACTACCAGATAAAATATGTTTACGTATCGAGCTGTAACGCGCGTAATGCTTCAAAATGCGCACAAAAAAGGGAATCTCGCTATTTCTACACCCGACCCGTTACACAATTCCGAACCTTAACAGTAAAAAGTGGTTTATTGTGTTCTAAAATAAAGTTATTCAATTTACTTCGCTAGCATATTGTGTGGGCCCATTGTCGGGCCTCAGGTGCCCCGGTTCTTACATTCACTTACAATACGCAATGAATGTCAAAAAGACGATATTTTTATTTACCTTTGAATGTATTGTTACATCCAATAATGCCATCAAATATTGTTTATTGAACGTACATTTTGGAGGTTTATAAGGAAATCGTTCAAAGAATTTTACGATATATTTACACTGGATTCTGCCCGCAGTGAAACCGCGGGTAGAAAATTCTGCCCTGTCATCAAAAACTGGACCTACCTAATACGCATACTACATCTGAGTTTCTCCTAATTTGTCTCAGTTTGGGAGCTTCCGGGAAGAATTAGAAATCCAGGGCTTTAGTTTAATTAACTTACATTCCATACTTCATAAGTTATATACGCATAAAGTCAAACACGCATCAAGTCAAACAGTTAAAACGTCAAAGGACTGTAAGTTTTCGCAAAATGTCAATATGCAGAACGATAAACACGCGAAATGTCAAATACGCAGAACGTCAAACACGCAATATGTCAACCTATAGATACACATAATAATAATATTCAGAATAGAGGCCCAATATTTTTCCAAGAAACTTTATCGTTATTAGGATCAGGAGGCCTCCCACCGTCTCTTAGAGCATTACTTTAACCTTACATTGAAAATTGTAGTACCTACGAATTTTCAACGTATGATTAAAGTAATAGGTACTGCACTAAGAGATGGTGGTAGGCCTCCTGTCCTTATGTTAAAACATTTCATAGCAATTACATATGCAATTACACATAGACATTGGATTGTATGTTATGTCTATGGTTTTTTGCTATGTCAGCAGTTAGAAAAGTACAACAAAAATTGTCACGTGCATAAAGCCGTAACATGAATAGAGAATACACTTTAAAATAAAATTGAAAATTGAAGCCAAATAGGCATCACAATTTAATTTGGCTGGTAGGTAGGGTTTTCCGGTATCTCTTTCCCTTTGAGCGATCAACTTGCATAATGCCCTGGATAAACCACGAAATATTCAAGCGTGCACTATGATGATTGACCAATTAGCTCTGAAATCCTGCTATAAATGCATTAACTCTGACCACTGGGGAAATAACCTCTCAATTTTGCGTAATTAATCTAAAATGACGCCTGATCAAAATTGTGATGGTCAGGCATCATTATATTTTTTGTTTTGTATTAAATTTTATTCAATACCTGATTTTAACGGTCAAAATTATGATATGCAGTAGCCCATCGACTACAATAGCCCAAAGGTTAAATTAAAACTTTGAAACTGCATTTCAGCCGGTCCCGTTTACAAACTAAAAAAAACTCCTATATACTTTACTTCAAATGTTAATTTTGTAGAAATCGAATCTTGTAAAAGTTTCCAACAGTACCAAAAACTTGGCTACGCATCCACACACGAGCCAGCGACGTGACATTACCATCGCACACATACACAACTATATCGCATGCACTCATAGCATCACTTGAAAAAATCCATGCACTTAGCGCTGAAAATAAGCGAGGCTTTCGACCGCGTTCACTTTTAGCGGTGTAGTTTTTCTCCTTTTACGTCCTCCACACCCATTCTCCCATCTAGCATCCCCCATCTCACTCCGACTCCGCGTCTCTTCAACTATACTCTGTTCGCTTTAGCGTTCGTGACACAAAGCAATATGTGAGTTAACTTCAGTGTAACGGTTCTTGTTTGAGTTGCGATTTAATGCCTCCTTAAACTGAGATGGTTTACGGGTTAGCCCGGTCGAAAAGGATAAAAGTATTTGCCACTGTTTACTTTTTGGATTCGCCACTTTTCAATAAAAACTTTCAATCGTCTAAAGTCAATCGCGCGTTTAGAGCAAGTGCAATATTATTTCGCGATCTGAGTTCCACTTCTTAAGTTAGAGAGACGCAAATTGAGTTTGATCCCTTCAATGTACTTTTGTCATCGGTTTGAAATATCCAATCCCGAAAATATTTTCCATCTTTCCCATTAAAAGTTACGGAGGTCTGTAATCCAATGCTCTGAATCTGATGAATACAATTGATTTTTAACTTACAAATAAGTTACAAACTCCTTAACAATCAGTCTGCGTTAACCAAACGTATAATTAAATATCCCAATTATCTAAATGTTCCCGCAAATAAAGCATTACGAGAGCTACTTGACCCGAAGGGTCAAACCCCAACCAATCTGGACTTTTTACGTTCATCTGGAAACAATTCGGCACGAGAATTGGTGAGATTAAGAGCTAATCTATATTTACTAATGAAACAAGCATGATCCTCGGCCGCAACTTGTCCAATTTACATGACGAAGGTGGCGATATCGCAAAAGAAAGTTTCAGACAACTTTTATCTGATCCCGGCCCACTGCGGCTGATGAGTTGGCACAGAACTTTATTTACTGATACGACGACATGATTTAATGGAAACGGATTCTAATAACATTTTTAATAACGTGTTCCTTTTTGAATTAACTATAAAATACATTATTACCACAACTAAAGTACCAAAGTAATCTTAAACGCAAAACAGTGTCTCAATACACAAATATTTTATTTCTATTTTATTTTGCAATTTTAGGAAAAATAACAGCTAGACATAACAATACACAATAGAAAAATATACAACCAATTAGAAGTTTTTTGAACAAGAGTATAAATATGACATCATAACTGTATAATATAGAGTTAATATGAAAATTAGTAGAAGGATTCACACAGAATAAACAATTTTTTTAAACCCAATCTCAATCGATGAAAAATTCGTTGTTAGCAACCGCTCTCGCTGCCCGGCCGTAGTGTTGAAAAGATCATCCTCATGATATTTACATAGATCGATGAAACTGTTGCATACCCTTATTAAATCGGAATTTGTATACAACCACATTACAACCTCTTCGTTGTGAAAATACACCTAATACTTACAAGTTGGCATCGTATGTGGTTTTCAAAAGGGGCTTAACATTAAAGGGATTTTCAAAGCAAGGAAAAGCTTTTAACGACTCATTAAAAATACAATAAAGCTTTTGTAATTTTTTCACGTGGAAGTTCACTCGTGTAGACCAATTAAACGTTAATTTCAAATGCAAATTTACGGGAAATAAAAATATTTGTCCCTATTAAAAATGTGCGAAGTTGAACGTGCGAGTAAACAAGAATGAAGAATCCATCTCCATATAATATGAGCAGGAGCTAACCGACTCGAGAACTGGAACCGAGGGACTAGGATTAGGCACTTCCTTCAGCCGTGTTCGTATTACACGAAGAGATTTAAACTGAATTAACCGTTCGATCGTAAAATTGGAATGCCACACAGATAATTACCTGACACTCACAGAAAAGGAAGTCGCTCAGAAAGGAGATTCAAATAAGCGTGTAGGGAGGACCGAGCGGAGCGAGCGGGCGAACGGTCCATGCCACTTCGATCACGAGAAAAATAACTGATACCGTGCTATCAGAGAGCGCGATCGAGTGGAACCAGGTATTGCCAATTGAATTTGGACCCGCCGTAAAATGTTTGTGATCGGGTTCGAATGTTGCGGTTTTACTCGCCCTTGCTACATAACTTCATTCTCGCTTTTGTTACGTAAATTTTGTTTTCTTTCATTCGTCATACAGTCAACTTTATTTCACGGTCATAGCAGCATTTTCACTAATCTTATCGTTAAAATCGTTAATATTTTCCCGTGTAATTGAAAACAACCTCAACGCTGTTTTCAGCAGCAATTCGGCAGCGATGCTACTTTTGCCATTTACAATAATATTTCAGTTATGGACCGTAAACATAAAGGGTAAGATTAGAATATGTTAATGGAATTTTAATAATGAAAGATATCTACCAGCGTTGTGATTTATAATTTTGTCAGCGCAGAAATTTCGAATGGATTACATGTGGGCCCATGGGTTCCAGACATTTTATTCGCTCCACGATATGGCGACGGATTGGGACCAGGCTGTGCAGATATGTTACGCTGAAGGCACATCGCTGTTGAAACCGGACAGCCTCAATGAGATCGAGAATCTGAAACTGCTGATGAGTAACATGAGAGCTCATTATACAGCGATCTTCATTGGATTGCATGATAAGTTCTCTGACGGAGATTATGTAACACTTAAAGGTACGTTAAGTTAATATAATGTTATTGTTTAAATCTGCAATCTGTTTGGTAACGAAACGAGCTGGTCGTTTGCCTGATGGTAAGCATATCGCCGGCCCATAACAATTGCAGTGCCACTCAGAACTTTGAAACACAAAGGCCTGCGCGGCACTGCAGTGCGCTCGTTACCCTGAGACATTAGGTATTAAGTCTCATAAGCCCAGTAATTTCACTGGATACTCTGCTCATCAAACAGGAACACAGTAATGCTTGCACATTACTGCTTGGACTTCACGAGCAAAGCGGTGGTAACAACCCAGACGGACACTCGCAGAAGAGTTAGTCCTCCCACTTACAAAAACGTTAGTCAGACTCAATTATGAGTGGATGATATTTGTTCCAGTGGCGAGGTGTTCGGTCATAGAACCGCGAGGATGAGATGAACAAGCTCTCCCTTTGATTCCCGTTGTATTTTTGGTAGATTATACAGAGCGAGCCAACGTCTCTGCGAAACTTACGTGGCACATAATTGTACTATAAAGTATACATCTATTAAGATCGACAAATTAAATTCCACTATGTGTACGTCATAAAAATTCATGTCGTCCGATCAATCGGACAAAGCAGTCGGAGTACGTAGCCAAAGCCATACGATATTTATTGATGCAATACTTATTTTTAGGAGATCCAATAGCAGGAACAGTCCTAAACATGCTTTGGGCTCCAGGCAGCCCAGATAACGCGACTGTAAACAGCACAGAGCACTGCATTGTCATGTCAAGGGAAGGCATGTTGGATGACCGACCCTGTCACTTCATTTACCCATTTATTTGTAAAATATTAGGAAACGACACACATTATAATGATGACTGTGATAACTATGATGCAAGTGAGTATAGGGTCAAAATAATTTAATTGTGTGGTTTGATTGCGTTTGATTTTAGATAACAACGAGGTATTTATTAAACACAATACAACGCACACCAATGTCACCATTTGATTTGGGATTTCTATCTATGTCATTAGTTGATGATCCGCCATATTAATTTAAAGAACAGGAACATTAAATGTAATTTTTTACCGAATTTGTACAGTATTTTTGGCGCAATAAAAAAAATTGAATAATCATGAAAAGATTACTAGTTGTATTTGAAAAAAAAAGGCTTAGTAATAATAATTGCGAATTTCAGGTTTTCATCGTCACGACTACGGAAAATGCTACAAGTTTCACGAAGAGCCACTTTCATGGCACGATGCTTATATGATTTGCAAAGCTGAACAGGCAAATCTTGCTATTATTAACTCTGAAGAAGAGGCCGCACTAATCACCAGCTTCATGTCCAAATATCGTATTAATAAGGCTCCTAATCCAGATATCCTGTATATAGGATTCAGTGATTTGATGTTTCAATACGAATACAGAACAATAAAAGGTAAGCGCAGCTTCTCTGTCAAGATGGTTACAATGATAAGTTATTCGCGATCTTTTGAAAGTTATTTATATATATCATGCATAATACATACCAGCGTCTTTTCAGCACATGACTGCACAAAAAAGGAGTGTAATGTATTTTAAGTGTTCCTTTATGTATGTATGTATATGAAATCTTTGATCCACCGTAACTTTTAAATGACTGAACAGATTTGGATGTATGGGGTATCGTTAGAATTCTTACATAATCCCAAGTGACATTGGGTAGGGCAGTAGTGTTTCTTATTTATGTAACTTTTGTGACACCGCTTTGGTACGCTTTATGGTACGTACCTACCATATTTTTAATTAGGTATACAAATAAATTAGTAGGAATCCTTGTATACTTTTCTGGTCATTGTCAAGGAGTTTACTTAAGAAAGGTCAATATTGCCTGGTGATTTACCCAAATACTGTGTGTGATATGATTTTGTCCTCATGGAAACTGGGGGATCATGCTCTAACTTTGTAAACAAGCAAATAAAGAAAACTTTGTATGAAATAAATCTAAGTCATACATCATGCTTATCTTCTTCCAAATTCTTTGTGAGAACCAGGGATTTGTTGTTACAGTTCCTTTTGTTAACATTTCTAACCTATTAAATCCGCCTGTTTGTACGAGAAAGCTAACCAGTTTACAAATAATTAATAAGGTTATATGGACCACAACTGCTAGAATAATACTTCGGTGATCTATGGCAGTACCAGAATAGATGTGGGTGGTCTCCACCGCAGCCTCTCGTGTTCGAGAAATGCTGTTTAATTTTTTTAACATAAATGTATACAAATAAATAAAGTGTCTTTTTGTAATATCAAAATAAAAGCTTTTTACCAAATGCATATGAAAGTATATACGGTACCTATAAAAACAACCATTTTTAAAATTTTTGTCTGTCTGTCTGTTTGTTCCTGTAATCTCCGAAACGGCTGGGCCGATTTTGACGGGACTTTCACTGCTGATATAATAAGGAGTAACCTAGGTTACTTTTATTTTAGAAAAAGAATTAGGGTTCCGCGCAAATCAATAAAAACCATGAAATCCAATATCTCCGCGTGGGTGAAACCGCGGGCCGCAGCGAAACATCCTGGCTTCACAGACAACTAACTATTTTGTGTTCAGGTCAAACATTGGAGGAAGCGAACTATTCAACTTGGGCTCCATTTACCGATGACATAACCGAAATGCAACAGAAGCGTTGTGGAGCGCTGTCTAGAACTGGTGAACTTCTTATGACCTGGTGCGATTTGCCTGCCATGTTTATTTGCGAAAGGGTTGTCAAGGGCAGCACAACCGCCAATAAACCTAAATGATAACCTGCAATTGATAAACATGTACGCAACACATAAGTAAAATTTAATTTACTAACCATTTTTATCTCTGGCGAAACTTAAAAAACTTGAACTAAACTACGTAACTAAACTAAACTAAAGTAAAGACTTAACTAAAGTACGTATGTACTGTAGTTTAGTCGTTAATCCGTACTTTAATAAATGCTAAAGTGTGTTTGAATGTTTGTTGGTTTGTTCTTCTTTCACTCAGCAATGGACCAACGCATCGACGTGATTGTTATAGATATATTAGTTTCAGTTATATCAGATATATTAGTTTAGTATAAGTATCAGTACTAGTTTGAGCAGCGAACTAGAATGAATATTAGAGATCAAAGAAGTTCCGGCATCCAAGCCTGAGAACCTCTTCAAGATTGTGGCCAAGTTTGGAGACACCAGTTGCACTATATCTAAAGAAACTACCAACGTGGCAAGGATACCTATACACAACGATAAACTAGACAAGACTTATCGTCATAGCAACCAACCATGCCCCGGCAATTGGCAAATTAGCATAATAAGTACTCTATTGACGCATCAACACTCAGTAACCAAAATATATAACGTGAAATTATCATAGCACAATATAATATATCATCATACTTCAGTTCAGATTTCAGGAGGCCAGGTGCATCATAGACCCACATTAGCAGTTAATGTCAGTCATCGTGCTCACACGAGCACTCATCTCACTGTGCGGCTGGCGTGCATCTGACATGACGGTAATGCACCACCCAATACATTTAAAACCAGCGATGCGAATCGCGACTTTGTCGATTACAGGCCCAATCGACGGGTTACAATAAGCGTGAAATTTGAGCGCTGTTTCCGAGTGGTTATCAGCATGTATCATTAAGTGAGGCAGTTTCTTTTGTTATTTTAAGATTATTTTTAATCGGTACGTCGGCTTGTTGGTTTGCCCTTCTTTAACGCAGCCAGATAGACTTCTTTTTTCCGGGAAAACCACTGTTCTTTTTGCATCTCCACGCAGGTGAAACCGCGAACAGCAGCTAGTCTTTAAATATATCAGATAGATACGGTTATATATCTGCGCTGTATACCTTCCACCCCCTATTCAGAAGCACATTCTTGATGAATTTATTTCCAATGCAAATCGAGCTATGGAACATGTCAAGACGGATAATATAATGTTCGTCGGTGATTTTAACCTTGGTTCAATAGACTGGAATTTCTCAAACACTGACTCTTTGATCAACACCCCAAGCAGCAGTAATTATGTCTCCATGCTTCTTGACTTTTGTATGCTGAATGATATTAAACAATATAATAGCATTAAAAATATAAAAGGTAGCATCCTTGACTTGGTTCTGAGTAATACACAGGTTTCCAATCTCAGCGTTAGTGACAATCCTTTAACTGGTATTGATGAATATCACCCGCCTATAAAATTTACCGTAGCCTTTGACAATAACAGCGGGCTTAACTCTTGCAACGTTAGTCATTATTGTTTTTTTAAAGCGGATTATACAAAAATCATACACGATCTTGATAATATTGATTGGGACGAAGCGTTTGTGAATTGCATTACGGTTGATGAAATGGTCTCCATATTTTACAGTTTCGTTCCCGCTGCAATCACTAAACATGTTCCAAAATCAAAGCGTAAATCTCGAAAATATCCGAATTGGTTTTCTTTCGATCTGATTAGACTCCTGCGGGACAAGCTTAAGTTTCGCAATAAGCTTCATAAATTTAATAATAATCCTATGGATAAACTATCTTTTGAGTTAGCCAAGACACGATCTGAGGTCTTAATGTCAATTTGCTACCACAAATACATTTCTAGTTTAGAACAAAACTTACGTTTTAATCCTAAGCTTTTCTGGTCGTATGTAAAGTGTAAAAGAAAGGTTAACAGTGATTACCCCGCTCAAATGGCACATCATAATCAAACATGCACTGATGGGGTAGATATCTGTAATCTGTTTGCTCAAAATTTTATGTCTAATCATTCCAATGTCAACTTTTCTGACCCGATCTCAGACGCAAGCAATGTTGCCATGTTAACAAATCAATACATGGCACTGATTAAATTTAGAAATGATCAAGTTTTAAAAGTGCTAAAAAGACTTGATTTGTATAAGAGTGCCGGTTCGGATGGAATTCCGTCTGTTTTTGTGTCCAAAACGGCCTCGGCCTTAGCGAAACCTCTGTGCCTTATTTTTAACAAATCGTTAAGAACAGGTATTTACCCTTCAGAATGGAAAGTTGCATTAGTAGTTCCCATTTTTAAAAATGGACGAAAAGACCTAGTTATGAATTACAGACCAATATCCATCCTCCCAATCTTTGCAAAAATATTCGAACAGTTACTATGCCCTTTACTCTCTTGGCACCTGAAACAGCTAATGAATTCTTCTCAGCATGGTTTCATGAAAGCGAGATCCACCACGACCAATCTCACTACGTTTATTAATAGAGTTTCGTTGGAACTTGATAACCGCTCGTGTGTGGATGCGATATATACGGACTTCAGCAAGGCTTTTGATAAGGTCAACCACAAACTGCTAATCCGTAAACTGTCAGATCATGGAATAGCGGAACCCTTGCTTACTTGGTGTAGGTCTTACCTTTCGGATCGCAAGTCTAAGGTGGTGGTCAATGGCTATTCTTCTGATCCCTATCCCGTAACTTCTGGGGTCCCGCAGGGGTCACACTTGGGTCCCATGCTTTTCAATGTTTTCATTAATGACATTGGTACCTGTTTCCATCACTCTCATTATTATTTGTTTGCAGATGATCTTAAGTTTTTTAGAGTTGTTGAAGACTCTATGGGAGCTAATCTCTTACAAGAGGATATTAATCGTTTGGCATCGTGGTGTAAGTATAATGGAATGTATCTAAATGCTGCTAAATGTTGTTTCTTGCGCTTGTCCAGAAAGAAAATTCAGTATGATTCACATTATACAGTAAATTCGATCCCCTTGGAAAAAGTGAGCGTTACTAAAGATCTGGGAGTACTAATTGACAGACAATTACAATTCAGCGCTCATATAGATAGCATTTGTTCCAAAGGCTTTAGAAATCTTGGATTCATTCTACGTAATTGTAAAGATTTTAAATCGACAGAGACTAAAATCCTACTCTATAATTCTTTCGTCCGTAGCGGGCTGGAATATTGCTGTGCTGCTTGGAACCCTTTTTACGATGTTTACGTAAAAAGACTGGAACGGGTCCAAAAACGATTCTTATGGCACCTAACCTACTCTGTGTGTTTGGGTAAAGTCTTAATTAGTTATAAAGATAGATTGACTCATTTTAAATTGTCTTCACTTGCGGATCGACGACGTATGCTGGAACTGGTTTTTCTTTATAAACTTACAAACGGTACCACGGATACAACAGAACTGTTGTCTCAAATCAATATTTCTGCACCGTCACGGATACCTCGGGTGTCCAGATTCAATCTCCTTTGCACCAGCCAATCCAAAACTAACCTGGGCCTTAATGCACCCTTAAACAGAATGGTACGAGAATTTAACAATATCTCTAAAACAACAGACATTGACTTATTCGCGGATGGTGTTTGTAGGTTTAAAAAGAAAATATTATCATAGTTATTTTAGTCATTAATTTTAATATGTTCCAAATTTTTTATTTTTATTTTTGCCATTGTTATCTCTTTTTCAAATTATAAGTTTATGTCACATTTTTTTTAATAGATATTTAATTAAACTGCTAATTTCTGGGATGTAGTCTACACCTATAATTATAATAGCATTAGAAAAGAATTTTTGAACGATTTTTTTGCTTGTAATAATGTATATTGTGTTGGTGTTCTTCTTAATAAATAAATAAATAAATAAATAAATAAATAAATAAATTTAAACAAATTACGTGAAGATTATGTTTTTACAAACCTTATTTTTGTAATACTAAGATTGTCTCTTCGCTAAATAACATGAGAAAATGTTGGAATTTGTCAGCTCCAAAATAAGTTTTAGTGCTGTCGAATTTCTTTCATTCCTTTTTCTCTAATGACAAATTAGACGCCACTAACGAAGAAAGACGAAGAATTAAAGCAATTGACGGCCTATATAATCTTCAGTAGCCAACGATTCCTTATTTCGTACCGTAAACTTGATTTAATAAATGCGTTTACGGTATCAAGTTTGTTACTTAATAGTCACTATGTTTTGTCAAGTTAAATCTTAATTCAATTTAAACAAATACAACACAAAACAAAGCAATAAATAATTATTATCTTGCCCGAGTCCATATGTAATTAAGAATCAATTCTAATTGAATCATTTTCGATACAACACTTACTTTGAACTCCTTTTATATGGGGCAATATATTTTGATATGGGATAAAGGGTACTTTTCATAATTATAATTTTTCTAATTTAGATTTTAATTATTTTTAATATTGTAATTCTATAGAAGTTATAGATGTTTAATCCAATTAGTCCCACAATTTGGGACAACTACGAAATATAAGTACCTATCATTAGTTCATTTAAATTTCAACTTTGTTCATTTTAACCAGAATTACTGATAATTACAGTATTACGAATAAGTGTATGCTAGGGTGTCCCTTATATTTCAAGTTCGATTTTTTTTTACGCATACCCTCTAAAAAGTTTCGAAATAACCCAAAATAGGCTAGAAAAAAATATTAGCCCATTTAAAGAACGGTAACCCGTGCCGACTTGCGATTTTAACTTTTCATACAAATAGCGCCGGTACTGCACTGCGGCCTGTAACTGCGTGTTTCATTTGTTATTTTATACGTGATTTTTTAGATTATTAGTACGCTGTTTTTATTGCAAAGATGTCGGTTGAATTACGGAGTGATAACAAAAATATTTTACTTCTAAAGGTGGTAAATTTCCTTTTATAGGTTAGGCAGCCTAACCATGAAATAGGGCAATTTTGCAAAAATACCATCTATTCAACAAATTCGACAAGTGTTCGTAGTCTTATTTTACAATTTTTTTTATTATACCATTGAGTATCTCGACGAGCTGGTCGTTTGCCTGATAGTAAGCATAACGCCAGCACATAACAATTGCAATGCCACCTAGAACTTTTAAACACAAAGGCCTGCGCAAAAGTGCATAAGTCCATAGCCGCGCTTGTTGGTCGGTAACCGGAGATATTAGGTATAAGCCCAGTAATTATACCCTAATATTTGCGAAATCAAACTGACTGTCAGTGAAAGTGCTAATCTTGTGATTAGCGAATGAATAATATTTTGGAAATTAATAAGAATTGCCATAAAGGCATTTCGTAACTGCGTGAAGAAACTTGTTGATTTATATCATGTTAGGAGAGAACTGCAGAAAAATTGTTAAGTCGATTATAGTAACCGTAAAATAAATTTGAAAGATACCTTGATAACTTATTCAATGTAGCACATGCTGATGCCTCTGCAGTAATAAAAATAGAGGAAGACAAAGTATTTATAAATGAACTTAGAGAGAGAAAGATAGGTCAACCGGGATTCTTAGCTGGTGTAGACAAAAAGTTGACAGACAAAGAAAAAGGTAGACTAAGAGGAAAGAAAACTAAGACAATGAGAGTTATTGTCTGTTGCATCGACTTCTACTTGGAACTAACTACGTACTACGTAACTTGGAACACCCACAACATTCAGAACAAAAACAGATTCTGAAGTCAGTTTGCTAGAGATTTCCTGTCCTGAAACAAGTTTGTAAAGAGGTAGAAAGAATTTTATAACACCTAAACTTGTCGCAGCTTTGAGATCGATGCCAGCTCGATCGATGGCAGATTGAATCCAGCTAACCAGAAGAGACCTCGTTTACATTCTCCATGCGGACACAGACGCAGCGATGATTTCCCTATTAACAAATCCTCGATTCAGCGCATTCGTACTCAGACAAGAAAATCCAGGGCAGAAGCAATAAAACTTGACTTTCAGAACAATTTACCTGATGTAGTCACAGTGCGGTGCGGATGCACTGACTGATTTTGTATCTGAGAAGAGCAAACCGTTCTCGACAGCAAATCAATGACAGTTTTCTTCAGGAAATCGTGTCTTCATGCGAAGATAATGTTGCTTTTTTGGGAGCTAAAAGGCGAATAAATGTTTCTTTTCTGGGAGCTAAAACAAGAATTACACTTGAAGGTTGTAAATGACACTGCCGAAAGGGATGTCAAATTATTCTACGATTTTCATGGACTCATCACGTTTGAAGAAGAGCAAAAACAATTCCGTTTGCGCTGCGCCTAGAAATTTGTATCCGAAGCATACCTCCAAGAGAAGTTATTGTGGTTATTTTAATAAAAAAAAGTTATTTATTGTTGTTATTTAAATAAAGATAAGTCTCTCTAATTTCGTTTTGTCCTTTATTCACTTCATCTATTGCATTTTTAGTAATTTTGTAGGATCAACCAATATTAGGGCAAAACATGATTTTTGATAAACTTTGCGGCTCGGTCGGCACGGGTTGCGATCATCGTAGAGAGATAAAATTTCACATTTAACTATGTTTTTACTTTTATAAAAAATATAGAGGGTATGCGTTTCAAAATTCGAAAAAAAATTTTTTTTTGTCATATAAGGGACACCCTAGTGTATGCTTAAAATTATTTTGAAGCGATGATGACATAAAAGGTAGTGAAAGCACCCACCGATATTTGGATGGTTGTGTGGCGCCAAGTTTTGTGGTTGTAGTATGTGGCCAATGTGCGAAAAGGCTTTGCCTTAAATGAGACATAAAGATTCTATGAGCTGATGTTTAGGTCCTACAATAATCTCGAGCATTTGATGAAAAACATTGTGATTCATCACAAAGTGTTACTTCACCAGATCTTAGCCGCTTCGAAGTTAATATAGCTGGCAGTTTCTATTACAGTCCCTCATCGGCATTTTTCGCAGCGCTATCTCTATCCGACACTCCAAGAGCCTTTTTTCAGGCCGTTCTATCATTATATCAGCAACTTAAGACAAATGAATGTTGGACTCTTTTAATTAAATTAATTAAATATCGACAGTTATTTCAGTTTCCACCCGTTTCAAAACTAAATTTTCCTTTCTCAACTTCACATGTACTTCACAATCAAGGTAGTTAGACACGAGGCAGTTGATTAGGACATTCCATCCTCGCTCGCGGCTACTTTCGGATACTGTTTGAAACAAATTATTATTGAGCGTACACGCGCTGTCTACGGCTTGTATTCCATATAACAATGTTGAGTCGAAACTCTCAAGCTGATAAGAATTTCTGATTGTGTGAAAAAATTCGCGTACTTTGTAAATAAGTTGATAAGTTAATTTTAAAACTATACGGAGAAAGTTTGCTGGCCAAGAGGGCAGGCGTGTGATGTTTTTGACATCTGTCAAAATATGAGCTCGTGCATAAATTTTGCTTTTCGTGCGTCACCAACGTTAAAACAAGTATGTTTGTATACATTGAAACTGTCTTTAAGCATGCATGTTTATCACCTACCTAATACTGGCCATACACGCTACGGTTTACTGATGGAGAGGGTTTACATGTGCAGGCGTGCTTGTTCAGGTAGAACGTATTGCTATTGAAACAGAGCTGTGCAGGTATAACCCAATACACGCTCTGGTCTAACTGCGCAGACACACCTGCACAGTTACCTCTCCAGTAGACCGTAGTAGTCTATGACCGGTTTTAGAGTCAGGCCGTCGAGAAAAGTTAAATTCTATACTAGTTACGCATAGGTCTCACTGTTCTTAAATGATAGGCGAAGTTAAGCTATATTTGCCGTGACCAGCACTTATGTGGTGACCACTCTGTGGTACTAAAAGTAAGCCAAAAGCCTTGGTGCGGCCTAGGGTTTCAGAGATCAGGTCAATTTATGACATGCCTTTATGAGAAAAAAAAGATACTTAATCCCAGCCATCTATAAGTATATTTTTTATACTATTTGATAACGAGACGAACTGGTCGCATAACATAACGCACAACAGCGTACAAGAGCATCGCACCAGAAACTAACATAAAATAACAAATTATCCCAAAACAACGCGAACCAATAAAATCGACATAAAAAAATCCTTAATAAAATACAGCAACTTCGCCAATTAAAGCCGTACAGACTCAACAATAACATCAGAAATCAACGAATACAATAAACAGCTTACAATATGCGAAAGCTTAACGCTTTTGAGTTAAATTTTATTTGATTGCAAGCCCGTCGGCTGCCGGTCTGATTGATGTATGGCCCCGGCCGCTTCGACGGTCAAAGATTACGTAATTGATGCATGGCCTGCACATATTCATATTAGCGAGCAACTATAATTTATACCTAACGGAACCTGTACTATTAAAAACAAATCAAATACATGGTAAATACCCCATTACTTATAAAGATTTTTTTATGTTATTTGGTAACGAGACGAGCTAGTCGTTTGCCTGATGATAAGCATAACGCCGGTCCATAATAATTGCAGTGCCACCCAGAACTTGGAAACACAAAGGCCTGCGCGGCTCTGCAGTGCGCTCGTTACCCTGAGACATTAGGTATTAAGTCTCATAGGCCCAGTAATTTCACTGGCTACTCTGCTCATCACACCGGAACACAGTAATGCTTGCACATTATTGCTTAGCAGCAGACTTCACGAGCAAAGTGGTGGTAACAACGCAGACGGACACTCGCAGAAGAGTTAGTCCTACCACTAACATGATGCGAAGTAACCCAGACTTGACAAATAATAAATTATATTTACATCTCTTCATACACATTAAGTCCCAAATACCACTAATCATTTATACGACCACGTCTGACATGAGACGTCGTGATAAAGCAATAGCGCCCCTTTCATACGACATTAGCTACATTAGTAACGCAACATTTCGTAACAATCTGCACAGTGGTTCATTCGCGTGTGAATCCTTAGATACAGACGCTCATTTCCTCCTGCGCTTCGGGTTAAACGCGAGACGATGTTCTATTAATATTGTTATAATCATTTAAATAATTATTTTGTTGAATTGAATGTGGAATGGGTGTTGTCTTGGTGATGGGTATTGTGTGGTCGCCTAATGACAAGTAGATTTTTTTTTATTAGTCTCGTTAGTTTTGCGTTTGGCAATCTTTGAGGAACTACTCCTAGAAGTCGGATTACATACAAACGAAAAAATAGCAAAAAGCTTGTATTCGAACGCTGAAGTCAAGTAGACGTATATAATGTACACAAGGAACAAAAAATAATTTGAAATGTAAGTCATAGAAGTACGGTTCAAGTTTGCTTGCAACAATTTATAAGTCTACGCAGCTTCCGATTGGGAACTTCCGGTTTTACGTCAAACGGAGGTTGCAGAACATAGGAGTAATGGAGTAGTAGCAGTTAACTTTTATTGGTAAGTTAATAAGTATATTCATTTATAATTTTACTGTATATGTTTTTTTACTGTATATTTTACTATGGTAACATTTTTAGTATTGTACAAATAAAATTTACTGAAATTTTAATTGATTTCACGTGCGATCTTCACAATAAATTATAGTTATTTTACTAGATACCGTGATTTTTCCGGATACCGCTGAGAACCCGTTGGATGCACTAGGCGAGTAGCCGATCCAAGTGGCGTTCTATATGTGGGAGGCATATGTCCAGTACTAGTCGTCTTCCGGCTGATGATGATATTGATGGTAAAACTTATTGTTGCTAAGTGAACTCATGCCCAACAACAACTGGTTTCAAATATAAATATATAACTCTTCAAGTCTTAAAGCTAACTATAAGATATATTCTAAGAAAATACCAGTAAACTAGTATTATAGTAACATGGATGTATTGACTTAATACGTAGACTTCTGAGACATGCATAACCCCAAGGCCCTCTACGTTTTCATAACTATCTCAACATTGAATAATGTTACCCACATTTCTAATTAGTTTCTTGCTACCAAAGTATGGTGTTGGTATAAAATAAGAGAAGAATATAAAAACTAAAACACAGATGGATTGTTTTTTTTTATGTTATTTGGTAACGAGACAAGCTGGTCGTTTGCCTGATGGTAAGCATAACGCCGGCCCATAACAATAGCAGTGCCACCCAGAACTTTGAAACACAAAGGCCTGCGTGGCACTGCAGTGCGCTCGTTACCCTGAGACATTAGTATTAAGTCTCATAAGCCCAGTAATTTCACTGGATACTCTGCTCATCAAACCGGAACACAGTAATGCTTGCACACTACTGCTTGGCGGCAGACTTCACGAGCAAAGCGGTGGTAACAACAACCCAGACGGACACTCGCAGAAGAGTTAGTCCTCCCACTAACATGATGATAGACACATAGGATAAAACACGTACCTACGTATCAATAGTCTCACTTGTTAGTATAGTCAAGAAAGCGTCTGACAATATCTGGAAGAAGCGGGCTCAAATGCCGTTTATAGCAAAAATTTTTGGAATATTTAAATTGGAATTGCTCCTTATTAAACCTATCTTAAGTTTAGGGCGGAGTTCACCAAACATTTTGAGCTGAAGTCCAACTATGAACTAGGTTTAAGACGTGAACCGAAGTTCATATAGCCCTACCCTTCGAATTATTTGAAAGAGAATTTTGAGATCTGCTGTCAAAGCTGGTTCTTGAACAGCCGATCACGTGAACGTGATTTATTTTACATAATATGGTGAACTCCGACTTAAAGATTAATTTATGTATAAAGTATACCGGAAATAACCTACGCATTCTTTAAGAGCATTTCATATCTTCTTGTTAGCTGTTAAAAATACGTCCTTTTATATAAGATCACCATGTCTTAAATTAAACCGAAAAACATTTCGTATTTCGTATTTCTCAGTCACTGTAATTTATGTTACATTTTAAACGGGAAAAAGAAATATGGAACAGGAAGAGCCATTCAAAAGTATGTATTTACAAATTGCTTGCTATAATAGACGAATGTTTCCGTCCCCAGGGTACATTACGCTTATTTACGAGAAAGCAATATAATAAGTATTTTTCAGATGGAGCGATGTCTCAGGTGCCGACTCGCATCTGAATATGGTTCGAGTGTGATCAGAATCGAGATGCAGTTTTATTGTCACACAGCGCCTGAGTGAAGCCACAGTAAAGGAGAGTAGGTTATCTTCAAATAAAGAGACTTATCTTTACCTATACCTAGTTATGTATTTTGTGTTGTTATGTCTTTTTGCTTTATTAGTAGTAACTTGACGTCACGGGTACAGGTGTTTTTCGTTGCCTTGAGCAATTATTATATTTCAAAAAAAATATGTTGGTCTGGTTTGGTGTGCCTATCGGAAGGAAAATTCTGTTTCGTTATACGGAAAATAGATGTATTTACTTTCAGAACTGTTCTGGACACAGATATATACGTGGGCATTACGTAGGAATCACTAATCTTTGATTCTGCACTGGTATGCTTGAAACTGTTGAAGAATCCGCCGAAGTTAGTGATTTACATTTTTTATCCAATTTGTGTTCAAGAGTTTGTATGGATTATGCTTTAATATTTACGAGAATTGGTAACACCGAAATTTTCTGCTGACATCTATAAAAGTCTAGACATTTATCCTCATCATAACTCATCATTATTATCTGCCAGGAGCCGTACACTACGCAACATAGAAATACTTAATTAGCTAACCAAATTGTAACTCTACAAAATTAAATTGTTTCAGATATGAAATAGGTAATTATTATAAAATCGAGCTGAGCCAGCCTTACTGGTTTAGTTTTGCTGTGGAAAAGCTATGAAATTTTACTGCCTTAAAATTCCAGGAAAACTTGAAACCGTTACAACGGGCTCGCACTTGCTATCCAGTTATTGAACATGGTTCAATGTCCTCAAAGCTTGTGGTAGGTAATTGTGTCTATATGGTTATGATGCTTCACTTTTTTCGTCATGACTTACAATGAAAATAAAACCAAACATGTATCATGCCAATCTGTCTTGAATTTTGACGGCTCCGTAGCTAAGTTGGTAGTAACCCTGCCTGCAAGGCGAGGGGTCCCGGGTTCGATTCCCGGCCGGGGCAGATTTTGTGTAAGCATAAAGTTTGTTCTCGGGTCTTGGATGTTTGTGATGTGTATCTGTGTATGTCCATGCCACCTGCGACACAGGGAATCCTAGTGCGGGGGTATGAGTGTGTAAGCGTTTATGTTTATGTTATGTTTAATTACCTTTGTTCCAGCAGCAGCACCTGAGGGCCAGTTCTAATCTAGGTTTATCTTGCTCACGACCTTTGACCACATCGTCATGTATGATCAGGTGATATAGTGGTGAAACGCAAAATCATCTGTATGAATGGGTCAACTCAAAACTTCTTTTTAGCAATACTAAGGCCACAAATTTGGAGTGGTGGCGCGTGCAGCGGAGCATTCCAGCGTGCTTTTGAGTGGGCATTGTCACATGCAGCGTGCAAGCTACTAGTTTTCACTAGATCGCGGCGTCCTAGTGTATTAACCAATCTGAACTTCCGTTTAAGGACAAGTGTCGTCACATCACAGGAACATACCCATGTAGAAACGAAATGCCGAACCTCTCAATCGCTTTATCAAAGACACTTTAGTGAACTTCAAGCGTACCAGAGTTTGCACGCTTACCGCAACGCCCCGCTCTTCCACTGAACACGTTGCCTATAGCTGCACTCTGTAAATGCTGCTGCAAAGACACCAGTGGAGAAGTCTATACGTTTAGCGCAGCGTGCACGCTCAAAACAAAGCTCCAGTGCACGCGCTGCTTTTCCGAACTTAACGTGTACTCGCATCTACATGTTAGTTTAGCTCTCGCGTCGTAACGACAAAGTTGATTTCTTTGAATCTATAAAACAAAATGAATAATGTACACTTATAAAGTGACATTATGACGCTTGATTGAATTGCAGCTATTCCCATGTACCCAGTCGGACATTCGCAAAAGAGTTAGTCATAGTTACAATACAATATCGTTTATTTTGGGAGTATCAGAAGCCTGAAACGATTAGAAGGGGTCGGTCTAAATCCAGCGATAGTGCAATGATATATAAGTCAACAGTACTTAGGCTTTCGCTTATTAAATTTGACAAATTGGACTAAACTAATAAAAACAGAAATAGGTCCTCAGTTGATGTCACTATATTCAATCAGCCGTGATAATAATGTGATAAATGTGAATTTTGAGAGCTGCACTTGTAAATCAGAAGCCCTTTTTGGCTTAAGTTGGTACCTTGATTACATCATCACTTCATGTCAGGTAAGAAAAGAGTCATTTAAAACTTACGTAATAGAATAAACATTTACTGACAACTTTGGACTTGATTAAGGTACGTGCACAGCGGCATACACACTATAACCCCATATCCCTAGATGTGGCAGTTTTAAAAATGATTCTTAACTCACTTGGGAAATTTAGAGAGGAACTAGGGAAGAGCCACAAAAATATGTGGAACTGACCATTAGGTGAAAGGAACGCTTCCCTTGTCACTCAGTCACTCAAATATCAATTATAATAGGTAGCTAATTCTCAACTTTTTGCATAAATCTTGGAATATTTTTAAGTTTGCAAATGCTATGCCCCTGTCATCAATAATACTGATAGACTTTTATTTCTGCTCTCTTAAACATAATGTTATCAATTTTGGGCATAATCACTTATTCTAGATAGATTTTGGTAAAAGCTATGATACTGTTTTACACTGTAACGGTAGGACGCAGCCAGGTCAATATCCGATGCACTTACGGTAATGGTCCAAAATTCGGAGCTACTATTTCGAGCCTCTATTTTTATTACCAATGAGAATATAAAATCAACACCTCAATACTTATATTATAAATGCGAAAGTGTACTAATAATGCGAAAATGCGAGATAGTTTGTAGGCTAGACACATAATATAGCCTATATTATTCTTCCACGGAAAAATCCCTTGTAAGAATCTTTAAAATATATTTCTTTAAATGAATGATTGAATACGTACTTTTTTATACTATTTGATATCGAGACGAGCTGGTCGTTTGCCTGATGGTAAGCATAACGCCGGCCCTTAATAATTATATATAATAATATCTTAACAACTGCAGTGCCATTCAGAACTTTGAAATACAAACAGAACGGCGTGGTTGTTGCATAGAAATATAAAAAAAAAAAAAGAAAAAGTATCCTAAATTATTTTACCACCTACTTAATATAGGCTACTGTTTTCTTTTCCACGGTACTTGTGAGAATCTTTACGTGGGTAAAACCACGGTCAGCAGCTATAGTATAATGAGCAATGCATTGAGGAATATAATTATCGATTTATATAATTATATTACATTCAATATTCATCATCATTCATTTAATTTATAATACTAGCTGCTGCCCGCGGTTTCACTCGCGCGGGGATATTGAATTTCATGGTTTTAATATTTTTGCGCGGTACCTTAATTATTTTTCTAAAATAAAAGTAGCCTAAGTTACTCCATGTAACATCAGGTATCTACCAGTGAATGTCCCGTCAAAATCGCCCCAGCCGTTTCGGAGATTACCCGGAACAAACAGACAGACAGACAACAATTTTAAAAATGGTTGTTTCATGGTAGGTATATACTTTCATATGCATTTGTTAAACAGCTGTTATTTTGATATTACAAACAGACACTTCAATTTTATTTATTTGTATAGAAGATTAAAGTATATTAAACAAACAAAGTGATCGGAGGTTATATAAGCCTAATAAACTGTGTCTATGTCTTTTACTACTACAGAATTATATTTACTTTATTGGTTAATTTTATGTTAAAGCTATTTCAACCGCGTTTGACACGCCGAACTTTTCCTAAACTCTCTCACTACGAAAGTAATTCAATCAAGTTCGATCCACGAAGCGTCCGACGGGCGGCTGGTATTGACAAGGTTTTGTAGTTTTTAATCTTCTACTTTATTATGCATTCCGCACACGCCTATTCCTTGTAGGGCCCGGCCCGGGTGCGTCCCGCCGCCGGGAGAGAACCGGGCGCAAAAACGAACCGGAACCCGGATCCAACCGTAAGCCGAAAGCAAAGCGGAACTTTTCACGGAAAACTAAAGTTTTTGGATTTTTATTGCTTTTAAACAACGTGAGACGCAATATTATTAAAATTTTAGTTGAACCCGGTAGTATTTACAGCTGCTTTATGTACGCGAAGTTTCGAAGCGAGTCGCGTTTATTCTTTGAGATTTTACGGAGTTTATTGTTTTATATTAGTTGGTGAAGTTAATTATGCTCTTACATTATAACTCGTTTGAAAAACCTCTCCGTTTCATTTTAGTTTGGTTTGCGATTACTTTCGGATTTATTTCAAACTGGTTGCGTCCTGCTTCTCTGCTCGCTTTTATCGAAATGCAGTGAGCTTTATAGTATTTTACAGGGTGCGGTCATATCTTCATATCAAATATTTGTGAATAGGTTTATTAGTTATGGCTACCTGTGTACCCCTCACATAATGACGGGATGACGGTTAAGTAGTAAAGATGTCAAACGCCAATCTGTAGGTCAGTGGTTCGAAGTTAGGATTTCAGTGAAGGATAACATCGTGATGTAACTATATAGCAGGCGGTAGAACATTTTCTAGAACTGGTTTGGCCACCTACCAACTTCAAGATGAAAATAGGTTCTGCCTTATGTTCCAGCTATACACATGAAAGCCAGTCCTAATCTTTGTTTAGCGTATTCATTGGCAAGAGAGTGGTAACAAACGCTAACTTATCGTGTTCCTAAAAAAAGACTAAACTTACAAAATAAAATATTATTGTGAGAAGTGTAGAGAAAAATATTGCAATAACAATGTAATTCGAGCAAAATTAGCTTCCACACAAAAAAGCGGGTGTCGATCCATCGTCGTGCTATCATCAGTCTCACAATCCGTCTGTTCGAGACGTGCTTTCGTACTTTCGCTAAAAATGCAAATTTCTCTTCGAAATGCCACCACGCCCTCAGACCGGCGCTGACTTAGGGACCTACAAGAGCGGGGGGCTCAATTTTTCACGAAACCGAAATGAGCAAGACACACCCCTCGGAGCCGTGAAGTGCGTTGGAGTCGGTCCTTTGTCAGTATTTCATTACACGCCGTGATTTTGGGAATGAGCTCGGTTTTATGAGAGGTAGGTACTCGTGTGGCGGATAGATGGGCATGTGTTTCAAAATTGTGTTGCGTGGTGTCAATTCTCATTTTTGTCTCTAGTTTTTTTTTTATGTTATTTGGGAACGAGACAAGCTGGACGCTTGCCTGATGGTAAGTATAACGCCGGCCCATAACAATTGCAGTGCAACACAGAACTTTGAAACACAAAATCCTGCGCGGCACTGCAGTGCGCTCGTAACCCTGAGACATAGGTATTAATTAAGTCTCATAAGCCTAGTGATTTCACTGGCTACTCTGCTCATCAAACCGGAACACAGTAATGCTTGCACCTACTGCTTGGCGGCAGACTTCTCAAGAATTTCGGAGTCAAATTGATCGCTCCAATAGCCTAGTTGGTTAAGGCGTTAAGTTCTGGTCTAGCAAGCCAGAAGACGCAGGTTCGAATCCTATTGGCAGTGAAATTTTTGAGATTTATATTTGCGTAAACATCCGCCATTGTCGGTAAACACTTTAAAATATATTCAATAACTTAGAAAGTAATCTTTCTCTTTTCTATTAGGTTCATAAAATGCATTTACCATTACTCAAACTTTGCATAGCGCTGTATCCACACAGCTAATTTTCTAAACTATTAACACATTAGTATTGCAAAACGGACGCTATCGTAAATCAGAAGTGCAAACAGTGTATTAATTACAAATGCAAACAGCGAGTGTGGTCTGCCGCAGCCGTCTCTATCCTGCTAATGATTTGCAGTGTAGCCGTGGCTTTAGGCGTTGTAATACAGCTATGTAGCTTCACACAAAAAAATGCATAGGAAGGTACATTCACACCTAAGTTCTCAAAGTCAAACTCAAAGTTTGATTTGTCAATATAATACGTAGTTTAAAAACACTAAAAATCACTATTTCCTTTCTCCATGCTAAAAATACGCTTTTGACTTCCATATACATACAAAGTTTCATTTCGATACGGCAATTAGAAGCACTTATATTAAATTTGACGAGATACTAACCTCGAGAGATGAAATACGGCTATCTATGTATGAAATATTGTATGTATTGATTTTGCTAAAACTAATATCAGCGCTCAGCGTATCAGCGCACGGGGAATTGGCGCGAGGCGGTGGGTTAGCCAATCAGAGCGCATTATGTCTAGGCAAAAATGGTGGAATTTATTTCGTGCAAACCAAACGTCACTGCATCTCTAGGGGTTAGTTCCTCGATGTAATAAGTTACAAGTGAATATAATAAAAGCGTGTTAAGAAGATCGTTCGGAAACAACTACCCGCTCGTCTCGTTATCAAATGGTATAAAAGAATTGAATCCAGTCTTACCCGCAACAAACATACAAAAAATTTAAAAATGGTTGTTTTGTTATGGGTACCGTATATACTTTCATATGCATTTGGTAAAAATCTGTTATTTTGATATTACAAACAGACACTTCAATTATATTTATTTGTATATATGAGTCTTTAAATGCCCTTATAACCACGCAGTGTTTGCATCACTGAAACATGCTTTTCGTCGCCGAAATCTAAAGTCCGTTAAAGGCTTTAAACTATCGACCTACAGCGAGCAACGTCATGGTGGCACTTGAGCCTTAATTTCAAAAAAATTCGTGTGCTAGGTTATTATTAGTTTTAGATCCAAAGATACACCTACTAATTCCTCGAACCGAACAACTATCCTTAGTCGCCGTGCGATCATTAAAGCCAAAGTACTGCACAAACAAATCTACCGCAGCTTTACCCTGCTCTAAGTCTGCACAGATTAATCTGTCGAACATTAGAATATACCCCTTTAGATTGGATCCGTGTTCTTAACCCGTGATATATTTTAAATGGGATTACATTCTACAAGGGGCTAGCCAAATAAGTTTATTATATTCCCAAATACTCGTACCACGTAACTTTTTAAATTAATTAAACGGTGCACTCTTATTCTTATTTTATGTGGTAAGGCCTGCACTGACGTCCCGCTTGGGGTGTTTTGTGCATTAACTGCCAGTAGCTACCCAAGCCATCCCATCTCCTTCACTTAATGGAGTACGGCCTTTGGTCACTGGCATAGCTGTTCCAGTGTTGTTACTTCGGTTGTTGAGATTTTATTGGAGTTCAATTTCAGTTGAGCCTGGAGCGTGGCTATTCCCATATGAATAGTGCATTTTTACACAATAAAAATATATAGATATAATAGGTATATCTATGCACAAAATCACGTTTATCCATAGAATCACGCGGCAACGGTGCTCCGTTGCTGCGTGATTCTGCGTAGTGATAAAATACATGTAAATTTATTTTGTCGACTGTAAGAATACACTAATACAATGCTTAAGTATTATAATATCTCATATTAATAGCCACCTCATAAAAATAACACACTTTTATTGTAAACGAACAGAATGCCTTCACTGACTAGCTATCACATAAATACAACTAATCTACAAAAACAGCAAAAAAATCAAACTAATCTACAACAATAGTTGGATCATCTACAGGCCATTAATTACAATATCAAATTTCCCACAAAAACATAACTGTAACCACAATCAACTGGTCATTGATCTATGGTGTGTGTTTGTGACGCGATCACTCCTGATGCCTGCGGCTGCATGTGACGAGCGTGACCGAGCTACGCGGTCACATCGCCTAGCTTTAAATAACAGCTAGTGTATCATTAAACAATTTACCTGTTGTATTATTAATTTATTAGAATGTAGAAATACAGAATTCGTAAATTATTACAGGCTTGATACCACTCATTAAACTTTGTGACGTGCTTATTGATGATTTAAATAGGCGACAGTGCTCATTTTAATGATGAGATACGAAGCTTCTTATGGTAAATTTGGTGATGAAACAAAGCTGTCAAGTGAGATAGAGGTATTCGTTCTGCAAAGATTTCTTTATACTATCAAAAATGACATAACAAAAAATGGAAAGTACCATTATAATAATCGTGTTAAAACAATAGTTTCATATGCACATTTGAATCGTTAATATTTTTATTCCTTTATTCCAAAAGAGAAAACGCAAGAAACGATAATCCTGCGATAACACTTTGTAATACTGCGATAACACGCTAATAACAATAGGAGTCTTATTTAAATACGAACCAAAAATGTATCTCTCGAGCGCAAAATTACTCCCATCCATTCTCAAGATGAAAAGGATCATAAAAATAATAATCTCCATAAAAGTATGGATGTAGTGCGCCGTTGCCGGCGATGGAAACAAAACGTTCGACTAAAAGCTCCCGTTTTAATTTCATCACCATAACTCAACCGTGCAAAGATACGCTTTTCCACGGAGACTCGAATAAAAAGAAGGCGGTTCGTATTCGAAACAATAATGTAGGCACGATTGTAGTTGCTTTCACAATGGAGACATGCGGGCGGGGGACGACGCAGACGTAAAGTGAAATCGGTCCTTTCAAAACATTTTGCTCTGCGAGCTTGAAAAATAAAACCGTGGAGCACTATTCAACTACCTACTGTGTGGCCGTGGAAAGTGTCTACGATAAAGGGCCTTAGAGAAAAAAGCTCCACCTGCTAAACTGGGACGGTTTGGAAAATCGTGCATCTGGTTATTCCACATGTGAAACTGGATATTGAATTTGCGTTGCCCTGATAGTTTTACTGGCGATTTTGGCTTCAAAGCCTACTTTTGCTATTCATAGGTTTATTTTATCGCAAGTGAAGGCAGTCATATACGTTCATCCTATCGCATAACCGTAAGTTTTATGCATTGAAACGAAGTAGCTTTTTTGTATATTTTAAACAGTGATTAGCAGAAGCCATGTCGAAGGCGTCGTTGTTCGTCTTTTTATCAAACTTGTTAATAGGCTACCGTCTGTCCATAATTTCACCTCATCTTAAGTCTTAAGTAACCTTTCAATGAGTAATGAGTTCAACTCCTTCACTGTTCCGAAACAAAAAAATATCATTTGTGGGATTTGATCTTCCATACTTTAAAATTCAGCCAACCGCGATCGATTGCGATAAACAATCAATAATTATCATCTCAAACCAGTTTCCGACACCCAAAAACACTCCAGCTTCAACAACACGTTTCGTATAAAATTGCATTTAGCCCATAGCAAGTATTCATCGTCCGTCATATTATTTGTCAACCGCGTCACTGGCACGACGCGGGTGCGAGCGACGCGTATTCGCATATCCAATTACGCATTCGCAATATTTTCTATGCGATGACGCCTGAAACGCAATCAATCTACACGATATACCGGGACCGGTCCGGGCGCGGGACGTAATGCCGAACGTGTAAAACGATTCAAAAACGGGTAGTTGATTGGCGCGGCTGGTCGGCGCTGGAATTTTTGACGAACGTTGTCGAATACTTAAGGAGCTGCTACGCTTGCATGACCGACTTGCAGTTCATGTCTGAAATTTACCACCAGAAAATATTATAAATAAAGACTAGATATGTTGATAGTACTATATAGTACTTACTCCGCCGCCGTCGAGTTTCTTGCCCTTCTTCTCGATAGTGTCGGCTTGCTAGCTTCTGCACGCGGGTGAAAACCGCGGGCAGAAGATAGTTTGTTAATAAACAACCATCATATATAAATAGAATAAATGTAGAATCTTGATATATAATAATTTTAAGCATCTTCCATCAGGCAAACCACTTCAGTCTAATCACTTGTTTGTATACAAAAACTATTTATGTTCATATATTTTTCGTTTAATCACCACAATCCAGCAAATAGCAAAATATAAATAATAACACTTCGCATAAGAAAGGCGCTGTGCGCGTTACCTATTTTGGATGCTATCCAACGAAGTAATACGTTTGCACTGCACTTGGCAGGAAAAAGACTTTGGTATTCGGACAAATAAACAAAGTGTCTAATAATTTACACTCAACACAATAGTAAAATGAGTATTGCGAAGGCAATCATATTTTACTTACAGCATGACAAATTTTTTAAAGAAGATAATAAATCCACATAAAGTTTTTTATTTTCATTTTGATTCGTGTCCTGTAAGCCAACGACCTCTATAGATGATATAAAGATGTACATTAAAATATTTTCTGTTGTGTAATAATAACACTGTTTTTATTTCATAAAAGTACACCTACTCTAACTTTAAACATATTTAATTTATGTAAATAGATAATGATTATACTCAGGTCACACTACAAATGTAGCGTAGCTTGCGTAGCATGGGAACGGCTACCACCCGTAGCCGATACGCTACGGCTACGACTAGCTGACCTTACGTAGCTTGGCGGTAAAATAATGCTGTCAAAAGGGTCAGAACACGAGGTAGAGTGCTAAAAAACCTTCAGGGGCCTAATTCATAAAAAATATTAGTCTAATATTATGAGTATTAGCGTCATATTATATATGAAAAAAAGAACAAAAAAGCTCATAATATGAGACTAATATTTTTTATGAAACAGGCCCCAGATGACATATTTCAGGTAAATTAGAATGATATTTAGGTATTTTTCTAATTCTCGATAGGTTAGCGTTCTCTGTCGGGATGCGATTCCGAAATATAAACGATCGGAAACCGTTGTTATCTACACGGAATCATTCCGAGTAAATTAAATTAACCCTGGTGAACAAGAATGGCTGCCGCAAAACACGTTAAAATGTTAAAAAAATTCTTTACTTTTATTTCATAAAGGTATAATGGGAACATATTATAGTAGAACACTTCTGAAGTTTTTTCGAAGTTGCCAGACCAGACTCTCTCAGACGTTTATAGTTGCTTTCGATTTTTTTTATCTATCTTAGGCACACGTTTATCTCTTCAAGACATCTAAACTATTCGCTAGCGGTAAATTGGAGATGGTTATCTATTTACGTTTCAGAAAACGAGATACTTATCCGAATTCACTTACTGTGCTCAACACCTTTGACCAATAAGTTAACTTGATTATTAATTTGAGAATGCTTGATGGACGCTGTTGTGGTCTATCTTTCACTTGCCGTACAATAATTCACAAGTCGGTTAAATTTGAAACCTTGATTACTCTGTTGTAAAGAGGTGGCTAATCCGCAGATCAGCAAAACAAACAAACTAACTTGTTCAATCCTTACCTGAGGAATCGAAACAGCCACATTAAACATTTGGATCTAATGACACGAGTCCAAATATACGTAATGGCCGCATATTGTCGCCGTTCACAATGTCCATGCCTGTCGTCGCTAGCAGCTAATGAAATCGTAAATCAACCGTGTATAATATACAATCGACAGGTTTCGTGCAAATAATTTTACATTCCAGCATAACTCTCGACTCGACGGGCGCCCTGTTAATTAATAGAATTAAAAACTTGATGAACGGCTCAACACTGCGCTAATTATCTGCTGGTTTTTTTATGCCACATCCTGTTGTAAGATTTATTCGTAATAATGAATATCCAAGTTAATGTTCGTGGGCTCACTTCACTGGAATTAAATTTAATCTTAGGAAGTGCTGAGTATTTTTACTATTTTTAATAGTGGCAGCGCATTTTCATTCACTCTTTGTTGAACACGAGTGTTTGGTAATAAATAAAAAAAACTGCATGGAACTTTTATGTGACTTAATTAAAAATGTACTCAAATAATGTCTATGTAAGTAAATTATGTATCTCAATGTAAAATAAAAAAATGAATAAATAAAACATTAAACCACACTGCATTTTAAATAAACGAACAGCCTAGTATCATCAAAATCACGTGGAGACAGCAAAACGACCGCAGAATCAATTTTATACGCAGGCTAAAATCAACTGCTCTTGTACACGATTAACGTAGTGGATTTATTTATATCGGGCTCTCCACACACGGGTCTGTCGGTGTCCGGTACTACATCAAAAACGGTGCACTCAAACTAATTGCATCTGCTATTGATACGGGTCTATACACCCTATACGGCCTGATACGGGTAATAGGTGCAGAGTCGATGAATACCTAGTATTCCTATACCTATTTACGGAGCTAGTTGTACTTTGATCTGGGACATGTAAGAATTTGTTGTTAATGTGATTAAACATTATTACACGACCAACTGCACAAAAAGGAGTGTTTTTAGGATTCATGTAGGTATGTAAGTATGTGAATTTCTTTGTTCCACCATAGCTTTTTAAAGCCTGAACAGATTTGGGTATTTATAACAGATTTGACTATCGGGGTTTCGTTAGAATCCTTACATCTCGAGTGACACTGGCTAGGGCAGTCGTGTTTTTTATTTATGTAACTTTTGTTACTTCGACTTGTTTTCTGTTCAAAGCTTAGTATGATTCTGGAACTAGGACGGCACAAGGTAGATAGACTGACTCATAGCGGAATATTCTGCACTCTCGTCCCTTTCGCTCGTCTCTGAGCAAGCGAATCGTAGTCGATGAACCAAACCAAGGGGGTAAAACTTACCTACTCTTCTTTTGAGAGTCCGTCTAAGTGGGTTATTATTATGTCACCCAGCAGTATTGTGCTTCTACGTTGCACTCCGATTATTGTTACTGTCAGAAGTTTTGCTTACTATTCTTACCATGTGGCTGCGACGAGACGAGGAAGTTATGCAAACTGTGCGTCTCGTTAATTTCTATTTTCGTCTGACCCATCGTTTTACATGACCAACACAAAAAGGATTGTATATGTGTTTAGGGTTCATGTATGTATGTATGTGAGTTTCTTTATTCCACTATAACTTGTAAATTCCTGAACAGATTTGGATGTATGGTGTATAATTAGAATCCTTACATCTTCCCGAGTGACACTGACTAGGGCAGACGTGTTTTTTTTATGTAACTTTTATTACAATGACTATGATTATGTACATTTCTATGCTTTGGTAACAATTTTTCTTAGAAAGATTAAGAACTGTTATTGTTTGCAAAATATATGTATGTATGTAGTAGGTATAATATGGCCCATACCTTCATCTTTTTAACGAAGTTTTCGAAGTTTCAAACAAGTCATGTATTATCTTTCCTTATTTTTTTTACTTAGCCTTAGTTTTTTTTAATGGCACGTATTTTTCTAAAACTTAACTGTGTTTCCACTAGCAAAATACACAGAACTTATGCACCTTCGCAAGTATTTTTAGTACCAGCTTTCAAACAAACTTTACCTGTCTGAGCAGTTGTAAAGCGAAGCCAGTTTAAAAATATTACAGATGCTTACTTCCGGTAGTTTGATTCAATATTTTTTATTTCATTGCGCTAAAAGTTACTTTGAAATGGAATAACATCTCGCGTCTAAAGTAATGATATCTGAAGATTTTCAAATAAATTTCGTAGCTTTTAGCTACTTATTCGACTCTTATTTTGGACCTCGTCATAATCAGTAATCCGTACTTATACTAAATACATAAAAGCGAAAGTGAAATGTGTTTGTTGGTTTGTTCTTAATTCACCCAGTAACCGAGCTACGGATCACCATGATTTTTTGTACCTTTAGATATAGTTATGGACAGGACAGTAGCATAAACTACTTACATATTATCTAGAAAAAAAGGCAGGGTTCTTATGAAAATCTTAACGTGGGTGAAGCGAGAAGCTATATTATAAAACTGGCAATGTGTATCTTTATCTTTTCTCAACTAACTGTTCCAACTAAGTTTAAAATCAGCAAAGATTTTAATTAAGAGCTAAAAGAAGAGCATAGTGTAACAGCTACTGATAGTATCAAAATTAGATTAAAATTCAAATGCAAACTGTAAAAAAGAAAACCCTTGGCCCGTGAATTCGTTTTCACTGTAATCGTCTACCACCACATGTGTCGTTTCTATACCTACAGAATATACATAAAGAGGTCTTCTAAACGCGGTTAAATTTGCACCTATCTGCCCCTGAAATTACTTAGTTAATGCTTATTCTACAACCTATAAAAACAAAGAGGAGCCCGCGACACAAGAAGGGTCAGAAAACACTATTGTATATTAATGTGAGCGGGCCCATTCTCTCGCTAGTTTTGGCAAAGATGCAATTTCATTTGAATATTGTGCAAGTTCACTGTTATAGCTTTGAAATAGTTTGAGAGTACTGTTTCTTTTATAAGTCTTGCAGTTCGTAAAAGTAAAAGTGCTTTTATAAACAAAACTGAAATTTCAAATGCATTAGAATTTTGTATTTTTGATGGCTTTGATATTTATTTTACTCACGTATTTTAATCCTTGGTTAGAATTACTTTTAAATTATTAAACGTTAATTATCTATACTACTGGCTGATTTAGTAATGTAAATAAACTCGGCCAACCAATGACAGCAATAGTGATCCGATCGCCAACCGATGACATGATTCAAATTTGAAATTCGATCTATGTCATTGGTTGGGGAACCATCAAGTTTGTTCACAATAATAGACAAACATAACTCTCGCATTTGTAACCATATCACGGTGAGCAATTTGTAGATTTTCTAGGCTCTAGCTACTGAACCTTATGTTATAAATATATTTCCATGGTGCAAAATCTATCAGTGTGTTCCGGCAGGGGGTTTTTGAGAGACAGTTCCCAAACGTGTTACCACTTTAACCATATCTTTATTTGAAGCTTAACGAACACGAAAAAAATATCTCATCTCAGTCACACTCCCAGACCTTTGACAGCAATGCTTTTGTAAACCTATATGTACACCAATATGAAGAGTCTGATGACTTGACTATACAGAGTGATGTTTTAATAGAGCAAATGTTAATTGATATTGAACCCTGGCATGTAATAAGGCGGTCGTACGTCGAGGCGACGATTAAAAGGAAATTTTAGGGTGTTCCTGGCGAAGACGGCGGATGTCTCTCATTCCGTGTGTAAGTGCGCGCTCGTCACCGTGTCTCTCGATTTATGCGCGCAGTATTACACTCCATTCGACACTCTACCGCTGAGGACGTGGAACTAAGAATAGAGGATAATAAATAGAGGAGGTCACTCGACACTCGTTCACGACTCCTTGGGTGTTCACTCGAATTAAAATTAGTTAAACATTAGGATTATCTAAATTTATTCAGAGTAGCCGCACTTTGGACCACCGGATCGTCGAAGTGACATGTAGCCACAAAATAGAGACAATAGAAGGGGCACTGCCATAAGGCGGCAGTCTTTGATTTTGGCACTGCTGTGCGCTCGTTATCCTAGGATATCTGGTATTAAGTCGTTCGCCAAGTATTATCAGTCTACTCCTTTTCTCATGAAACCCAAACACGGTAATGCATGCATACATAGTAGGTATGTTTGGTGGTAGTCCGTCATTTAGCGTGTGTGTGTAAAACGTCCTTCGATTTATGTGTGAGGCTGAAAAATCTGTGGTCACGTTCAGGACTAATATTATACTGTAACAGCGAAAATGCATCACAAAAACTAAATGTGACAACAGTTATATTTCTCACGTATTTTTTTCCACGTCGATTACACAACGAGCAAAATGTTAAAAATGTGAACGAGTCTTTACACACCATTTGATACTCTATCGCTTGTATTTTAGGAGCAGAAATAAAACATAAATTTTACGTAATATTCTCCAAATAAAATTACAGTTAACGAACGAGTAGCTGGATTAGTTATTATGCATTGGTTGAGGTGATAAAAAACAATAGTTTAACTGGCAGTATCTGTAAGAACCCAATTTTAACCGAATTACAAAAAATGGGTAGGTTCTAAATTCGTCAGTATTTTTTTTTTGTTGAGATGTTACTCGATTTCTCCGTCAATTCGTAGCCGATGTTTTTTTTTCATTATTAGAGTAGTTTTAAACTTTATGAAAGAATACCACCCCTAATGGTGTAAAATGGGGTATGACAGTTCATAAATTGCGATTTATTTGTCGAAGTCGGTTCGCGCTTTTTTAAAAGCAATTTTGTGCAATAGTTTGGTAAACTGTTAAGTTCTTCAAAAAAACAAATGTAATGAATAATCACTCAAATGACAAATTTAAATAAAGAATATCGATTGAATATTCTACACGTTTTCAAATGTCATGTCCACAAACTCCAGTTCTGATTTCTACATCCGTAAGACCCTCTAGGATGATTGTGCCGCTTGTCTAATTGTTTCTTGCAACGCGACTATATTAAGCAGTGAGACGCCGCCAACTTTACGACTTCTTCAAAGAGTCGTTAAGTTGTCGAATCAATTCGCCTTCACCCTAGATCTACCTTACACCGTAAAACTGACGAAATATTCTCCGCACATAATTTTGCACCCAACTCAAACGAAGAAAACTAATAAAAATACCACTGAAAGTATACTCAAAAATTAAGCAGTTAATATTCAACAACTCTCAGGAGTTTTAATTAAAATTGGACACACAAATTCACAAAATGTTTAACTTATAGCGAACAGCCGCACGGCAATTGGACGTTACAGTTTCTTTTGATAACCTATACAGTACATTCCAATTAAATATATTGCTGATATGCGTGAACGGTTCGCTGCATAAAGCTACATGGTATAAAGGTAATGGCGGGCAAATACCGTATAAGAGCATACGATTCTTACCCTAATTGCAGTGTCGTTAGCATATTTGCTTTGTGTAGTTACATTTTATTTTTTTCTAGTTGCTAGAAACTTTTTGCCCGTTTGTTATATCCAACTGTACCCTACACGATATAGTAAATTTAAACTAAACTAAAATTTGTAAGCAAATCCAGTTACATTCGTTTGGGCAGATAACCGAAGGCTTTCTCTTTGAGAGACACATTCCAAGTATGAAAACATTTCCTTTTTAGCTTTTATTCGGGGTCATGAGGGAGTAGGAATTAATAAAAACAGGCCGGGGGGAGTTCATAAAGAAAAATGTCACTGCAGTGCAAAGTAATGCTTTCTCGTTTTAACGGAACGGACGAAACGCGTGTTCACGAAACCTTGCTGAAAAATTTAGCGGTATAATATTATAGTACTTGGGTTTTTTTCTTATCGTATTTGGTTTGAGAAATTTTTGTACTTATACATTTTATGTAACTAGGTTCTTGAAAATGGTTTTATTTTAGTAAAAGTGTCGAGTGGATTTTTCAAACTCTGATTAAATTTAACAACGTTGCATGGTAAAGATTTATTTTTGTCAAAAACTTTTCATGTGATTTGTATATTCAATCGACCACATTATAACGTTATATTAGGCATGTCATAATAAATTATACATTGTCAGCAGTTTTATTTTTATTCTTAATTATTACATTTACATTATTCAAATTTTTTTCTCCATCTCATAAAGCACTTTAGAACTTGAACATTTCTGCAGTTCAGGTTTCGTCATAAATTCATTTAATGAATAAAATGGGTGTGCTTTGAAAAAAGCTTTAGTTTTGATTTCAAATACTAGGTTCGTTAATTTAGTTTAATCAAGAGGCAATTTATTATACATATCAATTTTCAGACTTCGTCCTTGCTTATATGTTTTAGTTAGCCTAGTTATTGATACCTGAAGTTTTTCATTATTTCTCGTATTTTATTTATGTCTATATGCAACTGAACTTTTTGAGAATGCATTTCCAAGAGATTGTCTACGCATTTACGTCACGAGTCTTTTATTTTTTTGTGAAGCTGACTACTAAAGATCAACATAGTATTTTGCACTTACGCATCCACTCGGCTGTGTCGGTATTTTGTTAATATATGAATACATTACAACAACTTTGAGGAAACAGTTTTCTAAATTAAAATCTCTCGCAGGCGAATTAAAACGGGAAGTTTTCAGCTTACTTTAGTCATAATGATATTAAATTGTTGATTTATACACAACCCGGGCGAGAGTTATGACTTTTTTGTACTTGTTAATTTAAATGAACAATTATTGTTACCGCTCGCTTAGATAAATTTTCTTGGTATTCAGAGTTTCACATTCGTAGACTGGTAGATAGTATTGATTTTATCTAGACTATTATAACGGGTTGTAAGCGTGTCTCATCTTGATTTAATACAAAATTCTGGGGACTTGATGTAAGGTTTTTATTATTAATTTCATAAGAGAAAATATGAGGCCTCACCCGAAACGCTCTTTGTTGTCAATGTTAACTTAGGGACGATTACATGTTTAGAGGTCAAAAAACTATAACCCATCATTTTTAATAACGTTAGGTGGCCATACATGGCTCACAATTTTTTTTATGGTATTTTGGTCATATGACTTTTCGTATTCTGCTCGTCAAACCCCATTGGATACCCATGTCAGAAAGGGTGGTTATGAAAATAATAAATCACCACAAAACAAACGTGTGTGTAAAAAAAAGTACCTCAATTGTTTGGAAGGAACTGGTTTCAAAATTTTGGCCCATACTTAAAGGCACGTGTTAAATAGTAGCTGGAAACCAATTTTAAGGAATTTTAGTAACCTCGTTAGCGTTTGATCACTATGTTTATCAGTGATAACGTGATTGAAGGCGATGATGCACTGCGTAGAATAGGATGATATGCAATGTCCTGTCAAATATCCTACTACCCTAATGCACTTGAACTATGGTAAAGATAACTTTAGAGTTTAGACAAATATTACCAAATTATTCCCATAAATAAAACTCAAATTCAAACCATCCAATAAAGTCAAATAAGGAGCTACACCCATTACCATAAATAGATAAATAGGCAACAAAAATATTTTCAAATTTTCGTTCACTACGGTTAGTTTATAAGACCGTCGGTGGCGGGATGGTGGCGTGCCGTATCTATCATCTGCGTCGCTTCAACGCAAACACCGCGTTAGTACCGCTCATTTTATTAGGGGCCGTGGCCGTAATAACTGTTGCATAAACTGTGGTCATAGAATGTAGTGCAAAAGTCAGTCTGTAAGCTCTGATGTTTAGGAATACGTGCTGACAAAGGAATCTCCGTGTGGAGAGAACAGTCCGTCAGTTTGTAATACCTCAGAAGAAAATAGAGCTTCTACGTTAGATGAGAAATGACAGCTCTAGAATTTAAGGTATATTAGATTACAAGAATAGGACGCAAAAGGTTTAAAATCGTAAGCATATTTCAAGCATATCGCAAGAATGAAGTAGATTTTAAATATACAGTCGTTATTGAAATGGCACAGTATGCAGGAGCACGACTATCGTTGTGTGAGATTCGTGTAATGAGTGCCTCAGCAACGTTTGGTCGGTGGTTACAGAATACTTATCGTCTTTTACAACAAGCAGGTCATTGAACACAAAGATTAATGGTATGTAGATTTGTTTCTATTGCATAAGCAGCAGATGACGAGGCGCTGATTAGGAACAGGTTACTTAGCCTTGAGCACAGACGCAGAGTGTATGTCTTTCTATCTTTTACCGGCTCCGCTTTGGCGAATCTGCTCTAGAGCTCAACGAACTTATTACGCTGTCTCCTTTCCACCACAGAAGATCAAGACGGGGAGAGAGTTCCCATCCCTTTTTCTCCATCTTCGCTTTCGGCTCTATACTCTCTTTCCATCAGATGAGTTGTACACAAACACCAAACACACCTCAAATAAAAAAATCACGTGACTTATCGAGAGATCAGCACGCGTCTTTCTAAACTATAGCCTTTATTTCTCATGTCGTCGTTGCTGGTGTATGATTGCACATTGACTTATTATTATCACCTGAGCTGCTAAGCATTTCATCGCCTCATCTAAGATTTTGAAGTGCGAGACTCGTGTTATTTATGCAACCTTTGTCTCTGTCTTAAACTGTAGTGTAGTCAACTTCAAGATAAACTGTGGTTGTGGCCGTGTCGACAAAACACGAATCTTTGCACACCTACTCTGAAGTGAGTAATGGACGGAATGAAGCTAGCTTTTTCCTAGGTAGTGTGCGTGTGTGTTCTTGGATTTAGAATTGTAGGATTTGTAGGTAAATCTACGATGAGTGTAAACTGTGTAACAGTCACTGTTAGAATCTTTGTACAAAAATAAAAATCTTCAAAGAAATCTTTGTGAATTCTTACTAAAATAATCTAGAGAGTACATGATTATATGTATTTACATAATATAAGGTCGACCGACGACCTGGTCAAAACCGCAGGGAACCGTTGGACGCAAAAGGCGAGTAGCTGATCCAGTTGGCGTTCAACGGGGGAGGCCTATGTTCAACAGTGGACGTCTTCCGGCTGATGTTGATGACATAATATTATCCCACGTTATACATAGAATTGAAGACCAGCATTTTAATTTTCCAATTCAGAGCCAGTATCTCTCATGATCTTCGATGTTAGCGCAGCTGGTAACACCAGAAAACAAATGATCACCGTCAACTATGTACGTACCTAGGATCGTACGGCTACCGCCACTGTATTCGATGTATCCGTTATCTTAAACCAAAAACCATCATCCCCAACCTATAATGTTCTCAATCTCGCCTAATGTTAAGTTCAGATCCAAGCGATACTGGACTTAACGAACATTCTAAAACTAAAGTGGATTCTCTTAGTTGACTAAAAGTGCAATTTAAACGCTGCTAGATGTCACATGTTTATAATAAATAAAAAATGTGGTTAATAAATAACATTGTGGCCATCACGATTGGGCATTCAATTAATTAACAGAGTCAGTATTTCTGAGACGGTAAATTTGGTTTTAATAATTGAACCAAAGATAAACGACAACAAGATTATAAGTGCAGACGCACATTGGGCCCCCGAACGCGGCCACTGGACGCAGCAACTAGACGCGTCCACCAGTGGCTGAGTGCTGCCTCCAGTCGCCTCTGGTAGCCACAAAATAGAGAGAACAGAAGGGGGGCTCGGGCACTTAGGCCGTCCTTACGCGCTCAAGCGCCCTTTCTGTTCTCTCTGTATTTTGTGCGGTCCGTAAGAAACCGGCGTTTATAGTCGAATGTGCGCGGGAGGCGAGCTACAAACTCGGCCACCGCCTCAGCTTGTGGCTCGGTCACGGACGCTCAAATGCTCAGTTTGCGGCGATACCATACAAAATGTATGAATAATGTTTTCCGCAGCTTCTGTTAGAGTTAGTGACCCCATTCGCTGGCCCAATGTGCTGCACTAAGATTTCACATATTTGGTTTCACTCAACGGAAACGCCCGTCTAAAATCCAAGCAGAAACTCACGTTACAAAGATAAAATAACAATTTGTCACTTAGGTTTTGAAACTGAAAACCCTGATATTTACAACAAATTCCTCTCAGCGTTTGCAAGGTCGCAATGTTCCTTTATTTCTGTTCAAAAAAATGCCTAGATACCTACTTCTTAACCTCATAGAAAATTTTAGGTAAAACGCATTTTGAGGACAACACGAAGCGCTATCTCTACTGGCCACGGCCGCATGTTAGGGTATGCAGACGACAGCACAGTCGTTGAAAGATATATATCCGATGCACGCACCAGTGGGACTCAGATTCAGCTTTTGAGAGAATCCATGGTTGAGCGATTGAACTTGACGTTAAGGGCGGTATCCGAATGGGGCGATGCCAATCTTGTCAAGTTTAATGCTTCGAAAACCCAGGCATGTCTTTTTTCCGCTAAGAGGACTCAGTTTCCTCTAACTCCCACTTTCCGAAATGTATCCTTGCCGATCATCGACCACCTTGATCTTCTAGGTGTTACTCTAACACCCAGTCTCAATTTTGGCACTTTCATAGAGTCCAAGGCCAAGGTGGCTGCAAAGAAGCTGGGCATCTTGGCGAAAGTGAGACGGTACTTCACACCGGGACAGCTTCTAAATCTTTACCAAGCACAAGTCCGGTCGTGTATGGAGTACTGTTCGCATTTGTGGGATGGTTCCGCCAAGTACCAGTTGGAAGCTTTGGAGTCTATCGATAGACGAGCCAAAAAGCTTATAGGGGACGACACATTGGTTGCGGGCAGGCTTCAGAGTCTTGAGCATCGCCGTAAAATTGCCAGTTTGTCGGTATTTTACAGAATACATTTCGGCGAGTGTGCGATGGAATTACATAGCTTAATTCCATCAAGCCCTTTCTATCATCGGACGACCAGACGCTCAGCAATGCGCCACCCTTTTATGGTTGATATCCCTCCTATACGCACTAAGCGTTTTGCTTCATCATTTATAATGCGCACTGCTAAGGAGTGGAATTCGTAGCCAGAGTCTGTGTTTCGCGACAAATATAATCTGGGAGTCTTTAAAACGAGAGTGAACAGGTACCTTCTAGGCAAGCGTGATACACCTTCGGCCGCATCATCGCTTACCATCAGGCGAGATTGTGGTCAAACGTGAGCCTATCGAATATAAAAAAAAAAAAAAAAAAAAATGTTGTTACTTCATTTTACATAAAACACCTACGTTGACAAATCGTGAACCACGTGATACATAAATGAGTGTGTGTGTGCATGTGTATGTGTGTAATAATGTAATGGCAATATAAAACTGTGATCATACAAGTTACAAAGCGTATAGCCCACGCATCCAGTTTACACGAGACACCTAATTTTTTGACGTATCGTCCCCTTGTGCGTACACCTTTTTTCTTTGTTTCCCATCCCTTTTTAACAATAGGGTTGTTTCTTTGTGCTTCACACTATACACTGAAGTTTTGTGACTTAAACTTAGCTTGACTCAGTGTTAGTTTTATTACCGTTGAAAATGGTGTTAGATTGTAACAGTTGTTATTTTACACCAAAGCCATGATGGTTCATTAACTAACATTCACTAGATTGACGGTTCAAAACCTACAATGATTTGAGTGTGAGCTTTTTGAAAAAAACCATTGAGGAGTAACTTTTTTATCACTTAACGGTGATAAGACATTTTCTAGTACTTACCTGGCTACCTACCAGTACCAAAATGATAAGCTTTATCTAACCATCTATTCCTGTGTTTCAGCAGCTTTGGAAAGCTAGTCCTCCAATTGACATAAAGTAGTAAAATTAGAAGTTACCATGAAATTGTACCTACCATTGAAGGTTTTAGGTAAATTTAGTTACCAAAAAAAAACACACAGAATTCATAAATTACTCGTGTTCCGCCATTGAAAAAGCTATCATTTAATCAGCAATTATCCATTGGATAAGCGTACACGTTCAGGTGGTTCAACCCTGGCAGCGATTGCGATCAAGAGCGCGGTGGAAATGAGAACGGTCGGCCGGGGAACGCTGCAGATAAAAACTTTCACTTTTTCCGACAACCCTCGGCGGTGACATTCGCGCTGACAATAACGCCGGCTGCGGCCGCCTTTATTACGTTATTGTTTGCGTAATTGTGATAAACAAGTTTCGTCATAAATGTGGAGCGTCTTTTGTAAACTGGTCGAAATGGCTGTCCACAGAAATGATAATCCAATGACAACTTCCTTGAACTTGCATAGACATCGTGATGCAACCTAAGTGGTGGGGGTGGTGGCGTTTTATAGTACCCCTGCCTGGCTAGCTACCTTTAAGCTGAAAATCTGTCGCAAAACGCATATCGTTGTGTTCTTCCAGCCGCTCTTGAGAGCCAGTACCCATTCTAGAATTAGTGTTTTTACCATCTTTGACCTCATCGTTTATTAAAACCGGGTGGAAAATGAACCACCACCTGCTCTGACCGCTCCTGTTTTTGGATCGGCCTATCGAGGTCAAACCTCTCATTCATTATAAACCTCTTGTATAGCTTGGGGCTGCAAAGTAAAAAGTATTAATTGGTGCACGTCGTATTGAAAATAAAAAATACTTGTAGACTGCGAACGGTAGACCTGTTCTTTTCTCTCTATTTTTGTGGCTACGAGTGGCTGACACTGGAGGCCGCACCTAGCCACTGGTGGCCAAGACTAGTGGCTGCGTCTATTGGCCGCGTTCGGTAGCCCAATGTGCGGTTGCACTTACAGTGAATAGTTTTAAGCGAACGCTTTATTTACTGATAAAATACTGCTTGTGATCTGGTTCATTGTAAATTTCTCCCTGTATTGGACCATGGTACTCGTAGTCTAATCATAGTCTGAAATCATTATAAACCACTTTATTACACGGGTAATAAAGACCAAAATTCGCGCTTTATCGGAAATTGATTACGTCTATAACTAACCCCGAAACATAAACAACGTTCCCTTGGAAAAGTATTATCACGTCACACGAAAAATCGCCCAATTTACCCTTAACACGATTATTCCCCTACAACACTCTTAACGTGACAAATACAGCTTTAGTGCCCACTAGCTCACGGTCACAGCAATTTTATTTACGGTCCGGAGCAATATCTGAAGAAGGCAGGCGAGTATACTAATATCAAAGGTACAGTTTACATCAGTGAATGAGCTGAACACATTTAGATTCCTTCCATGGATATTAAATTACATATACATTCTACTGTTTATCGATACCTACTTCATTTTAAAGCGGTAATATAACTCTAATAGAATTTTTTTATCGATACTAATTAGGTAATAAGAATCTTTACTGATATTATAAAATATAAAGTTTGTTCGTTTTTTACCGCTAAACTGGAACCAATATATACCTAAAACATGTTCCAATAATAGCTATTAGAATATTTGAGCTAATATTAAAGAGATTTCTAGGACTGCCCGACTGCAACCTATTATATTTTATTCTACTGGTTATATTTATCCTGATTCTACGTCAACGAAGCCGCGGCCCGCAGACAAAAGTTAGCATATGGATCTAATTATTAAGACTTTTTTTATGCCATTTGATAATGAGACGAGCTGGTTGTTTGCCTGATGGTAAGCATAACGCCGGCCCATTACGTCTTCCGGTTCGTGTTCGCCATTCGTGAACTTTCCTTCTCCATCGTTTATCGGTTCTGCGGGTGATGTGGCGTGCCCATTCAAATTGCTAATTTCGAGAGCTATGTCGGTGACTTCCGTTTTCATGCAGCAGCCTATGTTCAGCAGTGGACGTCTTGATGAGTGATGATGACGTATAGATATAACAACAGGCCCCACTCCAGACAGGAAGCTACTCTAGTACACCTGATCAGACCATATCTGTTGCCTAATGAGTATTACAAATGTACAAAATCATAAAGTTTATGTACTGACTAAAGAACTAAAGTAGGTACGCCAGGCATGTGGGCTGTGCCGATAGCCGCCCGATAGAATAATATGACGGGTGCGCGGCCGGCCCGCCGGCACGTAGGCAATAAGCCACCGGCAGCGAGCCAGCGACTCCAGAAAAATAAGATTGCACTAGAACGGCTCGGACCGCACGTGCTTACAAACGTTCAGGGAGCGGCAACCAGTTACGGTACATGCCAAACTTGAATACACCTCTTAAAATTGTTACAGTAACATTTTATTGAGATATAGGTCATAGAATCTGATTTTAGAATACTAGTGCATACCGGAAGGGGCCTATTTTAATTTTTGAAGTTACAAGACGTATAGGCTATTTTACTGATGGGTAGCGTAATGCCTGCCCACCGCAATTACAATGCCATACAAACGCGGACACCTTCGAAATACGAAGGCCTATGTGGCACTGTAGACCCTGAGACATCAGCTACTAAGTATCATACGCCCAGTAATTTTACTGACTACTTCGTTTATCAAACCGAAACACAGTATAATGCTTGCACTTTATACTTATTGGGAGCAGACTGCGCGAGCAAAGCGGTGGTGAGTGGTACCCACGCACCCAAGACGAACACTAGCATAAGGGTTAGTCACTACGTGTGATTTCTACTTCAGAATCTAGATTTTCAATAATTATTTTAGATTTTAAAAATTAACCTACCTACTTAACATAAAACTAACTGGTCCAATTCTGCACATTGAAGATATTTTGAAATTTGTTTTTGTTGAGCACTCTATTATCGATACTGAGGCCAAAACTGTTGCCAAAACTGAGGCCAAAATTGTTGTGTGGCTGTGTGTGCGTGTGTGTGTTTGTGAATGTTTGTTATCACGTATCTTTATGAAATTTAGAATATAGATAATTTAGGTTCTGGAATAACACATAGGCTATAAAGATATATGCCACGCAGGCGAAGCCGCGGGCTGAAGCTAGTCACTTAAATAAACATCTTAAATTCCTTTTTCATAAAGAAGAAGGCATTTGAGTATTTTAAGTTGTTCTTTTTCGTGAGTCATCTTGCATTTTTCTTTAGTAGCACATCATAGATCCGATCGCGCAGCAGAGCGCGTTTTAGTTTGGCGTGCACAATACCGACTTACTTGCACTCGTACAGCCCGTACTGGCTTCGGAGAAGATCCTTAGGTAACTGTAAGTATGCTCGCGATGTTATCTTGATTTGAACAGCATTTTGATAAATAAAATGGGATCAGAACACACTTGCCAGCTTGATGCTTGCCAGTAAAGACTTCTGGTATATTTTTTTCCGTATATAGTTTTGTATATATTTCGTCCACGAATGGTTTATTAAATATATGTATAATGAATACAACCCAGTTATACACCGGTTAAGGTGCGTGCCAACATCGTTCCCGATAATCATCATCACTGTAAAACGTCCATTTTGCAATAGTAACCCTTGAGGGGCATCGTGGATATCGCAGTAGATTATAATGTTCACTGAGGAGAATGCTGCTGCCCATTTCCTGGATATTCCCTTAGCCAGCTCTTACGGCACCCACAGGAAGAGATGGGGTGTTGCCCATTCTCAGCCGGGACCAACTCATGTTCCCATTACAGCGGTAATAACAACACGCAGAAAATGACTTGGGTGGTTTGCGATGTTTAATGGAAGTATAGGAATTTACCTGGTAGATTGAAATTTTTTTGAACTTCTGACTTCTACATCTTCCGCCACCGGCACCAAGTAGAGGTAACAAAAAATATTACTTATAAGTAGTTTTAATTACATTGTAATGTGGATTATTATTATCTCATTGAAAAAATAAGAGGAAATTACAAAATCTGGGTCTTGCATTGAAATAAAATCACTGGTCTCTTGTTGTATTCAAAGCACAACGAGTATTAGAAGTACCAACGAACAAGCAACGTAGATACTTCTACGTATTTCGTAGACCGTTTGTAGCATTATCGTAGCATATTTACAGTATCTTTGTAGCCCCGCAGCGCATACCAAAATTTCAAGGATTAAAAATCGTAAGCCAGACAGTCCGTAAAAGTACAGCAGTAAAAGAAACTGAGCTAAACTTTCACATTTGGAAGAGTTCGTGGGCAATGTGCCGGTTAACGTGTAACATATTCAAAAAGAAAACGTCCCACCGAGGCGCGCCTTGTTTCATTTTACGATCTTATCGAAATAATCCGATCTCGCTTGTTATTTACTGCCGCTTTCCCTCGATTCCAGCTCTCGCAGTAAACGGCGGTAGCGCCCGCAAATGATTATAAACCTTAATCCTGCGGCGTTCGTCTCCAAATTCCATGTTTTAACCATCCGGCATAACTCCTTACATTCTTGATTTTGTCGTGACAGCCGAGTCCCGAGTGCCTAAGAAAAAGTCTATACATTTTACAGCTTATAGCGGCTGAAATAAAATTCGTTTTGCGTCAGTTTCTGAGTACATATGATCTTTTGAAGAAGGAATGTTTGTAGACATACCTCGTAGATTGAGAGGAAAAATCTAGGTGTTTTATTTCACATGAGATTGTGGTAGTGAAGTCAGGCACTATCACAATAAACACTTTGCGGTCGCGGCGAGCGCGTAAATTATTCATAGACCGAAGGTTTGTGACAAGTCTTGGAATAGACACTGCCAATATCGTGCGCGGATTCTTCGTTTAAATAATGGTTTAGATACATGAATTTTACACATTGTTTTGCTTTGAATTTGTGTTGTAAATGCTTCTAAAATTAATAATAGGTTTTCCTTTTAACTAAACAGTAATATTAGTAAGTATATAAAATATTTTGGTTTAATTTTAATGGTATAATTTACATGGAATGCCTAAAAAACAATACGTAGTAATTTTAACCGGAAGTCTTAAAAAGAAGAATGAAAATAAAAATTACTTCTTGCTAAAGATATACATACTTTAATATTATATGTACATTGTAACTTTGAAGTGGAATTAAATCATTTATATGCACTATTGATACAAAATTTAATTGCACTTCACAATAATCTAAATAGTTTAGCGCTAAATTTAATCTTTATTATTAAAAAAACTGGCAAGTGTCAGGAACGCATTCTTTCGGCGACCACATTAGGTATAGTAGAGATAAACATGGGGAAATTGTCAACTCGTTGTATTGATAATTATTTTTTACGTTACGCTATTGTTATTTTATTCCAATTTAAATGCAAACTCATTGCTACAAAGAGTAACAATTGCACCTGTTTTTCACTGCATTTTAAGCAGGAACAAAGAAATGGAATTAATGCGAAAAATTCAATATGGCCGCGGAGTCTCTTGCCCACTACACGCCTGGTGCCTAATAAGCAAAATGTAAAACAGTGACTCTTCGACCGACACAGCTGTTTTTAGTTAGTAATTTTCTTAATTTTGGAATCATTTAGTTCTGTACTCTTGTACAGAACTAAATCCTTGGTAATATCTAAAGTGGGCGTGAAAATAGTGGCATATATGTGATGTATAGTAGTTATCCTTACACTCACACGTAAATAATTATAGTGAGTGCTCTTACAATTTTTTTTGTAGAATAATTTTGATTGGATAGTAACTTTTAGTACTTATTTTTGAAGTAAAGTTATACAAAAATCAAATGAAAGTGTTACAATAATAAATACAATTTATATATTTTAACGAAGATCACTTTTTCATTCCCAAGGAGGGTAGGATAAAGGTAAGGAACCGGTCGAAAAATAATTGCCAAAACCTAAAAATATTACATCTGTAAAGACGTACTGTGTCGACCCCGTGTAAAAACGGGACAAGAGTTAGGGCAAAGTTCACATTATTATTCTACTTTTTATGTGATAAATAATATTTAGTCGAAGATCATGAACACGCTAAAACTAGAATAGGCCTGACTCTGAAGTGCAGTTACTGGAACAAACATTTTATACATACGAGTACATACATTTTAACGGGATATTTACCGGGGTTATTATGAGCTGGTGAACTCCCGATATTTCGACGGTGTTGCAAACATCGTGTTCACGGGTCAAAAAGGATTTATCTCAGCACTAAGCCGAGTGCACAAACATTCAATACTGGTTTGCTCTGATTGCTTAGTTTGCAAAAATATGGTTACATCACCACTTATGGTTGCATCACCAGGATTTCGTTAACCAAAAGTTCAATTAAATAACTAATAAAACTCTAAGAGAAATTTTAGGCACTACGATTCTACGAATAATTCCAATTACTATGTGAGCATATTCACTGTTTAAACATCTACGGCGTAATAAGCAAAGAAAAGAATGAAGTAAGAATTCCCGGCATTGTCATTCCGTCTGCGCTCAGCTGGTAATGAGCTAAGTTCGCGGTAACGCCTCGTAACCTACATACCAATCGGAGGTCTGACCTCCCGTCTATGGACTATTGGTAACCATTACACAAACATGTACAACAAACTTGGGATCATGTTTATTTTTAAACTTTTCATTATTTTACCGAAAAGTACGTGTCTTTTCTCTCAGGTAGGTAGTGTGTAAACAGAAAAATTAAAGAATCGACTGTTAAAATACTTGCATTCGTGTCAATACTTACATATTGGAAAATTCATTTCATTTACCATTTAATAAATTTTTTTCCACCCACTGACTCTATCATCAGAATCTCTATCCCAAGTACAATAGGGGTCTGACTTTATTTTATTATCATTATGTACTAAAACGATAATTAAAAAATAACAGAAAAAATAAACAACATAAACTAAAATAACTAAATAATTATATTCACTTTTTCTGTATTGTATTTAAAAAATCTGTAATTTAAAAACAATAAAATAATTACACATTAATCTTAAATAGAACGTTAATAATTTAGACTATAGACTATTTAATTATTCACATTTATCCAATAAAAGTTATGTACTACGCAGCATTCTCTACCAGTCATCCTGGACGAAAAATGGTAACGGTGCAGTAAAAAGAACAGTTAGGATAATATGCAAATAATGTCAAATAATAATTAACTACACAAATCTTACCGGGTGATGAGCTGAACGCAGTGCCGCGAAGGCCTTTTTATTTCAAGGTTGTATATGTGCAAATTGTTGTGGGCCGGCATTATGTCTACCATCAGGTAAACTACCCAGTCCTGTCCAATTCTTAGTTTAAAAAAAATAGACAATCTTGAGTAGATACTCAAAATAATCTTATTCTCCCTTTTCTTCCTGCCCTTATCCTATTTTTCACGGGTCGGCGCAAAACGTCTTTTACAAATATGCTTTAGGTGTTAGGATTTTTTACAGCAAGCTGCCAGACGCTAGCAGTCCTTGGTAGGTAATATATCTGAAAGTAATCTTATTATAAAAGAAAATCAAATACTGACTTTTTCACGATTTAAACTGTAAAAAATTATTCCAGAAGTTGAAACACTTATACAGCTCTTCTTTTTACCTTCTGTTTTACGAGTTGCGGACCACAATCTAGGCAACAGGCGGAGGGCAGACAAGCAGTTTCTTCTGACGCCTAGCCGCGGAGTTCGTAAATGGAATTTGCAAGTAATTTCACCCCCGCACTCGCGCCCTCGTCTAACCCCCGCCCGCCCTAGCTTGCTCTCTTGTCTCCGCGTGTCGCTTCCATTACAAATTGTGTTGGAATAAAAATATGGTCAGAAATGTATAGAGTTGTTAAAACGCTACGGAATGTGTATTATTTATTTATCATATTTTTCTAATGTTTTTATTGCTTGTTTTTCTGTAACTCTTCTACTCATATTTACAGTAATGATTTGTGTAATAAAATGAAGCATAAAAGGCTTCATTCAATAAGTAAATTTTTTTAAACAAATTTATAATAAATAAGGGTTTCCTGCTGAAAAGCTGGTTTCCAAACTAGATTAAAAACACTTTCTTGAAACAAAACAATTAAAAATTTAAAAACTAAAACAACTTAACAATAAACATTAACACCGAATCATTGATGATTTCATGAGAACTCTTTCAGATAATCGTACATAGAGAGAAGAGGAAAGAAATAAGATCTTGTTAAAATAAAAAATATTACGTGATCATACCTAGTAAGTAAGATATATTATTAATCCAAACTAACCTTTCAATATTATCAAACCACTTACGTGGGCACAGCTCTTTGGATTGCTTTCAACACAACTAAAACCTCACTCATAAAATCTTACGTTCTACTCTATATAAATCCTCGAGCCTACGGAAAGAAGTGGGCGTGTAATAGGAAATGTTCCGCATATTGACTCCGGTGACGTTCTGAGGTCTCTAAACAATGACACACGGCACTGAGTTAAGCCAAGAAACCAGAACATGCAGATCTATGTTTCACTATGATTCACTAGATATCTGTGATTATGCAACAACGCAATTATAATTCGGTCAGTGTTCTATTTTGATTACAGTGCATGCGCTTTAATGTTAAAATGCGGTTTTTAATATTAAAAATAATTTTATTAAATTAAATCAAAGAAAGACGCCTTGGTGATGGTGAATACGGAGAAATCAGTACAAATGACGTTTCCCAGATGCACACGCATTCTGAATTTGAAACTCTCTCAGCACCGTACTTATGCCGAGGCGTTTAGCGACCTATAGCGATCTCAAGCAGGGCATTATAATCTAATATTTTGTTGAAATTGGTTTAACTGTTGATCAAGGATCTAAAAGAGGTGACAGATATGCGAGGAAATACACGTACTTATGGCTCGAAGAGTTTATTTGCAGCTGATACAAACTTTAAAGGTACCCAGTAAAGTCAGCTATCTATATCAAAAACAAATGCGACTTCAAGTGTGTAACCAAATTCCAGCCGAGTAAATTTAAATATTTTAAAGATCATCAGCTCATATCTTATGGTGTTACTGATTAGTAAACAAAAAACAGTTCTAATTATCACCCTTATTTTTGCATCTAGGTTCAAAAGAAGATTATAATACCACAACAAAACAAATCCTTGAAAGGTTAACCGCCTGTATAAATTCATAAAGCCAAAAGGTTACGTTCAAAGTTTCACCACTTCAAATTGGAAAATTGCCCAAGTATAACACTTCAAGTTCACACGCCCAAGTTCAGGTATGTGAGAAGGTGCCTAGCTTGATAAGCTAGAACTTAGCCGGTTAATCTACTTGATTAAAGAGCTGACGATGTGCAGCTTGAAGATAATTAGATTTGTCTGCTAATAAAAACGTTCAGGTACTTATCTGTTTTTGGTTCTGTTAACACATTTTGAATGTTGGCTGCTGTGTGGAGTGATGTTGACTTTAATTTTATTTTATCAAAATAATAGTGTTAAAAATTTTAATTTAAATTATTTATAATTTAATATAATATAGTAATCAAACTATTTATAAATTTATAGTATCTTATTTATTTACGTTAATTTTAGTTTCATATATTTTTATAGTACATGAGACAAAATTGGCAGTTACCGATGTTTTACTCTATAAACAGTTAGGTATTATAGATTATGTTCTTCAAATTGTTTAGGTAAATAATTAAATATTGTACGTACGTAATATTTCTTTCACTTTTAATATGTATCATTTTAAACACCAACAAATACTCTTATGGTTAGCTAAGGCAAATTAGTAAAATTAAAAATAATAAATAAAATTATGGCAAATTATTATAAAATACGACACTTGTTTCATGATTTATTGACACGCTATTGTTTGTAAGTCCTATGATTATAGTCACTTAACATACTATAAAAGCTGTGAAGAATCAGCTGTTGTTTACTATGGAACATCAAACAATACAGTTTCTGAAAAAAAAATTAAGTCTCGTTTATTTTCGAGCCATTTTTAAGCATTTAAAATGTCGTAAAATAAATATTCTTTTGGCTTTATAAATACCACATCCTTTTAGTTAATTAATTTTCATGATGTAATTACATAGTTATAACTTTTAGCTATTTTGATCCTTACGTCCTTATTTATACTTAACACAAGTTTCGGATACTTTCAACAAAGATCAACAAAATTTTGATTAGGCGGATACCGAAAAAGGTTAATTTGAAAATCACCGCCGTTCCTTAGCCAAAGTTGAAATTAGAAAACCGTGATGATCCAAGAAATACCTTCGGGCAAACTTTGCCTGAACCCTTTGAAAACTGTAAAACTGATCTGTCCGATCAACGTTATTGGAAGTGTTTGTGCTAAGTTTAAGTAGGTAAGTAGGTACCCTTGTCAATATTATCGGTTAAGTATAGTCAAACAAAATTAGCTGGCCCGGTTGGCAACGTTTGAAAAAGGAACAGACAGTGACATGTTCAAATGTAACAAAAATTGTCGTGTATAGACCGGAGACGTCGTAAGTACTTTGTTTATAATAACAGATAAAATACTACTCCATGGAAGAGCTTGCATTCCGTCTTCTCGACCCATCGACATACTAACCTCAAGAGGTGCAGTGACGTTTGTTCCACCATTTTTGCCTAGACATAATGTGCTCTGATTGGCTAAGCCACCGCCTCAAGCCGTTTCCTCGTGCGCTGAGCGTTGATATATGGTATAGCAAAATCAATACATTGTTGTGAGATCGGATAGTACAGTATTTCATTCCTCGGGGTTAGTATCTCGATGTCTCGACCACTAGTCAAAGTTCCTATGAATACCTTCACTCTATCATCAAGTCAAATCATCGCAATTAAAAAGTGCACAAAGAAACCGGAAGAAAAATCAAAGATATTACGAGTAAATTGATAGTTGGTTGGTAATTTAAATAATTTCAGTCCGAAAGAAAACCCAACCCCCCTACTATGAAGTTTAAATTGTCACTTCTTAGAAAGAAAAATCTACTATTTATGTTGAATTAGTGACATCAGATTTTGACCTTATACAAGAGGATATATGCATGAAATAAAAACAATCTCAGGTAGAAAAAAGATCTGTTAGTGTAGTCGGAGATATCAAACAACCACACCGAATTTTTCAACCAAATTCAAAACAAAATTATTTTTTATTTCCTTTAAAACGGATAACATCAGATCGCATTTTAATATCAAGTTACCCCTTTCATCTTACAAAGCAAAGCAACCGCTTCACCATCTCTCTTCTTCGTAAACTTCATTCATTTCCAACATTATTAGAAAACGCTTATCCAACATTTGTTTACCTGCCAAACCGATTCCCAATAACCTTTCCCCATTCTCTAATACATATTCAATTCTACATTTAAACTGCTTGCGAAAAGGATTTCCTAGGGTAAAAGTTTAAATAAGTTTAGGGGAGTTTCTCAGACCCCTTTTACGAGTGCAAAAGGGCAAAGAAGGCAAATGTTTATTCAAAGATTTTATAGATTGTATGGAGTAAAAGGGAGACGAGAGTTCATAGATCAGTGGAGAAAGAACGACAAAGTAGGTTTAACTTCAAGTACAGGTAGGCTTTGGAAATTGGATCAACTTTTCGGTAGTTTCTTTGCTGTCTGTAGGTACTTTTGGATGTTTAGGAAAAATCTATTTGCTGACGATCTCTCGAATTGAAGGTTGAAATATTTTAAGCTTCTAAGATATTTTTGCCATTTCTGTGTAAGCAACTGGAGCTGTCATGTCGTGCTCACGAAAAAGGTTCTGCTCGCGACGGCATCGTGCGGTGGGTCGCTCTCTTCCCTCAGTAATGGTTAAGGAGAGTGGTGGCAGTACATGGGTCATACTCGTGAACGGGTGCCGCTTGTGGTGTCTGGTCAACTCCAGTTGTAATCCTTCTGTCAACTTGTAATTTAGTTCTAACGTTTATTCATTTAGTTTTTAGACCATATATAGTTCCCATCTTGATGTTTTTTATCTATGGATATAATAAAATATGTAATATTAAACATGGTTCGAAAAAATGATGTTTTATAATTCTGGCAAGTGTACGGAAGAATTTTAATTTTTTTACCGAATTCAAAAATGGAGGAGGTTATCCATTCGCCTGTATTTTTTTGTGGCTGTGTTACTCGATATTTCCGCCAATTGTGTAAACATTTGAATAAATCGATTTTTCATGAGTACACACTTCATACATTTTATGAAAGAATATCAACCATGTGGAAATGCAGAATGAAATTCCATATATATATAATAGATGGGTGATGTATAAGAGATGAATGATAATGATGCAATATAAACTGTTGAAAGTTTTTTAATTCAATGTGTAATAATCGCAAAAACCTAAAAAATAATGATTTATTTAAACTAATAAGTATTAACAAACTTTAAACAGCTGTCATTTGTCAATGTTCCGAGAATGCTGGCGGCATCACTACGTTGAACTGCAATGGTCGCTCTTTGTACTAAGTAATGCACGTAGTAAAAACTAGCTTTTTGTAAAAAACTTCTCTTTTTATAAACGCCTAAGTAGTCCTTAAAAATGTATAAACCAAAAACATTTTCTCCAAATGCTTGTAAAATTAGTTCGATTCCTAACTTAAACTTAATTAATTTTTACTAAGTAATCCGAGATAGCACGAACAGATAACACACAAAGTCATGTCCTTCCAACTAAGTAAAAAGTCTTAAAACTTTGCGATGCTGCGATCCACACCCAACTTTCTTGACACAAATTACTCCGAGTATAATTTAATCTTCACCAACTTCGTTAATTTTATTTTTCATTTGAATTAATTTAAAAATTCCTACTGAGATCCAAGCAGTTGTCGATCTTGAGATGTCACGTTAGGAACTCTCGACACTAGTAATATTAAGTGTCATTTCGAGAAATTCAGATTTTTAGAATAAAGAAGGTGAATTCGTTATTCGACATATGAGTAACGAATTAAATCATCTCAATACAAAATAAAATCCTTATTATAGTTTTATCAGGCGTGCCAATTGATAGGAAATATAAACGCTCAAACAAAGCAAAAATCAGTAGGTATAATTTAGTTAAATTCCGACAAATAATCGAGATTTTGAATAAATTCGGACTTGATAATAACAATATAGGTAGGTAACTATATGATTATAGTATTAATATAGGTACCTATATATCACACTAAGTACTCCTGATACTACTTCTCCTACTAGCACTCCTAACAAAAAAGGGTTGGCAAGTGGTTTGATTTTATACAGAAATAGGGTTATCTCTTCATAGAAAAAGTTACGTTATCCGGCTCGTGAGAGGCTCCGTCAGCGTTTTACACTCGCACTTTACGCAGCAGTAATGCCAAACAATATCGTAAACGTATCGTTGAGAATCAAAGCCATAAAGTGTACGTCGGTCGTCGGTAGCAAATCGGCGAACGTGTCGCAAAGACTGTAAGAAGGCTTTAGGACAAGCGACGTGTAGCAAAGTTTTTATTTCCCAAGGGGCACACCGATCGTAGTGCCGCCCAGGTGCTCCGCATGGAAACCTATATTATTTCTTTGAACGAAACTTTCTGGTCTCGCATGAGATAACTAAATTATGTTTGTGTCCCGAACGCCACCTTGTATTCAATGTGTCGTGCGCCGCGATTCGATATGTTCAAATAAACATTCCTTCTATTTTCAAGATTGTATTCCGAATGGAAAAATTTCATAAAACTCCGTTTTTATGCAACGTACACCTCTCGTACCAGTAGCTCCGTCGAGCTCTAGACGTAATGTTAGCGTATGAAATTTAAGTGTTCGTCTATTTGCTAAGAAGCTTAATAAATATCATTCATATAAATGTTTTAACATTTCAAATGCGTAGAAAATGAGAATTCCACGCGCGAAGAATGGGAGCAATAAAAAAATATACGAACAATTCTCGTATATTACCGATATTAAACGGTACTAAGCACATATTAATGTTTCCGCTTGATTTACTCGCATTCCGACAAATATGCCATAAATTTATACCAATGCAATTTTCATAAATATATACATCACAAAAATTTCGCTTCCAACAGGATTCGAACCTGCGTCTTCTGGCTTGCCGGGCCAGACGCCTTAACCACTAGGCCATGGGAGCAATCACTATTGACTGCGAAATTCTTGATATGATGTATTTCTTTTTCGGCTTACAAGCCGTAGCTCCATCTAGCAGACCCGCTTTATAGCGATGCCTACTCCATTGTGATACGTTACAGTACCAATCAAATGGCGAGAGATTTTGCATTATTTAAACTTTATGAAATATATTTTATAGTGTTAACCGACACTAGCGGATGTTCACATAAATATATACATCACAAAAATTTCGCTTCCAACAGGATTCGAACCTGCGTCTTCTGGCTTGCCGGGCCAGACGCCTTAACCACTAGGCCATGGGAGCAATCACTATTGACTGCGAAATTCTTGATATGATGTATTTCTTTTTCGGCTTACAAGCCGTAGCTCCATCTAGCAGACCCGCTTTATAGCGATGCCTACTCCATTGTGATACGTTACAGTACCAATCAAATGGCGAGAGATTTTGCATTATTTAAACTTTATGAAATATATTTTATAGTGTTAACCGACACTAGCGGATGTTCACATAAATATATACATCACAAAAATTTCGCTTCCAACAGGATTCGAACCTGCGTCTTCTGGCTTGCCGGGCCAGACGCCTTAACCACTAGGCCATGGGAGCAATCACTATTGACTGCGAAATTCTTGATATGATGTATTTCTTTTTCGGCTTACAAGCCGTAGCTCCATCTAGCAGACCCGCTTTATAGCGATGCCTACTCCATTGTGATACGTTACAGTACCAATCAAATGGCGAGAGATTTTGCATTATTTAAACTTTATGAAATATATTTTATAGTGTTAACCGACACTAGCGGATGTTCACATAAATATATACATCACAAAAATTTCGCTTCCAACAGGATTCGAACCTGCGTCTTCTGGCTTGCCGGGCCAGACGCCTTAACCACTAGGCCATGGGAGCAATCACTATTGACTGCGAAATTCTTGATATGATGTATTTCTTTTTCGGCTTACAAGCCGTAGCTATGCCTTATGCGATGCGATGGAGTAGGCATCGCTATAAAGCGGGTCTGCTAGATGGAGCTACGGCTTGTAAGCCGAAAAAGAAATACATCATATCAAGAATTTCGCAGTCAATAGTGATTGCTCCCATGGCCTAGTGGTTAAGGCGTCTGGCCCGGCAAGCCAGAAGACGCAGGTTCGAATCCTGTTGGAAGCGAAATTTTTGTGATGTATATATTTATGTGAACATCCGCTAGTGTCGGTTAACACTATAAAATATATTTCATAAAGTTTAAATAATGCAAAATCTCTCGCCATTTGATTGGTACTGTAACGTATCACAATGGAGTAGGCATCGCTATAAAGCGGGTCTGCTAGATGGAGCTACGGCTTGTAAGCCGAAAAAGAAATACATCATATCAAGAATTTCGCAGTCAATAGTGATTGCTCCCATGGCCTAGTGGTTAAGGCGTCTGGCCCGGCAAGCCAGAAGACGCAGGTTCGAATCCTGTTGGAAGCGAAATTTTTGTGATGTATATATTTATGTGAACATCCGCTAGTGTCGGTTAACACTATAAAATATATTTCACAATGCAATTTTTTTACAATAACGTAAAATATGAGCAGGTTTGTATTAAATTTGGTTCTTAGTAATATTTTTTACTGGGATTTATACTACAACAAAGTAGAGATCGTAGATACAATATTTGACTATTTAAAAATCTTATTTAGTAGTCTGAGTTAAAGAAATCGGAACTAATAATATATAATAATAATAATAATCATTTATTTCGACCAACATGGGTCATATTATTGTTAGTAACAGTAAAATAAAATTAAGGCTAAGTTGTTAGTATACATTAGTGTCAGTTCAATCAAATGTCAATAAAAATGAAATTAATAAAAATAAAATAAAAATAAACTAAAATCAATACAATACTAAATAAAAATAATAATTATTAACTGTCATTTAATTGAATTGAACTAAATATTTTTCTATGCTATCAATTTTTTCTTGTCACAATATTGTTTGCATAATTCAGTGATACCGTACGTACATCTAAAATAACATTGCCAAATTACGCCACGAATGATTGTCTCATTCTCTTACGGGTTACAAAGTAAAATGCAAAGTAACAAAACTTAGGTACACATTGTTCACGCACTCGTTACGAACTCGAATCGAATTCGCAGCCGCGTGAATGTGCCTCGAACTCTGATGAATCTAATTTTTGCGTCGGGGCGCAGCGGCGCGTTCCTTATGAAAATTATGCCCCATTCGAACGCTCCGAGAAGTTGAGAAGTTGAAATAAACTGTCCCGTCGTGACTCGCACCCTGATATCGGGAGCTATGCAGAAATATTTCTTTTCCATGTATGAACTGTAAAGGCAGCAGAAATGAAGGTCTGACTTTTGAGGTTGAATTGTTTCGTTTTGTTTTTGGTTTGGTTGTTATTCAGTTCAAAATATTAAGGATATCAGCATTATTATTCATATGTAAAATGCCGCCAAACATGCTGAGTCTATACGCCTACTGGCAGTCCAATTAGCTATAATGCTGTATAGTAGCAGACTTACAGTATTCCTGGATATAACTGGTACAAGTATAGACTGTACATCTCCTTATAGCTGGGTATACAGCTGCTATACTGCTTAATTAAACACAAACTGGGCACAGCATTAGTTCATACATGTACATTAACATTTTAGTTGCATTATAATGGCGTAATAAACGGTAATATGTATTACTAGCTGTGCGGCGCAGGCCTATGTTTTTAAAAGTTCTGAGTGGCATTGCAGTTGTTATGAGCTAGCGTTATGCTTACATCAGGCAAACGACCCGCTTCTATCGTTATCTAATAATATAAAAAAACCAGTACAGTAATAGATGCATTTTAATAATTATAATAGGTTATGAATAATAAATAAATAAAAATAAATAAATTTTTATTTAAATTATTAGCTAATGTAGATAATTCTTAGTTCTCCTGTATACCGCTGTTAAAGCGCCACAGTTTACGAAGCAGGTACTATCTACATTCCGCTATGAACAGCACGCCTCAGCGCTAACGTGGTAAGAGTACATTTATTATGTCGAGTCACGGTACTCATTCGGGTATTAGAGATAAAATTAAAATTTACGCTTTGCCCAAAGCAATTTGTAACCAGCCGGTTTGCACCGCGGAAAATAGGCTTTGGTTTATCCTCGTTTCACATTCATTTTCATAAGTGGCTTTCATTTTGTGAATGTGGTTATGAACGGAACCGGATGTTAGTGGAAAGATTGAGGTGATAACTTGCTGTTTTTAGGTACATTTTGTGAAATTATAATAGTAGGTCCATAATGAAATTCCGTAGCTAAGTTGGTAGTAACTCTGCCTGCAAAGGGGCCCCGAGTTCGATTCCCGGCCGGAGCAGACTGTGTCGTGAGCATAAACTTTGCTCTTGGGTCTAAACAAACCAGCAAAAATGAAAAAAAAAATGCCAGTCAAAATCAACTCCTAAACTCGTATATGCAGATAGCGTATATTATGTACGTTATATAGCTTTATTTATTACAAAACCAAAGTTTATCTGATTTAGAACTTATCATGAATTTACGAAGAAATTAGAAAATAATAAGTTTGACAAACGTTTAATCTATGAATTAATACTTTGAAACTTTGTAATCCAATTACTCTGAAGATGAATAATTTCAAAACGAAAATTTAGAACAAATTGATATTTAGTTAAATCATTATTAAAATGTTAAAGTAGAGAAATTGTTTACTTGCAAACCACAACAATGTACAAGTTTACTTCTCATTATTTATCATTTACTATTGATACTAAAGGCGATCTTATGACTTAAGGCGCTCCTTTAGATATCGTTCTTTTGTATTGAAATAAGGTTGAAAATGGCGTTACATTTGCTTTTTTTTTAAGTTTTCGCAATTTTTCTTTAATTAAGAAAAACAGACACCATAAAGTTCAATGGGCGTATGAGATTTAAATGTAGGTATAATGTCGCAAATAACGAGCGCACTGAAGTGCCGCGCAGGCCTTTGTGTTTAAAAGTTCTTAGTGGCACTGCAATTGTCATGGGCCGCCGTTATACTTACCATCAAGCAAACGATAACAGAATTGTTCCAGATTAGATAATAGGTTTGGAGAATAATGTGTAACCACTTTCATAGTGGAAACGGAAAAGTAACATTTAATTTTATTTCTACTACCAAAACAAAATCGCTGATGGTTAGTTTCTTATAAACTAGTAAGTCTATAAGTAACGAACAGCTCGTCTCGTTATCAAATAGAATAAAAACATAAAAAGTTACATAAGTCTTAAGATGAACAAATTTTCTTATTTTTTGGTAAAAAAAAAATATGATAGTTTGCGCTCAAAAATATTGAGCATTTCGAGACAAAATAAATTTTTCGAGGTTTTTTTGCGATTTTTACAAGGTTCTGGGCCATTTCTTTATAATATTTTATAGATAAATCTTTTCTATAAACACTTGGCTATACAATTTTTTTATTTGCTTGTAATATCTACGATAACGGAGTTTTGTTCAACACCACTGAGTCATCATTGCTTCTAAAATCACGCCGGTCTTAATTCTCATTTACTTTGTAATTTCAGTAAATGATACAGTAATTTCACTGACTACAAAATATGGAACACCAGAATAAATCTAACAGATTTTAAAGGTAACGAAGAAGGATTTGACTCAGCCATCTCTCGCCTCGTCAGCAATAATCTTAGCAGCGATTAGTCAAAAAGGAGTTAACAGCAACAAATTCCAGGATAATTTGTCAATGAGAATTCATTGTTGTTTGGTTTAGTGTAACCCGAGTAGTGAGACTGATAAATGTCCTTTCAGAGTGGGCCGTCAGTCAAATCGCGGTTGCCTGCCCACAAGATATATTGTGGACCCAGGGAGCGCCCTTGTGGAACGCCTCGGACCCCGTTATTTTAAAATTAACCATTTTGGTAATTATTCGCAACCTAGATCGCCTCACCGCAACGTTTAGGGCAGTATTGCTGTAGAAAAAGGAACCTTCTGTACAAAAATTTAAGTAAGTAAACTAGATTAAGTAGCTCTTTATTGCAACAGACAACGCTAATCACACTAAAATTGAAAAAAAAAAAAACAAAGTAAAATCTAAGACATATTGTAATCAATTTGATCAAAATACGTACGTATAAACTAACTCATGATATGATAAAAGAAATTGTCCATGTCTATATTTTGGTACCTATGCAGAGAAGAGGGAACGCCACTTCACTTCATCCACTTCAAATACGTCTTCGGTCCTAGGTAATGACCAAACATTAAAACTTCAACACAGTAATCCATCAAATAACCGAAAACTCCCAAAACAACGGTAACCAACGTGATTGACACTTCTACGCCTCAAACTGGCCTCAATATTCGCTTTTAATTATTACGTTTCGTACACAATAAAACTATTCAGCACTCAGCTAGTTTGACGTGGGTGCTTTGGGAACGTGTAATTTGGGAATGCTATAACAGTTTTCGAAGCGTTCACGACTTAGGGCGACCGCAGCAAGCATCGTTTGCTCTAACAAGAACAAACAAAGTAATTAAACACATCAAACGGGGTGGAATTGAAGCTGCGAGTCAAAGCCAGTCGCCACTTCAGTGTGGTTCTGGAACGGCAGCGGTCATGACGCAAGATGCATACAGCTCTACAATGTACTATAATCAAAATTTAAGCGCAGTGTATGCCGACTGTATTCACTGTATTAATAAATCGCACCCTTAGTAAAACATCGACCGAACTCAAAATTTGACCAAAATGAGTTATAGTGAAATAGCGACCTAAAACAGCAAGTCCGATAACCTAGTCTAATAAAAAACAACCCTAATTTGAAAATAAGGTATTTTATTTTATTTTATTATTATAAGGATATTTAGTTGTAATTCTACAGCAATTTAAAAAAAATGCTAGTTACACTTCAATTGCCAAAGTGATTTTGGATTAGGTCAGTATTTTATTAAGAGTGCGAAATACAATCGTGATAAAAAATCTCGGTAATGTTGTGTGTTGAAAGCTACATCGCACTGCGTGTAGTGTTAGAATCAAGTTGGCCCTATTTTTGTAAGCTTTTGTATACTGTTATTAAAGTAGTAATAGGTACGTTAGTGGGAGGACTAACTCTTCTGCGAGTGTCCGTCTGGGTTGTTACCACCGCTTTGCTCGTGAAGTCTGCCGCCAAGCAGTAGTGTCCTAGCATTACTGTGTTCCGGTTTGATGAGCAGAGTATCTAGTGAAATTACTGGGCTTATGAGACTTAATACCTAATGTCTCAGGGTAACGAGCGCACTGCAGTGCCGCGCAGGCCTTTGTGTTTCAAAGTTCTGGGTGGCACTGCAATCGTTATGGGCCGGCGTTATGCTTAGACCAGCTCGTCTCGTTACCTAATAACATAAAAAAAAATAACATAATTATCGGAGAGTAACAAAGCTACTTTTTAACCCGGAAAATGCATGGTTGCTTTAGAAATGCAGGTGAAACCGCAGGCACAGCTGGTATTTAATATGAGTACTGTACTAGTATTCGGCACGTGATTATCTTTACCAAAAATCCACGGATCCGATGGCTACAGGACTACGGACCCGTATTGGTTTTGGAACAAGTAGATGTACCTACATCCAATATTGCCCTACAGCGTAATCTCTGGAAGCAAAACGGAACGCAAAAATTACGGACCGGTTATGCACTAAAATAAATTAAAAAACACAACATCGCGAGCCGCATGTGGAAACGAAACGTGACGAAGCTGGCCAGAGTACGTATACGATTAACAAATTAAACTATGTGGCAGAAGGAAGATTAAAGCAAGCAGAAACAGCACTGGGTCACTAATAGCTAAAGCGATTCATGGTCATTCGACGAACTCCACGCCAGACGTTTGGGCGAACAGATCCGCGGAACTAGAAGTACAATTGGACAACCGATTAAATCATCAATCTTTAAACAATACAATAACTCATATTTTTATTTGATTTTAATTTCCACCGACGTACTTATGAAGTAGCAGTATCTACTTACATATACTTTAATGAAAATCAAATACATACATATAAGAAATGTTTAAGAATCGCATTTGCATAATTATTATTATATTTAATCGGTCTGATACAGGGCCACTCGCGGTTGAGCTTGACCATGCGGCAAGGAAGGGATGCTCCAACCAACATTTATTAAGCAATTGAGGTTTTGCAACGTCTTAGACCAACCGCAGGATTCCACCGAGCACCTTACCTGGAACGATAATGATATAATTTAGAGAGTATGTTGCTGGGAAGCTTTCATTCTACCAAGATTTATAAGTGATGCAAAGTGAAATAATGCCAGGGAACTTCCTAAAGGCTATGCCATCCTCGAACCGTCAAAGCGTGTTATTTTTTTCATATTATAATTATAATACTGCCTGATTACTAACCGTCTATGTTTGACGGGTTTATTCCAGAAATCCTCCATGGCCACTCGTGAGGATTTCAGGATTTTTTTCCTAATATCAAAATCAAATCCACACTACTTTCATTCTAGAACTACAATTGAGTCAAGATTTTCTGATCGTCACAAAAAGAGCATCTCATTCTTAGAAGTGTATATGAACTCGATATCATTAGGTCGCGCCACGACACTCACTGACACATCACTAATCTGTATCTGGCTTTAGACTCGTCTCTAAATCTTAGCATTATCCTTACCTACAATTTGGTACATTAATGTATGTATAACGTATGTGAAGATAGAACATATTAATTATAATACTGTAACTCTCACCTACTTATTATGCATGTACATACCTATGTCCACGTAATACTACGACCTGTTGCCACCCCGTTCACATTACATCGTATTAAACTGACCATAACTTCCGCATTATGTTAATTGCTTATCGTTGATAATGTCCGTATTACTCTTTATTGGCCGAATCCTGGCTCCATTAGCCTAATCGGAAATGCATATTAAAATGATTATTGGTCGACGTTTATATGAAGATATTTATTTACAATATAATGCGTTTGCGATTACCGTATATATATTTTTTGATTTTGTACTATTACAGTCAAGCATTAGCTCATCTATGTCTATACACCTATAGGTACCGGAGGTACTATACTAGTCTGTGCTAAGTACCGACACGAAGGTAAAAAGGTAAAAGGAAAAGACGAAGTAGCAGGAAAGAGGAAACACTACTTTATTACATGCTCTAGTCTTTACATATTATAATAAGCACGTTTTTTTATTTTCACCAAAAAGCCTAGGTATATACCGTTTTGGAGTTGTGTGCCTTTGCTTTTGATTTGCCGGATACTGTTGTTTTTTTTTTTTAAACTGAATAGGCTTGTGTTTGTGTTTGCGTTTGACCACAATCTTACCTTCTGGCATGACCAAATTAACGTACCATTTTGCACTTCCAGCTGATTACACTTTCGATATGTAACACAACCATACCCCCTATCCTTTAGCAATCATTAAATTCTCTCTAATTCAAATTCAAAATTCTTCAGGAGTGCATGTGTAAGTTAAATTACTCTAGGTTCCCGTTTCATTTATACAATCATTCTAGAACAAGGGTACCTAAGGATCTTGCATTTTTAGTGTATTTCCGTTTTTTCATTTGGACATATCTAAGAGCAAAAAACGTGGTAGATAACATATTAATTGTAAGGAATATAATAATTCTCCACGCGAATCCAACTCACACTTGTTTTGTTTTTACAATACTTCCAATAAATTAACAATTATTATCCTTCTCAAAACTGTATAAAATTTTGACATAAGGAAGCTTGAGTCCACTCTTATATTCATCTCTGAATTAGCCTTACCTACTACTAAAGTAGTCCCGAATGGCTCTTGAAAAGTTTGCTTTTAAGCAGAACATTTTGGACCTACAAAGTGTTCAAGAAAATAATGGGACTTAGAAATATTCAAGAACAAATGAAGCCTTTCACTCATCACCATCTCTCATCCTGTATCTGTGTGTAAACCATTGCCTCTCTCATGCCATTTACCTCCCTTATTACCTTGTTCTAGTAACCGTTTACAGAAAAAAAACTCCATAACATTTTATCTACAGGCACCGCATGAAGGAAAATGCACGTACCACGAAAACGTGTAAAGACGTAATTACAAATAACGAGCGAGCGGCGAGCGATAGGTATATTTTATCGGATTACATGAACAGTCGAGCACAAAAGTCATGTCATTAATTGAATTATTACTGTGTAAAAATGTACATGGTAAAACCAAGTTTGTAATTGTACAAACATGGTTTTACCATGTATCGAATCAGGAATCGAAGTGACCAAAATGCAAAAAAGTAATTGTACTTTTTTGCATTTTGGTCACTTCGATTCCTGTTTGTTTCTCTGTTATTAGAGACAGATCTGGCAACGGATCTTTCGCCCGCTTCTTATCTAATTATGCTAGCATTTAGCACAGACCTTGGGTTTACAAAACAGTACATACATTATAGTCAATAAAAAATCTTGTTTCAAAAAAACTTAACGAGATATTATTTTAGTACAAGCTCCATAATATTATATTGAATATAATAATCTTTTGTTTTCAGGCCTATAATGCGTGGCAGTCGAGGAATATGCCACGAATAAGCGCATAAAGATGCGACTGAAGAGACTGAGAAGCAAAGTATGATCAACAATAAACAATAAATAAGTTTTTTAAATACAAATAGATCTACTTGACTACAAACTCGCCTCATGGAACGCCAAAATGTGATCAAAGTGGTTGCATGTCGATTTAGTATAAATCTATTCACTCTTTCTCGCTTTGAGGATACCTACTTTGATTGAGTTAGTTATATTGGGTAGAATTCGAACAAACAAATTTTGAAACTTAACGGTATTTTTAACGTGCGCTTTTACTTACTAACTGAGACTTCTCGTTTTGAAATACATACATGGTTTTGTTGGCAAATTAACTCGTACAATATCAGATTGCTTGCAATTTATTCAGACTACTAAGAGGAAAACTTAAAAGTAGTTACTTAATCCAATCCGCCTTTGAATTAATATTATTATCCCCATCTCTTTCCATAGGTGTCGTAAGAACAGGCTATGGAAATATGCAGGTAGTGGGCAGCATAATTCTCCCAGATCATGAATATAATCTGGATTATGTTCATGGTCTAGGAGAATTGGGATAGTATACAGGTATATACTGCGATCACCAAGACGCCTGCTTGCCAATCGTGGTGAATTATGGCACAATATCTTTCACTGGGGAAGGGAGGCCAATGTTCAGCAGTAGACGTTTTCGGGTTGATGATGATGAACTAGATCACAACAGCATGAAAGAAGACTTTATAACACATGAGTATCTTTGGTTTGTGTTTTAATAACACGTTTTAGTACAAAAATAATATGGACCGAGCCCCGCATAGGAAGGACACTAGGCACTTTTCCATTAGATTGTACGTTATTATCTTTAGACCAATGTTCGTTCAAGAATGCTGAAGATTAATTAACAGTACACGCTTCATAACAACTATGTTACGATTAGATAGTGCGGCTAAGTTAGGATGTGTGGAAATTAGCAATAAGCCGCTTGCCAAATTAGAGCTTTACCAATATTAGATCTGGTAACAGTGCTTTAACTTATATAAGTTATACTGGTATTATACGTGATGAATTAGTGCGAAATTTCGCCTTCATGGGGGGGCCGATGTTAAGCAGTGAACATTTTCCGGCTAATGATGATTATGATGATACAAGTAATTGCTATATGATTTTCGTGTTATCCCACTCACAATACTTTATCTTAAAACTTTTTTAATATTCTTAAATAGGTAGGTACCCATGAGTACATCTTACTATGCAGTCTAGCGGGTCATTTATCTGGCAGAAAATATAGTATTTGCCCGTAAAAAAATATTACTTCTAAATATTATTTATCTTAAACGAAGGCTGAACGAATAACATGCAATTTTTTTAACTCTCTCTGGGTTCAAACTAATCAATAGTTAGTATAAATTTGATGTGAATAAAGTGTGAATATAGGTGATTGTATGTATACATATACGCTAAGACTGATTCTGATTAAAATCAGTCGTAAAGTGTTGGTCCCTCACATAACAATATAGGTAGCTCAGCCATATCGACTTAGACCACAACGCTGAATGTGGGTTTAAAAATAAACTGTTTATCGTTTCTCTTTCCATCGTGCTTACGGGTAAGCTTTTCCCAGGGTTGTCGAAAGCTGTATATTATTGCGATAATATTATACGCTCTGTCAATTATTGGTTATACCGACTGATTGCAGGGCTGAATTTATGACTTTGCTTTAAGCCTTTATTCAAGACTAGCTGCTGCCCGCGGTTTCACCTGCACGGAGTTATTGGATTTCATGGGTTTTATTTTTTGCGCGGAACCCTAATTCTTTTTCCAAAATGAAAGTAGTCTTATAACATCAGCTATCTGCCAATGAAAGTCCCGTCAAGATCGGTCCAGCCGTTTCGGAGATTACCTGGAAGAAACAGACAGACAGAAAGACAAAAATTTAAAAAATTGGGTTTTTGTTGTAGGTACCGTATATACTTCCATATATGCAGTTAGTAAAAAGCTGTTATTTTGACATTACAAACAGACACTTCAATTTTATTTATTTATATGTATAGATGTATAAATAAACTCTTACCTGATAAAGTCTAAAAAATGCCCTATTTTTCACTTTTCCTTAAATAATAAAAATAAAATAGTTACGTTCTCGAACCAGTTATTTATTTATTTAAAAACTTACTTACAACAGACCTAAAAATGGACTAATCGTTCCAAGCCAAATACAGATATTTTTATATATCACCGTTGGCAATGTGGCAGCAATTATATTTTTCAACTGAAAAGAGCATGGTTACATTCATGTAGTATTAAGCAAGTTATAGTACTCGCCAATCAAAATAGTTACTTTTAAAAAAAAACGCCATTCATCACGTTACACTTTCATGAAGACTAAATTTATTGTGACCACCCTGGAGTACCTTTTCAGATAAAAAGTATTATGAATAAATATTGACGTGTTAACCCTGCCTTATCTTCCACCCCGCGGCGATCGCTTTGTGCGCCTTTGTAAGGCCTTTGATTGGCAGACGACAATCCAAAAATGGTTACAAACAGCGAATTTATTGACGTCAAACGATATTTTTTAGATATCAAATTTCGCATTTTATTATCTTAAAGTCGTAAATGTTCGTCGGAAAGTTGTGAAGTGTCTATCCAGAACTTTTGTAATAACCAGGTGTGTTAAGGCAAAAAGTCTACGTAACTGACGAAAATATACAAGAACTTTGTTTTCATTATTTAAAATACCTTGCCTTAACAACCTGTTGTTTGTTGGCTGAGATTTCTAGAGCCAAATGCGGTTCCTTTATTGCGAATTGAGTAGGCATCTAAGTTTGTTTATTAGTTTTTTTTTATTTTGCGTGATGGTAAGCATAACTTGCATATTACAATTGCCGTGCCACACAGTACTTTGAACACAAAGGGCTTTATTGGACTGTAGTGCGTTCCTTACTCTGACATCAGGTGAATACCACATGAAAATGATTAAAAAAATGCGAAAAACAGATCAATAATATTTGACAACAATATTAAATTAATATGACGTTCTTATTATTTTTAATTCTAGCTGTTATTTTTTAAATCATATTGAGGTATTATAGGGCCAATTAATTTATTTGAAGTAAATTTCATTAGGTATAGATCCATTGAGACGAAATACTTTTAAAATTTACCTAAAGGGTTCCTTCCTACAGCAAGAAACGAAGCCTATAACATATCAAATTTTTAAACTCTTCCGTCTGAACACCCAAGAATACAAAAAATTAAGATTGAGTAGACTAAGACAGAAGAGGGGCAGAGTCATACATCACCACTTCATTGTACAAAAAGGATAATTGTTTCCCTAGACTTTGTTAAGAGCTTTAGAAAATACAGGGGAATTATTTAAAGACGGTTTAAATATGCTAAAGGGTGAGGCTGCGGGCACGCGCGAGTCCGAGAGACCGCTGACACGGTTTCTGACTAATGTCCAGCATTTATAACCCTTGTAATTAATTGTTTGCATGTCCGAAGAAACGTCCCATCTCGTGGATACACCCTGTATTGTTTATATAACGTACTAAAGTGTAGCAATTTAAATTAGTTTAAGAATGAGGTTAAGCGTGTTAGGATTGCTTTTGAGAATAACTTGCATGCGATAGCCGCACATTGGGCCGCCGAAAGTGGCAAGTCGCAACCACCTGCGGACAAGATATTCCATACACTTTGAATGGCATCGGCGCAAACTGAAGGTTCGAGTGGCTGCGACCGAGCTACAAGTTGAGGCGGTGGCCGCGTTTGTGGCTCGCCTCCGACACGCCAGTACCAGACCAATAACACCAGTTCCTCCGAGATAATAAATCTTAGAAATAGCGAGAGAACAAAAGCTCCTTCTTATCTCTGTGGTTTGTGGATACCAGTTGCTGTGATTGGAGGCCGCACCTAGCCACTGGTGGCTGCGTCTAGTGTCCGAGTTCGGTGGCCCAATGTGCGGCACCACTTTTTGTCCTGATGTAGTAAAACCAGAAATAATTAAATTCCATAGTAGCTACTGCCAACTCCCAAGTGCTCAGTGATTGTAAGGTCTACCACCGATCTGTAGATAGATTGTTCAAATACTAGAACGAGCTAAGATTTTTCGTGAAAAAAAAACTTTTGGTGAAGGAAATAGGACGGCGCGGTGGTAGGGAATTTTCTAGCGTTAGCCTGGCTTGGTAGCTAGCCAGGAGAGCTCTAGCTCTCTAGCTGATAACTCTCTCACCAAGCACATAGCGTTTTCCGGCAATTGCACTTTTATTCAATATTTAGCATGCTGACCACCTTTCAATACTTCATCATCCATACAGATAAATAAAATTGAAGTGTCTGTTTGTAATATCAAAATAACAGCTTTTTAGTAAATGCATATGAAAGTATATACGGTACCTACAACAAAACAACCATTTTTAAAATTTTTGTCTGTCTGTCTGTCTGTCTGTTTGTTCCGGGTAATCTCCGAAACGGCTGGCCCGATATTTACGGGACTTTCACTGGCAGATAGCTGATGTTACAAGGAGTAACATAGGCTACTTTAATTTTATAAAAATAATTAGGGTTCCGCGCAAAAAATTAATAACCATGTAACCCAAAATCTCCACGTGGGTGAAACCGCGGGGCAGCAGCTATTTAAAATAAGATGAGAAAGTGTTCAAACGTTTATTTTATCTTGAATAAAAGGATTTATTTTCGAATCCACGCAATATTTTATAATCACTTAACTGCTTTTAAAAATATTATGAAAGATCACTTGACTCACAAAGAGCGCCCCACTCGAAAAATGCGATCGGAAAACATAAAACAATCAAGCACGGTTTGTAAAACACGACCGATGTAATTCTGTCCACTCAGTGGGGATGTTCACCCTATTGGCCCAGTAGAAGTGCCCTCAAGCGATATGGATCGTAAAATATACGACGCTTCAATATATGGGCGAGAGCAGTCTTTACTGCCCACTTAGAAAAAGAATGTTGGCTTAATTCAGCACGTCGTTTTGCCCTCTTCGCCCCTCATAAATATAAGCGATGAATCGAACGATTTGATGGCGGTGCTCTTGGACGGGAACATAGGGATAATTAGCTTTTAGCTCTACCTGGTGCTTCAACCTTCGTGGGTTATTCAAAAACGAGAAAAATGTACACGGACGTTTCACCATCTATACAAACAAATAAAATTGAAGTGTCTGTTTGTTATATCAAAATAACAGCTATTTACCAAATGCATATGAAAGTACCTATGCATTACCTATCACAAAACAACAATTTTTAAAAAATTTGACTGTCTGTCTGTGTGTCTGTTTGTTCCGGGTAATCTCCGAAACGGCTGATCCGATTTTGACGGGACTTTCACTGGCAGATAGCTGATGTTACAAGGAGTAACTTAGGTTACTTTTATTTTAGAAAAAGAATTAGGGTTCCGTGCAAAAAAATAAAAACCATAAAATCCAATATTACCGCGCGGGTGAAACCGCGGGCAGCAGCTAGTATTTTATATAATGTTTTTACGCTCTTTGGTAACGAGACGAGCTGGTCGTTTGCCTGACGGTAAGCATAACGCCGGCCTATAACAATTGCAGTGCCACTCAGAACTTTGAAACACAAAGGCCTGCGAGGCACTGCAGTACGCTCGTTACCCTGAGACTACGCCCAGTAATTTCATTGACTACCTAGTAGGTAGGTACATGATCCTGACCACAGATTATTAGGATTTATAGTCTTTGATCCTGACAATACGTGGCACGCGCAACGGATCTAGGCCGACGTACAGTTAGCGAAAGGGTGTGAATCTCAGCCTTTCATCAGATCGTTTTCCACTTTTACACGTGTGATAAGTGACAAAGTGATAATACACAACATCTAGAATGGGAATGGGTTCAAGTGCCAGCCGAAACATATCAATAATGTTTAGTGATAGGGTTTACAGTATGATGACGGTGGCTAGCCAGGTGAGCAATACAAAATGCCCTACCAACATTCAATGATTCCATCTCGATGCTTTTCTTTAGCGAAAGCTCAAGCTTTAACGACAGGATTTAACGACCGACCTATATAGCATTTACTATTAGATATTATACAACCTGAGTTTAAATTGGTATGTTGGTATGAAGAAAAGGCATTTAAGGGCAACCCTAGACCAGCTGAGTCACTTGAACTATCTTGAACATTGTTAAATGAACAGAAACAGTCGCGCACTTTCCGTTTGACTTTCTTTTTCTTCTTTTTTTGGCGTACCTATGGTGTTTTTCCAAGGGAGGTTCTCAAAACTTGTCAATAACCATGTTTCTAATCACCATCTTCCAGGATAATATATCAATTCAAACTCACCCTTTATTTACCACTCTTAAATATTAATATTATATACTTCACTATCATATATTATATAAAAAATAAATAAATAAACGCTTACACTCATACCCCCCGCACTAGGATTCCCTCTGTCGCAGGTGGCATGGACACACACAAATACACATCACAAACATCCAAGACCCGAGAACAAACTTTATGCTTACACAAAATCTGCCCCGGCCGGGAATCGAACCCGGGACCCCTCGCTTTGCAGGCAGGGTTACTACCAACATAGCTACGGAGCCGTCATTATACCATTGACTATTACATCATCGCTTAATTTCGATTCTTTTGTTTTGTTTTGTGATTTAGAACAAACTTTTACGAGGTGGTGGGATTAACGCTTCGGCAACCGTCCCTCTGGGTAGGCACTACCGCTTTGCTTGTGTATAGTCCGCCACCAAGCAGTGGTGTACTGACAGTGAAATTACTGCGCGTACGAGACTTGATACCTGATGTATCAGGGTACAGAGGCATAGAGTATTTTTGTTTCAAAGTTCAGGATGGTACTGCAATTGTAATGATTAAAATCAGTCGAACTACATTCTCATCTCGTTACCATATGGTAAAAAAAAACTTATAAACTTAAATCAACATAATATTACAAATCCATACAGCCAATGATTGCCTTCAGCATCAAAATAGTATTCGGCACACGTCATCGGTTTCCTGTCGAGGTGCCAAATGTAACAATGAGCAAACACGGGTGGTGCACATAAAGGTACAGCGGGAGTAGTGACGCAATGAAAGTCGCCACGCCGGAGGAAACCACAAGGACCTTATTAGTACGAGGTGCAAAAAAATCCAATTTTTTCTTTTTTAATGTTCATACGGCATATTAGAAAAAAACAAATTTTTGGTAAATAAATGCTACGCAAATACTATAAAATAATTAGTATATCTTGAGTAACGAAAGGTGGTTCGATGACCTGATCAAAAACATGGGGAGCCTTTGTATGCAAGAGGCGAGTAGCCGATCCAAATGGCGTTCTATGAGGAGGCGTATATCGAGCACTGGATGTCTTCCGGCTGATGATGATGACGATGATGATGAACAAAAGTTAAGGCGCGTTAAAACCTAATATATTGATACATTTTAAATTAACAATAGAGGCTTCTTCATTAAAACCACTTAAATTATGTCTAACTAAGATTTGAGAAAATGGACAATTTCAGGCAATATTGCACGCCTCTTGTATATAATAATTGTAGATATTAATATTCCCAATGTTCTAGCTATTAATAAAAATGGATTAATATTATATAAAATACTAGCATCCGCCCGCATCATATAAAAATATTTTAAGTAATGCAGAGCTATTCGTTTCTTTTTTCTGGAATCACAAAAAAAAAATAGATATTATTTTACAACCAACACATATAGAATTACTATTAAAATAAGTTGTATTTAGTTAGTGTTTATGGAAGTAAATGACAGAAAAGCAATTGTATTTTTCGATGCTATCCAAAACTTCACACAAGTACATAGGTACTTAATTGAGTAACTAGCGTGGAGTTGTTGTTGGTATCATCAAGTGATTCAAGTGTATAATCTCTCAGTTCACTCAACGTGAACAAAATTATTTCATAAATATATTTTATTGAAATTGTAACCGCGTCCTTAGATTATTTTTGGTCCTCATCAAAACTTTGTTGTTGAAACACCACAACGTTTTTACTGTCTTTTACTCCAGATGCATGCAGTGCGTCCAACATGCGAATGATATTTTTGATCTCTAACAAATCTGTGCATGAAAAATATACAAAAATAATTTACTACAGAATCTTTTAGTTATTAACGTATACCGTATACTTTTGTTTCTGAATTAAATTCAGGGCCGCAACCAATTACACAAATTAATAATTGTATAGTACAAAATTATACTTTAAAAAATGTATCCAGGTAATTCTTAAGCTATCTTTTTTGCTACCAGTCCTGTGATCGGTGGCGAGGCTTAAAAGCTTCAGTACAAAAGGAAACACGCATCCGGTCTTGAGCCTTTTGTGAGTGACGACATGAGAAAACTACTCTAGCAAAGTCCAAGCTTATTGCTTTACACAATATTTGGCTCTTTCGTGTGTGAACGGGGCATGAATATTTACACAATAGGGCTATTTTCAAATGGTATTTTTCGTTATTCGTAGTTACTCTGTCTAATACTAGTATTAGATGTGCGTTAAATGAAAACAATTCCATATTATATGAATGGCCACTGAAATAAAGGAACAAAATTTAGAAACACATACAAAAGCGAAGCAAATATAAACCAAATTAAATAATCATTAGACAATCCAACGTGCCCATTGAACATGAAATGGTCCACATATTTACAAAACTCGACCTCATATAAGTAGAAATTCATTTCAAAGGAATTTCTAAACAACGGAATCCCGAGTTCCCAATGGCATTTCAACAAAGCCTGGAAGTTGTAGAGGTATTCGAAATTGTTTACAAAATTCAATCCTAAAGCTTCGAGCCAGATTAAATCTAATTTCAACTTGAAGGTAAGTCTGAAATAAGTCTTCATAAAACCGGAACCCTTTGATTTAACCCTTCCTGGAGTCGGGCCTGCTGATTGCCCGAAAGTTAGTCCCGGTTGTATTTGGCGCTGTCTTTTTCCGTTGAAAAAAACAAATCGAAAACAAGCGAGTAAGTAATGGCTTAAAAGTGACTTCTGGGATTCGCGACCCTGCTTGTCGCCGCGAGGGGTCGGGCGCGCACGACTCGACTCGAGTCGTCTTAGCGGAGCGATTACACGCCGCTACTCTCGTAATCACTTCTTCGGCTTCGCTCCGACGTTTTCCTTGATTTTTATTAGGCTTGATGTTTGTAATGGAGTCCTGTTTGCCGTTTACATCCATAATGATATTGCTTGACAAGACGGATGTTTTTAAATCCAACAGGATAACGAAGTAAAAGTTCAAACGTTGCAAACGCGGTCACCGTTTTTAAAGGTAACCTTTAACTCTGGCTATTTTATTAATTTTAATGAGCTAAGGACCTAATTATTTGTAGAAGCTATTTTTACAATCGCGACAAGGTTACCACAAAGCTAGCCGCTTTTCCCGAAGGGGCGTTCATTTTTGTAACGCTTCATTTGCAACAGAACTTTTAAGTAGTTGTAGCAACGCTCCCGCTCCGCGTATTTCCTCAAACAAATACCTACTTTAAGGCGGCCGTCCTTTACAAATTTATCCGGGAAACTACTTTAAAAAAAGTCAAAGTTGTATCGGCGAATAAGGCTAAATAAAATACAGCGGCGATCAATAATAAACCTCGAAGTGGAGTCTGGAGCTAATAATTCGAGAACGCTTGTTGGAAAATTGCACCGACATAAATATTTGCGGAGAGAGATCGTATTTTTCAGTTGGACGCCGACAATGTTCTAAGCATCGGAGTTATGAATCTAAACCGGCGCAAAGTGCTGCCAGCCGGAACCGGAAAGGATCCGGCAATTGACGCCGGCGTCCCGCGGAGCGCCAGCAACGCTGCTCTATGATCGTGCCGTATTTTCAGAGGGAAATTTGACACGCCTTTTATGAGACATCTTCTTTGCGGACAGATTTTTCAATTTAAAAAGCAGTAAAACTTCGACTTATATTCTAGTTTTTAATAACTTATAGCTGATATTTGGATATAAGCTTTAGGCACAGACCTAAACAACAACTTCAACTCTTTATTTTCTAGCTTCTGTGGAATGTTATGCCATAATTTCGTCAATGTCATGTAGGTAACGTGATAGACGATAAAGGAGATTCAGTGTTTGGAGATAATAATTTGGCCGATGAATATGAGAGCTAGGTATGAATTTTACATCTTAAATAAAATACATAACAAATATGAATACACTATCTACCTACTTACTATACATTAATAACATGAATATATACTTATGGATCGTGGATGAGAATCTATGTACCTACATCTGAAATACAATTTAATATCTACACAAAATATTAACAAATGGATTAAAAACAAGAGCGAGAAGAAAGCACAGGCCTAAAATTACGCTAGCTATCTGAGTAGATACTTGTAAAAATGTCACAAATGTCACAACGGTTTCAAATGTAAATGATGAATCCATCAATAAAGAAACGTATTTGACGTATTTCAACAAGAATAAACACATACAAATAAATGAAATACGTACATACGATAGTGCATCAAATATGGACCATCAAGTTATGAAACAAGATATACTTCAAAATTCAAAACAAAGTCACATCGCGCAGTTTCTTGATATCTTTCGAGACAGCATAGTCATTTCCACGTAGAGTCGTAAAGTAAAACGTCGAGTGGGGAACAAAACAAGGCGACTCGGCTGATTTCCTGTTGTACTCCGATACTTTACCTCGTGACGCATTCGAGAATCGCTTTCAGCTTAATGCCGGGTTTACGTGCATCGACAATAGGCAATTTTACTGCTCTCGCCGCAGAAATGCTCGCTCGAATAAAATATGCATAATAATGTGGCTTGTTGGCCTGAACTATTCCTAAGGTACGTAAGGCTCAGCGTCGGATAAATGGTGAAGTGTTGAATGGGCGAGATTAACTTCCGTGGTTAAATGATTTATAGGTGAGCGCTGTGTGCGTATAACCTGCCTTGCTTTTACTCGCGTATTAAAAGTGAACAAGTATTGAAGATTACATTTTTTGAGGATGGGTAATTTTTTTAATTATGAATTTCATTTCATAAGGTACTGATAAATCATTCCTTGCTTATGGTGTCCGTTTCTATAGTAAAATTCCTAAAGCATTCACTGAATTCCCACAAGGAAAGTTTAAACTTATATAGGTAGTTAATAATGTATTCATTAAAAAAGCGGATTATGAAGATGACAACGATGCATGGAGGCAAGCAGCTCCTGGCGACCACTGTAATACTTAGTCTTCAATTTTAAACATTATTGTTAGCATTAGAATCACTGTAAATACTATTTTTAATTTAAAAAATGCCGTCGAATTTCTTGCTCTTCTTTTTGATCGGCCTATATCAATTTGGAACGGGCACTTATTATATATTTTAATTTTCATAAGTGCTCCTTTGGGGCCTATTTAAATAAAGCATTTTGAATTTGAATTTGAATATAGTTAGATCACAGTCTTAAATTTCAATATTGTGTTACTATTTTAATAATTATTATCTAATATTAACAAAATTGATATTAACCGTTTCCAAATTTAATTTTATTGTTTGAAATCATGAACTTATTTTTAAAGAAGTATTTCCCGAGTAAGTAGGTACTGTCCTTTTTATTTTTCCCTGAATTAGAGGAATAAGCAGTTCTATTTTTATAAGTCCATGTTTGGGTTAATCATACTCGAGTTTCCTGGATGGGCTTTGCCCCAAAAACTTTCTAATGCAATAATTTATTTATCGCGGGGTGCAAAACTTTGACTCGAATCGTGTAACCAGAAGAAGCTAGAGTGTCCAGTCAATAATATAATTGATGAGCTAAGACGTAGCTGCAGGCCTTCTAAGAAAAAAATAAACAAGGAAAAATTATTGTCTAAGGTCTTGGAACAAGTTGATGTACTTAACAAAAGTTACATCAAAAACACGTCTGCCCTAACCAGTGTCACTCGGGATGATGTAAGGATTCTAATGATACTACATAGATCCAAATCTGTTCATTTAAAAGTTATGGTATAATAAAGAAACTCACATACATACATGAACCCTAAAAAAAATTACACTTTTTATTGTGCAGTCGCGTAAATAATTTTTATGATTGTTTGGCAGCTCGATGTCTCGATATCAAATAGAATAAAAAGAATATTTGAAATTAGCAAACTACACAAAACTGGCAAGAACAGAAGAAAAAAACTACCAACAGCAACCAATTAACCTGAGGGTCACTCTCACTTTGAACCGGGTTCAGCCAAGTTTATTTATCCGGCTGGCTTTGAAACCGGATTGCAGATCTGATGCACCGGTAATAGTAGACTGTTTAAATAGTAGGTATTTGTGAGTTTGTGGAACCAATTTCAACGCTTTCACTTTGTGAATAATTCTGCTTTTTCCTATTTTTCATTTCGGCATAGGCATTTTTGCCATGTTATGAAAATAGTTACTGAACCAGGGCATGCCATAACCAAACATTTAACTACAATTTTTTAAAGCATATATTTACAATTTTGTTTAAATTGGTATGTTATAAAGAAATATTTTATAATTTTTTTTAAATTGGTAAGTATATTATTCCGAAAGGGGGTCAATCTACTCCCGGAGGTCAACAACATATTTTGTATTAAGAGTTTTAGAAATTCGGAATTTTTTATTCAAGAAAAGGCATTTAAAGTTTTCGTAAATAATTCTGACCATAAGTGACGATGTGAACATGGTTATCTTATTTTTTTTTTGTTTTTTATGTTATTAAGTAACGAGACGAGCTGGTCGTTTGCCTGATGGTAAGCATAACGCCGGCCCATAACGATTGCAGTGCCACCCAGAACTTTGAAACACAAAGGCCTGCGCGGCACTGCAGTGCGCTCGTTACCCTGAGACATTAGGTATTAAGTCTCATAAGCCCAGTAATTTCACTGGATACTCTGCTCATCAAACCGGAACACAGTAATGCTTGCACACTACTGCTTGGCGGCAGACTTCACGAGCAAAGCGGTGGTAACAACCCAGACGGACACTCGCAGAAGAGTTAGTCCTCCCACTAACAATCTTAAAATAGAACTGGTTTAAGAACCAGCTACTTATGGCTTCAGCTCAGAACACAGTCATAAACGCTTGGGATAGATTTTTTAACGCGAAGCTAGTAGCTAGTCAGGCGAGGACCATCAACCAGAAAACTAATATTAATATTTAGTTTTCGGGGCTATAAGCCATGGTTGATACATTGGGAATGAAGCCGCGCCATTGGCCGATAGTTTAACAGTGGGTTAACAGTGACCGATTTTACCTAAACAACCAATCACGTCGCTCCACTTCTGATCTGTCCAAATCCTCTATACAAAGATGTACCGTATGTGATGTATATATTGGGTTCACCCGCGTAAGATAGAACTAATTAGCTAACTTTTAATGAAGCCAAGTTCCCAAAATCACGCAATATTACTTTCCTAGGCACGTAGGCGTTAAACCTGCAAACAAATCAAACGAGAGGTAACGCGGACGTGAAGGGGGTGACGATGGGCCCCGGGGCGATTTAAGTCAGGATTAATAAATAGGTGGCTAATATTTTACTTTGGCTGTTTTTTTAAATTTCGTATGGTTTGTATATTCAGCCAGTGTCTAGTGATCTAGTAAAACTGCATCTTGTCTATGAATAAAACAAAATATTATAATGAAGCATAGACGATTGAGAGCTATCGGCCTATCGGCTAAAAATGATTAAAGAAAAGTAGAGGATATGAACAAAACGTACGTACCTACCTATTGCGCGCTGAAACAGAAACAAAAATGGCGTCAAATATCGAGCCACAGCTCTTCACACAGCACTTTGGCATGGTAGCCTGTATCAAATGCAACTTCTCACTTGCATTAATAGTTATATAGAACAATTTTTTATATAATAACACGTTAATTTAGTAGCGCGATTGAATTCAATGACACTTCAAATACTCGCTCTGGACTGGAAAACAAAATGTCAGCCTTGAAAAATTTGCCGATGGGCGGGACATATGTGACGTCATTAATTGTATGGATATCTAGAACACAATATTTCCATAGATAATTATGCCCACTCTATCTAGAATTTAGAAAATATTCTAAATTCGAACCGTTTTTTATTTTTGTGTAGATTTTTTACAGGTCGATGATAGATGTTGGCATTGGACAGCTATCTATATGGTATTGATGCAATATTAACTCATTTTTAACAACAAAATATTTTTAAGCAACAAACCGGACCTGATGCGAAGCGTCAAGCCTGGTCATAACAAATGCCATTACAACAAAAGTTTAGGTACCTATCTGTTTACAGTTTTCGCCCCAAGGACCACCCGCATCGCTCTTCAATAAGCACGTAACTACAAGCTAATACAAACCAAAACAGAATTAATGTGATATATAAAAATAGCTGCAATAAGCTGGACGAAAAATGTAGAGCTGGCATGAAAAACTCAAGTAAAAAAAGTTTTAAGTTTCACTTCAATGGGTATGCAATAAATTTTAATTGTAAGAGACTTGAACTCCAGACGTCCAGTCATCCACACCATTAGGTGGTAGGTATACTTGAAAACTATTTGGAAAACCGCAGCCGTTCTTTAATCACCTACGTACCATAGTACGTTCAAATGAAAGAATATCGTAAAACATCGTTGGCGGCGTAAATACCCCGTTATTTATACGTAGCTTTTGAACGGTGCCCTTTTAACAGCAGTTTTAAGTGCTATCCTATCCCGTGGACGGCAGCACCCTACACGGGATAACAGTAAGGAATCTTACAAAATTTAAACTCCGCAGACGATAGTAAAGACTGCAACGTGTTAAAAATTGTAACTGGTCCGGTAGATATGCCATACCTACTATTAATAAAAAAAATATTACAGGAATTTTACTTTTCAAAGCTCCAACTGGTAGATTAGGTAGGGTCTACCTTATATTTCTTGTTGTGTTTTTTCTCTACAAGTCATGTGAAAACGAGACAAAAGTAGTTTTCTACTGGAGGTTTGAGATGAGAGATATTGAGATGTAAACGGAAGGGAATTTATGTATGTTCCGGTTACTGAAGTTCTGATACCTGTTCTGATATCTGTTCTGATATCTGGTAGTATTTGACGATGGGTCTTCAAAAATGCTCGAGATTGAGCGTTAGATTGTTGTAATAAGAAGTTTGAGGTGAAGATGGTGTACTGAGCATAGTGATCTATTGCTGTAACAAGCCGCAAGTGATTGGCGATCAGCGAATGGTCAAATTATTTTTGTAGCAGCTATGACGGCCACTGATCCATGGGCCAATGGTTCAAATTGTATTATTCAGCTTTTGGTACAGAAAAACATCGTTGTGTACCTAACCCTAGTAATGTACAATAGGGCATTCCCGCCTGCTAAATGCCAACTTCATGATGAAAATCTGACGCTAAGCAGACGTATGGCGATAAGTATCGGTGTGTTCCGACAAATGCATTAATGAGCCCGTCCCATTTTAGGCTAAGCGTATTTACCACCTTAAATCACATCGTGGCTTATAATCAGCTGAAATAATTGGTACCTATACCTAGTTATCAAACGCTAATGCATAAAGAAAAAAATTAAAAATAATCTAGAATCAACTTAATACTATATTTTAATACTGAAGCTCTAATACATGCTACTGTCAATGCCCAATTGGAGGCTGTGCATTTTTACAGAGCAAAAACATAGGTCCCCTTGATGGTCCCAGCTTAAATATCAAGAAGTTGCTTCCTCGCCGCCAACAAAATGTCTCGTATTATTGTCGTGTTATACTTTCGTACTTAACGTCGGGAGTGGCAAGTGTCTCCGAAGTCGGTGCTTCCGTTGTTTCGCAAACTTTTAACGAGTTTGTTGGACACGGGCGGCGACTGCGACCGAGACTGCACATATGTTACACGCGCTGTATCTAAACAACATAATAAGAACTTGTCGAGGCTTGTTCAGAAAATGAAAGAATGTATTGTTATCAAATATACTTATAGTTGCTAAGAATACATTATTCTTATTTAAATCATTTTAATTAAATAGATTCAAGCTACGAAGTAATAAATAATAGATATAGGTACATACTATAAATATATTATGTTATACTACTGCATTATAATTTATTTATGACACCTAAGCGCCACGAATCAGTCCCTACTCAGTCTATTCGACAAGCGCTGGTCTCCCGTTCGCTTGTTACCTTATCCACACGCTAGCGGTTAAAAAACTCCTTTGCGCGCAGATTTCAAAAGATACCTAAACAACCTTTCCGAGCTTTTGAGGTGATAATTATTTCACCTGACTAATTCTTACCTAATCTACTCATTAAGTATCTAGCAATAAGCTATATCGCTCCACGGAATGTAACAATTTCAGCAACAATTCAGACACATAATTTCCAGAACAATAGGTTTAATTTGTCGTTAAATTAAAATTATAAATACCGTGGTACTCACTAACTGCCGTGTATTCCGTTAAGAGGATTCCCAAAGCTGTAAATTGCGTGCGGGAGATATTTACGAGACAGGCTTTCGCGGCATTACAACGACTATGTGCATACATTGTGGGGCGCTTGTTGCAAAAATGCAACATGGCCTGGCGGGCGTTGCATTAACTACGCTAGTTTGGTTAGAGTCAGTACTGTAGGTACAAAAGTAAAGGCTGAATGGAGCTGTGTTTTGAAATTGTAGTTTGGTATGATAGCCAGGATTCCAGTTATCATCCCAGGCGTAGGTACTAATATCTATTCTTTGTCCAAGCGCTTATGTCACGCCGATCGAAGTGTGTAGTGTGTAGTGTGCACATCAGTGTGGTTGTGCGTGCGATGTTGGAGCGTTGGTGAACTGAATTCTGGGACTTTCGGGCAGGAAGTCGGTTCAAGTAATTAACCATACTTCTGAGGTAAGGGGCAGTGTAGACGCTTATGCAAACGTACGTTTGCTTGTCAGTATAACAACGCTTTTGCGTCAAGCGCGGATTTCGTGATACTCGAAAAGCGCACTTGACATAAAAGCGTTGTTATTCTGACAAGCAAACGTACGTTTGCATAAGCGTCTACGGTCTGCATTAGGTAGGACTTATTGCTGTGCTAGAGTGTCTGAATGGATACCATCGCTTAGCTCGTTTAATCTGCTGTCTAGAGTATTACAGTGTGTAACTAAACATTAAAATGTTCAACTTTGAAGGAAAATAGTCAATGAAGTCACGAACTATGTGGGGTCATGTTGTGGGAATCGAACTGCAACTCTTAGGTAGGTATCGCGCTACAAAGAAGTAATAGGTACTAAGATTCAACTCGTAAAAGCTAAAGGACTCAATATTCCCGTTTCACTTAAAGACAATTTAACGAAAATAAAAGCAGGATTGCTTGCATCTCATTTTTTTTCAACTTGTTTAACACTAACCTAAAAACTGCAGAGTTCAGATACTGTCAGCGTGTAAACAGCGACTTTGCACCGTGGACTAGATAACTGCAGTGTTTATTGGACGTGACACTATTTTCAGGTTTTTGTTAGTAGCGCCGGGCCAGTAGCGCTATATTGGCCCATTCCATAGAAAAGATTTCCGTCCTGTGTCTTTGTGATAGTTCCGAGAAAATGGAAACGGGGACACTTCAAACAAGTTTCGTATTTATTAAGAGTGAGAATCGGTGAAAAATACGCTTGCTGGCTTATTATATTTTACCTGCCTTATCCATTGCAGTATTTTTCAGGAAAACGAGAAGGTGTATCTTGAATAAAATTATTTATCTAACACAGAGTTCCTTATTTAGGAAAATTTTTGGTAAAGCTTTTTGACATCGGTAGTACCTATAGTGCCTACCAATTATTAAATATCTAGTTATACTTACCTACATAAGAGTCTTACGCACGCAGTTACTTTGCAGTATTGTATAATTATGTACCTATGTTCGCTAAAATTATATTTTTAGCATAGACAAATATACATAAAGGTCTGTAGTTTTAGATAGACGTTGAAAATATTATAGATAAGTGCAACGCTTCGTCAAAATAGGTACCTAGGTATTTATGCGTACATTTTACATACCTATACCTACCGCTAATCATACTAAACATTAATTTGAAAACATTAACATCTTAGGTAGCTTGGAATAGGTACCTAGTAGGTATTACACTAGGTCTTATTTAAAAAAAACGAAAAGCTTATTTGTGGAGCTGTTTAGATATAAAATACATAAGCCATAGGTACCTACTACCACATAAATACATTTTCGCCTAAACGAATCCTCAAAAAAATGCAACTACCCCTGAACAAAAAAAATAGATTTCTTTGTACATTTTGGTCTCACTGCAGGACTCCGGTCAGCGTAAAAAGGGGAACAAAAACGATTCGGCTAACCGCCAAGCGTTAATAAATTCTTCGAATTTGCCGAGAGAAAAAGTGGAAAACGCAACGTGGAACGGCTGGGGTATGTCGACAGACTGGGCCGGGCATGTGCGTTCACATAATGTGACCGGGCAAAAGTGGAACTAGGTATCTAGGTACTAAGTAGGTACTTCTACTTACCTACTATTAAGTACCTACTAACCATCTATTTAAGACTCGCTACGGCGTGACGGTATCAGGACATAGGTTGTAGACGTGGGTACCTATGTCTGCCTACATATAGGTAATGAGGTTAGAAAAACTTATTCAAAGACTGATTATTATTATTAAACATTTCTATTGTAAGTTCATCTATTGTCGTGTCCTTTCCAAATTAAAATTGCAATTAGGTGAGATAGGAATTCTTGTAGAAGTGGTAACGCCACCAATCAGTAGCCCAGTTATTTCACTGCTAAGTACCTACTCACTGCCACAGTTTTACAATAGAGACTGTGCCACTGCACCCACTTTGCGATTACGTATATCTCTAGTTAGTATATATTAGTTAGGTATAGCCGGATATAGGTAGCGTGGCCTATGCTGGTTGAGTATTCAGCGCCGGACTATAAGAGTATCGGAGGTGCACTCGGAATGATTCCGTGTCAGAAGCGAATATTTTGGTCGTTTATATTTCAATCGCATCCCGCTACGTTTATTGTATACGCTACGTTTATACTATGTTTATGCAGATGAGTTGTCGAATCTACACGGGAAAATTCTCTGAGGGACGAAATGCGATTCCGAAATATAATCAAAAATATTCGTTACCGACACGGGATCATTCCGAGTGAATTAAACCCTTTCCATCCAGCATTAGTGCATCTAGAGTTCCTTGAGTCAGTCACTTTAAAAGTCGGTACCTACTATGGCACGAAATAATCGATCATCGCTCTTTATAATTCCCAGTTTGCAAAGTTTAATGAGACCTGTCAGAATCTGAGCCCCTTTTCTAGCGTTAAAAGATCAAAGATTTCAGAGAGAAGTTATCGAGAGCACTGTACTGATTGACATTCGGAGAAGGGTACCTAGTCTTGATATCGAAGCTATTATTATGTCGCTCTCATAAGGGGTCCGAATCCTACTAGATGCTTGAACATAAAACAAACAACTTGTTGGAACGATAGCTTGGTTGTAGGATATTTTCTAGAGCTTGCTTGACTAGTTGCCATCCTCAAGCTCATGCCAAACACATATCGGTAGTATGTTCGAATAGCCGCACTTGAGGCAGTCCTCCTTATACTACTAGGCTGTGCTATGTACCTTCATTGGTACCACAGCTACTTGAAGCCCTATAGATAAATGGTATTTGCTTCGAAGTGATTCTCGTTATCAACGTGAAGTTTGTACTTTTTTTTATCTACTAAATGCCTTTACTAGCTAATACATAAATAAACACTACATCTAACCTAATATAAAAACAGTTGGATAATCTACAATCCAAATTAGGCCTATTACCTATAGACAATCCAAATGTTCTAGCCCACTACCAGTTGGAACCGTAGCGTAGGTACCCCACACTCGGCGGGCGGCATTGTTAACCGCAAAAAAAAAACAAAAAAAAATTAATAACAATCTAGTTAGATAAGTTACAATTTTACCTAACATAAGGCGCAATGCCTTGCAAATTTTTGCTTTTCTATTATTTATTGATAGCGATAAAATATAAATCGCATCAAAGTGAATAGGTACCGCTGGTCTAGGCTCTTCTGATGAGATGTTACATACTACCTACTGGCCACTGTGGGTACAGAACATAGTAATTGTTACGTTTAAAAATATTTTACGATAGTCTACCTAAAACATAATAAATATTGGTAGGTAAATACGCGCCGTGCGAACATATGATAAAATTAAAACACATACATTTATTTTCAACAAATTACGCGTATAATTCTAATCACAGGTCTATCAAATTACATACATTCAAAATATTCCATCAATCACAATAAAAATGTAGATCTTACCTTAAAAACATTAAAATAATCCTAGTTAGAAATAAAAAGTCAAAGCAAACGTTTTGGTCCGTTACAAATAATTTACAATAATACAAGTATGCTACCTATATCATCAGGAAAATGTGGCTACCTGCAAAGTTTAGAATACTAAATTATTCTAGTCAATTGTTATCATATAAATTGGCAACATAACATATATAAGAGAATTTTAGAAAATCTAATTTAAAAAGGAAAATTTTGAATAAATTCTAAGATTTATTATTAGAACTGTTCAAGTCAACGAAGTTAACAGTTTAGAAGCGCCTGTGTTTCACCTATTTTCTCAAACAGTCCAAACGCATTTGCGAGATTTAACAAACCTCAATTCAATCGATTATAAGTCAGTGAAATTAGCCCCGCAAATATTTGCATCTGCGCAGCATAATAATACACCTTACCTAAACCTAACAAAGTCTAAACTTCACTGTCCTCATAAATTGTTAAAGAAATGCCACGGAATCTGCAATGAAATTTAAACTACGTAATTACGTTTAGTTATACCACAGTATCATTTTCCAAAACAGACGACGCTTTGCCGTGTCATATGCTGTGCATTACATAAATGTCAGTTTATCGGTTTATAGTAAGAATTAATTAGAAATTGTATAGACAGGATGGTCATAAGTTACATAAAACAACATTATAAAGTCGCGTCTTCATTATCATGAGGAGTTATGAATAAAGTTAGTAAAACGAATATCTCACCATCGTACAATAATTACATCTAAAAATTAAAATTATATCTAAATTAAAACTAAGAAAACAAGGCAGGTACCTAAAACAAACCTAACAGAGTTCAGTCAATGTAAGTAAAATACAACATTGGCATCAATGTCCTAACTACTTCATAAATTAAACACACACATTTATCTTAAAGATTTCAGGGGCTTGACTGCAATTTCGCCAGTTCGTACATGACTTCGCTCTTTAACTGGGGCAGGCTTGACACTTTGGCTAGCGTGGTATCTAAGTATTTGTTGTACACTGCCTTGTACTTAGAGTTATCTACATTGACAACGATTCTCGCCAGCTTTCTGATAATGGGTTTGATGTGCTCAAGCGTGTAGCCAGAGTAGTAAGACAGTGTTGGGGTCCAGACATCTTCGAGCTCCTTGCTTGATAGCAGATACAGGGATAGGCAGATGGCTGCAGCCGCGAGTTCTGAAGGGCGGTAATGCGCCATTGAGTATTCGATTAGACTCAAATCGACGAAGTATTTCGCCAGGTGATGATTCTTCGATGTACCGTGCGCCGCTTTCACGAATCTGTAAAATAAATACGGTAAGTACGATTGTTTAGGTAACTTTTTTTTATGCTATTTGGTAACGAGACAAGCTGGTCGTTGGCCTGATTGTAAGCATAACGCCTTGACGATTAATAAAATAGATAATAATATGATCATAGTATGATTTGGGCAGTGGCCCCGCAGCGAAGCAGTATTGTCCTTAACATCCTGAAATAGTATTTTCAAGTCTCAAAAAAGCTCTTAAATATCTCAAGACAAAGCAAGGGTGTTAAACGCCAAAGATTTATACGCCTCTGTAGTTTGTTTTAGTTTAGCAGACCTGATTTTGAAGTACAAAGGGTATTATTTATTGGCTAACTCACTTGCCCATATCCTTATTCACGTTAGAGTTTGGTAAATACATGTATCCATTTAAATGGTTCTTGAAGATTCTTGAGTTTAGTTGAGTATGCCACTGTATAAGTAACAAGAGAAGCATTGGTAACCATTGGTACTTACTATAGTATACATCTTTTATTAATTACCATGAATTTTGCTTGTGTACAATGCAGCAAAAATTTGCATGCATGACAAACTACTAAATACTAATAATAGTATAAAATATATATTACAATAGTAGTAAATTATTAGTATATAAATTTAAACCTTCTCAAAAAGCTGAGCGGTATCGGTCTGGCTAGACAGAACCCTAGCTTCGACATGATGTCCCGTTCGCACTGGAAGACATCCGTTTTGGAGTAAGCCTTGTCTGTGACATAGACAAAGTCTCCGACGTCTGGGGAGTAGATCTCTTCGTATTTGGATGCAATGAACATGGCCGTCACACCGACGAGTTGCAGCTGGTTGCGTTGGACATTCGGCACTGCCTACAATGTTACAAGAAATTGAGAAGTCAGAAGGAATTTACGGGACGAGTTATCTTTACTCTCAAGGTGATCCTGAATATTTGTTATTGAATTTAAATATGATCTAGGTTTATCCCATCATTATCAAGGTCCAATGCACTGTGGTTTCCATTTTTAAATAGAGAAGTATAGAAATTGTGTTTTATACCTGTAAATATCTGTCAATGATTCCCACTGTCAAATGGAATGTCTCGAGCACTAGTGAGAACTGCCTCTGCACCTCTACAAGCCAATCAATCAGAGTTGCTCTCATCTTGCCTGTGATTACACTCTGAAACAAAACAAGGAATGAAAATCTATTACCTACTAACTGAAACAGAGGTTCTATTAGCATTTGAAAGAGAAGGCAATCATGAAGATGCTGATGAGAGAAAGATGCTGCCTATTGCTACCATCACATCAACCTATATCCAATGCACATACTGTGCAGTATAATACAATAATTGCTAAAGTCTAAGCGCAACTGGAATGCTGTGTTGTCTGATTTATATAATAACACTGCAATGCAAGCAGGCTGTAAGGTGAATTACTCAACTATAATAAAATTCAAAAGCATATTTAAATAAACAAGATATATTCAAGATGTGAGAGTGACATACATGTTTGAGATTGTTGCAGAGTTTATACCTAAAAAAAGTGAAGTGGCTGGAGTGAAAGGGCATAAGAGTATTGCACTCTCACACACAAATTCACATTAATTGTATTACTAATGCTTCTAATACAACAGATTACTGGTACAACAAATTACAATCATAAATATGTATTTCATAAACTTACCTGTTTCTTCAAGTGATCAGGTTCCACTGGATACTTTTCTTCCAACTCCGTCAAATATCTATAAATGTCTTTAATATAAATAGACATCAGCAAAGGGCTGTTATTGTCTCCTGCATCAATGTCTTCAATATCGTCTGGTAGCTCAGGTGTTGTGTCAAGAATTGGTCTTGTCAATGGAGCATGTTTTTCTAGCTTAGTGTAGTTAATGATAGATGTAGTCTTCTCATCGAGATTCAGTTTTCCCAAAGACTCTGTTGGTTCTTTAAGTATCGGTTTCAAAGCTTTTAATTCTCTGTTCTCTTTGACTGTGGGTAGCTTATTTGTCTTTTTGGCTTCTGTCTTTTTGGCTTGCACATAAATGTTGATAGATTCTTTTATTTCTGTCGACTTGGTTTCTTTGAGTGCTGCCTGAAATTAGATAATTAATAATAGTGGGTGTTGTATTAGAATTTTATTCATAACAGAATTGTTTCAGAAAAGTAACGGTTAACTTTTGTTTCTACTACCAACACTATTATACTATAAGAAACTTGGTTTAAATGCTTACCATCAGGCAAATGACTAGCTAGTCTCATTATCCAAAAGTATTAAAGAAACTGCTCCTAAACCCTTGCATAATGAGCATGTGGCCCACCTGACAGTAATTACCGTGGTCAACACTGCCAACGGACATCAGAATTACTTGATTGAATCCCAGTGCATGGCATTCCCTTTTCCGAGAGAAACCTCACCCTTATTTAACAGCCTAAATCAAATTTCCACAGAGATTAGGTATGAAGCTTGGTGTAGGTAAGTGGCATAAACGGTTGTGTTCAAATAGATTTTATGCATCAGGATCTTTAGTTATCCATCATGACCCCTGGCAAAATGTGTGATGGATATCTATATTAGTGGAGATTCATTATAAAGGGGGGTTTCAAGTCAAGAAACCAATACATCAAGACTCTCACATAAAAATTCAAGGCTCTAGCAAAAATATGTAAGTCAACCTTACTTAATAGGAAAATTCTTACCCTAGTGCGAGCAACAGCCCTAGCTGCAAGCCCAGCTGTGCTTTCTTCTCGACGCAATGGAGGCCTTGATGATGGCTGAATTGCATTCTTGCCTGCAAGTCCCGTGTCCACCTTGGACTGAACATGGCTGTAGCTGCTGAAATAAAAACAGCATTAGCATCTTTTATGCGTTTTTAAGTTGTAAGATGGTACATGTAAGTAATAAAAAAAACAACCAATGAGAATATACCTATACTAACTATGTTTCAAATCAATGAATGCATATTACATAGATATGTGTACTGTCAAGTGTAAGCATCCTACTTGTTAGTTGTCTGAAAGACGACCACTGAAAATATGGATGAAAAGGCCATTTTTTTCCTAGTAGTAGTGAGGGTAGGCATTGGTTCACACTTTCAACTATTAAATCGCACCTTTTAACAGCTCCACGGCAAAGAGTGGCTTTCTTCTCGAACTCTGCCGCCGCGGCCGCAACTTTGTTAATGTTGACATCGCGCTGAGCTTGAACATTGGTGTTCAAGTCGCCCAATGCACCGCGCAAAGTTAGCCCTTGTTTCTGAGCAGGCAGTACGATATTAGCTTTTCCTTTGCTAACGTACACATTTTCTTGGTCTTGGATCTGCGCCTAGCAGACACAATATGGAAATTTATGAAATGTTTAAAATGCAAAACAAATACGATAAAATATCACACATAACGAAATGGCGGAACTCACCGTTCTGTGTCTTCTAATTTGTACCTCCATTTCTACTTGATTATTTGATCCTCGAGCTCTGAAGGCTTGCGGCAGCAAAGTTTTTGAATATAATTTTGTAATTACATTCCCAGCCGCTGAATATTTTGTCCGATGGCGATTTGCTTGAATTGAATTGCTTTTTCTTTGCACTATGAAGTATGAAGTTTAATTTGCTTGGGCCTGAACTAACGGATGAAATTGAATTTAAATAACAAAGCGTGATTGGTCAAAAAAAATCAGCTGTGAGGTGTGTGATTGGAAGCAAATTAGAAGAAGCATACATACTCTATGGTTAGTATTTGTCAATAGTTCAAGTGCAGTACTTCCCATTATATTTTGCTGTAGTTTGTATTCATTTCTTTGCTATTCTTACAAGATATTTATTTTTCTATTATCTAAATTACTATCGTACTTTAATATTTTTATTTAGATATTTCGTTTCCAGATTATTGACTTAAAAGTTACTGAAAGGGAAGTCGAGTTCATTGAGTTTTAGCCCATAGAAAAAAAAATACAAAGACAACATTCTCGTTATATTGATTGATAATGTTTCTTCACACTACAACGATTATTTGAAATAACCACACACTTTGAATTTTAATCGTTGTGGGTAATAATCGATACCCAATATATTAGAGTCCGAGGCCCGAGCACTGTGAAAAGAAATCGTCGCAAACGTGAAAGCAAAACTTTAAATTGAAATAACCAAAAAACTTTTAAATCATTGTACCGTATCTTGCGTAAAAAAACGTGTCAGCATTTTTTCCGAATTCTTAATACATATTCCAATTTCGATTTTTTTCAAATTCTTATTTTATCCACATTAGGATTATATTTTTCGGATTAGATTATATGAACTATTCTGGACACAAAGTCCAATAAATAAATAGTAACGCATTTTTTTTGATTTTGATGTCATACGTCGGGCCCTTACCACCGTTAACGTGCCGGCTACTTTAGAGCCGAACGGTATTTCACGTTACGATGGTAAGAGGCCTGATGGTATGACATTAATTCCTTGGAGTCGTGGGAGGCCACTGGTGTGGGACGCAACTTGTGTCGACACGCTAGCGCCTTCTCACGTCCAATTGTCATCTAGGGCGGCGGGTTCGGCAGCAGAAGCAGCGGAAATCCTTAAACGGAGGAAATATGCATCCCTTGGTGACGGATACATATTTCTTCCTTTTGGGGTCGAGACAATGGGCCCCTGGGGACCAGACGCGAAGCTGTTTTTTAAGGAGTTGTCCCGACGCTTAGTAGAAGTGACAGGTGACCAACGAGCTGGCGCTTACCTCGGTCAACGTATTAGTTTAGCTATTCAGCGAGGTAATGTCGCCAGCTTTTTGGGCACCCTACCTGCAGAAGGCGACCTTAATGCTGTTTTTTATTTATAAGGTTTTGTTTAATTTTGTTTTTAATTGAAATGTAAATATTTATTAGTATGTACTTATTTGTGAGATTATTTTATTGTTATCGTAATTCCAAAGTAATTTTTTTTGTTTTGATATTGACATTTGGTTGACATTGTCACTTTGTGAAATGTCAAAGTCAATTGAATTTTCGCACAGTGATTTTCTTGCGAAAAATCTAATTAATTTCCGTTCCGTATTTTGGGGAACGTGTGTGTATGTCGTATGATTTCAATTTTATCAGTTGTGGTTTTCTTATCAACAAAAAATTGTGGGATACACTTTTAACACTTGTTACACTTGCTAGTTGTAGTTGGTTTCGTCAACGTTCACCACGAAGTTTATAAAATGTGAGAATAATTCGTTTATATCCATTCGCTAATTTCGTTGTGCGGCGTCGCTAATCAAATTGTTTACCCTTAGTTTTTTCAAGAATGGTGCAGAAAGGGCCACGTCCTTTGGTACTGTGCGGTCCATCAGGATCAGGCAAAAGTACCTTACTGAAGCGACTTCTCAAAGAGTTTCCTGACAGATTCGGATTTAGTGTTTCGCATACTACAAGAGGTCCTCGACCCGGCGAAACCGATGGCGTTCACTACCATTTCAGCACTATAGAACAAATGAGCGCAGCTGTAGCAAAAGGAGAATTCATTGAGACCGCCACTTTCAGTGGTAATATGTATGGAACTAGGTAAGTTTCTATGATATCAAAATTACTTTCCATGAATCAAAGGGAATCTTCGAGTGGCCATGTGCTCGTTGTTTTGAGATCATTGGCACCATTCCAAAATTTAATGTGTCTACTTGTTTGTAGCATCATTGTTTACTTGGTACATTTACTGGATTATTTTGGTTGACAACATGTTTAGATTATATTAGGAAAATACATTGTATTGTGTCTGAAAATGTCTGAAAAACAGGCTTTAAATACAAAACATTTCCTTAAAACCTTAATAAACAATCCTTGTGTACTGAAATTAAATATATTGCAAGTACCTAGATATAATAATTATGCCATGATAATTGTGGATTTGTCATCCATCTTCACAAATTATATCCAACTGACTGGTGGACTAACAACCATCCATTGGGCTTTTCTACTTATATAAATTAATTATCTACATACTCAGTCTGAACAACTATCAAGAAACCAGTTTTGTATAATATATATTTATGCTTGACTGGTACCTATAAGCCATTTTATAATTAAAAAGTAAACTACCAAGTTGTAATTTAATAAAAAAATACTCTATCTATGAAGCTTTCCTACTTCTACATAAATATAAAATTGTAATATTAATTGCAGTAATAATTATCAGCACACTACAGGCTGAAAAAATACCAAGAAAACAATTTTATCTGTATATATGTTTATGCTTGCAGCTTGACCACAAGTTGAAATTATATCGCTAAGTACCAATTGGTGTATTATGGCAGCAAGTCTATTCTATATTATTCTTACTCTTGTTTATAATCTATGAAACTTCTACATTTTTCCAGTAAGAGAGCTGTAGATGAAGTCCGCCGCACTGGCAAGATCTGTGTCTTGGACATTGAAATTGAAGGAGTCAAGCAAGTAAAGCGTACAGACCTCAACCCACTTCTTGTCTTTGTGATGCCACCCTCGATAGAGGAATTGGAACGACGTCTGCGCAACCGCAACACTGAAAGTGAAGAGTCGCTGAAGAAGAGGCTTGAAGTTGCTCGCAGGGAAATCCAATTTGGTAATTAATGTTACTTATATTCACCTCCATCTTTACCATGAGACAAGACTTCTCATTGCTGTTTTTTAAGTACTGTTATATCATATAAAGTAGTACATTTTTTTCTTTTTTTTATACTATTGAGTATCAGATAATAAACCGAGCGGGTTGTTTGGTCTGGTAAGCATAACACTGGCTCATTTTGATAATAATTCAAATGTTCTAGCCCACCACCAGCATCCCCAGCATGTTGGCCCATTGCCTCATTGAAATATTGTAAAGTTGTTTACATAATAAAATCAATAAAATTTTGGACTTGACTTACGCCAATGTAGTAGGAAATAGGTGATATAATTTTATCTGCTCCAATTAATTTTCGTACTTCATTATCATTTTTGGAAACCGCAGTCACCACATGTTGGCCTTCATGAGATTTTTTACAGAGATACTCCCAAGTTCCCATGAGGACACCACATGGAAATTCCTACATACTTATAAGTAGGTACAATACAATTATTGAAAAAAGGCTCTTTAGGTGATTTAGGTAACTAAAATGTATCACAGCATGTTCTCAAGTTTACTTCAGTAAACTTTACTTTAGAAGGATTTTTAAGCCGTTATTGTGCCTATTCTTTGTTGTAATTCAACAGTCCTTAAGGCATTTGAGAAGACTTCAGGTGGTTTAAAAATGCTGACACCAAGGTGGCCCACATACCTATATAAACTTTAGTGAAAATATAATTCAATAACTATCCATTAAATGTTTTCAGGTGAAGAACCTGGCAACTTCCACATCATCATCTTGAATGACAATCTGGATAAGGCTTATACAGATCTACGTGATTTCGTTGCCCAGAATATGGAGGACAAACTAGAAGGTACCTACTCATACTAAAATAAAATTTATACCAGTAAAGTATATGCATCAGATCTAAGCCGATGTAAAGTTAGCTTATGTACACGGTGAGTGAAGCCGTGGGGCACAGCTAATCTCCAATATTTTCCCTGCATATTGCACTATTAAAATATTTTTATAGTAATTATTACTTAAGAAATCAGCTTCTAAAGAACTACTGACATTGGAAAAAAGCACTGATGCCTTGCATCTCCTTATGAGTTAAAATTTGGTGTACACCAATGGAATTGCCATTGCATGCCGTGTGTTTTATTATAGGTACTATTTTAATAACAAGTGTGTGTATTATTCTGTGTGAAAAAGGGGTTTAATTTGTAATTTTGATTTGATTGATGACTTACTGTAATTCTTGCATGTTAAAGAAATTGAAGAACTATATTAAAAGATTGAAAAATTGATAATTTGAATATTGATAGGCTTCATTTTCTTAAGTCTTTGTATAAACTACGAGTATGATACCACATATGGTCAGCAAAAAAGTTAATCACTATGTTAGAGTTTATAAACTTGGCAATAGTAAGATTATACATTGATTTAATAATGTAGTCTGTTAGTAAATAAATAAATAAATAACAATAGGTGTACAGTACACCTATTGTTTTGAACAAGTAAAATGTTTATATATTTTTAACCGACTTCCAAAAAGGAGGAGGTTATCAATTCGTCAGGTATTTTTTTTTATGTTTGTTACCTCGGATCTCGGTCATTTATAAACCGATTTGGAAAATTCTTTTTTTATTTGAAAGGGTATACTTTCTGATTGGTCCCATAGAAATTTCATCAAAATCGGTTCAGTAGGTTGTCACTGAAGTCGGTTCGTCGCTTTTTATTTTATCTAAACAGACTCAGACTCATTCTTTTAGCTACACATGGGTACTGTAATGAACTGTAAATAAATTGAAAATCTTTTCAAAATTCTGTTAGTGTTACCAGCTCTACTGGTGCATCAACTTTTATTCCTGACTGTACTTTTTGCTGTGTGCTGTTATTAACTTTACTAACATTATGCTCAACAGATACTCTGCCTGAAACAGAGACGTCGGAAAACTGAACACCCTAGCATGATGCATGTTGTAGCGAGATGGGTTAAATTAGATATACCTGTTGTTTAATGTTGTAAAATCAGTGTTAGCGCTAAAAATTGGCCCCAATAGTATAAGACTAAACCAAATGTAAACATTTATAAAAGTGAACCTACCTCTGTACTAACTTAAGAAAATAGTTGTTTACCTACCATACAATTATTACATCTGATTAGATTAGACAATGCAAGATTGAGCATTTCTGCCATATCCATATTATAGTGTATGAGTGCAATATTTACGGCATTTAGGAATTAACACTTGATATTTTATAGATTTAGTTTAGTATTTACTTATTTATTTTAGTAGAAAATGGGTAATATGAATTTATTTTAGTAGAAAATGGGTAATATGAAAATGCCAATTTCAACTAAATTAGTTTATTGGAATAATCACAATCAATGAATCTAGACATAATAGAAAATGTGTTCCAATTTAAAATGAGAGACAGTTAGTGCCGTATTATACTGAAGTTACTGACTGTATTAGGGAAATTACTGACCATATGTGCCCTCTGTGCTGATACCTCTGAGTGCAGTGTCGCGCAGGGTCTTTACTCAAAGCTATTGGTGGTATGATATTACAATTGTTTTCCATGCCGCGTTATGCCTCGCGGCTTTCATACAAATTTTCAACTGCTCCAAAATGTATGAACCGATGTCAATTATACTTTATTTGCATACATAGGGGATCTAATTAGTTAGTAGTATTTTCGAACAGGTCTATTATAATGAAATGATAGCAATTTTAAATTTTAATTAGAAACAGTTATTTTTTTAATACTATTTGACAACGAGACGAGCTGGTCGTTTGCCTGATGGTAAGCATAACGCCAGCCCATAACAAGTGCAGTGCCGATCAGAACTTTGAAACGGCTCTGCACTGCGCTCGTTACCGTGAGACATTAGCTGGTATAAGTCTCATAAGCCCAGTAATCTGACTACTTCCCTCATCAAACTGGAATACAGTAATGCTTGCATAGTAGTGCTTGGCGGCATACTACGAGAAGCGGTGGTACCAACCCAGACGGACACTCGCTGAAGAGTTAGTCCTACCACTTAAATTGTAGATTTATTTCGGAGATCGTGTGCTTGTAGGTTTGTATGAAAATCTGTGAGGCCTAAACGGACTTAAACTCATGCCAACGACTAGACTTTTATAAAAGAATACTAAAGCAGAACAAACCTAATTAAAAAAATATCCATAAAACTTTTCTTTTCGTTTTGGAGTCATACACTTATTTTTCATTTTCAATACGCATTAGGAATTTTACTTAGGAGCAGTTTTAACCTAAATTTACTCAGCTATGATCTAGCCCTCTCATTAATAATAATAGATAAGTAGTTCAATTAATATGTTTGTTTTAAATCTGAAAACATTTTATCAAATGTTATGAAATTATCGCCTATTAATTGTATAAACAAATCGGTGTTTTTTCGTGGTTAGATATACCTACCGAATCTCTGCTTAACATTTTTAATATTATCTATTAAATTATCGTTCTTGTCTAATAATAGTATTAATTGATAGAGTATGTACCAAACTTGTGTAAACATTGGATGGTTTTCGTATATATTAATTCAATCATTAACCATGGTAATATAAGGTAATCGATATAAATATTAATCATTCCACTTAATTGTACTCAAAAATGAGCATGAATAATACAATGATAGATGTAACTAGACACATTTTTTACATTTTATGATTTATTCTAATCTGTTGGGTGCAAACTTCAGAATTTCTTTATTACTTATCAATATAATACCTACACATCAATACATGATCTATCATTTATTATTGTAATTAATTAGTTAATAAGTTGCTCATAATGTGTAAAAATAAAAAAAACAATATTTTATTGGCATGTACTGCTTCAAATTTTATATTTCTTTTTCACAAATATTCGTGAGAATTCATGTTTTTAAAAAGAACCGGCCCATTCTCAATAGTTTGTACTGTTCCACAACTTTTCTATCTAATGAATTCTGTTGTTTCTAAGAATATTTTATAGAATTGTATAATAAATAAAATCTGATATATTGGAACTGAACATACAATTAAATACTTCTTTATGTAATTGTGACTCTAGTCCACTAGAGTTAGCTACCTTCAGAAATAACATTGCCACAAAATAACATGATACAGTACATAAAAAACCGAAAAAGGTTTGAAAGAGCTTTCTCATTTAAAATAATATGGGACTTGCATGCCCAGTAAAAGTGCCAAATTTGGGAAGTAGTTTTGCCAGTAGGCACGGCACAGCAGTCAGTAAAAAATCTACTAAATTGTGTGTTTAAAATCTTCACTATGTTTATTAATATGCTTTGAATTCATGTTGTATAGATTGACCTGTAGTAAGTGTTAAGTTTTGATTGATGCCTGTTCTGCCTGTCACCGCTTGCCAGATTAAAATCTCTGAGTCTGAATTAATTTTGATTTGGAAATCTACATCGCTGGAATTTGTATACTTAATTACCTACATACTAGTAAATTAATAGGCGTTTAAAAGCTAGTGAGAATCTGCTTTCGATGTTGAATACTAAGTGTAGAATTTGTATTTATTTATTATGCTTATTATATTTTTTCTTAAACTTTGGATTTGTTTTCACTATGTGGATTTCTATTAACAAAAAGGTAGTTCACATAATATGTATAAACATGTTTATGAACTCGATATGTCGATTAAATTGGATTGCCTGCATGAAAAATAATTTTACGTATATTATGTTTGAATACCTACAGTTCTACATACAGGGAATTACATTATATAATTGCATTTATTCATTGTAGAATTTTGATTTCTAGTTCTTCTGATGCTGTGAAGGGGAGCTTACTGGAGGAATTGTCAATATATTTAAGTACCTAATAAATATAATGTGTACCTACTTTTTAAAATGTCTAACTAACAAGTGGGGCTTATTTTTGTATAACAAGATCGAAATCATCTCCATTTTGATGTCTTTATCAAACCATTCCATAAAAAGTGAAGCTGCAGCAATTTTATGCATAATTCTTTTTTAAACTTATATAGGTAATTATTATTATGTATCTAACACAGAAATAAAATGATGTTTTGCATATTGTTTTATGTATAGATGTTGTCTGTACTCTGTAGAGAATAAAAAAAATTACCAAGAAATTCTGTTGTTTTACTGAAACTTGTGTCTAATAATAGGTCGGGGAAAAAGTTCCTTCGCATTTTTTAAGAAAATTCAAAACATTTTTTAATATGGTTTATTTACATTTAACTAAAGTATGTAGGTACCATTTTGTTCGGTAACTTTTTGCCATCTTGTAGGTAGGGACATGATCCCATTGCTATATAAATTTTGGGACTTCTGATCAAAATACCGCGAGAAGTGGTTTTGGCAGTCCTCTCGTGATGTTAACCTGACACTGCCTAAAGAATTCTGAAGAGACCGAAACAGGTGGAAATCTGAAGGTGCAAGGTCAGGACTATACGGCGGATGCATTAACACCTCCCAGCCAAACTCTCTTAATTTTTTCTGAGTGGCTAAAAATGTGTGAGGTCTAGCTTTATCATGAAAAACCATGAAATGAAAACCACACCCCTTCTGTTGATTAATTCCGGCCGCTTTCTCTCAACTTCTTGCTTTAATCTCATCAGTTGTTCGCAGTAGAGTTCAGAATCGATGGTCCTGCCTGGTGGTAACAGCTCATAATGAATAATGCCCTTCCAATCCCACCACACACACAGCATCACCTTGTTGCGAGTTAACCCGGGTTTCGCCACAGTCTGTGAAGCCTGACCGGTCTTTGACCACGACCATTTTCGCACGTTCTTGTCGTACGTGATTCACTTTTCATCACCAGTTATCAGCTTCTTCAAAAATGGTTCGGTTTCATTATGTCGTAGTAAAGAATCACAAATGAGTACACGGTTCATTAGCAATACATTAGGTTTCTTTCAGTGAGCTCGTGAGGTACCCAAATATCGAGCTTTTTTGTGTACCCAGTTTTTTTCAAATGCGCCAAAACTGTTTTGTGGTCAATTCCCAGTTCTTCAGCTACGTCGTAACTACTGATATGCCGATCTTGTTCCACATTTTCAAAAATGGCATCCATTTTATCCGTAATAGGTCGACCAGAGCGACGTGCATCTTTGAAATCAAAATTTCCGGATTGAAAACGCTTAAACCAAATTTGTGCTACTCTCAGAGACACTGCACTAGGTCCATAAACATCGCAAATTTTTTTCGCGGCTTGCGTTGCATTTTTACCTTTTTTGTAGTAAAATTTTAAAATGTATCGAATTTCTTCATTAGATTCACTCATTTCGACAGTACGAAAAACAAATGAAAATCACACATTTTCCTAATTTGAATTTGGAATTATGTTCTTTAAAATTTAAACTTTCATATGATACCAAAACCAGCCAGATACAAATACTATAGCCAAAGAGATTTTATTACAAGTTCATACATACTATAATGCGAAAAGACTTTTTCCCCAACCTAATATATTGATGATCTGCAATATTGATGTAAAATAATCTCTCAGTACACTTGCCTCCCCTGAGGGATTCAACTGGATTTTTTCCCCACACAGATAGATCCCCTAGGAGATCCATTTGGATTAAACTTGACACAGATCCCCTTTGAGAAAAAAAAACCTATTGAATCCTCCAGATCTGTGGGTAAATATCCAAATGAATCCCAGGGATCTGTGTGGAGTAAAATCCAAATAGATCTAAAACTAAATTCAGATCTGTCAATAAAATAAATATACCATAATTAGCTCAGAGTTTTAATGAAGATGCAATGACTCAAATGACTATTAAAAAGAAAAATTATTCAAGGAAGAGGTATATATAGCAAATAATAAGTTATTAATTAAAACTTGTTTGTTTTATTGAGTCTAAAAGTACCTTATTGTTAAACATTAATAACCTAATAATGAGGCATCATGTCATGAAAGTCAAGAGAAACAGTCATAGTTTTACCATTACATGTCATAATTGCATTATTGAAAAAGGTCAAAGTAACCAAAATCAAAATTTTCCAAATATCTTGGTGGTCTAATCTTTACTTATTTTAAAGAACAATACTGCAGTCTTTGTCCCACCTATCACGATGTGAATGGGGAGGGGTGTTCTCGCAGTCACCACTAATGGATGATGCTTTAGAAATATTCTTTAAAGAAACACTACTTCCAGCAGGAATAAGCTGTGCTGGCTTTGACAGAGACTTCAATCTCGGAATATGGGATACTCTTTTAGGTATCTTTGACACCGCAAGTTTCTGGTTTTTTGAATCATATAACATGTTAGTTGACTTTGATCTAGCATGAACTCCATCTTTATTCTTCATACAGGACAGAGGAGTTCGTGATCCACTACTGCTGGTTGATTTAGACTTTTTAGGAGTATGATTAATGTTTGTTGTTTCATCTTCATAAACCAACAGTTCATCACTATTCAAGTCATGTATCTTAGTAACAGTCTGTCGTAGTTCAGCATTTGTGCACTGCAGTGCTTTTATTAGTGAATCATCGGACATCTCTTCAACATTATCTTCACTATCTTCATCAACATTGGCTACAACTATAGGTGTCCTCTCAATGCCAATAGATGGAGAGCGAGGGTCAATATCCAAAATTCTAAAGACAGCAGCATTGTTCACCGGCTCTATACCCATTGTTGAAAGGCACGGACTTTCAACATCTTCACAGCTATCTTCAAATGTCTCATCACATTCTATGTAATCGAAATTTGTTTCTAATAATTTTGTTGGTTTATCACTGTTGAATATAGGTGAAATATTATCTTCTATAGCTTCGTTGGAAGCGGTAGATGATCCCAAAAATTCCTCAGTATCCTTGATAGTTCCATTTATAGTCATATCGTAAAATCCATCACATAAGTTTCTCGGAACAACCAGTTCTGGACTTAGCTCGTTTGCTTCGGTACAACTATCACAGTTTTCATCTACATCGGGTTTTTTTAGATCTGGACTAGCAAAGCCTTTACTGTGTTGTTCAATTAGCCTCTTTCCATTTTTAATTTCATCAATGTTAGATGCAATAACAATAGGTGTTCGTTCAAAATCTTGTGTAGGGGAACGAGGATCATAAGACTGTAAATGGTTTTTGATAACAGCTGATAGGATTGGATTGTTATGTATGAGCTTTTCTTCAGTTTTTGCAGTATCAAATGTCTTCCTCAAATCACAATTTTTTGTAATATTATGTTTGGCTCCTTGTTTACCCTGAAAGATAAAAAAAAATACATTAAAAGGAAACTTCATAGTCCAGTATGTGCATACTGTTATTGTTTCGTGTAAATTTGATTGTTTCGCGCCTTTTTGCATGAAAAAAAATGGATGCGTGCCGAGTACTGACCACTTTTACAGTACCAAGGTATGTTATTTACTTAGCTAGATGCCGTTGTCACTGCTAATAACTAAGCTTGCCGTCGCTACAGCATTTTACAGGTGAACGACTGCTGTTGTTAGCCGGTTGATGTGACATAGGATGCCTACATACCAGAATCGTATCTAAAACCCTGCATAAGAAGTTAGAACACGCGAAATGTATGGAAACACGCACCTGCATAGGAGTCCGTACAATCTCAGGAGTTGGGGATCTGGGATCTGAACTGCTAGCAATGTCTACGTCGGTCTTCTGTACAGTGACGGAATCATTGTTTGGTTTGCTGCCGTTGCTTCCCATTGTTATAAATAAACTTTTATATAAATTCTTCAAGATCAGGACTCTTTTTAAAGGAATTAAAACATTTTAATTAGAACGAAACTCTGAGAGAAAAATTATTTTCTGTACAAAATTACAAACTCGAAACATGTAACGGCCGAAAACGTCAAATCGATTCCATTTTCAAATGGCTGGTTGTGGTTCGTTCAAAAATGTTTGATGTGATGGCAAACCGTAGACAATAACAAACTGAGGATTCTGCATGAACCTTGGCAAAAATATTATTAAGCTGCTCTCTGATTCATTTATTATTACTTATTCTAGTGAAAAATACGTAACAGCATTTCCGTAAAAATACATGACATAATATTATAATACTATGCAAACCTAATTTTTGAACGCACCTTCTGTGTTGCGAGGTCGTTCATCGACCTGTCTTATTATTGGTGATACTAGAAAGGAAGCAGGAGGAAAAATGGCGGTAAATGGGGCGCGAATATTTAAACTTTAAATCCTACTGTCTTACAGACTTTTTCGTTTATAATATTAGTATTATACTATTAGGATTATTATCTTACTAGGGATAACGAGATGATGGTGAGGATGGATGTATGGATGTTTGTTACTCTTTCACGCAAAAACTACTGAATGGATTTTGATGAATCTTTATAGTAATACTATAGCTTATACATCAGAATAACAAATAAACTGCAATTGGTAAAGATATTTACCACGCGGGCGAAGCCGCGGCTGGAAGCTAGTTTTTATCATAATACTCTTACCACTGCTACGATAGCTCAAATGGTGGGTATCGTGAGTCGTGATATACACCTCTAAGTAGTCTGTGCTGTGATATACGCCTATGCCATGAACTCGAGTAGCAAAGAGTATATAAGAGTAGTAGTACCGAGCTACTGAGCCTAAGTTTCGCTAGAGAAACGTTCGTAGGATGCAGGATGATTCGCGCACACAGTTGCAGGCTGCAGCCGCGTCGCATCGCTTCGCACTGGCACTGGTACAGTTTTATAAAACTGTGGCACTGGGGTCGCGTCACAACGAATCGGATCGCTTCGCAATCGCGTTTGCTTTGAATCGTCTACATATGACACCACTTTACGTAGGTAGCTATATATATTACCTACTTATTAGTTTTTATAAAGTAGGTATGGGTTTTAAGAAATCAGAATTAGGTAGGTAATAATTTGGAAATTCAAGTCTATAAGGAATGTTAAATAAAAACGATAGGTAAATAAATATAGTTAAGTAGTTTAATAATGATAATATGAACATGTGTAATTTTAAACATTTTTCGACGAAACGTTACAATAAGTACATATTTACCTAATATACCAGCGTATAGGTAAGAGCGCACTGCAGTGCCATATTTTATGTTTCAATGTTCTGAGTGGCATGACTTCAATGGGGTTAAAAACTCAAAGCTTATAGTAGATGGCAGCACTGTTGAGTGTTCCTAAAATCCGCCATTATTGTTTTTTGTTGATATTCGGTTCGGTAATCGGCACTGTTTATTGATAATTAAACTATAATAATGTATTCGCTTTGGAGTGTAGCCCGATTAAAAACTGAGTTGCGAAAAAGGAAAGCATCTACCGTTGGTAAAAAAGCAGCTTTAATTGAAAGGTAAGTAAATAACATCCATTGTCTTCGTATGATGGACATTTCGTTTACTTTTCGTTGAGCTCAATTTTTTTTTTCACAGACTGGATGCTTACGATAGAAACAATATTATCGGAGTTGATGACGAACTAGAAGATGAGATTCCGGAAATTCCAGCCTTGGATAAGTTCAGGGATGTTAATGCCAGTACTAGTCTTCCTCCGCTATCAAAACTGCATATTCAAGAGTTTGCAGAACGGTAAGAATGTATATATTGTAATTATGATCATTGTTTTATCATGTGATCGTTATACAATGTTAGTCTCTAATTATAAACTTTGATATCTTCAATTGTGTGATCTGACTGAATTTACTTTTTTTTTTAGGTTTCAAGTACCTGCCAAAGGGAGACTTCTTTATGAGTGTGCTTGCTTGGTAACTCTTCGTGTCGCCAATGCGGAAAATCATGCGTATTTTCATGCACAATGCAAAGCTCAAATGAAGAAGCTTATCTATATAGTGTTGTTAAAAATTGATAGTGGGATGATTGTGGAGAGCCATTGTGAATGTGCAGCTGGAAGTGGATTAGAAGCACACTGCAAGCATATCTTCACAGTTCTCCATGGCATAGAAGAAGCACAAAATGTGCACAGAAAAGTTGATGACATTTAAAAAACCTAAAAATGTGTTTTATGATTCTCCCATGAAATCTCATGATTTACCCAGTAAGCGAAAAAAACAGGCAAAAGTGCTATATTCTCCATTAAAGGAAGAAAACATAATGGAAAATTATAAAGATTACGTTGCTAATCTAGCGATAGGGTTTTCTACGACCGGTAGTAAGATGCCATATCTACAAACAATCAAGCCAGCCAATCCATATGCAGTAGAAATGGATCACAACTATTCGGAGAAAAGTGCAAAGGATACCCTACTACAAAATCTACTTTTAAAAAACATTACTATACAACAAGTCGAAGATGTTCAAAATAGAACAAAATCGCAAGACGCATCTAAAGATTGGCATCTTGCTAGAAGTGTAAGAGTTACTGCTAGCAATTTTCATGCAGTGTGTCACAGTAAGGGAAGCACAAGGCAAAGATTGGCAAATAATATTCTCCTTCCAAGGAAATTTACCACACGAGCTATAACTCATGGCAAAATTCATGAGCCTAAAGCCTTGGAGAAATATGAAAATTATCTTAGTACAAAAATAGATAAGTGTGGATTGTGCATCTCTCTCACCCACCCATTTCTTGGTGCATCACCTGATGGAGTGTTAGAAAATGAAACGATAGTAGAAGTGAAGTGTCCTTTTGCTTCTAAGCTATACAAAATTTCACCTAGCACAGTCCCATATTTGTATGAGGTCAATGGTGAATTAAAACTGAAACAAAATCATAATTACTATACCCAAATTCAAGGTCAGTTATTTTGTACAAATCGCAAGTACTGCAATTTAGTTATCTACACATTTGTGGACATGAAGGTGGTGTATATTGAAAAGGATGAAGAATTCATAAATGAAATGCTTTTGAATTTAACCTCTTTTTATGAAGAATATTTGCAACCTGCCATTTTCAATAAATACTTGTACAAAGACTATGATTCTGTAATAAAACCAAATTTATTATAAATATAGTTTTATTTTCTAGAAATATAATTAGATCCTATTAAGTACATAATATTTAATACATAATATTTTCTCTAAAATTACAGCACATGAGGCACACAAAAAATATTTTTGATGCAAGAGGAACAAAGTTGTGGTGTAAATCTTCCTTTAGAATTTTGTATGTTTTAGTTAATCCAATCAAGCGTTCAATATGAACACGCTGACTAGCTAGTTTTCTATCTTGCAGTAATTTTAGTCCGGGTATTTGACTCTTTCCTTTTAAAAATGTAGGTATTTTTAAAGTTATATCTTTTCCAATAAACATATCCTGAATATTATACCCTCTGTCAGCAAGAATACTGTCTCCAGGCTCACACTTTGTTAATAAGTTACTTCTTTCGACAGTTTGTCGATCACTAATTGAGCCTGCATATGCAGGTGAACAATAAGAAAGTAATCCTCCAGGAGTAGCTCCTACTAATACCTTTAATGTATTGCTATGCTTGTAGCTGCTCCACGATGCTTGTTGGGATATAGGGTTTCCAGGCTTTTGCATCTTTATCTCTGTTCCATCAATGATGACTCTGGTATTTTTATCATATTTTTTAAAACTGTCAGGCATGTAATATAGCACTAATTCTTTATCAGGCCAAATACTTAATTTTCTCCAAAGTTGGTCCATATAATTAACCCATGTAATAAATATGTTATACACTGTTGTCGGGCTGGTTTGAAAGAACTCTGCAAGTTCAATATTACATTTATTTTGTCTTAGTTTCATCATAGTCATAAAAAATTGATTTTCTTTACTAATATTATAAACATTACTTCCATAGTATTTTATTAAATGAGCCATTGGACTCAAAGTTGAAAAAACAAAATAAAATTTTGCATATGTTTCGAAGCCCGTATAGAAAGCAATAACACTATCTTTGTCTTTAAATCTTTCTATAGATCCATAAATGTGTTCGATGTTCACTTGAGTACTCTTTGACTCTGTTGTTGCAATAATAGAATCGTTACTCCCAGACTGGTCAACTAGTGTGTTGACGACTACTTCGTTTTCACAAAATAATGTGAAAACACATTCATCTTGAATTTGAGTGCCACTAGGTCCAGGAACCTGATTATCACAAGATGTTTCAAGAAAAAGTTTCTTACGACTTCTCTTCTGCAATCTATCCGATCGTTGCTGTGCTGATGGGTTAACTTCTTTGACTTTAGTAAACGAAAATATTGAAGGCACAGCAGTCTTTTTCAATACGTTGTGTAAAGATTCATCACCTGTATATGAATTTCTACCAAAATAATCTTCAGGTGTAAAATGAGCAGCACATAACCTCGACGTATTGCTAGCTTTCCAATTTTTTCTTCGGAGGGCCTTTTCCCATAATTTTCTTCTCTTAGCATCTTTGGGGAAAAGATGGACTCCCGTATTTTTGCAATCTACAGCTGCACAAAGGGTCATATTGTATAATAATTGTAGAATCAATTTGTTTGTTTACTTTTATACTGAAAATTACTATGGTGAATGACAGATAGATGGCAAATTGAAGGAACACTCAACAGCAGCGACATCTAAAGTGATAAAAAGGCAGTTTTTAACCTCATTGTTTTGGGCCGGCGTTATGCTTACCAACAGGCAAACGACCAGCTCGTCTCGTTACCAAATAGTATAAAAAAATGTTTGCATATATGCTCAGCCGTTAAAGAAAAGATCTATTTCTGTTTATTACTAATTGGTTGATGGTTGGTATAATTGGTTGGATGCACAAGGTTTCGAGTTGCAGTCCAGCTATATTAGGTTGTATACTTACCACGAAATAATTACGTGGTTCTTACTACAGTTACCTATTTTGTTATGTAGCGACTGAGTTTTTGCATTCATTTACAATCTGTGCATGTATATTGTATAGTCAGTCAATAAAGTTAGGTAAGTACATTATATTGAAATACTAAAACTAAACAAAGCGGAGTTCAGCAACTATTTTGAACTTAAGTTCAACTATGAACTAGGTTTAGCTCATAAATGAATGATTTAACTCATTCACCGAAGCTCAATTATATAGCTTACACTGGCTTACATTTCGAATTATTTAACAGAGAATTTTGACATCTGCTGTCAAAACTAGCTCTTGAACTGCCGATCACGTGAACGTCATTCATTTCACATTGGCGAACTATGAACTTACTTATTCAAACTAAAGTACATATAGCTAGCTTTTTAAAATATCAATAAACTACATATTATTATTGTCTCCAATATAACTTTCAAACACCCAGTAGCAACGTCTTGTCACGTTCTCGCGTGTCACAATTCGTCTCCGAGAAAAAACAAAATACACTATAGCTGCATTTGAAATCAACTTTTTTTAAGTATTAGAATATCGTCGCTGTCATTTCAAAAAGTCGTATGTTAAATTTTTGTTTTTTAATAGCTGTATGCGTAGTTTGGAACGTAATGCTTCATGTGTCAAAATTCCATAGTAGATACTAGGTTGTGTTTGAAGTTTTAGACTCTATTGTAATAAGCAAAAAGTCTTATTTTACATATCTTTGTCAAATTGCCCTATGTCAAACATACGACTTTTTGACTACTAGTTACATTCGCGCCATAATATGTCAATTTTGAATCTACTTTGCTTTGGTGAAATTGTGCCTAACATTCCACAGAAGCCAGGAAATATAGAAAGAATAATTTCTTGTATTTTAACAGTGAAAATATAGTTGTATCTCCTCGGTCTACATTTCAAACACCTGCGATCACCAAGACACCTGCCAAGCGTGATGTGTTTATTATGTAGAGGGCTAATATTTAATTTGTCCGTGTACAAGCAAGCTCGTGCGTCCACGTTCCACGACGACACATGGTCGCAGAGTGGGCATTCCACTGCCAACCTCGGGCGCAACGCAAACGACATGTAGACCCTTCGGCCAGCCCAGAGCCAACTGTTGTTCCCTTGCAGCTCACACTGCCGTGATGCGGAGGTGGTGGAGGCGCGCACCATGAAGGCACTGAAATGAAAAATAACTTTCTAATTTGATAACTGTTATTAAAAGAGGGAACCTCTATTCATCGCCTTTTTTCGGAGTGTATGATTTCCTATTTTGACAATAAATATAAGGACCACCTCGGGATTAACCCGACAGAATACATTATTTGTATACCTACACGTCGAATATAGAATATACCTAATCTATAAACTTACAGATAAATAAAAGTGTCTGTTTGTTATGTCAAATAACAATTTGTTACTATATGCATAATGAAAGTATATATATAGAGTCTATATAAATATAATATACTTTCATTTACGATTTTTAATATTTTTTGAGGTATTGGATTTCAATATCTCAAACAATAATTAATATGTTTAGTCAGGATAGATATTTTTTTAGAAAGTATAATTTTGTGTAATTTATGAATTGTGCATGACAGTATATAAAAAATGTTACTAGAATAGCAACAGCGAAGCCAAAACAAATTTATTTAACTATATCAGTTGCTGCCTTGCCTCATTGCTATGTCCGTTACCAATTTCAATTAAAATGTTGAAGTAAGAGCAGTGAATGGCAGACGCAACGGATTTTCTCTGAGTAGTCGATTGTCCAAAATTTTTAATTTTCCTTTTATTATTTCAGAAAAATGCACAATAGTAAGTAGTTCCTATAGATATTTCCACGTGGATAAAAACGCAGGGAGCAGCTAGTTTACCTACCATATTATGATATCGTCAACGTGATTTTCTCGAAACGTGCGTTATGTGAGCGACTGACTGAGGAAACAGAATATCCATTATAAATATGGCACAAAAGAATTTTCCCGCAAGCCGTTTCCCACTGTCCTTCCGTTACTCTGAAACTCATCTGCAAAATTTCCTGTAGGTAACCACGCTTTTACCACATCACGGACATGGCAAACTATTTTAGCGTACAGACGATATCTAATGTGTATAATTGGAGTATACCTAGGTACTACCTATAGGAAGTAGGGCATATTTATAAGTAATAAGAACTATTTACAATAGTAATTAAGTAGGTATAATTTTGAAATACGAGTTATTACAGAACAGTCTGAGCTTCGCTCTAAATAATGCAGGTATGAAGCATTTCATATTTCTTCGGTCTTGGCAAGGGGCCCAAATATTTAATTCAGGTTCAAGTATATCATAGCGCAATAATAAAAATTTGTCCTCAGCACAAAAATGCAGCAAAAAACATCTCCCCAGTAAAATTACAATTGCTTTTGGCACGATGCTCTATTATTACCTTTGCAGATGGGCAGATGTCCTATCCATTTCTTGTCCTCTCCGCAGATGAGATCTGTTGAGCCATGCAGTTCGGCCTTAGGATTGCGACATGTGAAATTGCACGTTTTATTTTGGTCTCCACAATGCGCCACCAGATATTTTGGCATTGGACATGTTTGAGTCAGCACATGCACTTCCATAAAGCAATGTTTCAGAATCTGGAACGATAACATTCTCAATGAGTTAAACGATTTATGTACAAAGACGGTTTTTGAGTTGACTAAACTCACTTTTCCTTTATGCGTGATTCGACCGACAATTGCGTAGGAACCTTCGCCAAGTAATGAACCAAAGCTTGCTCCGTGCATGTGTTCATATTGCACGCCCTTAGGTATTCGTAACCCTGAACACGACCTTAAGTGGGGGGAAGGCAGCATGACACGGTTTGATCCCAATTTAGCAACTAATGTCCTATCATGAGGGCATTTCACACAGGTGTCGTAGCTATAGTAATCTGTAAGAAATAAACAAAACATTACATTTTTCACCTATTTTTGGTACTGCCATAAAATTAAATTTACATTCCACAGAAGCCAGGAAATAAAGAAAGAAAGAAAAAATTAAATTTGTATTTACCTTCAGGAATATAATTCAAGTCCCTTGCCCTCAATCGAGTAGGCAGAGGTCTGTTATACCGATAGTAATCATCAGCGTCGGCGCGTACAACGTCTGCTCCGGGGTACACGGAACCTACTTCATTATTCAAATTTTTCTCATGAATTTCTTTAGCATACGCATCAGAGAGGTAGAAGAGTCTTGGGTCTTCTCTTGGTTGGTGGACTTTGATCGCCTTCGGTGTGGTGGCCGGTAAGATATTGGACAGAACTTGTATTGGCGGGCGTTGCTCTGTGCTCCTGAAGCTACGATCGTCATAATCATTGCTTTTGGAAGGAAAAATAGAGCGTCTACTGTGAGTATTGCTTACTTTCAACGAATGTTTATACGATGTTTCTTCTTTTGGTAGAAGTCTGACCCTGAAATGAAAAACAGAAGGCCATAAATTCGCTATCGTACAACAACAGGTAAATGTAGACGAAACTGATATAATTCACCACAAGCCCAAATATTTACAAGATGTTATGAATGTAGCCCAAGTAGATTGAAAGCTTGGAATGCTTAGGCATTATAGGAATAGAAATGACGTAAAACCGCAATTCTATAGCGCTTAGATAGAGAGCTTTTGTTATTGAAATATTACTAGAACTACCAGAAGCACTATCTTTGTTTTGATAGTTTGGTTTATCATAACATTTCATTTGAGATGGTTGTTAGTATGGATCTTAACGTGTTTTCCAACTCACATTAGATACACGCGCAAGATAAAGTATGATTTAGGAATTAGGCAAGTAGGTAGGCAGTATCTTAGTGTATCTGAGAACAAAGACCCAGACGCAATGTAGATTAACTGCATTGCTGGATCAAAGTCTGGAGTCTTAGTCATCATTCAAATATTGATATTAGAGCATGACTATGTAGGTATTAGAGTCAAACGGTTTCGAGGTTAAATGTTACATATTTTCTACTTTTAATGTTAACCATAAAAATGTTTATAAATTTGACCTATATGATATGAATAGGCAAGCAATAGTCTATTTATAAGATATCTGTTCCTTCCTGTACCTTCAATGATTTCTCATATTTTTCAGTGATGGTAGGTACTTATTATTTTCTGATATTAGACTTATTAGCTTTCATTTATATGTTTGATACATCGGGATGATTCTTGATGCAATGATCGTGTTCATTCCAATTTACTTAAAATGCAATACCTAGTCAAGAGCGTGATGCAGTGCGTAGTTCCTATTTTAAAAGGACAATCCGGATATGATATCATTGGCTTTAAATATCTAGGTCTACGCAAGCAAAAGATAAACTACAGTGTATTTTTGCATTTGATAACTACCTATTATATTGCATTGTCTTCAGAACTATCCTATACTATATAACCTTTCAGTATGATTGCATATCGGAAATATTGGCCGAAAAATCCTTCGCCTTGAAGATTTGTTTTTGCAAACAGACAATTGTTTTATTTTTTTCCCTCTTGAACTAGTGAAATGTGCCACAATATCTTTTAGTTTTTTGCCCTTGAAAATATTGAGTTGTACTTTATTTAAAGAAATGATACTGCGGTCGTGCATCGAGAAAAGTTGCTTTAAAAATGTAGTGCCAAAGATTTTGCGTCAGTCCTCTAGGCAACGCTTACATTTTAGCTTTTATGTTAATGGGGATAAAGTTCAAATGGTTATGATAGTGTTTGAGTAATACAGACCTGTTAATGTCTATGTCCGGCCGCCAGGCGCCAAGTGTTCCTATAAACAAAGTTTTATGGAGGTAACATCTGTTGAAGTTTTGATGGACTGACTGACAATCATAATGGGTACAAGTTCAGTATGCTAGTAATGGTAGCGATTACAGAAGTAAATGATTCGTATTTTTAGTGTGTTAGCAATAGATGTACAAAACGCATGGTGACAGATTTTTGATCTAAGAAGTCGTGCGTGATACTCCACGCCGCTTTCTCGCTCGCGCATCTCAACATTTTTGAAGATAATCAATATTTTACTATAATTATTATGAAAAATCGCATTCGGTGAATTTGCTGCCAATAACATTACAAAGGTACGGCAAAAGTATCATTTTGATCCGATCAGGTTTTCATACATGAAGATGGGCAAAACATAAAATCCCATTTTTGTGTTTGAAAACTTAAGTGGATCAAAATGTAATTTTTGTTAAAGTTTTGTATTGTTATTGCCAGCAAATTCACCTAATGCGATTTTTCCTAATTTATCTTCAAAAATGTTGAGATGCGCGAGCGAGAAAGCGGCGCGGAGAATTCTGAAAAATGTTGTGGCCAGGAGTCGTTAATTTAGTTTAGGTCTATTCAAACATTTTGGCCTATGTGATTTATTGCGAATATTAGTGATAATAGTATTAATGAGAATAGTTTGATATTAGTGCGAATATTGCGCAGTAACATGCAACAGTAGGTTCAGCGGGGGTCCAGTGAGAGGGGAGGTGCGTGTGCATGCATACTCAGACGTGTCATTTAATTTGGTGATATTTATATCTAGATAAACTTAGTATTTCTTTTTAAAATACGACTTTTTTTTCGGGAGACGCTAGTGGCTGGCTACTTGCCCAATCGAAACGAATTCCCAGTTATTATAGTACAAAATTGCTTAAGCATAAAAATGCGTTTTCTTTTTACTACAAATAGATAATGTATACGTTTGACCACGAACTCGCCTGGTGGTAAACCCAGATAAGTGTCATTTAATTTATTTCTAAATATTTTAGGAAAATATTTAGAAAAAATACAATTGTATTTTTTTTATGTTTGTTACCTGAGATCTCCGTCATTAATAAACCGATTTGCAAAATTCTTACTTTATTTGATTTGATATATTTTCAGGTTGGTCCGATAGAAATTTTATCAAAATCGGTTCAGTAGCTTGTCATTGAAGTCGGCTCGTCTCTTTTTACAACCTTTATTTAACTTGCAATGTTTGTACCTATGTATGTTTGTTTGTTTACGTCAAATCTTGTAAGCTAAAATTTTTAATGTAATTTTTCTTGTTATCTTATAGGGTCTAGGGTGATCTAATTTAAAGTTGGATATTCGTAGAGGAGGAAGTAGATTTTCTAGTTTTTTAAACAGCCGTTCTGTATTACTCCTACTCGTAAGTATTAAATATTTTATTGCACTACGTATGTTTGTTTGCACTGAATTAATTTGCTTACAAATAGTTCTTGATATTGTATCTACATAAAAGGTTTCTAAGACGCATTGAAGAAATGATATCATCGATTGTATGCAGTCATCATACACTTATAATTTATATGTTGTATTTACTCTCAAAGCACTCTTGATAATAATGTTAGTCATTTTAAAACGTAATGGCGTTGCTACTATGTAAGGCTAATGTAGTTTTTTATCATATTCCGAAGTACTTTTTATAAGATTTATTCTTATAAAAAGTACTTACTGTAAAGTTGTATTAACTTTTGTCATACTGCGTAGGCGAGTCAGTCTTATTAAGTAGGTACCAGCTGTTGCGCACGGCTTCACCCACGTGGATTTTCTCAAAGGACCCGTCCATTTTTCCGGTACATCGTAGCCTTTTACTCCAGCCTATTAGGTAACTACTTACTTATCTCTGTGCCAAAATCACGTCGATCCTCATTGCTGCGTGAAAGAAGGACAAACCAACAAACACACTTTCGTATTTATTATAATATTAGTATTGATTTATAATTATGTAAATTAAAAATTGACTTGCAAAAAAACAGAGACCGTATTTTATCGCCTTGCGGAATACGAGATAATTAGGTAGGTAAGTTCTTTTTATGCGTGATAGGCAGTGTTTAGTAGTTCCTCAACGGTGATAGGTTAGCGTTTGACCACTACGTCACAAGGCCCTCTAGACAAAATCTACACGTGACTATACGTACAATGTATGGGAATGACATTAGCTTACGAGATATCACGTGACTGTTTTTAAATTGGTGGATGGTAATTGGTCGTATTGGCTTTTTAGCGTGAGTGGTAAAAGACGCGTGTGGCTTTTGTCTATAGAGGGCCAGGTCCTCTCACAATCAAATGTCATTTCTTACTTACATATTTTGTGTAAATAAAATTAAATGCATAATTTAAATATAACAACATGTCTAGGCTTATAAAAGTATTCTAAAACGTATGCTAGGGCCAGTTCTTAGTAGATTTACTTCCTACATGATCGTATTATATATCGTAAAATATTAAAGTACGTAATAAGAAAGGAAACATTAAAAAGTAAACTTACCAATAAAACTAAAAATTAAAACAATCGACACAATTGACATCTTGTGATAAACATTCGTGAATAAAAAAACAATTTATGATTCAAAATTATCACTGTTCCAGAATATCCGTATGTAGCAAAGTTATTATTTATTTATTAATATCAGTTGTAAAGTTGGCGCACTGTTCACAATTCAAAATCTGAAGAACGATGGAACGCAGCTGTACATGAAAAACGCGGGAAAACCACTAATGTCGGAAGCTCTATCGCTTCTGAACGTGGGAGGAACTCGCACATGCCAGAGAAGTATAAGTTGTTTAATAATAAACAGGTTACAGAATACATACTTACGTGAATGCTTTCGTATCTAGTTAAATGTAATTTTTCTTTAAATTTAACGATGATTTAACGACTGGTGTGTGGTGAGCGTACATCAACTCACGAGTTTTCGAAGAGCAGCGCTGTTTGTATTTGTATTCTCTTTGCAGCGCTGAGCCTACTTCTATTACCCATTAGTGTCACTAAGGAATCAAATCCCAACGAGTCACAGTGTGAGTCGATTCATGTGACTGATTAGGAACCCACTTAGAACAGTTTTGGTTGACGTTTTTCTATTCGACAATACTCAGAAACAAAGGATGAGCTAATAGGGTCAAAACCAAAGCCTATAAATCCTCTGTGGTCGAAATCTACAGTGAGCTTTCGGTAAATCAAAATACTGTGGATACAAGTAGTATCTCTTCTAGGTTTAGCGTAATTTCTTTTACTACCATGGCTACAATGAGGTATTTAACAAAAACAGAAAAAAAACGAATTAAAACTGAGAAAGTATTTTTTTTTCATTTTATTGGACACCACAATTATTAACGATTCACAAACATTCTCCCTACAAGGACACCAGTCCACCAGTCCATCAATCCACCTTCTCATGGCTAGCTTTCAGGACTGGTCGAAGAACAGCATTACAGAATATGATCAGACAAGTTTGTTGCAAGTGTGGTAGCAACAAGGATGGTAAGGAGGGTTGGGACAGGTAAAGGCTTGGCAGGGAGGTACTACTGGACAGCACTCGCCAGGGTACCACACTGTTCGGGCGTAGCGGCCGCTGGGTCTTGTACATGCACCGTGGTTGAAGCAATGCGCTTTGCAAGGGTAGTCGTAGCAACAAGGCCTGTGAACAAACACTTTGTTAAACATTAGGATTATCATCATCATCAGCTTTGGTTGTTAGCCAAGTTCGTTGTTCCTGATACACAAGTGAGCCAGACAGTTATGTTTACAGAGTTTGTGTTGAATTTACGTAACCTTCTTTAAAAAATAACTATGTACCTATCGAAATGAAGAAATTGTGTGTTATTTGGGCCAAAACTACCGGTGATCGAAGCGCGGGTTGTGTAGCATGCCGTGCGAAAAAACAGTAACTACGTGCGTCGTATTTAGAAGTCCTAAGTCCTAATTAACTAGTCGCGAGCACAGCTCGTCGAGTCACAGTACAGAGGTCTTGGGATGATCAACCAGCATGCTTTATTGACGAGCCAACAAAACCGCAGCAAAGCTCACAAGCTCATGAGACCTTTAAAAAGTTGACCGACTTTTTTTAAAGAACTATCCGGCTCTCATTCCTATCGGAGATTCACCAATCATCCAAAAATATGCTACGATAACAATCTATTTGATGTTCTTTCATCGACACCATGTCTAATGGGTTCGTCTGTTGAAGTGGCATATTATCACTGTCAAGTAGGAAGAATTTATAGCATTGGAATGAATTTGATAGCTACAACCTTACGAATTGATTAACAGTACTGACTATTCAATTGAGCGCAGAGATTTTACTATAAACATTTTTTGTTTTATTTTTAAGAGACCATAAAGGTTTTAAGCATCGAAGTTTTAATTCAATCCAAATTCGGTTGTGGGTAACCGCTTCATTAACAAAAAATAGGTGATAGGACTAAAGTATGACTCATGCTAGACCGTGTCGGGTCCGAGCCGAGTGTTGGCCGTAGCACGGTCAATTATAATATTACATATATTTTGTATGGACACACTCACGCTATAACGAGCGGCAATCGACTGACGGCCGAGCAATATTATATGTTATATTGACCGTGCTACGGCCGACACTCGGCTCGGACCCGACACGGTCTAGCGTGAGTCATCCTTAACTCTTCTGTGAGTGCCCATCTGGGTGGGTATCATCGCTTGGGTTGTATACTTAGTAAGTAATCGCAACCCATTCGACCGCATCGTAGCTTACCATCAGGTAAGATTGCGGTTAAAGATGAGCCTATTTTTAAATCTGCCGCAAAGCAATAGAGTGCATGGATTACTGTGTATCTGAGCACTTAATATGCCTCAGGGTAAAGTAACGAGCTTACTGCAGTGCAGCACAGGATTTTTTATTTAAAAGCTCTTGGTGTCACAGCAACTGTTATGAGCAGTCGTTATGCTTCAAGGCGACCGACTTTCTCGTTTCGTTTAACCTTGAAGAATAAAAAACATAAATAACCGATTAATTTATAAGACACGATACCTTTCTCGAGGAACATTTGAAGGTCCACCGCAGAGGTAAGGCGCCACTTCCCTCTGGAAGGGCTGTTGCCTAGGCTGGCCGCAGCGAGGTCTTTTGTAGTAGATGCTATACTCTCCTCGCACACAACCGTACCTCGGGCACGGTCGGCAGCATTCAAAGCCTCGGGGAAAGACGGACATGTTTGTGAATCGTCACCGGTGTATAAGAAATTTTAGTCTGAAACATGGTGTATGATAATATAATTATTTTTTGGTGACAGAAAATGAGACTTATCGAGCGCAATGCAGTGCCGCACAGGCCATGTTTCAAATGTTCTGAGTGGCACTGCAATTGTTATGGGCTGACGTTATGCTTACCCTCAGGCAAACGACCCACTCGTCTCGTTATCCAATAGTATACCTAAAAAAATTACCGTGGTGCGATAGACAGATAGATAGCATAATTACACAAAAAAGATATAAAACAAACAAAATAATATAACAATGGGCGGCCTTGTCACTAAAACTGATTTCTACCAGGCAACTTTGGATGGAGAGCTATAGCATGGCGATTAGAGCATTTAAAGGTGAAAATACACGGTTCAACCAAATTGAATCACTTTGGTTGAATGGAGCAGAAATGAAAGGAATGCTGTTGTTGCAATGACATTGAATGATTCACTTATAAGTTTACATGGATCAATTTGGTTGCTTCATCCAAATTGAAAGACAAAAGTGAACCGTGTATTTTCACCTTAATAGCGCACTTTCTGCTAGCTACCGCTCTCTAGATGAAAATCTATCAAAAAGACTTATCGATGGAGGCCGGCAGACGCTCCTGACATCCAGCTCCCGTATCTTTCAGCGTGTTTTTACCGTTCGACCAAATCATCACTTGAGATCAGAAACTAGTGTTTAGAATCCGGGTTTCGAATTTTGGGTTTTGAGTAGAATTAGTTGATGATTGGATTTAAAATTGTTTCGTCTTAAATTATATACTTACCTAAATATTTCTAAGGTTAACAGGGATATTTTTAAATTTTTTGATATTTTATTATTTTATTGCTTTTTACTCTTACAAATTTTAATGAAAAATGGCGTTATGTCATTGTAACATGACTGATAGATAAACAACCAGCCAAGTGAGTGTCGTATCACGGTTGATGCAGGGTTCGGTACTCTATGGGGTGCTGTGCCGGGTAACCTCCACGTGTATCTGCCAAAAAAAAAAAAAAAAAATTAAAAATCTTGAAAACACCCACGACGAATGTAAACGTTTTAATCGAAAAAGAAAAAAATCTTGATAAACCCCCGACTAAAACGGAAAGTAACAAAAGATAAGTTAAACACAAGTAAATCCGTCGGGGACTGCATTGGCAGCCAGAACACAGATGGCATTGGCTATCTGTGTTCCCAATTTCAGTTAAAATGAAGCAGTGCAAAAGCTATTAAGAGTATCAGCAATTACACTATCTAAAAAGACTACATTAATTACGTACCTACCTAACGTATTTTCAATTAATAACAAACTCAACAAACTGCAACCTGTCAGTTGATTTCAGGGCTGACAACTGCAGCCCCGGAGGATTTTCTTGGGTTCAACTTATATTTCGTTACTTTCCCTTTTAGTCGGAGGTTTTTCAAGAAAATTATTTGTTTCTTTTTCGATTAGGTTATGTTTATGTTGCGATAGTCTTTTGATCCTTATTTATAATAAATAGCATCGAGTGGCACTAAAACACTTTATGTGTGAATTGCCCATTTTCTTGCTGACTATCTTTTTCCAAAATTTGTGAATGTATAAGTGAAGAGATACGAAGAGATAAGAGTGAGTTAAGAGTAGTACGTTTATTATTAAAAATGAAAACTTTATAAAGGTGTATAATTCAAACTGTAAAAGAAGAGTACCTACCGTCAGATGGGTGAGGGACTTCTATTTCAAAGTGCAACGTATGTGTTTGCATTTAGGGAACCCTAAATTTACTTCATAATGTCAGTAAGTTTCTATCAGAACCACCATGAAGTTTTGTAGTACCAAGTAGCGTACTAATGCCACTTTCACCAACCCCAGAGAATATAACCCTACGCTAGACTAGGATACACCTAAATCCATAAATGAATAGCAATCTATGCCTAAATTATATACATAAAAGCAGGGCTTCAAATATCACTATAAAGGGGGCATTCATTAATTACGTGAAGTTTTAGGGGGGGAGGGGGTCAAGCTGAATCTCACCTAATCTCACGTGGAGGAGAGGGTGGGTCTCGGCAAATATCACGTATTTTTTTCCCGGAACAACGAGCGTAAAGCTGCGAGTAAACTGAGTTAAATTAAGTAAAATAATACGTTTTTCCACAATGTGACGTTACCGTTCCGGTCTGCGTAGGGCGTGCAGCCTGTTTCTCTTGGGAGCTGAAAAGCGTCACTTCACGCATAACGTTTACGTGCACGCGCACGTGTAGGTACGTCAAGTATATAAGCGGTGTGGTATGTATCATACAGTTCCATACAGGTGGTACGTGCAGCGTGCACGTCTACGTATATACAGATCCGGTGTGTTCAGGCCTATGGTTACTCGTATGGAATTGACTTGGTTATAGATACCACCCTCACGTTGAAAATCCGTACTAGAATGCCAGGTCCCATTCTGATTTAACGTGTTCACTGTTCACACTACCGCTTTATCTTCGAAAATTCTCTAGCGACCACTTAATTGGAGTCTAAAGCGTAATTTTACTGACTACTGTCTCTAGTTCTTACTGGTAGTGTCAAGTGGAAAAAATCTATTTAAATCCACTTGTCCCTAAGTACCAGTTTGTCCAGAGTTCTCGTATACAAAACGATAATATGGGATGGCTCGATTATTAGTTAATCGATTAACGGCCTGTGGCTAGCAAAGTTTCCGATGTTTACCGTCTCGCAATGCTGTACAATAACATTGTGTATTTCATAAACACTCCTGTTTAACATATTATAACTACATTAAATAGGGATGTTTCCACGTGGCCAAGCTAGGTTGCCAAACTGAAGCAATGTGACACGTTTGGTGTGACACTGGTTGAAAACCCACCAAATAGATTATGGCTCCACGCTGTGTTATGCAAAATCTAACTTTCTGGGGCATGGTTGATAATGTTATTAATCAAAGAAAATATTGTGTATATATTTTTTATTTCTCAAACGTTACAAGACGATACATTAGGAGGCTTTATCTACCAAACAGGCATGCAAGGACCACAGCAACCACCACAAACAGGAACTCCAGGGTAGCTGCAGCGTTTAGGCGAGCAGATCGCAGGCTCTGTGCAGCAATAGCAAGGGCATGGTTTGCAGCGGTTTGGCCGGCAGCAAGGTATGGCCACGGAATCACATAGGCATTGAGGACACGGTACAGGTGTACCAGGCTGAAAACGAAATAAAATGGTTATGAACAAAGGTCTTTGTCTAAATAATTATTTGACCATCATTATCCATGGTGGCAAACTGCCAAAGAACACAGAACCATGACCGAGACAAATGAGGAAATTGTAGCAAGCTATTCGTTACGGTGAGGCGACACACTGTAAAATCGACGTCGCAAAACGCATCGTGGAAATTACAGACGCGGTGCCGCATGAAAATTTTGCGTTGCGTCAATGCATCGCATTGCGGTGCGGCGTCATTTTTGAGATGTCGTACCACAGCGTTGTGACCTCGCTTATGTACCTTGTCACGAGGCGGACACGGTGGCAGACAGGGTAGAACAGGTGGAGGAGGACAAGGTGCAGGGCACGGTCGGACTGGAGCTGGGCATGGAGAACATCCTCCGCCCGGACAGACTGAACAAGGTCCAAGATTGTTACAGGATCCTACGCAGGGCTTCGTGGAATAAGGATAACAGGCACCGCAGGGCATGCCACTGGCTACGCAGGGATCGAAGCTGTAGAATGGAGCACTCATTTTGGAAGTTTTGCGGTTTTTAAGATTATTTACAACAAAATTTATAAAAAATGAAATTGCTGTTTTTGTGGTTTACATAAAATTTGACAACGACTAAGGAAAAGAAAAATTGTTTAATTCAAAGTTTCTAGCGAGGTTGCATTATTTTAGAAGTAGAAAAAAACAGCTGGTTGCATATTAGACTGATATGTAGAAGAAGAAAATATGTCAATAATTATGACACCAAAATTATGACAAGTAGTTGAACATACAGAAAATTGTGATAAAAATTAGAAAAAACTCTAAGGAAAAATTGTAAAAGTGTTAAATACAAAACCCATATAGCAGTAATGTGTGCTAATTCCTTTTGTGCAACATGTCCTGCGATTCTACCATGTGGAACAAATCCATGCTGTTATTCTTGCCCTCCGCCACCTCGTTGTTGTCAGCCATGCTGCCCACCGCCTTGTCCTTGTACTCCTTGCCCTTCCTGTAGGTGCAGACCAACGTTTAGACAATGTCCTGCACCAGTAATACCAGACCTGGTTCCGCCAATAGTGCCTGTGCTGCCACCTTGCAAACCGCGTCGAGCGCCACCATGCGAACCATGTCCATATCCACCACCACGACCTGTTTGCTGTCCACCCGTACTGCCATGTTGCCCACCACCTCCACCTTGCGATCCACCTCCGGTAAATATTGTAGCTCAACCAGGTTAATTTAAAGGCAATGCAACTTAAATACTTGATTGGATATCGAACATAAAAACATATTTTTTTACAGGTTTGCCCGTGCCCAGAACCGACACCGTGCTACCAGCCGGTCCTGCCTTGCTGTAATCCTCAGTGTCCACCACCCATTATTCCAAAGCAGCGTCCAATATGTCCCAGAGCTCCTCCTGCTCAATATCCTTGCTTACCAGTTTATAGAAGCTCTTGTCCGTGTTTGGAGATGGATCCTATCACTGTTAGACGGCCACTGATTGTCCATGATAGCGTGTTCCAGAACAGGCCGTCAGGGCGGCCCGAGGAGTGCTTTACGAGGCGCAACCCTAATGTCCGCTACACTGTGAATAATTATGTAAAGCAGGTCAGCGTCAACTTCATGAGCAATAATCTATTCTACTTTACGCTTGGATTTCGCGGAGCAGTACTTAATGGTCTTCTTTTTTCTTACAGGGTCCTCAGTCTGGTTGCGTCTACCATGTGAACGTTCCGTTAATTTAGCATAAGTAACAAAAAATGCTCTTGTGATGTATTAAAATGACCCTATTACTGTCCATTAATAAGTATTGTAACTGTTTTGTCTGGATTTGTTTTGTCAATTATTTTGAAAATTTAAAAGACATTGTGGAATCGTTTGTACATATGTGATATGAATATTGATTAAATTATCTTTTTTACTACCTACTATCTTTATTCTGTATAGTATTCGCTTACAAACTACGAAGTCACCATTATACACTGTGGTAACATATATATTTTATAACCGTCGTGGTTACTCTAGTGTTACTGTGGCTATGAGTAACGAGCGCACGATTATTATCTGGCTTCTGCAGCGCAAGTACGCATCTTTTCGATCGATAAAATTGACAGTTCAAATCGATAAATTGGGTTTTATTTATTTTTATATATTTTATCGAAACTTTTACTTTTACTTACAGTTGATCTAGTGAAAATTACATGTCTTGGGCGGGCGTCAGAAGCTAAGCTAATATCAATCAATACTACTCTATGTAGATCCAGAACAAGTTTCGAGAAAAATAACTGCCTACCAAAACATTTCTCGATATATTTAATAAATCAATAAAAGAAGGCTTAAAGTACATATATTTAGCTTTGGACACTTTCACATTGGGTATTGGTTCTTTAACAAGTGTATCTATAATTTATAAATTGCACGCGTTACATAATCTGGGTGTTGCAGCTGTAGATATTGATGCAGGGGTTCACAGGGTAGATCCGCTGTGTCGCTGGACTATTGCACTGGAACACAATGGGCTTCGCTGGCCCACAAGCGTCGGACATCTGGCACACTGGAGGGCATGGCATGCTGCAAGGCGTGGGGCTCGGCCCACATACAGGAAAAGAGGGTTGACATCCAGCCATCTTGCTAAATTACTTGAAAAATTTTGAATGTAATTTTAAACGTTTGGAGATGAAATGAGGATCGGCCTAGGAGTCATGTCCTATATATAACAAAGGCGGAGCCATGCTGATTTTGATGGTAAATCTAAAAGGTTCAGCTTTAGTATCTAGATGGCTTCAGAATGGGATAAAGGTAATGACTATAAAAATGATCTGTTGTTATTGGTTAAAGGTGTCATTCCACAAGCCTATCAATGAAGACTAACTGGTTATAATAATATAAAAAATTGGCTATCATTGCTGCGACAAAGGGAAGCCTAAGGAGTATGAGTACGAGCCCCGATGCAAAATAGTTCGTCTAGTATGGAAAGTAGTGCAAAGCGTAAAATAAAGAAAGTAAATATTGGTAAAATAATTAAGAACGTTTAATAAAAAGTAAACCACAATTTGAGGAACATTATAAAGTTTATTTTAACATAACTGAAATTCTTTCATGACTTTACATAACATAAAAAATTTAAAAAATATTCTAAATAACATAACGCAAAAGTATTCGTCTACCCTTGTCACTTACGCAAAATAGTTCGTCTACCACTTAGTTGTGTCGCCTTTGCTCTCAATGACAGCTTTAATGCGAAGAGGCATGGTTGCAACCAACGCTGCACACTCCTCAGGCGTAATTGACTCCCAGACAGCCAAGAGTTTAGCCTTTAAGTCGCTCTTCGATCTTGATGGATTTTAATGGAGAACTTTTTTCATTTTTCGCCATAGGGTTTCGATCGGCGATAAGTCCGGGCTGTTAGATGGCCATTCGATTGTAGGGATGCTTTTCGCCAGTAGCCACGTCTTTGTTGTCTTTGCAGTATGGCAGGACGCACCATCCTGTTGAAAAATGAAGGAATCTTGATGCTTAAGTGACGGAATACAGGGCAGTAAATTCTCTTCCAAAAGGTTTTGATACCTTGCAGCATTGATAGAACCATCCACAAACTGCATACCACCAACACCTTGTGCAGACATGCAGCCCCATATCATAAGAGACGCCGGAAACTTCATTTTGCGTTTGATACAATCAGTATGAAATGCCTCATTTTTGTTCCGAATCACTTTTTTCCTTTCATCGCCGACTGTCACTTCAAATTTGGACTCGTCACTCCAAATGATACTACGCCACAGATCGGAAGTCCAATTTAAATGATCACGAGCAAACTACAACCTCTTTTTCTTTTGTACAGCAGTCAACAGTGGTTTCTCCTTAGCGGTGTAAAATCCGTAACCCATTATTTTTAGGACTCTTTTGCAAGTATCAACTGAGACGTCTTTGTGAATCATGTACTTCCGTTGCACCGTGAGTTCTCCAGCTCGAGCACGACGATTATTTTTGATAATTTTCTTCAGGATTCTGTTTTGTACTGCACTTGTGATGCGTGGTCGACCAATTTTCTTCAAACAAGAAGTCGTTCTATTCTTTTTATAGTGCTGAATGATAGATTGGACTGTAGACCTGGGAAGTATCAAGTCTTTAGATATTTGGTAACATGATTTGCCAGCATCGACCCCAAAAACTATTCGCTTTCGAAGCTCTTCACACACGGGTTTGCCACGACCCATTGTTACTTGGAAATTAATGAAAAAAACTGAAATTTTCAGAATTTATACTGTCTCATTGGACAAATGATAGAGAATTACTTTTACAAATTTAAATTATGCAACATAATTGTACAAAGAAGGAATAATCTTATTTAACTCACCGATAGACGAACTCTTTTGCATCGATTAACAATTAGACGAACTATTTTGCTTATAACGTCTTCGAATTTAAAACAGGATATGTATAAATTTAAAAAGCAAAAATGGTTTATTGGTTCATAATTAAAAAATGACATAAGTAACGCGTCATGTGATTGTAGAACAGCTTAATATTTTATATAGATATACAAAAATAATGAAGGTAGAAAAAATCTCACAGAGAAAATTTCACACTAGACGAACTATTTTGCATCGGGGCTCGTATTAGTGTGTAACGTTAACATTAATTGGATTCATTATGATAATGGTAGGGACTAGTGGGACATAGGACGAGGAAGTTGATGGTGAACTTTGATACTACAGTATAATCATTTGCAAAAAAATCACATGTGGTTACTAGAAGTCCTATGCAGTAGGAATACGTACAGTATGACAAAAAATAGGACCACAAGAATAAAGTCCAATGAACGGTACATACCTACATATAATAATTCACTAGATGGTAGGTCTAACTCTTCTGCGAGTGTCCGTACGTTGGTACCACCGCTTTGCTCGTGTAGTCTGCCGCCAAGCAGTACTTAATGTGTATTACTGTGTTCCGGTTTGGTGAGCAAAGTAGGCAGTGAAATTACTGGGCTTACGATACTTAATATCTAGTAATGTCTCAGGGTAACGAGCGCAATGCAGTGCCACACAGGCCTTTGTGTTTCAAAGTTCTGAGTGGCACTGCAATTGTTGTGGGCCGGCGCTACGCTTACCATCAGGCAAACGACCTCGTCTCGTTACACATTAAAATAAAAAAATATTATGGTTTTACTAAATTGAATCTGCCAGAGGATCTGTATGGAAAAAAAACTAATTGAACTTCCAGGGGATCTATGTGGACAAAATATCCAAATGAATCCCCAGGGGATCTGCGAGGAGCATAATTCAAATGAATCCCCCAGGGAATCTGTATGGAGAAAAAATCCAGTTGAATCCCCCCAAGGGATCCATCATATGGGGAGAGAGAATGATTTTACGTGTTGCTGGGTAGGTACTAAAATAACTTAAAAATATTTTACTTTAGACCTTATATTTATTACATTTCACGTTACTTCAAGTTACAGGACAATACTGACAGGCACAATTATAATTTATTTTCTAAATATTCAGTGTTCTCTTTTTCTATTGCAGTTCCGAGCATGGTAGTGGTCTATGGCAGCCGATAGCGAAGGTAGCCTTGTCGAAAGCAGCTATGGGTCGTGGTGGCTGACCCACTGCAAGCACGGCATCTGCAATGTAAATAATGAATAACTATACTTTCTCCAGATAAAAATTATCATTGATAAATGCATCTTGGTAGAATAATAATACTGTGGGTAAATAACTAATAAAATTCAGAACGCTATCGAACAAATATTACAGAAACACATTTTTATGGTTTCATACAATCTTAGTTCACATCCGATTTATTAGCATAGGTACTCATATGGCGTGGAACTCCTTGCTTAGTCTATATATTCCATTATTCCTATATAACCTGAGCTGCTTATGCATGAGTGAAAAGGTATCTCCTAAGCCGTTTTATACCCGTGGCCACCTTCGGGTTGATTTTGGTGAAATTAAATATTGGTGTCACTTTTCCCATGGGACTACTGGGTCAAAATAGATGTAATGGTACTAAAACACGATGGGACTAGTGGGTCCGAAATATGAATGTCACTTGTTCCATGGGACTACTGTGCTAAAATAGTGGCAGTTGTCCCATTACGGGATAACACGATGGGACTAGTAGGATAGACTCGTAAATTTCTTGGAGAACAATATTTCATTTTACTAAATTACCAGTAAAAGACGAACTGAAAGACAGAAGTGATCCTGTAGATCTCTTTTCACGCACAGATATAGTAAATGATTCCATTTTGTAACTTCATTATACACGGATAATTTGCTTAAAAAATGTTTACTACTAAACAAGTGACTTGCAAAGCCGTAGTTCGGCCGCAGGGCCTCGCAGAATATATCACTGGATATGTGCTACTTGACTGTAAACTGTGACGAGTGAGCCTGCGCCTCCGCAACACGGCGAGCAGCAGGGTGCCATGGCGCCGCAGCACGGACCTTTACAGCAGCCACCTCTATAAAACAAAACAAAGGTGGATGGATGGACAAAAAGACCTACCTACAACAAATTAAATCAAAATTAAAAAATCACCTTCTAATTTTCTTTATACTATTTGATAACCAAACGAGCTGGTCGTTAGCCTGATGATAAGTATAACGCCACTCCATAATAATTTCAGTGTTTTTCGGAACTTTGAAACACAAAGGCCTGCGCGGCACTGCAGTATACACTCGTTACCCCGAGACATTGGGTATTAAGTCTCATATTCCCAGTAATTTCGCTGGCTGCTCTGCTCGTCAAATCAGAACACAGTTATGTTCGCACATTACCTACTGCTTGGCGGCAAACTTCACGAGCAAAGCGGTGGTACCGACCCAGACGGACACTCGCAGAATAGTCGTACCACCTAATTAAAAAAATAGCAGACATCAATCGTTAACGCAAAGCCTTTATAAGCGTAAAGAATTTTGACATGGAAGCATGAGTCCATCATCCATCACCCTCAGAAACTTTAGTAGGTACCTTACGGTGCTAAAGTTTCAGTCACCCAGCTGCTTCACTGGCTACGAGTTTTATTGAGGAGGAGATAGAGGTCAGCAGTGGACCTTTTCTGGCTGACGGTAATAAGATCAACATTTCATTTAGTAGTTAATTTTATATTATTTTGTCTACGTCTTGTCTATAAGGGCGCCGTACTTACTGAAAGTTTTGAATTTTAGAATCCTAAGGAATATTAATGTAACTTACTGGATTGCGTTCATGACGGATTGCAGTTGATTGATAACACCCATCCGTTCACACATTTTTGCTTCTGAAAATAAACTGATTTTTATACCTTAATACTAGTCAAATATTATAGTTGTATAAAAAAACCACTCTTGAAAATTTTGTTCAGCAGCCAACGATCTTTGAAAGATAAAATGTCAACTCAACTTTTAGTATCTTTTGTTTTTAACTTCCTTTTTTTCTGTAAGAAGTTTAGTATACACAGGTTATGAAAAAGGTAAGGTTTTTATTCATAGTTTTATCTCTACCCGAGTGCCGGTGCCTAACTACTATTTTGTCCGAAATATGTATAATTTAATAATTATAATAATTTGTTTTCAGCACCTTAAATAAAACCCTGACACTATTGCTGGCCACTTACCTTTTTATGAGAAGGAAGGAAGTTGATTGTAGGGGTTGGAGCTGAACATTCATTATTATAGTTTTAATGGACTGTAAGGACCTAAGATGTTTGTTATAATATTATTGTTTTATTTTTATCATCATCATTCTCAACCTGTATCGACCTGAGTGTACTGTAGTGGACAAATGTATGTGCGAATAACGCTAATGCGACAAAACTGTTCTGCAGCTCAACATAGTTCTCTTGTACGCTTGCGAGACACACTGAAGATTAACTATATGGTGAGTCGCAGTACAGCTTTGTCACACAAACGTTATTCACACATACGTTTTTCAAGCTCACATAGGGTCTATTTCAGCTGGGTAGAAGCTTCCTCCCCTTTGTGCCATTGAACTCTGGTCTGTGCCAATTGCAGCCAGGTCTATCCAGCGTCAACGACCCATACTTGTACTATTTTGTATTCTGTGTCATCAGGCAGCTGGTCGGCCAACAGATCTTCCTTCTGACAGGAACCACTCCTTTTTAATTTGGTTTTGTTGTTACACAAAGCAATTTCAGTTAAATTAATAAGTGTTTCCTTATGAAACCGGGCTTTAGATTGATTAGTTATAAATAAATATAATAATGAGCAGAAATAATGTCTACATTGTCGAGCTAGGTTGCCAGGCGTCTGCTTTTTTGCCTTTCTCAGAGACAATTACAGTATTAAGTTATTATATTTTTTGTATTTTTTGTTTTATATATCTATTGTTAGATTAAGTCACGGTGACTAAAAACCTAAACTTGACCCGGTCACAAGTTTTAATCACATAGTCACTTCATCGTTAGTTAAGCAAAGGGTATAAGTTTGCAGAACAGAGGTAAAAAAGAATAATAATAAATAGCTAAATTAATTAATAGTAAAAACAAATTAATCGTAAAAAGTCGCCATGACACACGACAAATCGCTGTTGTTGGATATGCGCCTAATCAAAAGCAACTTACTTTAGTGCACACCTTTATCCGTTGTACGAAGGGGCGCATGTTGGATAATGAGGCTTTACCTGTAATATACAAACAAAAGTATTTACCTCTCACACTGGAAGGGACTGAATCTAGTCACTGTTCAGTGTTCAGTGAACTCTCCTATCATTGCTTAGTCTCATTATACTTAATTGTTTTACTCAAAGTAGATACTATCATTAGGTAATGAGTCGGTATCGATTCTGGCGTTTCAAACCTAAACCTAATTTTAGGTTCCCTCTCTTTCTTTAATTCTCGTCTTCTCTCTCTTTTAATTAAGAACATAAGAAATGAATGGTATACATTAAGACCTGTTAAATTAATCCAATTGCTTGTATCTAGTTCAAAAACAGCCATGAATTTATAGTCTGTATAGTTTGTCAAAGATGGAAGATATTTGGCAGCTCTAAACTCTAGTTACTCTTTCACGCAAAAACTACTGAACGGATTTTGATGAATCTGTACAGTAATATAGCTTATACATAAGAATAACAGATAGACAACAATTTATAAATGTATGTACCATACTGGTGACGCCGGGAGCGGAAGCTAGTCTTGTATAATTTGTGAATTTGTTTCTTTTATTTTTGTCGAGGTTTTTATTCAAATGAACTCTTAAGACCTTAGTTCTCCACTGGGTACGACACTATAACACTGGGTATAACACTAGGAGACAAGAATATATGGAACAGACCAAGTGAAGAACTACGCGTAATTTTATGCTGTCAATGTGGTGCACGAGAATAAGTTAGATTTTTGTGTAATAATACATTTTACTCACTGGTCTTTCATAGTTGATGAGCTGGTATCTGACTTTCTTGTCTTGGTTATTGAGCACCATTCCCGGCCAGCTGGTAGGGCGGTAGTCGAAGGTGCTGTCGTGGACGATAAGAGGTCGTCTTACGGTTACCGGGTCCATGCCGCATGGGAGACATACTGGACCCTAAACATATAATGTGGAAAGATAGATGAACAAAGCTTAGCAAAGTATGATCGATCAGAGATTTTATGAGTTTTATACCTTAACGGGGTAGCAAGGTATGCATTCAGGAGGTTCTTTGTAGCTTGGAATAGGTACAATAGGGCTGCACATTGTAATTATTTATAGTTTTTGTATATTTATATACTTTATAATTTAGAAAAAAATAACCACAAGATTTTTCAATGTATTTTTAAAGATTTTTGACAGTATTATATGCTTTTTGACAGTACAGTTTCGCTTATGTTTTTTAGGGTTCTGCTCTATTGCCAGGGCAACAGGAACCCAAACTACTTACTAGTTTTGCTATGTTTCTCACTTTGCAGCCAATAAGCTAGACCGTTACGACTGATTATTTGTATTTTAAGTACTTATCTGATTTATGTAAGTTTATCTATTAGTGTTTAGTCTTAAAACATTATACAAATTTTATGAAATATATTTTATAGTGTTAACCGACACTAGCGGATGTTCAGACAAATATATACATCACAAAAAATTCGCTTGTTACCACGTATCTCCGTAACAACTAAACCGATTTAGATGAAAATGTAATGTACATAGTTCTGAAGTAACATATCGGCTTTAAAGATCTATACAACGCGGGCGAAGCTAATTTATAATAATATAAATTAAATTGTGTCTATAGGTATACGATTATACGTACCACCTCACTAAACTACGGAATTCACCAGAAACAAAACTTATCAAACTTGACCGTGTTTTTTTATTAAGCTCTGTTTCACGGGAATGAAAACTTCTTCAATTCTTGCAATGTCATCTATTTTAAATTTGAATCTCATTGAATTCGAGAACAAATAACGAGAAGCGCAAAGAGAATATAATCCCGGGAGAAGCGTATAAAAGCGAGTAGAACGTAGATGCTTCATATTATTACCAAAGAGAATATAATCCCGGATTATTACCTTGATATTTGCAAAAAAAGCATAAACGAGTAAACGATTTATTTATTTATTTCTCTTGTTACGAGAAATTTCAAGGAAACCAAAATGTGAGTAAAATCATATCTAATTTTAGTAGTGTACTTTTGTCAAAACTCCTACAAATCATGGATACCCACTACTAGCTGCGGGAGCAGCATGGTGTTTGATTCCGGCTAATGAGACCGATTTACCAACAAATCGCTGTTTTTTTTGTGCCAGGGCCATGGGTTCAATATTGACGTAGTTTAATAAAATGTTCTTTTTTGTAGGTGTTGCGGTTGCGGGTGCCCAAGAATCACAATCTACACATGCTGCACGAAGATTTGTTAAGATTGTGGAATGAAGCTCGTGACCTTCCCAACGTTTTTTAAAAGTGTTATTTAGTTCGGTTAATAAAGATGTGAATAAAAGTGCCTGGTTATTATATTACTCTACGTGCTGGCTAGCTTTCACTTCGCAGGACTTGTCTGTATGCGTCCACTCGCTGCTCTGGCTAGGTAGCTCTCTGTATGCGTCCACTCGCTCTGGCTCGGTGCCTCTCTGTATCCATATATATCTCTGAGATCCGTCAGAATGAGGGTTTCAAGAATGTATCCCTGGGCAATGTGATTCCCGCTGCTTACAAGGAGTCAGCAATTCCATTCCTTTCTTAACAACTTTTGTTCGTGGGTGTTGTGTTGTGTTTCTGTGTGTGTCGATAGCAGGGAGTCCTAGTGCAGGGTGTCGAATGTATAATAGTGTTTGTTTTGTGTCTTTTTGCCACTGCTGTACCTATGTTAAGTATTACTGTCTTAAATAAACTATCGCCGATTAACACTGGCTTTTTATTTACAAATGCATAAAATTTATTCTAATTAACTGCAAATATCGATATTCAATTAGGTACAACACTATTATCGATATCGATCATATTTTTACCAAGAGTTACATCACTATCCCCACTGTCACATTTCGACACATCCGCCATTATATTCTCTTTGACATCCGCTTCTATGTTGCCAAAGCAATTCATTTGTTAGCATTAAAAACCGCTCTATGGAGTTCCGCCTCTTACCGGGATTATATTCTCTTTGTCTGTATCTCTAGCGTGGTGGGGTCTATGCACGTATTTTATAATTTTGGGATTTTTAGTAAAATAACTTGCCCGTATTACGGTTCAGTTCGGATCTCAAATGTTTTTTTACTCGTTTTATGATTCTGCGTGCATGTCTCCGCCTGGAAGGAATTGTCTAGAAACTCCTTCCACATGAAGACCTCCCACACGAAGACTAGTGACCGCTGGTGTACCATCCATGGAACTACTGGTCCGGCGCAGTTCCAACGGTGTCAGCGTTATTTCCGAAAATCCGGTCAACTGAACTATGGAGAATATATTTCTTTCCGTAGTCCAGTTGACCGGACAACAATCGTACTACGGGCAAGAAGCGGATCCTACCACTATGATGAAAGCTACCTACCTAGCTATGGGAGAATTTGTCCAAGGCCTAAGAGTAGAGTGGTTCAGATAAGTAAAATCCAGGTTACGCTTATGGATAACAATTTATTTATAGCACATAACGACACTGAAATAAATTATACTTCACATTGTTAATAGCTCGTTGCGCCGATGTCGTGCACGGTTTAAGCAAGAACCGCTGTGGTGCTAGCAGATCTTCGTGCAGCATGTGTAGATCGTTATGCAAGGGCAGCAGCATCCGCCGCAGCACCCGCCACAGCATCCACCACAGCATCCGCCGCATCCTCCGCACCTGGAAAGAGGAAACATGGTTACAGAAACTGCTTACATTTCCATTTACAGGCCATGGCCTAGCGGCGTGGGTAGCGACGTGGGATAGCAGAACTCAGCTCTGAAACCCAAAAGGCAGACCTCAGCTCGGAAACCCAAAAGGCAACTTGAACTATCTGTTGCCTTATTGGGTTGTATTGGAAGTCCTTGAAGTACTTACATCTTGAGTTGAGAATTGAAGAGTACAAGAGATCCTTAAAGAAATTGGTCTAAAGACCTGTAAAATGGAGTATATTGAAGTGGGTAAATAAATAACTTTTTATAAGTTTTAGAAGGTTTTAACTTTTTTTTTAAAGCGTTTTTGATGTGTATTCCGCAAATAATTTGATTGTACTGACCTTCCTAAGCAACGAGCTTATACACATCACCTTCGTTAGGTTTTGAATATAGAAAAATCTTACAAATAGCATTTTTACTTTTTTTATAGCGGCGTTTTGTGTGACAGTATTCTTTCCACAAGAGATCTCTTCCGTCAGCATAGAGGTTGACTAGCAGTTTTTTTAAACCTAATGCACATCATTTAGTTTGCAAGATTACGCATAGTATTAAAGGAGAAGGCACTCTGTTTATGTTTTCCTTATCCGGCGATTAATAAATCAATTTACCTCGTTTTGATATTAAAAAAATATATAAATTATTAATTGTGTGTAGCCCAGTCATGTGCCCGCATGTGGCTGACATAATTATTATCCTATTTATGCAGTAATATAGCATACAGATTACAGATATAGTTGACAAAAATATTTAAATTATTTTACAGTCCGTCTGGTACTCCTAGTGGGTATGAGTTTACAAGTTAAGTGAACTTAATTTTGGTGTACTCAACATAGCTAGCATAGCATAGCATGTCTGATAGCTCTCGGCTTCTGGTAACAACACCTATCACAAAGACTTTGCAATATCGGACCGATTAAGTTGGAAACGCTTCTTAAAGCTTTCCCGGAAGCTTCATTTGTAGGACGTTTAAAAAGACATCTTCTCATGGTGGATCCATTTTCGCGAATCCATAAATCATTAACCGGTTATTTTGTTAATCCAGAAGGATTTGGTTTCGGCCCTACTTTTGTGTGCGTTTAAGTTTATTAGGTCCCTGTATGTTTATTTTTAAGAAATACCTACTTACTTATAGTTTTTTTATTGCTTATGGTTTAACATGCTTTCAACTAAGTAGGTTCATATATTTACAAAAAATATAAACTTAAATATACTGCATGGCCATATAGAACTACATAAAACATTTATTTTTCCCACTATGTTGTAACTGCTGGGTGATAAAAATTTCATAATAAATTACTAAATTCAAAATTTGTGTGTACAGCTCTCTCATCTCTTTCGTTCAGTTAGTAATTACCTATACATATTTAAATAATTATATGGTTGAGTATATATAGTATTATATAGTCTAGTAGTAGTCTCGTAGCCTAGTTATAGTTTCATGCCGTAGCCACGTAATACAAAGAGCAAGAGACATATTATGAAAGCCCAAATGTCAATGTATACGTACTTGAAGCGATGTGATCGATACCTTCTTTTTTTTGAAGAAAAATAAAGTGATAAAATAAACAAAGAATGTCAGGGAGTTAGAAATTGTCCACAAGTAGAAATCCAGTAGCCGAGCCCCATAGCCAAGCACTAAATGTCACATACGATATGCTATATTCAACAGGTGGCAGGACAAACTCTTCTGAGTGTGTCCGTCTGGGTGGGTACAAACGCTTTGCTCTAGTAGTCTGCCGCCATACGGTAATGTGCAAATTATATCTGTGTTCCGGATCCAAAGTAATCAATGATAGTACAGGGGCTTATGAGATTTAATACCTGATGTCTCAGGGTAACGAGCGCAATGCAGTGTCGCGCAGGCCTGACTTTAAAACACAAAGGCCACTCAGGTGCCACTCGGGAGTGGCACAGCAATTTTTATGGGCCGGCATTATGCTTACCATTAGCATTATGCTTGAGACGGGCTGGTCATGTACGTGAGTAAACGACCAGCCCGACTCATCATCCAATAGTATAAAAAATATTTAGATATATTCGGTTGCCATATCACCACTATCAATCCCATCGACATCGTCAGATGATGGTCAAACGCAACATTTCTATCAGATCAAAAACATAAGTCAACAGCAGAACCGACACCCATGACGTACAAGAAATTAAATAATTGCTTTAGAGCCCTCATACACCCAATCCACAACATTCTAATCCATCGTCTCAAAAACTGCCCGTATGTGGAGAATCTCAGACAGATTACGTGGAGTGATAGGAATATTGGAAAACAAAACGTTCCAAATCCAACGATTCAACTCATCGTGTGTGGCCGATACAACGATCCATTTCACGGTCAGTTGGCAGTACTCGAGACGCAGTATGACCTTTAAATGGAGCGATGGCGCGCTCGGAATGGACGAGTAGAATGAAATAAAAACACATTCACCAATGGTGCTATCTTGTTGCAGATTTCTCACAATGGGTGTTAAAAGGTGCAAGACGGTCAAGTGCACGCCGTTGCGTGCCTGCAAAAGTCGTGAACTTCGAGGTGGCATTTTATACACAGACTGTTTCTGTCTTCGGCGGAATGGACTGCAGTATGACTGCAGGAGAACCGGATGCCAAAACTCGCCTCTATGCCAATATTTACCTGCACCTCTGTGCGAGCCTTCTAGGGTAGCATGCTATACTCATTGTGCAAATCCACATGCAGAATCATTAGCCACAATTTGCAGGATGAAACGAATTTGATTACCAATTTTAGACTTAATTAAAAAAAGATACTAATTGAACATTGCGAGTGTGAAACTTCTTCAGCATGCTGATTGCTCTACAGCTAATCAAGCCATCGATGTGCGTCGTCTGTAATGTCATGATATTTTTGTTGTATTATGTATTTTCTTCTCTGCGTAATATCCCTCAACTAGTATATTCATAGCTTTTTCAAAAACCACTGGCAGCATAGAAATCATTTGAAAAATGGAAAAAGAACAATATCGGTTTTAAACAAAATACAAAAAAAATTGACAGAAGACATTTTGACTTCACCACGTTCAGATGATTTTTCTATAAAATTGTAACGTTATTAAATATAGAAATAAAAATATTTATCTAAATTTTCAAGTGCTTATCAATGTAATTTTTATATTTTCACTATATTAAGTTTGCATAAAGGCCCTCTCCTCTGTTCTGTTCCGTCCTAATACGGTTTTCAAAGTCCGGTCTTAAAATGTAAGTTCTGGTATTCATTCTGGTAAGCTATAATAATAATGTAAGCGATTAATGTAAGCCCTAACACCTAATTCATGGTTGGTGGATAAGTCCATCAATCATGAATTAGGTGTTAGGGCTGAATAATAGCTCACGAAGTGTGAATAAACATAAAACTAATATTAATTTTGTTCCAGGTGTTCTCCTTGTGGTCCCATGGTGTGTTACAAATACGAAGATTGTGGTCCAGCAGTAAGTTCTATATTGTGTAATGTTATTATTCTAAGATATATAATAGAATAGAATATAAAAATATTTGTACATATGTATATTAACGTTCTGGACGTAATTGTACAGCTACAGTGTCTTCCGCGGTCCGCATTCAAGCGCAATGGACTGCAGGATTGCCAGTTCTTCCAGCAGGGCTCGATACGGTACTTGTGTCGGTGCTCCGGCGCGAAGCCGTGTCCCCCGGCGCCCTGTCCGCCGTGCGTGCGCCGCCCTCCGCCCGGCAAGACCCTCGTCACACGCTTCAGCGACTTCGACTTAATATCGCAATGGTAGCGTGGTTAAGCATCGTCGCTCTCTAAGGCTTCGGGTAATTACAATTCCGATCGTTCACGGCGGACGAGCGCGCTTCCTATCCCAACTTCAACTTATTTATTTGTCGACAGAAAAAGTCGCGAGACAACAACTCCAGAGCAGAGGAGAGCGGCGGTGAAAAACAGGATGAAAAAGAAAACCAGCTGAAGCGAACGAAGAGTCGGGAACTAAGAGGCGGTATAATGTACTACAGCTGTCACTGCATTAAGCGCAACGGACTTCAGCACGACTGCCGCCGCACGGGGTGCGGCGGAGAGCCGGCCTGCCTACACATGCCTGATCCGTTGTGTGCCCCGAGTCAGCTTGCTCGTGCTCGTGGCCTAGCCGACCCTGCTCCTTTAGCTGCGCACATGCAAGCTCAAGGAGGCGGTGGCAGCGGCGCTGGTAGCGCTGGCACGCTTGGCGGTGGTTCGGGCAAGAGATTCATTGTTTGCGAACTGAAGGGAATCACCCCAGACATTTCTGCAGATAAATCTGGAAAGTGTTGTAAGTGTCCTGCTCCAGTATCGGTTCCCACGCGTAGTGAGCCTAAGGGCGGTAATTTGGGAGCTTGTATTTTGGCCAATGTCCCTGCATTGCAGTCTGTAGCCTCAAAGTGCCCGTGTAAAAGCGAGCCAACGTCGTCTGATACACAGGGAATGTTCGTCTTTGATGAGAAGACTATTAATAAAATACTATCTAGTTTTGATAAGAAAAATGTGATGAAAGACGACGGTGATGATGTTGTAGTAGGACCAGGGGGTCGTACACGTAAAGTTGCAAAGCCCGTCGTCAAAGAGAAATGCACAAGACAAGGGTGTGTACACTGGCAGCCACCGCCACCCTGTTGTTGGGATGCGCCATGTAAAGCCGACTGTTTCGAGACTCCACCAGGCATTCGACCAGGTCGCAACCAGCTGACGGGAGGCGGTGGGGGCAACGTTAAAACTGGAGGGTCTAAACCGACTACATCGCAAGGTCAGCCATTTGAAAGGATGAAGTTGCTGACACCCAATTATTGTACAGGTTGCTCTGGTCCGAGTGGTGGTGCGACGACCAGTGGTGGTGGACCTGCGCCTGGGATGCCGGTGCTCGTCATGAAGCTGTGCTGAATGAAACTTCTCTTCTAAAGCTCAAGAAAAAGTGTAAAATATCATCTTAATCAATTAAATTTAGTTTATTAATTTGTGGTTTTAATTCTGCGACAAATTACCCAGAGGTTCTCTCAGGAGTCTTCCAAAACTTAAGGCTCACCAAAACCAATGACATGATAGAAATTCAAATCCGAATAGTCATTGGTTGATATCTGCAGTTTTCTTTACAAAATTATTAGACAAGTATAGAAAACGAGACAGTATTGTAGGTTTGCGTTAGTGTACTGACACACCTTTGAGTTATTCCTCAAAGATACTTCCCCCTACAATTTGAATAAAGCTAGGTGTGTTCCCACAACCATTAAAATAACGCTTTAATTCCTGTAAGATACACTTTTTTAAAATCCTACCAGTTTTCCCGTTTGCCTCCCTTCATTTTTTTTTATGTTATTGGTAACGAGACGAGCTGGTCGTTTGCCTGATGGTAAGCATAACGCCGGCCCAAAACGTTTGCAGTGCCACTCGGAACTTTGAAACACAAAGGCCTGCGCGGCACTGCAGTGCGCTCGTTACCCCTGAGACAAGTAATTTCACTGGCTACTCTGCCCATCAAAACGGAACACAGTAATGCTTGCACATTACTGCTTGGCGGCAGACTTCACGACCAAAGCAGTGGTACCAACCCAGACGGACACTCGCAGAAGAGTTAGTCCTACCACGTAGTAATATATAAAACATGTTAAACATTCGTAGCCATATACGAGTATTTAAGGTCGTAGAAATTGTTTTAATATATTTTTTGCATACTACAGCATATATATACTCTTTGACTACAGCCACAGAATTTACCAAGGTAAATAATCAAAGACGACATATTATGACATGAGTGCCTAACTGATATCAAAAAGTCTCCTCTATGCTTTACAGCGGAGATCGGTATTGTGCCACAAAAAAGGTCTTGTATCAACGCAAATAAGCCTTTCATTTACATGAAGTTCCAAGAAATTTTAATATTTCTTCTTGAGTCTTTGTATTTAAACTTCTGAGTGATGCTACCGGCACTACAACTGTTATGGACTGACATTATGATTACCATCAGGCAAACGACTCGCTCCTCCAATTACTCAATAGTATAAAATAAAGTTTTATTCATAGTTAGGTATATTCTTCTTCAATCTTATATACCTACTATAGGTAGAACATAGAATAGTACTGTAAAAAACTATAGAACCAAAAAAACTTATAGATATACCAATAAAAAAAATATAAAAAGTCATACAAGGCACTTCTAGAAAGCTCCTTGTAAGTCACATAAGTTCAGGCAAAAAAATGAATATAACACTACGAATAAATAATTACTTATTCGTATATATCGATACTATTCCATACAGATAAATAAAATTGAAGTGTCTGTTTGTAATATGAAAATAACAGCTTTTTACTAAATGCATATGAAAGTATATACGACACCTATAACATAACAACCATTTTTAACATTTTTGTCTGTCTGTCTGTTTGTTCCGGGTAATCTCCGAAACGGCTGGACCGATTTTGACGGGACTTTCACTGGCAGATAGCTGATGATTGTTACAAGGAGTAACATAGGCTATGTGAGCGAAGCCGTGGGGCACAGCTAGTCTCTAATATTTTCCCTACATATTGCATGTTGAAAATATTTTTAATTTTACTTTAATTTTAGAAAAATAATTAGGATTCCGCGCAAAAAAATAAAAACCATGTAATCCAAAATCTCCACGCGGGTGAAACCGCGGGGCAGCAGCTAGTAACCAATATAAACACTACGCTACTTCAATGCTATAAGATGGAACTCTTTGCGCTACTTACTTACGTATGCTCTTTGCTATACGCTGACATTCATGTACTTTTGTTATTGTCAAAAAAAATGTAAAAAAAATCGCACAATTTGTGCGCACAATCCAAATTAACAAAGTGTAATAAAATAATCTAAATTACGCCCGGATAATTACAAAGCTAAATACTTAATTAAAAAGTCAGTAAAACCAGGCTCGTTGATATTGCCAACACAGAGAAAACACAGAACTTAAGTTAATAAAATGCGAAAAATAATCTAAACGAAAAGCTAATCCCAAATAATACATACGATGCGAAATAATTTAAAATTCAGTAACATTACAGTTGTAAATTGCGTCCGCATATACGTACCTAATAAAAATGGCTTTTGTGTACAAAATTCTTCGTAAATTAACATTACTGCGTCGATCGACTACCGCAAATATTACTGTATTGACGAGATCCCTAAGGAACTCGTCTAATAAAAACAATGGCGATTGGAAGAAGAATGACAAAGTCTCCGGTTACGTCTGTCTGTGCTGCAATTACCCCTGCGGCGGTGAAACTTCATCAAACATGTACGATGTAAGTGCATCTGCAGGGTGGTTTTAAGTCACTCAGAATACAGATTCCGTCTAGGAAGTGGCTTTTTGATCGTTTATATCTCGGAAACGCATTACGACATAGAAATATTGTCGGAATTATATCCTTGTTTATGCAGCTGAGTTATCGAATCTAAACGAGAGATTTCTCTGACGGGATGCGATTCCGAAATATAAACGATCAAGATAGTCGCTTCCGACATGGACATGGTTCCGAGTGAATTAAAATGACCCTGATGGTCTGTGATTTTATACTTGTCCAATAGTGTAAACTCGGCGGATCACCAACCAATGCCATCAATAGAAATCCGAATTCGAATCATGTCAATGGTTGGCGATCGGATCACTATTGATGACATTTGTTGATGATTGATGATTGATGTAATATAGACAAGATTACAATCTGAGAGTCTTCAAGAGACGATTTCAGGTATCTTTTGGCATCGCTTTTACGTTCTCAAGTACCTACCTACACAGCGGCTGGAACGCAATAGTAAGTTCTGGGCAATAGATTAACTTGAGTGTAATATCTAGTCAGATGAATACTAGAAAATGTCCTACTACCACGCGATGGTTCCGTAACGATGTTTTCCTCTACAAAATATTATTCAAGGATTCGAGCCATTGATCTATGGGAGTCCTAAGGTCATGATAGGTTAGGTTTAGTACAATTTCATTACAAGAACTTTAGTAAAACATTAACTTTATTGGTTTTTATGCCATCTATCTCAAATCATTGTAACTATTTGCATGAATAGACTGTTTGGTGATAATTTCAGACTTATTTCATTTCATTTTAATACAGATTCTATAGATGTCACTATAGTACAAAAATATGTTTTGTATGTTGATGATTGTATGTATGATTTTATACTATTCATACGAGATAAAATTTTGGTGAGTTGCGAGTTATTGGTCCCATGCCCGTGAAGCCTTTTCAGCGGGAAAAATGGGAACTGAACGGGAAAACGAGAACTGATACGAACGAAGTCGTAGGCATAGGATAGATATTAGTACCATGGAAAGGTACCTAGGTATAGGTACCTACGCCACTACTTTTACTTAATATCTAAAAAATAAAATGAAGTTATGAATATTCGCTAATATACACATGTGTGCTATTTAAATTTAAAAATATTATAATTACCCAAGAATCAGATCAGAAACTGAATCGATAGGCAACAAAAAAAGTTTTTATGTACACTACATAGGTAGGTAAGTACCCATTTTATTGCTGATATTTTTTCCAAAACTAGTGGATGCGTGTGAAAATATCTACAAAAGTTAAGTATATAGTCTCCTAAGAACGTTTTCCGATAACTATATAGGTACATTGGTTTCATACGAAATGTATTGGACATGTTTTTGTGACTTCTGACTGATTTAGTGCTTATACCTCTGTTGGTTTGATAGAATTTGATCCTTATTAGACAGCGGATCGATTGGCATCAAAAATGTTTTTGTGTAAAAGATTTTCTTGCTAACTGTATCAGATCAAAATGTCTTTTTTTTGTAGCATATGGGCTTGCATTTGACCGCTATCTCACCTGATGTTAAGCGACGACGCGGTCGACTGTTGCTATACTTAATGTCCCTTTTTTGCTGGGTTTTAGGCTGCTTAAGTGAATAATCATTTTTTTCTTTTCCAGAGTCGGAAATATAGTCCCAACTTGCCCTTAAACACCAGAACGCCGTGTTTTCCAACTATCCCCGGTTTTCACACCGGCATGTTTAGATGCACAGATGGAGAGGTGGTTTTTTTGTTATACTTCAAGCCGTTTTATATGATCTATACATATATTACTTAGGTCTAGATAAATGAATATCAGTTTCTACAATATGTGCTATCCCATTACAGACCAATTGGAACTTAAGTTACACTTTCATAAACCTAAACTAAACTACAACTCTTTTATTCGAATCCAAGGTTAAATTAAAAAAAGCGAAAACTCTCGGCATATTGGCAAAAGTGAAATCATCACAGAACATATAATAATTAACTTCACACCAGGACAGTTTATAATCTGTACTGAGCTCAACTAGCATCGTACATACCTATATTGTTCTCATCTATGGATGGTTCCGCCAGGTATCAGCTTAAGGCCTTGTAGACTATTCAAAGGCAAAATGATCTTTAGCAAAGATAATGTTAGTTGACGCTAGGCTTATGATTTGTCTTTTGGAACTTGTGTTTCCTTATAATATCACAAACGTTTTAAATTTCAGGTCTTGGGGCCTCAAGGGCAAGCTTCAAAGTTATGTTGCTATAAAAATCCAGAATACTTTTCATTTCATAACATGACCTTTTACGACTTTCACCTAGAGCTCAGACCCTACAGGAAACCCAGCCCGATAACTGGCCGAAAACCGTAAAGAATTGATGACGAAAACATAAGTAAAATATGTCAAAAGGGAATCTAGAAGAAATATACCTACAGAATATCTTTAGCTACAAAATAATATACGAACTATAAACACTAAATTACTTGAATAAAACATTCAATCAATTTTTTTTTTCATTACACTAAACTAAAGAAAAGAAAGAAGTTTCTCATTATTCGAGGTAATATTAGTAGGTGGAGATTATAGTAAAATCTACAGAAATAAATGATGCATGAGAGAAAAGCAAGATTTTAATTTATTATCTGGTCTGTCGATGTTGTGTCTAGACCGTAACGCTCAACAACATTTGCAATACAAAGTAGAGAGGCTACTTCTAACACTTCTGTTTGCAATACCATAAATTATACGTAAATAGCAGGTATTATTATTCCCCGAGGAAGATTGGTTTTAGGCTGTAAAAAAATGCGAAAACCTAAAAGTAGTGGATAGTTACCATCTGTTTTACTATTTGTTCTCCCAATAGAACAACTAGTTAAAAATATCTAGGTTACGTATGTCTGTAACGACGTACTGCGAGTACCACATGTAAAAATGGGACAAGTATTATATAGGAAGGAGGAGAAGGAGATAGTTGATATTACACAGAAACTATATTGTAGGTACACATTATACTTTTTATTAAACACCCCAAATCACATGCGTACATAACTCATACTAACAAAAAAGAACTCATACAAACGAATGTACTGTTACAATCTTAACGCAGATGTATGTATCAAGTCACAATGTGAAGCAATTGTATTATAAAAACTTAATTAAAATCAACAATAGTAACACGGTTGTTCGGCAAGAAAGCCTTATGATTACAGCAAAACGCAACCCGACGACTCGTTTTAAAGTTTATTCAATCACTTTGCATCTGTTACGTGCAAATAAGAAAAACCTGTACTCGTGTTCGATGGAGTATCTCAAACTTTTCAATTATACATTAAAATTACCATATACAAGTAGCTATATATAACATAGCTAATTGTATAAGTTATCGTGTGTAAGCTACATAAATAATACAATTTGTAACAGCTAGCATGACAAATATGGCGGCGGAATGCAGTCGATGTCATAAGTGGCTTATATCATAATAGACATAGCACCTATTCAATTAAAGAAAGTCCACTATTATCTGAGCTATCCATAACATTTTTTATTTAAGTGATATTTTACTTAATACGCATAGGTATATTGGGTTGCACGACTTTTGTCAAATTTGATATTAGTCAAATTGGTAATTCGTCAAATTATCATCATAATTCATTATTTGATTCCCGAAGTATAGACCCTTTCTAGTGTTCGTGTTTTATTTTTAAACAGTTTGGGTAAAACAGAAATGGTCATTACATAGAATAAATTAAAAAAGAACCAGCCCAATGCAAAAAAAAAATATAATCCGTACTATTCCTACTATAAAAAATTTGAAAGCGTGTTTGTTGGTTTGTCCTTCTTTCACGCAGCAACGGAGCCACGTGTGGTTGTAGATCGACGTGATTTTTGGCACAATGGATCGGAGAGTAACATGGCAACTTATCCCGGAAAAATTCACGGTTCCTTTGAGATTCTCCAGGCGGGTGAAACCACGGGCGGAAGCCAGTATGAAATAAATAACAAAATAATATTTAGCTGAGGGAAGTTAAGGTTTATGTTCTTGCGTATTCAAATAGCGAGTAAGATTAATTCTCAGCCAATTTAAAGCCATTTCCTCATGTGTTGGATGCCTCCAATTAAAATACAATAAATATTATCTCTCAGCTTTCGTGGGATATAAATATTTTATTATTTTATTTGATGAAAGTTAAACAGTCTCAGACTAGGTACCTACTATTGTGCGAGTGTCACGCATCTCACCGGTTTCCCACAACCTCACTTTAGAATAGTTTAGACGAACTACTTACATGCACGAGAATTGCATGAATAGTCTGGTTTAAGCCTGTATGACAACAGAGAGTCTCTGTCAGAGAGAGCTTGGTAAGCCTATTCATTGCTTATATAGTATGGTTGGAATTAATCTTGCGCATACGCATATGCATGCTGGAAGATTATTGTTGTTATGTAACACTTTTTCTCAGGGTTTACCAGGTGGTAGAATTAACTCTTCTGGGAGTGTCCGTCTGGGTGGGTACCACCGCTTTGCTCGTGTAGTCTGCCACCAAGCAGTAATGTGTGAGCATTACTTCGTTCCGATTTGAAGCGCAAAGTAGTCAGTTAAATTACTGGGCTTTTATGAGAGTATACCTAATGTCTCAGGGGAACGAGTGCTTGCCTTTGTGCTTCTAAGTTCTAAATGACCGTGTAATTTTTATGGGCTGGCGTTAGGCTTACCCAATAGCACGTCTCTTTACCCAATAATATAAAAAAGTTTTAGTTTCAAAAGCATTTTTATTCAATGTACGACAATCTATTTATTTGGCCGGTGTCAATATTGGTGTGAGTCCTCTATAGCTAATAATATAGGTTGTGTAAGGATTTTCAAGAAGTGAAGAAACGGAACATGTGCCTACCTCAATCCAGTCATAAAATTTGGCTCGATTAATATCATCGAAGTCAAAAGATTTGATCTATTATACAAGATAAAACGTACCAAGCTGCTCGGTCTTCTGGCTCGCCGCAATTTCAACCCTCTATTTTATGACTGCCCCACTTATAGTAAACTAGCTATGCCCCGCGGCTTCGCTTACGTAGACTAAGTTACTACTTATAACATCAGCTATCTGCCAGTGACAGTCTCGTCAAAATCGGTCCAGCCGTTTCGGAGATTATAGCCGGAATAAACATGCAGATAGATAGACAGACAAACTTTTCAAAATTGTGGTTTTTTACAGATACCGTGTGTCAACTTTCGTATTCATTTAGTAAAAAACCGTTATTTTAATATTACAAACAGACTCTTCAATTTTATTTATTTGTATAAAAAATATGCATTGAGGTAGGTATGTTTAACATATTAAGTCATTAACGATTTTAAGACTGTGGCTGAGTAAAATAGCTGTAACATACGGGCATAATATAGACATAGAAGTCTCACAAGGTGCTATATACTTTCACGTTTTTTTTTAGTTTTTATAATGAAGACTATGTCTTTTGAGAAATCTACATATGCATGGTCGTTCTAGTGCTCGTCTATCTAGTTACCACCTCAAGATGTCAGTTATCAAGATGTTAAAATCTTTAAGTTTCGATGTGGTTATATCAAACACTTATAAAAAAACTAACTTAAAGGAATTATTCCTTATAATGCCTTTCGCTAGGATTTGTTATTACAGCAGATTATGCAACTTCCAGAATGGTTAATATATAGGTATCACGTATATATATATATATAACGATGGAGTGTAGCATCAAGGGACAAACTCCTACGCGTACATTTGTAATGGAAATAGCCCCATACAGGGTTGATTTATAATGTTACATTATGCGTGTAATTGTCCTGCGCGTATTTCATGATAATCGCGGAGAAATCTCCTCACACCAATAAGTGTATGACAAATGATAGCGATTTGTTTCGCAGTCATAAACAGAACTAGTAAAGTGCGGCTTACGTGCGGTAATGATGTGCTTGTTATTGTAAAATAACTCACAATGCCATAACAAGAGCATCGCTTTCACTGTAAGTTCGTAATGATAGGTGTGCTTATAAAAGGGGTCGTGCAAGACCAAATTAGGAGTCACTATTACCTTGATGTGTAGGACGCATCACTTTCAATTTCTGCACGTCAGTTGTACAAAGTACACGGCCTTTTTAGAAGCTTTTATTTAACTTGCAAAGTTTGTAAGTTTGTTTATTCCAGCAAGCTAAATTTGACCCGGTGTTCCATTAAGCCGAAATTTTACATATAAAGGTATGTTTATCTAAAACGGATGACAATGCAATATAATGATGTCACAGCACAATAGTGCTATCTTCGTATATTCTATCGTTATATTATATTTAATGTAACGATATCACGTCACAATATAATGATATTACAGCTGATCTGTTGATGGAGCCGGAAGGCACGAACAAGAACTCTGTAAAGGTGAAAATACACGGTTCAACCAAATTGAATCACTTTGGTTGAATGGAGCAGAAATGAAAGGATTGCTGTTGTTGCAATGACGTTGAATGATTCACTTATAAGTATACATGGATCAATTTGGTTACATCATCCAAATTGAAAGACAAAAGTGAACCGTGTATTTTCACCTTAACGAAACGATGGAACCCCATCGAGTTTGGGCTCGTTTAATTTGTCTTTATAAGTACTCCGATCCTAGATGATATCGAGGGTCTTTTTTTTATATTGTTAGGTAACGAGACTAGCTGGTCGTTTTCCTGATGGTAAGCATAACGCAGGCCCATAACGATTGCAGTGCCACCCAGAACTTTGAAACACAAAAGCCTGCGTGGCACTGCAGTGCGCTCGTTACCCTGAGACATTAGTATTAAGTCTCATAGGCCCAGTAATTTCACTAGATACTCTGCTCATCAAACCGGAACACAGTAATGCTTGCATGCTACTGCTTGGCGGCAGATTTCACGAGCGAAGCGGTGGTAACAACCCAGACGGACACTCGCAGAAGAGTTAGTCCTCCCACTAACACTAACTGATGATGGAGTTGGAAGGTCGCCACAAGTTATATATAAATATATATAAATTACGCGTCATGTTGTTTGTCTGCGATGGACTCCTAAACTACTTAACCGATTTTAATCAAATTTGCACACCGTGTGCAGTTTGATCTGACTTAATAGATAGGATAGCTTACATCTCAATTTGTAGGCGCAATATTATTTTATTGGTATAATAGTTTACTACTATGTAATATAACAAAAACCTTAGCCACAACAACGCGTGGCCGGGTCTGCTAGTATTTTATAAAAGCGTATCTGGAAAATATATTTTTCCACAAAAAACGTAGGTACCTATTTATTACTTTTTTATGCTTGAATTGGCTTGCATTTGTCCAGTATCTCACCTGGTTGTCTATGACTATGCTGTCGATATTGATATTATGCTTGCAAAGGCTTTTCCAAAGATATTTAGGGAAACAAAACGGTTTATGACGATTTGAAAAAAAAAAGCGTTTAGAAAGTTATTCTAACGGTTGGGAATATAGTTAATTGCTTTATACTTTTCCATATTTTTAAAAGACAGCCCAAAAAGGAGTGTTGTCTGCAGAGTTCATGTATGTACGCGAATTTCTTTATTCCGCCAGAAATTTTAAATTTTAAATGCCTGAACAGATTTGGATGTAATGATGGGGTATCGTTGGAGTCATTATACATCATCTCGAGTGACACTGTGGCTAGGCCAGTCGTGTCCTTTTTTTAATATCTACTTTTTCTCGCTAAACAGCTGATCATAACTGATCGCAACTTACCCGGTATACGGGTGTACTAGGATGTACAAGTTGTGCTACAGCACCAGTTGTACACTGTAGATTTGCTGTCAATGAAGTATATTTATGAATTAATAACGTTGCACTTCAAGAGATATTAAGAAAGTTGAACGTAAAAAAAAATCAAAAGACATGCATGAGTAATTATCTTGTCTCTTATAATTGTTTTAGACCCATTCAAAACAAAAGCGAAGGTAATAAAATGCGTACCGTAACTGATATTGGACGATGATGACTTGACTAGCTTTTGCTTACGGTTACTTGTCGCTTCTGTTACTTGGTTATTATGTGTTAATATTCTCAGCAAGACCTACGAAGTATATTATTTAATATACATTATTCCTCGCCAGTACTCAACTTATATAATAGGTATTATAGCAGAGTTAAATATAAATAGGCGTTAAAGCGATCCAATGTGTCGTCCTCTCAGGATTAGTCTTCCAGCTGATGATGATGATTATGTGGCGTAAAACACATCTTTAGAGGACCGAGACCAACAGATACCGCCTTTGATTAATTTCAATATAGAGAAGAGATGATTCTTGAGATGATTTCTTGCCCCATTGATTACGAAAGACTGTTGCCTTTTGCACGCAATACCGCTATAATGTAATATACTCTACTATTATATTAATTACGCCTCTATCGGTGGGTTTTCATCATATCTGATCACGGCAGCTGGTAATTATTGTGACACATGCCATTCTCGCCTACCTAGATTTTTGTTGACAAACTATACACAAGTCTTTGTTATGTATACTTAGTTGGATTTAATTCCTGTAGACCTAAAGTTTGTGGGTTCGATAGACCTATAACGGCGAAAAACTCATTATAGCCTTCACGTTATACGTGATACTCGAAGGGGTGTTAATAAACATAGGGGCAGCTCAGGGGCACCTTAGACGCTCAAGCAAACGTACGTTTGCTTGTCAGAATAACAACGCTTTTGCGTCAAGCGCGGATTTCGTGATACTCGAAATGCGCGCTTGACGCAAAAGCGTTGTTATTCTGACAAGCAAACGTACGTTTGCTTGAGCGTCTTAGCTGCCCCATAGATATAGATGTGTATGATCTCGTAACACTCAGTCCTATTTGTCATTGTTCATTAAAGTTTTAATCTATTATTGTAAAAATTAAATAATACAAGTTAATTCATAATAGTAGTAGGTATTAGGAGGATTGGTGTCAGGCAGAGGAAGGGGTATAAAAAGTTGCTAAAACCTAAAACACTAATTTTTTAAAGATGTACTGCGCCGACCCCAGTTTAATAAATATTATTTTATTTATACATAAAGTTGATTGAGGGATTAAATTTGAGTACCTATGGTTATTATCTTCCTTACAATTTACCTACTCAACTGGTATTAATGCTTAGCTATCGTGTACATAAAAGAAGTTATTTGCATAGAAAATTGAAGACTGCCTTTCATGCAGATTTCTAGTTTAGCGTTTCTACAAAATTATAGACCCACGGCATTTTCATAACAGTACTTTCATTTAAGGTAAAATGCGGGCGCTCCCTAGAAGTTGCCTTATTTTTAACTAGCTGCTGCCCACGGTTTCACCCGCGTGGAGATATTGTATTTCATGGTTTTTATTTTTTTGCGCGGAACCCTAATAAGTTTTCTAAAATAAAAGTAGCTAAGTTACTCCTTATATCATCAGCTAATCTGCTAGTGAAAGTCCCGTCAAAATCAGCCCAGCCGTTTCGGAGATTACCCGTAATAAACAAAGAGACAGACAGACACAAAAAATTTAAAAATGGTTGTTTTGTTATATGTACCATATATACTTTCATATGCATTTGGTAATAAGCTGTTATTTTAATATTACAAGCAGACACTTCAATTTTATTTATTTGTAAAGATTTACACCGAAAAGTACAGGCCTATAATAATAGTTTCATTACAATCAGCCTTATACTCTCCCAGTGTTGGGATACTGGCCTTCTCTCAGAGAGAGAGGCATAATCCACCACGCGGGCCCAGTGCAGTTTGGTGGATGTTCTCATGTCCTCGAATTTTGTGGTTCTTGAATATGCAGGTTTCCTTGCGGTTCACCATTTTAGAGCGAATGATTAAGTAATCCGCACCTAAGTTGATATAATTAAGTCATTGGTATGGAGTCTAGGTGAAATTCGTAGATACTATTGTGAAAATCACACAAGTTCTCGCTCGGCCATACTCGCCCCCTAAGTCCATATGATAAACATAACACCTGACCATAATAATTGTTGTGCAGGCGAAGGCAACATTGAAACAGGAAGGTCCACATGGCACCGCGGTAGATACGCTCGTTACCTTGGTCAGGTATTAAATCTCATATGCCTAGTCATTTCAATGCACTGACTAGATTTTCACTGACTACTTTGGTCATCGAAGCGGAACGCAATAAGGGATGCACACTACTGCTTGGCGATAGACTACACAAGCAAAGTGGTAGCACGGACATTCGCAGAAGAGATAAGTAGGTACTCCTAACATCTAAACCTTAGGAAAATTTGATAAAATAACGCAAACTCGTTTCACTTCCGATTTTTGATTGCTTAAACTTGGTGATGCAACAGCCGTTGATGAACTAAAAACACGTCTTAAATAAATTCCCTCTTACTTTAGGCTATTAAAAATTATACACACGTCAATTTAGTAATAGGTTTGATTGGTGATTCATCACCATCGACATCGGAGAAGGAAGGAAGTATGGGAATCTAAATTTAATGTATAATTTAACTATTTATACTTAAACGCTAATAAAGTAAGCTGGTTCAACTTTTGCATACACAATATAGTTACACTAACAATAATGAAAAATGACAGGAAAATTTTTACTACACTTTCTTTAATCCAATTTTAAATCACACACGGGATTCGGGAAGTTGGGATTTTATTTAGCGCCCACATTCCAAACCGGAATGTTTCACAATCTACAAAAGTAGGTATAGACCGTAATAGTCATTAGCAAATCTGAAACCGACTTCCGTCGTCTAGTTTGGTAGTGCATCGTCCGATCTTGACAAAAAAATATATGGAGCCACCTCTGAATCTACCATAATAGAATATACAACTTAAAACCTTAGAGGAAATAATCAATGTTTCAAACATTCAAATCGGTTAAGCCGTTTCCGAAAAATAGAGTAACATACAAACAAAATAAAGACAAATTGAGAACCTCCTTCTTTTTCGAAGTCGGTTAAAAAGCTCTTAAACATAAAATCGTCAAAAAAGACATTTAGCACTGCAAGTAATTGTGTAAAAGTGTACCTACATCAACACTCAACAGTGCTCAACATATTACGACTATATTCTGATATTGATGCATTTAACTTTGCTTAATCAAGGTTATTGATCGTTTAAGTACAAAGAGCTAATGTGCGCTGCAGCAATTGAAAGTGTGGAGGTCAACTTATGTGTTAGCTTCAACTAAAGATCAAGGTAGTTGGTCAGAAAAAAACTGGCCTCACTAGGTGTCGTAGGTCGCACGCACAGAGCAAAATATTGTAAATGTTGTATTGTGCCGACTTTGATATTCAAGGCAAAGCTTAGTACAACATCCGTTAACATATATTTACTAGTGAAAAACATGAAGCTTTTGAAAGAGGAAATTGATTATAAGTACATCAAAGCAATAATACTTGAGCGCTGTTTGTCTTGTTCTGTTTAGAAGAACTTTATAGTCAACTAAAGACAAATAGGAACGCATGGTTGCTATAATCTGAGAATTTTCAAGTCAAGAGTGAATACTGAATAGAGGTTTCTCCCATAGACAAACGTGCAACACCTTTACATCAGGTGTGAAAGGTAAGCCTATTTGAAGTAATGTAAATGTCGAAGACCTTTAAAACTATGTTCATGCTAAGTTGTTCTGTAAGCTACAATATCGATATCTGTACCATATTTTTAAGCCTCATTTAAGCTCTCTAAACTGGGTGAAATTCCACTTGAGTGATTCAATTCTACTTAGGAAATTGATGATAAATAAATGAAGTCATCATCGGCAGCAACAGCGAGTGACGCAGACTTTGGACGTAATTTAATTTTGTTTTTGGTCATCATTATGCTATCGTGATCTCAGACTTTCACACACAGCCAAATCAATATCTATACTTCCAAAACTGAAATAGCTAAGTTGCACAATGTTATAAACTGGAACTATTATTCTACTTCCTGTATAGTTCCTATCTCCAATTTCAGTGTTTGATGAGTTAAAACGTAATACTAATTTTGTTAACTAGAATTTTAATTTGCATTAAAAATGAAATCAACTAATTATTGGCAGACTGATAAACACATTATATGTAATGGTTGTGCTAATATGATGTGTGAAACTAACAGGAAACAGAATAAGGTGGTTTACACACTAGATCGACTTCTCGTGTTTCAGGAAGACTTGGTTTTTTAAGGTGGGTACGCACTGTTTGTCTTACGGACGGTCACGGAACAATCATGACAACTTTATTACAGTATAGGTTTAGTATACGTTACATAGTATACGTTTGGTACAACAAACTTCATATCCAGTCTGAATCTGCGCAAGCTCCACCTCTCTCACCCATTCTGGCCTTACAATTAGCCTGCACTGCGCAGGACTTGCACCAATACTCACATACTATTCTGCTACTATTGGTTTTTTTAGCAGTCGCGACGCAGGTCAATTTGTTTCCGTGTGTAAAGCCCCTAAATCTTTGAAAACGATTAAAATGTATTTATTCATAAGTTTGTCAACAAATTACACAGTCGAACTGTCATATTATTAATGTATAATAATATAATAAAACTATAATATTCCTAAAACGACGTAAGAGAATTTAATTAAAGTAAAAGGCGTTCGGAGAGTCGGAGACTCAAAACGGTACCTAAATAAGGTCGTGGCCGTTTTTAGAGCATGCAGCGTGTGCGTGTGTCCCATGAATTTGGGTGACATTTAGATCACGGCACGGTTTACGTGTCTATTCAGTTCACAAACCACGAATTGATTTATTCTTCCAAGCCTTCCAATTTCCATCACCAAACTATTGGTGAAGATCATTGGTGCGTATAATAAATCCCTCCGCGTTACAAGAAACTGCTTCCGAAACAAAATTTGCATCACCTTCCTTTTTTATTGCATATCATATACCGATCAGTAGAGAACAAATTAGCGGCAACACTATAGCTTTCGGAAGCAGATTTTTTGTCCAACTTACTATTTATTAAGATAAATGCTCAATGTTATCTGCTGATCACGTAAGATTGACCATAAATCAATAAAACGATAGATTAGCTTGAAAATGGAGTGACTGTTATAAAATTATTATTTTGATACAAATCTGAACTCCTTTCATTTTATTATATAATTATGTTATATCAGATACGTTTTCGTGAAAACTGCATCGTTGATTAATATAATAGGTAGGTACTACATATCTAAGTGTAGTTATGGATAGTAGAGTAATTATTCTTCTTCTACCATTCAATTCTATTAGTAGTAGAAGTGTAGTGATAGTGGCAGTGGGCTAGAACATTTGGATTATCTATAGGCCTACTTGGGCTTGTAGATTATCCAACTGTTTTTGTAGCTAGCTAGGTTAGATGTAGTGTTTGTTTATGTATTAGCTTGTTAAAAAAGGCATATACCCCGGAAAAAAAAATTTGTTACACCACAAATATATGTAAAAAAATATATGTTGGTGCTTGACACTATCTCACCTCATCTTAAGTTACGATGTGCTCGAAAAACATTAACCCTAGAATAAGTCTGCGTGGCTCTCCAGTACTCAGTGAAATTATTGATGGATAAGCATCAATCACAGACCACGCGAAAACCATGGAAAAACCACGATCACCGCTTGACGCATATCGTACCGTCTATAATATGAAGCTTGGTAGAAATCTAGTCCGAGCGCTACTGAAGACGTCTTCTGGACCACTGCTGAACATTTGCTTCCCCCATGGACCGCCAATTTGGTCGGCCACTTTGGTTCGTATTTACATGAAACTTTGTATAGAGATAGACCTTACTTTGAAATAAGATTTGGGCTACATTTCATTTTGATAAGCTGGCAAAGGAGCCAGGCTCAGCTAGTTACAAAATATATTCGTGGGATTATATGTTCAATTAAATAACATCCCTACTATTATTTAAACACCCGCGTATTGTCAACAGATTCTTTGTTTAATGAGTAGGGCATATATCAAGGGTGGTCCATTTCTAAATTTTACTAAACGATACCATGCCTGGAAAAATGGGGGAAGAAATTTCATATATCGCGTTATTGTTGTCGGCATGGTCCGTGAGGGAATCACAACGTGATCGAAACCACAGGCCGCAATCCGTACTTCTATACTATATCCGTACTATGATAATATCCGTACTATTATAAATGTGAAAGTGTGTTTGTATGTTTGTTGGTGTGTCCTTCTTTCATGCAGCAATGGAGCAACGGATCGACGTGATTTTTGGCATAGATATATGGTTTATGGACCGGAGAGTAACATAGGCTTTTTAACCCAGAAAAATGCACGGTTCCTATGGGAACGCGGAAACCGCGGACAGAAGCTAGTACAAAATAAGAAGTCTATTAGAGCATCGTTAATACTACGCAATATACGTGTTGCGCTATCCAATACTTTTCGATGAGCTAAACAACTTTTATTGCAGTTAAAATTAATAACGTGCCAAATATTTAAATAAGTGGTTTTCTACTGAGTCTTATATAATCTTTAGACGTCTGTGCCGATTTTTATTGTTATCATTATTATTTACGCGTATAGTATAATCGAATTTTACGAGAATGGTGGCGGAAGTTCTTCTGGAATTAACCTCATAATCTTTATCTAAAGACTAGGTATTGCGATATTTTTAGATGTTAGGTTCAGTAGAAGTTAAATTATTAAGTAATTTGTACAATTTATTTTCATCCTCAGATCAGTGCTTATACTTTTTTAACGTAGATGGTGTTTTGTTAACTTGTGTAGTGAATTTTCGTGCAGATTTTGTCTCTTTAATAAATAATAGATACAAAATATAGTTTTAGATTGCCACTCGCCGTAAACTCAATTTTGTCACCCAATAGTAACTGTTATTGGCACAGCTAAGTCTAGAAACCTGTTCGTGTTTCGTGATTATCAATTCAACCAATTTCTAAAAAAGGCTGTTCTAAATTCAACCCAGTTTTTTTTATTAATTTTATATATCCACTTTTTATGTTGAATATCTTTCTTTCTTTTTATATAGTTTCTAATAGAACCCTCCCAATCCCGTTCTTTAGTCAAGATCTGTGGATGGAGACGGAATCGGTATTGCGCTTTTTAAAGAGCATCGTAACTGTTATAGTCAAGTTGTTTTGGCACCGTTTTTGCGCTCCTTTCTTAACAATTTATACGATAGACAAAAATTAGTTCCAATTTTTAGAATCAATTTCTATACTTACAACACTTTCATACTGAAGTACACGTAGGAGTACCTATTGACGAAACGAATGCGAAGCGTCGCGTGACGATTTCTTTACACTAAATAACCGATATCTTATCGATGTGAATGAACCTTTCTTTTTTCGTCTTTACTAAAAGCCGCCTGTGGCTCCGCAATTAAGTCACGCATCCTTTATAGGAGTACCTGCTTCATACAGACGTACCATACACATCAAGTGATGCCGATGTTAGACATAATGACGCTCTTTATTCCCACGTCCCATGGCAATTCAGTTTTAGTTCAAACTGTCCATAAATAAACAAGTGATAATCTTATCTGAGCGTTATCTGGTAAATGCTGCAAGTTTGCAAGCTGGAGGAAGTTAGGGGGTGAGGGGGGATGTCCCGTTACCAGCGTCGTCGGTCGCGAGCAGTCCACAGCTGATTTCACATGTGTTTGACTCCGGTGCCGCGCGGTCGTCTGCGCTTCGCATTTTCTAAAATGCCGGTAACTTAATTCGCTTATCGGACGTTAAATTAATACGGCAGTTTCAATAAAAAGTGATTGTGCAGTTGTTTCCTCATCGGACAATAAACCAACGAGTGGATACTGAAAGGCGTTTCTTTGAGAATTAATTTTGTTGGCGGCGGGTAAGTTTTTTTTTCTTTTCCTTATTTTTGCGTGAAGTATTTGTTGTTATATTTTCATTTATTGATATTTTAATATAAGTATGCTTTTGCCGTGGGTTAAATAAACATAATATTATACTGTGTATTATAAATATAGTTAAAGGTTTATTTAGACCAGAAGTATATTTGTTAAAAAGTATGGTAGCTAGAAATAAATGTATCTGAATTTAACAATCTCACTGGAGATTTTCTAAATTTCAGCCTAGCTTATTTTGTGTAGGTACAGACAGATTAACTCTATTAGATATTGTTATGATAAGGGTGACACGCAACAAACCGTTAATCCTTAATTATATCAAATATTTGCTATACGTGAATATTTTTCACGTAAATGATTGGCTACGGGAATAAAACCCAAAGCTCAAGTTTTCAATAAGATGAACTTATCAGTCAGTATGTCAAGAAGGTGATCATACTGATACATTTTTAATAACAGTTACAATACCTTGATTTCAGGTAACATGAAATTTGAGCATCATCCGTTTACCGAAACGGCCTTTACAAAAATACAAACCAGTGTTTGTATTTTCGTAAAGTTACAATTTTTCAAAATGTATATAGTTGACCTTGAGTTATAAGTTAATTAAGAGATAAATGTAACAACGTGTGCGGCGTATTGCGTAAACAAATAATTACCGTTATACACTGCATCAGTGTGCATCACTAGGGTTGCCAACCAGCTATAATCATATAATTTACATAATTATTCTTTTAAAATTATTCGGAGTTATGTTTTTCACTTTTGACCACTGCGTCATCTGATGTTGTATTTAAGATGAAATGCTAAAGCTTTGAAAAATAATTGGCTCTTACGTAGTTTTCTGAAATAAGCTGACTACTTGTACGGTAAATACGCTTTGGCACTTATAGAAAACATATTGGGCTTTAAAATAATAATAGTAAAAGGTTAATAAAGTCCTGGTCAGACTTCTGACTAAGATTATCTGTAGTCATCGCCAAAGACCCTGAAACGGTGAAAGATAATTTTTTATCGTTTCGAAATCAATTTTTATCAAAAGAATACATAGTCATTTGTTGTCTTATTAATCATTTTCTTCTCTCAAAAATGTATCTGGTATTGTCTAAAAAAGCAAACTCAGTCAAGCAAAGGCAAAGCCAAAAAACTGACAACTTAAGGATAAATCCGCTGTTAATTTGTCAATAAACTATACTTTGGTATGCAAGTATTATATTTTGTATTTTAAAGGAAAACTATTTTTAAAACGGTGCTGATGTATGTAATGATATACCTATATAAATAAAATAACTATGAGGTAGGTACATAAACATAATATATTGGCCCTAATACTACGTGCACAAGTTCCGTTGCACTTGGTTCGTTCACTCGTTCATTTGGGTATAGTGATTATAATGCTTAAACTTTCAACAACTTGCACATACCTATCTGCTTACTATATATTTTATCGTCATAGGTATTCAAGGTTTTGCCTTTCTAAACTATAATCATTCTTCCAGAAGCTTACAATTCACCAAGACCATTAGTAGATTAATACATGTTTGCTAAGCGACAAGTCAACAAATCATACTCAAGTATTTATGTTTTCTTCGTATAGGTATTATTATATATCCATCTGACTATAATATGTTCGTTGACAATCAGACGTTCTTCTAATTATACTGTAATATTTGTATATACGCGTATATATCTGCAGCCAATTGTTATAAACTCTTGTCTTGATACTCCAATCATCTGCCTCCACGACTATCTTGAAAACCTTAGGTGAACACTTTAGGTTTATGATATTAATAATTATTTATTGTAGTTATGTTATTAATATCAATACTTCCTCCTTCTCCTTCCCGGCCTGGTTCTACACATTTTACATGAGGTCGGCGCAGTACATGCTGCTAATATAATAATGATACAAGTACATAACTTTATAACAAAGTTAAAGTTGTCAAAGTTTTGTTCAACCCTAAACACGAAGACTACGCTCGATCTCGCATCGGAACGCTCGCGTTGGGATCGCAGACTCGAATGAGCCGATACAATCGAATGATCATCCCATTTTTTTTTACATTATTGAGAGCACGTTGCCATACATAGAGCTTGCATTTTATTGTTCTAACGTTTTCACATGATTTCCTACAGCGCACCCACGGTTTTGTTAGGTACTGGTGCAATTGTACGTACCGGAAAACTGCAATGGGAAACGTTTCGTTTTATGTGTTCGTATGTCTAGGGTAAACCCTAAAACTACCATATATGGAATGTTTTGTACATGATATTGTGGAAATTTACAAATTCTCAAGTCATAATAAATGTTTGGAGTTATTTTTTAACAGCACGCAAGGCTCGTACCAGGTTCGGTTGCCTTCCCTTTTTTATTATTTGCGGATCATTAATTCATTTTATTATTAGGATTTCTTCATGCGTTTTTCTTTTTTTTTTATTGAACACCAACATAATATGCACTGTTACAACATTTGATAAAAATTGTACACCTATAATTACATTTATAGGTGTAGAGTAAATGCTAATTAAATTGTTTAATAATTTTAAATTTAAATTTGTAATAATGAATTCATCACGAATACCTATTGAATTTACTTGTTTAGTATCTGGACAGATAAGAATAAAATTGTTTCTGGTCGTGCTACTGGTCACTATCAGTACCGAGGATCTTTCAATCCCTATTAATCAATCTTCTGTTGGAGATGTCCAGAATTAAAAACGAACTCTAAAATAATCGACAAATTAAAAACTTGAACCTAAAGGTATATAACCTACAACTCTCATGGTAAAGGTTAAAAAATTATCTTAGCCGCAAATTAGAAAATCATCAGTCAACAGTCTTCGAGAACACACTCGTTCGTAACATTACCCATTCAAACTAAAATGCTAGTAACACTAGCAATTCCACCACTATTATTTCAACATAAGGTCATTTACTGATTTGCTTATGAATGTTATGATGCTGGTAAAATCCGACATCACTCGCATGACTTTCTTTAACTTTCATCACCGAAATAAACTAAAAGAGGCACGTAATTATGACGACAAATAAATGCAGTGCTTACGCGTGCCGAGTTTATTTACATAAAATTTTGTCAATTTGCTCGGCACAATCGCTGTGAAATACATTAGAGATGGTCTGTGGGCTCCGTGGCTCTTAGCGGATGGTGAGACTCTTCCGGATCTAATTGTGAAATGGCGATGTCGTTTGACTGTTCTTTCTCTATTTATTCTATGGGGTAAGTACTTGCTTTGTTTCATTTTGTTGCTTTACAAACTTGAACGAAAGTTCAATGGCACTTAAATGGCATAAGTGTTTAGCATATTCAGCTTGTGCTATTTGGTTTTCATCTTGAAATGTTAAAGGCTATGAATGTTATTGCTTTCTTGTTTTATTCAAAATATACTTAGTACTATTTTCTTAGGTGTTCACGATTATTATTATACATTGAATTAAACAAGTTAACCTATATTTGACACATTATATTAATTCTAGACGTGTGTACCTATAGTTAAAAAATTAAGCACCTTAGTCATGCAGCTAGTATTCTGGTTATGGTATATGGTTGGCTATGGTATGGTATGGTTATTGGTATGGTCTGGCTATGGTTTAGTCTTGGGCATCGTATTACCTAGCCTAAACAATAACATGCGTAACTGTCAATATGTCACGGATACTGAGTTGCATTTTCAACAGATACTGTGAGTAAACACCTACATTAATTTGTATAGAGATTAATTTTAGCTCATCAATATCCACTCATAGCCATGTACGCACCTGTTTCCCTTATCATAATTCATTTCACCACGCTACTCAAGTCGTTAGTAAAATCCTATCATATCCTACTCATATTATAAATGCGAAAGTGTGTGTGCGTGCATATGTTTGTTTGTTACCATGTGTCTCCGTAATTACTAAACCGATTTTGATGAAATTTGGAATGTTAGTTTAGGTTCTGGAATAGCACATAGGCTATAAAAAGATATACCACGCGGGCGCAGCCGCGGGTGGAAGCTAGTAATTACTAAAGAAGTTAGTATTGGTTCATCAATTGTGTCTGCCGGTATTTATTAACACGTTAAGTGCGAAACGAGGCCTAAATCACCCCTCATGCAACTTCCTTGTGGTGCGGCAAGGAAAAACGTGAACATCTCTGTCGTGCGAAGGGCATAACTTTGGTTTGGTCCAGTATAGAAAAGAGATAAATGTATATTTGAGACGCCCTAATGGTCCCGGACTCGGTGGTATACCTACCTTGGTACCGGATGTCTTAGGCCTCGTACCGCACTGAATTAATATAATTTTAATGCAGTGCGGAACGAGGCTAAAACGTCCCATATCCCCACGGACCTCGTACCGCACCCAACGCGAGCTTCCCGCGACTAGTGTTGTGCACACGTCGATTGGAGAGCACGTCCTTTTACATCGCCGAACATGTCTAACCGATGTCGGAAGAAGTTAATTTTAAAAAACCCAGAAACTATATAGATAGAACAAGATATTTTTGTAGGTAGTGAAAAACTCCACAAAAAACGCAAAGCAGCTGTTGACAAAACAGGTAAGTAATTAATTAATAATTCAGTAGTTCTTTGTCTAGGTTTTGAAAGTAAATAAAGATTACCTAACGATTTTTAGGGTTCCGTATCGAAAGATAAAAACAGGACCCTCTATTACTAAGACTTCGCTGTCTGTCCGTTTGTCTGTCACCAGATATCTCAAGAATCGCGATAACTAGATAGTTGAAATGTTCTCAAATTAAGTAGGTACTTCTGTTGCCGCTATAACAACAATACTAAAACGTTAAAAACAACAAAATATGTACAGGTTTATTTTTAATCACCAAGTTTGTTGAGTGTGTTAGATTCGACTAATGTAAATTTTACACGATATATGATGACGTAAGCATGTGTCAGTCACGTGGTCGGAAGAGAGCACCAGGCGGAGTAGGTATATTATTGTACGATGGTAAAAGTACAGAAATTATGTGTTAGTAAGTATTAAGCCCGAGGCAGAATAAATAGGATAGTTTCTTTTCTACTTCTGGTTTTCTTTTTTTTCTATTCTGTGAACCGCATTAAGACTTTCACACAAAAATAGATAAACGTCGTTGCGTCGATATTATTTTTCTCATCACTAATCTTAGCGAAAATTTACCCTATTTCAGTGCGTTACGAGGTGTATAAGATCCCATATTTTGTTTTGCCAATAATTAATAAACTAGCTATCAGATCCCGGGGCGACGGTACATTAGGGTTCATCAATTCACTGTCTATATCGATAAGGACCAAAATTTTCATTTATCTTTGATTTCGCGCCAGAAAATGGATTTTAGTCTGTTAAAGGAGGTGGGGTCTAATAGACCGCGTGTCGCCCTAACGTCTGGTCACGGTGCGGGCCGATAATACCTCGTGCCGCAGGAACGGAAAGTTTGCAAAAATTGGTGCCGCAGCTAACGTGTTAAGGAGTTGTTAAAAGCACCTATTAAAGTACAGTTCCAATGTACTAACAAGCTAGATATACAATTACAAAAAGAAATATATTGCTAATGCTGTCTCTTTGTCGCAGTTAGTTATTAATTCGAGTATCGGTCTCGGCTAGTGATGTTCCGATGCGTCACGGCAGTTGTCAATCAGAGCGGATGGATGCGACCATCGCACGATATCGACCTCGATCTCGAGATTTCACTGCGGCCCACAGATTTGTGCAACACAATTCGAAGTATCGAAGTGATACGGTGCTCTCAAGCAATGGCAAAACATTGAGCGAACTAAATAATGCGCCTGCATTCGAACTGTTACTTCAGTCCTATGTATCTATTTGCTAAATTCTCGTCAATTATTCAATGGGTTATATGGATGTGTGAGCATTTTACAGTCAATTATTACAATGTTAAAGCCATTAAAATAGGAAGGTCACTTGTATTTAGTATATATAAACCTAACGGACATTTTTCAAGTATATATCGGACTAGCTTCTGTCAACGACTTCGCCCGCGTGATACCACAAAAAAATTAAACATACCCAAAACATTTGTTAAACAGCGTTTAGCTCCTAAACATGCCTTAGTCGCGTGTTTAAATATGAGCAACCATAAATCTTGATTTAAGTAATGTCTAGTCGTTGTCTAACGCCATTCTGTTGTGATATTTCTAATTATTTTAGGCGTTTATCTTTAGACACTGTCTAGCTAAACGGGCATCTAAAAGTTGTTTTTGTGGTAACACGGTTTATGTTTAAATTTAGCAATAACTTGCAACAAGCTTTATGAATGTCTTCGCTCCCCAATGCCCTAAATAGAAATTATCACAGATAAAATCAACGTCAGCTATCTACCACATAAATCAATACCCGTATTCATTTTGATGCATGTCAATAAGGTTTGTATTTCTATGCTGATTTGTAGCTTTATACTTGTATATTGTATGATATAAATCTATTTTCTTTGATTATACTCTAACAGCCTTACTAATAAACTGTGTATAACGATGGCATAGTTACACAATGTTTTGTCTTTATTGTTCTTTGACAATTTTAAACTGAATCGAATGAGACAAAACATTATGTAATTATATTCAACCGTTATCCGTTTATTACTAAGGAGGTAAAAGATTAATTATTAAGTGATTGTCCATTAATATTTTTATGTGCAGTGTGATCATGAAACTAACAGAACTTTTGCTTTATATTAAGAGTCATACATACCTACGTTTAAAATATGCAGGGTCCCAGGACTTCAAAAAAATTAGGTAGGTACGGCCTGCCGTGAAGAACAAATCAAATTTATGAAAGTGACACGCGCACTCTTAAATTTAGCTAGAGAGATACCTTTTGTTATGTAGTATACAGCTATAGTATGTAGATTAACTTTTCACGTGCCTGAAATCAACGGCTACCAATATTAAATCCATTCTGTGGCCTTGTAAGGTGATAACCTTATAAGATGATAGATAAAACGTTTTACGAATTTCAGGCTTGCCTTCTGTGTGGTAACTATTGTATTCTCAAGGAGATCATTAATGTCTTTGTTTGAGTTTAAAATAATAAACTGCACAAAAAATAACAAGTCTGTTTGCACATTGAACACAAAGAAATTATCTGAACTACCGCCTTCATGAATAAAGTATTGTTGGTTTGGTCTCGAATATTCTGTATTTTTACATTTTTCACTAAAAAATGCTTACATTACGAAATATTTATCAATAAAAACTATAAACATCTTTGGATAGGTAATCAAAGACGAAGATGTTAATGATGATAAACACATTAAATATGTAATTGACAAATGTTTAAAAATTTAGGAGGCGGCTAAAGCAAAACGTTCACGAAAGTCCTGTTTTTTGTCGTGTTTATCAATTTTACAAGCAAAATAATAAAAACATTTTTACAAATAAGAATTAGCTATAAAAGATTATATAAAAACGGCCTAGAATCTTGTAAAAAAACGCAAAAGAGACGAAAAATTTATTTCACAAAATCTAGAGAATACCTGTATAAAAATAAAGTTTCTTATATGAGTTATCCGAAGTGTATAAAAATAATAATAATAATAATAATAATAAAATTTTATTTCGGACTTACATCCATATTTGTTGTTAGTAAAACACCTTATTACCTATTGTTAGTAAAATATTAAAATTAAATAAAAGTTGAAAAAACACGACAAAAAAAAAAAACACAACAAAAAACATAACACACGGACACATACAGTACCTACTTATATTATACCTGGCTGCTCTACATGAGCACTCACCCAGTGCTTCCATATAGAGCAGTCAGGTCTGTCAGCTAGTGCTTTCAAGATGCTGTTGGGGCTGTTCCTGACTCTCTGCATCAGGGAAGCAATTCTTTTACGCAGAATGGCGTAAAAGCCATCCGTTATTGCTTCAGTGAACATCCCCGATGCACTGCAGTGTCTTCTCAGCCCCATCAGCATCCTGAACGCATTGTTGTACTGCACCCTTAGGACATTGAGAGTGGCCTTTGTGTAAGAGGTCCACAGGCTGCACGTGTAGAAAGACTGGCAAAAAGCTTTAAAAAGACTTATTTTTACCGGTCCCTCACAACGCGCAAACCTGCTAGCCAACATGTTGGCCCTCACCGCCAAAGATCTACGCTCCCTCTCAATGTCCAGGTTGTCCGACATGTCATCGGTGACCCAGTGGCCCAGGTACTTAAATTGCGAGACGCGCTTCAGCTTGGTACTACAAATAGTCACGGGCGGTACCTCCGTTACTTTATATTTTCCGCTAGGCTGAAAAACTAATAGCTCACTCTTCTTTTCATTGTATCTGAGCCCATGCGCCAACGCGTACTCTTCGCATATTGCCAACAACTTCCTAACAGCACTTACTGAGGGACACAACAACACCATATCATCTGCGTAGCTAATATTGTTAATGCGTACTCCGTCTATTGAAAAGTGCCGTTTCTGAAAAAGTACTCAACACGCGATTGCAAATATTTCTATACAAAATCATATCGTTATGTCTGCGAAATATTTCAGTTTTTAGGTCGATGAGGAAATTGTAACTGTAAACTGTAAACCAAGGAGAGTAAACCGAGGAGATATCTAGTTAGTGCTGAAAACTATAGACAGACCTAATCATTTTCAAACAGCCGAAGAAAGTTATATCGACTGTACTCACGTAATTAGATTATCATAATCAGTAAACAAATATATCATTAATGGAATTTACTAAAGTTAACCTTATCTCAGTTACAACTCGAAATCGACTACAGTGGTAGCCAAGTAAGGTCGTACTTATACAATTTTGTGACAATTTTTCTTGTGATTATGTATACAGTATTTCGCCTCACTTCGCTCCAAGTTGAACAGATGTATTTTGCTGTCATGTCCGTTTGGGCCAGCTACACAAACTCATGCTAGCCAAACCCCGGCATTTTTTTTTTATTTGGTCCAAAGCTTGCCTGATTGTAAATGTCCGCGTTAGGATACAACTGCATTTGCATCCCTGGATTTGTAAATCAAAAGGATGATGAGCAACAACAACTATAGCAAGTACCTTGACATAAAGTATACATAATTCAACTATAATTACGCTAATATACCTAACAACAACTTAAGCAATGTAATTATATTGTTGTAGGTACAATGGTTTCACAGTGTTTATAGTAACTAATTATTTTAGTGGTATAGTGGTAAAGATTGAAGCACAACCTATAATTTGTGTAACACTAGCATTATAAATGATTTCGATAATCTAGACAAAGTTTGGTAGATTAATTTAAAATTCTATACACTTAAATACACCGGTAGAGCTCACAGTACAGTTCTGTCATTCTGTCAATAAAGTCGACGGTAGGCGGCGTGTCAATTACAGAATGAATTACCAACTGCAATTCGAGACGTCGTTTTTGCAATTGAAAACGTTCAATTTACAATTGGCTTCTGACTAGTCTGTGGATTCAAAGGCAAGGACAGACCGTTTGCTTGATCGTTCCTATAAGCACTTAAAGATAGGCACTTGTGAGTTTAAAATGAATACATCGGTGTTAGAGGAGCTCACTTCGATACACTTTTAATTTATTTTCGTGAAACAAAGCCTGACCACTATCCTACTTTATGATATGGATGTAAGTGATTATGTGGTTGAGGGTGGCGCAGAGTAAAATAAAAATGGTTTCCTAGGATTGATATGCACGCGCGAACTGCAGATTGCTTGAGACTACATTTAAAATTGGTTTGGTAAAAGGATCTTAATTTATCTTCTCAATTTTAAATCAATGAAACGTTTTTAAGCCTCCTGTATATATTTATTTATTTATTATATTTTAGGATGACTATCGACTATACTATAGTAAAAAAAATCTTAAGCTAAAAAATACAACAGCCATTTAAAAGTCTCCACTGTTACACTGTACTCAACATATACTTAAATAAAAACAATATTAAATTATTATCAATTAAATTAATACATATAATTGAACATTAGTGATAAAAATAAAACACATTTCAATATTCATTATTCACACATTTCACGTTACTGAGTAAAATTTAACAAATTTCAGTGATAGGAGGTTTCAGATGTTTTTATAAGGGCCTTAGTACTGTTTTAACCTCACACATGCATGACCTTTGTGACAATTTAGATCGAGGTAATTCACATGTACATGGCAACTGTGTCGTAAAACATACATAGGTGTGATAACATCTAGTAGCTATTGCCCAACGCTTGTGCCCATTATTCGGATACATAAACATACAATTTGAATGTCCGAAAATATGACCATCAATGACAATGAATATTAGACTCGTTTGGTAAAAAATTGCGCAATTTTCTATCATAAAAACTTGTTTCAGTGACTTGTGTTATTTTGGATTGGAGACCCAAATAATAATGTAGGTAACCTAACCTAACCACTTTTTTAAATAATCCTTACTTCCGTTCTATAATAAATGCGATAGTGTGTTTGTATGTTTGTTGATTTGTTGCTTTTTCTGGAAAAAAGCGGTGTGTTCCTTTGGGAATGCGGGTGAAACCGCGGGCAGAAGCATGTACTACACAATGTACTAAAATGTAAAGGGGATAACATCGATCGCTCTCAGTAGCAACATCTGGTCTAGATAACCAGAAGTTCGAACCCCGTTCGAGGTGAAATTTTTGATGTTTTTTTTTAGTTTTTTATACTATTCAATATCTAGACGAGCCAGTCGTTTGCCTGATGGTAGATATGCATAACGCCGGCCCATAACAATTGCAGTGCCACTCAGAACTTTGAAACAAAAAGGCCTTCGCGGCACTGCAATGCGCTCGTTACTCATGAGACATGCGGTACAGTAATTTTAAATAATATTTACGTAAATAATCAATTTTTAATTTTTTAAAAAGTCTATGTTTTATGTAAGCTTTTTAATCAGGCTATCAGAAGAGGATATCTAAATAATGATTTACACTTATATTACTTATATATTAATTTTAATATAAATCGCCTGCTTGAATATGCATATGTTTTCTTGAAAATAAATTCAATTTACATAATACAGATGGGATTTTAAAAATTCAGTCATTATTCTAGGATTTACGATTATTACAGAATTAATTTCAAATATTTTGTTAAGTCAGCAGCATTTAGCTTATTTTTTTTATTATTTTGACTGTTCGATTGATGCTTGACTTTTGACCGTGTATGGTCTCAGTTAAGAATAGTTACACACATCTCTCCTCTCTTCGAGCCGGGTAAGGGAATATCCAGGGAATGGACTGCAGTATTTTCCTCAGTCAACATCATAATCTACTGCGATCTCCAAGACGCCTGCCAAGCGTGGTATATCATGGCAAAATCCCCCTTCATGGTGGAGACCGATGTTCAGCAGTGGTTTCCTGTTGATGACGATTTTCCTAATAAAATACAAATTACATTAAATGCAATTACAATATTGTAAATTTTACATATACTAATACTATAATAGTTTTATGCTTTTTTTTTTTCAAAAACAATATCGATTCAATAATAGTACTCGTATAATTGTACTTACCTACTATTTCAAAACCCCGTTTGTTTCCGAAGATTCTGATAAACCTGGATGCACCATTAATTCATATCATGAGCATTTATAGGGTCGGAACCTTGATGATCATTGGGCTTTATTTACGTCATCAGCAGCCTGCTCGCGTTCGAATTCTCTTTTTGAAACTAGAAGGCAGGCTTGTGTTTAAATCGATATCTTATATTTGTGCTTACGTCGATATTTCATGCCCTTGTACTTTAAAGTATCGACCGAAAAAAGGTTGCATCATAATCGTGGCTTCGATGAAGGTGACACGGGATTAGCCTTACTCGTGACATTGCCAACTTTCGAGGCCGTCACATGAAGATAGATCCGGATTATGAAGAAGCCGCTTCAGTGCTATCACGCCATTCAAAGAACTAATTAATATAACCTCTTGAGTTTCATTGCCTTTTGAAGGGTAACTATTACGTTCTGTATTTATATTAGTGGATTCGGAATACAACAGCTGAGCGGTTACTTGAAAGAACAACAAAAATACTTTTCAAAAGTTCATCGTTCGAGTAAAGTTTCTTGCATAAATGTGCGATGGTGATGTTAGATACGAGCCAAAAAGGAAATACAAAACATGGTAAGACTAGTGACAGGAATGTTAAGACTAATGCTTTCAAAAGATAATGCAATGCAACTATCGGTCCAAAAGTTTCACTATACAATCTCTCTTCTATGCTAATAAAATGTTGTTTACATTGATTTTAAATTAATTCATTCACCGGAGATTTCCAACTACATTTTTTTGAGTCATTGAATTAATAAATTTACATGTACAGTTTCTTTTTTGTTCGAGCATTCGTATTAAAATTTATTCAAATCTAAGTCCCTTGTGAAAGCAAAATACCTTCACAACAGGCATGTGACATTTGATCCTGAACTATAAAAGGTGGTTGCTCAAGTAGAAATCGCCGATCTCCGCTGTTGCTGATCGATTGGACGTGGCGCAATAAAACATGAAGTCATTTAAATGCAGTATTGGTTCACATTTTTCATTGTGAGCATGCATTGAACACACGAGAGGTGAAATGAAAGCGCATCTCTACAAAACTTGCAATGTGGCTCTCGCGAATATTTTAACCGTTGATTTAGTACCTACACGTACTCTTACAAGTGTGCAGACGATCAAGTATTTGATTTAACTTTTTTCGAAAATATAAAAAATGCAATTCCAATTAGAGAGACGTTTCTGTGATGTAATCACTTGATTGATTTTATCAAGCACTTACTTTTGCAAGTATATATTTATTATTGCTTCATTTCACATTTTAGTTTCAGAGCCAAACTAAGGCATTAAAAGTAGCCTTATTGTTTATTATTCACATGAATTACAAAATATTACGGGGTTAAAAACACAAAAAAGTACATTTTTACAAATTTTGTGCCGTTTTACGGACCATCCCCCGCAAAGATGGATCAGTGGTGGCATCTAGACGGATTTTGTCTAAGGTGGTAGTGAGGTCGTCCGTCAATCAAAGTCCTGTTATGCGCAGGAAGGAAAACATAGTTGCAACCATAGCGTGGTAGTACGAGTAGATAAGCATTTTATTGTGGACGCCTTGCCGCCTTAGGGGCAGCGCAGACGCTTATGCAAACGTATGTTTGCTTGTCAGAATAACAACGCTTTTGCGTCAAGTGCGGATTTCGTGATACTCGAAACGCGCGCTTCACGCAAAAGCGTTAAGCGCATAAGCGTCTACGCTGTTCCTTATATAGGTAGGTACCTAGTACTTAAAAGTCTGTCGCGAAATCGGAGTGTTATGTCAGCCGCACTTACTGAGAGCCAGTCCATTCCAGTTTTCTCTTTCGACCACTCCGTCACTTAAAATCCCGTGAGACAGCGGTGAAACACCAACACATCAAAAATAAAAAGGCAATTCGAGTATTGACGTGCGCGGGATTTATCGGCAAAGCAAGAAATTGCATTGCCTTAGGACTTTGGTTGCTTTGCCAGTTGGCTACATTTTTTTAAATCTCTTTTTAATTTCTAGGCGGGCAGCTGCAGCATCTCCCTGCCCCCCCCCCCCCCCCCCCCTCTTGGCGGCGCCCTTGCTGAAGCTTGAAAATTATTGTTTAAATTATTTTTCAACAATCTACTAAATCGACTTGCAATGAAAATAATTTAATTCTTTGTGCAAATAATGATATAATTTTCCACAGGATGAAATCTACCATCTATCTTTCTACTAATTCTAATACTTACGTTGACTGCTCATTACACGCTGAATTATAATTATTTCGTTAAACAAATATTATTTTCGAATGCCTTTCAAGAGACATTCGCAGCAAGTGCAATGTAGGTTTTTCACATTTATTACCAAGTATAAAAGTCATACAATTTTCTCCATCCAATGACCAATTAGCAGTGTTTCTAGAAGCATCTCCAGAAGCAACTGTGGCCCGTTATCGTTACCACGCTTGATTGATATCTAGTGGTATTATTGTGATTTAATTAAACGCTCGACTGTGTAACCGGGGAAGTGCGCTTCGATGGTTCGACGCAGACGAAATGCAAACAAATTGACTATATTGGACGGCTGTATGGAACAATTGAACGGTCCATTTGTGAACAAGTGATGTTAAACAGGTGTGGCCTATTGAACTGATGTGTATTAATACCGTGAGTTTTAGTACAGAATATGACTGAGAGTGCACAAAAATGTGTGCATTTCATGCTTACTGATTCAGTAAAGGAATTTATAGAAACACAAATGTTTCGATTATTCATGCCATGTATTTGTGGCATCAAGACAACTTATTTAGGTATAGGTAAGTATAAGGCATCTTACTATAAGCCATCAACAGTCAACAGCAACCATAGTGACCTGCAACAGTAAGGATAGATAGTTTCATTATGAAATGAAGTATTGACCAAAATTAAAAATATTCACTAAGTATATGTAGATACTATTTATTATTCACAGCAATCACAATATAAAATAAAAATATAATTACACGTCTTTATAAAAATAAACGTTACTCAATAGGTGTTCTTACGTAATACTTAAATTCTTTTTGGTTATTTTCATTCTCAGAATATAGAAGTACCTACATACTCAAAGAAGAAAATGCACGATAGCGACCGATTCAAATATTATACAAAAAAACTAACCGTTACAATTTTTATCGAAAAAAAAGTATTAAAATACTCTTCTATATAATCGCATGCTCTATGGTACGTTCAGCATAGACCGTGACACTGCAAACCGTTACTAATGATCGATTCACAACGGCACACTTGCATATTAATAACCATGTAGGCCTGATACGCAAATTGAATGCAACGTGTTGTTACTTAGTGAGATCAGAAATGGGTATGCGACTGCATACCTTCCCTTCACACATACATACGTCTACTCTCGGTATACCTGCCGCAAAACGTTCACCAATGCTTCAGCCGTGCAGATAAGCATAGGTACCTACTGTAAGTCGTATACCTGCAGAGTATGCGCAAGGGATACCTAAGTAACTTGACAGTTCGAAATTAATATGCAATTTTGCTGCCAAGTTTTCTGTTTTTCTCGGCTTCTGGATGTCCTAGCACAAACTAACATTGATGATGTCATTTGACTACTCGTAAACTTATAAGGTTGCATGCAAGTTGGCTGAATGCTTCTCGTGACCTTAGCCGTCCCCTTGAGGTGATAAGAAAAACAAAAGAAAACGCGCGAAACGCGATCGCGCTGTGCAAAGTTATTATTATATATTCTGTGGCACTGTGCAGGTACGAGTAGATATATTTTAGTTTCTTCAAAAATGTTGTAAGGTGAGTTTTGTTTAATTTGGGCCTATCCTGCAAAGCAGCGACTAATTATGTTAGTGATAGTTTATACCCACCGTGGCACCAACCGTAATAACTTAATATGACTCCTCCCGCTAATGCGCACAAATTACAGGCATCAATCACTTCTTTGAAACCAACCCTGGCCACCGTCATGATAAACCTCTCAGCAGCCATTATAGATTCCCTTGATTACAATAGAAAGCTGCTTTCTCACCGTAGCGGTAACAATCGTTTCAACTTCACGATTATTTTGAAGACTTCCACGGTCGTTCTCTTTAAGCTATTGTCACGGTATGAAAATAACGCTTTAAAAAATATTCCGATGAATCGATTGTGATGTTACCGTTGTTATTGAACTGGACTGCATTGTTATATGTTACGCCATTCTTAAAGTCAATGATTCATTTGTATTACAAGTTTGAGTTTGTCGTGAATATAAATCAATGATCAATTGGTGTGGAGAGGTACCCTAGGTACCTCACCTCTCCAAACCAATTGATCATACTACTTATCACTTCTCAGTAAGTAATGAGTAAATGACACAAGACAACGGATCTATAGTTTAATTCAACTTACTTAGTTTTATTTTTAACGAATATAAAAAAAGTTTCAAATCAAAACGTTTAAATAAAAACCCGCACTTGATGTGTTTTTTTTTATGCAAATTGCTACATTTATTTGCTTTCTAATCACTACCGGTTTAGCTGTCATCAGTAATACGAACATAGCTCAATTAATTTGTTTAAAAGCAAATCGTGCCTTATTACGTAATGCCTTTGATGTGTAGTCTCACTTACCTGCTTTATTTTGTCTACACATTTTCGAAGCGACTGTGGCTCAGGGTATCTGCACGACATGACTTTATTATGCAAGCACAGAAAAATGGAATTGACATAAGGATTCGTCGAGTTGACGTGTTTCACTTTTTGCTATCGTTAACTATGAAAAAACATATCTAGACCCCAAGGTGAACTTAGTGTGTTCACTGTTCACCCGCTTGCCGATCTAAAAGGTCGAAATGAAATTCGAATCCTTAGGGGCACCTTAGACGCTCAATCAAACGTACGTTTGCTGCGTAGGGCTGCGTTAGGCGCTAATGCAAGTTTGCGTTTTGCTGTCAAAATAACCTTGGTTTTGGAACGCAGATTACGAGATATTACACGTTCGCGCTCGGCTTGAAGTAAAACCAAGAAACAGACAAGAACAGCAATACGGCAGATAGTGCTGTTTCTTTCACTCCTTCGAAGCCCTGCCTGGCCAATTGCTCAATTACATACATCACTTGCACACCACCGCGTATCTGCCACGTCTTTTTGATGGGCTACGGCTGACGGCCAGATCAGAGCGTTGACCTGAGATTTTTTAACTCCTAATCACTGAGTGGCGGTGATCATGGTTTGCGCGTGGACCGTGACTGATTCATAACCATTAATCATGCATTAGTGTCTAATGTATACCTTAAATGAGTTTGAGCTCTAGGCGAAAGGAAACTTCGTGATACAGAATCATATCCTCATACAGAATCCTACCATATGACTACGTGGTTCGACCTGTAAATAGCAGTTTTTCAATTTGAGTTACCTACGTTATCCCAAGTCCACAATAATAATAATTATGATACATGTACATTGTACGTGTAAGTATTTTATTTCGAAATATTATGACGGGATATACGGCAATTGATTAATTTGTTTCCGAAAGGCGATACGTATCCAGTTTAGAGTTACCGTGCCGGCAGTGCCAATATAACAACATACCTACAAGGAAGTAAACTCGAGTTGACCGCTTTTAGGCATCGATTCATGCATTTGCGTTGTAAAGGTATACCGATTTAGACGTTTAGTGGTAAATATTGTGTTGATTTGTTTTCGATTCCTGGCACGTTCTCTGTGTTAGGTATTATTATAATAAATATTAATTGAAGTGTATTTCGACATATCTTTTGTTTATGATTGCAAGTTTGACACGTTGTGCACACAATTATGTTAATAATATGTATAAATAAATAATTTTGGTTAGGGTCCAATGTCATTTATTACTGCAGCTTTCTTTGACATTTTAACGGAATAAGTAGTCATTCGCTTTCATACTTTATCTCCCACGTGCTCGGATATCGCTTCATTATTTGTGGAAAAATATATTTTGCCAAATAAGGTTTTATAAAATAATATTATGGAATTGGTTGGCTATCAAAGGATTGGGCTGGCACCATATCCTTCCAATATTCCCCGGCCGTCGGTTTCTTTATTTCTGGCCTAGACATTCATGTACTCGTACTATTTTTTCACATTATTTCTAACCAGCCAGCACTTTACAGGCTTGAATTCCTACACAGGGTAAAATACCATCTGTCTGCGTCTGGCCGTGATAGTGCATTACGGGTCACTCCGTAATGGCGTGAAAGGATTGCTCGCAGCTGCAAGGCTTCGGTGTACAACAATATTGAATCAAGTTAAATCCGGTGTTACGATTTTTGAACAAGGTTTGCGAATAATCTTGTTATATTTAGGGATGTCACACTAGCGTTTTGTCAGGCACGTATTATATATTATATATAATGCGTACTGTCTTATGAATGAAGTGTTAGTGCGCTGTAATTTTATCACAGGTAGTACTCGTTTTTTTATGCTATTTGGTAACGAAACGACCTACTCGTTTGCCTGATGGTAAGCATAATGCCGGCCCATAACAGTTGCAGTGCCCTTAGAACTTTGAAACACAAAGGCCTGCGCGGCACTGCAGTGCGCTCGTTGCCCCGAGACATTAGGTTTTAAGTCTCATAAGCCCAGTAGTTTCACTGGCTACTCTGCTCATCAAACCAGAACACAGTAATGCTTGCACATTACTGCTTGGCGGCAGACTTGACGAGCAAAGCGGTGGTACCAACCCAGACGGACACTCGCAGAAGAGTTAATACCTAATAGTAATAATAACAAACGAAAACATCTGTAGAGATATCATTAATCAGTACCTGATAGATATTGTAAGAACCCTAGATTGTAATATAGCTCAATTTTTGTTTTAATTCGGGTATAATAATTGTCAATGGAACTGCAAAAATATTGAATGTTGTGGTATTATGCATGTCCTCGAAATACTTGCCCCGATTCGGGAATCAATCTTGCGCTTATAATTCACCTTCCATCCATGGAACATTAGCAAAATTTTCTTTACGCTTTCGCAACAATTACGAGTGTAAAATTGATTACCAACACTATAAAAGAAATATCGGTTCACAGCAATAGACCACCATCTCGCTTATTGGAGGCAATATTTCAAATTGGCTATTACTAGCGTACACGGTTCGGACCGAACAAAAGTAATGCTCAGACTCGAGATCATAGAAAAGCCGTCATTACTTGGCACATCATTAGTTTAACATCTCTTTTCACGCGCGTTACGGAGAACGTGTATTTCTAACTTACACGTAACGTTTCTAAAACGAGTAATGGCTAGTGATTTCATTAGAGCACTGTAAGGAAGTTATCGTCAAGACTAGACAAAAACTTGTAACTAGTTTTTGTATGGAAGCATTTAATAATAATAATACTTAACTGCTGTTTGTGTGAAAGGATTGTTCCCATGAGCAGAAACTTGTGAATGTTTTCAGACTAATAATAGCTTGTACAGAATTATTTTAATCTCATGGTTTAGATTTAAAAAAGATTGAAGGCATAATGTTATTGTTTGCATTATAGAACACAACAACAATAGCAATGCTTGTTCACGTACTTTTGATATAAGGATCTCTGAAAATTATCATAGCTTTAATCTATACAAATAAATAAAACTGAAGTGTCCGTCTGTAATATCAAAATAACAGCTTTTTACTAAATGCATATGAAAGTAGGTATACGGTACCTATAACAAAACAATTTTTAAAATTTTTGTCTGTCTGTCTGTCTGTTCCGGGTAATCTCCGAAAAGGCTGGACCGATTTTGACCGGACTTTCACTGGCAGATAGCGGATGCTACAACGAGTAACTCAGGCTACGTGCGCGAAGCCGCGAGGCACAGCTAGTATTAAATAAAAACTTAAATAATATTATGTAGTTAGTACCTACCTCATGCGGAACAAACACGTTTAGTAATATTACGTTCTTAGGTTCATTAAAACGAAGGGTACAATTAACCTTAATAACTAATAGTAGCTGCTGCACTTATCGAAAGTTAATTGACTGGTAGCTCGATCATCAGCTACTAGTCACAATCGAGATCATTTTAAAAATATATCAGTCGTTGTTAAATGAGTGCTTCTTCTTCTTCAGATTATGCCTTTTAAACGCTGCTTGACGTTTTTCTGCCAGTGTCAAAGTGCGGCCAGTGTATGGTATTAATAACTGCTCGGTTACAAAATATGAAACAAATGACTGCTTAATTGTCAGATAAAATTCTATTGACACTTGAATTTGGGTCCTAATATTACAATGCAGGTATTCAGCACATTTGGTACTTTTCTGGCGACTAATACCACATTTCATTACTATAGCTGATATTAATCGCTTAAGTAATATCGCAGTAGGTACAATATTTGTCAAGTTGTTCGCGCTAGTCTTCGTGACACAAACAAACAGTGAAAGTGTCTCCTCAGCCGCATCCATCCGTCAGTCGCAATGTGCGAGACCCCTTTTTGCATGAAACCATTTTAATTATTAATCTACGGTTTATTGTCAGCGGTAATTGATAGCTGTATCATGTTATGAATTAGTTCGATGCTCTAACTGCTAGTTTAATCTAGACAAAAGACAAGTATCAACTAGTTCGCTGTTTAACAAAGTTTAGCTAACAGTTGAATTTTATAATAATTTAATATTTATTGTTTAACGGTCGTGTTGTTTTGTCTTCCCGCACTGACGAAGTATAATTTCTCAGAAAGCTATTAATGTCACGTTACGAGCAAACAATTATTTGCAATGTCACAACTTTTAGCGAAGAGTAGGTAAATATATAGTTTTTTTTTATTTATTCGTTGAGATTCATTTGTTTTTATTCTTGATAGAGTTAATGTTCGACCAACGTACCACAAATACGTGGACGTAGGAGGTGAATTGCTAAGTTTAAAATGGAGATTGACTCTTAAGTACGTCTTTTGGATCATAGTTATGCCTATAACTCAGATCGTTGCATAGGAACTGCTACTCAATTTACCTGCTCTACAACCGATTTTCGCTGGCAACAGTCCAATAGGGACAATAGGCCTGGCTTGACTTAAAACCTTTTATAGCAAAATCTATTTGGTTTGTGGCGGCGAGAAAAAAAAATGTTAATCTTGATCGTATTTCTGAAGTCCATATTGTTTCCAAAGCACGTTGTCATACAATATACTGCATAGAAAAGAATCGTAGTTACCTCTTAAACTAAGTTTGCGATCTCTGGTATTTTACAACGTGCATTGATTAAATTGAGAACAAGTTATCATACTTTATTTTAAAATTTCAATGTTTTATGTTTTCGTTATAGCAACTAGTTTTAACGTAAATTAATTTTTTCCATGTTTTTGCACGCTCGAATTCTCGCAATGATGAAGCAATAGTTGCCTATTTTTCATTTCTATACAGATTGACAGTGACAGCTTTTCGGCTGTTATCATAATTTTATATGTAATAAGTGAAAATTACAACAAAAAATTTAAACACACCATAAACATGAGTTAAACAGATAAAACCCGCATTTAACTCTTAAACATGCCTTAGTCACATATTTAATTATGAGCAACCACAAACCTTGATTTAAGAAGTTTCTAACCGTTGTCTACCTCACTTCTGTTGTGAAATTTTCAACCATTTTACTTTTGAAAGTTGTGTTGCGGTGTTAAATTTTAGAAATTGTCTATTTAAACAGGCGTCTAAATTGATTTGAATAATGTTTTTGTTGTCATCGTAGTCGTGTCAAGCGTAAGGAAAAAATATTTGTATTATTTTCAAGACATACTTATTTACCTTTCAATAAAATTAATTTGACATGCTTGAGTGACTTCAATCAAATTGTTTATTAAAGACGTATTGAAAGTTGACACATGTCATAGTATTATAACTTTTTATTATGTCGTAGGTACTGGTACAACATAAGTGAATCGTGTGCGTGCTCATTAAATGAATTAGCTAAATGGCAAAATCTTGTTTGTGTAAGGCTTAAATTATACGGGTCTGTGAGGCCGAGCGCGCGGCGCGATCGCTGCTCTGTGGGATTACATGATACTATACGCATCCAAACGCGTCGATTTAGGTGCAAAGCGGTCCAGTCGCGCGTACGAACGCATGAGAAGTTCTTTTCGCGTGGCCGTGCCGCTGCTTCTAACTAGGTTCTCAGAGTATTTGTATAAAAGCTATATAAATATTGCCTACTCATGCCACCGTTACGCCACACCTGGCGGGCCGCAAGGTTGACACCAATTTGACAGTAGTGTATACAAATGTCAATAAAAGGCAGATTACGTGAGTGACGTAACTAATGATATGTGTGTTTTTATGATAGGCGATTATAGGTTGATCTGATTTTTTTTATTCCGGTCGTACAAAATTTGCATATCGTGAGACATGCTAAACCAACAGATTGGGATTTTTGATGGGGTTATAACATTTGTCTAACCATTAATTACTTCATAGGTTTCTATGATGGGTAGGTACGGGTGTCCCTACAATCTTTTTCTTGGTTCTATTTGAAGCGTTTGATAGCTTAGTCCTAGTGAGGTCGTCCGCCAATCCCTCCGAGCATGAGCTTTTAGTGGTAAGGGGCAGCTTAGACGCTCAAGCAAACGTACGTTTGCTTGAGCTGCCCCTAAGGCATTTTCTAGAGCTTGTCTGGTTAGCTACCACCGTCTTGAGAGCCAGTCTGCATTCTAGATTCAGCGTATAATTATCACCTTCACAACCAAGTTGTCACTTGTCACAATAACAAATAACTTGTCACAATATCAGTTGAGATGATGGTCAAACACTAAGATATAAAGCGAAAGAAAAAACCTGAAATTAAAATTTTGTTAAAATATCACTTACAGGAAATTTCTTCGCCATAAATCGTATTCGTGTTAATCGCGTATAATGCTGTCAAACTAAAAATAGGGAATACAGTCATTCACTGTGAAATTACCAATGTGCTGCTATTTTCTATGCTACTAATAGTAATTGCAAAGCGTTATTATGCAAAACAATAACATGATTTTATTTGAGATTAGCGAGCGTTTATAAAGTCATAAAAAAATTAAAAAATACTGTTCTTAAGATAATAAAAAGTTTATTTTCTACTTTCATTCAACGGCACTTCGTTTAACCGGTTTTTATTTATATTCATTGGGTTTTATGGATATGGATAATTTACTAAACTTGTGTATTATTATTTACTATAGGTTTACATTTGAAATAGATGTTTTTTTTTTCTTTACACTCTATGGACACGTGGTCCATACTCTTATAAGATTAGGTCATATATAAATAGAAATTAACGATATAAAGAAAAAAACATCAAGACGGGAACAATGGTCTTAAACTAAATTAAAATAGAAATAGATGTTATTAACATAGATACTAATTTTAATTATGAACCTATTTGAGTGTTTCTCGCCACGGAAATATTTAGTAAAAGGCGATAGATTTATGGTTGTTGAAGAGAAACCAGAGTATGTACCTATTTAGTACTTATATTAGAAAGGTATTTTGGTTTTTTACTAAGTGGTAGGTCTATTCTGCGAATGTCCGTCTGGATTGATACCAACGCTTTGCTCGTGAGGTCTGCCGCCAAGCTGTAATATGCAAGCATTACTGTGTTCCGGTTTGATGAGCAGAGTATCCAGTGAAATTACTGGGCTTATGAGACTTAATACCTAATGTCTCAGGGTAACGAGCGCACTGCAGTGCCGCACAGGCCTTTGTGTTCCAAAGTTCTGAGTGGCACTTCAATTGCTAAGGACCGGCGTTATGCTCACCATCAGGTAAACGGCAAGCTCGTCTCGTTATCAAATGGTATAAATAAAACTATTTTTAAATCTTAAATAAATAAACTACAATTAACAATATCCATGGATATTGATTCTTGACTATATTCAATGTCAATGAAATCAGATATTATGTTTTGTGTCTATGGACAACATTTGGAAATAAGCGAACCAAATGGTGTCGAGTTACGCTGTTGTAGGAATATTTATTTTGTTTGGTTAATTGTAGTTTATTTATTTAACGAGCCTATAATGTTTATAAGAAACACACAAAATATATCATTTATTATTGATACCTACGGATATTTGTTATTACATAACTGCGCAAATAATGAGTGTAATGTTTTTAGGATTCTTTTTTGTATGTTAGTATGTGAGTTTCTTTCTTCCACAATAACTTTTAAATGCCTGCACAGGTTTGTTTGTATATATAGTCTACATATAGGATATATTATAATATATTATTTTTTGAATCCTTACATCATCCTGAGTGACACTGGCTAGGGCAGTCGTGTTTTTTTTATTTAACTTTTGTAACAACGACTTGTTTTTCAAGGTTTTTGTAGTGGATATTTTAGCATACAGTATTAAAACATGAACAAAAACAAAATTATTATTATTTTAGTTTATAATAATGATACGATATATTATATCTTTTTTTATTTTATTTTATTTATTAGGAACAATAAACAGCCAATAATAATAAATAATATCGACAGGATTTTTTGCGGGTTAGTTAAATAACAGTATTACATGTGGCTGGCAAGCCAATGATTGCTAATGCATGCATCGTACAATTCTAGTAAAATCAAACAGTAAGATAAAATTCTAAGTCATGAAATTTGCAATATCAAACCGTTAAACCCCATTGCCTTTCTCTACTACTATGGTACTATTAATATTTATGGTCATTTATTGCATTTAATTATGTAAATAAAAGGTGTCAGCGAACCGTCAATTACCACACCATACCGTCTCGGTGCGCAAACGCATGAAATGCGCATACGCATGCAATGGTACGTCTTCATTTATGTATTCCATACCGTTCCTTTTACGATTATTGAGGTAACCTTATTTAGCAACCCGTATTAATAGGATGATCCATTTAAGTATTTATTGGAACAAAAAATAATAGCATTTAAATGTATGATACCGACGTTGATTTTCCCACAACTGATTTTTCTGAGTATGGTAACTGAAGAAAACATATTTACAAAATTAACTAAACTCTGTAAGCAACAAATAGATACATGAAATGTCGAGGATTTAACTTTCTTGGGTGTTTTATTTTATCATAACCTACCAGCCTATAAAATTATTTTTAACGCATGTACATTTCTTTCTGAAGTACGCAATCCTGAAAGCTAATTTATGTTTACAAAATATGTAATATATTATTCCGCACTTCCATTTACGTCAGGCATATTGGCTCGCTCTGTTCTGCAGTTTCTTTATTTCTAGCCCCAGAACAAGGCAATAAACTCACCTACAAGCTTACTAAGATCTAACTTTAAAGCACTAAGCTCTTAAGGCACTACGCATACGACAACAATTTGTTATCCATTAAGACTTTAAGAGCGGTTATCTTCCTCTGTATCTTGCCTATGCGTAAAAAAATTCATTAATATCAGTTCATTAATTTCGGAGATTATGGACTAAACAGTTTTTATGTAAAAACCATCCCGCGTAAAAGCTCTTTCTACTACTAAGTACTATTTAGTGCTATTATTTTGTTTATTTTTAACTTTCCGTACTGTACGTTAGCATTTGTTCACTAATAAACATGTCACCAAAGTTGATAAGCTTAGGGGCAGCTTAGATGCTCAAGCAAACGCACGTTTGCTTGTCAGAATAACAACGCTTTTGCGTCAAGCGCGCATTTCGAGTATCACGAAATCCGCGCTTGACGCAAAAACGTTGTTATTCTGACAAGCAAACGTACGCTTGCATGAGCGTCTAAGCTGCCTCTTAGAGCATAGAGTTGGGTTTGACGTATTGTTTAGTTGTAGTGACGCACGACATGTCATTTTCGTGTGTGCAGCGCCTAAATGGGGAAACATCGTTATAATACATTGTTATTATACATTGGTATAATACATTAGTATAATACATTGGTATATTACATTGTTATAATACATTGGTATAATACTTGGACTTGGTATTATACGAGGACGTAAATCTTGTACCTACTTCCTTCTCTCACGTATAGTCATGTGGCCAGAACTGGTGTCTGAATTTTAAGGGGATGCTTGGGGTGTGTTATGTTCTTCCACCCCAAGCGAGCGCGTCTTGACACTCAAAAACTTTACGCTGATCCATGGCTTGGTTTAATGGCACAGTGGTTTCAGTTAATTTGGCAAAGTTAGTTCTGCTATAGCAACTACAACTCCACCTACAGCAACGAAGTTGTTGTTATCCTTGCCGAATTATGGATAGAGAAAACAATAATAATGACGAATCAAACAATAATATCCAATCTCAGTCTCAACGTAACAGTGCGTGACTCACACACACTATATTTGATCTTATTGAAGTTTCATAACATGTAAGCGAGTAAAACCTTAGTGCCAAGTTACATGAAGCATGCAAGTACCTACTTCAAATCAAGTATCTTTGGCCTAAAGTACAATTTTCACCCAAATCCATAAATTTAAATGCATAATCTATTACTTAATTCTTCGTCACCGTCTTATTTGAATTCAATATTCATTTCGCTTTCTAATCCCTAAATTAAATATAGCATCAACAAAACTGTAATAGAAAGTTGAATCTAAGTTATTGACAAGTAGTTTTTTAAATTATGCAATACATACATATTTAGATTAACAGCTTCTTTAGAAATTAATAAAGCTATCGTTAAAACATATTCGTATCAATAAAAGTGTTTAAATTATGACAGGAAATTATATTACATGATATTAGGTAGTATCATTATACATTTAATTTACTGCTTGGCCACACTTTATGCAACTGCTTAAGGCGTTTAAAAATATGGTTTCTAAATGCTTAACATCTTTTTTCACATAATAAATAGTCTTAAGATTGTGAGATAAATACAACAGCCACGCAGTTTAACACCTGAGATGTTATCGAACGTTGAAAGATACTTAACATTCCTCCCACTTTTCACTATGCTTACTGTAATTACTTAAGAAGTAGAAGGCTCTTACGCTTCCACTGCTGGGATACCAGCCTTCTCTCAGAAAGAGAGAGTATGGGCCATAACGCGGGCCCAGTGTGGCTTGATGGATGTCACATGTCTTCGAATTGTATGATTCTTGATCATGCGGGGTTTTCTCACGATGTTTTCCTTCACCGTTTTAGAGCGAGTGTGAAAAATTCGCACATAACTTGATATAAGTCATTGGTGGGGCCGAGTCGAGATTCGAACAATGGAGCGTCGGCATCGGATTGAAAATCGAACAAGTTCCTGCTCGGCCACACTCGCTCTAAGTATAATAATAAAATTGTTATTTTACTAAATGTGGAACGAGATCCCTACACAGGTTTATCCACAGTGCTACAAAATGCAGTCCTTCAAGATGGGTGTCCAGCGAGTTCTCTAGGGTCGGCAACGCATTGGCAACGCCTCCAGTGCGCAGTCTTGCAAATGTCCATAAGCAACGGTGACTGCTTACCATCAGGCGGGCCGTTTGCTTGTTAGCCACTAGTTGACATAAAAAAATGAGATTGCAATTCACTACGTCTAAACGTCTTCTACAAATGAGCTTTGTTATATCTAAGGTACATGGAGCCAGTTCATGTTTAAGAGCCCACATACACGAGCACTCCAATCCAAAACATTCCAATACAACGTTCCAAAAACCACTTTGTTGGGAATCTCAGATGGATTACAAATTTAAGTTCATTTAATTAGACAAACTTGGATCACATAACATGCAAATAAATAATAATAAAACCTATAAAATAATGAAATATAAATTAAGACAATAACTGTACTGTATGGAGAACTTAAAGAACGTTTTAAAGTGTAATAGAAGATGAAATAAATAATACGTAATATTTTAACAGTTTTTTTCTTGTTTCAGATGAGGCGTCACAACCCTTGAGCCATGCGTAGCGACATGGCGTACCGTGGGCTCTCGCAGCATGTGGAACTAGACCGGGCCGCAGACCCCCGGGATCGGTTCACGCTGCAGGAGCTCATTGGTGAAGGAACATATGGCGAGGTCTACTGCGCCAGAGACAAGAAGACCGGCAGAAGAGTCGCTGTTAAGGTCAGTAAAAACTTTTTGGTCATGCAGCGGTATATAATTTCTTTTTTTTTTTTTTTTTATTGCACACATACATTCAACTTATACTTAAGCGTAAACATACTTAAAGCTCGTATAATACTTTAAATTCATTAACGTTCATTTGGGCCTTTGAGAAACAATTTTGAATTTGAAATTGAATGTCTACACTGATATTTAAACGTCAGACTCTCACCTGTAATTTTTCTCCATACGTCCAACTCTTGTACCTACGACAAATGCGTATAGTAAATTCAACGCTAGATGTGGAAGCATTTCGAAGTTAACTGTTCAGTGCTTCAAAGAAACAGCTCATTTGATATTCAATTACAAAATGGTCGTTCGCGCCGGCCGGATTAATTTGTTATCAGCAAGTGCTAACTCTCATGAAACAATTGGTTCCATTTTCGTGTTTAGCTGAAATTGTGGAAATTAACAATGTCGCTTTGCGTGTTTGTGGAAACACTAAACGAAAACAAAACACGCGATATGAATTTCTTATCGTTAATTTATAATCGCGTGATTTTTGTGAGTACATTTTGTAGTCATTTGTACACATACACATATCCGCCTGAACACGTGCTAGTATTTCAAAACTTAGTCTTAAAAGTACATGCTTGAACTCTACCTATATGACTAATGGCGATACAATGACCGGCTTTTCTCACCACATGCTATTTTAGTTCCAAGGTTCAACCAACAAGGGCTTGAAACTTTTAAATTGCATCGGAGAAAACGAGAGAAACTACTCGGATTACGGTCGTCTGGCTGCCAGCCCTACAGCTACTGCTTTGTATTATGAATTCATACATTATGGTTTGAGTAGTTATAGCTCTAACGAAATCGTCTAATTAAGTGGATAAATTTAAATAACGTTTATGATAATCTACTGATAAGACGTATTTGTTCAGAACCACCTCTTTATATAAAGTTAGTAATGGAAATAATTAGAGTGTGCGATAGACAGTGCGTGTAACTTCAAATTAACACATCTGACCGCACATGCGAATATGCATAGTAAAGAATAGGTCAATAGATTTTTATGGTACTATTGTTGGCGTACGGTTTTTAATTAATAGCTTAGATGCTTATCTCTAAACAACATCATTTATGTCAAGGCCGTAAAACAATACGTGGGTACGGAGGCTCCCTCTCATTTTACATTGACGTCAATGGTTATAACTGTTGTCAATATATTCTTGCTTAGTTTGCATGATACAGGTTTCTTTTGTATTGCAGATTCTGGAAAACATTGCTGAAAACATAGAAGAGATAGAAGAAGAGTTCCTCGTTTTTCGTGATCTATCCAGTCACCCGAATATTCCGGAATTCTTTGGCTTGTTTTTGAAACGCGGAGCGACCTCAGACGATGACCAAATATGGTTCGTGATGGAGGTACGTAGCATAAATCTTATTTATGTCGTACTTCATTTGAAAGGCATTGTATGACCTCCTTTATTTTGCAGCTCTGCACCGGCGGGTCTGTGACAGATTTATGTGCGGGAATGCGGGCTCGAGGCAGTAACCTTACCGAGCCACAATTGGCTTACGTTCTGCGCGGAACCGTGCGCGCCCTGACCCATCTCCATGCCCACCGATGCATGCACCGCGACGTTAAAGGCCATAACATTCTTCTCACTGAAGACGCAGAGGTCAAACTCGTTGATTTCGGAGTATCGTCCCATCTCGCTGCAACTGCTGCTCGCAGAAACACTTCCGTCGGTACACCGTATTGGATGGCTCCCGAAGTAAGAACATCAACCTTTAGAAACTATAGTCCAGTATTTTTAGTCGTATCGACATTAGTTGCTTTTTATGACCTTAACCCAATGCCGCTTTTGAAAGTAGTATTGCTTATCTTTATTCGTAGTTGAGGTTAATGTGGATTGCAATTTCAGGTCATAGCGTGCGAACAACAACTGGATGAATCTTACGATTGCAGATGTGACGTTTGGTCGGTGGGCATTACGGCGATAGAGTTAGCTGAAGGTGAACCGCCACTGTCTGGTCTGCATCCAATGAGGGCGTTATTCCAAATCCCACGGAACCCCCCTCCAACGCTTTCCCACCCGGAGTTGTTCTCACATCAGCTTTCAGATCTTATAGCTGATTGTCTAGTGAAGGACATGAACCAAAGACCATTCGCAAGAGAGCTTTTGGAACATCCTCTGCTACTCGCTGTCAGTAGCTTCGAGGATAAGGTAAGTGCCACTTAAATATATATTTTATTTACTTGTAATTTGCTTCAAATAAAGTTTTCAATTAATTATTATTTTTAGATCCGCAAAGAGCTTCAAGCCGAGATAAAACGACAGAGAGCTGAGGGTCGAAGTTGTCGAGCTCCCGAAGCCACGACCAAACGTGGAAAACTGAAGTCCCACCGAAAAGCACGACCAGAGAAAATGTACACCGATGATTTAGCCACACTGGAAGTGCTCACAGAAGAGGCAATCGTGGAACAATTACAGAAGAGATACAATCAGAATCAGATATATACGTACATAGGAGACATTCTAGTCGCGGTCAATCCCTTTACTGATGTGGGAATTTACACAACAAAGGTGGGAACTTTTTAATTTCCTTCCATGGCATTTTAATTGCGGGTTGCTAACTTGTGTTTGTTTTTAGAGTCAGCAAATATACCAAGGTCGGTGTCGGTCGGACAACCCCCCTCATATATACGCGGTGGCGGATGCGGCGCACCAGGCTCTGTTGCATCAAAAAGTACATCAGGCGATAGTGATTTCTGGTGAAAGTGGAGCTGGGAAGACTGAATCTGCTAACCTTTTGTTAAAACATCTCGTGTTCTTATCCAAAGTAAGTTTTGCTCATTCTTAACTAAAATACCCATTGTCTGAATAAGATCCCTTTTGTTGATGAAAATGACACTTGTGTTAGTTTAAGCTCGATCTCGACGCCTTCCCGAAATCGACTTGCAAATAATAATTTGTTGTATTGAAATTTGCATGAAACAAAAAATACATAATTTCTGTGGTTACACAGGTTTAAGAACACCACATTAACACAATAAAAATGAAATTCACAAAAATATATAACTTCCACAAAAATACAGTCTAAATCTAAAAGTTTCCCGAATTCAATTATTTTTTTATATATTAGTATAAAAAATATAAATTAATAGTAATTCCAATGATACTATCTTATTCTTTACATTTCAATGAATAAAAATATATAAGACAACTATGTACTATATCGCCTAATTTAACTTTTTTATTGCTGTAAATCATGTGTTCATTGAAATTATATTGATTGCGTAAGTCTTGTTAATTTCATCACTAGGTATGTACTTAAACTATGTACTTATACGCCCGACTTCGACTCTCAAGTATCTAGCTAGCGTTCGAGTTCCTGTTTTATCGATATAGATATTTGATTCACCCAAAAAACAAATTGATTGACATCTTAAAAAAACAAAGTCAAAATTCATATTGTGATTTGTTTTTTATTTTGTTTTAGACTCAAAATCGTAACCTCGAAGAGAAGATTCTGCAAGTGAATCCAATCATGGAATCGTTTGGCAATGCTCGCACGGGGATCAATGCCAACAGTTCTCGCTTCGGCAAATATCTAGACCTGGCCCTCATGAGAATGGGACGCATCTCTGGCGCGCGAATATCTGTCTACCTCCTCGAACAATCGAGAGTTGTTCATCAAGCCTTGTGAGTGGATCTTGTTTTGTTATTCTATTTTATAATGAAAATAATCTTTTGTAAGTATTTACATATACAGGATGAGTTTAGAATTGGTTGTTATTGTTGTTATCCCGTAAGGTGGTGAATAGGACCATGGTTATCCAGATGTTGTGAGAACCACACTTGGAAAAACGTCATTCAAAATTTCCAAAAATTGGAGAAAAATACTTTAAACGTAAAGTTGCGCGGCATTTTTTGGTTTTCTTCTAAGTCTCTTCTACTCAACATTATCATTTCTCAAGTTCAACATAGTTCAAGTAAATCAGCAGATCTAGGAGCTGCCCGGAAGTTCTGTAGTGGAATTTTGACGTAAACTTTAAATGCCTTTTCTTCAATGAAAAATTACAAATTTCAAAAAGTCTTATAACAAACGTAGAGGAGTAGATTGACCTTGTTTATTTATTTTCAGTATAGGTAATTAGTAGGAGGTTTTACAGCCTTAGGAAACTATGTCATACTTTTAGTTTTCTGGAAGAAAGTTTATTAACACTATGTTTTTATTACATTATAATATTATTAAAATAAATTTTCTTTTAATAAAATGTCTCTCAACCTCTAATAGCTAAAATTTTTTGTTGAAAACAAAATGTGACACGCGAAAACTAGACAAATAAATAATGTAACTAGTGGTGCGAAATGTAAGAGAGTTATTTTCATTGTTTTATGAAAAGACTTACAGTTTACATTATTTCTAATAATTTTCAGAGGAGAAAGCAACTTCCACGTTTTCTATTACCTCTACGATGGGTTGGAAAGCGAAGGCCGCTGGAGGAAGTTCTACCTGGACGAGCAGCTGAAGTCGCGGCACCGGTACCTGCAGCCGCTGTCGGCCGCGCACCGGGAGCACAACGTGCACCGCTGGAGGCAGCTGAATCAAGCATTCAAGGTAATTTATTTAAAAAATTCTTTTAAATTAAAATTTCTCTTTTATTTATTTTTCTTTGAAAATGAAAAGTTTTCTGTGGTAAAATATATTTTTCCAGTCAATCTTTTATAAAATACGTAATTGGATCTGTAATCTTTTGGCCACCTTCCGGCTCCATAAGCAGGATCCTGGACATCATCTAGGATCAGAGTACTTGTAAAGACAAATCAAACGAGCCCAAATTCGATGGGGTTACGTCATTTTGTTACAGAGTTCCTTTGGCTGCCTTCCTGCTCTATAATCATGTTCCTGAACCTCATCTAGGGTCAGAGTACTTCATAAATCAAACGAGCCCAAATTCGATGGGGTAAAGTCGTTTCGTTGCAGAGTTCCTATGGCCGCCTTCTGGCTCGATCATCAGACCGTCAGCTCTGTGACATAATGGGTTGCATTATCATCCGATTTACATATGTATGTAAAGGTTAGGTACTGTTATTGTTATAAGCAGGGGTGACGTATGACAATAAACTACCTCATCACATAATTGTATAATATAATGTTTATAGATATTACTGAGATTTTATTCGAAGATTCAGTAACAAGCCTCGTTTTTTTACACCGCAGGTTTGTACCGTATCGTATACTTTTGATATATAAACTTATTTCTTTTGGCACTAAACAATTTTATTACACTTATTTTTTCACTCGCGTTTTATGTGCATCTAAAAGTGACGGCATTTATGACGAATCAATTGACTTCTCTTTAATCTAAATACTTTGTGGCTGGTAGTTTATAGGTTATTCTTTTGTTTTGAATGACAATGCAATATAATGATGTTACAAGTCTTGTCTGATGATGGAACCGGAATGCGGCCGTAGGAACTCTGTAACCAAACGATGTCACCCCATCGAGTTTTCCATAAGATTGCGTATTTTATAAAAGCTTGCCTGGAAAAATATAATTTTCCACAGCAAACTTATTTCATTTGTCATATTTACCAATTATACTATGCCCAATTCAATAAGTATCTAACTATCTATGTATATTACTGCATCCTTTTGTTATTGTTATTAAACTGATTTTCCAATTTAAGGTGGTCGGTTTTTTAGAAGAAGAGGTGCAAATCATATACAAAATGCTAGCAGCAATCCTGCACCTTGGAGATATAGAGTTTGGTGAAGCAATCGACGAGAACAACGGAGACAACAAGGCCACCATCATAGACACGGCCCCTTTGCATCGAGGTACACTAATACATTTGTAATTAGCGCCTATCATCATCCTTATCATCAGCCTTATTACGCTCCCACTGCAGCTGGTATACCGGCCTTCTCTATTAAAGAGAGTATGGGGCATAGCCTATAATCCACCACGCGCGCACAGTGCGGTTTGATATCCTATAATTAGCATATTTTTTATAACTAACCTTTTTTTTGAGTACACAAATTTTGAAAAGTCGGTATTTATGTTTGAAATTGGCACTACGTGAACTAAACAACTGAATTTGAGACCGGTTTTTATCGAATTGTATTTTCACTTGCTATTTGACTTACCTAATCCAAGGACGGTCTTGGGCTCTAACCACATAACCTACATTGCTGTCAACATCTTACGTAACTTCCAAATTTAAAATTAATTTGGATTATTTTAACTTCAGACGTTTTGAATAAAGCGGCGTTTGTGATCACAGGTAGGGACTATCTGGAACAATAACGTAATTACTTATAGGCGATAAAACCCTTTCAAAGGTTCCGAAATGTTTAATTTGATTTGTAAAACATTTCAAAATAAAATGGTATTTTATCCCGTAGAAAACTCAGGTGAAATCGCGGATTGAAACTACACAAAAATGTACAATTAGTTTCGGTCATTAGTTTGACATTATAACATGCTCAATATCTGTCTAATCAATATAGGTACGAGTAGCGGTCCACATAATGGTAGATAGCAGTTAGTGATAGTCACTTCTGGTTTCACCTCATAATTATTTTGATTGTTGAAGCTAATATTACTTCGTTTTTGTCGAGTATTTGTTTCAGATATTTTTGTTTTGGCAAAAATTAAATTAAATCTGGTAAATGTTCAAAACACAAATCAATATATACTATTTTAATTATATGACGACATACATAAAATCTGCCACCACTCCTCTTTACTGCTAACTTTTTTACGGTATTGTTGTTTTTTAGCTATTTTATATACATATAATAAAAATAGGTAAATAGCTTTGATTGAATACGAAAAGGCACAGGAAAAATATCATTCATTGCACAATACCAAACTAGTACTACCCCAACTTTCACAGCAAACCGTGGGCGTATTGCAAACAAAACTTACAAACATATTTTAAGAATCAAAGCAATAGGATTAATTTAGCTTTTTTTCCCAGCGTCTTGCCTCCTAGGAGTAGAAACCGGTGACTTACGCGAATGCCTAACCAGCAGTAGTGTGGTTGCTCGCGGCGAAACGATAGCTCGCCACAGTTCTCCTACTGAAGCAGCTGTAGCGAGAGATGCCACTGCAAGGGGCCTTTACGCGAGAGCCTTTGACAGGATTGTGGAAAGGATCAACGCTTTGCTGTGTCAGAACAGAGCTAACCAGTAAGTACAAAAAACACGGGCTCAATTTGGTTACCTACTAAAGTGGCAATCACGAGAGATGCAGTCACTGCAACGCAAGAAATTGCTGCTATAATATTTATATCATTGATGGTATGTAGTAAAAATAATCAATGCTTTGCTATATATCTAGTAATTAAGTCGGTAAAACTAAAGACACAAAAACGGTATTTCAAATCATAGTAAAACAGTTGGGTCCAAAAGGTGCGGAAAGGGCTAACTTCATTGTTGAACAAAATGATGTTCCTAATCAATGCATATAATTTATACTTTGCGGTAACATAAAAGGTTTTACAAGCACGAGTTAGTATAAAGGCTTAAGTGTATACGTAGTTAAACTTAAAGATAATATATTATACATTTATATATTAATATATCTGGCAAATATTTCAAGGAAGATAAAAACCACCTTTCAAAATGCATTCATACCAACATAAACCAAAACCATTCTTAAATGCTAAACAAATAGCGTTCATATTAACATTAAACGTTTTGTTTAGACATTGAATCATGAGGTCTGACATTTAACTAAAAGAGCAGCCCTAACAAAGGTGAAGGTTCGTTTACAAAAACGTTAATGTTAAGACGTATATAATCCTTTGTTTACAGAAATGAACAACTGTCCATTGGAATACTTGACATATTTGGTTTCGAGAACTTCGCGAGAAATTCTTTCGAGCAGCTTTGCATCAACATTGCTAACGAGCAGATTCAGTACTATTTTAACCAGCATATCTTCACGTGGGAACAACAAGAGTACATGGCAGAGGGTGTCCCGGTCGATCTTATCGAATTCTCAGACAACAGGCCAGTGCTGGATATGTTGCTCTCAAGGCCGATGGGACTGTTAGCGCTGCTCGATGAGGAAAGCCGTTTCCCACGCGCCACCGACCGAACCCTCATTGGTAAATAAATTGCACAATAAAATTTGCATGAACAATGCAAGCTGATTAGAACGTGCAAATTTAACATGCGATTTTTGTTGCAGAAAAATTTCATAACAACGTAAAGAGCAAGTATTACGTGCGCCCGAAATCAGACGCAATATGCTTCGCGATCCATCATTTTGCGGGGCGCGTTGTTTATCAGGCCGAAGGTTTCTTGGAGAAGAATAGAAATTTTCTCCCGCCGGAAGTCGTCCAGTTAATGAGACAGAGCCAGTACGACATAATAAGGTTTCTGTTCCAGTGTCCGATAACAAAGACCGGCAATTTGTATTCTCCGCTGCAAGGTGACATGGATTCCAGGAGCTTAGAGAGCCCGACTGATACTAGGGTAATTGCTTCAATTAAGTTCAACCATTTTCACTGAGGGCTTTTGTTCATTTTGCAAATTGACTTCATTTGTATTCCCGTTGTAATTTAGTGGACGGTTTTGGTAGTTATTGTGTTTAATTTTCAGGACCGCTTTAATAGCCGGGGCTTAGCGTCTCAGTCCCGGGCTCAGCAGACTGTTTCCACGTACTTCCGCTATTCATTGATGGAACTGCTTCAGAAAATGGTCAGCGGGACACCTCAGTTCGTGCGGTGTCTCAAACCCAATGACTCGCGGTCCCCAAAACACTTCGATTCAGCGAAAATCTTGAAGCAGCTTCGGTATACCGGAGTGCTTGAAACAATTAGGATAAGGCAAAATGGATTCTCCCACCGACTTACTTTTGAAGAATTTTTGAAGAGGTACTTTTTTTTAAATTAGGACTGTTTTGCACTAAGAAGAATCTGTGAATTTAACTTTTTTTGTTTTATTAGATACAGCTTTTTAGCGTTCAGCTACATGGAAGAAGTGAAGCCAAATCGCGACACGTGCCGTATGCTGCTCATAAGACTGAAGATGGATGGGTGGGCTCTTGGAAAATCCAAAGTCTTCTTGAAGTACTACCACGTGGAAGTGCTCGCTAGGATTTACGAAGAACAGGTAAATTATAAAAAATTTAAGTTGTCTTTGAACCTGGAGTCACTCTTTGAATCCTTTCGTTAATATACTGACCAATCCAATATAATAATCCCGAAAAAGGTGCCGTAAAATTTACCCGACCTGCCGTAAAATTAAAATACCTACAATAAATTAAAGAATTTACTCAAACTTAAATTGTAAGAAGTTATGTTCTAATATTAAAATTAGATTTCTTTGACGTCATTTTTATACGGTTTTTATAATTCTGTCCTGTTCTATTATGTTTTTTATTTTATTTGAAAACTAAATCAATCAATAAGTATATCCGTCGCACTGTGCGATGTATTGATTATATCGTCAGATAATAATAAATCATATGAATTTTAATGCATATAAATGTATGCTTTTTAGGCTATAATTATTTATTTGAAGTGAAAGCCAAACATTACGAATCTTTTTGATATGCAAAATATGTGCAACGATCTTCTCATACATATAAGAAAGCTAAAACTCGAGTTTCATCGCGATAAATCTCTATCTAGAAAGCAAATACTATTTTAATTTTTGCCTAGATTTAAATATTAGGTTAAACCTAGAATTTTTTAATTCATACACATACATTAAATAAATGACTTAGTTTCGTGGAACTGGTTGTCTCCTACTACTACTCGTCATCAAATATTATTTAAATTATTTTATGTACCTTATATGCTTATATAAATACTTTAATTTGCAACAATAACTGACATTTCCTACCTGTCAGGAACCGCTCTGGGACCGAAAACAGCGAACCAGGAGAGGCCGTTGCTGACAGGTACCCAGGGTGCACCACAAGAAGTTTGTCCGACTTCGCACCCCGTCAAACTTAAGCCTATTTCAAGTAAAATAATATATTAAATAACCAATACAAATTATCCTCTAAACAATTTCAGATAAGAAAAGTGATACTCGTGCAAGCTTGCGTGCGCGCCTGGCTCGCTCGCCACTACTTCCTCCGACTGAAAGCTCAGATGGCGATATCAGTACTCACGCTGCAGAGACACGTGCGCGGCTGGCTGACGAGGAAGCGGCTGCAGGAGCGACAGAGACAGCTGGCGAGAGAATTCCAGAGGGAGCAGGACAGTCAGAGGAAACTACATAAAGGAGGTATTCGGATAATCATTTGCCGGTTTCACTAGCATGTAAACTGAAATAAAAAAACTTACTAATCACATTACTAATAACTAACAAGCTGAAGGCATGCATATTACATTCGATGATATTATATTCCATAAAATGCTTGAATTTGACCTGTTGATTTTGAATCCCAAGAAAGTGCCTAATTATTTTTTATGTCGATTATTATGGTTTAGAAATTAAGTAGTATGTATGGTAGCAGGTACCTACGTGACGATCTATTAAACATATTGTATACGGTTACGGTTAAAGCATTTATTTCTCATAAGAATTTACAAATTCACTTTCTGAGAAAAACAATTTTAACTTAAATATACATAATATAAATGTTATTAGAAATGTATTCCCTTCTCTGGCTTCAAACTTCGTTTTCATTTTTAGGTAAATAAAAAATAAAAAAGCTTAGCCTGTATGGTACATTCCAGTAATACGTTGGACCTAATTGATGGACTGACTCTCTGGTATAGAAATATATCGATAACCGGCAGACCGAATGACCGGTTATCGGTGATCGATACCTGCAGGGTCCTCGTAATGGCCGTGTGTCAAAAAATCCGGGTTCGTTGGGTTATTTGGTGATTCAATAACAAAAGATAAAGAAGAAAACAATACATATAGATCCAGAAAAGACAGGTTTTACACGACTGCACAAAAAAGGAGTGTAATGTTTAAGGGTTCATGTATGTATGTTTGTATGTCTGTATGTGAGTTTCTTTATTTCACCATAGGTAACTTTTAAATGGCACTGTAATTGTTATGGGCCGGTATTACGCTTACCATCAGGCAAACGAGCAGCTTGTCTCGTTATCCAAGAGAATAAAAAAAATGTTTTTTGTCTGATTCCAGGTATCCCTAACAAGAACAAAGCAATGATGAAGGCAAAGGTCCTGCGGCGGATGACATCCGACGACAGCGACACCAACGACGCGGCCACCGGGAACAAAGAGAACATCGACACTAACAAAGCCGCTGTTGTTATACAGAGCCGTGAGTAGATAATAACACTAGAAACAAAATAAAGAATTATAGAAGACTAGGTTTTGCTCGTCTGGCGATTCCCACAGGAACAGTGCATTTTTCCGGTATAAAAAGTAGGTAGCTAATGTTTCTCTCAGGTCCTTAAACTATCTATGCAAAAAATTACGTCGATACGTTGCGCCGTTGCTGCGTGAAAGAAGAACAAGCCAACAAACCTTCAAACACACTTTCATCCTGTTTTAAATTAACACATTTTCTGACGAAGGTGTAAACCTATAATGACCTTGATTCTGTTGTCAGTGTCACAAACCTAAACCAATTTTATAATCAATAGGTCTCTTTCCAATTATGAACATAAGAAAGGAATGGAATATACCTACTTTATACCTGTCAAACTCATCCACTTGTTTGTAACTGGTGTGAAACGGCCATGATTTTAAGAGGCGTCTAATTGCCTTCTACTTGTTCTTTTTAGTCTCCGCACTATATCAGTGTGGTCGAGCAGCTGGATTGCTTTGACGTTCACATTTTAATGAGGTCTGTGTTAGTGAGCTTCTGCGTAAAGAGACCTAAATCTTATTAAAACTTCCAGATTTCCGCGGCTACACCGCTCGTCGTAAATGGGCGAAGGGTCGCGCGCCTCCTCCCCCGTCGCACCCCGCGCCCACCCCGCAGCTCATGCAGCACTATTCAGTGCAGGAGAGGGCTGCACAGCTGCAGACCTTCGCGGAACAGGTAAAAAGACAAACTTATTCTCTCAAAAGTTTTTTTTTTACAATTTTTGGGTTTGCGTATGGCCACACTTATATGTTAGAAAGCGAGGATGCACCGAAGCTGGTACACGGCCACCCAATTTTTCTGAAATGTATGTATTGCTTTTGAAATTAATTTTCTTTAATTTTATACCACCATACACATATCAAATTGCTTATATTTTCATAAAAGAATATAAAATTACGTCTAATTTTAAACTACTGTTAGTTTTTGTATATTTTTATAGTGGCAATAAATACATTTTGTGTTAACATTACTTAGCAAAGCCTTACTTATGGCCAGAGTAAAAGTATGTTTAGTAATGTAACTTAGGTAAGTATTTACTCCTTTTCTTCGTTTCATATTGTAATCAAGGTGAAACAAACAAAAGTAAAATGTTATTAATTTTAACCTACCTACGCAATATAAAAGTACAATATGTGAAAACATTCGCCGCCGCGTACACGTCAAAAGACCGCGTCGCGTCATATGGCACATTACTAAACCTGTCGGGTAGCCAAAGTAACGGTTTGAGTAACGGCTTCAACGAAAGCTTAGAAGACGCGAGAGATGAGTGGGTCATTTTCCTGATGGTAAACATAACGCCGGACCATAGTAATATGAGTTATAATTTTTCCAGGTGCACAACAAAAATCAAGAAGTCCACAAGAACCTCCGCCGCAACAAGCCTGGCATCAGACTGGTGGAGGTGCAGCGGCCGCCTGAGGAGTACAGACCCCCGCCAGGGTTCACACTCGTGCCGGCCATCGTGAGGGGACAGCCCTCGCAGGTGGAGAGGGACGCCAGCCGCATGTCTAGGTGAGGGCTCCTGTTGTGTCGAGGGTAAAATCTTGTCGAAGATATTTCAACTGCCTTGTTATAGTTTTTAACTATGCTAATAGATGGCGTTAAGCACAAGATGCATTATTAAAGAAAAGACTTTCTTAAATGAAGTAGGACTCAGTTGCTATAGAGTTGCTACCTTACTTAGTAAATGGAACGATGTGTATTAACTCTCACAGGTCGCGCGTAAGACGCATTAAGACCCTACCACGCGCCAATGGCCTTGCTCGAATGGGTGGAGTCAATCCCACTTCACCCGCGCGGTCCACACTTCGTCTTTCAAGAACATCGCAAAACCTAACGTCATAGAATACGCGGATGCACGAACGCGCGTGCGAGTAGCGCGCACGGCATCTTCTTTGCCTATAATTCTTTGAATTCATTTAGTGGAAAGTTCTTCATTGAAAGTGAAGTTTGATCATCATTATCCATACTATCCATACTTCCATACTAAATATATCCTATATCCTACTCTATTATAAATGCGAAAGTTTGTTTGTTGGTTTGTTAATTTGTTGGTTTGTCCTTCTTTCACGCAGTAACGGAGCGACGGATCGACGTGATTTTTGGCATAGTAATAGTTTATGGACCGGAGAGTAACATAGGGTTCTTTGTATCCGGAAAATGCATGTTTCCTGTGGGAACGCGGGTGAAAACCGCGGGCAGAAGCTAGTTATATTATTAATGCGAAAGTGTGTTTGTTGATTTGTTGGTTTGTCCTTCTTTCACGCAGTAACGAATCAACGGATCGACGTGGTTTTTGGCATAGATATAGTTTATGGACCGGAGAATAACATAAGCTACTTTTTGTCCCGGAACAATGCACGGTTCCTATGGGAACGTGGGTGAAAACCGCGGGTAGAAGCTAGTTCGTAAATAAACGGGACGGACGCACATGAGATCATACAACGTTGAGATTTATCTCAAAACATCGCTGTGGACTATAATAAAAGTACAGACAGCCAATTTGCTCCGTAACGTTGAAATTTGTTACACCTTTTGACCCAAAAACGAACGTGTACGTAAATAAATGATTTTCGGGTTATTTTTTATTTTTTACTTTTGTAGTCATGTTTTTTATATTGATGTCATTTACGAGGTATCGAGTCATCTGCGAGTGTCCGTCTGGGTTTCCGTTTTGTTCATGAAGTCTGCCGGCAAACAGTAATGTGCAAGCATTATTGTGTTCCGGTTTGTTGAGCAAAGTAGCCAGCGAAATTACTAAGATATGAGACTTAGTTATGAGCACACTGCGGTGCCGCGCAGGCTTTTGTGTTTCAAAGTTCTGAATGGCACTGCAATTTTTATGGGCCGGCATTATGACTCCTATCAGGCAAACGTCCAGCTCGTCTCGTTAACCAATACAATAGAAAAAATAGACAAGTGTGGGTTGGACTCGCAAGCCGAGGATTCCGAAAAGACTTGTAAGCATGTAAATAGTTCGTTCAAGACTGGAATCGTTAGGTCCTTTTACAGCTACATTCAACAAAATAATTAACCCTAAAAAATTGTACACAATACACTCATTGATAATGTGCGTGTGTGTGAGTACGTGCGTGCGTGCATGCGTGCTTGCTTGCGTGCGTGCTTGCTTGTGTGCGTGCTTGCTTGTGTGCGTGCTTGCTTGTGTGCGTGCTTGCTTGAGTACGTGCGTGCGTGCGTGCTTGCTTGCGTACGTGCGTGCGTTTGCGCGTGTGCACGTGTGCGCGTATGCGAGCGTGTGCGTGAGCATGTGTGTGCATGCGTGCGTGCGTGCGCTTGCGCGAGCGTGTGCATGCGCGTGCGCGTGTGTGTGTTATACATAATTAGTTTTCGGATTTTTCGCTTTACTTGTGGTATAAGACAATACTTCTTGCCAAATTTAATGATTCTAGTCTCTTGGTCTATTGCTCTAGGTCTCCGTGAACCACCCTATAGGTCTTGAATGGATTTTAAATCGTTATCATTTTCGATATCAGCACCCCGAGAAACCTAGAAAATGGCACCCATATTATCGATTTCCTAAAAAAAATTCCGCCATCTTGGATTTAAAAATGGTTGTCATTTCCGTAATCAGCACCCCTAGAAATCTCGAAAATGACACCCATACCATTTAATTGAAAAAAAACGTGTCCGCCATCTTGGATTTTAAAATCGTTGTCATTTTCATTATCAGTACCCTGAGAAACCTCGAAAAAGACACCCATATCCTTTTACTAAAAAAATTTGTCCGCCATCTTGGATTTTAAAATAGTAGTCATTTTCAAAATCAGCACCCTGAGAAACCTCCAACACGACACCCATATCATTTTACAAAAGAATTGTCCGCCATCTTGGATTATAAAAGAATTTTTCATTTTTGTACACAGTACCCCGAGAAATCTCGAAACTTACACCCATAGCATTTTATTGAAAAAAAAATATTGTCCGCTATGTAGGATTTTAAATCGTTGTCATTTTCGATATCAGCACCCCGAGAAACCTAGAAAATGGCACCCATATTATCGATTTCCTAAAAAAATGTCATCTTGAATTTAAAAATGGTTGTCATTTCTGTAATCAGCACCCCGAGAAATCTCGAAAATGATACCCATACCATTTTATTGAAAAATAAAAATGTCCGATATCTTGGATTTTAAAATTGTTATCATTTTCGATATCATTTTTACTGTAGATGGCCCTGATCGTTTGGTGGTCGTTTGCCTGATGATAAAGATAACGCCGGCCCATAACAATTGCAGTGCCAATAAATACTTTGAAACAAAAAGATGCAGTACCGCATTGTGCTCGTTAACCTGAGTAATTTTACTTTTCAATTTCATTTCCAGTCTTTCTTAAACAGTTCTAAACCTCCCGATATTCCTGTAGCTGCCGCTAATAATTTGTTTGCCAATACATATATTTTCCACTCGTAAAAATGATGTAAGTACGTAAACAAGAAATTGTAATCAAAAATGTAACCCATTCAATATGTATACGAGGAGCGTCCACGCGCAAATCACGGAATGAATCACATTTCACCGCTCTAGACGCTACTCTTTGAGCAAGCTTCAAACCCACACGAAAACAAATACTTGTATTGTATATCATTCACGCACACAAATATGTAACGTCGGCGGACAGCGTTTGCAGAGCAACGAGCGACACAACCTCCCCGTCGGAATGCCAGTGCATGACTGCCGCGCGCGCCCGCGCAGAGCACCTCTGAGACTTGTACATTTGGAATTCAGTTTTTTGATCATTTCTTTGCGAAATATTGCTCTATGCACAAATGAAACGGCCAGTTTATAGAAAATTTTCTTCCTTATTTTTTGGTGTAAAATTAATCCCAAACGTCTAAGTCATTTAGAAGTTTTAGGGAAAATAGTTTTAAAACAGCATGCTGTTAAATATTTTTTTAAGCCATAAGTAATGGTAACACAAAAAAATCAATCAGTGAAATTAATGCCCTTGAATTGATCATTCAGGTAGTATTTTTTTCAAGTCGTTAAACCAAGCCGTGTGGGAGTTTTAGGAGGAGAAAGTAGTCGTTTTGGCGATCCTAGCCCCTTAAGAAAGAGTGGACAAATTTCATTACCTAAAGTAGGACTGTAGGATTGGCAAGCGTTGGAGTTGTGAGAGTTCATATCTCAGTTAGCAATGGAACGATATTCCACAGGTCATGGGTCAAGTCCCACTTATTGTCCATAATTTTCCTTGCCAAAAGAAAACTAGCTTTACAGTATTAAATTGTATTACCGCACGCTATCCGGATCAGTCCTTCGCCGGAGTTCCTAGAGAGCGTGGCGCGGCCGTGGGACGAACCGTTGCTGAACAAAAATGACCACTATGAGTATGAGATCAGACCAAACAGGTTGGTTCAATGGTTTCTGTTTTATATAAAGTGCGCGTCACGTATTGTGTACGTCAAACTCTTTGGTCAGTGTGAGTCCTGCGCTAATTGTTGGTCCAGCGAGGATGTAAATTGTACATACAAGTGAGAATGGCGCAGCAAGAACATAAAACAATCCAACCCTGGTGCAATCCGACTTACAATGTGTCATGCCGGGACTGCTGGCTTAACGTGTAATGTGTCATCACTTGTAATTTTTTTGGTTCTTCGTTAAGTGGCGCGCACTGTAGCTAGAAATAGTATAAAGTAGTACAACTTGTCGGTATATATACATCTCGCTCGCACCTGGTCATCCTAGCTGTGTTTCCACATACGAATATGAATGCAAGGCCAAATTCTTGCTATATCATTGCATTCCAATGTAGTAATATGCACAAGATTGTAGACAAAACTTAGGCATAACATCGTTTAAAGAAACATAGTAATAGTCACGGTCTGTAGTTTATAGTTGCGCAGGCGCATTGTTAACAAGCATAACAATGCTACATTTTTAAAGCACTTCCCGTTATTCTATACAACCGTTGCTAAATAATACAAGTGCCTACAGTACCCGCAGATTTGATTCCTTTATTACCACCCGACTAACTGTGCTGTCCACTTAGTTAGACGGTAGTTTTTTTTCTTAACCGACAACCTGCTGGTTGGTCAGTTGATATTTATTTTTCCTAACCGAGTTTTTTATCATTTGATAACGAGGCAAGCTTTTTAGACTACCGAGAATATAATTTTCATTTGCTCATCACTTAAACAATACGTCATCTTATAGATACCATCAAAAGCCTATCAACGGCCACGGTCACTACGAGGAAGATCGGCACTTGCAAGCAAACCAGAACTGGCAGAACTTGCCCTGCAGCCGACAGTGCGGCGGCCTGGTCAGGTATGGACACCACGTTGACATCTGGCGGCATTGGCCTTAGTACTAACTGTGCTTCTCTTGCATGCACGCCTTCCGGGCTATAGACTTGAAGGGTATGGAGTTTCAGATTTTAGGTTCACTTTTAGAGTAGTTTGAGCTAGATTTCTTGGTTTCTAAAAGTAATGACGTTAACTTAAATGTTTAGAAATTTTGCCATCAGCTGATTTGCTACTGCTTTTTTCTGTCAACATTTTTTTTACATCATTTAAGTAAGCATATATAGAATAGAATAGAATTATTTATTGGCCTTATAACAATGTGTGTTACACTGGGCAAGTCAATTCATTACATCAAAATAGTTTATATATGGTGATTTGATCATTGGAGATTTGATTTCAATAAATTATAAGATTAAAATCCGCAAGAACACGTAAAAACTTGAAATACTTGAAAAACGTAAAAACTTGAGTGTTTTTAATGGATACAAAATTTATAATAAACCTTTTTCATGCATGTATTATAAGGTTCCGATTACTGTTGAATAATACACAAGACGAAACAAGTAAATAATGTCTAATTAAAATGCATGTTAAATTATAACAAGCTATATATACATAAATATTAACAACTGCAGTCCAAAATACGGCCTCTAACGGTCTACGGTCTCTAACTGTTATAATTTTGCGGTGATATCGATTGGTCTGGTACGCACAAACACTCGTTTACGCTTACGCGTGGCAATAAATAGCACTTTATGCCCATTTTATAGGCTAAACTCTTGCTCGTAATTTTCGTCACAGCTCGCAGTGACGCAACTGTCTGTAACCGTTCGAACATTTTACAAAAGCATAAAAAATCATGAACGCATATTTTTACGTATATGCCGCTCATTAAAATGCCTCATTACAATATTTTTTGCATTCCGAAGTCTGTTGTGATGTGTTGAAACGGTTCAGTCTGGTATGGTTTACGATGCAAAACTTAAGTTGCTTTATTTTCTCATTTATATCATACATATTTTTATTCATGTCAGAATACTTACTTATAAGTAATTTAATTACGCATGGAATTAATTAGCAGCTTTACATCTCCATTTTTAGTTATAATTCAAATTTGTGTTTCATCTGGCTATATTAACACAACAGCACAAGATTAGTCGTATAATATAAATGTAGAGTTAAGCTTTATTTTTAAAAGCTAAGGTAGAGTGTTGCTAGGTTTTGGTGAAAGTGCTTGACGAAGTAAATGCTCAAGAATGGAGTGAATTGATGGTCCCTCCTCTCTACATAACCTTAATAAGGATTTGGCGTCATAATAATAATAATTGTATTGTATATTAATTGACATTAATAGGGTTCAAAAGGTCAAAGCCTCTTTCTTCGACTGTATTTTAAGCCACAATAGTGTAAAATTTAAATTTAAATTTCAAATTTAAATTTACGGATGTACTAAAAGCAGCACAAAGGTTAAACATTTGTATTCCCCCTACGTACTCGATTAATTAAAAGTATTTAGTATCAACTTATGTCACTGAAAACAAGGTAGTAGGACTAACTCTTCTGTGAATGTCTGTCTGGGTGAGTACCACCACTTTGCTCGTGTATTACGCCAAACAGTAGTGTGCAAGCATTACTGTGTCCCGGTTTGAAGAGTAAATTAGTCAGTGTAATTAATTGTGAGTAAATTAGAGATTATAATGTCTCAGGACAATACAATGCCTTGCAGATCTTTATGTTTCAAAGTTCTGAGTGACACAGCTATTGATAGGCGCTGGTGTTACGCAAAGAAGACGCTCGTCTCCGCATCCACTATAAAAAAATCAAATTCAAAATTGTAGCTTCATTGACGAAAATGCTACAGAGCAACATCTTCCTCCCATCAGGCTCTTAAATCAAACGTCCTAATAAATCAAACTACCAATCTAGAATAACCAGTGATAACATTCCATTAAATTTAACTAACTATTCCTGTTTACAGTAACAAAATCAACGAGCTAGCACGGAAAGCCCACAAGCCAGAAGCGCTGCCGCCACGACCAGTCTACAACGCGCCAGACCCCGAGTCAGACCTCCGCAAGATCCTGCGAAACTCTCCCGAAATACTCGCTACACCCATCTTTAGTTCAGACGATGATTACAATGATGGACCGTTCAGGTTTAAACAACTGTTAAGACCCACTCTAGGCCCCACAGAAAGCTTGAGGAAAAGGAAAGTTAGAAACTCTCCTGGTCAGAGCCCATGGATGTCAGACAGTTCTCAAGACAGCACGAGTTCGAAACAACAGTTTTACAAACGACGGCCGCAGATCAGTATGGGAGTTTTCTATAATTAATTAGAAACTACAATAATTAATGTGAATTTCGTAGGTACAAAGCGGGCAATAACTTGAGCACTTGGTAACACGTGACATGCGCAACACATAGTTTACTATACTACATGGTTTATCATGGTCTATTTGCTACTACGCAGATCACGTGGTGCCGTAAAAATGCTGAAGTTGTTTGCCGCTTGCAGTAATTTGTAGAAGTTGGTATATTAAATACCTTTAATGACCAATTTAGTCTAACAAATTCGAATATTAAAGATTTGAGAATCTATAAAATAACCAAAAAATTTAAAAAAAAGTTAAGTGTACCAGACAGTGTACTTGATAATTTTTGAATTTAGGAATTTATGGAAATATTCGAGTCTATAAGGTTAACTGATAGTATTATACTATAATAGGGTGGCCAGAATTTATAGCGGATTCATATTATGACCAGTGACTTAGAAATTTGTGCTATAAGGTGAAATGAACTGCATTATAATTTTGTTTCTGAGTTTATAAATGTTCATTGTAGATATAATATAAGTACTAAGGTAAAATTCTGTGCACGGTCTAACAGGCCCCCTCGTACATGTGGCAAATCTGATTATCTTAATAGGTAAGGTTTACGGCATTACCTGTTCATCAATGTTTTAATGAAGATTGTAATGGTTTCTATTATTATGCATGATCATTTTGAAATAACGTAGAAATAAGTTTTAAACTCAAATAAATTACTTTTTTATATACAAATATAATACAATAATAGCATGAGTTCAGAAACATCCTAACATGGAGTTGTCCAATAATAGTGTACAATATTTAATACGAGTGAAAGGTATCGAAAACTGAACGTTTTAATTAGATGGTAAGCTGAAATAAGCAAGCTTCCATCTGAGTGGATACCACCGCTTTGCTCATGTAGTTTACCACCAAGCAGTAGTGTGCATGTATTTTTGTGTTCCGAATGAAAAAAGTAGTGAGTGAAATGAGAATTATCACCTGATGTCACTGGGAAACTAGCGCACTGCAGTGCCTTGCAGGCCCAGTTTGCGTTTCAAAACTCGCTGTGACACAGCAATTGTTTTCCGCAGGCGTTATGCAAACAATCTGCTAGTTTCATTACCAATGTAAAAATTGATCTACGACACCAGTTTCTTACTCTCGCAAAAGTGTACTATGCAGTCATGACATAGTTGCTAAAGTGTGTGTTTCCAATACAGTCGTAGAGCAAAATTTGTTCAGTTCTCAGTATAGGCACAGAATACATAATAGGTACAATATATAGGTATAACACCACGCCAAAATAATTTGGACAGCGCCGTCTTTAACCTATTAGAATCTCAGGGCATTTTTGGATACAGGGGCCCCTATGATTAGACTATTTTATTAACAACACGCAAAAAAGTAGGAACTATGGGGCCCCAGAGCCCTGGATCGCAGAGCTCTGGGCACTTTCCCAGAATGGAAAAGACAGGCCTTATTGTGGACTATTATTGTACGACCCTGTTTGTTTTTCTTTTATTTTATGAATGTTATCTATAATTAATCACTCGTCAACGTTCTGGTTTAATGTAATTTGTTATCCTGCCGAACCGTTCATGATTATAGGTTATCGTTAGCTAGTACCTAGTGCATAGAGTCTATTAATTATTCTCATGTAATAATCAATTACCAAAGTTTTATTCGTAAAATATGAATTAATCTTGTGTTAGCGTAGGTTGTAGAAAAAATATTGTGTTTAATCATCCATATTTCTTATTGTTATTATATATTTGTCAGTATTATTTAAATGTTAATCGAAGCTATATAACATATTCACACTTGTAATTGTTTAACTTACTGTATTGAATATTGATACTAAAACGATATATCAAACGATTAAAGATCTCTAAAGTTGTCTTTATATCCGATATTGCCATCGCAGTTACAGAAATTAAAACTTTTATATGTAAAATCATATAACTAGGAATCATTGTCAACTTATGTGATAACGTGCCAATGATTATTAATAAGTGTAAGTCAAATTTAAATCGACAGAGTAAAAATAAACTTTGCGCGATCACATGTTCGTTTTATTTAACCCAAACATTAAGGTTCTCCTAACGATAACCACATGGTGAGTCGAGTAGCGTAAACACTGGCAAAAAATGTAGGAGAAACCAACACGTAACGTATAATTGGCGCTCGAAATCAAAACAAAGTAAAACACGTAAAACCGTAGTTTTTAAAGCCCGCAGGAGTACGTGTTATAACTAAACACGCAACCTCGTGTTTACGGCGAGCGGGGGCCGGGGCGCGGGGGCCACGTGACGGCGCGCGTTCCGCCAATGGCGCGGGACGGCGGCGTGCGCGCGCACACGCGCAGTCGCGCCTGCGCCAGCCATGGCGGCCGCCGGCCTGCTCGAACTCGATCTCTCGCGGGTCAAAACGCGCTCCATCGAAAGGACCTTGCTCCCCCTCATCAAGCAGGTACGATCCGATGCATGCCTCCTCCCCTACGGGCCGCTGCTGACGGCCGCAGCGCGTCCGTCGCACCGCGGTGACGTTTCGCCGGTCGCGCGAAGATCGCGTCGACGGGCCTCTCTGACGTCGCTCGGGAAGTCCGACGATAATTCCCGGTTTTACGCAAGCGGTCTAAAATCGTAGTTTTATTTTTGGTGCGGCAATAATTTCGACAGCGAGTAATATTGACGTGACTCGTTAGAATTTCCCGCCGATGTCGGCAATCTGTTGCGCCTCGGTCCGCGCAACCGCAGTAGACGCGTCCCACTGGCGCATTATTTGAATGAATTTCCCAGCGTAAAACCTTCTCACAACATCTAAAACATACATGATTAAGCTTTTAATTCATATATTTGACCACCGTCGAGCTAACTCGGCGTCAGAAATAGGATATAACCGAAGAAAAGAAACTTTGACGAAGTTTAGTTAAAATTCGTAAGTAGTGAATTGTGGGCGGGCGGCCACGTGTAGTGTGGGGGTGTAGCAGGGCGGGCGGAGGGTGGGTCGGATCGATGGCTCGGGCGCGGGCGGCCGGCAGTGCCGCGGCCGACGCGGGTGGAGCGGCGCGGAGCCGCACGACTCAGCCACGGAGCCCTCGCGCGCGCCCGCGGACTGCGCGCCGCCGCCGCCGAGCGCGCGGTGCCCGCCCGCCCCTCGCTCCCGACATGGACGTGCTATCCGATGACGACGAATTCGCGCGCCGCGAGCCCCAGGTACGTTTCGCGCGCGTTTCAAAACAAACATTCGGGAGTGTGTTAGCACGACCAGCTCGAGCGCCCGCGTGCAGACGTGCGCGACGCAACAAGTAGTCCTGGGCGCGAAGACGTCGCGTGCAAGAGTGACCTTGATCGAGCTCGCGCCGCGCGGTCTCGCCCCGCGTCCCGGCCGCCGTCGTCGAAGTAGCGACATACTTCTTACACTCGATACTTAAAAATACCAGTACCTTATTTAATTTATTGTAAGGTTTCTTAGTAGGGCGAAGTGCCTTGTGTTTCTGATCACGTTTATTTGTTTATACTTATTTTACATTGTGAGTTATGATACTTTTGCGCATTTTTACCATATTTACTTTTATTATAATTATAATACTGAGCTAAGAATGGGACTGGGTCCGTACACATCATGACAGAATTAAGTGAAAAAAATTATTAAAAACAACTCTACTTAATGATTAATTTGGGGAGATTTGGGGATTGTAATAGAGGAGAGATGAATGTAACGACCGCTTAAATATTCACCAGAATTGATAGAATCCTTTGTATAATATTACATCCCTTAATCGCTATTAATACCTGTTAACTATTCAGACAAAAGATTACGTTACAAGCAAATATAATACGGATAAACTTACAATGTACACAGTGAGATTTAATAATGATTTTAATAACTAAAGCATTTGCTTAAAATGGTTTTGAATTGGCTAATTGCATTATATACTTATTTTCTTGTGAATCTCTTTGTGTGGACGACACGTTGTAAAGAAGGGTGCTAGTCCATTGCCTCCGAAATAAAACTCTGTTGTACTTTTATAAATCGTTTGGAATGTCTGGAGTCAGCCTAGAATTATGTAAGTGAAATGACTGGGCATAGAAGAATTAATACCAGAGCGCTGCAGTGTCACGAGGCCTTTCTGAGAAATTTCTGGGTATTTTAAAGGGACAGGCTTTAAGTTAAGTTTAAGTCAGGCAAATGATATGCTAGTCTCGGTATAGGTCCTTGCCGACAGATTTCCAAGTTGAGGGCGGTAGCTATCCAGACAAGAGAACTAGAAAAAGACCTACCACTAAGCAATTATGTTGCATGCTTGTATCGATTCAATAAATAACTTAATAATAAACTATGTTTTTGGACTTGTGTTTCACGTTTAATTTATTTATTTAATACTTTATTGCACTAAAACAAAAGCACAAAACTTAATGCATTTTCTATCAGTCATCTACTTATTGTGTGTAAGAGATGATAATAGAAAACTTATATAAACTATGGGTCTACAATACGAGCGTAGCACGCCGTAGCAACGTAGCACGTAAAGTCCCTGCTACTAACTACAATGACTGTCCAAAAAAATACTGGTAGGTACTATTAATATTATTTTCAAGCTAGCTTTGTATCGTAATTTAACAGATATTTCAAATTCTACTGATTTCAGACAAATTATATGTTAAATTATATTTATACTAGACCATATTTATTATACTTTTATTCTAACAGAATTATTACACGTTATGAAATCGATAGAAGCTGCAGTAATTTTCGCCAGCATCTCTCAATACATCATATCTTGACAGTGGAAGTAAGTGCCTAAGGCTCTTATTAATAAACAGTGTTAATCCATGGTTTAGTTAAACTATGTTTTGTCTCTCTCAATTCAGTTTAAAATTGACAAAGAACAACAAAGACAAAGCATAGTTTAACTAAACCATGGATTAACACTGTTTATTAATAAGAGCCTAGGAGTCTGCCTAGATCTTCAAAAGGCTTTCGACAATGTCCAATCTTAATTCTTATTGAGGAAGTAGAACTTTGGTGTTGGTGATGTAGCTCTTAAATTTTCTGATAGATCGTAAATTGTTCAAGGACTATTTATAAGGAAGAACAAAGCGGGTTCGGGTAGACATGAACGTGTTATTTCTGAGTGTTCATTTGGCTTGCCGCACAGTAGTACCTACATTAGGACCAATACTTTTTCCTATTCATATAAATTATATTATCTATTATTACCATGCCCAGCCTTGACCTACTGATATTTGAAGATGATACTGTGCTTCTTCTTCAAGAAAATCTTGGTCTAAAGTTATGAAGCTAGCTGAGAATTGTCATTCAACAGTAACAACGCCTTGAAAGTAGTCTGCTATCACCCAGCATAACTGTTTTTGTAGCTTAGTTAGATATAGTGTTCAGTTATATATTAATTAGTTAATAATAGTAGATTATGCACCAAGAGGATAAAGTAGTGTCTTACGTCACGAGCGGCTTATTGGACCCTGAGCGTAACGAACGACTCAAGATTGAACTTTAGCTTATGCCCGAGCGAAGCGAGGGAGTTATGTAGAGTCGTGAGTGAAGCGAGGGGTTCAAGCCGCCCAAGACGAAGACATGCTTTATGCTAGAGGTGTCAGGTGAATACTCTACTTTTCACACCTTCTGGGAGACAATAAAAAGCCAGAGCTACATAAAGCTGCGTTCTTTTTTGTTTCGTTTTTGTTTTGTTGTGGTGCCTTTGATGGCTAGTTCGACTTTCGAATAAACTCTTATTACAATGCCCGTATGTTGAGTTTTCATTCAAATTTTAACCTCCTTGCTCGGAAATTCCCTTGGGATTTTCATGCAACTTTTTCTCCCTAAGGAGGCAATGCCGTGCTTTACGTTGAGACTGCGTGATATATAATTGGTCATTATAAGCACTTGGTGTGAAAAGGCTTTTATCAAAACTAAGTACACTTGTAAGATATGCTCAGGTCGTCCTAAAGTTAATTTTAGTTTAAAAATTCACACTTTTCTCTGTAACCAAAGTGCTACCTATCCATTCTAGTCCTTAGAACTAGAATATCTAGTCTCGAGTTAACGCCAATCCGTACTTTATATAACAAATACGAAAGTGTGTTTGTACGTTTGTTGGTTTGTCCTTCTTTCACGCAGCAACGGAGCAACGGATCGACATGATTTTTGGTATAGACATAGTTTATGGACCGGAGAGTAACATACACTACTTTTTATCCCGGAAAAGGGTACGGTTCCTGTGGGAACGCAGGTGAAACTGTGTACTTAAACGCAGTCTTCCACGACCATAAACAAAAAAAATGCATGTTTTAGTACAGCTTTACGCTCATGTTATGTGACGTCACATATCATAAGAAATTTTTATAGAGTATTTTAGCACTCAGTAGATAAATCCGACGTCTGCTCTCATTTTTGATGTTTCTAGCGTTCGATTTCCCATTTTTTCGATATAAACATTTGATTTTAACGAATCGATTGACATCATACATGAGACCGAATCGATTGACATCATACAAATATTGGGTCAACATCTCTATTTGAAATCATTGGGTTAGCCATGAGTTTTAACTTTTACGATGTCACAGATCAGCAGCCTGGTGGCGACGCGGGGTGAAGCGGCCGCGAGCGGCGCGGCCGTGCAGCGAGTCGGTGCGGCCGTGTGCTGCGCCGTCGAGAGATTCGTCGCGGTTGGTGAGACCATCGCCGACGACAATCCTGACGTCCGCCATAGCATGGTGCTCGCTTGCAAGGAGGCGAGAGCTGCAGGTCAGTTCCGCTACATAAAGAAAAGTCAAAACCGTATATTTAAACGATTTTACCACAAAAAATTAAATACAAAATTAAAACATGTGTTGAACTTTCGCTTAGGGTTAAAATGCCTTAGTCGCGATTTTAAATGTGAAGAACCACAAATATTGATTTAAGGAGTTTTTAACCGTTCTCTAGGTCCATTTTGTAGTGACGTTTCTAATCATTTTAACACTGTCTAACTAAGCAAGCGTTTAAAAGTATTTTGTAGTAAAAAGGAAATATTTTAGAGGGACACAAGAGATTAATTCGTTTCAGATTATTGTTGTGTATAGATGTTAACCTATTCGTCATATTATACGTATTCAAGTTATATTTTATAACTTATTGCCAAGCGTATCTACTATTTCACAGGTTCATCTCATCAAGAAATTAACTTTACGTTTCGTAAAATTAATATATCTTATTATTATATTATATATTATTTCGTAAAAAATGTTGTTCTAAGGAACAACATTTTGTTTAGTGGAATTTAAGAAGTTATTCTAAAACATCAATCCAACATGAAGCAATTGATCGGTAAAATCTGGGCAGATAAAAAACAACCCAGCATTGATAAGCTATTTCTACGAAAAACAGTCGCATTGTGGTACGGCCGTTTTGACCAGCTTATTTAAATTTCAGCTAAATTCATTATCTCACTTTGTTTCTAACTTCGGAAACAGAATAGATATAAATTAACATAGAAATTGGACAACTTTTGGGATAGTTTATATTCACCGCCGCCTGCCACATAGTTTCTTTGGTAGGTATTTAATCAATGCAAACTCCTTTAATAATGACATCGATCTTTCACTCCGGTGGTTTTCAATTTGTTGAAGTTACTAAATGGGGTTTGTTTGCTGAATTCGTTTCTTAGCCACAGAAGCCAGGAAATAAAGAGCTGAAGTTGAAGTTTCGTTTCTTAGTACACCAATTATTTATGCAGATAAGTGGTATTATATTTCTCTCACCATTTTCCCAGGAATTAAACGATTATACTATACAAATAAATAAAATTGAAGTGTCTGTTTGTAATATCAAAATAAGAGCTTTTTACTAAATGCATTTTTACATATGAATGTATAATTGTATATACGGTACATCCATATAACAACTAAACCATTTTTAAAATTTTTGTCTGTCTGTCTGTTTGTATCGGGTAATCTCCAAAATGGCTGGACCGATTTTGACAGGACTTTCACTGGCAGATAGCTGTTGTTATAAGGAGTAACTTAGGCTACTTTATTTTAGAAAAAGAATTAGGGTTCCGCACAAAAAATAAAACCCTTGAAATCCAATAACTCCACGCGGGTGAAACCGCGGGCAGCAGCTAGTTCTAATATAATTGTTACCTACTACCTACATGTGTTCCATCCAACTAGTATTGTTATTGTTGCCATTGTAAAGGTTTCAATAAATTTCAAATACAAATTCCAAACGCACATCATTTGGATTTATTCTTTGAATTTTATTAACGGTTTGAATTAGGCACCTGTAATATTTTAATTTGTATCTACATTTCCAACCTTTTTGAAATGAATTATTTGAGTACATAATTGAATTGAATATTAAACGTGTAAATTGAAAACGGAGAGATTAAGCTCCCGCCATATATTACGATTCACGGGGTTTTTAATCAAGGCTTGCGTGACCTATAAATCGCGCCCGATATCTCCATTGTGTGCCTAAGAGGAGGAAACACATATATCTATTTAGCAACTAGCAGCTAACCCAATAAGCATCTTTTAATAGAAAATTCTATTTATACCACGTCAAGATTTGTATTTTGATTCGTTCACGAGTTACGACCAAGTAAAACGCTTAAATTTATGATGCCATAAAATGTGCGTGTGGTTAGAGAATGCACGCCATAAGTAGTCGTTTACGCTACTTTATGATAACTACAGCTAAATTATTATTACTACTTTAGTCAACTCCACGAAACGCTTGAGCCGAACGATCGCTTACGTGAATTTATGTTCCTCCTTGATTGGGGACCTTAATTTAAACTTTTTATTGCTACAATTCGCTCGGGAAGGGACCCTTCTATTGTCGAGCTGAGTCTACTACAGGATGCTGTAATTATTCTTACGTAACCAACCTATAGCTGCCACTAGGTCTGGATTACGTCTGATCTTTAAAGGTCAAATACGAGGGTTCTATTTTTAGTCGTTTTTAAAATATTGACCTTTAAATAGCGATGTCAAAAATGGCGTTCAAAATCAAGTATGTACCCTTTTTAAGGCTCTCATAAATTTGTGTCAACAACCTGACCCGAATTTTAATGCTTGAACGTTATTGCCCGCTCCACCACGGGAACAAACAAAAGATGCAAACAATAGCTCGCCCCGCGACTGCCTGTGTAAGGGGACCACTAATCAATTTTAAATACCAATTGTGTTGGTAGGTATCATATCCTCTGAATGCAGTCTATTCGTCGCCTCCTGGCTCCTCTATATACAGGGGTTGAATTTTATTACATAAACTATAAAGCATAATTAAATATCAAATAATGAATCTTTAATACCCCACGTTAAGAACATCTCAATTCACGTTATTAATTTAGAAAAAAATAGAGTTCTTAGAATTAACCTTACCTACTAATATCGTATAATATATGTATATGGGAAGCTTGAATCAGTACAAATAAAATCAAATTTATAAACATCTATTATCACGACTCATATGAACTCATGCCGTTTATCCGTGAAATACCCTAAAATATTACATTAAGCTCCTGAACCTAATCAAATTAAATTCAGTTGGCCGACACTCAGGACATACATTATACGCTTTATGAGATCACTTTTACGATAGATAAAGAAGTTACACGAGAGTGAGGTTACAGTACCGCGGTTGGTTTAATGGACACTGCTGACACTGAAATATTAGTAAAACGTAAGGAACCGTTACTTTTATGCTATCATAACGAACTTTCATTGACACTTATCATTTTAACAACGTAAACAGATTTCATATTGAAACATTGTTATTACTTGCATCATATACAGGCTCTTATTAATAAACAGTGTTAAACTGTTGAATACTTAAACTATGTTTTGTCTCTTTCGATTCAGTTTAAAATTATAAAGAACAACAAAGACAAAACATAGATTAACTAAACCACCGTTTAACACTGTTATTAATAAGAGCCATAACAAGTAAAAGCTGATGTTCAGATTTAAAATCGAGTTGGCAAGTTCTCCTAAATATAATTCCATTATTGCACTTAACCTCAATCCGCAGTCTACATTGGAACATAAAAATATCCGCCAGCCAAAAAACGACTAGCAAGTTGGCATTCACGAATAATAATATGCCCTGGAATAACAAACTCAATATTGTTTCGGATTTGCATTCGCACCGCAGAGGTTATCAATCATGGGACAGTAATACAAACACAGGCTTGTATTGACTTTACGAAGGTATCTCGTAGTGTTTTGTCAATCGGCAGTTTCTATTATAGAATGATCGATATAAGATTTTCAATTGAATTAAGATCTTATACTTGTATCCTAACATTGGTGAAAATATATTATAAGTAGTTATAAAATTTGTTATTCACAAAAAAATTGATAAAAACGTATAAAACGTACTTTACTAATTACACATACTTGTGTTTTATTAAAAACCAAGTAAACAATCACCTGATGGCAACGTGCCTAGAATACTCGTTGCATTGCCACGTTGAATGGTAATGCTTATACGCTGTCCAAAATAAAAACCAACGTTCCAATCGCGTGTGGCTTCAAAAAGAAGTTTCGTTTCTTTTGCAACATAAATTAAATTACTGTATAATTATAATCTATATATATGACGGGGCGGCGAGTCCAGGGGTCTTTTTAAAAACGGTGACGTCACCACCGGTGACGTCAACATCTTCAGCATCATGGTGACCGCTCACCCCTCGTAGAAAGAAAACACGAAGTAGCTCGATTTATCTCAACCATTTATTGCGGCAAAGTTATATGGGAGATCTGAACGGTCCGACGGTAGGCGTAATACTGGATGTTTCCAACAGTCGGTCGCTCGTATTTATAGCAAAACAGATTGTGACAAAGAATCTTCATAAAACTTGTTAGATCTTGTCATTCTACTTTAGATTTTAATCTTCAATTGAAATTCATTACTTTTTATTAACATGGGGCCCAGGAGAGCACTCATGATAGTTAAAATAAATGACTCTAGGCGCCAGTTCCAAGTAATAGGCCGTACAAGAAGAACGGGCAAGAAACTTGTCGGCAATCTTTTAAAAAATTGTGTTTACAGTGAATTTGTTCAGTTTTACAATCATTTGTCTAGTTTTAACAATTCAATGAGTAATTAATGGTTCACAAACATTAATTAGTTAATCAAAGTTTAAGTGAAATTATTAACAATCCAATGAGTAATTTATGGTTCTAAACGTTAATTAGTAAACCAAAGTTAACATGTTTTGATTGTTGTCATTTTACACCGTCCATGAAGCTCGCCTGTGACGTCGTTGCTCCGATACGGCCATTCTGATAGATGGTGCGTGCTCTGCACCAGTCCAGTTATGTTCTGAAACAATGAGACGTTTCCTTCTGAGTTTGGTATCTGTAAGCAACCACCGTTGCTTGCAGTTAAGTTTGCAAGAGTAACAGTTTGCATTCTTTAAGAGAAAAGAAAAATTTTTTTTTTTTTTTGTTCTTTTTCTTTTCTTTTTCTTTTTCTTTTCCTTTTCTTTTCTTTTTGCTTTCTTTTCTTTGATCAATTATCTTTACAGTGAAGTTATCTAGTTTCGACAATCTAATGAGCAAACTATTTAGCTAACCAAAGTAGGTAAACATTTAGTTAATCAAAGTAGGTAAACAAGTTTCGTTTCCTATTGCCCTGCTCAACACCCTAGACGTAGCCTGCTTCGCGCCGACTCGGCCATTCTGACAGGTGGTGCGCGCCCTGCACCAGGCACGGTGTTTCTCAAAACTAGAAATTTGGTTTTGAGGTAGGTACTCGTACACCGGTACACTAGCTGTTAATTTTGTTTCTCATCACTGCATAAATTAAGTTACAGTGCTTATTTTCCATATTGTCAAGATTTAAATGTTCGAGTGAAACAATATTCACGTAACAAAATTATCAGCCAACTTCTAGGACCTTAATAATATTCTGTAAACATAACAGTTCACATGCAAACATTCATAGTTAAACATAAATAAATTTGCTGCTCAAGGGAATGTGAGCAGAGTGTGTATTTGTTTATGCCAATGCTCCACGCATCATGGCATGAATAGATTTATTATAGGTTCAATGCAAATGCTCCACGCATCATTGCATGAATAGATTTATTATAGGTTCAATGCAAATGCTCCACGCATCATTGCATGATTTTTAAATTCTCGTAGACATGGAGACTGGGAGACAGGGATGTTGCTGTGGTCTGGGCGGTCTTGTACGCCGTGGTCCACAGAGGCTCTAAAGGAAATGGGATACAGGTCGATGCTGCGGTCTGGGCCTTATTGTTATGACCGTGGTCCGCAGAGGCTCTGAAAATGACGGGAATGGAGGGTACACAAGGAATAAAATAATTTAAAATGACGAATATAGAGGGTACACAAGGAATGAAATAATTTGTACAGTGTTACAGACGATTCAAAACTATTACGTTTTATAATTCGGATCCCGAATTGTTAACTGAATATCACTTATCCGTAACAGTCCCCGCGCTGTTGCTAACGCTGCGAATCTAGTTCAATGAAAGCTCAGTATCGTCAATGAATTTTGATAACTACCACATCGCGTATTTACGCGTACCGGAATAGAAAGAACTTAATGAACGCTAGTGCCACTAAGTTTTCAAACTAGCATACAAACAGGCACTTCGCCTTGAATAAATTGCACAAGATTCACAAAAATACCTCAAAGACAAATAATCAGCGATAATAATAATTAAGATTTGTGATGTCGATTAAAGACACTGCCATACTTGAAAAGATTTGGAGGCCTTTTTATTAAGTTGGGTTAGAATTACTAGGTATGGATTTTCGTAGATATCTCGTGGAAATCGCGTGACAATCTCATCGGATATCTCCGGATATCTCGTCGGATATCTCGTCGGACATCTCACGGATCACTCGCGGCCATCTCTTGGACTAACTCGCGGCCACCTCTTTGGATTAACTCACGGCTATCTCTTTGGATTAACTCGCGGCTACCTCTTGGATTAACTCACGGCTATCACTTGGATTGACTCACGGATCACTCGTAGATTGCCCGGGATAACTCGCGGATACCTCGGGATAACTCGCGGACAGCACACGGATAACTCGTAGATTTTTGGTATTTGTGGGTATCTCGTGAAAAACTTTTAAAAATAAAACTCATGAAACTAAGAAATCTCGTGAAATTAGAAGTAATCTCTTGGATTATTTGTAAGTTGTAAGTTGCGTTTATGCGCATGCAAGTCTAAAGTTAAAATATGGTAGAAAAAGTTACGATTCACCTGTATTCTGATGTCATGTGTCCATCGTCTTTTTCTTGGTTTGGTTGCACGTGTTGGCCCGTTCGTGTTGATACCACGGACGTGGCTGGTGTGTCAGCATAATCTTCAGGAGCTGGTAGTGATGGGGCATCTGTCGCCAATACGGTGGTGTGTCAGCATAATCTTCAGGAGCTGGTAGTGATGGGTCATCTCTCGCCAATACGGTGGTGTGTCAGCATAATCTTCAGGAGCTGGTGTCTGATGTGGGGACCTCTGCTGCGACTGGGCTCGGCTGCATTGCCCATTTGTGCTGGTCCTTCAGGTGACAAGCGGGTGAGAAGGCTAGGATTGGAAAGCGAAGTTGTTCCGTTCCAATCCCACTCCATCTGCGCTGGTACTTCAGGTGACAAGCGGGTGAGAAGGCTAGGATTGGAAAGCTAGGTTGTTCCGTTCCAATCCCACTTCTGATGACGGGGCGGCGAGTCCAGGGGTCTTTTTAAAAACGGTGACGTCACCACCGGTGACGTCAACATCTTCAGCATCATGGTGACCGCTCACCCCTCGTAGAAAGAAAACACGAAGTAGCTCGATTTATCTCAACCATTTATTGCGGCAAAGTTATATGGGAGATCTGAACGGTCCGACGGTAGGCGTAATACTGGATGTTTCCAACAGTCGGTCGCTCGTATTTATAGCAAAACAGATTGTGACAAAGAATCTTCATAAAACTTGTTAGATCTTGTCATTCTACTTTAGATTTTAATCTTCAATTGAAATTCATTACTTTTTATTAACATGGGGCCCAGGAGAGCACTCATGATAGTTAAAATAAATGACTCTAGGCGCCAGTTCCAAGTAATAGGCCGTACAAGAAGAACGGGCAAGAAACTTGTCGGCAATCTTTTAAAAAATTGTGTTTACAGTGAATTTGTTCAGTTTTACAATCATTTGTCTAGTTTTAACAATTCAATGAGTAATTAATGGTTCACAAACATTAATTAGTTAATCAAAGTTTAAGTGAAATTATTAACAATCCAATGAGTAATTTATGGTTCTAAACGTTAATTAGTAAACCAAAGTTAACATGTTTTGATTGTTGTCATTTTACACCGTCCATGAAGCTCGCCTGTGACGTCGTTGCTCCGATATATATATATAGATTATAATTATATTAAAATTAAATTAAATTAAAAATATATTAGTATTTATACCTACTCACAATAATATATATAATTATGTTTGCCATTTTTGTTCGCAACGAGTCATTTTTAATGCCCGACAAACATTAGATTTTTCATACTACTGGATAACGAGACCAGCGCGTAATTTGTCTGATTGTAAGGTTTATTTGAGTTTTATAACATTGTCAGTCTTCCCATTTATTTGCAAATCATTGACAGCTTAGCTCTTATAGATTAAATTCGACACAGTTGTTTTGTAAGCAATTTGAAATGGATCTGTTCTGTTTTTGATAGACATAATTTGACTGTTGAATAATAATTAGCTGTTATTACAGCAACTAATGTTTGACTCACGACATATAAACTCGGAAGTTTTTAACTGATGTCTTAACATACAAAATAAAGACCATTTTGCGTTGTTATTATGTAACCTAAAATTCTACGAACCAAATACAACTTGTACAACAAGATTTTACTCAATAACTAAGATAAATAAATAGAATAAGACCCTCCAAAAATGAATAATAGGCACCCAACCAATATTCTATAAAGAACGAACTAGGGTTAGACTTTATCGTAAAAAGAGGACGTCTATATATCTGTCATGTCGAGAGGCTTTAGAGTACCTACAATATACAATCGAAGCTTTTACCGACGAAACAAATCTTGTCTTCGCAAAGGCAGGGTGGGGCGAGGCGGGTCAGCTGTAACAAGATTATCTGAGATCGAAACAAATCTAATAAATAACAGGTGTCGCCGGTGACCTTTGCCCGCCACTCCTGTACTATGCATCACTATCTATTTTCAGCGCTGTAGCTATAACTTAACCTAATTTGCCGGTTACATGGCTGTGGAAAGGGAGCACGGATCTTAACAGGATTTCCGGTTTGAACTCTTGTAACTCGTGTAGAGTTATTTATTACAAAAGTATGTGGGTGTAGTCTGATTATAATATAATATAGTAATCATTATTATTTGAAATAATCAATACATCTTATATACAAATCATTACAAATTATCATATTACATATTATCATATACAAATTAGATACAAATAAATAAAATTGAAGTGTCTCTTTGTAATAGCAAAATAACAGTTTTTAACTAAATACATATGAACTAAATGCATACCATCATCATCATGTTCAGCCTACATCAGTCCAATGCTGGACCCAGGCCTCTCCCAAGGCGCGCCACTGAGCCCGATTTTCGGCTGTTCTTCTCCAGTCGCTGCCAGCAACCCTGCTTATATCGCCGCCCCACCTAGTCGCAGATTATCCCGTATGAAACTATATACGGTACTTATAACAAAAAACTAATTTTAAAATTTTTGTCTGTCTGTTTATTGCCGAAACAAACAGACGTCTGTTTGTTCCGGCTGATCTCCGAAAAGGCTGGACTGATTTTGACGGGACTGTCACTAGCAGATAGCTGATGTTATAAGGGGTAACTTAGGCTACGTGGGCGAAGCCGCGGAGCACATCTAGTTGTACATAGAACTAGGACAATATTTTTTACTAAAAATCATTGCAGAAACATTATCTACGCATTATGTTTCATGTTTGTAATTTTATACTGCTGTACTCGAGATTCAGTGCCCATTGCCAGCTTTGCGCGTTACTTCACTTTCGACCACATCGCCATCAAAACTGACAGTGCTCGTTATAAAGGATCCTGATTTACTATTTACTAATCATACCTATAAAACCATATGACAAAATCATCTATGTTTTATACGCAGTCTGGCAGTTCCGTGCGCAATACCTACGTCTGAGGCCTGAGGGCTGCGAGCGGTAGTCGAGCTGGAGAAGCCAGTAAAAAATTGTGGATTGAATCGCTGCGGCAATTTCCACTGAAACCCAAAGTTCACTCCTCGCACCGCTCTATAGTATTCTTCTTTACGTGTCGGCAACATTGAGCCTGTAAAAGAAAATTATATTTTTTGGGCCCAATAAGTGGCCACGCCGCTCGTTACTGAGGCGTATCGTAAATGAAGTTGGGGAAGAATTTAAATTAATAGACTTCATACTGTAATACCTTCGCCGTCATATCTAATTGTAATGTAATGTAAAGCTCGCATAATTAGGTTTGTAGAAAACGAGTAATGAGCATTCACGGTAGCAATGTTGATTCAAGATAGAGCAGCTCCAACCTCTACCGGTAGCGGTAGAGTCAGTAGAGTTAATAGAGCTATATTAACCAATAACTTTGATTTGGAATGGTTGTATTTTACAGCGGAAGTGAAAGTGGTAAAATTTTGTCAACTTCCTTCGTGATACGACTACGGTGGAAGACAAAAACATCGGTTACAAATTACTTATCCCTCGAGAGATGTCTCCTCCTATCGCACACCCTGAATTATATTATTATTCCTACTAATTACAGCATGTAAAGAAGCAACATAGAGAGCATATAGCTTAGCGTAGTGTAGAAACTGTGAACGATTCAAATCGACCTGAATAATGGTGAACACAATTATTACGTAATCATTCATCGTTGATTTTGGTGGTACGCCTCGATACGAGCCATCTGATGAAAAATAACTATATATGTTATGATATAGGTTCAATCTCTTGCTTGCTGTCTCTAAACTCTGATACCAATTCATTTAGCTCGATGCCTCCTATTCCATGAATTATGTTGGTTAATGTTTCACTTTGAAAATAAGATTTGGCGTAGAGCTAATCCGTTTGCCAAAAAATCATCACTGGTGTGTGGCTACTTGCGAAGAAAAATATCATATCTGGGACACAACATTTACGCTTTACGCAAGTGAAGTATAAATATCATATTAGTATACGAAATGGTTGAGAGGTTAAATATTTGCAGGGTGTCCTTAGCACAACTGTTGCTAGAGATGGTTGCGCAGCTTATTAACTTACCTGTCAGCTTAATAGGTATGCCTTATACAAGGAATCTAGCAACGTTCTTTGGGTAAGGAGTCTAATTAATTATATTATCTACACTTAACCTGACAATATTTACCGTGGAAGTGGATGAAATTATCTCAACCATTGTTCTTGATAATTATTATTAGGCTTCAGTAAGTCTTGGTCTATCTTGGGTTACGTTTCGAGATAGTTCTTTGAAAAGATGTTTGTGCTGATAATACCTATTACAAACATAACGCTCAACATTCATCTGCATCATCGCTCGTCTACATACGACTTTTTTTTACAAATTATTTGATAATGAGAAGAGCCGGTCGTTTGCCGGTGGTAAGCATAACGCCGGCCCATAACAATTGCAGTGCCACTCAGAACTTTGAAACACAAAGGCCTGCGCTAATATTCCTAAATCCATTTATTTTATTTATTATATTGTGTCCCACTGCAGGGCTCTCCCTCTCTGCTACTTCTCCTTCATACTTCCAACGCTTTCAATCGCAAGATGCCTTAACACGTTAGCTGCGGCACCAATTTTTGCAAACTTTCCGTTCCTGCGGCACGAGGTATTATCGGCCCGCACCGTGACCAGACGTTAGGGCGACACGCGGTCTATTAGACCCCACCTCCTTTAACAGGCTAAAATCCATTTTCTGGCGCGAAATCAAAGATAAATGAAAATTTTGGTTCTTATCGATATAGACAGTGAATTGATGAACCCTAATGTACCGTCGCCCCGGGATCTGATAGCTAGTTTATTAATTATTGGCAAAACAAAATATGGGATCTTATACACCTCGTAACGCACTGAAATAGGGTAAATTTTCGCTAAGATTAGTGATGAGAAAAATAATATCGAAGATTGTACAATAATATACCTACTCCGCCTGGTGCTCTCTTCCGACCACGTGACTGACACATGCGTACGTCATCATACATCGTGTAAAATTTACATAAGTCGAATCTAACACACTCAACAAACTTGGTGATTAAAAATATCCCTGTACATATTTTGTTGTTTTTAACGTTTTAGTATTGTTGTTATAGCGGCAACAGAAGTACCTACTTAATTTGAGAAAACTTCAACTATCTAGTTGCATGCTTACATTTAAGACCTTGCATGCTGTTGTTTTTTTCTGACATTGTATGCTATTTCCTTGTCTTAACAAATAAATTATCTTTATCTTTATCTTTATCTTTATCGCGATTATTGAGATATCTGGGGACAGACAAACGGACAGACAGCGAAGTCTTAGTAATAGAGGGTCCTGTTTTTATTTTTCGATACGGAACCCTAAAAATCGTTAGGTAATCTTTATTTACTTTCAAAACCTAGACAGAGAACTACTGAATTATTAATTGCTTACCTGTTTTGTCAACGGCTGCTTTGCGTTTTTTGTGGAGTTTTTCACTACCTACAAAAATATAAATTAAAAAACTTACCTGTTTTGGTTCTGTTTCTGGGTTTTTTAAAATTAACTTCTTCCGACATCGTTTAGACATGTTCGGCGATGTAAAAGGACGTGCTCTCCAATCGACGTGATGCACAACACTAGTCGCGGGAAGCTCGCGTTGGGTGCGGTACGAGGTCCGGCGGGATATGGGACGTTTTAGCCTCGTTCCGCACTGCATTAAAATTATATTAATTCAGTGCGGTACGAGGCCTAAGACATCCGGTACCAAGGTAGGTATACCACCGAGTCCGGGACCATTAGTGCGTCTCAAATATACATTTATCTCTTTTCTATACTGGACCAAACCAAAGCTATGCCCTTGGCACGACAGAGATGTTCACGTTTTTCCTTGCCGCACCACAAGGAAGTTGCATGAGGGGTGATTTAGGCCTCGTTTCGCACTTAACGTGTTAACCCTAATAATTTAAAAAAATAGCGTTATAAGAACCATTGTTGACCAAACCCAGACTAATTAATAAATATTTAGTTTTTTTTTTGTTATGTTTTTGCTCCCACAAGTGTCAACATTTGATGGACACCGTTAAAAGTAGAACACATGGTCGTTCGCAAATTATAGTAACTGATTTACGTATAAAAATTTAACATAAATGCCTAATAACCTAAACGTTTTTAGTTTAGCAACTATGTATCATAATAAAGGGATGTGATGAATCAACTTTCATTTTGGGTTCTCCGTGCGATGTTCTGACGTAAACCAATACGTTTATCTAGTCAGGTCACTCGACGGTTTATCCTGTGGCTACTCGATAACGCTGCCCGGGATTAACAGGCTAACCCACTTATCTACTACAATTTACCATTCCACGTCTGCTATAAATCCACGAGGGCGGCAGTGTGCTGTACCTTCATGATGCAATATTCATACGCGTCCTACAATGTACGGAACACGGCGAACGCGTAAATTTACCGATATTACGGTTCAGGCAGTTACCTCAAGACATTTCGATCCTTTACTGCTATAGGCCGTAGTAACACAAAAATAATCTTAAATTTTTTAGTCGTATGTAAACAGACAGGCTTTCAAGGTTTAAAATATCAGTACGAATAAACGTAACGTAGTAAAAGAGCAGACGCGAGTACGCTTAAAAGCTGTCGATACTAATAAATTAAATAACAGTGACATGCGAAATTTTACCGCGTCGAAGAAGATTTTAAGTAAATTGTACTGTCAGAAGAGAAGTTAAGATTTTAAGTAAATTGTACTGTCAGAAGACATTGCAAAATGTTATGTAAGTAGGAAATAAACATCATATATTTTTAGAATAAAAACCATGATGGAACTCTATGCAGATAAATTATAAAGTACGTGTGTATATCTCATGCCTATACACAATCCTCACACCCGTTTAATCGCTTGCCATCAAATGGAACGACACATCTACGTGAGGCCATTTAGAAAAATGATTTAAGTGCAGCGGAAAAAAATACTAACGCTTGCTATTAAATATAATTTTACCTCTCGAGAGTCGTTTATGACGTTTTTATTACGAGTGTCTGGTGTTAGCGATTAGAGCATAATACTTATATGAATGTGTTCCCAGATGACTCGTAAAAAAACAACTTGCGAAAGCTCTATTGGATAACCGACCTGCTAACAGATCTTTTTACTTCGACTTGGCGAAAGAACTTTTATGTCGTGTGGAGGGGTTCTCTGCTTCTCGTTCCACTTTTTGTTGTTTGACTTATTTTTCATTCAGTTGTCACTCTCAGTACATAAACACTTGTGGCGGAGCTGTTTTTGAGAACTCAACTGTCATGTTGAGCTGTATAATTATAGTATGATTTATTTATTAGTTTAGTTATGCAAGAAATCATTAGCTGGTAGCGTTTTGAGATCAAACATTCTAAAAAAATAAATATACCATAGAAGCTCTGCAAAAAAATGTAGGATAGGTTCCTATGTAAATACATTTTTGTTTAGTTAGTTATGTAAAAACTAGTTTATGTACTTCATTAATTACTTTTTCTAGCAACATCGGCATATGATTCAAACATTCGTGAATGTAAAATGAGCCCGATTGCCATGTCGGAAAATAAAAAAAAATGCAAAAGAATCTGACAAAATCAAATTTCATGACAAGAGGTCGTTTGTTTTTTTATCCGTCCGGATTCGTCATAATGAAAATGACCTCTTCTAATGAATACGAGAATAAATCTGTGTTACAATCGGATGCCAAATTAATTCTTCCCTATTTTTCTGTCTCTACGTAGGGTCGCCAATTTTTTTTTGTCAGAACGGATTTTTTTTTATCATCCAACCATTGAAGTAGAAAACTTAGTACCCCGTGAACTTTATGTTATTTTTAGACAGTGCCGCTGCCTCCAATCTCTTCCAAGAGTTCCCAACTCTGAAGGCAAGGCGGACGCAACGACCCGTGAGTCCACTGATAGAGACACCAAGGAGGAATTACTTCAAACAACTCTTTTAGATAATCTTAACAAAAAATATGTATTTTAGCTTTTCTACTGGTTTAGTCAATTACAAAGTTTATAACCATTGTAGAACTAATGAACATTGTCCTATTAATTTAATATTCCAAGACCAATTCCTAAGATTAGAGAGACCAGATTATTAAAAGCAATATAGATTATCAGAGCGAACAAAGACTTTTGTTCGCTTATAAGCGCTTCATTTTAATATGATATTATTTATGTTCCAATAATATTAATTGTTGATGTTAGCAATAAATTATACCTTAATAGTATCCATATGCCGCGCCATTCTTTCAATATTCATACTCTTACACACTTTCGCTCTTTCCCATTGATAACGAGGCGAACTGGTCGTTTGCCTGATGGTAAGCATAACGCCGGCCCATAACAATTGCATTGCCACTCAGAACTTTGAAACACAAAGGCCTGCACGGCACTGCAGTGCGCTCTTTACCATAACACATTATGGGTATTAATAACTAGTAATTTCATTGGCAACTCTGGTTATCAAACTGGTTCAGTAATGCTTGCAGATAGCACGTTAGATGACAAATCTACAGCTAATATAGGAAAGATATCTGTTTTTAGCTCAGCGTGATTTCAAATAGAGGCGTCAAACTTTAATGATAAAGCTAAGACTGCCATTTCAATAACAAAGATATTTTCGGTAAGAGACCGTCCTTAAATATTTCAATAAGGTTGAAAGGACATCTAACTTTAGCATACTTTACCTGTGTTCGAACTAATACACTGCGGATCCTCTTTGACCCAATTACAGAGAAACCACTTCAAGGGATCGCGGTAAAAAATGCATAAAATCGATAACTATTGGAAAGACAAATTGGTTTTACGTATCTAATCAGTGAGTTTTACGGTGTATTCCTTGTAAACGATGTGGTAAAATTCAAGCCATACAATCTATCACAACTAGCGCTAGGCACGGCTAACGGCTGTTCTATGAAACTATTTCTTCGAACTCATTTTTACTGTATTTATCCAAGTATGTAAAATATTTTCTCGTAAGGATAATGTGCAAAAATCTTACTTTACTATTATAATTTTTTTTCAACGGGCAAATTGCTTTAATTACTAGCTAATACATAAATAAATTCTACATCTAACCTAGTTACAAAAACAGTTGGATAACTACAAGCCAAAGTAGGCCTCCTATAGGTAATCCAAATGTTCTAGCCCATTACCAGTTGGAAGCGTACCCAGCATGCTGATAAATTAATGTTTAGATGTGTTAATTTTTTTACTCGATCACGCTGAAACTACTGAACGGTTTTACCTGAAACGTATGGACACATAATACAATAGTTTGTGTTAATATACAGGATAGTTTGATTCGCTATCTCCGGAGGAAAATAAAAAATTACGCAACGAATAACATATGAACCTAATTTCTGAAGAAATTTCTTCATATCACTCATATAAAACGACATTTCGCACGAGTGAACATCTCATTGGCCTTCACTCACTGCTCATTCGTATTATTCGATAGCTAAAAACCGTTCAAGGAAAGGGGCCGCTGATGTTTATTGGCACAAAATTCGACATAATGCACAGTACACAAAACCGGTAGAGAAACCGGGCTGTATTCTGAAGATGCTTGATCTAAATAAATTCACGGCCGATTAGAGCGCAAAGGCTGCCTTTATGTGTAAAGTTACAAGGACGCGTGCCAGTATAGCAATCGCAAAATATTCACGCACCGTTGAAACTGGCTTGTTACGTCATTTCAGGATTTTCTGCTCCCAAAAACAAACGTCAATGCCATTCAAAGACCGCTTTGTGATCCTTCTCGAAAATGTATGTGATCTCTCTAGCATTACACACAACTATCATCGCTTAAACAAGCTCACATGCAGTTGAATTGGACCACATGGCTCGTATGTAGATTCTCTACTGAAATGTATTGCGAAAAATGTGACGTCACGGGTCTCGGGGAGAGCAGGCACGCATCAGCATAATTCCGTGATAATGCGCTCCTTGAGTGCGGCCTAGATCCCGCGCGCTGTGGATTATGGCCACGACTCCCGCCCAAATAACCTCTTCATGCCCGCCTGGCCATCTTTTGTAAGATAGATTGTAATTCCCGTAGCCGGAGGCTAAAGAGCCGAGCTGTATGAAAATGTAAAGTAGATTTCTTGCATGCTGGCTCTTTCTAAGATAACGAGAACTTTTTTCGATCTCAATGGTCGTTTAGGAAGTTTAAAATTGCTTGCTGTTTGCGCTTATCTGGGCCAACGTTTTAAAAATTAGTTTTGTAAAAGAACAAGAATTGTATTCTGTGGGAATGTGATAATAATTATAAACGGTTCTTTAGATACTCACTCTCTGCTCAAATGTGAAATTGAACAAAGATGATGAACAACTTCGCGAAATATAAGTTAATTTTCGAAACTGAATTTACGAGTACATGCCAACGAAGCGCAAAGTGACACCATAATCGAAGTTCGCTAAAGTTTCATTGACACTTTCCCTTCAGTTGTCAGCTCCTGTGAGCATTATAAGTGCTCGAATTTATTTCGTAACTCAATATAATACATTTTGTTTGCCGTCAGCAAGAAGGCACTTTTGGAAGCGTTTGTTTATAACGTCTCGTCAACGTCACAAACTATTGAATCAGTGCAAAATATTGTTTGTCAGTTCAAAAAAATATATTTGTAAATTTGACTTTAATTGTTAGTATAGGTAGATCTAGCTTAGCTTTATTACTTCATTTATGTTTTACGGGAGCTTTACTTGTAAGTTTTATTAATGATAAGCAATAAATATTTAGTACCTCTGGCCCGTTTACACTTCGATTTAGTGATAAGGAGTCCTGTGCAGATATATATAGCTATAAATAATGTACTGTTTAACTAATGGCCATGACCGTTTTATAAAGACGTTAACGTAACTTAAGATTACGGTAGGTACACGTAACAAAGTACGAACAGCTTCCTCCGTGGAACTTTCTGCTTGTTTTACGATACTAATTTGATAGCTGACCTAAGTTGTTCTTTAGCCAGTTCCCAACCTTGCAAATTAGAGGCAAACTCATGCAATTTGGAGGCTAAAATCAGAAACTATTATTTATCAAGTTCGCGGGCTTGGCAAAGGCTGCTAACTCAGCCGACACACGCGATACGACGTTTTATCATTTTGAGCGAGCCTAAATAATGTTATGGAGTACGTATTAATTTACTCAAATTGTACCTATCTGCTGTGTCTATTAGCTTCAAACAACCGGTGCGCTATTTTTAGTCAAAGTAAATTAACTCGTACGTACAATAAAATCGAAATGTAAATGAAGCTTTTTCATTACTTTTTATCGCTATCTAGGGATTTTCATTATTGTTATAACGGAGTGAAAAACTAGGCAGTTTATTTTAATTTAGTTTTAATGGTCTTTTTCGAACATTTTCGCTACTAAACTATTCAGAGCTATGTATCTTGCTTATGTATTAATAATTAAACTTTTAGTAAAATTACCCAAAAACTACTTGCATTTAAAAATAGGTACCTAAATACTCCCACGAAAGTTAGCTTTTTACAAAAATGTACTGCATACGTGCTTATATAACCTAAGTTAGCCAACTTTCAGAGCAATTACATGTTTTAAGTAGATACCTAGTACTTTCTGAAATAGGATTTTCTCATCATGGCGCGCAAGCAAGATAGTTTAGTTCTAGAGCTCAGCAGGGAATCGTTTATGTCTTAGATAAGGCGGCCTCAAGCAACTCTCGGGTAATTTGCTTTTTCTTGCCTACCCAATTTAACTTAAGTTTCAACAGTAATGCTTGCACATTACTGCTTGGCAGCAGACTTCACGAGCAAATTGGGTGGTACCTACCAACCCAGACGCACAGACTAGTAGGTATAGTACCTATAGCCAGACGGATCTCGCTAGTCCTACCACCTATGACACTTTCTATAATGTATTGCCTTACTTTTCATAAATATTATCCTAGTAGTTTCCCCAATAGTTCGGGTAGTCGGAGATTGTCGTTTGAAATACGACGCAACACCCTCCGACCCAACATATCCGCCGCGTAAACTGTAACGGAAATAGGGAGCTTATCGTCGCTACCATCTCACGCAGTGTTGCCGCCTTGGGGAATTTACCAATGAATTCGGTGATTTTCACCGATGAAGTAATACAAATATGGTTATACCTGGTGGTGGAATACTGTACTTACTTTTTGCAATCAATATAGAAGATTATTTATTTAGACTCGCTTCTGCCCGTGGTTTTACCCTCGTTCCCACAGGAACCGTGCTTTTTTCCCGGATAAAAATCCTATTTTACGCTCTGGCCCATAAACTTCATGCCAAAAATCACGTCGATCTGTTGCTCCGTTGCTGCGTGAAACCGACTAACCAACAACAAACCAAACAACAAACGTACAATGACACTCGCATTTATTATAGCACAGATACGGAACAATAGTGCACATTTATATCCTGGTTATGTTAATAATCATAACCGCCCAATAGCTGCGGAACAAGGAATGGTTATTTTGTAAATTTTATTATTTCCAACGCTTTATTAATTATTATTTCTAATAATTAATTTATGTTGTCTGTTTTTCGAATTGAATAAATAAATATACGTGATGGGTTGGATGGGACCATTATCTCATAGGCTCTTCAGATACTATTATAATTATAGTCGAAGCCAGCAAACACCCGAAACCTAGAATAGCCCTATTCTGCTAGTAGCTGTCAAGTGCAGCTACTGGAACACTTGACGTCATATTTTTAACTTCAGGGTAGCAGCTAACCAGGCAAGCTCGCTTTACTACCGCGCAATATGTATTAGTACTATAGTAAAACTAGCTACCACTTGCGTTTACATGTAAAGCAACATTTAAAAAGTAATTGGCAATACTATGCGAGATGCAAATTATAGTAAACCAAATTATTAACATGCCATTTTTGTGGAAAACTGAGTAAATACGTATTCGCAGTTCACATATTTCCAATTGCAAATTTGTAGCGAAAACAGGTACAAAATTTCCCTTATTTATACGCATATAGGTATAACAAAGGCTTGTATGTAGTCTAACTCGTTATTAGATTAGTTTTTAGATGTAGTACCTATATCAAATTATTTAAGAAAGGATTTTCCCCTTTGTAAAAAAATATTCCTTACCTAATTTTGGTACGTATACAAAATATGCTTAATTCATACTTATGTATGGTTCAAGACATGGTTCTATGCTTTTTACCTATACCTACGCATAAAGCTATTTCAGATCAAAGATTATTTCTAATCATAAATTGAGCTTATGTTGTAATAATTTATTTATAAGAAAAAAGTTAAAAGGACCCTAGGAGTGCGCGTAAGCGGCGGAATATAACGAATGATTCGTAATTATGAAAGAATTTAGCTTATGCCTCCTTTAAAGAAGGCAATTATCCCTTAATTCATGTTTTATGTAGATTCACATGGTACACAAAACACCTAGTGGAAATGATTTTATGTTAAATTGGGGTAAATATTTTTTTCGTTTTGGAAAGGTTATGCGTCATCCTGACAAATGACGGATAAAGAGACCCTGTATATTTGATGGAATCAGATATTTGACGGAATCAGGCGTTACTTTGCGGAAGTTTATTTTAAACTAGCTGCTGCCCCGCGGTTTCACCCTCGTGGAGATTTTGGATTTCATGGTTTTTATTTTTTTGCGCGGGACATTAATTATTTTTCTAAAATTAAGTAGCTTAAATTACTCCTTGTAACATCAGCTATCTCCCAGTGAAAGTCCCGTTAAAATCGGTCCAGCCCTTTCGGAGATTACCCGGAACAAACAGACAGACAGACAAAATTTAAAAAAATGGTTGTTTTGTTATAGGTACCCTATATACTTTCATATGCATTTGGTAAAACCCTGTTATTTTGATATTACAAACAGACACTTCAATTTTATTGATTTGTATAGATAATAATATAATGTGTTATGTGGGTAATTTGTAGTTTTAATTTCGCGATAAAGAATATCTAATGGCATAAGTTTGATCAGTACTGAATTTAACCAAAGGTAACGCGCGACGCTGGACAACGAAACCTGGGTTAGTTTGTTATAAAATAAAAAACTTTCTTGAGCTCGCAACGATGGACTGTAAAACCAACAATTAGTATTTTTTAGTCATTTAATAACATCAGGTTGGAATATATGACCGCCTCCGGCTCGGCTGCAACTCACAACGCGGAACTCAAAAACATAGTCAATTTGTTAGTAAACAATGGTTACTTACTCACGACGCCGAACTGCAATATCCCTTGTCAGTATGGTTAGTGACGCGACGTTTCTCAGCATGAACCGAACTCAACCCCTGTATAATTGAATACCCGTTTCAGTAAAATGTAGGCCAAATCAGAGAGATAAAAGTGCTGCGCTTTCCCATGTTATAAGGGGTATAATAATATATCCATTCGTCCTTCTTCGCGATCTGCAGTCATTATTTTATTTTCTCGTTGATGTGGGTCTCTGGAAACCGCAGGTATTTGACTTGTGCTATTCATTATTTACTGGACTGTAATTAAAATTTACCCTTTTGATATTCTTTGAAGCGATGGCTCTGTGGTAGTGAGGTTGCCCACCAATCCGTAGGTTCATGGTTTCAACCTAACACTGAGTTTCGGTGTAAGAAAATATCATAATCGAATGATGGCATGGCAGCTGGACATTTTCTACAGCCTCAAGTTGTAAATCGGTTGCAATAACAACCTTTCAATGTGCGCTTGAAAGCCAGAACTATTCTTAGGTATAGCTTGCATAAAACCTTCGACGTCATCATCAATTACAATTTGGTGAATTACTGAACAAATTCTAAACTCCGTGAAACTACCTCTGAGATAACCGAATTAGATTCAGCAACAAGCGCACGTAAAATTACATGTTACATTTATATCTAGCGTCTGCCCGCGATTTTATCCACGTTCCCACAGGAACCGTGCATTTTTCCGTGATAAAAAGTTCCTACGGCAATCTCCACGAGGGTGAAACCGCAAGCAGTGGCTAGATTATATACACGAAAGTGTGTCATTTGCAGTTGACATTGTCAGAAAGAGGGCAAGTCCACGCGTGTCTTCACCCCGCTTTGTCACTTCCGCAACAAAACTTTGCCTGAGGCCGACTCTGTCTATTTCCATATTCATGTAACATACTCGGTCTACGCGTACCTATTTATTTAATAGAATATCATTTACATAAATAAAAGCCTTTATTGCTATCTATATCTAGGTAACTATATTTTTACTCATAGGTACAGACTCCTATTACGTTCAAACTAATACCACAGAATAGATAATAGTATCTAATACGTAGAATCATATTAACCACGCACAACAAAATGTTTATCTTAAAATTAAAATTGTAAAATATATTTCTTTTTAGAAAGGGAAAACAAAATTATGAAGCTGAAACTATACCCACGCCTTTAGAATAATAAACTGTTGTTTATTGCTATGGCAACTAAGTAAGTAATAACGCCCGCGCCATGTGCCAAGTGTATAAGACGTAAAAAATACGAACACAAAGCTGGATTTTAACCCGCAAGTATTAAGATAGCAACTAAGTATAGAGAGTTTTCTAACAACATACAATGTGTAAGGCGTAATAAATAAGAAAATTCGGAGAATAGAAGCTAGAGCAAGAAATAGTCGTAACAAAGCGGGGTTTTTTAAACTCTATATAGGTCAGCATTTGACTACTATCTTAACTAATATAAAGTGACGATATGGTCGAAGGTTGGTAGGTACTAACTCTTCTGCGAGTGACAGTCCCTTGATGTTTTGCGTGTTTGACTATATTATGCTTATAATCCTGGCTAGCACCGCTTTGCTTGTGAAGTCTGCCGCCAAGCAGTATACAAACATTACTGTGACCGGTATGATGAGCAACATTGGGCTTATTACTTGATATCTCAGAGTAACGAGCGCACTGCGGTGCCGCACAAGTTTTTGTGTTTCAAAATTCTGGGTAGAACTGCAAATGTTAGGGTCCGGTATTATGCCTACCATCAGGCAAACAACTCGCTCGTCTCGTGATTCATTAGTATAAAAAAAAATCATAACCTAGAACAGAACTGACTCTCAAGTTCAGCTGGTGGGATATAGCGTCGAACCATACGTATACGTCATACCTGCAGAATCTAGACATATCAAGGTATAGTCATAAAGCTTCTAACCCACATTTTCAAATAGTCTATAGTATATAATAGTAGCAATCCAAGGAAGCACTATAAAAAGCCCTACCACACCATGCAATAATTAAATAAAATAGTATTTGGTTCAGTGTTAGTGTTATTTTATTCTTTATTTTTACGTTAGCGTTTGATCACAATTTCAAGTCGGAGTTCAAATGTGAAATAAATGACGATCACGTGATCGGCAGTTCAAGAGCTAGCTTTGTCAGATTATGTCAAAACTGTCTTTCAAATAATTCGAAGTGACCTCGGTTTATGAGTTTTTTTTACAAAGAAACAGTCCTACTTACAAAATTACAACAGTCTTTCTTTCTTTCAAATTTGTTATGCTTGTCCTAAACCTCCATCCTTGCTCATAACTAGGCAGTACAAAAGAAAACATTTTGATAAGGACGTTGTTATGCGAAGGTGTATCAAAAGCAGGGCGCAACAGGCCTAAGCCTGGGATTAGCGCCCTCTGGGGCTTCACTGCAAATTGAATGAACGCAAACATTTCTCCTTACTTACGTACCTGCTTCGCTAGATACACAAAATAAATGCAATTACTCCAAGACGAAGTTAAACGAAGACGCCACGTGTCTTCGCTCCGTGCCACATTGCTCGCTCTGCAAGAACAATTTTTGCAATTTGTCTCGTTACTCATAAAGTTAAAATTCTTTTTGTTAAGATTGCGAAATAAGTTGTGATGGTTTGCCTACTCATGCTTATGGCAGTAAATTGATGGGCCACCGTCCAGAGCTTTAACAAAATCTTAGGCAGCACAGCACCACGTTTGACCCCCTGAAACTCATGTCTCTTACACTTAGGAATTTTAGTGATTATTTTTCTCTTTAAACCAGTTACACTATTGGTCGCAGATTATGTTATCAAAGCGTGGTATCATCAGATTCACGTCAGACATCATAAAAGCAAGTATTATCACCAATACTGTTTTAAATTAAAACATAAATTTACTTTATTTGAAGATTTAATTTGAACATAAATGACAGAAAATATCACTAAGCTAAAGTTACTTTATAAAACTCATAACGCCCAAGGTTTTTCGTATAAAAGCAGGGAATATATTTCCCCTACAACTTCCCGAACTAAGTCGTCAAAGGGTATTGTTGATCAAAGGGCACGCTTAGAAACATGCTTTATTCGATCCGAAAACGAAGAACGGCTCGACTCAAAGCCAACCGGCTTCGAAAACCGTTAATTAAACTATGCGCAACGCACGATGTTTTCCTATAGTAATTGGCATTATTGACAACACAATACTCTTTGACGTGCGAAATACAATGTAAAATGACGGTTTTTGTTTTTGGAACAAAACGTAACAGTCATCGTTCTTGTTTAATTTCGCAAAACTTTTTTTATAAAATGTTATTGTATAAATGAAATGAAAAACATTTATTTGTAACAATCAATCACTTGAATCTTAATTATAAATTCGAAAATCTTACACATAATTGTTACAAATCGGTTCACTCAGCATAATACTTTTTTTTTTCATGGACCGTTCTTTGGTTCTTGCGACCTTTACATCGTCACCGAACTGTGGGAGCGCGTAGAAGGCGCTATATTGCCTGAGTATTCATATTGGCATAAGTACTTATACGAAATTGAAAGATCATTTCAAAATTTTATATATTTATTTTTTCAAGAACTTTGCGAAATGTTTTATTAAACCCGCAAAACTGGTCTACTACATAAGAGGAAGGAGGGTATTAAAACCGTGGCTAGCTCATAACCAGGGGCGTATTTACCCTAGGGCCAAAAGGGCCATGGCCCGGGGCGGCAGGCTGCGAAGGGTGGCGCAAGCATCAGAAGAAATTTAAAAAAGACTACCTAACTAAGGCTCTTATTAATAAGGGCGGATCTTTCAAGAGTGAGATAACGTCCTTAGTCTAGCGTTAAAGAATCAACTAAGACTTATTGCTCTGATAGAAGAAATTTGAATCTTTCAAGTGACAGTTACGAGTTAACGGAGGAATAAAACACGTAGCGGAGGTATAACTTTATCGGACTGTTTTATGGCCAGATAAGGTTGTTATTCTCTCGCTAACTCGTCATGTCAAAGCCAAACTACCTTATCCTAGTGTGTTTGTCTGTTTGTTAATTTGTTGGCTTGTTTGTTTGTCCTTCTTTCATGCAGCAACGAAGCAACGGATCGAGGTGATTTTTGACAAACTTATATATAGTTTATGGACCGGAGAGTAACATAGGCTATTTTTTATCCCGGATAATACTCGGTTCCTGTGGGAACGCGGGTGAAAACCGCTGGCAGAAGCTAGTAAGGTTAGAACAGTTTCTATAGAAGTTAAATGAATAATAATTGAGGAATAGGATGATCACTGATTAGAATATTTTAGTTGTAGGTGCTAGGTGGTATGTGTCCCTATAGGTATGTGCTCACTCTACTAGATAGGAAATCATAAGCCCGAAGTCACATTAATTAATGCTCATTTATTACGACACACGTAAACATAAAAGCGAGGGCTGCCGGGCACGCGGTTGCAGGGTGGTGGTGCGACTGGCGCCAAGAGCGCGTTTTGCCTCGCTTGCTAAATATCAACCTGCAACGCCTGACCCCACATCAACACTCCTCATTTTGAAAAAAAGTTTTACAGAAACACAATTGTAAAAAAGTATAAATATAATTATATACAAAACACTGTAAACTTATAAAAATCTAACATTATAAATAATATGTGGAAGCTGAAGTGATGTGACTGGCGCCAAGTGCGCGTTTTGCCTCGCTTGCAAAATATCAACCAGCAACGCATGCCCCCATAATATATTGTTCGGAATCGCACTGATCATTGGGAAGAAAGCAAATGGGACGAAACTTATTTTGTTCATTGAGGAAATTTACAGCCCTTTTCTTTTCGTTTTGGTAATTTTGCGTTCAGTTTTTCACTCATTTTGAACCTCACGGTAAAAGCGATATTCTTCTTTCTTTATTTCCTGGCTTCTGTGGTATGTTCGCCACAGAAAAAGCGATATTTTAAATCCAATGAAAAAACTCAAAAAAACAACAAGTAACCAACAGTAACCAAGGAGAAGCGGTCGCTATGCAAATAACAACACGTAGAAGTGACATAAAAACGACGTTTAACCAGATATGTTCCGGGCTGCCTCGCTCGCTTGACTACAGGATGGCTATATGTATTTATTGCAAATAAGAAAAGGATTCCAACAATATAATGCCAAGAAAAAAACTTTTCATAAATTCTCTGAATCATCAGAGCTATAGTAACTTTTTGGTGAAGGCAGACGTAAATAAATTGTTGCCATTCTAAAGAAATAAACCTTAGGTAGCTAACGGTCTGTTAAATTCGTATTGAAAGACCCGAACAAAAATGACAAGCACATAACGGATCAATAAAATTTATCGGTTCACTAGCAATCAGTCCACTAACGCTGCAATTGAAAGATTGGCCCTAAGCAGTGTTAAACGGTTGAATAGTCAGTTCAACTATGTTTTCTCTTTCGATTCAGTTTAAACCTGTCAAAGAACAACTGAGACAAAACATAGTTTAACTAAACCACCGTTTAACACTGTTAATTAATAAGAGCCTAAATCTCGTAACGTGCTCGTGGGTGTAAGTTAGATACACATCAAGACGTGGGGCTTTCGTATTATATATACTGACAGGTAGGGCGGCGGGGCCTGTTGGCCCAGGGCGCTGAATCCTAAAATACGCCACTGCTCATAACTGATGGCCCTCATACTGTTCTCGATGCAGTAAAACCATATAGTTTTATATTGAACTCATAGACGTAATATACAGACCATAAAATCCTTGATTCATCTTGACTAATGCAACAATCGAGTGAAGCCAATACTAAAAACATACGTACAATCAAATTGCTTTGAAGCGAGAAAAAACTGATAGGCAAAATTTTATTGCCGCTCCACGGAAGTTCGCGAAATAAGATATTGCTAAAAACGTCGTAAACGTGTTCGATGCTGTTTATAAAATGTGATAAACTACTGGTGTCTTCACTTTTGAACAACTGTAAATGTCATTTTTTATTACGAATTTATTTCTGTGGTTCTGAAAAATAATTTGGTGGTGTGAAATCGTAAATTGACCACAAGACATGTTGTCACATAAATATATTTTTTGTCTACTATAATAATTTATATTTAGTCTTATTTATATAAATTATAATTTGTCATAGGCTTTCGTATAAATATAAAAAGTTATAGTAACAAAAATAAACTTTTATATAGACATATGAGCATCGATCTAGATTCTACTGATCCCGGAGTCTTCAGTGAAGTACCGAGTGAACATGTTTTTCGCGTTGTAGGTATTTAGTAAACGTATTGCTGTCTCAACATTCCCCGCACCCGCGTCACAGAATAAATAGAAGTGCTTACGGTCTAAAATTTATAGCAACATGTATAATTCAAACAATTAAAAAACACAACTGCACTAGCCAGTGTGACTTGGGATTATGTAAGGATACCCCACATATCCAAATCTGTTCAGGCACTTAAAAGTCATGGTGGAATAAAGAAACTTACTTAAATACATGAATCCGGAAAATATTACATTCGTTTTTTGGGCAGCCGTGTAAAATATATGTACTGCAAGCAGGGGACACCTGCTGCAATGTCTGTTGATAATGATGATGAAAATCTAAAAAGAGTAAAAACTAACTAACTAAAATATATAAAAGCAAAATTTTTCAGCATTATAATATTTTAAGTAGGTATCGAATTTTGTATTCTAAGTAGTTACAAAGCTAACCGAATTTTCATCCTTAGCTCGACTTCAAACTACATAGTTTTCCGAAGATAACTTGAGAATTTTGTTTTTCGCCTGCCATTTGAATCCAAATTGCTACAACCTTTATAATCAATTAATGTAAACAATGTTATTTATATAGTGAATCGCTGTTTTAAATTATAAAATAAACAGAACTGCCCCAAACACATAAATAAGCTGATCACCTCTATTATCCCGAGCCAGCCATTAGCCAGGCAAAAACTTTGCCGTTCTCCAATCCACCTACCTAACAGCTACCTAATAGTGGCCGTGTGAGCGCTTCGTCATTTTCAGGAAATGTAAAGTCAGCAAACGGAAGTTAATCGGAGACCGGCGCAATTAGCTGGCCATTTGAAAATTCAGGAAACTAGTCTGAAACACCTGACCTCCATCAAATGTTAGCTCGTAAAGTTTTACAGCAAAAATCTTTCTCTGCAGTGAGAAAACGCTACTGGAAAAAAAATAAAACTAAATGATATCAGAAAAACATTATTTAAAGATTTTTCGTATATAAGTTCTTAGATAATAAAGTTCAGGAACTTTCTCCATTAGTACATTAAAGTCAGGTTAACTCATTCGCTCTGCTAATGGAAAAATAATGCCTGAAAATGTCCACTAATCGATAACAAATGGGGACTGTGATTTATGTATCGAATGGGGAGCTAAGAACGGCTCGTCCCACATACCTCTAAATTATTCAATATATTCCTAACGAGCGCATATTATACCTTTGGTCATCGCAATGCTATTCGTTTTATTTGTATCTCCGTCCGAGGAACTATTGATGGGTAACAACGGGTCTATTCGAGTTCAAATTAATGTCGAAATATACATTTCAATCAATTTGTACTGATAATAATCAAGATAGTAGTTTCCTAGGTTTACGAGATTATTACACATTGAATTTAAACAACTTACACAGTTTACTCGTATATCGCGTATATTTGCACAGTTTTCGTACCCAGTTACCGCGTGACCACGATATTTCGACGATAATTTATGTTCCAATAGACCGGTTTAAAGGTGTGTTATAGGTTCAACCTGTGTATCTGTGTGTCTGTGGCATCATAGCACCTAAACGGATGAACCTATTTTGATTTCATTTTTTTTTGTTTTAAAGTTGTCTCGATCGAGAGTGCAAGAATTTTTAATCATAGCTAAGAAGTTATGATTAAAAACTCTTGTAAAAATATAAAGCTTGACTCACTTAAACACACAGTTAAAAAAAAACTAAGCGTGTGATTTCAAATGTTACTGACTGTATAGCAGACAATTTTAAATGTTAGCTAGGACCGAGTGACATCTGAATTTGCTCTTTAGATCTTGCCCTTAGATTGCCTGGTATTTTCTTTTCTTCTCCCAATACCTGGATATCGTGTTGCTTGCAGTAGTGTCACCCTAATTAACTCGTTACTAGACGCCTCACCTTCCGTGGCAATTACGAGACGAACATGATCGTAATGGTTAGTGATTGAATAATAGATCACTAGATTTGCCCCTACCAAACAGACAAAGAGAAAACCGAAGTTTACTGTGCGTACCTGGTGTAGGTAACTAAGTACAGTCAAAACATAATATTCATAAAAATCTCTGAACATCCGAACTGCTGCGTTTCATTTCAGTTATTTAATTTATAACCGTTTTGATAGGTCCACTACGCCAATATTTCACTGTTCGTTTCATGACTGGCTGATGAATATTCTTCGTAATAAAAATAGTTGGTTCCGTCCTTTGTTGCGGAAGCTACGTAACATTAATCTATGTCTCACAAAAGCCAACGGCTCCTTTGGTCTACAAAAGAGCCGTGTGGCGCGTTACGGTGCCCCTCGCGGTACCTTCACCAAGAAAACGTATTAGACTACGTTATTTCACTCCACTGCATCTCCACGTGTAAATAACTACCACTAACACTCACCTTTTTATACTCGACTAGCTTCTGACCGTGGCTTCGCTGCACGCGTGCCTAAACTTAGACTGGTTTGCCGGATAACACTGATGTAGGTTCTTGGATTTTTAACTTAAGGGTGGTTGGTACCTACGCATGTGAGAATTGAAAATTGTCCTCCCAACATGCCCTACCATATAAAGCTAGCATTTCTTATTCAACTTCAATTTAGTTCATTTTTCCGTCGTACTATAGATGAGAATTTTCGTCTCGAATTCCCTGAACTGCTTCCCGCAAAACAGTTCAAACTAAACACGTGCTCGGCTTTAAAATTCATTGTCTACGCTGACTAAATATAAAGCGAAAATAAATAGGAGATGGCGTATGTATAACAACATACTTTGAAGAGTTAATATTTGGAAAAAGAGATGTCTGCTTATGTATGTATTTTACTAAACGGAGCTGGTGTGAATGTGAGTGCTGGCTTCTGATGTGAAAGAAAAATAGCAAATGAAAGGAAAATTTCTAAGGTGTTTATGTCACGTCCTCAGAACGCTACTTATGTTAAACAATATTCAAAATAATCAAGTTGCCGACAAAAAAACATTTTGGATGGTTCGTTTACATTTTGAAACCAGCCAGTATCAAGTGTTTTTAATATAATTCCACAACTTAATTAGGCCAAAATGGCATGAAGTGCTTACGACAGCGTATTTTTAACCGACTTCCAAAAAAGGATAAAGTTCTCAATTCAGTGGATTTTTTTTAATATTTGTTATCTCAGATCTCCGTCATTTATAAATAAACCGATTTGGATTTTTTATTTATTTATTAGGATATACTTTCAGATTGGTCCAATAGAAATTTCATCAAAATCAGTTCAGTAGTTTGACACTGCAGTCGGTTTATCGCTTTTCTAAAGCAATTTTACTTGTTTACCATTATTTTCAAACCATCCGATATGAATTCTTTCTTTTTTGTTCTGCAAGATAACGAAACGAGCTGCTCGTCCATCAATTTAAAAGCTCTGGACGGTAAAAATGGTCTGATTAAGTCTTATAGTCAGTCCCAGTAATTTCACTGATTACTTTGCTTAGGTACTCGCAATTTAGTTATAAGGCTTTAGATATCGCGTCGGCGGGTATAAGTTGTCGTGGTCATCACTTAGCCCAGATATCGATCGACTCATCCGTCGAACCTCATTCATGCGGAGTCAGATGCAGCTACGCTTGTATACAGTTACATCGCTGACATCATTAGAGCTGCCTTTAGAGAGGTCTATTTTTAGGATCTATTTTTACTTATGATTGTGTAAACTAAAAATAGATGTAATAAAACAGTTTTTGTGTTTTTTATACAGATTAGTTTCATATTTTATATACATTACGGTGTTTCTCACTACATTATAAGAAGCAACATAGGCTACTTTTATTACGCAGGAGAAGCCGCAGAGCACGGCTAGTTTTAAAATAATTTTGAAAAGTAAGGGATTTTTACGCATTGTAGGATTCAAGCTACACAAAAATGTAATCTCTATAGTTTCTACGCTTTTACTAACATTCAAAAACAACTTATGGATTTTTTTTACACTAGTAAATCTAATCTGCTTTTAAAATTGTAATTACTTTCGTTTAGCTTTAGTTTCAGATTCATACTAATTATCTTCTTAAAATTTCTTGAAACGATTAAGTAATTTTATCTATTTACGTAAGTTAACAGACAAACGCGAACCGCTTTTTCCGCTACCCATGAATATTAGACATATAGGTACACGCTAGGTGACTAAACAAATTGTACATTATCTATGATAAAATATTCGTACTCCACAGAGTCCCGCAGCTCCCTGTTAAGCTATTTCTCCCTGCGCTGGTGTTTTATAGATTCTAACACATGCACCAGAGAATACCTTACGTTTGCTGCAAAAATCTTTCAACGTGACGAATTCTTTAAGCTATTGTTATAAAGGTAAACTGATGTGCACTTATTTATTTCTTAGTTCTGTTATATTTGTTTACTCATGCATGGTAGGTTAGCGTTTGCTCGCTGTCCTACTTGAGATTTACCTTTATATTATATGTGATTCAATTCAATTGTTATGGCTCGGCGTTATGCTTAGCATCAGGCAAATGACCAGCTCGTCTCGTTACCAAATAGTATAAAAAAACCCTAACGATTCACGGTTCACAGTGCACACAAATAGTTCAAGCTGTCATCACGCAAAGCCTATATAAAGATTCTAGAGTACAGCTGCCGAGGTCCAAGACACACTGAAAAGTGCCAAAACATTTATATTGACATTGTGACTAAATTATTTCGGAGCCAGTGAAATTTCGGGGAATAAGAGACTGATTAGAGATCTGATGTTTCAGTGTAACGAGCACAATGCAGTGCCGTGCAGATCTTTGTGTTTCAAAGTTCTTGATAGCACTGTAATTGTGCTTAGTCAAAGTTAAGCCTGATGGCAAAATGAAAAATGTTTTCCAACGTTTTGTTTGTCGCTGGACAAATCACAACCGTGTCATTGTCACAAAGAAACACTGAGAACACGCAACAATTTACACAGAAACATCAATAGTTCAACAGTCCGGAGACAGTGCCGGTGGCAAAGCTCGAATTTATTGTCGCTTTCTATTTCAATTACTGCCTCTATTCCTCTCCACACCATGTGGACGTTTTAATAACACACACCGACGCTTCTGCTGCGGTTTTTTCTTCTCTTTTTGTTTGGAGTTTGCCAATCGCATTGAGGATTTAATAGAACAGAGCTATTATGGTTGGTTTTGTTAGTGTGAAAAAGATTTATGAGAAGCATGTACAATATAAACAAATAAGTGTTTTATTATTGTCTGTTATCTTCGAAAAGTAATAAACAGTATTTTACTGCCTTCGTGAATAAATTGGTAATAATAAATTGGTGGGAAGGAATATACAAATTCAATCAATGACATAGTTACCTAAATTACCTATTTAACCAAAGAGTGTTTATTGGGTATAGTCATAAAAACCAACACATTTGTGAAGGAAAATATTACCAACTGCCTATTAAAACAACTCCACTAAGAGAGTGCCACCAAATTCTCAATCACTAGTTATTGTATCGGCTATAAATTGACCTTGTAATAGACCTATCAGCAACCTGACACAAATGGCCGTCCAGCAAATTACCGGAAATCCGTACGACTGGAGCATATTGAGCGCAATAGGAGCTTGCCTTTTATACACTTTATGAATAGTGCGAAATAGCCGTCAGCTCGATCAATACTGTAATTAATCCTCAGTCATCTTGGATCGACATTCGCTCGTGATTTATCGCACTATGAATTGAAACGTTTGCTAGCACAAATGTCTGTTATGTCGGCTAATTTGCTTAATCGATGAAATTACTTGGCTTATGAGACTTAATACATATCTAATGTCTCAGGGTAACGAGCGCACTGAAATACCGCGCAGGCCTTTGTGTTTCATAGTTCTGAGTGGCACTTCAATTGTTATGGGCCGGCGTTATGCTTACCATCAGGCAAACAACCAGGTCGTCTCGTTACCAAATACCATAAAAAATATATATATTTGTAAAATTTTAATGGTTGTTGCTGGAGTTTGGCAGCTCTCGCGGTGTTGTAGGTACGCCGACATCATAAGCACGTAAAGATTGCAGGTTCAGTTCCAGGAATGGGATAAATATTAGTGAAGATAACAAAAAATATGAGTGTTGTGAATCTACGGTATTCGTAGTTTCTGATTTCCTATAGTGGATCCTAGTCAGGATCTATGTATTTACTCGTTGGCTGTCATTTTATATTTATTTATTTATAGATGCAACTCATTTCTAATTTGTTTCATCTTATATTGTGATATTAGAAATGTGAACTTATTCTCCGTTTACATTTGATCTGATAACGCCAGCGCGCACAACTAAAGCGAATTACCATATAAATAAATGCTCAACAGACATTGCATGACCCTCCCAACATGGCACCGTAACAATTCAATAAGGTAAAAGCATTTGCATGCAACCCCGAGGCGGGCGAGAAGAGATGAGGAAATGGCTTTCGACACGATCGCACCTGCCCGTCACGAACCCCACGTGCCGCGACCCTCCACGCCGGCTCCAGTTAGTGGTCTCACTAACTAAGCATTAAGTATTCCACCGCTGGCACTGCACTACCCTGGCAGCACTCCGCTGCGACAGGTACAAGTAATTTATGAACGGAAACGTTACGTCGTCTGAATAAATCATACTTGATACCGAGACTCAACAGAATTGCCGTCCTCATCGTAACACATTAAAATACAATAAAACTGGCATCAATGACGCAAATTGCCACTTCGCGGAACTCATATCATTCAACGAATAAAAGGTATCACATTCCAGACAAATACTCAGAAGCTGTAAGGAAAAGATCATTTTATCGCGCTGAAACCTAGAAAGTTTTCGGTCGTTTGTTGACTAGTATTTGGGGCACAAACGAGAACTTTCTGATAGCAGACATTAGCCATGAACTAACTTTCAGTCGTAGGAAAAACAAGCTTTTGTGTCCGGAAACGTTACGTAAGGGAGTTTAGGAGCTGAAAATGCGATTTCACAACATTAAGATGTTTATCGCGGCACGGAAATTCTGACGTCAAATAATTGTGCGCAACACCTGGTTTCTAGTTTATGCATTTGGAAGAACTTAAAGTGAAGCTACCACAGCCAATTAGCTCGGGATAAGTTCGTTTTACATTACTCTAGAGGCAGCGGCTGCTCCAGCCATTGTCTATATTTATAGCATTCGCGTTCTAACTTTAAATAAACAAGCAATGTTTTACCAAGTCAATTTTGAGCTGTCAGGAGCAATTTCACGGACAATTGAGTGGCGAGGCGTTGTACGAACCGTATCTCATTATTGGTCTGCCTACCTGTTACATAAGCGCTTGAAGCATAACTTTTGTTTGTTCAACAAAGTTATAATGATAAAACATCACTCTTTAACATTCTCTGATTCGATATATTTCCCTCAGTTAAACTGGTTTTAATTTATTACATAACACAATACCTATGTCTCAGGGTAACGAGTCCAACACAGTTCAGGCCTTTGTATTTCAAAGTTCTGAGTAGTACTGCAATGTGTATGGGCTGGCGTTATGCTTACCGTCACGCAAACTTCCCGCCCGTCTTGTTAGCCAATAGTATAAATAACGTTTGATCTTTAAAGCTTTTTGTAGTGTCAAAAATCTTCAACGATCGTAATAAAAAATAATAATAATATAATTTCTAAGAACTAGGAGTAAAGGCTTTGGATAAAATATAATTATTTAATTATTATGGTAAGTATCGATATACAAAGCCTCGTCTCAGTGAACAAACAAGTGAAGGGAGACGTATGGCACCGCGGTCCCCATGCGGAATGTAGGTGAGAGCCTGAGAGGAGGTTGGCGACGTGCCACGAACAAGCGAAGGCGGCTCTCGATGTTCTCCGTACGTTTAATACTCCTTTACTAGAGGATTAGTTAAGAAGAATATTGAGAGGTTTACTTTAGAAACGAAAAATTACAAAAACGACATGATGTGCAACTAGAAGAACTAGAACTAGAAGCCGAGGCCGATCAATACTTAGTACCTACTTACTTATGATGACCATTTTGAACGTGTAATCAAGGGTGGTAAAGTAGGTTCACGTAATAGAAGAAAATACACATAATTGAAGAAATATCTAAGTCTAGAATTAAAGATTAATCAACCAGGTTGAGCAAATAAAGGCAAACAATCCAGTATTCAGAATTGCAAAGATAATTTTGGCTTCACACAGTTCAAATATTAATGAATTCACCAATGCGGTCGAATGCGACGCATCATTTTCAATCTGATTACGTCGAGCTATCTGTTCCGTCAAAATTAAAACAATAAATGTGAAATGGACAACAAAATTGTGGAAACTGATAATAATGGTACTATTATTAGTTTTATGTTAACGAAAAACACCTTCAGTTCTATAAAGAGCTGATGTCTCAGGCTGCAACATTAGTGCAGCAGCATTTCACTTTGAGACATCGGCTCTTCATCGTCAGCCGAAATACATCCATTTCTGAACATGGACCTCCAGGGGGGAGGTGCCATAATACACCACCCTTGGCAGGCGTCTTAGTGATTGCAGTAGATGTTAATGCTGACCGAGGGAATACTGATTTGTTATGCTTTGTGATTAATATGTTTCCTTAGTCGGCTTTTACGGCACCCACGAGAAGAGATGGAATGGTCCTATTGATACGCCAGGACCTCACAACTAACATCACATATCGAGGCATATCGGCACGTTAATACGGCTAATAAATCTTCCTCCCACGCACAGTTTATTTGTACTTTTATTCAAAAGGGCATCTTAATGTTGGCTACGACTCCACTAACGCCTATCAAAGGTCCGGGCAAAGACCCGAGAATTATAATAAATAAGAGAATAATAATAATCCTTTATTTCAGGCATCAACGACCCATAAAATATATACCTTACAGACTAACATACGTATATAATGCTTGCTCACTACTGCTTGACGGCAGATTGATTGAGCAAAGTGTTGAATACTCACGTGTTCGTAGTACTATGAAGTACGTTCGTACAGCAGAAAAGTATCAGTAGTCGGGTCTATCGCCTTGTACTATTTCTTACAAAAGAAAAACTAGGGGGTTTTTTCTCCATCCTCTAATAAAAAGCCTATCTGCTGATTGTGGTGCCCATCGTCCATGTGGAATGTAGGTAAGTGGCCGTTGGCGGCGTGCCACGGACTGACTTAGGAATATACGACTGTCGATAACTTAAGCCTGATGCTAGGTTTTGATTAACTGTTTTTTGAAATAGTGCTTTGTAAGCTAGCAGATTATCTTTTGCTTGGGTATTATTAAGCTTCGAATGAACTGCTATATGATCGGATGTTACTCCATGAAAAATGAGTTTTTGTGGAAGCAAGGCGCCAAATGACTATCGTGAAAGCCAACTACGTGATTTACCAAATACGTACTTACGTAAGATTTGGTGAACGAGTAAGTGTTCAAATTCCAAACAATCGAGAGTGAAAAAAAGGAGAAAGTGCGTCTTTCCCTACAAATGATGCTTAAATAAAACGATAGTTACTGCGATTGAAGGTCCATCAAGGCCATGCCATGAAAGCATGGCTACAGTTTTATTCAAATAATATACATAAATATCGACCTTTTAGGGAGATCCTATAACTTAAATGCAAGCGAGACAGCCATTAACCATCCCGCTTCACTTAAAGCTTGGCAAAAACAGTATTTGTTTGTAATTATTAATTAACAAAATGACGTTCTTTTCTACATGTGATCGATGTTTTCAAAGTTACTCCTAAACTGTTGTGAAAATTATAGTTACGAACTATAAACACGTTAAATGCTTTCAAAAGTAGAACGTCCTTAACGCACCCCACATGTTCTATGTAGGTAATTATTTATTGATATCTTTGACATAATATATGAACTCAGTTTAATCTATACATACAAATAAATAAAATTGAAGTTTCTGTTTGTAATATCAAAATAACAGCTTTTTACTTAATGCATATGAAAATTTATACGGTACCTACAACAAAAACACAATTTTTAAAATTTTTGTCTGTCGGTTTGTCTGTCTGTTTTTTTCGGCTAATCTCCAAAACGGCTGGACCTATTTTGACGGGATTTTCACTGGCAGATAGCTGATTTTATAAGGAGTAACTTAGGCTACTTTTATTTTAGAATAAGAATTAGGGTTCCACGCAAAAAAATAAAACCCATTAAATCCAATATCTCCGCGCGGGCAAAACCGCGGGCAGCAGCTAGTATCTCTATAGTCTATATGTTCCACATTTTGATCAAGTTGTAATTTAATCCGAAAACGAAGAATGGCGACTTTATGACTTTCTAAACAAGCTCGTTTTTGATAGCCCATCTACAATATCATTAGCGTAATAAATAATACTCGTATTTATGTCTTCCTATTATCAAATTTCCTTGAAACATTACACCGTTATATTAAATGTGCATATATACTTCGCCAGAAAAATACGTATATAAACGCAGTTAAGGGAAGGCATTTCGCATAATGAAATCCTGGCTCAAAAATATTAAATCCGCATTGCCCAAGTTTTTAGAACTGAGTGGATATTGAGATAGCGGCCGTCACGGCGTGCTGGTATTATCATTCCTTTATCTTTTCCACAAACTTTTAACGAACAAAAAGTGTACGAAAAAATAAGCTCCGGATAACTTGAAAACATTTTTAAATTTACTTCGGTTAACTTTTAACAATATTTTTCGCGAGATAAATATATTTTGTGTTTTATTTTTACATTGTTTTACTCTCGATTAATTATCAATTGGCTTTAATCGTTTTAGTACGAACACGGTTAAGCAAAATGCTAGACTTTATTTGCTATAGAAATAAAATATTTACAATGGAAATGCTGCCAGTATTTTGAGAAAGTTATCGACTGAGTGATTTTTAGATTAAAATTGTACACAATTAATTATTACGCGTAAATAAGTTTACTGTCTGTAAGATAAAAAAATTCCAACACCCCACCTAATTATAAACTATCGTGGTATCGAGTATGAACAGACTCTCAATTGTGACTGTCGGAATACACGCTGCTTTAATCTGTTAATAAGCACTGTTAGTCCAAAATCGTTGTAGGAAACCCTTTTTACTATTTTACTACAGTACTACTCTATGAGGAAGCCCGTGACCTACAGAACAGCTGCTAATCTCACTAGTGCTCAACAATTATCACTACCCTACATTTAAGGGGCAGAATCCGGCGCGCCGCTATCTCGCTCGCGCATCTTAGCATTTTTGAAGATAAATAATCACTTAATATATTTATGAAAAATCGCACTCGGTGAAATTGCTGGCATTAACATTACAAAGGTACGGCAAAAGTATCATTTTGATCCGATCAAGTTTTCATACATGAAAATGGGCAAAACATAAAATCCCATTTTTAGGTTTGAAAACCTGAATGGAACAAAATGAAATTTTTGTGTAACCTTTGTAATGTCATTGTCAGCAATTTCACCGAATGCGATTTTTCATAATTATATTAAGTGATTGTTTATCTTCAAAAATGTTGAGATGCGCGAGGGAGATAGCGGCGCGCCGGATTCTGCCTCTTAAGTACATTATTAGTTTTAAAAGGTTAGCTACGACATTGCTACGTCGTAGCATGTGTTGTAGGTCGTAACTCAATTGCAGATGTGAGCTATATAGCTCAACATGACTTGGTTAAGCTTTAGGGGAGCTCAGTCGAACGTATGTATTCAATTTCCTTTGTGTTGTCGATCGTTGGCAAATGCTTTATTATAAAAACTATCATAACGGAACTTCGTACTATTTAAAAAGAAAATAGAATAGTTATTTAACCAATTTTGACTACCGTCACTTAAGATCTGGTAACGTAGTGGTCAAAAAACACTAAGTATCAAAAGAAAAAAAAAAACAAGTATCAAAATCACCTTTGTAAAGTCACCGTTGTCAGTCACCGCAGGCTTCGTAGTAAAACGGATTGGACGCCTCATTACCGGCGACTGCACCGGCTCGAAGAGCTACGCGAAACTTACCGGATAATTACGGAGATAAAAGACTTTTTACGGATTCTTGGGGAAATCACCATTGTATGCCAACTTTACTCACGTTACGAATGTGGGCGGTATAGGAAAACCGGGAAGTGAGTGAAAACTACAATTGAATGATGGAATATGACGGAGTAACAGCTGTTCATATATCCTAACTAGAGGCTTGATCGGCTGGAAGCAACGTTAGCAACGTGCCCCCGTTTTCATTGTGTAAATGCCAACATGATGCGTCCAACATTGTATACAGGCTTCTCTTGAATTGTTTAGTATAATATAGCTTTACTACAACTAAACTTAACTTGTAACTTATGTAAAATAATTTAAATTAAAAATCGTTTATTGCTATTTGCAGCTACATATTTATATGTTGCCGCATTTTAATACTTTTCGTAAGAATAGTTCGTGCGTGTAAATTAATGATACTACACCACTTTGCCTATCTCACTCACGTATCATAGCAAACAAAGAAGAATAGCTTATAAAATGCTGCAAATAGCTCTTTTACATATGATAATAGCGACACTTTTTCGATACTCATCGCAGTGCTTGGGTGAGATTCGAAGAAAGTCGAAGTATCATGTTTACACTTATACAATAGAAATGGGGCCAACCGATCAAATCTTTATGTAAACTACTTTGATGTATATGAATATATGGACTATAGGTATATCTATGGGAAGGTGCGGCAATCTCTATGACGATACATGGAAACAAAGGAAGAGAGATGTTTTTTGCAAATACAATCATTATGCCAATTAAGGTACGGGCCCTTACTATACCTATTTGTAACTTAAGTTAGGCGTGCATCTTTAAAACAAATTGAAACGTTTTAAAACAAACAAAAACTGACCATAAAACAAATTGAAATGTTTTAAAACAAACAATAACTGACCATATACGGCAAGCCAAACATGGAACATTTTTGATCTTTACCCGAAATTGTCTCTCATAATTACCCTTTCCGTTGAAAATTTATTTATGGAGCGGGCCCTATTCAGCGTCCATTTTTAATTTGGTCAAATTATGGTCCCATATATTCCAGGCTTGAATATTTTTATTTCAGGCCAGGCTTTTACGGGGAACACAGGTGACACGAAATTTATAGCTAGTACGTTTTGTAACAGTTGGGTCGAATTATTTTAGATAATGAACAGACTTTTTATTTTATTAGGATCAAACTTTGTGATGTTCGCGAGAGTTTTTATGAATGTTCGTAAAACGGGTAGGTTGTAACATTGTTTGGGCAACATTGTTTGACCTTTATTTATTCGCTTCTTTATCTAAAAATCTCCAAAACATATATTGGGTCATATACAGACCGTTGTCGACCTAATAATTTCAATTTTCTAGCTCATTACCAATTGACAATATACCAACACTTCGTCAACCGAATGCTCCGATTAAACCCTGGAAATGGCCCCACACACGGTGAATCAAAATCACTCGGTGATATTCACGGTAGGTTAGCATATTGGTCAAATGATAACATGCCGTTAATAAAAAAAAAATTATAAGAAAATATTTAGCAATAGGTAGGGCTTGATTAATGTATTAAATTCTTGGATTTGGATTATGATAATCTCATACACATCCACGGTACCCACTTCAAACCATTTCAGCAAAACGGTAAATCGCACAGATACGAAAGGCCTAGAGCTCTCGCTGTAGATTTATAATACTATTTGTATATCTAAGCAAAATGCCTCTCCCGACCCCATATTATTCTTCTGAATAGGCCATAATACACGCCGAGTCTTTTAAAAAAACTCCGTTTAGTAGTGTAGTTTTCTCTGAAGGCAAGTTTTGTGAGTAGCACTTGTATTGAAGTGCTATAGACATTTTAGCAACTTATCATGACTTCCTCCAGACCTCTTTTGGTAGGTACCTCTCTTGTGGTTCATAATGTAGGTACGTATACCTCTGATCGTAGTTGTTTTCTCATAACTGTCTTTTCATGGGACATTGCTTCTAGAAAATAGCGATAGCAAACAAACTTTATTATCTCTTTATAAAATCAGTGTGGAGGAATAAGAGATCTATGGTAAGGTTTGAGATTGTAGTACCCCCGTGCAGGATTACTTTCTTGAATATTCATACTTACCGCTATCGTATTATCAGATTTCCCGCGCAAATCTAAAAGTGCATTTAGTAGTCATATTTGCAGTGGATTTTGCAAATTATCTATCTATTTCATTACGATCCTACCTACCAAAAACTTTAGCAAATTTTTACATGGTTTCAAAATATTTTGTAAAAAGTGTCTTTTTAAAAATCGTTATATCAGTCGGTTTTCATATTGCATGTTGGTTTATAAATTATTTCGTAGTTGGACTTCATTTCTTCATAATCTAGCGTGGCATCTTGCTTCCACACAAACAAGCCCAGTTTCAGAAGTGGAGATAGGCAGAAAAAGCTATAGTTGAGCACAGAAGATAATGAACCACAGCGAGCATTATGTTACACTAGCTGTTGTCCACGGTTTCACCAGCAGGGTGGAGTTTCCTACAAGAAACGTACAGTTCTCTTACTCTCTGTCTTTTCAGCTATCTCTATGTAAAAAAAATCACGTCAATCCGTTACTCCATTGTTGCGCGAAAGAAAGACGAACCAGCAAACACACTTACGCATTTATAATGTTAATATATAATCCGTACTGTAAAATATGCGACAGTGTGTTTGTTGTTTTTTGGTTTGTCCTTCATTTACGCAGAAACAGAACAACGGATTGACGTGATTATTGGCATAAATATAGTTTATGGACCGGAGAGTAACATAGGCTACTTTAATCCCGGAAAAATGAACGGGTATTATATATTCTTTAGCTTCCTCCGCTTATCTACGGTTTAGTGAATTATGGAATGATCCACTACGCAGGCTTAACAAAAGCTGCACACATTTATTCACAGAAAGCTAACTTCGCTCGAGACAGATTTAAGTTTGACGCGTGCTATAATACGTTGTGTATTGTAATATGCTACAACTAGTCACATACAATATTTGTTATTGGCATATTATTTACATGTCAACTCATAATCATACACTTTTATCTTGTTTACCGACGGCGACGTATCAGTAATGTTACTTTCTTTCTATGTAAATATTTTTGCTGACTCTTTTCCTGTAAACACGGAATAGACATGGTTCTACGTAATCCAAAGTAAAATTAACCTTATTTGAAAATTTTTCGACTCTTTGGTTAAACTTTACGTTTAAGATTCATCAAATTAAATATTCCTTATTCACGTGGGCGTCAGCGCTTATTAAAGTTAAATCTCTAAATTTTTGTAAAAATTAATCATAATTATGAATGCTATTTAGTTTTGACGAATTTCAAAGAGCAACAATAAAAGTCAATTATTTATAAGTTTATGAGCGAAACGGTAGCAGTGCATGCATGCAGTAACGTGCAAATTCCACATAGTCAGTAATCGACAAAAATAATAACAGTTTTTCTAAGAGTACTCTGTTACATCTCTGTAAGTGTAGTTTCTATACACGACCTCATATTTTGTAGGTGGAGGTTGCGAGTTCGTCACGAGCTCTCCCGCCCTCAGCGGAACAAAGCTCTGAATACACAGGTGCTTGCCAAGCGCTTTTTCCTTTCATACCCCCGTCGAAAACGGCATTCACCGCTCTCAGACACATCTAGTGGATGAATGCAATTCTACGTAAAAGCTTCAGGGTGTGTACCCACGTCTGAGACGATTGCAAAACGGTCTCCACTCTCAAGGTATTAGGTTGGACGCGGCGCGATTTTGATTTAGATAAGTGTAAAAAGTAAATTTTAACGTGATCTGTAAGCGTCATGGCTAATAATACTATATATTTATACTGTACTAGCTGCTGTCCCGCGGTTTCACCCGCGCGGAGATATTGGATTTGAAAGAAAGAAAGAAAGAATATACATTTATTTGATTTCATGGTTTTTATCTTGTTGCGCGGAACCCTAATTCTTTTTCCAAAATAAAAGTAGCCTATGTTACTCCTTGTAACATCAGCTATCTGTCAGTGAAAGTCCGGTTAAAATCGGCCCAGCCGTTTCAGAGATTACCCGGAACAAACAGACAGACAGACAGACAAAAATTTTAAACATGCTTGTTTTGGTGTAGGTCCCGTATATACTTTCATATGCATTTAGTAAAAAGCAGTTATTTTGATATTACCAACAGACGCTTCAATTTTATTTAGTTGTATAGATATAGATTATTATAATGTAAATTTGTAAATAGGTCAAAGTGTAAATAGATTTAGTCTGTTCACCTACACAAACAAGATACTTATATAAATACACACACACCTTAAAACGTCTCGTCGGTCACTCCTGGCCTAGATTACCGAAAGTCGCTGATTCGAATCCCGTTGGCAGCGAAATTTTTGAGATATTCACATATCTATAGTCATTTTATAGTCATCATAAGTTTTAATGTATTTATAAAAAGTCTTATTACATTTTAAAGCTGTACCAAAGAAGTAGATTTAAACACAAATTAGCAATGCTAAACATACCTACGTACCATTTCAGATTACCTATTCATAGATGTGACTCAACACTTAAAATATTCCAGAAAGTACCACAAAACCATCTCGACGATAGATTAAAAAAATCTAGCATTCCTTTAGAAGAAGAAGCTGGATAATTAAAAGGGTAGAGCGTCGCATTAATCTTGGAGCGCGAGAACAAAATGAGGGTGTCATTAGACGTTGCCCGCCTTTCGACAGCAGCGTCATCAATCACCATCCGTAATCTACTCTTACAACACTTAACTCACAATCACACACCAAACATAACAACGACCACGCTTTGTAAACATCAAATGGATAGAAATAGAATGCTACCTTGAAATGCTTTCTAAACTTCTTAAATAAAACAGGTACAAAGATATTTATGTAGGTCAATGTCGTAAAACCTATTCGATCCCGGTGAGCTATATCCGTTGCTCGCTGAAAATTTCTAAAGAATGTACCTTAGTAGCCTAGAGAAAAGTTTTCATCTATGCCGCTTTTTAAACATAATTTGCTTGAATTAATAATATATACCTAGTACTTATAATGCACGCCAACGAAAAGTAACGCTCAATCGCGTCAGCTTATTTGGGCATGTTATCTTGATATGTCTATTTATTTGACGTTCGTATTCCAACGGGAATAGAGACACTTCAGATTTTGTGAAAGCACATCTAATCCGACAGTTGAGTGGAGACGCAAATAAGGCAAGATTAATCACAAGGATGTTCAGTAATCCGTACCTGGGTCGGATAGGGCGAGAGCACGGCCTTGCCCTAGTGCGAGGGTCGTCTATATATAACTTGGTCCTGCGTCCCCCGCTGCACCGCGCGCCGCCCGTCAATGGTGCTATTTAGAGCGAAAGTGAAACGATACCTGGAGTTTGTAAAGTAAACAGTGGCAGTGAAAACTTAATCGATATTACTGTTAAACTGCAGGATTAAGCTTTTTGTTCTCGTTTTCTAGTTAATATTCTCTCGCAACATCTAGCAAACGAGACGAATGATCATCGATTCACAAATAGGAATGGAATATATTTTCATGTCGACTCATTTTATTCTTTTTTTTTATTTGTTACAAAATATCTCTGCCATTATAGATGAATGTGTTTTTTTTCATCTGAAAGTTAAAAAGGATATCATCAGATGACGAATTTTGATGATACAGTGGTGGGTGGTGAAAGTCAGTTATCCGGATAACTGACTTTCACAAACCCACTGCTTTTTATACAATCATATTACTTTTAAATGTTACTATTGAAATAACTTTGTAAGCAGTTTTGTGTCGTTAAAAACTAATTCGTTTGAGTAATTCTTTGATACCAGCCATCAAAGGTTTTACTGCTTCGTTTAATCCGCTAGCAAATTTTTATTGAGCCTACTGGGAAAGGCTTATAGTCAAACTGCTGAATAAGCAAGCCTTAATGAGGCATGTTATAGCTTTGAATAAATAGCGTAGTACTGGTCTAGATTTTAACTAAAGACACAGAACATAATATAATACCTATAAAGACTAAAATGTAGAGATACCCACAATAGCTGTCCGAGATATTTTTAAACAAGTAATCATGATGCATTAGCGGCTTTACTTAATTAAACTGCAGGGACTTTTAATTATTTCCTTGGTAAATTAACATCGTAATCCCAAATCTTAATTAAGACGTTTGAAAAGTTTTACGTGGAGACACAATTTGTTAACTACATTAATAACTAAATCGTCAGATATTATTTAAAATTAATTTCCTTTATACATTCCTAAACTATCTATTTAGTACAAGAACAGCTTAGTCCATAGCTGAATCTGAAAAACAATGAAAATAAATTCTACAGTAGCCATCTTTCAAACTCAAATTTCAACTCAGCTGCGTGAAACTCTGTCTAATATCTTTCTAACTTCAGAAGCAGTTGTGAACCACAACACAACATACATCTAATTTAATAAAGCCTGTGTTACTTGTAAATAATAAGCAAAATCTTCTGTTCTGTTCAATGTTATACTCCGTGTCTCATTAGATGACTGAGCACTCTAAACAGCTTGTCTAACAGCTAACAGACTACACTGTAACGTAACCGTAAACTATGCTAAGCTAATAAGATAGAATATTTTAGTAAAACCTTGGCAAAGTGTCATAGATTTTTACGAGTAGAAAAGAGAAAACCTCGGTGTAATGATGCGAAAATACGCGCGTTATGACTTGGAACGGTTGGTTCTCAAATGGGACGACTTTCAGCTGGAGGTCAAGTTACCTTCGGCAATTGGAAGTTGAGGGACAAAGTAATGCGCAATATCTTTAAATTTTCATAACAATTGGTTTTTCATTTTATAATGAGTATTCACTGCAGCTTTTTTTACTTGCTTTTGCTTGCTTTTGACCTGATGGTAAGAGATGATGCGGTCGACGATGAATAACGCTTACCTAAAAAGAATTCACTCGTATTAACTTGAAGAAACCCTAATAATCGATCAGGAAACGCAAACTTATGCAAGGAGTTCTATGACAAAAGCAGAAACAACTACTAGCATTCGGCTAGTAAATAGAGAACAAAAATGTTTCATCTACAAAGTCATGTAAAGAGAATGGGGTCTAAAGTATCTCAAATCATGTTATCCGACCACCAAGCCATTGAGTCCAAGGCGTTAGACGCCTAATATGGCAGTAACTTCACCCTATTGTATTTAGGAGGGGCACCGGCCGACGACATATGAAAACCGGACGATTTAAACCGTGAACGATTTGGTTGGCGCATTCTGTAGTTCTTAAAAATAGATATGTATTATAACTTTAGAAATACTTACACAATTACCCCTAATCAATAAAACTTTACATTCATGCAAATTTTCGGATTTTACACAAAGATTCTGAAATGTAAATAAAACAAGGTGTGTGTAACGTATTCACCCTTTTTATCTTACCGACTTTGGATGTTATTACAATCTTTACTTTCTAACTTTGCCGTGGTCGGGCAATAGTTAGGTAAATGGTATTTTACTAAGATTGTTGAAAATAGGTCTAGAAGGTTAATAAACATTCTCTTCAGAGTGTTATATCCTTAAAATTGTTTCTACTTTTGCTGTCACCATTCAGCCAGTGCCAAGTCAGTACAATCATACGCTATTTGCAGCGAAATTGTATTTTTTGCGTTCAATATTTTCCAGCTGTTGGCAATATCTCCGAACTCAGTCAGATATTACCAAAAGTCTTGCAATTTTCATCTATTTCGGAATAATTTGAATACGTATAAAGTGTAAATTGCGTTTTTTTTTTCTCGGAACGCGGTCAAATATTACTAAAAAGCCTTGCATTTTTCACCTATTTCGGTACAATTTGAATATTTAAAAAAATTATGTAAATAAAATGATAAAAAATAAAAGAAGAATTACCCATATATAATGTCTGTGAAACCAACAGTAAAGTATGTTTAGTTAGTTTTAATTGTTGGTTTTAGAGTCCATCGTTGCGAGCTCAGGAAAGTTTTTTATTTTTATCATAAACTAACCCAGGTGTCGTTGTCCAGCGTCGCCCGTTACGTTTGGTTAAATTCAGTATAGATTGAACTTGGGCCATTAGACATTTATTATCACGGAATTAAAACTATAAATTACCCACATTATGTCATATCTTATTGAAAATGGACTTCTGCAAACTAACGCCTGATTCCATCAAATATAGTATAAAATGTAAATTAATTCCTCACAAATTCTAACTTTCCAACTAAATTTATTTAAAAGCTCGCTCTCCATCACGCAGTGTCCCGGAGGTAAAATGCCAAAATTCACCCTCCACAATTATGCCTCCTCAGAACCTACTCTTTTCTCCGTGTTCTTTTCTGTTTTAATTTGTTCACTTCAACGCAATTAAAACGTTGATAAAATTACTCCCCTTAAATGAAGCAAACTTGATTAAAAAAGGTTTATAACACAATGTATTTACCCTGAAGTGTTTAACGTTTTTATCATGCATGAGCTTTTTTATGGCACTTTTTAATTGCATGAAAACTAATTTCATATTCCGAGGATAGAGTTTGCCACGCAGTGAACGTTGTCAAATTTGTTCGGAGCTAAGAGGGTTCAGTACATAACGCATGCCCCACATCCGTGTCCCGAATACAAATGGAATAAATCCAGAGAATCGTCTCAGCCCTGGCGGGTCCCTGGCTTACAAGTGATAGATATTGTGTTGCGTGTTCATACCCGAAAGTATTAAGAAGAATAATGCAATATTCTTGTTCATAGTTTCAAATAGGTAGGTACAGACATAATTTTGTTGTACATAAAAAAAATGAAAAAAGAATGATGATAAAAATTTCAAGTCTAGTCTGTGCTAGTTTGATAGAATTTGGTGAGTTTTTAAAAATTCTTATGAACATTATTTCAAACAAAGAGAACGACATATTTCAATACGCAGGTATACAATGCTTATCTATACCAATGGGTATCTATGCACCTTCTATCACAAATTCATCTACATGAGAGATGTGATCCTGATGTGCATACTTGGCCACCATTGGGAGTACATGCCGCATGACTTTATGTTTACGTAGGTATGTGACGTTACGCAGGATGTTACATAATATATTTGTACATGATAACGATATCTGCTCTGCAATACTGAGGTCACTGAAGTGTTTCATTTGATATTTTAAAAATGTGTTTTTTATTTTTATTTAAGTAACAAAATATGAGGATTTACTTCTATCTACTGACATTTAATAAGTTTTAAGCTTATAAATCTGTATGAAATGTGAAAAAAATGGCAGCTACAGCTGATAATAGATTAAATTGATTACCTACTTTAAAAACGTGACCGAAAATATAGGTTCAGTTGTCTTGTGATCACGATCAATGCAGCTTGATAGCAACATCGAGGTAAAAATTAAGATTATGGGTGATACCAAGACTAAGTTAAGATTTTTGAAGAAAACCAAGTTTTTCAATCAACTACATCTAAATGTTACTGTTAATGTTAGTTACTGTTAATGTTACTGTTAGTGCATCGTGCTTTTTCTCAAATAGTTTACGATACTAGGGCAGTTGATTTATGGTCGCTACGTTCTAGTATCATGAACCATCAGCATTCACCATAAAGTCGATGAAAAAACTGTAGAACAAGCTCGAAACCTAGGTTGAGATATTCTAATATTATATTACTTCACAAATGGATGTTTGATCCTTAAACTTGCAGGATTAGGAACAGTAATCCAATCTCTTTTTTTTTTTTTTTTTTTTTTTATTTAGGCAATCCAACAGCGTGTTACAACAAAAATAATAAACACAAATAGTCTTAAAACATGGCCAAAACAGGATTACACAAGTAGGTAGAAATTAACTAGTGTGTTTAACAGGCTTATTAGTCAAAATTAATTAGTAGAAATTTAAATTAACAGTGTGTGTGTGTGTGTGTGTGTGTGTGTGTGTGTGTGTGTGTGTGTGTGTGTGTGTGTGTGTGTGTGTGTGTGTGTGTGTGTGTGTGTGTGTGTGTGTGTGTGTGTGTGTGTGTGTGTGTGTGTGTGCGTGCGTGTGTGTGGGAGAGAAAATTTTGTAATATTATTATCATAATATAAGATCATACTCGTATAAAAGATTCATCGTCTTCAACGTGGATCGTGTCACATAGGTATTATATGGCGAACATCTGGACGCAACAAGAGTTCTATTAGATGATAGTCCGTTCCCTTCATGAATTTTGTTTTCCGGGTGGCGAATCCCCTAACCAAATACTTGATAATACGAATGAGCAAGCAGTTAAAAGAGGTTTATGGCACAAGGAAATTGAATACTAAGTATACACAAAGCGGACTGTTTTGTGAACGGCCATTTCTGAATGGAATCAATATACACATTATGCGGCACTGTTAAATTCGACGAACTAAACAATAGGGCAAAAGGTGGCACGGGCAATGTGGTTAGTGGATGAACAGAGTTTATGCATAGCTAATACCCGGAACACACCCGAAAGGGACGTGAGTCAAGAGGTCGGGCTCTTCAAAGAAGTAGTTACTAGGTCATAGGTGACGTAGAGATTATCCTGCTGTACCTGATTGTTGAAGTTATAGAATCATTGAAACCAACCAACCTGCAAGCCAACCTGGTCTTGGACTCTATGTAGGAGCCAAAATTGAGGTTAGATATGAGTGTAATACATAGTTTCTTTAAGGGCACTGATTGCTGAATCACGTGTCACGCTCATTCTTGTCACAACTCTTGTAGCAGCTTAAATTTGGCAATTTTAAGGTTTCATCAATTTTTACTGTAATAAATATACTTATTTGATTATCGTAAAAGACATTTTGGAAGTATTCTCAAGCAAAACTGTTTTTCGTCGCAAAAAATATGTCCATTCGCATGCAAACCAGAAAAAAAATACAGTAGTATAGGCAAGTGTTTAAAAAAATGACTTATCTAAAAAAAGTGTTTAAAAATGACTATATATGTAAGATATTTTACAGAAATGGTCCAGAACCTTGAAAACCATCGCAAATAATAACCTTAAAATTTTATTTTGTCTCGAAATGCTCAATATCTTGAGCGACAACTATCATATCGTAACCAAAAAAATGAAATTTAATCATCTAAAGAGATGTAAAAGTATTTATACTTAATGGTGTCCCTTTCTCTTAATTAAATAAAAACTACGAAATAACGTTAAACTAAAAGAAAATGCATCGCCATTTTCAATCTTAAATTTCTTTACATAAGGCTTATAGGTAATACCTAAAGATGGCTCTTCACAGGCCCCTATATGGAGAAAACATCCCCGTGACGTTTCTTGGTTTCGTTGACGTTGACGTTTCTTTTTCTACTATTCTATTTTCTGCGGCACTAATATTCTCTTGATAATTTTCTTGTGTCCAGGAAATAAAGAAAGAAGAATTTTCTTGTGTTCAACATGATTTAGTTTGAAATTATATAACAGCGAAAAAATTGTCTTCAGTCTTTTTTATATAGTTTGGAATGTTAAAATACCTACCAATAAAGATTCTCTACAAAACGAACTTTTCCAGTGCTAAAATGACGTGTTAACTGTAAATTCATTCGAATTTTGAGTGGATCGTTGTTGATACTAACAGCGCACTGCATATATTAAATGGACGTACTGATAACACGTGTTATTGATCGCATAATTCTCTTTGTATTGACCTAACGTCATTAAAATAAACGACTTGGCTGTATAAATTGGGTGAACTCGCTGTATATCGCCCAAACTTTTATCGCAGTAGATACTGTGCTTTACCTTTGTAATTCAACAGGCCAATACTGCCAGCATGCTATTTAATTACCAACTGTAACCTTTAGTCTACCTATAAGCCTAATACGACCAATAGATTGTTCAACCGTTGTAGATTAATATACATACTCGGTTGTATTAATAGCAGTGTATCTATCATAAACGTCAACACCATGATTTAAACCGATGCTTGAGGTGAGCATCGAAATCATTGATTTGAATTTTGACTTTGAGAATGAATGATAAAAAGTAACAGTCAAGACTAAACGTGTGAAGTTATACTTTTTTGTGAGTCTTATATATAGGAGATCCGCAGGAGAACAAAAGTTGCCGACATAGCTCGGAAAGTTAATAAGTTGAAATGGCAATGGGCAGGCCACATCGCTCGCAAAAGCGATAACCGATTGGGAAGAAAGGTTCTCGAGTGGCGACCAGGAACCAGGAAACGTAGTTTAGGCCGACCTCCCACTAGGTGGGCCGATGAACCTGTCAAAGCCGTGGGAAACCGTTGGAGGCAAAAGGCGAGTAGCCGGTCCAAGTGGCGTTCTATGGGGGAGGCCTATGTTCAGCAGTTGACGTCTTCTGGCTGATGAAGATGACCTATATTAATTTGGCTGTAATCTCTCCTGATTTAGATAAATTAACAATATGGTAGGTTTTAGAATTCTTGCTCAGGGGCTTGGCATAGTAAAGAGTAAGAAGTAAGTGGAAAAAAACCGTTGAAATATTGGTGAATAATGATAAAGCGAAAAACTAATGTATGGAAAAAATATACGCCATAGTCTCTCTGTCTACCCCAAAGGTACCAGACGTGATGATAAAAGTAGTTGTTGTATTTATCTGTAGTATTTATGTAGCCAGTTATATTAATCAAAAAGCCCATCAAACTTTACCTGAATTACCATCAAATAACTGCTATCTGGTACCTACTGTAGGTATGGTAACATTAACATTATTAACACCTGATAGAAAGCAAAGTTTTATCATCAAAATAAAATTAGCATACCTATTTTACTGTTTCGTTTTTCAATTTCGCAGTTATTAATAATTTGTGCGATTTACTACCTTGCCGTGGAAGGCGCACCGCTGTAAATCGAGCTCCACTCAGAGATACCAGCCCAATAAAATATCCAATCTATTGACAGAACCGCAATAACCACCTTCTAGGCCATTGGTATTTCAGTAAATCAAACAATGGTCGGAAACTGAATACAAACTCTGATTAACCCTCTTACCAATCCTCCAATTAGCGCCGGAGTAATTAATAAACTCCGAGCTTTACCAGTCGGTTCCGCTGCTTCGCACGAGGTTCATAAATATTCCAAGTGAAGTAAGAAGGTTCATGTTCCAGTTCCTCACGGGTTTGTGAATCCTCATGCAGGTATGGTAAGGTTAATAAAATATTTAGAGGAATTTGGTCGCGGGGTGATAATTTGGGCTCGAAGCCTAACGCGCGCCGTTTAATGGGATGTTAAGGATATTGATGTGTTATCGGAAGAGGCAGTAAAACCCACTTGCCGTCTGTGAGCAATACGTTTCTGTGTAACGCTATATAAATCTATCCGTGACGGAAGCAGAGCTACGCTCGTAACTTGACGGCGTTGTTTGACAAACTGCCCTGACTCGACGCGTAAATTATGACGATAAAATGGTTGTGTGTGTTTCTCCCAATTGTGAATACCCGTGTCAATAATAGGATGATGATGCGAAATCCTCGAATAAAAAACCATGTCGTCTGATTTAAATTTAATACACTAGTAGTGCAACAGCGAGAATGACTTATAAAAAGTGTCAATGTCCACCAGTGGTGGATAGTTACTCATTTTTGAAAAGAAGGCCATTTACCAATGGTTGCCAGCAACACAACTTTTTAAATTATAATTTACTTTATAATAAAATTTAAACCTTAAAAAATTATTTAAACTTTACTTTATAATTCCCGTTGTTAACAGTGGTGAAAAGTAACAAAACGTTTTCAAAAATGTGTAACTTTCCACCAGTGGTGGACAAGCAGGTGGGGGACTGATCGGGGTCGGACCGATGACGGGAATGATCGCAATCGTATCAATGTGAGCAATTCCTCACTTTAAATTTTTAATGGATGGAGATTTTAGAAACAAATAATTAAAAAAATCTATTTTTAAGTTCCATTTTTTTTCTATATTTCAAAAAGTTTTCTTCGTATTTATATATTATTTTACAACTACTTTCATTGCGATGGTAAAAGGTAAGGCGGTGAGTTTTCTTTTAATTGTCAATAGGTCTATAGCGTTTGACTAACTTTCGTATACTAAGTGTTACTAAGGGTCACTCCTTAGTGACCCTTAAAATAATAAAAAAATATGACAAATAATTAAAAAATACTATATGTAAATGTAATCTCTATACGTACAACATAAAGAGCATACAAAATGCCTATCATAAATGTATTGTGATTGTAAACATGGAATTCATAACAAACGGGTTGGTCATATCGTTATTTCTATCCTTTTTTAGGAGATCCAAAGCTATTTTCCATAATATATCTAGCCTAAACATAATAAAGCTCATTTTACGTGTCGTACGTGCGATACATCCGATCTGGCGCACGTAACGCTTCATATTGAACGTAGAATAGTTATGGCGCAGAGTGTTAGGTATATTTTACCTGGGAGAGAACACCTAACGAAAACGTGTATGCTGCAAAATATGCTGGAGAATCTACTTACTTCATGAAGCGAGAAAAAATGTATCGCTTAGATCGGTTTTTATTTTTAATTTATATAACCTACATCTTGTAAAGCAAAAAGCTTTAATAAAATTATGAAACATTTAAGGTAGAGGAACTTGAAGTACTAACAATCTGAAGCTCCTCTCTCTGCTCGAACCCAGCCGGTCTAAAGCCAGCATGAAATATAGCGAAAATTCTTAAGTGATTCAACTATCCAGCACCACCCGATCTATAATAAACACCACGTCTCCGCCAAGCGCGAACACCTCGTATTTCTTCATTCTAAGACGTCACTTACATCAGCATCATGGATTGAGGCTTTGTAATCGTCGCAGCTGATATGTTATGAAATACAAATACAACTGGTAGTGGGCTAGAACATTTAGACTATCTATTAATAGGCTTGTAGATTATCCAACTGTTTTTGTATACCTAGTTTACTTATATGTAGTATTTATGTAATCGCTAGTTTAGATCACTACTTAAATAGTTACATTATCTAATTTTACATCCAGATAATTAGTAGATAAGATAATAATAATAGATATAATAATAATAAATGATTATGTTCTGCCTTTGTTACATCTGACGACATTTTGTAATTTTCATATTGGTTCCGTGTTATTAACTACAGCGATAAATTGTGTCCGATACATTGCACGCGACACACCGACATGACGATGGCTTCACAACAATACAACGCAAGCCATAACGGTACACCGCGAGCCATAACTCCGACGTCGCACGCGTACTGCAATTCCACAATGGTGTTACCTCTTATAGGGTGGATACAGATTATCTGCTACACAACATGCAATGCAATATTTTAAATACATTTTAATGGGTTCGCGAACGCATTAAAAACAACTGTGCGCAAGCTACGTGTATTCGTATAATATTCGTACATATTTGTCGCGTTTTTATGCATGTTGTTTTGTAAATAGTCTGTACAAAGCCATATACAAAGCTCAGACGTGTATCAGAAACACCGAAGCTAATTATCACTGTAAGCAATTTGAGACTTAACTATGAGCACATCCTTATTTAGGAAACGACTATTACCTATTAAAAAAAATATAAAAATTCACTGATTTATATAACATAATTTCTGATACAGTATTTTTAAGCAATCGCAAACTTTGTCATAGGCCTGAATAAAGTGGTTTTTAATTAGTATTACACTAGTTCAAACTTGAATCGTTAATTCAAATTCAAATATTTATTTATTTATAACTATATAACAGAGATCAATTTTGTTAGTATACACGTCATATAAAACAAGTTTTAGACACAATAGAAAATAAAAAACAATTAAAATGGTAAAATTAACACAGCCCATAATGTAGAAATTAAGAAATTAATTATATTATATATATATGTGTGTTTGTTTAATTGAACAAGTAGAATTGCTTTTAAATAATTGGGAACCGACTTTGATGAAAATACCGCGTTATATGAAAATTAAACTCACATCTAAATTGTATGAAAGGACACCTAAAGGTAAACAATGGGAGTAAGATACTGCAAGCGTATAATCACTATCTTTCTCTATCACTATAAGTACCTTCCTAAACCGCGGTAAAACTCTATTAGCTATAATAAAGTGTTTATCCATCTCTACGCCAGTGTTTTGCAATCTACGCCGAAGCAACTGTTTACTAGTTCAGAAATAGGTTCCTCTTCCTATCTAGTTTATACACTAGTTTTTTTTCTGTTAGGGTTTAGTTTGCCCGCAATTCCACAGAATCCGCATTTGAAATCCCGGCTTAGCCGCAGTGGACGCAGGTGCGGCACTATGCCAACGAGGCTTTCCAATGCCCGCAACAAAAAAAGGTCTTTACGCAAATACTCCCTAATATGATTTTTGTACCTTTATTTGATTTCCCAAATGTCAATTCTATTATTTTTCAGGCAAAGCAAGGGTTTTCAAGGTCAACTGGCAACCTGCCGGTTAACTGAGATTATTGTTATTAGGTGTTTGATCGTTGTCTAGTACTAATCACCATATCCATGATCCAAGCCATCTCGAAAATATTTCGGTACTAATGAGCAATGAGCGAAGCTGGTCGTTTGCCTGATGGTAAGCATAATGCCTGTCAATAACTTTTGCAGTGCCACCCAGGCCTTTAAAACTCAAAGTTCTGCGTGGGACTGTGGTGTGTTATCCTGAGGCATAAAGTAGGTATTAGTCTCATATGCCCAGTAATTTTACAGATTATATTAAGTCCCTTTCTATACGTACATATGACGTATTAAGCTGCGCGTGCCCCAATTCACAAAACAGAGATTTTACACTGCCCAAGTATACTTCAAAGTCACGTGAGTTTAATGACATGAGCCAGGCAAGCTCATAAAACAAAATGAACCCTTTATCTAAATGTTTTGAGAAACAAGGGAGCATCGTCACGATTGAAGATATTATGCTCAAAGGGTTTCCCAGTTTTATGGTCTTATTTTCATGCTCCACATCCGATGAGTCAGTTTTACAGCAGGCCGCAGGTTATTCTGGACTCCTTAAAGTAAGTATACGAAGGGCTATGGCTGGGATATTTTAGTAAGATTCATGAAATGTACCTACTTACTTTAAGATGTAGGCCAGGGCTTTTTATATCCTTAGAAAGGAAGAAGTAACTATAATATGTTTCATTTTGGTCCTTTTAATATTATGTTTTTCGATACAGAGTTTTAACAGTACGTAATCACTGCAAACAATACCTACTTATAAGTCCTTGACGGTAGATTTACAACAATGAAGGTGGTACCAAGCAAGTAGCAAAAACTACAGAAATGTCCTACCACCATGCTTGCAACAAAATCTTGTCTTCTACAAAAAGCTTGGAATTAACAAAGCTAAACACTTACATAATTATTATTGTGGTACTTTACCTATAGAAAGCACTTAATAAAGCTGCAAAATTGTAGAAGGAACCCTGCTAAATATTTGTAAATTTTAATGCTCGTAAACCCTGGTCAATAAAACCGTAAAATTGTGAAAAAGAATAAAAAGAATACAAGTGTAAAATATGAATTGTAAATGGTAAATCTTATTGGATAGGGCCCTGATAATCATGTATTATCGCGTCGTACAGTGTTAAGTTTAAGAGTAATGAGACCCAGTACCGTTCATAGAACTACTGACACGTAAAACGGGTGTTATACCCGTCAGTAGTACTATGAAGTAGGTACAGATTAATGGACCACAAGTTATACGATAATAGCTCTTATGACTTCTCGTTTAAACACAACGATTCAGAGCTAAAATTTGAGTTTCATTTAGCAACATAGCGCTAATTTCCATAATTACTTCGTATTCAGTAGGAACCCGTAACTACCCTGGTTAAATCTGTAACATCTGGTTCACTAAGCTGGAACATCCCTTGATTTCGGAAACTGTAGCCATTAACATTATTTTAACTTTTTAATTCTAACAATCAAGATATTTTTAATGATTATATAACCTGAATCGCAGCTTTCGTAATCGTAAAATTATAGAAACTTATAATTTAATCATATATATCCGTTTGTTAACGAGCTAAATGAGTAGAGTTGAGATAATATAATGAGCTGATCACGTTTCTGGTCACGGCCTCGTAATCTGTCGGGCAGGTAAACGTTGGAGCCCTGGTAAGTCGGGGTTGGTGCATTTTAATTACATGACTAACTCATTATTACACTTTTAAAAGGTTTATCAAGCTTCTTTTGAGGATGGAAAAGTAGAGTATGCAAACTATCATCAGTCAGGTAGGCAGAGGTAAAACGCCACTTCACTTTGTTATTGCATACTTTATTTTATGTTATACTTTATTTCATACTCAAATGTCGTGAACTTTTACTTTTTAAAGCTGCATGAACTTATTCTTTTAAAGCCTTAAAAGAAAAAGTTTATACCCAAAAAAAAGGTTAAAAGTTTTTACTTTTTAAAGCTAAACTTTTCCTACCGATATACTACTGAATGTTGAGGTGAATATTCCAAGAGTAAAACTGTCAAAAGAACAACATTTTATCCAAATTGTGAGCTGTGTGGAACTATAGATGATGTACACCACTCCCTCATGGAAAATGACAGGAACAAAAATCAAAGAGAAGCATTGATACAATCCATCAATTTAAACGTATTGGATGTTGGGGATTTTACTCATATTTTAGCGGACCCAACGTGTGAAGCTGCAAAGCTGATCTACAGAATGTTGAGGGATTAAAGTAATTAAGAGATTAATACTGTTTAGGCTAAGATGGGACTGGCATGCCCTTGTATGGTAAAAGTCCCTAAATTAAATGAAGAAATAAAAAAAAAACAATATTTTATAATATTGCTTAGGTATATGAAAGTGGACTATCACCTCTCAGTACCGTGTATAGCCTCCCATCCACCCTTTCGTTGCCTAGTTTAAAAAAATAACAAAAGACATTCCAAAACACCTGCTATCAACCAATACTAAATCAAAACAAGAAAATTCACATCCAAAATTTAAACTCAGTTTTATGCAGCCATAAATTAGGCCGACCAAATATTTTAATAACCTCTCTGCATTGCGAACACGAACTGGAAATCATTGGCCCCAGCTAATCCTTAGTTTAGCTATCTAACGCTAGAGCCAACAAATTCTAAATTATAGGGTTATAGGTGGGGAAATTCCGTTTATTAATCTCATTTAAGCACGATTGCCGCTCCGCAATCGGCCGCTAGCGATTTCAGCGGATTTACGAAATTCAAATAGGATGGGTTCTGAATTCGTTAGCAATTTTTCTGTGCCATGTAACATAACACCTTCATTTAGGTGCGAAAATTGTTGTAAGGAACACTGAGTATATGTTTAAGAACTTATCAAAAGCCAAGCAAGTTCCAGGCGAATACGAAATTACCAGGCAGTTCAATTTACGCTGTAATTTGTTTGGAAATCAGAGTTCGCCTGCTGGAGGTGAAGTTGGAAGATAGACTTTGATTCATGTAAAGTTGCAGGTTCAATTTATGATTTAATCGCAACTATGCGTTAGGTACCTGTGGTACAAAATGGTACATTTCACCGATTTTACCGATATCCTTGTCGATCATGATTTATCTGTTATTTTATTTCAACTACTTTCAAACTACGTACGAAGCATGAAAATACGTTGGCATGAACTACCAAAAGCAAGTTTTGTATAACGAGTAGGATCCTACCTACTAGCAAATGCAAGGCATGTAAATATGTATAACAGTAATTTAACAATTTCATCTTTTCGCCTTTGATGATTTAATTTTATAAACGTGACCTGCCACTAGGATAACGTTTTTCTACGTGCTGTAGATCCGTGTTTACTATTATCTAATCTGTGGTGCCGTTGCCTACCTTCCCCGTGGTTCGTAACCCCGCGCCACGAAAGAATTTGACCGGTATACCTTTGACTTGCTTTTCCGCTACATAAGCACAAATACAGTAGGTAAGACTGCAATTTGGCCCGGCTTCTTTCATGTGGGGCGTTCACAACGGAATGAAGCTCCCTTTAGAAAGCTGAAACAATGCGTAATTATACTCTTTCTACATTTACTTCTTATATGTCGCCCACTTTGTTGTTATTTCGATGTTAACTTCAAACAAAAAGGTCAACGCTTCTTCTTATCTCGTCATCGAGATAAGAATGCCTAAGTCATCTTAGGCATTGTTTTCAATAAATGAGTAAGTTGATACCAACACATTTAACGGATTTTAATATCTTGGACGCTGCACCACCCTCCATATGTGTTGTCAAGGAGTTGCAATAAATTTCATCAACGTAAAATTATATTTATATTTATTTAATATTAGTCAAAAACATTTGAAAGGCTTTTATAATATTTGATTTCTCTTCATTTATTATTTTTTCCACTATTAATTCACAATGAATGAAGCTTTGAACGATTTCAATATACTGCATATTTTAATTTCTGTCATCTTAAACTTAGACCACGAATATGACGGATACTGTAAAGTGTTCGGAACGTAAAATATTCTCGACAGAAACATCAATCCCGTTGGTCAAAAAATACATTGCCATTTTACACAGTTCCAAACTTTAAAGTTAATAATGGGCTATGTATGCACTGTATTTGTTCTGTGTCTAATATGTCTCATTATTACAATATCTGAGTCCTGATAACTAAATTCGGGAGACTATAGTTTTGGTCTTTATGATAGTTGACCTTTAATTTATTGGTTGTAGATAAAGACAGCATTAATTTTAGTCTGTGATTGGAGTAAACAAACGTTACAGAGACCTGCCGTGAGAGTAATTCATTTTAACTTTCGTGTTATTCTCTATGAATAAAGCAATTTGAATTTGGATTATTATAACAAGCAAAGGCTAAATTGAAAACGCGTGTCCACCAGGCCGAGCCATCGAGCGCGTGTGTACGGGAACGGACGGCGCCGGCATGGTGTCAGCGGCGCGCGCGCTGCTCGCAGCTGTCACGCGAGTGCTGTTGCTGGCAGACATGGTGGTCGTTAGGCAGCTGCTGCTCGCAAAGGACAAGGTAAATCAATCCCGTATAGACTGTAAGTGGATGTAGGAATGAGCTCACGTAACCGCAAAACAAATCTGTCGGTGGATCCAACAATAGAGAGCCGGGTCCTAACAGTCTTAAGCTTTGAGTCCTTCGACCTCATCGATACTTAAGACGCCGAGAGTCAATCACAATATTATAGGCGTAGTGTGCTACAATTTTGACCATATCTTCACATAATATCATGTATAACAATAATCGCAACAGTAACAGAAACTACATAATTGTCTAGGTACCTCAACAATTCATGGCCATATTGTGCATATCTCAGTTGCAAGTCTCACGGCATAGTTGGCAACTTGTACCTGTTTTGGCGCCCATTGTACCTAAGAAACTACTTCAGTAGCTCTGCTTTCAAGTAACTTTGTCTTCTACAAGCCGTAGCATAGTTCTAAATGCGCTTACTTGGAAATGAATCCTGCAGGTGGCGCGCACGCTTGACCGGTTGGAGTCCGTGTCGAACTTCGCGGAGTTCGTGCGGGCATTCACTGAGTTTGGAGGAGGGATGGTGGAGCTAGCGAGACTGACGGCGGAGCGCCGCGCGGACCTGCGAGACGAGAGGCGGAGAGCGCAGGTCGCCGCCGCGAGAAACGTTCTCGAACGTTCCACTCTTATGCTACTCACATCCTCGAAGGTATTGTAACTTATTTCCCATCTCAATTCAATGGTTCAATCAATTTATCAGGGTTCGTTAGCGCCACACTCGATAATAGGGATGTTGACTAATCAATTCGTTTTCTCATGAGAACCAAATGTGTATATCGAGAAAACTGGAATTCGAACCTTAGAAACGTCGAAAATTAGAATCAAAGTCGGGCGTATCTACTGAGCGCTAAAACGCCCCATAAAAGTTGGACAGAACATATGACGTCACTTATTCTACGCGGGCCGTAAATCTGTACTAAAAACTTGCATTTTGTTGTCATACATTTTTTTTATTCATTAATATGTAAAGAATGTAATGGTATCAATTAAATTACTAATGGATGATAAAAAAATTGTTGAATGTGGGAAAATTTTCGATGCAGTATCTTTATGGAAATTATATATTTTATTTTAATTTATTGTGTAAATGTGATCTTAAAACTGTATAACGACAGAAATTATGTATTTTGTGTTTCATGCAACATCCCAATTATAATTTTAAATATATATAAATAACATTTTGCGACAAATTATTATTAATCGCGACATATTCATAAAAAGTATGTTAATAACTTACAAAACTCATCAGCTTTTCTTCAGATTTAAAGTAAAACACCTCACCCGACCCGAGGGAGCGGTATTAACACCGATGGATCGCAATAAATTTTCAATCGGAGTGTCCGATGAGTCCCGGCTCTCGTAAATTAGCACTTTCAGTGGCGCGGCCATACCTCCTATCAATTATGTAGGTACCGAGCCAATTCGGGACCACAATACGTTGTTTGTGACATCAGAGTTTATGGACGACACTTGCTCGTTTAACTTTACGGGGGATTCAAATTCAGACCAACTTTGGTTCTGACGATCGCTTATTGGGCAATTGCGGGGGTTATGCGTTGACAGGCGGTCTTAGTGAAAATATTAATGCCTATGGCAGCCCTCACAACTAATTCATGATTGATGGATAAGCATCAATCGCGGACCACGAGAAAAACATGGAAAAACCACGAGCCCTGCTTGACGCATATCGAGTATCGCATCGTCTATTGTGGTTGGGGCTTGATGGAAATCTAGTCCGAGCACGGCACCCGCTGCAACCTGCTTTTACGACCTCTATTCAAAAAAACAAAATTTCACAACCACTGCGTGCAGACGCCGCGGTAAATAAGCGGTGGTGCGCAAGTGATGTAGATATATACCGTAAAGCGGAGCAGTATCGTCGCTATGAGTCCAGGCAGGGCTTCGAGACAGCACTATCTGGCCATATTGGCGTTCTTGTCTATTTTGTGGTTTTTTTATGGTTTTGGATCAAGCCTCGCTTGCGCGTAATCCACGCTCGATGCAACAGCTTGGTTATTTTGACAGCATAAGCGTCTACTGTCTGCATACGGTTTGACATGTCAAATCTATTTAACTAAAACAATCTTGACTGAATGAAAATCGAGAAGATAGCTGTATAAAATAACAACATCGGAGTTCCTTATATGTTATATACTTCCTTATATAGCCGCAGGCTAGCAGAATTACTTTAAGTACAAAAGTTCACCCTAAGCTCATATAATGGCACTTTTACGACAAATTCGGTGGGATTTAAGAAATGAAACCATTAGAGTGCCCACGGCCTGTGGCGTAAACTTTCCAACGCTCGTTTTGTCCGAGCGTGGAGCGACCGCGTTTGCCAAAGTGAGCAAAAACTCGCGCCGTAATCTAGTTAATGGCTCATTCATTATGCCATGTACTGCGGTGTTTGTACACAATACGGCGCTGCATAGCTTAAATTTATCTTTTGTGAACTTTATTGTTATAGCAACTCTATGTCACGTGAACCGTTTGTGTGAAATAAAGTGGAGGCCATCAGATTCGTGAAGCGTGCATACATCAAAAGCCCCAAAATGTAACACGTGAACAATCGGCTTCCCGGCGACGCCACGACGCCTGCAATTTTTCAGCGTTTCCGGGCGAGCGTGCCACGACCAATTATTTCCGTTCTTTCGCATATGGCATGACATACTTTACAAGATTTTATTTTGAACATTATTTTCGTGTGGCGTCCAAATAAACATACAAACGTTTTCTTTACTAACTCCGGGTTGATGAGGTAAATGCTGTAGAGCGCTATGAAATTACATAAAATTATAAGGGTTGGGAGCATAACATTAAAATAAAGGTTGGAATAAATTCGTTTTTTTATGCTAATAATGTGAACATGGAAGAATATATTAGGCGCATCGCATGCGATAACGACTTGTAGTGCGTCTTGACGACTTCGGTACAATACATATCTTGTTTTATGCAAAGCATATTACCACTTTCGATTGTGACATCGTCACTGAACATCAAATTGTGTTATAATATAATAATAGTTAACAAATACTTAAATCGCATGATAAGTAACTAGTATTCGGTTGCCAAAACGAGTAATTTGGAACTACAAATCAACATATAGCCAGCAACTTTGTAAAAAAACCATAAAAACGTCAACAAATCAAAAGAAATGTTTACATTCCAGTTTATAGTAGTACGGACTGACTACGTCCGTCCGCGCGTCCGTGAGCCATCAAACTGTTCTATGCGGAATGTCGGGTTGCGGTCGACGGGGCGGCAAGCCGCTTGGACTTGTGGCAGCCGCAATTGCTTTTACCCTAAACCCTTTGTAGGGGACAGTTGGACAAACTCTGACATACAAGTTTTCACAATCCCATACGATATAGGAATAAAAGAGCTGCCAAATGTTTTGGCTGTTTGTTTCATAATAAGTTTTACCAACCGTTTATTTTCTCTCGATAGCAAAACAATATTGATTTTTGTCATGAATACTTTATTTCCAAAATAATACTACAGTTATACAGTTACATAATGCTTACAGCTAGGTATCATATGGATTTTAAAACCATGACTTAGGTATACCAATTTTAAATTAGAACTAAAGTGAACATTTAGTTTTAAATTAATACACATCGTTATGGCTAAAAAAGATTGGCGTTTGACCAGCTTTGGTACTGATTGGTGATACTCTGAAATCTCAAGCTTAGCCATCAATTTAGGATTCGGTAGGCGACCTCACTATCGCTTCAAAAAAAACATTGTACAAGTTCGCCAAAACATGTAAACATAACTCAAAACAGTACACAAAACCACTGAATTCCACTTTACTGCAAGGAAAACTGGTTTAATACGTGTCATCATCACTAAGCAACAAATCTGCTTTAGCTGAAACCAGGATTGTAAAAAACTATATAGGCTATAGAATAATGTCGAGCGCATCGTTGCTTGCCAACAATTTTTTGTATTAAAATTATATTTCTCAGTTTTCGCTGCGATCGTTACTCCGTCGTTTCGCTCTACTTAAGGCAATCTTAAAAGCCTGCTTGTAATTCCTGTTTCCTTGCAATAAATAAAGTTTTGACATCTTCTGACCGCAACTTTAGAACTACGCAAAATATTGGGTGCTCATTTTAAATGGAGCAGTAGTTGTAACTACAGGAAAAGGTACTTAAAAGCGGCCGTCCCTCGCTTTTATTAATATTAACTATAATGTACTCATAGCAAAAATACACAATGATTACGCAATGATTATGGAAACGAGTTAGGTATTTATAGTAAGTGAGAAAAATAACAATATTCACGGTATTTATGGCATTCTATTTTTTGTACTTAGAATAAAAAATCTACTTGACTATGTGATATACTTAGATCACATAGTTCGGTAGATAGCGAAGTAATAAAATAAATGAATTTACTTATAACTATATTTACTGAGATTAATAAAAAAATAGCTCCTTGAATTACTACTTAGAACAACTTTATCCAACAGACGTGTCTTCGGCACCCAGGCAGTGCTTCAGCGCGAGAGAACCGTGACACGGTGTTCTGCCAGATGCGGCGTGCCATGGACCTCATACACTACGTCGTGAGAGACGGACTGCCCGGACACGAGGAGCATGGACACGAGGTTTGACATCTAAAACATTTTGCGCTCATCATTTGCATCATCTTCATCGTTGTACCACGAAAGATGTTTTGCACGACAAAATAACTGGGTTCTACATAAAAAATAATTAAATTAAACTTGCCGCCTTGCGTGCCTTGCTTCACGTGTCGACGTGAGTAAGAGGTATTAAAAACCTCGTAGCAACGGCGTGGTAAAAGAGGTGCTACATACCTCGACGCATAAACATAAAATTTAATACTTGTCCTCTTTTGCACAACAATAGCCCTTTACGCCTATCGAATCCCTTTACATTTATTGTTTACGTTTAGGGACTTGTACTATTATCTATTCTGTGGTCTAGATAACATAGCAAAGATGAATCAAACATTGCCAGTCAAATTTTCGTACTAACAATATATTATATAATATGCTATGGGCAAACATATAAATGCTTAAACTAAGTACCCTACCGAGTAACCAACTTACCTTGTAAACAAATCAAATTCATTCATCAACACGCACTAAGAAAGTGGGCGCCTCGTATGTATGTTTACATTTATTATGTTAATAAATAAACACTCTAATCCTACGCAAGACAAACAGATCTCTGATCAAAGCAACCAACCTGGCGAATAATTTAAACTACATATACTTACAGAAAGAGAAGGTTTATAATATGTAGAGACCAAAACAGATCAACGTTTGAAGTTGTTTGTAAAATTTCGAACAAATAGGTGCGGTCGACAATTCCCGCAAAGAGCACCATCACCACATAACCATGGATAGTCTTCCTACAAAAAAATTAAATACACTCTAAACACGTGTCAAATGGATAAAATCCACGTTTAACTCTTAAACATGCCTTAGTTGCTTGTTTAAATTTTAACGACCACAAACCTTGATATAAGAAGTGTATCCGTTCGTTGTCTAACTCAAATCTGTTGAGACATTTCTAATAATTTTAGGCGTTTAGCTTTTGGACACTGTCTAGCCAAAGAAGTGTCTAAAAGTTGTTTTATGGTAAAACAGTACGTGCTTACAATGCGTCTAATCAAATTCTACCTTAATTCGGACTTTTAATCAACTGCACTGGTTTGCTCGTATCCAAAATGATTACCTATATTGTAATATCACGGTATATTTTTAATGTAGAGAAATGTTAATAATAAGTACCTAATACCTACCAACCAAAAATATCAATTTACGCATACGAAACTTAAGTGGAAGAATGCAATTCAGTCTCAGAAATCCCTATATACCAGTTTCCTCAAGCGGTGCCGACATCGCGTCGTCTAAACCCTGGTGTAGGGCTCTCGACGAACGCTAGTGGTGCTCCAGATCGAAAGAAAGCTATTGCTATATTTCTTATTTTTTCTTTTCCACACTCTCTTTACGGCTAGTTAATTATTTTATGCAGATACACCTATAATAACAACATAATTTTTTAATAGAAAAATGGTAGCAATATTTCGAATTTAGACACGCGTTGAATTCTTTTCAATTGCAAATCATATATCATCACAAATTAAAGATACGTACATCAATTCATGTAGCGTCTACTAGCAAAACGTTTGTAATAGATACAAAAGTGTGGAGAACCAGCTCATCTCTTCAGAGTCCCTAGTTATATTAATTCCAAGTATATTATCCTAGTTGCCCGAGGAAAACTGGATATTGCAGTTTTACAGATGGAGTATGCTTGATGTCTTGTGAGTGCCTTGGACAAACCACACATAGATGTAGTTTTTATATAATAGAAGTTATTGCAAGGGCGAGGAAAGATTTTCACTTTCGAGTTAAGTTCTTGAGTTTTTTTGTATTAAAAAACATAATACAAGGAGCAATTATGTAATTCTGAAACATTTGAATATGGTAACTTTAGTTAATTCTTCTTAATTGATCAATTGTAATCTTGCTACACGACTGCACAAAAAAGGAGTGTAATGTTTTTATTAGGGCTCATGTATGTATGAGTTTCTTTATTCCAACATAACTTTTAAATGACTCAACAGATTTGGATGTATGAGGTATCGTTGGAATCCTTACATCATCCCGAGTGACACTGACTATTATAGTGCAGTTGTGTTTTATTTTATGTAACTTTTGTTACTATATACATATTAACAAATGGCCCACAACTCACAGATACAAAGTAACTACTTCATTTTTTTTAAGTGTAGATCAAACCCTTACGCGCTTCTTATGTAAGTTAAGTCCAACCTATCAACTCTACGGGTGCAGTGTTATATTCTATTATAACTTGCTCTACAAATTACGTACAGAGCGGGCCACAGACTCCAGCTTAACCACATTGTTCACATTAAATTCACGCCATTATGTTTAAGATGAATGCAAATTGAACGTATTTACCTAAGCTCTGATAATAATAACAATGCAACACGAGTTCATACAATTACGCAGTGTACACAACCCCAGTCCGGGAATAGAAAGAGGTTCAAAATTTGCGCGAAAGAAAGCGAAAAGTACGTCATAAATTACGTTATAGCAATAAATCATATGAGCCCAAACTAGTGGAGTTTACTAATAGCCACTGAAGAGTTCCACTATCTACCACATGGATTCATCATCCAACCCTTGGCACAAGCTGCAATCTATTAGACCACTATTATTAGGTGCAATGATAGTAGGTAGATGTAGGTTGTCCAAAGCAGATCGAAGCAAATGTCGATAACTCCACTAGCTGGCCACTTAGAAAACTTTAAATCTCGAAGTTGGAAGAACGAACTTTGGGGAGGTTGAGTGCCAACATTTACCTTCGAGAAAGAGCCTATAACTACGTGACTACTAAAGTAAGTTGAAGCGACATCTAGGCACGTTCTCTAGCTGAAACACGATGAACTTCGACATGTAGGTAAGTCTAGTTACAGGGTTGGCACTATGCCATGTTAGATGGCAGCCAGGTTGGCGCCCTTACGACCTTGACTCGCTTATCTTAAGCCACCATCAGAAGGTTAGGGGTCAGAGATATTTTTGTTTATTTTGGCAACTTTTAATGAGACGTTCGACCTGCTAAACTTTTTCGTGCTATTCTTAAATCTTTATTTTTCTTAGATGAGCGTGTTTAACTTCCACTTATATTGTATTAGGATTAATCTATATCAGGAAGCAGTTGCTGAGTTATGTTCTCTCGTGTTAGTAGCTCGTGAAGCCTGCCATGCATTAATGTGAAACCATTACTGTGTTTCGGTTTGATGAGCAGAGTATCCAGTGAAATTACTGGTCTTATGAGACTTAATACCTAATGTCTCAGGGTAACGAGCGCACTGCAGTTCCGCGCAGTCCTTTGTGTTTCAAAGTTCTGAGTGGCACTGCACTTGTTATGGGCCGGCGTTATGCTTACCAACAGGAAAACGACCAGCTCGTCTCGTTAACATATAACATAAACATAAAGTATCATATCGAACTCGAGGCTAGTGGGTTTCTCTGGCAAGGCAGATAGCCAAGAATACAATACAACAAGCAAAACCTAATAGAGCTTCAATTCCGAAGAGTTTTATTACTTTCATACATCAAAATGTATTTCTAGTGGGTATTTATATATACTATTTCCTTGTTTACAAAGATTTGGAACGTTTTTTATTATTATATAAAATAAACGTTTTTTTCTTAAGCGTATTTAATTTACACACTTAGGGTAGTGGGAGGACTAACTTTTTTTTTTAATGTTATTTGGTAACGAGACGAGCTGGTCGTTTGCCTGATGGTAAGCATAACGCCGGCCCATAACATTTGTAACATAACATTTTGTTTCAAGTTTTTTTAAAAGGAAATAGAACAGACTTCAGGAATATAATAGGAAATAGATAGGTATAAGCTAGCGTCTGCCGCAGGCAAGATACAGATCATATGTCGTTATCTCGATGGGCAGACTCTACTGGAGACCGGATAACTACTTGGTATTATTACTTTCATAGTTGTCCTCCGTTTAGTACACACTGATGACAAAAATGATTGAGTTGTTATGGAATCTTTACTCAAGTATGATAAAATTTGTTCCTAAATAAAATGTACTAAACTAGAAACTAAGCTATAACTAAAAATGTGTTTCCTAAACTTTCATAACAAAAAATTTCATCTAATCTAATGAATTGCAATTACCTAAGCTCATAAAGGAACTCCATAGGTAAGTAGTACTGATATAATAGATTTTAGATGCTTGTTAAATATTCAGATAGTCTTTTCCTTTCCACCTCACTTTACCTTTACAAGTCGCCATATTTCTAACGGATTTACTGCATATTCTACTTGAAATTCTGTGCATAAACTGAGTTTTTCTTTTCTTGTAGTTGAAACCTTTCTCGGATAGTCATGAACAGGTATAAAATATACAACGGCAGGTAGCGAAGTGCCTCCATTTTATCTACAAAATGTATTTTAAACATGCACTAGAATACAGTACGCTTTGTTTTCAGAATATTTTTTTATAACTCCGCATTTGTAGTGTACGTTGCTTCCTCATGCATTACAATAGGGAACTTGAATTTAGTATTCATATGTAAGTGTTTGTGAGAACAGCAAAGTAAGGCGGCAGAGTTAGAGCGATGTCGCTTGCTGCCTTCTCTTCAACTCTGTTCAAATAAAACAACTCTTGAGTTTGAAACAAAGTGAAAGGTACAAGTTTGATGACTACACTTTTGATATAAGGATATACTTTGAAATATTGTTGTGAGGAAGCATTTGTAAAAGTGTCGAAGTTTTTAGGTTTGTAAGTAGCGTTATAGCAAGTAAATTCAGATAATTTTTGACAACTAACACAAGTTTTGCTATCGACACGCATCTTAATGCTACAACTATTAAGCTTTGCTAAGCTTAATGCAATGCTTACAAACATTGATAAATTGTATTTACACTTAAAGCACAAGTAATGTTATGAATATCGATACGCATAAGTAAAGATTAATATTGAGATTTCACGGCTTGCTGTACAAATATAAATACTTATTGACTAGCTTAGTAAGTAATTAGTCTGTACCAAAGGGTAAGTACGCTAAGTAGATTTAGGTAATTTCGGATGTCCTTTTATTTTCTTACTCTTCTTTAATTTTCTAATTTATTTATTTTCTTCTTAGGTGCTTAAAATATCTAACTAAATACTTAGGAAAACTGTATAGGTTTCTAATTAATCAAGTAAACAATGTAATTATAGAATATACATGTTTTACAATACAGTAGATTTTTTTTTTCAAACCCTGAAGCATTGTGTATGAGATACTGGATTGAATGAATACTTGATTCATGTCCCAATATTTCAACTAACGATCCTAAAATAAAGCACAATTTATTTGATGATATTTACAAGAACTTTTACATGGTCGAAACAGGCAGCGCAATGGGAAGCTGGTACGGCGTTAGGCGCGCTCCGAGGCCTGACGTCGCAAGTGCGGACGGCGAGGGCGCGGGGCGGCGCAGACGCGACCAGAAGACGGGCTCTAGCATCGACCTTACGGGCCCTGGTGGAGAGGACGCACGACTTTACGGATTCCGCGTACACGTCACATGAGCACCGGCAGCGGATACTAGCGCTGGCCGAGCGGATAGCGTACGAGCTGGAGCGGTTGGTAGCGGTCGCTGTGTCCTTGGTGAGTTGCCCGCAATCCGCCAGTCCATTGATCATGTTATCCACAATTTCAAAACGTATTTAATTACGATATTGAGTCTTTCAACAGTTTTCTTAAGGTCACCTGAGGATGGGTTGAATAAATGTCTCTGTAGTGAGAGGATTATTACTTAATACTCTCACCTTCAATAATTTTATGTATGTATGTGTAGACCAGAGGCCTTACTGGGAAACCACGCCACTATACCAAATAGATAGCCTCGGTCAACTGGTTAAGACGTGACATAATAATTTGGACTGCCTTGTGACATCAGTTTCGCAAATTTCTACAGTATAAAGATCTACAAATAACTTAAAGTATAAGCGCTTGAATTGTATTTTTATCAGGAGGAACAAGCTTCAACAACAAGCGGTGGCGCTGCTCTAGAGAGCGCGTGCACCGGCGCCACCACCGCCGCCAGCGAGCTCGAGCGAGCGCTGGTGGTGGCAGCGCGCGACCAGGCGCGGGACCTCGCACCGCTTGCAGACGAGGCCAAGCGACTGGCCGCCGACCTTTCGCACATAGGTAACCCACCTCGGATCGTAGGTAACCACCGCTCGATCGAGAGCCGAGCGATTGTGTACTGCTGTCGGGCTCACAGGCGCCAGTACATAACGCAGTAGCTCCTTCAACAGCCTGGATTATACACATCATGTTTCTGTGTTTTGTAACAAAAATCAGTTGTGGAAACAGCTATCCTGCACATGCTGAAATTTCTTGTTGTATTTTCTTTTGACTTACCTATGAGTTTAAATTGGAACCGATTCATATAATCCAGGCTTTACCAAGAATGCTATATTAGTTGTAAGCGACAGGATTGATTTCGAGTTGACTGTTCTACAGCTAGTTCCTGTGGTGAGAGAGAATCAGAGAGACTGCATCAAATAGCCAGCCGGCTTCACGAACAGTTAGACCATATAATCGAGGTACGTAATGAGCTTCACCCATGTCACCACGGAATGACAACTTGAAGATTAAAAGAAGCGGAAATTAATTTCAATGATGAGCAAAGTAAGCTCTTAAAACTTACACAATCTGGTGCTTCTTTTACGTTTTCAGGTATGCAAATTGCTCAGGCACATAGCCATGTCAGAGACGTTACAAGTGAGCGCAAAGTTCGCGGAGATAAACCTTAGGATATACGGTCCGCAAGTAGTGACGGCGGCGCGGACGCTGGCGGCGCACCCGGGCAGCGCGGCCGCGCGGGAGAACCTCGACGTGTTCGTGGACATGTGGGCGTGGCTGCTCGCGGACGCGGCGCGGCTGGCGCGCGAGCTGCTCGACCTCACGGACGACAGGCCCGACAAGCAGCAGTACAGCAGCTTGCCGCGGCCGGGAGTAAGTGCAACACGTTATACGAGTTCATGGGGTGGGTGCAGCTTCTGGTCGAACGCCGCTCCGTGCGGTTAGAATTTCTCAGTTTATAACAAACTAGCTTCCACCTGCGGCTTTGCTCGCCTAGTACGTATCTTTATAAATTGTAGTCTATGTGTTATTCTGATGTATGTAGCTATATTTTTTTAAGTCTTAGATACACTCACTATTTTTTACTAGTTACCTATATTTTTACACTAGGGAGCGCCCAAGTCTGAACGAATGGATGTTTGTTGACCATACAATTTTAAAATATAACAATAATCAAATACCTACTCAATTATCTTTCAGAAACATGGTACGACGAGTAAACCGCTAAAAGCGGTGCGACTGGACTCCGACGAGCAAGCGAAGATTGCCAAGTCGGGTCTGGAGATGAAGATGATGTCCTCTGAGATGGACGCCGAGACTGACAAATGGCAGGGTGCCGCCGCCGATGAGAACAACGATATTGTGAAGAGGTAAGACCGGACACTCTACCTACTCGCATATTTCACCCTTTTGCTAGGAGCATAAAGACCAAAAAGTAGAAATTGCAAAATTCACAAAATTGAATGAATTAATGACTGATATTAATCCTTGAAAAGTTATTATCGCCCAAACTAGGATAACCTGTGAGCTTTGTGATGAACCATTGTGTTATCGGATGTCAACTCTTCATAGCTTCGATCTATCTTTTCGTCCACAGTACCGCAGGAACCTGAAAGCAAAGGTTTTCAACCAGGGTCTGTTGCCATGACATAATGTCACTGAGATGTAGTCTCTTACTTCGGCCTCATTAGTAAGCCCAAAGTTGCGCAACGAGCTATAGACAGAGCTTGGCTCGGGGTTTCCCTGCGTGATAAAATCCTAGGTTAGTAGGTACTAACTTGATATAATCATAGAATAGGTGAAACATCCATGTTTTATGGTGCTGTGAAACTAGTCCTACCTACTTCAAGCAAAAAGTGTATTCCGAATAGTCTTATTATCTAAAACAATGTGTTTATAAACTAACATTTTATATTCCAGGGCAAAAAATATGTCTTCCATGGCCTTCGCTATGTATCAGTTCACGAAAGGTGAAGGCCGATTAAACACTACGCAAGACCTCTTCACACAAGCGGAATATTTCGCGGAAGAAGCGAATAGACTTTACAAAATAGTAAGACAGTTTTCATATCAGGTAAGAAATGTACATTCGTAGTCGCCCTTCATAGTACAATATCCTACTGCAATATTTCTCACCGTTGTCTTGCGTAAATACAAGGCAATTTAAAGGGACGAAGATTATAATATCACCAATCATACGTTTCTACTTTTGTAGCACAACTTCGTGGTTTGTTAAACAAAATCTTGCTGAAATTACCTACTCTTCGTAAATATATTATTATTATGTATTCTTCTTACTATATTATATTACTCTTACTATGTATCTATGCATGTACCTACTGCACATTTTTGTATGCTATAAGATAACGAGACGTTATGGTCGTTTGCCTGATGGTAAGCATAACGCCGGCCCATAACAATTGTAGTGCCACTCGGAACTTTGCGCTCGTTACCCTGAGACATTAGGTAATTAAGTCCTACCACCGCCTGGTTTCAACTAGTGTGTGTTGCCATTGATGACTTATGTCACTGAGACGTGGTCTCTTACTGTTGGTTTCGAGTGGCGACCAGTGACCACGAACGGAAGACATAGTCTAGGCCGGCCCCCCACTAGGTGGACCGATGACCTTGTCAAAACCGCGGGGAACCATTGGATGCAAGAGGCGAGTAGCCGATCCAAGTGGCGTTCTATGAGGGGCCTATGTTCAGCAGTGGACCGGACAGTTTTCCAGGCATGATAATGACCGCCTGGTAACAAATAATTTTGATTGCGCATATTTTCCATAATTTTGGTCTCATAAGACCAAATGTTCCCCTTTAAACTTCTTTATATTCGGTATACTCGATGGTGAAGTAATCCTGCAGTGATATCGTACTATAATACGAATGATATGCAAATCTATCCAGAAACTTCTATTTTAAGGTTCCCGCGGGGACGACGAAAAAAGAACTGCTAGCGCATTTAGATAAGGTTCCAACTTATGTGCAGCAGTTACAATTCACTGTCAAAGAGCCGACGGTGGGGCGTGCGGCCACCTTCAGCAAAGTGGATAACGTTATTCAGGAAACGAAGCACCTCATGAACGTCATTAGCAAAGTCGTCACTACATGCTTCGACTGCGCGAACAAGGTGACCATTCCACTTCTACTAAACTTTCTTTATACAATATTTACAAAATTTTTCAAGCAACACATCGCACATTTTTTGATAGTAAATTTTTAGGAAATATAAAGATTTTAGTGCATTGGAACGTAATGTTCCTTAGGTACCTTTGCCGTGGGAGGCGAGTGTGGGAGTGGTTAAAAGGCACCAGAGTGTTGCACCTGTTAAGTACTTTAAAGATTATATTTCATTCGTGATTGTTAGACTTTCGGGAGAGGGTGAAAACCGTGTGATCACAGTTATAAGACTTATTCTTGGTTCAGATATTTCAACATTTTACTTCACTAAAAGCATCGGACCGAAACAATTTGCACGGCCGAAGAAAACCAAGCAAGGATAAGTCTTCTTAGTTGATTAGAACTAGTTTGAAATAGTCATAGAAGAATTGAAATTATATCTAACTCCCGTTTTGGTTTTCAGTATATTTGTATATTTTATTTCTGTTTTTCCTTCCGCCTCACGCCGGGTCCACTCACTACCAGGGTCTTATACCGCTGGAGAAAGCGATAAACAAATCATCAGTGAATACAAGGGACGACTCGGTCTGTCTCTATGCACTACCATACGATACTTCCTGATATCCATGTATTTATGTGTGTACCTGTGTATGTAGTCGGTCTCAGCATGTACCGTATGCCACACTGAATATTTATTTGTGCTTTCAATTTTCATTACATCAATATGTTTGCTAAAATGACTTAATATGCTAAACGCTATAGTACTCGAGTCATCACAGGCTACGATTATATGATAATTGTACCGTGTATCTATTTATATAATATGAAAGAACATTTCCCCGTCTTCCTTTTAACATTGTTTTACTGCGTAGTCTTATTTGTGCTTTAGGTTATGGTCCCTTTTATGTTTATTTATTTGGTATTTTCAGTATTCCCTGTGTATGCCTGAGAGAGTCCCTATGTATTGGAAGCCTAATTTACAGAAAGCATCCACATACAAAAGTGAAAATAGTGTATTGAATGGTTGAAGTAGGTATACCTATGTGGATTCGAAATTGTGACTAACTCTCTTCCAATCAGTTTGTACTGTGTCCTATATATTAAAACTGACAAACTAACTAGTTACTACGGTGTTTATTGGTTTAGTGTAGTATTGTTTGATGGTGTAACATAATAGCTAATATTTGAATGTTGTTGATGTGTTGTTGCAATGATAATTTGTTTACTAGATTAGTATATGTGTGGTTTTCTTATCATTCATCTTAAAGTTTATAAAGTGTATTATTATAAACTTTTAATACCGCGAGTTATAATTATGTAATCTTGTTATAAAGTATCTTCTCTGCTTTTGTTTTAACAGTCTAACAAAGATTAAATGTAACTTCTCTTTCACATCCGCATCATGCTTTCCACAAACAAAAAACTGCATGGTGTTTTGTATTTGATTAAAAATAAAAAATCAAACGCCAGCCGCATAGATATCCGGCCGAAAACTGAGGGCCATTAAAAATTTAGTAAAAAGCCTAACAGTCTCAGTGCTAATCCGAATGGGTCTCATATAAAATGTGATAATTGTTAAATGAAACCCATTCCGATCAACAGTTTCTGAGACAATCAGGCAGATTGACAATAGCAGCCAGTAGTGAAGTCGTGAGTGTTCCAGCTTTGATGGAGCTAGATATCTGACGTGTGCTTGTATGATGCAGTACAAATTGGACTTCACCGGTCTTTCGGCGGGTATCGGCGGGGCTGTCGGGGGACGAGCGGGCGCGCGGGACGAAGACGTCGGCGGCGGGGGAATGGACGCCAAGCCGGGGGGGTCCAGCTCCGACACAGCCATGTGACAGTACGGCATGGGCCGGCGCGGCAAGGGCGACGCGCGCCGGACCAGGGTCAGCTTCCTCTTGTTTTAAAGACTTACGTCTTGAAACACTCGTCGCCTGATATCGGCGGGCGAGAACCGTTCCGTCTTGTGCATAAAGAAGGCGCGGAATACCATAATTAAGAGCCAGATTCGTACATCAGATATGAAAGCCTAAATCTATACTGTTAGGTCCAGAAATGAGACACACGGTTTGAATAATTGACACGTGTATTATCGCTCGTAGTTCAATGAGGACTGCCGTCCTTCGCCGCGTCTTCCCCTTGCGTAGCGCTGGGACGACTACGGCGTAGCACTGGCTTCATGACGTCATAGCGTAGCACCCAGCACCATACCATGCACTACCTTTATTCTTACACTACAAATAAATAAAATTGAAGTGACTGTACAAACAGACAAGCTGTTATTTTGATATTACAAAATATCAAAATAACAGCTTTTTACCAAATGCATATGAAAGTATAGGGTAAACGCTGGTAATGTCGTCAATGTCCCGATACTCGTCAGATTGTAAAAAAAGGCCAGTTACTTATTTCAAACAAGAGCTTAATAAAAGATTTTTATAGCAATATATTTAAAATAATATACTTCATAATTAAAATGGCACCATTTAGTTATATCTATAATGGTTCCGGAGAAATGAGCTATCAAAGTTAGCGATTTTGAAATTTGTGTTTTTTGGGAAGTTTAGTAACTGAAAGTGTAGTCCTACGCACCACTTTTGTTTTCAAGTTTCACAGGACCAGGAGGCCGGTTTGATAAGTGTGATATTTTAGTGAAACGCTAAAGTTAATTTTCTAACGATATAACCTATAAAATTGTGCTATTTTTATTATTAGTTTCTTATTTATGCGTATGACAGGTATTCGTACTTAAAATACCCTATCTGACCCAATACTCGTCAGTATTTATATTATTTTGACGGTAACTGGGACATGATTAACAAAATGCGCGTAATATCGTCATTGAGTATTTTTTGAACCTTATTGTGCAGTGATACGGTTTACGGTTTTATTATAAGGGGGCGGTGGCGGTCAGATAGATTTTTATTTGAGTAGGGTAAAACCGGGATAGATGCCGCACTTTTTGAAATACACTCCTAATTTCAAAAATATTAATTGATCATGAATAATCTCTATGAATATAGCTAGTTTAATCTTTTATATTACTTTATCACTTGTTTTTGTTGACCTAACAATTACAGATTTTTTAGAAATTAACTTATTGCAGACCATGTCTCTTGAGGATAGACGCCTATTTTTGAGGATAGATGCCCCACCATGAAAATGCTAAGAAGGATAGACGCCTGTATTATAGGATAGATGCCTAATCGAATAAAATAAGAAAAATCCATTGTTTTAAAAAAAAATTAATTGTAATCTTTAAAAGATAATTCTATTATGACACGCATAACCATAATAAACTTAAGAATTTGTCTAACAAAAATATTAAATTTTAAAATTTTCTATGGATTTTGATTTTTATAGTTTCCAAAGCGTCTTCTCGTTCATCTCTTTTAGTTTGCTTTACAGTTAAATCTTTAGTTGTCTTTCCTTTACTTTTATAGTCGTTTTTAGATGGATTTTCGTCATCTTCGCTGTTTGAACTGTACATAATTTGTCTTTTTCGTGAGATTCGACCCTTATTTACTCTTAAATCATTATCATTTTCTTTATCATAAAGATCAGTCCATTCGTTATCGTCTTTTTCACTAAAATAATATATTTTTAATTTCATATTTTTATCATTATTGTCTTTGATTCCTTTATTTGTTTTTTTAAGTTCTCCTTTTTGTTTGTAGTTTGAGTCTTGTTTCTCTTGTCTAACTTAGTTTTTATTTGTTTTATCATCCTTTCAGAAATCTTCTTTTCTTTCATATATTGTCCTAAAGATTTATGTTGTGTCACCGGACACAACATAAAAAAACATTAAGAATGTCATGTGTATGTGTATGATAGATGCCTCTAAGGGCACCTATACCTCAAAAAATCAGGGCAACTATCCTTTTTGAAAGGGATAGTTGCTCTTTTATTTCTTAAATAAACTAAAAACAAAAGAGCTATTATTTACACCTAGGTGTACACTTAATGAACCAGTGTATTGAAATAATAAAAAATATAACAGAATTTATTGCTAATTATAAAGTTATATCAAGGCAAATACTTACTTTTGAAAATTTTAAGCTTACGCGGCGTTTGCTGCGGAGATAATCACACGCACAAGCGACACACTTTCGCTCCGCAAGACAACCTGCAGGGACAAATGTGTGGGACGCCTGCGCTTCTTATTTAAATTATTAATTCTTAGTTGCGAGTTTGGGAAATTAGGTTTTTTGAACACGAGGCGTCTATCCCACTGCGGCATCTATCCCGGTTTTACCCTATATTAATTGAGGGTTCGCAAAACTATTACTTTTATTTTATTTAAAGATAATTACCTCTATAATCAAGTATGGAATTACGGTTACCGATAAGACCGCCTCTATTTTTTTTATATAAAATTATAGTTATAATAAGTACATACAATAAAAAGTTTTCGGTTTTTCTTTTTTGTATATTTTGTAGGGGCATGCGTTGCAGGTTGATATTTTGCAAACGAGGCAATACGCGCAATTTGGCGTTAGTCGTACCACCACCTTGCAACCGCGTGCCCGTACGGCAGCTCTTATTCGTATGTTTTTGTATGGTGTAGTTAAAGCAATATATGACGTAACTTCGTGCGTATGACTTTCCCTGCCCAGTAGACTGAGCAAAAATATAGGACACTTAGATCGACCACTAAAATTTACATGTACTTCCCTGACCCATCATTAGTATTTTATTAAGTAAAGTAATATTTAAAGTATAGTAATGAGTAATATCAAATTATTTTATAAAATATTATATATATCAAATTACTTTATAGCTAATGATGAAAATTACTGTTTTCCATATTTATTTTTAGGTTATTTAAGTAATACATATAATATTCAATATCATGGACGACTGCGCCGAGAGACTCGGCATAAGCTTCTGAAATGCGGGAGCACGGAAACATGTTGCAATATCGCCAAGCTTAGCCTCTCTGCTAAACGGAAGCACCACCCGAACGAGCATGAAACGTAAAACGTATAACGCGCTACCTGTGACGGAAATAGCAGACCACCAGTATCGATTAAGGTACCGCTTCATGACCCGCCTAACGCAAAAATCCTAGAACGCAAAAATGGCCTAAAGGCTTTTTTGTTCATCGAAGAAAAACAGGCATTACGGAAAAAGAAAGACAACGCCAGAGCCTTCATTTGGCATTCTGAAAATTTGGAAATTAATTTCCAAAGAAAATTTCCGAAGACAATTAGTGCGTGGTACTTTCCTAAAACGTGTTTCAGGAAATACGTGTTTTTGAAAATGCCTTACAAGTTTGTGAAAAAAAATGTTTGTTATTTAGAATCTCCATTACATGTCCAAGGATTATATGGAAGTGTTTTGTTGAAGTTTACATTTATGAGAACACTGTGAACGGCCAAAGTCAAGGAAAAATTTGTCCAAAAAAGCTGGTTTTTGAAGGCTTGTACTGAGTTGGAATCCCAAAATTTTACATTTTTGCTCCCACGGAATCCTAGATATAGAGCACATGATACCTATTTGCTCAAAACATCTAAAGAAAAATTTATTAGGACACTATAATTGCGTACGAGCGTTTGTATGGAAAGTACGGCATGTAGCAGCCTCTTATTGCGGTCAAGAAACGATGATCGCACTATTCGAATGGGGTGAGAAGACTCCTTTTGCTGAGGTATCTCTCAAAACTCGCTCTAACTCAAATCTCTCAAAGCTCTCAAAACTCGGAGAGGCCGAACCAAGCACCAACGACGACAACGACGGTCAACACACCCACAAAGTGAGACTACTCTCACTTTGTGGGTCTGTTGACCGTCTACACGCAATGACAGTCGAGTACGAAAAAGGCGAAGTCGCTGACCACATCGGCCGCATTAAAGCGTCCATAAATCATGAGGTGGACGTGTACGAGAACAGGAGGGAAGACCTAAGCTTTTGCGCTGAAAACATTTGGCAGAATTGTCTCTTCGTTGACGAGTCCAGAATTAGCACTCATACGGACAACCGACGTCTTCGTGTCTGGAGAAGACATGGGAACGCTGAAAGACAAAGCACTGCCACCGGAACCGTTCAACAAGGCGGGAAATCGGTATCCTTTTGGGGCGGTATAATGATTGGTGCTAGAACGACGTTGATCCCGTATCGTGGCTGGATGACTTGCAGCTTTGTACCAAACTATTGCTATTGATGGAATTATCTGGTCATTTAGAATAAACCATGGTCCTCGAGTCGTATTGGTTGACGATAATGCACCCAGCACATCGAGCTCAACGAATCAACGCTGCTCTGCGTGAATACGACATTACCAGGTTAGACTGGCCTGCCGGCTCGCCTGACTTAAACCCGATAGAACACGCGTGGGATGCTGTCAAGCGAGCTGTTTGGAACCGTCAGCCACCTCCCCAGACAGTGCCAGAGATCAGGGAAGCCGTTATTCAAGAATGGGACAGGTTACCGCAAGAAATGCTGAATAACTTAATTCTCAGCATGCCAAGAAGGATTGCCGCATGTGTTCGAGCCAGGGGAGGAGTTATCTTATAGTAAATAAAAACAATTTAATAATATTTAGTTAAATCCTCTTTTTCTTTCAATTATTTAGTAGTCAAAATTGCACTAGGACTTTTAAATTCAATTTTAGTTACTAAAAAATATTTTTTTTTATTTCAACAAGTGTATCTTTTTTTAAAAAGATGTTACGTAAGCAACATTCTTTTACAAAAGTATAATTAAAAAAAAAACACCTTTTGCTAGTGATCTCAAACTTTATTTGATGTGTGTATGTAAATCGGATTACAATGCAATATAATTATATCACCTAGTTGGACTGATAACAGAGCTGGAAGGTAGTAACGTATAGTATAGTAACGTTGTAACGTAATGACATAACCCCATTGAGTATTTACAAGAATCAAACGAACCATAAACGATATTTAGGATGTCGATGATGGAGCCGGAAGGTGGCTACGAGTCTACAGAACCCATTACGTATTTTACAAAAAGCTTTTCTGGAATAATATATTTGAATATTTATTTATATTTTTTCACAAAAAACTTGTTAATACAAAAACAGCTTGATTAAATTGGTTTCATTTGGTGCAATAAATAATATTCTTTAATCTTTTTGTCCCAGGCATTTGACGCGTTTGCTTATTCTGGGTATATTTTTGCCCTATATTTTTAATTTGAGGGTTATATCGCCAAAAAACAATTTAATAATGAACCTTAATACCAAGGTTACAGAGTTCAAAATAGTGGTAAAAATTGACGAGTTCTGGGACAATTTGACGAAAATTAGGACCAATCTGACGGATACTGGTACAATTCACTTATTTTTCAGTTTTTCAATTATTTTAATAACTTGTGGTTTTTTTATCGTACTAAAAATATATTTACTGAAAAGAGTTATAAATAAGTAATCACGTCAAAAAATTTGATATTTCTAAGTTAACAAACAGAGACGAGGCAAAGCTGCAAAGACAGCTAAATTCAGAAACTGACGAGTAATGGGACGTTTACCCTATAAGGCACCTATAACAAAACAACCATTTTTAAAATTTTTGTTTGTGTCTGTTTGTTCCGGAGGCTTGTTTTGACGGGACTTTCATTGGCAGACAGCTGATGTTATAAGGAGTAACTTAGGTTACATTTATTTTAGAAAAAGAATTAGAATACCGTGCAAAAACATAAAAACCATGAAATCGAATATCTCCGAGCGGGTAAAACCGGGGGCAGCAGCTAGTTACAAATAAAGTCTGCTTAAGCAGAGGTACTATGTATCGGACAATAAACTTAGATAGTACAAAAGAGAAAAAGGGCAAAAAGTAGTAGGTACCTACATGATAGATAACGGACTGAAGACAACGAATTTCCTCGCCGGCTCCATGCACACTCGGTTCGATGCTTGCCTAGGGGATCACATGCATCTGCGGCTACTCTACCGACTTGCAAAAGCGTAGGTGCTGATGCATGTGATACTATAACACCGATGACAAATGCTGCCAATCTCTTAATAATTCGTATGAGATCGTATTCAACGGTTATTAAACTGATTGCAGCAAGTTAAATTAAATTTAAGATGGACAGTACGATATACAAAGTGAGTTCAGATAGAACACTTGCGACACACAAAGCGTCTTTAGCTCTTACAAGTTTTTAATGCTAGGTAGCATTCGGCGGACGCGACGCATTGGCTGTGGATAGACAAAAAAATGTTATTATAATATTGTGTAATTTAAAACACTTGTTACTATTATATTAAACACCACGAAGCCACACTTCTTCCTCATAGTGAACTATATAATTATATTTTAGACTCATACACAACAGTTGTTCAATCGTTACGAATATTGCCTCGAATAGAATTTGTGATCAATAAATTAAGAGTGAAAATCGTACAATAAATACTTATTACACTTTCATAATGTTACACATTGTTACATATTTAATAGGTAAACAACAACACAGAGAAACCTATTTTTTTAAGTTTCCCTTTCTTAAGCCTTCTAGTTATAAGTACCTTTAATGACCCTATTTTATAGTCTATTGCCTACTATTTCTATCGATCCTGTTCTATAGTTTACACCTAAGCATTTGTTTCTACTGCGCACCCTATGGCACTTTCCGTGGTCCTGTTGCACTTTATTTTATTGCACGTTTCGCTTTACACTTTGTTTTCGCATCGATGGCGATCGTTTGTAATCCTACATGCTACATCACCGCAACGAAACACTTTAGCATTCGATGTTACCGCTATACTAGTCGTTTCTATTCAACAATTTTCTGTACATACATTAGCCTACTCATACACTAACAAAAAACGCGCGACGAGTGCATTGCATGATTGTGGAAAGGAAAGAAACCTTAGATGTGTGTTGCATGTGTGTTACGTGGTTACATGATTGTCGTACGTCATCTTTCCGACGCGAGATGTTTATCGTTAAGATGAGGGAAATTGACCTTGGTGGATGCGAATGCAGCTCCCAGTCGCCCGTAGCGCAGTGTTATATAGACCGGCAATATGATGACACTTCGACACAGACTGGTCGAGCTTTCTGTGTGTAAACCATAGGTGTAACCACAACTTGTTAGACAACTAATAAAAAATGAATGAGAGTATTGATAGATACAAACGGTGGTCATGACCGGCTAAAATGAATAACAAGTACATACATACGATTTATTCGTACAGATTGGCACATTGAAATCAAAATTATTGCAACCATCGTATTGAAAGCCGTATAGGTAATCGGCTAAATTTGACTAGATGTCAAGGAGCCTTTACCTTAAATAATAATTGTTCAGTGAATGAGTGAACCCTGAACATAGTTAATTGGTTACATCTATACAACACATGCATGTGTATGTATGGCTGCTGGCTGAGTGTGAGCAATCATCGCCCGGCATGTCTGCGTATCACTGATAAAGTTATACATATTCAAGCGGCAATAACTTACAACATATCATAACTGTAGGTTATCGACTGCCACACGACCAAGTCGTTATTAGTATTAAGGAAAGCTTCATTCAACGTGCCTAAGTATATACAAATGAGTTTTATATGAAGTAATATATCAAAGAAGTTATTTTTGTATAGTTAAACCCCAAGTAACATCTGAGAATGAAAACATACATAGATAAAATGCTAGTCCTGTAAAGCTTGTAAAGTTTCAATGGCATAGGATGTTTCGCAGCCTTCCATAGCGACGAAATGTGAAATTGGCGCTGTATTTGCTAGATTTAGAGCTAAGCACAAGCAGGCACGTGAAAGACGTGACGGCTAGGCGATCTTATATCAACTCAACTGTTTAGCATAAAGCTTTATATAATTATCATTGTCATGTACAAATTTGCATACGGAATGTACCATGACCCGTTTCTTCGTAGAAGCACCTAGTCAATTAAGCCGACGATTGCAATATGACACTTTTGCTTCCGCCACGCTATTTCTCGCCAGTGGAACGATGCCTGCCGTCTGCGCTCGATCTCTCTAACATCGGTCTATATAACACTTCGCTTATCTAACATACTCTAGCATTTACCTACTCTTCGAACATTGGCTTTGGTTCTATAAGTAGATATAATCAAATTGTTACTATTTACCTAATCTTTAATCTTATCGCCTTCATAGTTAATTTTAATAATGTATTTCCTCGGATTATCTATCGTAAGTCGATTTCAATTGTAATTAGAGATATGTACTAGAATAGCTACGATTTAATAATTATGATTAATGTAAAGAGCTTCGTAAAGCTTTATAATGAAGAGTTGTGAATCGAACTTGTGGCCACTTAACATTAGATTCAATGATTAGAATAAATCTGCTTTGACTGTTTTTGATATCAAATAATTATTGTAAGACGTTTCACTTATTGCAATTAATTCGGAAATTGTTATTTTCAACTACTAGTAACTATGACCAGCTAGCTATTGAAGTTAAAATACGTATGGACTTTGAAGTCATTCTTCATATTAAACTATTTTTAATAATGTTCATTAGTATAAAACTACAAAATTATCAATGATAAAGCTTGACGCCATTAAATAATTAAAAATAAATCTTTGCCTATAACAACAAAACCAATTAACTATTGAAGACTTAGAAAACGAAGTACAACATAAAAATTTCAAAAAATAATTCAATCAAATAATACCTATAATATTATTAGATTGTGCCAAAAAATTGGTACATTATATCTTATGACGTTAAACTGCAATAGAAAACATTACTTATACAATACATATAACAATATTTAGCAATGTAAGGTTAATATTTGAACACTTTAAATAAAGCTTAGTCTACATTACATTATTCAGAAAAGTATTAAAATATATAACTTCCTATGACTTCGAGTAGATAGGTAAACTTAAATACTTACTACAATTGCACACTTGCGCGGCCTCAATCAATAAAGGCACTAACGGTAATTTATTATAATTAGCTATTAATAATGAACTCAATCTTATATTTCTTTTCGATATCAAACTACGTAATGAATAATGTTAATGTATACTAGAGCAAAGATGAAGTAAGAACTTAGATTATGTATAACAATAGCTGAGCCATTGTGCCTACCGCGTATAGGTACTACCTATATCGAATTGCCTAAATATATAAAGCAGAAACAAAAATCATCCACGCGTATTCCGTTGTAAAAGTTCTACAATAATTGGTAACATCGGTTAGTGTAAACGTAGTTTTTAGAGATACAGTGATTTGTGATATTACAACTTATTGAGATTTTATCATCGTCCTTTGTTTTCAACGTTTTTAGTGTAATAATAATTAACTTTAGATTGACACAAATGAACACCAATAATAGTAACATTAATATTATAGCTAGTTTTAGAGATGCATAGTTTGAGAAATGGTATGGAAAAGGGTGTCGGATGTGAATGTGTCAGAGGGATGTTTTTCAAAACTGATTGTAAAGGGGAATACATGTCTATTATAGTTCAAAAAACATAGTATATAATGGTACTAAACTGAAATTACGTACCTACAGCCTACGCGACCGTCTAAAAAATAAAATATTTTACAGAATTGATTTTTACTCCTGTTACAATCTATATAGACGAAATGACGAATTGCAATGAATAAATAGTTACTTACTAACCTACATCGTCTTTCTTGTCAGAATTATTACGAACTGAAATTTTTATCTAAGTTCTTTTGTTTAGTATGAGAATCGCCGCAAGTTTTTATAAATCAAAATAAATTCAGTTATTTTAATTTTATTCGACAATTTACAATGTTCAACATAACTAGCGGTTACACGACGGGGTTACACCACTTGGAGGGATAATTAAATTTAAACAAGTAATTATAGGAGTCAATTTTCCAAACTGTTTTATGATGAACTTCCACCAGGCACGTCTCACGCGAAAGCCGTCTCCTACCTCATTGTTTTGTTTTGATTCTTAGGTTGAATGAAAGAAAAACTGAGCTTTACAGATAAAAATCAATGTTTTCGATAAGCGTTATTCGTACGAGCACATTTTTAGTTCAAAAAAGTGTTGGACTTAGTGCACCTATAAAATAAATGCAGTTAATAATAAATATTCTAATAATATCAACGGATTGCCTACATTAACTTCTAGTTTTGTGCCCTCCTGTATTATTGGTAATTTTAGCGAAAAAAAAATTTATTTTGTTTTCTTGGCTGGTTCTGGAATGGTTCTATTTAATAAGGTGTTTAATAACTCTGTAAAACTGTAAACAACTGTAATAAATGTAAAAAAGTAAACTTTAAAACTGTTTTCAGAAAAAGTAAATGTATTTAACTCAATTGTATTTTTTTATAATTATTTATAACATACAGCCTAACTGCAGTGGGACACCTTAATTTTTTTACATTAACTAAGGAACTTCCTTATATTTACAACAATTAAAATCTATATTAAAAATTTATAATTCGCGTTTTTAATAATTTGTATAACTACATTTGCCCAATCACTATTAAGTTAATGGAATTATTATTTTAACATCTAAACTTATTTGCCTTGATTTATGTCTGTACAAGCTCCTAAGGTTAAGTCATACAGACTTGCGCGGTTGATAGAAATAATCGGATAAATGAACCAATTGATGTAATTCTATAATTATTAAAATAGATACAATACGTAGTCTAATAACAAAACCTACGTGTGGTGCAAAGTACCATATCGTATTATGATTACATATTAAATATATGTTATGGTTCTCTAAATGTAATGATATTGATACAAACCCTGAAGGAGTAAAACCCCGATAAGAAATAGTGTTGTAAATAAATAATTTGAATAAAATTTATTCAGATGTTTTAGTATCTATATAAATCGATATAATGTTACTTTGTGTAAAGTTTGTATCGTCGAGAAATGTTGTGATTGTTACCATATTATATTTAAAGTTGCATTTTCATTAAAATAAATAGGTAGAAGTATATTTTCCATAGCGCTGCCAAAGATATTAAGATTATCTAGATGTAGTAATGTTGTTTACATACAGTATATTTTGAGGTTGCTCGTGAGTTTATTGGTTATATTGTGGGCGGAGAATGTAACACTGTATATGTGATCAAGCGTCACCAAATAAAAAGCAAAACAAACCATTATGATATTTCATTTGCTTTCCTACTTTATTTACTAACATTTCAAGGAACTTAGGTGGTCGCAAACTGAGTTTCCGAGAATACTTCAATCACTAAAAATGAAACAAGCATTTCCTATATATTACGTATTTATTTATATTCAAAGGTACAATATATTACATCGCCTCAACTCCAGTCCTCTCCCAACATACATCACATGTCCATAGATATGACTAAGCAAAAGATCGGTATGGTAAAGTGGGCCGAGACCCTACACAAAATACAAAAATTAATCATAATCTTATCTAAATACCTAAACAAATTGCGGAAGTCAATACTGTAGTTTATGAAATAATACAAATTTCCATGGCGTGTGCTGGTTAAACAAGAATTATGCATATCATAATTTACTTGACGCTACTTTAAACTTTATAATATATATTTTGTTGATATCGTCGTAATAACTAAATATTTACATAAATCAATATAACTCAAGTAAATGTAACTAGGAGTACACTTTAAATAAATATCGCTACAATAAACAGAATCTCGAAAATTACAAGTTCAATACACAGTGTAATAATGTAGAGTCGATTCGATATTTCTATACCTTCATTGCAAGTTGAGAGATCCCATACTCTATACCCTTATCATAAGAAAACTTTATCAACTAGCTAGGGCTAGACTTCTATTTCACAACTGAACTATGAGCATAGTTTAATATCACTAAGCGATATACCGATGTATATTATAACAAACGCCGTGCTGTTCCACACCTCAACCAGTTACTCAGATGCACCGAATCAAGCCAAAACTATTGGTATAACATTAATGATACCTATACTTTAAAAAAATATCATTTACCTAGTTCACTTCAAAATTTAGAATAGTGTTGTTTCTAATGCGTTATTATTGGATCACTACAATAATCTCTCTCACTCTCTACTTATACATATAACAGAAAATAAAACGCCTCGTGAATGGTTACTTGCTACAATTTATTGATTCGGCAATGCTATATTTATCAATAAATATTTCATATCAGTAAAATATTCGTTCAGATTTGAGCAGAACAAGTAACGTCACTATTACTAGCTCGATGTATTATATCCTGCTCAGAATAAATCCTTAATTACGATCGAGTAGACATTAACCTCGATATAAGCAGATAATTATAATTATAAGCTATTTGGCAACTTTACGGACGTAAACGTCTAAACACAAGCTGTAAAATTGTTTGTGCTATAATTAGTACTGAACAGTCACATTTATCGTTTTCAGGAGGTATTTCATTCGTAAAATAAATGTAATAAACACCGTACATAGAGTACAAAAAACTTGTTAAAACAAAATGTGATACAAAAATTAGGCCTCACTTATAAAATATAAATGCCTTGTCATGGAAAAATCTTATAAATAAATAGGTAAGTAAAATTGTAGTGAGACGCAAATAATTTTGAACGGTTCCTATATTGACCATGTTCGGTGTAGTCTTTAAATAATCGTTGTTCCATTATGCTATCGTTATAACTATCTATTTAAAAATAAGAGCGTCGATAACGGACGAACGTCTTTATATAACTATCCCGGTTGCAACACTCTTAAAAGACCAATCTGTAAATTACAGAAAATCGTAAAAATATAATAAAAAATCACATTTCAAACTTGAAGAAAAAGAAGCGGAAAACTTAGAACTAAACATAAATAAAATATTAATATACAACCCCTATAATAAAGGCCAAATTTTATAATGACTTCGTCAACATACGACTTTCAACTTTGTGTAAGCCTTACAGACACCATACAATACAGCAGTTCTTCAGTCAGTCTGTATATTATGCTCAAGAACGCATCAATGCAGATGCATTACAATGTATAGGCCAATTTTAATGTTATTAAAGGGGCTTCGATATGTTTATTTACAGGAAAAAGAGACCTGAGCCACGAAGAGGTTAATTACAAAACAAAATTTGTGAAACACAAATATAGAACTTTGAACACACAGTGACTTGCCGTACAGAAGACACAAAAGCTTAATTATTAGATGACAATCGAAGACAAGTCGACTTTAGTTAGTAACAGAAATTTCGACTTGTTTTTTCTAAAATGTCTAGTAACAAGTCCACTCGCCTTCGATTGTAATAAGACATACACATTGATACTAAGACAATGGCACTTCGACCCCAGATTAGGTGAAGAAATTGATAGTCTATACTAGAAATTTCGTTGGCAAATCTATGCCAGTTTGAGGTAAATCGTTCCCAAATTCGAAACCTACGTTTCTCATCCCAAACACTATTATGTACAGACCTATAATTTTGTCAAAGCTAATCCTCTTTATTATCAAAACATTACGAGTAAAAAGTACGAATAAACGTTAGCAAACGTTACAATAGTCAACAGGTACCTTAAATAAAGATCGATTAAAATTCGTTAGACCACATTGTTAAAGTACCGTTATGAGACTACGTACGGTAAGAATAAGAACTGTCGTTTAAAATGCAAATCATCGACCGAAGCTATTTAATATTCATATCGATTCGTTTGCCAAGTACGCCAAGGTTTAATTTTCTACGTCGAGTGAAATATTGAATGCAACTACCGAAGTGTACAGGAATCGAACCCTATTTTGTACTCGTTTAGTTTTTTTTTAGGTCGACTGTTTAAGTCTGTCGCGATTCGTCGATCGATGATCCGTCACGGTGACGCGCCGCGGGTTAGTCACGCGCAACAACGGTGGGTGCGAGGCCGACGAGAATGTCCGTGAGATTAGAACAAACCTTTCTTTTTCTTGTCCTTTTTCTCCTTGCCGTCGACGAACCTGGAAGCGAGATAAGAAAAGTTTAAAATTTTTGTGTGCTGATTTACGTAGTGTCTGTAAACACATTCTTTACCAGTCTAAAATCGCAACATCTGCAGAATTTAATTTTTATAGCGAGCAAGGGTTCGATTCCCAACGAGCAACGAAACGAGCATTCTCTTTGTCTGAAGGTATGGCCAAGCGGGAAAATAACGGTGAAAGACACATTGTGAGTATTGTGACATCTACCAAGCCGCATTGGGCCCGTGTGATGAATTAAAGACCCATACTATCAGAACGCTCAAGGAGATTTGGTAAAAAAGTAACAAACCCTAAAGATAAGTAGGGAAGTTACGCGATAGGGCCGCTGCAAGGAATTATTAACACTCTCCGAAGTGTAGGTGTAATAGAGTGCGTGTGTACTGACTCTTTGCTGTTGGCCTCGAGCGAGCGGCGGCGCAGGTCGTCGAGCGACAGGCCGGTCTCGCGCTCCCAGGCGGCGCGCTCGGCCTGCACGGCGCGCTGGCGCTCCTCCAGCTCGATATAATAGAACTAGAGTGCGTGTGTACTGACTCTTTGCTGTTGGCCTCGAGCGAGCGGCGGCGCAGGTCGTCGAGCGACAGGCCGGTCTCGCGCTCCCAGGCGGCGCGCTCGGCCTGCACGGCGCGCTGGCGCTCCTCCAGCTCGATATAATAGAACTAGAGTGCGTGTGTACTGACTCTTTGCTGTTGGCCTCGAGCGAGCGGCGGCGCAGGTCGTCGAGCGACAGGCCGGTCTCGCGCTCCCAGGCGGCGCGCTCGGCCTGCACGGCGCGCTGGCGCTCCTCCAGCTCGATATAATAGAACTAGAGTGCGTGTGTACTGACTCTTTGCTGTTGGCCTCGAGCGAGCGGCGGCGCAGGTCGTCGAGCGACAGGCCGGTCTCGCGCTCCCAGGCGGCGCGCTCGGCCTGCACGGCGCGCTGGCGCTCCTCCAGCTCGCGGCACTGCGCCTCCAGCGCGCGCCGCGTGGCCTCGTGCCGGCGCACCAGCTCCGCCTCCGACTCCTTCAGCTTGGCGCGCTTCTCGCGGACCTTCATCTCGAACACCTGCGAACGGACGATTCGTTTTTGTTTTTGCGTAAATGTATATCGATACGTACACAGATAAAATATTAATTTTTTTTATGTTATTTGGTAACGAGACGAGCTGGTCGTTTGCCTGATGGTAAGCCCAGTAATTTCATTGGATACTCTGCTCATCAAACCGGAATACAGTAATGCTTGCACACTACTGCTTGGCGGCAGACTTCACGAGCAAAGCGGTGGTAACAACCCAGCGGACACTCGCAGAAGAGTTAGTCCTCCCACTAAAAAAGCAAATTCTTGCAAGTAGGTACAATACTACGGTTAAAGTTATGCGCGTTCGTTTTTCCGATTTAGTACGACTATGTCACCAATTTCCGGCCGTCTCGCGCTTCATCATCTACGACCGAGCTAACAAAATAATAATTATTGTCAATTTATTTTTTGTCACGTACTCACTACAAAACGAAAACTGCAGAAGCGCGGATAACTTTAATCTTAGCCTTACACATTCTATAGTTTGGGATGTCACAAAATTAAAATGATCTTAATATTTAGTATATGAGTTTTATATAATATGACACTCATGACAATCTGACATCTGCGAATGAATAACGGCCAGTTTAAGTTTGTAACAACAGAATCGGGACTAAATGCTTACCTACAATTGGGTAGATTTTGCAGAAACAACGTCCGTTTGAATTTTGATTAGACTTTATCTTCGCCGAGCTCTAACTAGGTACTTAGATGAAAACCACTATGCCTCAGGAGTTTTGGAAGAATCTTTTCGAGTTTCTCATTCATAGTTCGAATCCTCCAAGCCGAGCTAACATCTTTTCATTGAAAATCTGTCTGCAAGTATCTATCGGTATAATCGGTGTATTCAATTACAATGCACATAAATAAAAGTGCTTGTCATAATTTTATGTACACCTAACAAAATCTTCGATCATCATTTCGTGGAACAAAAGCTGGACATACAACAAAAGTCTAAGCTATAGAACGAATGATTGAAAAATATTTACCTGTTCCATTTCACTTTCCATCTTCTTCATCTTAAGATCGTGTTCGCGTTTTTCTTCCTCCATCTGAGCCAGGGGATTCCTGTGAACAATCACTTAGTTACAAAACTATCATGAACCTTTGTCCTTTATACTAAAATACAATGAAATATCTAACATTAGGACTTCCTTGAAACTTCCATGCAAAATTACTTTTAATATATTGATTTATCTCCTAGTTACGATTTCTAAATAAAAACCACAGGACAAGATAGGAAAAATCAATAATCAAAATTAAGCATGCACTGAAACGAAATACGATAAATCAATAACAATTTAAAGCGAAAGCCAGTTATAGAGCATTCACGAATAACGACACAATGATATTGAACACGAACTAACAAAAAAGTATTAACTCTATTGTGTTCATTATAAAAGCAAGGCATTAAAAGCGAAAGCAAAAATATTTACAATTTTCACAGAGGTGAATTTGATATAAGAAATGGTAATGAATTTCAAATGGTTTATGGATGAACTTCCCGATTAGTGATATGCATTTATTGCATTTTAGAAAACAAATCTTCGGAGAAAAGTTCGCTATTATGCGATATAACAAGGAATATTTTTTTATACTGCATATAAATGGATGTACGTACGGATCAGATTTCAATGTATCATTGATCGAAACAGACATAATGAAGTGATAATAAGAATATATTTGATGGAATCAGGCGTTACTTTGAAGTCCATTTTAAATAAGATTTATAATGTGGGTAATTTATTGTTTTAATTCCATAAATTACCCATAGTGCTGTCGATTCTATCGTTTCATACCTAAACCTAATTTTAGTTTCACTCTCTCTTTCCAAAACATAACATGAGAAAGAGATGGAAGATGTTTTACAGATCTAAATTTAGTTTTAGAGCTGTCTAATATCTTCTATCCTTGATAAATTAGACGTCACTAAATACATTGACGTTAAATTTACACTAGCCACAAGCAAGTGGACTAATTTGACAGGACTAGAATATATTCCATGTCTTTCTCGTGTTCTCATTTAGAAAGAGAGATTAAAACTAAAATTAGGTGTAGGTATGAGATGACGGAATCGATACCATTATAGATCTTATATAATATACACTCTCACAAAGGTGTATTTCAGTTAAAATCAAAATCATTGATCCAAACAAACGATCAAGTTTAATATACTCTCTCATATGGGTGTAAGTAATAAGTTAAAAGCACATGGGGAGTAGGTACGTGAAGGCTACGAGTGTAGAAATACGTGAATCCCGACGGGACTTACCACACGGTCATGAAACTGTTCATCAGTCCTTGCGGGCAAAAACTGAACACCAACACAACCAGTTAGCGTCACGGTGCTCGCGCACACAACACGGCGGCATTAGTAACATTCAATACACAGAATAGCGATGTTGACTCCATTTTATGATGTCAAACAATTCGTTTTTTCATGAGAATCAAATTCAAATTGCTTTATCCAAATATGCCCCAAAGGAGCACTAATGAAAGTTAAAATAAATGACTCTAACAGCGGACTCTAATCAAATGTCTATATCGACTAAACTGGAAATAGAACGCTAGAAACGTCTAAAATGAGAGTCAAAAGTTGAGCGTATCTACTGAGCGCTAAAACGCCCCATACAAATTGGGCAGAACATCTGACGTCACTTGTTCAACGCGGGCCTTAAAGCTGTACTAAAAACATGCATTTTGTTGATTTCGCCGTTAAAAAGTACGTTTAAGTACACAGTTGTCATACATTTGTTTATTCATTGAAATGTTATCAATCTGATGGTATAATTTAAATTACTATAGGTGATAAAAAAATAGTCGTTTCTTAAAATATCCCGGATATAATAAAATATACAAAGTGCAATTTATTCAAACACTCCTAGACATATAATCTTCTAACCACTTAAATTGTATCAAGTGTGTATGGTAATAAATCAGTTAGTTTCTAGAACGACCGATTAAGCTCCTCACTACTCCTCAGTAAATCAATACAAACAACCGATTGTGATTCTGCAAGCGCACTGCGGACGCCCTAGTAAGAAGCGAATATGCGCATTTATAAATTACCGCTGTTGTCGCCGAGTCGATAGCTAATGGAAATTAAACTGTTACTAATGCCGCTGTAAAAGCGCGTGAACTGCAAGTTATTATGATTTATGATATACGCCATGGACACTTTAAAACTGATACCAATCATACTGAACTAAAATCACTTTGCGAATTACTAACGGTCCAACACGCACATTTGCATAAAGATAGTTTTTTTAATGACAGCTAACCAAGTATTGGCGTCGGCTGTATTGAGCCCTCATTGCAACACGATTATTTTTCTAGGCTTAGGTCACTTTTAAAGTGATCCACGGCATCGTTAACAATGATTTCATTTCTGCATGCCCAAGCACAGAACATTCGAAATAATCGAAGAATGTCGTATGCAGCTAACAGGTAAGAAAAAAAAACAACTGTAGGTTACGACCGCGACAGATAGATAAGAGTTTATGTAGAAGGTGACCAGAGATGCAGCAATGAAAGAACAATGGGAGAAACATTAGAAGGAATGATTTAGTTAGAGACACAATATTAATATCTGAATATAACTTAAAAATTAGTCTGGTCACCTTTGAAGCGGTGACAACAGTGACAAATACAAAGTTATATTAGCAAAATATTAGTTACAACCCAGTCAGCCATGGTTGTTATGGTTAATTCTTACCATGCCTACATCTTTATATTTATGCGTTCATTTTATTCGCTCCTTTAGAAACAGTCTGTCAATTAACCAACTTATGCGATAGTAAAAACATAATGCTAGTACTCATTTGTACTAACTGCATTCAACTGGTGTTTCTTAGAGCTAGCTTTGAAGCGAAAAAAATGGACACAACTCCCATTAAACATTAAAAAACTACTCAAATTTTTCTCATAAGATCTTATCAAAATTGTATGATGCAGTATCGATGACAGGATGATGACACATTGGATGGAAAACAGGACAGAAGTCGTCTCTTGGTTACGACCAACATACGTACTTTGATAGCAATATACGAACGTGGTCTTTCCAATGTCATATGATAAACTGATAATAAGAGACGTTGTAGAGATGTGAAACTCGTGCAGAATCGAAGCAACTCTACATTTGAAACCGTGCCTTAATAACATCCAGAAATAACCGGCTAATTTCGGCTAGCTAACACCCTCCAGTTGAAAACCTGTCACAAAGCAACTATCAGTGTATTACAGCTGATCGGATAGTGATCAAAACACTAATCTATCACAGGTAAAAAAACTGATTTTAATGTGTATTATTTAATGTCATTAAGTGTGTTTATTTTAATTTCATATTTCAAAATAGATATGCTCGATTTTCATCGATGGTAAATAAACATCGATGTTTATTCCTTGAAAACGTCGACACATCGATGTTACGAGAATAATATCGGTCTACAAATGGCATAGTAAAACTTTAATTGGTATATCAGTATAATTTTAAATTCCATGTAAAATTACTTAAACATGCACGAGTTTCACATAAAAACGAGGTCACCGAATTGAAAAAAAAATATCATTGTTATGTGCAAGGTCTTACTTGTTGGAGTTAATCCTGTGCGGTTTCCCGTCGTCCGACAGACCGGCCAGCTTCCGGCACCGGTAGTTCTCGTAGTGAACCGAGCTGGTGACGTCCTTCAGGTCCTGTAGGTGCGTTCGGATGACCATATTACGGAGCGCGAGGAAGTCGCAGTGCTCGAGGTTTTCCACTGGAAAGGATAAATAGACTCTTTTTAACCGACTTCCAAAAAAGGAAGTTTCTCAATTAGGTTGCGTTTTTTATGGTTTAATTTTAAGCGTAACGCATACCTAACGATTGCAGTGGCATTCAGAATTTTAAAAAAGTAAGGCCCGCGCGGCACTGTATAACGCTCGTTATTATACCCTGAGCTATTAAATACTAAGGTTAAATATTGAGGCTGGACTCATAAGTCCAGCCACAGATCTCCATCATTAATAAAGCAATTTGGAAAATTCTTTATTTGAAAGGATATACTCTCAGGTTGGTCCCATAGAAATTTCATCAAAATCAGTGCAGTAGTTTGTCACTGAAGTCGGTTCGTCAATTTTATAAAGCTGTTTTACTTGTTGTACGGTATACAAAAGAACAGTCGATGTTACAAGTCACATAAATATAAACAGACTTCATACTTACGCTGTTCCCACAACTGCTTGTTAGTGGGAGGACTAACTCTTCTGCGAGTGTTCGTCTGGGTTGTTACCACCGCTTTGCTCGTGAAGTCTGCCGCCAAGCAGTAGTGAGCAAGCATTACTGTGTTCCGGTTTGATGAGCAGAGTATCCAGTGAAATTACTGGGCTTATGAGACTTAATACCTAATGTCTCAGTGTAACGAGCGCACTGCAGTGCCGCGCAGGCCTTTGTGTTTCAAAGTTCTGGGTGGCACTGCAATCTTTATGGGCCGGCGTTATGCTTACCATCAGGCAAACGACCAGCTCGTCTCGTTACCTAATAACATTAAAAAAAAAAAAACTGAAACGGTTTTGATTAAACTTACGCTGTTGATGTATAGTTGATGTCAGTGTAAGTAAATAAAACAATCCGATTAAATAGTTTCAGCGAAATGCACACCCCTATTAGTGACCGTCGAGCGTGTAGTGTATAAAAGAAGATGTTACCTTCAGCAATGCCCCAAGGGTACTTGCGTCCACGGATGCGGCGGCCGTCCTGCTCTATGACAGTGTTGGCGCCCACTATCGCGAAGGGCACCCTCGCTCTAAGCGCCCGCGTCACGTCCGCGCCCTCGCCCTCCTCGCCCGTGCTCTCGGGAAAGTCGTAGATCTTGATCTTGTGCTGCGCTATTTCTTTCAATATCTGGAATGGGGATGTCGACTCATTTTTTTTATGATGTCAATCAATTCGTTTTCTCATGAGAATCAAATGTCTATACTGAAAAAATTGGAAATCGAACGATAGGAACGTCAAAAATGAGATTCAAAGTCGGGCGTATCTACTGAGCGCTAAAACGCCACATACAAATTGAGCAGAACATCTGACGTCACTTGTTCAACGCGGTCTGTATAACTGTACTAAAAACATCCATTTTGTTGATGTGGCCGTGGAAAATAGATGCCATGGCGCATCGCGTAAATATTTACGCAGGTCCAATTTCACCAGATTTACAAATATCACTTTATCTAGGTTTCTTAACTTTATTACTATGAATGTCCTATCGACTAGATATTAGGATGATGAACAGACCTTGTTGCCCGAGAATGAAGTAACACTGGTTTATACATTTTTTGTTATTTTAACCATGGCAAGTATATTTTCTTTCGTAGTCCGGTTGACTGGACAACTGAACCGTACTACAGGCAAAAAGCGTTATAAAATTTAGTTTGAAGTCGGCACACCCGACACATGATTTATTTCGACACCAGAATATAAAAAAATCATACCTGCTCTTTGAAGTCCTTGCATTCTTCCGGCGTCATAGTATCAGCCTTCGCAATGACCGGTATGATGTTGACTTTATCGCTGAGTCGCTGCATAAACTCTACATCGAGGGGTTTCAATCCGTGGCCACTAGGAGCTATGAAGTACAGGCAGCAATGGACGCGGGTGTCGGGCGGCGCGGCCTTACGTGTCACTCGCGATTCAGCGTTTAGGAACTCTTCGTACTTCGATTCAACGAAGTCGATGATCGGCTGCCAACTGCAAAATAACAAAAATATAACTAGGATCCTTGAAATTTAAATTCGTGGATCCACCAATTGTTATAACTTTATTGGGATTGTTTGTAGCATTAAGCACTCAAAATATCCTTTAGAATAAATGTGAGTACACCTCACAATTCGTGAGGTGGCACACAATTATCTACTCTACCCTCTCTGGCTAATTTCTGGATTATTCGCAGTTTGAAACGATAAACCACGTAAAAATATTGGCAAGTACGTACTGAATAGTTAGGTATGCTAACTCTATTGTATTGTCTGTGGTATATTTTTTACGTAATAGGTCTTTTAATTCTTATTAGTTAAAGCAAGTACTAAGCAATACATTTGTGAAGTGTAAATCATACTTTTCCGAAATATTTTTGTAAATACAAATATCTCATAAATTATGACTGACAACGGTGCTCGCCCACGTCTTCCGACTCAATTTGCTTTTCTAAGTTATAGTAGCACAAGATAAACAAATAAACGCTTACACACTTGTATCCTTGCACTAGTATTCCCATGTGACAGAAACAAGCGATGAAACCTTTGAATAGCTTCTCTACGGCTGAGCAAATAATAGGCTTAGTAAGGCTTAGTAAATTAAATATCTAAAGCAATAATCACCAATTGCTGTTATCGACTGCATCGCCGAAGCCCGGCGTATCGACGATGGTTAACGTGAGGTTAACGCCATTCTCCTTCAGGAGAACAACGCTGGTCTCCACCCCCACTGTCTTCTTGACCCGCAGCGACGGCCCGGGGTGCTTGTCTTTGTCGTATACTTCGGTCAGGAACAACGAGTTTATTAACGTCGACTTGCCCAGGCCGGACTCACCTAAAAACGTTGGATAGCATAGTTAGCATTTGGTCACCATTCACATGGGTCCCAGTCTACTAAACAAATGGTTTAAAAATGTTTATGTATGGTCGCTTATGACAACGGCGGTCATCTATAAACCATTGTTAATAATTCTCGCATGCTCTTCATCAAAGTGATCATTTTGCGACGTAAACATTGTCGTATTTTTAACCACTTTGTTTAGTAGAATTGATCTATTCCACTATGATTACCTGGGTGATATCACCTAGGAGACCATAGGCGACACTTTAGTGTCCTTTGATCACCCGTGAATATAATCACCTAGGTGATATAACCTGGGAGATCATATAGGAGAATTGGGGACTTTCAATTGTATGAGGCCGTCTCCAAACGTTGGCCCCAATGCCATTCGCCCAACGTGTGGATCTTTGAAAATAGTATTAGCCCGAGCGTTCGCAGTGCTATTTTCTAGATCCACACGTTAGACGAGTAGCATTGGGACTGACGTTGGGGCAAACGTGTGGAGCCGGCTTTAAAATGTATTGGAAGATAGTGAACACCATGCATAGAGTCCCTAGACCTAGAATAGAACTAGCTCATTAGTGCAGCTGCCGGAATGCAGCAACAGATGGTTGGTGACAAATATTTTACTTGAGGATAGCAGCCAGCTATACGTTAGAGAAGCACAATGCTCTACCACCAGACTGGTTGAATCGCGATGGTTTTTTTATTCTAAGATAGCTGATAGAAGCTGCCAGTCTCTAACTGCACTCTCTTCCACGTGAACTCAATAGGTGCTTTTGCGAGCAGTATTAAATGCCTTCCCTTCTTGCATATTGTTTGCTGTATTTGTTATCTAAACACTTAACATTGTGTCACTAACTATCGGAAGCCGAATTTGACTCATGCACGTTTAGGTGGAATGCGCGTTCAATACGTCAACATTGTCGGTTTGGGTAATGATATAGCGCCGCGTTACACGTCAGAAGTAATCGTTTCAGGTAATTCTGTTCTGACGTCAAACTGAACGATATTTAGTCGATACTACATACCCTGAGAAAATACAAAAAATATCCTATGCTCTTACATTTGAGAAAAAACATATACTTACTTACAAATTCTGCCATGGCAATGGTTTTAATTTTAAAACAGCGGCAGTAACTTTTTTAGAAAAAGAACCTACCAATATGTCATGTACAGGCACACGGCTACTGAAATTATTTATTCAATATGTAAATGTCTGCGGTCGTTACTCAAATCTTTAAAAGTCCTTAGACTAATAAAGTCTTTAACTAGCATTCCCTGCACGAAATCTATGGTGCCACAAAACCTGGACACAGAACAAAATATGCTTGTTTACTACGAACAAAGTCAGAATTAACGGGATTGTTCGTAGTATTGAAGACCATGACAGTTTAAAAACCTATATTATATTTATTTATCTGCATAAATATCTGTATCGACTCGAATCGGAATCCCTTATGCGCTACAGAAGTTATGTCCATAGACCTAACAACAACCTACACGGGCGCTGACTATATTACAGATAATGCAGCACTTAAAATCCAGCACACAAATTACGACATTGTCAACTGTCCACATTGCTATCCTGTATTATAAAGGTCACTCGCTAATCCCCAATTATCCTAATTTCCTCTGACGAGTGGCCTACTAACTACTGGAGTGGGTTCGTGCGGTGAAGAGTGCCTTATTGTGTTTGGCAAATGGAATTCCGTTTAGGACGATAACGATCACGAAAGTTGGCATGACTTTTTCTTTTAAATCGGTTAGTGTTTGACCCGCATCTCACCTGATTGAAAGCCCGAAGGTGGTTCACGCTCACCCAAAAAAAACTAGTTGCTTTTGATTCGGAGACCCTTAAATTGTAGATATTACATTTGCCGTTGGCGCAATCAAGCAGCAAAACGAATTGAGCGTACGGTGGAACTTCAAGAAAGAGACGGAAACGTCTCCGCTTCTTCAATCAAGTGCTGCAACTGATTTTCTACCGTTGGTGCAGTTTAACAATCAATTTACCTAGGCACTAAAGTGGTCGTATAATTTATCTTTGCATATCAGTACGATAGTTTATCAGGAATTTGGAACATCTACTATAAATATATCGATTTTTAACTTACCTACAACCATTAACGTGAATTCGAACCCTTTCTTGACTGCCTTCCTGTACACTTGGTTTGGTAAATTCGCGAATCCGACGTATCCGTCTAGTTCTTTGGTTTTTGGCTTCTCTATCTTAGGTAATTCTGGTTTTGGAGCAACAGGCGGGTGGTCGGGTTTCTGTAATAGTATAATAACAATTTGAATACTAATAGAACCGATAAAGCGAGCGATTCTTATATGTATGCAAATAGGTTGTCAGAAATTGCTTTGATGAAACTGCAGAGTTTAGGGGTATTACAAATTTACAACGAACTGCCAGGGATTCTCGCCGCGAAGTGAAAGTTGATGTTGACATTGCTGACCCTAACAAGACATCGATAAATTATTATTAAAGGCATCTGTCTTGAAACTAACTAACTACGCAATGTACATATATGCTTTATTCAAAAGTCGCCATTGTGTTCACATTCAAACAATGTATTATTATGAGATAGTAAATTAATACAGATATCTTTATCATACAAGCTGTCGTTACAAGTGTTTAGAACATATTTGTACAACTAATGACGCGACGGTTATTAACCGGAATGAGGATAAATACATGCCAGTGTTCTAGTTGAATAGTTAATTATAACGTCATTTACATAAATACTTGATGAGCATTTAACATACTCTACGCGAATAAATTTAAAACCTAATGCAATGCAACACACTGATAAACAAACTAAATAAATTTCATTGTATATTTCACAAAACATTACTTAGATGGTTTAGGTTTAAAAAATCATAGACGTATGAAATAAATAATAATAATAAATATATTGTAACAAACCTGCAGCACAAGTACGGACCATTTCGATCGATAAAATTGACAGATCAAATCGATAAAGTGGGTTTTATCGATTTTTTAGTTGTAGTAGCTAGGTCGAATCCAAAGATAATATAAAGCTACTAACTACAATACTTCACGATCAGACTTCACGGATTCTATAAATTTATCAGTTTTTTCGATTCGACAAATTTATCGTTTGGACTTGCGTACTTGCGTCGCTGGTGTCACAGAATTTACCTTAACCAGAACCTATGAAAGGTGGAAGTGGCCAAAGGTGGTAAATTCGCTAAATCCATAATGTGACTTGCTCTACTTACAACAACTACTGGAACACAACGATAGGCGCTAGCTTGTCTGTAGATGTTTCAACTTGAGGATGGTAGCTATCTAGGCGAGCACTATTAAAATATCCTACCACGAAGCATCACGATGTTTACCGAAGCTCAAACTCAATGTAAAATTCGAACCATGCATCGTGCGTCGACCTACGATTCGACGGCCGATCTTTATCCCAGTGGGATACATCATCGAACAAAAAGGTTTAATAGGAGTTTCGCAAGCGCGTGCCATTGAGTATCACTATACCCAAGGTACACTTACCTTGATTATATTCTCTGTACTTCTGAGCGGCGCAGGCGGGCCCGACGGCGGCGGTGCGGGCGGCGCCGCGCTTTGCGGCGGCTGCGAGCTCGGCAGCTTCGGTGCGTCGACCGACACGCTGTTGCTGAGTTTAGCCGCTGGCGGAGCGCCGTTCGGCTCGTGGTGGTTGTTCTCGACGGCGTCGGGCAACGTCGCGGAGCGCTTGGCGAGCGCGGACGGCGGAGCGGGCGGCGGCGCGCTCGGCGGCCCGGACGCGCTCACGCCGCCGCTCACCGTGTCCGACTTGAAGAACAGCTCGCGTTTACTTTGTAACTGAAAACAAAAGAAATTTCTACTTAGGTACAATATAAAAAATGAGATGATTATGAAAGGTACCAAAAATAATTTTAATACAGTTGGTGATAAACTGATAACACTTTATAAGATTGGCTTTAGGGACAATATTATCTGCGTTTGATGTTATTATAAATGATTTGTGAGAATAAAATGTGATCGAAGATTGAAACATATATAAAAAATTGCAGAAGTTACTGGTAAGCAATATAAAACCTAGAGAAATGTCACAGTATAACGCAATAATTTTATCACCGACTCAATATGGTTCGAATCCCTACTAGCAAACTTTACGCGTGTGCTGCAGTAATGGGATTCGCTAACGAGACTCCCGCCGCGGAAGACATAAATTTGCTCTCGAATGACGAGAGTTGTAAGTAAGTAGATATATGTAATATGGTGTATACATACTTATAATATAGGATTACATTTTATAGAAGGTCGTATAGTACAAGAAGTGGTACGAGTCGGTCTAGCCGGCTTCGAGCACCGGCGTCAGATGACTCACCGATACCAAGGTAACGTTTCCGAGCTTTGTAACAATAGCCGTAGTAATTCATATGTTAATGCCACATATTATATTATAGTTAAATTTAATAAGGTATCTATCAAGCAAAATTTCGGTTAGTAGAAAACTGTACCAGATATACACTATATATACAATCATGGACAAACTGCACTGTTTTATTTACAAAACAGTGTAATGTGAAGACAAACAAGACGAGTTTCACTGCATTAAACGAGCACATGTGCTAATCGCGCATGTTGTCTGAGCGTATAAAGTAAAGCGTATAGTTAGTAAACCTGCCAATAGCCGACAATTATGTGGGTGCGAAGAATGAAAGCGGTGAATCACACGGAACTGTGTGTAGTCGGCACACGGAACGTCATTACTGCACTACTCGTGAATTCGATGCACATTCCCTACATTAACAAGTCCTAAAGTAAACGTCACGCGCTAATGAACGCAGGTGCAGCCGTTATTTGCTTACACTGCAAACAATGAACATCGAAAATTTCGATGAACTTGCTCAAAAAGCAGTGCCCAATTCCCGGACCGCGTCCAATGGCGTTTCGAAGTAGATAATGAAAGCATACATACATAAACATTTCCCATTATGATTTCTACAAACCATTCAAACCAACAGCAAGCCCATAAAGACAATTGAAATGAAACTGCAGCCACAATAAAAACGTATAATAAAAATAAATACAGAGCACTTGATTATTAGAATCGTCTTCGAGAGCACAGTGAATGTTCTCGCTACTGAAGTAATAATAAATTACACGACTTTCAAAAGTAAGCCCCATTGGATAAAAGACTAGAAAGTGAGTATGCTAAATCGCAAATATGTATACATGTATGTAATAGGTACTTCGAAGTGCGACGACCGTATGAAACTGCGACGAGAACGTTTCGATTCTATTAATAACGGCAACGATGCAAGTTCCAACTTACCATAGCCGTTAACCTTAAACTTAGATTAGAACTTGGTAAATGTCATTAACCGCTTACAGCTTATTGTTAATTACTTCCATCGCAAAACCAGCTTTGAGCTGAAGCGACGGGAGTGCATTTGGCCAAAAAGAAGGATTAAAGTTTAACGTCTAAAATTCGAATGATGAATAGTACTCGGAAACATGAGCCATCAACTTGGGGGCTGTTTGGGTAAAAGATGTTAAAAATAAGCGAATTAATAACCATTTCGTTTTTAATACAGGACAGAACTGCGGAGCTGTAGGCTTTCTTGCCCGACTGGCTCTTACTGCACTCGCGCGGGTTCATCTTTAGAAGGTATCGCATCACGTCAGAACACATTTCACGATGGCCATCACGTATCTTGAATCACCAGACCTAATTAGTAATCTGAGGAAAGTGATACACTTCCGAACGTCATAATGACACATGAGATCACTTCTCAAGTAGGTAAATGGGGTTACGTGACGAGTACCAATTGGTAAGTGAATGAGAACGTACGTACAAAGCTAGAACTCGTCATCCGGCAAGTGTTTACCAGAGCACGGACTGCTCCACCGCTATACGTAAATAATCAAAACAACTCTAAGGAATTTGTTTGTTTACAGAGGAAACCCGTCACTATGAATCCGTAACTTAAATAAGGCTTTCTCAATTTGGAAATCAACTTGACGAAGGTGTTCTGTTAAGGTTAGTAATCAAATTACTTACGTAAACATCTTCTTTCACTACTTTAGTCTTCGGTTTACGCTTCTTTAAACTCATCCTCTTGGTTAAAGATGCAAACATATTTTCACATTCCATAGTATGCTACATCCATAGAACTATTGTAACGCTCACATTAAAACTTGTTAAAGACGAACACCGATCGATATAATGAATATTATAACTATTTCGTCACAAACATTGTTTTAACTTATAAAGGAAAAATAATGGAATATTAACATGGGTTTAAAATAGACCTGCCCTCATGGTCAGCAGTTACCCGACTGAGAAAATTTTACAATAAGGAGGTATAATGTCATTTATTGTTTGCAAAACATGAAGTCATCTCCGCCAGCCCATTGTAGCTCATAATGACGCAGGTTAATACATCAAACTGAAAACTTCATGGTGTTAGGCCTAATCGATTCTAAGCTTCTAACATAGGGTTTAAGAGGCATTAAACGTGGCCTCTCCCTTTTTTACTGCATCGATTTTACGAAATTAATTGAGGCAATCATTACACGAATGATTGGATATTAACAATACTGTATTGTACGCAATACCCGCGCTGGCGGTGTCAACGACCAAAACCTGTACATACTGGCTGTAGAATTGGTTCGTGCTTGGCTTTATTGACAATAATTTGTAACATTACAACAACAAATCAACTACACATTGACGATGAAAACAAAATAAGCCTTCGACGTGATGAAGTCTACAGAAAAGGTGAAATAACTTGCAGAGACAAAAACGTCTATGCTGAGAATCCTGCGCGGAATAAGAAGCAAGTTCTGTTGGCAGCCCGACAATGTGCATCGCCCGCGTTCGTCCTCGTTGCAAAAAAAACACCGTTCAGAGGCTCCCGGTATAATTGCGATACTTCGCTTGCGGCGCCAACTGTGGAGGCATGATTCGCCGAGAAACCGCGGTGACACTTCCTGTCTCTAGACTGGTCTGATTCACCTCGCGCTTATTATGTTCTCGATAACGATATAGCGGTAGCTGATTACTAAATGAGTAACCTCATATGACTAATTCATTTTAACTTTTTAAGAGTGACACTTAAGTAATCGACATATTTTAATGAGGACCGTTCCTCATTAAAATGTCTTTAGGTGTTTTGGCGCCGCGCTACTTATGCTATAATAATAATAATCATTTATGCTAGTGATTATATTCATGCTAGTGAGCGACTAGTGACTTGAATTTGATTTTTCATTCGTAGTAATACTTTATTAGTCAATATTTTTATGTTGACCTTTTCAATACTGATCACATTTTGTGAACATTTTATAGACCTATCTGCACGAATTTCACATCTGTGCCGATGTTTCATTCAGCTTTGAATACTTTCTCCGCAATAACTTGCTGTACAGTGTACAATATCTATGCACGTTCTATCATAATCCACCAGCGTTGATATTGTCAGACATGTCTTATTTAAATGGAATCTTTTGTTCGAGGTCTAGTTATCTCGGATCAACTGCAATTAATTAAGTTTTACGTTGTTCCAAGAATCTCAAAACAAAATATTCTGCGACACATTTCTACAATCTCTATTTTTTGTTTCTAGTCTAGACTCTAGACAATCCAAAGAAAAAGTTACGCAAGGAACAATCCATATTCGCAATAATCCTTGAAAGCTAAGTATATGTGCAATAAATCGTATACAAGATGGTTCTTTCCTTAGGGTAACTTTGCAAACATATTGCCGCCGCCGCTATAAGGTACCACTGAACGATACTGTTTTTAAATATCGTTTTAGATTGGACTATAAACTAAAGCTAAATAGAGAACCCAATATGAACTGCACATTAGAAACAAGTAACATTACGTTTATAGGTATTGTTGTTAATTAATATCATTATTCGTACTGAAAGTTCGATAACCGCAATATGGTATCGAGATTCAAAACTAATCGATAGAAAGACAAATGAACTAACCTAACACCATGTCATATACACGCTCACACGTTAGAGAAGTTTATTTCGAAATAAATAGATCGCACGTGAGCCTACACACAAAAGGAATTACGGTTTTATTAGTCTTCAGATAGTCGAGCGCAGGCGTTATGAAGAGTGGGTGTAAGATCTTTAAGCGTAGGCAAACCGGAGTTAAAGAAAAGCGGACCTATATGAAACAAGGAGGTGCCACATTAAAAACAGAAATATACATTCATAGAAATAAAACAAATGGTAGGTACGACACCGGCAATAATCATGAAGCGTATTTAACAAGAGTTTAGAAGAGCATCAGTTCGCTGATGAGTAAGCTGATAACATGCCCGAAACCTAGGTCAAGAAATTCAATACAAAACGTGAGTTTCAGCCATTTGTATAATATAATTTATAATATTTTTATACACAAAAATATCTCTAATATTTTATGTAGTGTGGTTTATTTATTTATGTAAGGTTAACAAACAGCTACAGTATTCATGTCAGTAGAAAGGGTTAGAATGATAATATCATAAATTTTAACAATAACGTAGCCCACGACGTTATCCGCATATTAATTTTATAGGAGTTGAAGCTAAAAAGTTGCCATTAGAGGGGCTGAATGATGAATATGTATAACATAAATTACTTGAGTATCAAGTTGACTTTGACAAGTTAAACTATATAAACACAAAACGTGAAAATAAGAAAAGAATACAATAGTTATGGTGGAAACAATATTAGATCCTCTTTTAGGAGGGTCAAAAATAACATATTTTTAATTTGCTTCAATTAAATTTGGTAAAAATCCGCTTATGCAATCTGAAGACAACGCACTGCAAGTCTGCAATCAATTATAGTCAAAGAGGTAGCGTATAATAATAAAAAATTTAAACGCGCCTTTAAGTATAGAAAGTACGGGAATTAGCTCTACGGGTTGACAACAATGAGCTATACTAAACAGCCAGCACAATCACAGTCTGTCGTCTCATTCCCAGATGTGAAATTACTATTCGCAAGAACAATGGGTACTGCGTTTTTGCTCCCGCCACTCCAATCACTTGCCGTTATGATAGTTACAAAGCAGGCTCCAAATTACGCAATATGTAATCTATAAAAATTTGATGATGCATAACTATCGCTGCTGTGCTGGCCTATAATAAACTTAACAATTTGAAAGGTATGGATGACAAGATTTATTTAACAGACATTGCTCCACGTTCTTAAGAACGGAGCAGAACCTATTGCCGGCCGCTACTTGCTGCATTATTCATACCCCGATGTGATGCGAAGACAAGTCTGGCAAGTTTAGAAATTAAATTCAGCATAATATTATATCGAGCAGATATCAGTCGCATAAGTAAACTAATTTAGTAAAAGAAACTTTAGTCAATCTAAGGAAGCTAACAATCAGTTAATTTATATTTCATGTTAGTTCTGTTACGAGTTGGAAGCAGAAGTTGTAAACATCCGTTGGTGCGTTTTATCTCCGACGAAACAATACCACCTCTGTGCGGCCCTGAACTTCTTAATTGGGGTTAAATTAATTGTCACAAGTATACCAGCACTCTCGCAACTTTTGCATAATGAACCAATTAACCGTAAGTTGTGTAAGGGCAAGAAATTAATCTATGAACACGATAAAGGAAGTCAACATTTGCGCGGCAACGATGCTCAAATTACACATTTACGATGCTACTAAAAGCTTTGAAGATCGTAATAGATAGTTTTCACGATTTAAACATACTTTAAATGTTCGTATATAAATAGAAAAGGAAACTAATCCCTGCTCTCTCTAAATGGAAACATCGACGACAAAAGCAGTATCTTACAAGTCGATGCTCGGATATTTTTGGACAAAACTATTTTAAAAATCGTAATAAAGTCACACATGTGCTGTTTAGTTCCGTATCGCTGATTCTTTTACATTTCATTAATTTGTTTTGTTTGTGTAATTTAACTGACTACGTAGAGCTGTTACAAAAAATAATCTCGGTACAAAGCAGACTTTTAAAGGCCAGTAAAGTGTTAACCAGAAATATGCAAACATTTTATAGTAATATTTTTACAGAAGGGTGTTCAGCACTCAAGTATGGAATGCTTGCTAAACCGCACATAGTAGTTTTTTTCGTATAAGCGGAGCGGAGTAACTTCAAAGCGCCTATCCGGTGTGCTACGAGTAACTAGATGTCTGGACTATGTGTAGGGGACAGTAAATAAGACTAGCGTGCATAAATAAACTTCTGGTTATTATAAAACCTCTTCAAAGGGGCAGGTTTTTGACTCGACCCGTTTATTAAAGTATCTAATGTAATACAATCTCTCTGGCAATGTGGACTGGTCAGGAAAACCTTTTTAAACGTGTGAAAAGTGTTTAAAATGTGAAATTCAATTCTGGTTCCATATAAATTTGGTCAAGACTTGAGCCGCACTCAAAAGGAAAAACGATGAAAATCTGAAAAATCTTAAATAAGAGCTATTGACAAAAGGTTGGCCTCACAACGTGACAGTTTGAAATCACGTGAAAACAAACATCGATCGACCTTTCATCGTAGTATGTAAACGAAATTCAGGACCATTAGTAATTTACAATTTCAAACTGTCAGGACAGCGTGGCGTGTAGCTTTGTTTAGGTAGCATTCATAGATCAAAATATTGATACGTTACAAACGGGGACTGTATGGACTGAGACACATTTATTTTATAGATAGTGCATCAAGGCGCCGAGTGCTATTGTGACTTGTCGTAGAATGAGTCAACGACCCAGCGCCGAGGATTAGGAAATGGATACTTGGTTTGTTCTTCGTGTGGTTAAAAGAAGTGGATCGCGTAGACCGCTAGGCGAGATTGTAGTACTTCTTCAATTGTTTTTTTTTTTTTATATTTGGTCCTAATATTAAAAGAATTTGATAATATTTCAATGTATTCAAGGAAATTGTTATCTCATAGAATTGTTGATCAGATTTGTCAATTTAAGCTATTTTAAAATTATTTAGATTTTAAATGTAAAGAGATTGTAGAGTATTGCCCTAGATTCATTTAGAACCTTTTTGTACTAACATTCGTATAGCTTGTCGCATAAACTATGTACAAGTATTTTAATCACCTCAGCTTTCCTGCGCAGTGATAAGTTCCTCCAGATATCCCGTGGACTCGTCCATCCAGCTTTAGATTTATCAGCAACACTGTCGGCAACATTACTGGCGCATCTAGTTAGCTTAGTCTGTTGACCGTTGCCGTTAGGTAAAGGTCGATTTGCCATTCTCAACGCATTAAGAATTCGTGTAAAATCAGACAGGTACGTCCCCCGACTGTAAGGGTATCACAAACTTCAACACTGCTAGCTCGGTTCTCACACACTCGCGCAGAGCAACTTGTTGAGCATTTTGAATTACAAAAAGATTACAAAACTATCGTTCACATGCATACCGCGTAAGTTCTGTGTTCGAGTTCACGTCCTTTTACTTTTGTTGCCGCGGCAACTCGAATCGTTTTGGCACCATTGTTGGAATACACGTCAAACTTTGCACAAAATTTGAACACGAATACGTTATTTTACAAAATAATACGTTTTAATAGTTAATTGCGTCGCTGGTGATATTTTAAAACAGATAAACTGTGGCAATATGAAGCACCATTCGCGGCTGTTGTCAGTTTGAGGTTAAGTTACAACGATACCGGCAGCCGGTTGGCGGGGCAACACAACACAAGCGCAGTTTTAGCCCACACACACACGGGGCGAAGCTTACACCTGCCTTTACCCAACAAGGAATCTAAGATGTTCTATTATTTATTATATAGGAATATCATTATTATTTATATTAAGTGATGGGCCGAGATTGTAATACTGTGACTAAAATACGCTACTTACGTTTTCTAGTAACATATTGTACTTACTGCATACGAAACTAAATGAATATTACATTTTTAAATTAATAATTAAACCAATTTTTCATATTTTGATCAACACATTAAATAACAAAGAAAACAAATCTATGAGTAAGAACAACAAAGTATAGATAAATATGGAAACATAAAACATGATCATAATTCTTGTAAAACTATACATTGGAGTATTATAAGAGTATAATACTACTATACGTAACAAAGAGTACCTTTGATTGACAATGTAGGTATAGTGTACTTCATAACAAAATTAAAAGTAACCCGTGTGAAAAAGGCCGCGGCAACTCAGGTACAACGGAGTTAATTATGTCTATATCTATATAGACGCAAAAGGATCCAGCCGTCACACTCATGCCCACCAGCCAGACACACAAAAGCAAGGGCCAATCGAGCCCAAAGAAAATAAACTCAACACTCGATAAAAGCAAAATGAATCTTAACACATTCGTATAAAAGCTGAGAACACATCGACATTCAAGGGCGGTTAGCTTTTTGTTCGACGAGTATAGCAATGCAAGAGGAGAACGTGCCCCAACCGCTTTTGCTGGTTGGTGAAAAACTTCAGGCCAAAACATTATGGTAAGGAACCGTTTCGTACCAAAATAGGGACAATAAGCGATTTAAAACGAAACAAAATGACAGCGGAATATGTGCTTCTGACGAAGAGTTTTTAGCCTTATCTGCGACTTTCTCAACACAACTGCCGCGATAACATAGCTGATAACACCAATTCCTAGAATATGAAGATCTTTAAATAGAATGAAAGAGACTCCACAAATACGATGGACGATCACTTTATCTTATTTAGACGACTAAAGGTTCATGCGCGGAACAAATTATGTTAAAAACTTAAAACGGAGGACTATCAACAGTCTTGAATTTTAAACCAAATAAATGTTGACCAATTGACCTATTTCATAAACATAAAAGAGCGGTTCAGAACGATCCCTGAATCTTTTATACATTTTAATGTTTCAAGAATTTCAGGTCAGGGTGCGACCGTGAAACAGTTAATGTCTGTTTAGTGAATTCGACACATGCGAGCAGAATGGCCGCCACGGCATCGTCGGCATCATGAGGTTATTTTTAACCCTGTGGCATGGGGTCAGTCACCCGCTCACCCCTCCCGCAATACGAACCAGTCCTATCATATTGATATGAGGAACTGCGTGGGAATATGGTAGGATGCCATGCCCTTACTCCGTACTAAAGAAAGAAAAGAAGGCAATCTGAAAAAACTGATCCAGGATAAGTAGACACCGGGATTTTTGGTCACGACCGCGACGCAGACTGGTTTATGGTGAATCACGATTGTGTCGTGACTAAGTAGGTGCTCCTTCTTAAGTTTACCTTAGGTAAAAGTTAAGTTTTAAAAGGAATATTGCAACTTTTTAAAAGGATCCAATTTATTGAGCATACAGCTGTGGTCTTTTTCAACATCCAATTAACCGTGCAAAAATGTGTTACAGTTACGCTGGCTTTATTGTGACGGAATACTACAAAAGAGCAATTTTTTCTTGTTTTTTAGAATAGCAATTTAGTTGGAACCACTTCCGCGAATCTGTCCATCAATCTATCATTAGTGCATTAACAATAATGGCAATGATCTTAATTGGTATACACATGTATGAAGTTTTAAAACCAGAATGATATCAACATTTTGTAAGATTATCTTTTCCGGATTTCGCACAGATACAATCTGATTAAAATGTTTATTAGTGAAAGCTTATGTCCAATTACGTGCATAATTAAATTCTTAAATAACGGCGATGATTATAAAATAAAGTGTAATGGTCTTAGACTCGGGATGCAAGCGGTGCAGTACAGCCTGGTTTACGTAAGTAATACAACACCTGACTCAATGTGGTTATTGCATCGATGTAGTTGAATGTAAACAAACCGTATCCAAGCATAACTGCGTTCATGTTACACCTTAATCATGTCAAATTTGTTCGTAACATCAGTATTAAAATTTAAAATTCAATAAATATTGGCTAAAAAATTATTATCAAGGGGTATAATACCAATACAAGCAACAGATAAGGATACTAAAATAATATAGTATTATGTTAAGTTATTAAATAGGTACTCAAATAACGAAAAAACATGAAATAGTCGTCATGAGGGTTGCATTTGGGCACACTAAAATAACACAGTTATCCCTTTTCGGGGTGCGTTAACTGCGATTAGGGGATCGATGCGAGGGTGCAATAAGACGTACGACTAGGGGACTCACCGTGGCCGTGTCGGTGAGGGTAACAGTAGCCGAGGTGGGCCCGCCATTAGATGGCGGAGATATGGTTGTTAAGCCCGACACCTGATTATTAGAACTCTGTTCAATAATCCGCTGACGAAGAGCTAACCGTTCGAGGCTGGCCAGGCGATGCGAACCACCCGCACCTTCCCTATCGCGGTCCCGAAGACCAGTGGTAGTGCTGCCGGCGCTAAATGACCCGCTATATTTCGGCAGGGTCGGCGGAGGAACAGGCCGGGCTGTACCCCCACGGCCGAGCAGAGAACCACTCGATGTATAAGCGTAACTGCTGGGAGTTCCAAGTGTAGCAGTTCTTTGAGCAGCGCCGATGCCATTCAGGGCCCCATTGGTCCCGTTGACGGCGCCACCATTCGCCGTCGTAGTGCTGCCGTTCATCTCCTCAAGTTTACCGTCATGCGAATGTTACAAAATCACACACTGAGTCACAGACTGCGCACTACGATACGATCGCGATTGCAAGCGATTGAGGTGGGAGCGTTCAAGCCGGGTGCCCGTCGGAGGCGGTTTGACAGCACACGCGGCAGACAGAGGCGCGCGGGCGGTGTCGCTCGGCGCCCCGCGCTCAACTCCGTCGTCACCACACCACCGTCCGCGACCCTTCTAGTTCTCTGGATTATTGCCACACGACTAACCCAACAGAGGGTTGAAAATGCACTGTTGCTTTTCCCTTTCAAGGTCAATGAATAATTTGCATGCATGGATTTTTATGGATATTTTGGCATTGATCCGTATTTTATTTCCATAACAATGAATTTAATTGCAGCCACACCATTTATTATATTTTCCACCACTTAAGAATATTTAAAAGAGTTAATTGTGCAAGAAGTAACAAACAAACCCTTGAAATTAAAATTTAGAAACATTAGCAAAATTTACTTTCCATGAGAAAGGCAAACTTGAACTTCTTTACTCGTAACGGCTCAGCTACGTCCACATTTTGACGTTATGTAAACATTGATCTATTCTGTCACTTTGCAATTGTCAAGATACCGACGAGCTAAAGGAAAGGAAGTGACGCTGACTAGTTGGTTCATCGGCCTGAATCCGAATACTGCCATGCGACTATAGGATGGCCATTAGCGGATGTACTTATACGGTAAGTAAGAGTATACTTTATGTGTCTGCCTGTTCGTCAGGCACGACAAGGCTATCCTGTTCACGTGCTGTTATGATATACCAACTATATTACCAACAGATGTATGTTATGTTAAGTCGTCAGTTGCATAGATTATTTCGCGAGATGACTATGACCTTGATCCCTTGCATCTTTTGTTTTTACGTTGGAACACGTGTAAATCGCATGTGGTGTATGTCCGGCATCGACCGCGGCAGGGCGCAGGCGCGCCCGCACCCTCGGCTGCGACTGTCTGGACAACCCCTCGGTGCATCGCACGCATGCTATCATCATTCATGAGCGACGTGGTGGGCGTGCTTGTTGCGCTTGTTTCACGGACTCAATGAGGAAGGATTTTTGGCAATTCTTTCCGTTCAGAGTTTTTTAATATGGAAACCTAAAAGATTTTTCCCAATTCAGTATATAGACATTAATATGTTAGCTACAAGGTTAAAATCACTTGTTTCTAAAAAAATGTGGCAATATGAAAAATGCCTTTCAAAGTACTGATGAGATCGACTTCCATCAAGAGTGAATCGTCAAACGAGGAGGGAGTTTGAAAACTTTTGGTAGATACAGTAAGTAGGTATCTACGGATTCGCCATTTTACTTCGCGTCATCTTTATATCCAATTATCTTCATGACACTTTAGGAAATTATTTCATTTAAATTTTTTGGTGATCTATATGTTGTTCCCAATCCAAATATAGACAAAATTAAGAATCACGATTTTGAAAAATGAAAGAAAACGCTGGATCGGGATTCTGCAAGCGTCCTTTAAATATGGTAGAACCTTGAATTACCTTTCCATCGAAGCCTTAGGAGTATAATTGTTATGAATTTTGATGAGCGAAGTAGTGAGTTAAATTACAGACCTATAATATATATGACACATATTCAGCATAGTGCGTATCATACGAGACACCGCACTGCAGTGCCGCTTTGTGTTTTAAAGCTCTGGATATCAATTGTTATGAGCAGGCGTTATGCTTGCCATCAGGTAGACCTACTCGTTTCGTTACATTGTACCTAGTATATTTTTTTACCATGCTCACCAGTCACTATAACTGTGAATAAATAAACCTACCTACTCCCTCCTAAAACAATACTTTTTGGCCTTTCCCTATAGGCAGCAGGTTACTAAATTGAAAGAGGAAAATAAATTATAAATAAACTGACGAAAAATTTCAATACAAGGTAGGTAGGTAGTATTATTTTCCGTGAATGCGCAATTGCGATTCGATTATTGGGTCAGCAAGTTGAGTAGAAAGTGATCAAACTTGATTCTCAGGTCCACCTGCTCAACTTACCATTTATACTTTTGCAAATTACTTACTGTAAAGCCAATGGTTATGAAGGCGTTCTTTCTTCGACAAAGTTGAAGACTAGGCTTTTTTTTAATTTTTTTATTATGAATCAATCGCACACGCATGCAGGATTAAGTTCCACAAATGTATTAAAAAGTTAGCTAAATGGGCCCATGATTTTCAAGTGTTCAGGAAACTGCTGCGCTGTTAATTATCTTGACTGGCCGATATTTCTGAATAAAGTACTTACAGCTTTCGAAATAAAACAAATAAATATGGTTCAAATTAAATGTATAGTATAATTATATTTCCCCTAATTAGTTGCTAATAAAATATGCTTGATTTAAAATATAGCAAGAAGTTTTTAGCGATTCACTACTGCCATCTAACGAGTTACGAGACGGTAAACAAGTGTACACGCTATTGTATACCATGCATAAGCGTTTCGTGGTAGGCCTACTGGAAATTCACGCAGTAATTTGCTTACGTTCGACGCTCACTAGGTGGCGTTAAATTGAAAACAACGTAAATAATTTTGTACAAAAACGAAAAAGGAATGTAATTTCAAAAATAAATTTCAAAGTCCAATACTTTATATTTTTCACTTACTGAAAGGGTTGTCTGTGGGTAAAGTGTGAAGTAGAAAAGCTGAGCGGTATTCATTAGAACCTATATGCACTAACCACTTGTCCAGTAGTAGACGGGTTTAGGCATTAGGCAGATGATGACAAAATTTGCAAAATAAGAAGTTAATTAAGTACCTACGCTTTCGCGTACTTAACTTCTATGATATCACGGTAATAATTTGTAATCATATCCACAATGTGTAGCTAGTTCCGGAGGCTCATGACTCATTGAGTAAGGTGTTCTACTAATCTACGAATTTTCAAAGAAAGTTTATTGAACCGTAAACGTGTCGAAAGATATTATAAAGATGTGGACTTACGCACCTAGAAAAGTAGTAGTAAACGTAAACATTAACTTTCAGTCGTGTAATCAAAGCTATGTTTAGAAACAGTACCTTTCAAATAAGGGCGAACGGTGAACCTGGACCGAGTAATTTACTCGTAACCTCGTATTAGAGAGAAGAAGAAAACATTCTTTTAGTTATTGTGAACTGCAGAATTACCAAACATGGAATGCCTTTAAATTGTTATTGCATGCAAGCAACGTGCATACCGCTCAATGAAACGTGCAAGCTAAATCGAAACATATGACGGTGGAGTCTGCTTCCAATTGCCATGATTCATTAGGTAATTTATGTGCGGGGCATTGATGTCTTCGCTTCGCCTATATAGAGTCGCATTTTCATTTGGACAAATTAATGGCGGGTTCTGAATAAAGCAGAAACATGAACATTTATGAGAAATACAAATACAAATTGCTTTATTCAAATAGGCCCCAAAGGAGCACTTATGAAAGTTAAAATAAATGACTCTAACAGCGGGCTCCGAATCATTAAGTAGATACCTACAACGTACAACACAGTTCCTTAGGCGTCCATACCAGACTGAACAGTTATCTGCTAGCACCACATACTTCTGAAGATAAAGACTGTATGTAACTAGTCAATAATATGTGTGGACATTAGCTACGATAAAAGTATTTAGGTCAGGAGTTAGTAATTACCGATGAAGGTACATGTCATGTCATTGTGTTTAGAAGTCATAAAAGTCGTACACAAAGTTGAGTATTGATTGGTACGATTATCAAAACAAGTATTATAGAGACCATGGAAATAAAAGTAAGCCTGGGTGAGTACCACCGCTTTGTTCTCGTCTGCCGCCATGCAGTAATGTGCAAGCATTACTGTGTTCCGTTTTGAGGAGCAAAGTACTTAGTAAGTGAAATTACTGGGCTTATGAGACTTAATGTCTCTATTCTCAGGGTAACGAGAGCAATATGGTTCCACGCAGGCCCTTGATAAACCTAGTGTTATATGCCTAAGTTCTGAAGCACAATGCAATTATTACGCCATCAGGCAAACGACCAGCTCGTCTCGTTATCAAATAGTATAAAAAAATCTACTTCACCCTGGACACTATTCGTGTTACCACAAAAAACTACTTTTAGATGCCTGTTAAGCTTATAGGCAGTGTCTAAAGATAACCGTCTAAAATGGTAATGTTACAACAGAATGGAGTTCGACTATGGTTATAGACACTACTTAAATCAAAATTTGTGGTTGCTCATATTTAAACACGCAACTAAAGCATGTTCAGCAGTTAAACGCTGTTTTAGGGTGTGTTTAATGTGCACAGGTGCACTAGGGCATTTTCTACAGCTCGTCTGGCTAGCTGCCAAGGAGTATCTATAGCCGCTATTGTGATCCGGTCTTCATGCTTGTCATATAGTGATACCATCTCCGACGCCTAATATAGGAGTGAAGGTGGCCTAAAATATCCATAATAAAATAAAGATTTATAGGGTAGCTGTAACAAATGCTAGATGCTTCGTCTGGGACAGTTTTGAGAAGTGGTAAAAAGAACTATAAATTCGTGATTTATCACTGTGCACAAAACACAGCTGGGGTACGTGCCCCGAAGCAAAACAGGCACGTGCCGTACCACTAACACCCGCTGTTACTAAAACAACACGCACTACGTATTTCATACTCGACCTATGGCTGCTAAATTAGGATGTAGAATAATAACAGGTAGTAATTTCGCGAATAAACTTACATCACAAACAGTGAACACAGTGGTAGCCCACGCAGAAACTATGGGAAGTATAAATAGCGATACAATCATGGCCTAATCTAAACGGTCTTACCACAAAAAAATTAAACACACTTTAAACCTGTTTTAAACAATGGTTAACTCCTAAACATACCTTAGTAGCGTGTTAAAATAGAGCAACCGTAAATCCTGGTTTAACCGTTGTCTAACTCCATTCTGTTGTGACATATCTAATAATTTCTAAAATTATCTTTAGACACGTCTAGCTAAACAGGCGTCTAAAAGTTGTTTTTGTGGTAACACGGTAAAAGTTTCACCTTTGATGAGAACTGAGTGCTTAGAGATATGACTGCTGATAGATTTTTTTGTTTATTTAAAACGGGTTCGATTTTTAGCAAAACTAAGCGACTGTTCTATGAACTTACTACAAATAACAGATATAGATATCTAAACTATCAGCATATAGGTAGATCCTAGATACTATAATAGCTAAAACTTTTAAAACTTGATCTAAACTTTGTTACGTTATACACACATCTATTATATCATGATAATATTATGTAGATGTGTGTATATCTATATAGATATAGGTGCATGAATATAGTGTATATAGAGTAGACATCTTCAGCGTCTTTTTCTACAAAATTATTGATCATTTGACGTATGTAACGTCAAGTATAACACTTAGGAGTGTTGCTATTTGTACATCCCACAGGTGAATGGCAACGCCACACAATATACGTACACACTAATGATGCAAATACCCATACTTAATCCTACGCCCCATTGTGATAAATGATTTAAAATCATATTTGAAGATGCTCAGCCCACAAAACATTAAATCAAGAACGAGTAAAGGTTAAATCTTTAAGCAAACGTACGTTTGCTTGATCGTCTAAGGTGCCCCTAAGAGATCTGTGGTTAAATCAGATAAAAAAGTATTCAGGAAACCCTGAGCCGATTTAGGAAAACAAAAAAAAAAGATGGCCGCCGAACAAAAAAACTTTTTTTTCATACAAAAAGTAGACGCTCCTTGCTCCGAAACGGTAAGGGGTAGGCGGGGGGTGCCCAAACTAATATTGTAGAGGGTCGCGAGGGCTTTCCAAAATGGCCGAAAAAGTGGCCGAAATTAGGATTCCTGACCCCGAAACGGACACAACCACAGCACGCGGGCTGCTTTAGCAGCCCGCGCACCACGCGAAATACTAGTTATATTATATAACTAGAATATTCCAACTTAATTAATTACTATAATATACTTTCATCGGGGAGCACTGTCTTCTGGGCCACAGCTCACGCTTTCCAGGAGACAGGGTACCATCTATGTTTAAATTTTTTGTTGTGAAATAAATAAATGATTATTATTATATTATTATTATTATAGATATGATTTATTGTGCCTGTACAAATGACGATGTCCAAACTGACGATTAAAAAATAAAAAGGCATCGTCAAATAAAATTATCAGATTATTTTTATTAGGCTTCTAACCGACTTAACACAAAATGAAGTTAAATACCTCGGTACTACAATTATACATTAAAACTTATTCCTAAATATATACATAGTTATTTAACATTTCTTATTGTTCAAAGCGAATTGCGCTGAAACTACTTTAGGAGGAAAACGACACATTTGTACTTAAATCAAAGGGTATAACTACATCACTAAAAATAGCTTTAGCGAACACCTAATACGAAATTGTAAAAAATTAAAAATTCTATTATAAAACAAACACACTGTAGGATTTTGTTGACGATATTTATTATAATTACGAGTATGTATATTATGACCTCTTTCATTCGTCCGGACTTCGGACTGATAAAGCACTGTTTGGCACAATAATTTTGTTTTTGTCTTTATCACAATGGGTATATTAATAAATAAATATTTTAAAAAATGCTAAATACTGAAAAGTACGCGTTATGTTCAAGCATTCCCTTACCTGCTCTGTGGCATTGCTGTTCGCATTGGGCTTGTAACGAGACAACACCGGTCTGTTCCTAGACCTATTCAACGGTGACTCCGATAAAGAAGTCATTGTCAATCACTTATTGTCAGTGTTCAGTCCAAAACACTTTCACCAAAGCTCTTTTAAACTGACGGAATTTAAAAGATTGTGCGAATCGAAGTCTGTAAACTGTACACCCATTGAACGTTCAAGAGGAAAACATACTGTAACAATTACTGCAATATGTGCCACTGGCCGCTAGCAAACACGATAGTACCACATTTTTCCGTCGACAAATCACATCCGGAGGAGCGGCGAGTGAAGCCCGCGCGGGTGAATCAACCGATTACGACCACCACCACTAAAGCTACCACTGATAAAAGTTAATGGCTTTTTTTACGAACAAAAATATCCACACTCAAGCTAAAGCTACAAAAAATTATGTAGTCCAACAGCAAATGTTTATAGAGCAATATGAAAAGTTTGACTACGAACCGACAACGATTTATAACTTTCTACGCTCCTTTCCATTTAGGACTTCATAATCAATAGGCGCACATTCCTGTTCCGTAAGGAATGGCACTGCGCGCTAAACGGTGTTTAAAAATAGAATTCAGTAAAAGTTTAATGCCGTTTTAAAAATAAAATGTGATTGTTTAGTTATTTACGTTCGTATTCGCAATGCAGCGACCGTTCCACGATTACGAATTGGGTAACTGAAACAATAAAACAAACCGCGCGTCGCGGATAGCAAACGCGTTCGTCACTGCATTCGGAGCCGATATGCAAGTGTCACCGACGACAGCGGTCACCATAGGGAGCTCGCTATTGGTGTCATGTAGTCGCTGGACTCCAGACAATCACCGAGGGCCGAATAGCGGTCGCGAATTCCTCCTCGTAATATAAACGACGCACGCAACGCATACGTGCCCAGCGGACAAACGGTCCTGGCGACCTAATAACTCCTGCTACTAGATATTATAATTTTATTGCATGTGATACCGATGCATAAATAAATGATATTCGCTAACTGTACTCACCCGGTCGATGTAACAACGATCTTGTAAAATTGGAACTGTTATATGAAGGCCGAATTAAACTTACTGTTTCGAAATTAAAGGACTAACAAAAGTGCCTCTCAAATAGGTACTCACCGCTAATTTAGATGATGACGCAGCACATGAAACAAAATAAGAAAACACTTTTTAAAACATAATCGACACAAAAGGATACATGAATACTATTTACAAACACGCACAGGAATTTTGTTTACAAAATTCTACGTACCTAGACAAGGGAGACAACATGTACCTACGTCTTCGAGACTGTCAGTGCTTAAGTAATCTTCGTCCATTAACAATTTTTCAACACCTACTATTTACTCGAATTCATTGAACAATTTAAAGTTGTCGAAAGATACGCAACTGCACGTATGTATGGCAAACCGAGACTATGTATTGAAAAAGTCAACGCACGATTATGTGATTCATTGGACGGGTAATGCTGGTATTGTTTTTAACCACGATTGTTTTCAATCAATATCGATCAAAGCAATAATGACGAATAAACAAGATAAACAAAAGACGAGTAATTATAAATAAATATTCATATAGCAGCGACGATCACTTTTTCTTCATATTTATTCATGGACTAGGTAGGTACGCAACTACGCACGACGTTCACAAGTATGTTTGATGTCTCAAGTCAGAGGCGTTAATTTGCAATCTCTTTGAGCATAATCGTAATGAAACCTTAATTACCGAAGATATCAGAGAACCCTCAGGAATAAAAAAACAGTAGTCACTGACAAAGAATAATAAACCTTCCATTGACGGAAACAACACGCAAAACTTAAAACAACTAAAACATATATCTTACATGATACATTAGTATTCTCCACAGTTTCCATCGTAGTTAACCAAGCTCCGACAATGTTCAATGTCACATTTATTTACTGTTATATAGAAACGAGTGTCGCGCAATACAAAGATTACATGTTAGAAAACAGTCACCACACTTTCGAAGCTAATCCGTATACTGCCATTAGTCCATCGAACAAACTGTTCGCCGACCCGGTTCTTTGTTGACGAACAAATAATTGATAAATGTGACAAAGTTTATTTGGAACCAAAAGGAGCGTCGCAAACGTGTGACTCGATGTTTACGTGTGAGAGATGTGTTTAGGAGAGCAAGCGGAGTGCGCGGACGACGAGGACTGAACTGGCAGACGCGGTAAAGCGCGTGCAATTGCACTAGAAGCTATTTCAATACATGCAGAGAATTCGCAAGTCGGCGGATTCCACGCGGCCGGGATGGCCGACGCCGTGGAGCGCCGCCTGCGCCTGCCCCCTGAGGTCAACCTTCTTATAGCAAGCTCCTAGCTCACTGACTGCCGAGACTTTTCAAAATTGAAGTGATGATGTTATTTTTTATGAATATATTTAGCTGTTGCATTCCACAGATTCGAATAATCTTTTCGCAGAACCTTTACTAATCATCTCTTTACTATTAAAAGTAATCAATTAGTTTGAGGTTACTTGGTGGCATAAAAATTCTGATTTAAAATTGAAGTTGCTGTGCTGTCTAGAAGAATTATAGATGCATCTGTTTAGTTATTAACTTAGTATCTTCACAGTTTACGCGAGTAGTTATGGTTTATTACAACAACGAATGTCTTCTAAAATCTTACTCTGTGTTAAATGTTCTCTATAATGTATACTACCTCAGGTTTCAAATTTATATTAGGCGTCTTGAAGATAATATGAATAATAATGCATAGACTATAGTGGGACGGCAAAGACATTAATTAATTATTAATAAAAGGATTATAAGCAGATTCGCGTGGACTCATTTACCATTGTCTTTGCGGTTACCTACTTGGATTTACAACACGAATGGTGAACAAAATTACTCTAGCTCATCATATAACATAGACTAAATAAAAGAAGACGACATTAAAGCTGACAGTAAGAGTATGAAAGTATATTATTGCATTTACAATAATTGTTGCTGTATAATTAGAGGTCAAATTAATTAATGATGGCATAGCATTGTGCGCAGCTAAAAGTTATCGTCAATTAATTTTATGAGGTGATTGATCAGCTTGTGCGGCCATGGCTTTATTAACTGTATATACATACCTATTTTAAGCAAAACACGATTTGATAAGATTAAAACTAAGGGCCAGAAGCTCAGACCTTGGCCCGAAGCAATAAGGCTTGCAAATATACTTATAAAACGAAACTTTTTTTATGATTAACAGATTTTATTGTATTTTTAATTTAGAAACTGAGACCTACATTTACGACAAATTTAATGCTTATTACGTTTTACGACATCAGCTTGATCACCTTGAACTGTAACAATTTGCAATCGGAATATCATGATCGCAATCCGCGAGACTACTCATCGGAAGGCAAAATGTTAAATGATATACCTATAATGTGCTCAGTCCAAACCATAACTTTGGGCGGTTACCTAAATCCACGTGCACCAACGGGATGCCGGCCGGGGCGGATTGGATCTCGATTTTGGTAGTTTTTCAATAACAATCCCTAAGGACTTGCAATAAGGTCTAAAATAGTTGAAAGCTCAGCCTAGCCCGAACTGCGAAAGCAAGAATTGGTGTGGATTACACTGCGGACACCGCGGTGGACAGTTTCCGCGTGAAGGCCCGTGCTCGGGATGAGGTCGCACGCTCGCTGAGCACGACACAATGCCCTCCTCGTCAAGAAACCGTGAGATATCCACTCATAATTATGGAGCGTGTAGTAGGTAACGTGATTTAATAAATTGGATTCATGTACAGAGTGTATTTTTGACGGGGCAGTAAGGGTAGGTATCCTAGATCGACTCTAGTTTTTGAAGACATTTATTGCTGCCGCGCCGCACAATAGGCCATCGCGTGCGACCTCTAACACCTCCACAACCTGCGTACAAGATTTTTCATGCATTTTATATGGCATCGGCGCACACTGAGCGTTTGAGTAGCCGCGACCAAGCCACAAACTGAGGTGGTGGTCGCTTCCAGTGCACAATCGACCACAAACACGGGCTTCTCCCCGTCCGCACAAAGTAGAGAGAACAGAAGGGGCGCTTGGGCGCTTAGACAGTCGACTGTAAAAAGCGCCAGAGCGCTCCTTCTGTGCTCTCTATTTTGTGACTACCAATGGCTGCAACTGGAGGCCGCACCCAGCCACTTGTGGCCACGTCTTGTGCCTGCGTCCAGTATGGCCGCATTCGGTGGCCCAATGTGCGGCTACTCTTAGATCTGCATTCACAGATTTCAGAAAAAATTTACACTTAGCCAGAAAATGGGCCAGGTTAGCGGACCTGGCGTTCTGGAGGCGGCTGCTATTCGCGGGGGTGTGCACGGAGGGGGGACAGTACTACCCGCTAGGAACTTTCTGGAGGCAATCCGTCGCGTCCTAGTATGGTGGGCCCAGCGAGGGTACGGGAGCCTAACCTTTCATCTAACGCATGCCCTCTCGGGGCATGATTGCTTCGGTAAGTACATGTGTGCCGCGGCGAGAAGGGAGGCCATTCCGGTATGCCATCATTGCGGCTGTGCGGAAGATACCATGCGGCACGCATTGAAAGAATGCCCAGAGGGAGAGGGTCCACGACGAGCTTTAGTCGCGGTCGTGGGGGACCACCTATCGTTGCCAGCCATCTTGCGAAAGATGGTCGACAACGAGCGCGTCTAGGAGGATGTGGTCTATCGTTTCACAAAAGGAGGAGCGGGAGAGAGAGAGGGATCCCCCATCACACCCTGTCTCCTCTGGGGGGCCTGGGGCGCTGGATGCTATCATATAAGTAGGGCCTTCTCGGGGCGGAAGCGTTGCGCTTGCTTACAAGCATCGCCTGGGCCGTGCGGGGAGAGGTTCTCTCCCCGCCTCGCGGGGATTGTTAATTTGTCAATCGTAATATTTCACCCCATTACAAGACCGAATTTGCCAACCCCGAATAGATTAGGTTAATTCAAATTCAAATTCAAAATTCTTTATTCAAATAGACTCCAAAGGAGCACTTATGAAAGTTAAAATAAATGACTCTAACAGCGGGCCTCTGCAACATTCGTCTACCTGAATCACAGTCAATTATGGTCATACAACCGAATCTGCCCACCCCAATTCCACATGGTCTTTTCTGCCTTACTCCTATAAAACCAAGAGGTGCAGAGGGAAGTGCAGCCCCCGCCCACCATAACAAAGGACAAGTGTCTATGTTTTGTTATGCAAGAGCGGAGGTGCTGCACTCACCACAGTGCTGGAGCAGTTGCAAATTCTAAGTTGTAGTGAATATAAACTCAAAAAAATATGGGTCTCCACATCCCCTTTTGGGAGGAGGCTATTACACCCCCTCCTACTCCCAACCTTCCGGGTCACCGGCAAAATACTAAAATCCTTCCAAAGAGTAGATGCTCAATTAGGCATTGCCCTAACAATAGTATGCCTATAAAGGTTGAAGTAGATAACATGTTATGTTTGAGCTAGCAGTAGTAAGAAATGAGAATGCATTGAACAGTATTTGTCATGTTTTGAACCAATGATGGACAATCCAACCTCAGAGGAATGCATTACGTTTTTTACTTTCTACAGTTATAGTGGTGTTATCATAACACTGAGATAGCAGATATGAAAGAACACTACTTCACTCATCTAGTCTTACATTTTGTCTAAATTTTATCATAGAGCACTCAGGGATACAGTAGCTTCCTATTAGAATTGGGCCTATGGCTCCACATCTTAGCAGTTACTAACAAACATGTAATATAACAACACTCATAGAGATCACTGCTAAAGGTATCTTGTGTTGTATGATAAACGGAGGATCCTGTAGTGTGCAGCTAAAACATTTTTTACCAGCACTAGCCATTACGCATTTTGATGGATATAAATTACACAATAAAAGATTTACATCAAAAACGACGATTTAATTAATTTGAAGAATTTATTTTGATGGATTTTTGTAATTAGTTTTGGAATATAAAATCCTGAATTCAAGGTAGTAACAGGCCGCTAAATATTAATGTCAACAAAAGCCTCTAGTAACGTGTGTCAATATACGAATATTAAATAACCTCCAAATATCAATTTCATAAAATTTTATCTACTAAACTGTTTTCCCAATTTTGCAGATGCTGGCTGATACGTTATCGAATAATTTGAACTTCAGAATGCGAAAGCCATGGGCGCGAATTTATGGTTTCTATAGGACAATGCATAACATAGATACAGGAAGATATTTTATGGTTATAAATTACCTGATCTCTGCATACTGATAGCACAATACAAATAATAATTAAACTGAAAACATAATCTCAACAGTCAACACACGAATTTTGCTGCACTTCACCAAACTGTCAACAAATTCAACACCAGCAAACCCGCCCTAGACCGGGAGAAATTGATTTTTGCAATTTGTTGCTAGTAATAAAAATATAGTAAGTACCTATAAAAAATTAGCGAGATTTTATGATGTTAGTTTTTTTCCGAATTCTTAATTTTCCTTTGCTTTTTTCACATTCATGTATTTGTTAATTCTTATTTTTGTAAATTCTTAAATTTCAGAATTCGTATATGTCCATATTCTTATTTATCTCTCGACAAAAATCAAAAACATGTTACAGATTTAAAAAATTATAGATACTTTAGAACGAGGTCAGCATTTTTTTCCGAATTCTTAATTTTCCGAATTAGCTTCTATTCACATTCTTAATTTTGTCAGCCACATCTCTACTAGAATAGAGTCCTTGCTCGGAACATAGATTATTACTATAACGAAAGAATTTATATACTACGTAACTGAAAGAATCACTGATACCAAAAACGCGGTCCGAAAGAGACTAACTATTAAGGTAGTATGTCTCTTTCTAAAAGGGTGACCTTACTTTATGAACGAAACGGGACAGATTTTAGACGATTTGTTGTAATAAAAATGATTCTAGGTATTTCATTTGAATTATTTATTACACTCAGCAATATACTTAAATAATCACTGTCCGAACGAAAAGGGTTCAGACCTAGCTATCTTACGAATGGAAAGCGAAAACGCAGCTATATCGTTTCTGTTTTCTACAGTAAGTTTTTCCAATTAGATGTAATTCCTGTGAAACAAATATCTTTCAGGCTCGTATCTAATATCGATACTCGTTATAGTAACCCCTATGTTACTTGATTGGCACAACCCTAGCAATGGCAGCCATTTTATTCGACAATATGAGTTGTAGGTATGCACCTTTTTTGTAGGTATTTCCTTCCAGTCCATATCTATAAGTCAGTGGTATCCTACTCTAGAACAAAGCCGGGGGAAATAGAAACAACAATTTTTTCACAAGTGAAAAATGTTTTGGCAAGTCACTTTGACAGTGACTTTTCGTGACATTTCTTTGTTTACATAAAATATCTAAGATTATGGAACAGAGTATCGGTATCATTATTCATTTCCACAGAAGCCAGGAAATAAAGAAAGAAGAAGATCGGTATCATTCCACAGAAGCCAGGAAATAAAGAAAGAAGAAGAGTATTGGTATATTATTTAAAGTCGGTTTTTGCAGTGTTTCTATTTCTAGGTCGTACATTATTTGCTACAATTTATTCGCACTCGAACAAGTTTGTCAAGAATTGAAGATGAATTATTTACAAAAGTTTCGCCCACTATCTGTGAGATTAGTTGAATTAGTTTTTCGTAATAAAGCATTCAGGAACAGAAAACTTTTTCAGGTAAATATCTCTAACAGTTGTTTATTCTGTTTATACCTTCCTACTGTAAAGAGATATAGGTGTAATTGTGCAACTTGTCAAAAGCAAGTTTGCAATATCTTGGTGATTTCAGAATCTTATGTTAGAGAGGATATGGGTATACAGGTAAAGCCAAGAAATTTTGCCAGTTGCATTGTAAATGAGATGTCTCCAACTTTGAATGAATGGAACAAAATGCAGGACTAGTATTTTACCCTATGAGCGGGGGGGACATGGTAGTAGCCTTCCCAAAAAGAGGGCTGCATTATATTCATTACTTACACCTTAGAATTTCCAGCACTACAGGAAATCCAGTCCCTCTGCCTTGCATAATAAAACACAGGCACCTGTGCTTTATGTGCCTGTGCAGCTTCAGTTTTTTTGGTCACCTTCGGTGACCAGCCTCATAGAGTGATAGCGCTTGATTTTGAGGTTTCAAAAATATTAAAGTTGATGGTGTTTTGCACACAGTTTGCGGACTTTTAGCCAAACCTAATACATTACTTTGTGTCATCCTAGGTGCTTGCCAATGTAGAAATTTAGGTATTTGTCTTAACTATTAAATGAAAAGAAAATTAGAGATTAAAATTTTACTTTTGATAAAATAACATAGTGGTAGCCAATGTAAATAGGTAATGTACATGAAATGGCAATCTGTGTATTTTAAATCCGTTATTTGTGAATTAAAACTTAAAAATTTAAATAAAATATATAGTTTATGCAGCACTACACTATTAGACGAATCAAATGACAGATTATTTAATAAAATCTGGCTATCCGTCTTGAACTGATATGATGCACAAAAAATCGACTTCCGTTTATATACATTGTGATTATTTTTTTTTAACTCATATAGTCTAATACATAGTTCAGTTGAAATGCGGAGTTTTATTTTGTGTAGGAGGTAACTTTTGTTTTTTTTTTCTATGGAGATAATTTTATGAAATCGTGTTTTCGCATCATATAATCTTTAGAATGAATCCTGAACTGTAGCATATATTTATTTCAAACTGAATGTTGCGGTAATGTAGAATACAACATAGGATCATGCTAAACAATGTGAGGTAGTATGGAATCTCAATCTTACCTATAATTACTCTGTGTTTTGTTTTAGGTTCCATTGAGTCATAGATACACCTATATGACAATTGCAAGCTTAGCATTTTTATGGCCATTGAACAAGTCTAATGTAGCTGCTCCAGAAAAACAAGATACAATTCGTCCAGTAATTGAAAATGCTGATTTTTTATTTGATAATGGACATTATGAGGAGTGTTTTCAGGTGCTGAGTGAGTCTGAAGTAAGCTAACACAATTGTTATTTGCTTTGTTTTACAATCAGTAGTGGAATAGAAAGTAAAAGGGGTAGTAACATTTTATTTGAAGCCTGGTATAGTGGTTGCCATCATCTTTATTTTACTTTTTGTTCGCAGCCACCTTTCACAACTATGTTCAATTTTAACTTTTTATTTCCTGGCTTCTGTGGAATGTTCGCTACAATTTCGCCAACATGCCATGTAGGTACTAATTTGGCCGGTGAATCTGAGAACTAGGAATGATTTTACATCTGAAACAAAATACAAAACAAATATGAATAGGCTACCTAGTTACCTTTAATCAATCAGTTTAAAACACCTCATGTGTTTAATGTTTAAACGATAATACAACCTTAATTTATAAGTAGGTACAATATGTTGTATAGTACCTAATAAAAAGTTCAACCTCAAGCAAATTTTGAGTAAATGATACTTGACAAACAAGGTTATCCTATTTGGGTTCCGTTTTTCATTTCGAGTCAAAAGTCCTAAAAAGGCAGGAGCTCTGGAAAACCAGGTACCCCTTACCCAGGAACATAATTATAATACCTACCTAATTTGTACATATCTATACCTACTGGTGTTTTTAGGATCAAAATAATGTGGAAATACAATGGCGCATAGCACGAGTGTTATACAACATGTCTAAAGACGCGAAATACGACAAAACATACAAAAAAGATCTTATATTCAGGGCCTATGACATTATAGCCAAGTTGGTTGATGATAATAAAGATAATTTTGCTGTGCACAAATGGTTTGCACTTTTACTAGATGCTAAAAGCGCACACGACGGCATCAAAGAGAGAATAAAGCAACTTGAAAATGTTAAGAAACATATGGATGTAAGTAACACTGTCTAAACAAATACATAGTCATGAGATTAGTTGGTTGTTCGCCTGATGCATCATGCAGCATGCTCATAACAACTGTAGTTCTCCCCAGAACTTGGAATAGCGAAGTTCTGCGCAGCACTGTAATGCGCTTGTTACCCTACCCTTTCTTTTTTGTGAGAAAATAATCTTGTGTAACCTACCTTTCTGCCGCAGCTGTTATGCCGGACTCCTACTAGCTAAACACCTACAATGTTCTTCTGGATTTTTGCTCTGGGTGCTGCTCTAGATTGTTGGAACTGCGGATAGGCTCTCACATTCTTACGCAGTCCCGACGACACTGTTCACCTGGCACCTGCATGGGGCCTTACCGCCTTACAATCTCGTGTTCGTTTTCGACTCCGAATTATTACTAACCCGATAAAGACCAGCGGTCGCTACGTCTTCGGCTGGAATGAATAGTCTAGAATTTTCGCTGGTTATCGTTTTAGAATGAACGCTATTAAGGAAACAAGTTGCTACAAAACGAAAAGAAGCGAACACTCTTGACAACTCCTTCCACACGAAGACCAGGGACCGCTGGTTTTAATCGGTTCGGAATCGAAAACGAACACGAGATTGTTAGCCGGTAAGGCAGCTGATCTCGGTAACATACATGTAATGTATGTCATTGCCTTCTCCATCCTAGAAGGGCTAGCGCGCGCGCATTCCTCTATCCCAAACTACAGTGTAAATTTCACTGAGAACCCCATTCAAATTATGGCAAAGGATGTACCTACTTAAACAGTCATATTAAGTTCCAAATAGACTTACCCCCTTATTAAGTTAATAAGATCATTCCGCATCCAAGGTATCCTTAGAGGAAAGCCCTGGGGGTGCATATAATCTATGCTATAAAGTACTCCTCGTTGATGGAAGTCGTTAAGCGTGAAAACGAGTCAAAACACTTTCTAGTAATAGTAGGTTTAGGGTTACTGAACGTTTATGAATAAGGGGGTAAAGCTATAGCTGTATTTTTAACCGACTTCCAAAAAAGGAGGAGGTTATCAATTCGTAGTGTATTTTTTTTTAAGTTTGTTACCTCAGATCTCTGTCATTTATAAACCGATTTGGAAAATTATTTTAAAGGATATACTTTCAGATTGGTCCCATATAAATTTCATCAAAATCGGTTCAGTAGTTTGTCACTGAAGTCGGTTCGTAGCTTTTTTAAAGCAATTTTTTTATAATTACAGGTTGCAGTGACTCTCAATCCAGATGATGCTACATGCCTATACATGTTGGGAGAATGGTGCTATCAAGTAACGGATATGCCTTGGCACCAGAGAAAGATAGCTGAAGTTTTGTTTGTGTCTCCTCCTAATTCAACATATGAAGATGCACTTGAATATTTTCTTAGAGCTGAGACTGCACAACCAAGATTTTACAGTTTGAATTTACTTCGCCTTGGAAATTGTTACCTGAAATTACAAAAAGAAGACCAAGCCAAGTATTATCTCAAACTTGCTGCTAGCTATCCAGCTAAGTCTAACGATGACCATCGCGCAAATAAAGAAGCCACTGAATTGCTGAAGAAATTGAATCGATAAGTATTTCTTTTTGAAATATTTTATTATTTTTGTAAATTGCTAAGGAATCTGACTTATTAATTTTAAGGAAACAATAAGAGTAGGTGCCTACCTATGTATTTTTTATTTTATCGTAATAAAATGCAATAAAGCTTGTTTATTTACAAACAAAAACGACGTTTCAGTTCCTAAATGCTACTTCTCTCTAAGGCTAGTTTGATTTTCATTTGGAATACACCTAGATAAAGGGGTAGTAACATTTTTGTATGAAGCCTGCCATTGCCGCTGGCGCCGGCCAATGCGACGGCCATAAGCAAGGTGTCGAGGTAGTCTTAATAGTTGTTAAGGTGATAATATCTTCCAAAAAAAAGGCTGCAATGCCGGGTAATCTCCACGCGGTGCACCCTTGGTAGGTACTTGTCAGCAACCTCTCCCGGTTGACTGACTTCGGTCTCGGAGAGGTTACTGACAGGTAGCAAATAACCTCGGCGAGGTGGGTTCCTCCGCGTGCCCTCTGAATGGGTCGGCAGAGGCCAGAGGCTCAGCGGACGGGGCGTATGGGCTGAGTGGGGCCGAAGACCGCAGAGAGTGACGGCGTGAGATTTTCCCAAGGTGACAAAAAAAGGGTATGCCACACAATGGATGGCGGCGTAGCTCGGACTGGCACGCGGTGCGGCGCTTTCGCGCCAACAACAAATAAAGCAACATTTGTGATGTATATATTTATGTAAATAAAGCAACGTTTCAAATTCAAATATTATAATACGCTTTTTTATTGAAAAGATACGTAGATGCGTCCGAGTGAGTAGGACTATGTTCGCCTCAACTCTTGTTGCGTGACCGTAACACAGTTAAGCGTAAATAACACGAAATTAACAACCGTACATTTTCGCATTCCCGCCAAAAACTCCACAGATGTTAATGTCGAAATGAGGAAGTTGTCAAAAATCCCTGTCGATGTCGGGGCTGCGTTCCCTGCCTACACACCGAGTGCAACCGTACGCTCTAATTATGCCATTTTGAGAAACCGTCCAGTGAGCGTAATTCTTACCCTATTCCCGGTTCAGCGGTGCAAGTACGGATGTTTTCGGTCCGAATCGATAAACCCCACTTTATTCGATAAAATTGACAGTTCAAATCGATAAAGTGGGTTTTATCGTTGTGAACTGTCAATTTTATCGACCCGTTTAGATCCGTACTTGCGGCGCAGATATCACTATTTTGACGAGTCGTTCATAAAACATAGTGAGGAGAGTAATTATTGTTCATCTGACAGTTGAATTTATTAGCCGATGAAAAACGGGTTTGATTCTCTTCTTCTTCTTCTTCTTTCTTTATTTCCTGGCTTCTGTGGGGTTTGATTCTCACCTCCGCACATAAACAAGTCGAAGTTGATTCTCTCCTGTCAGTTACTAGTTGTCAGACTTGTCAGTCGTCATCTGTCACGTTGATATATGGAAAGAAAACATAAATTAATTAGCTGGTTTTTACTCCATTTTACCTACTTGACATTGGCGAAATTGTGGCTAACATTCCACAGAAGCCAGGAAATAAAGAAAGAAAAAATAAATAAATTAATTTATCTCACTTCGGTCTTGCTGAAATTGTTTGTTCTCGTGGTTTTAGTTTGCATATTATGTTTTATATTTCTGTCGTCTCCAACGTGGTCTTCATAACCCAATGATGATAGAAAAAGATAATTGGATTGGATATTAATATATTCGTAATTGTCGCCAAGTGCCTTCTATTATCCATCTTGACATTACCCGTTCGGTAACGCGCTCGTTAGTTTTTAATCTGACAATTCACTGAGATTATCTGACAACATAGAAGTAAAATTAGTAGAATCACAGACAAGCGGCGTGTGCAAGGAGCGCACTGACGCCATAAACAACACAAACGTCCCGCGGCCGCCTCCCTTCCCACCCGTGTAGTGTTGCTATGACCGTCATTACTTACCCGTTTTTGGGGTACACATTAAATAAGATATTAAATTGTTATTCAAATGAATTCCAAAATATTTTTTGATTAATAGCACGGCTGAACCACGTAAGTGAATCCGGTTAATAGATATAAGTATTTTCCAAAATATTCTCAAAACGTTTATCTTAACGTAGTTAAAAAAACAAGAAAATGTTTTTTTTAATTTCCCGCTACTCTCGTACCTTTCTTAAAGTATGTTTTGTCTCTTTCGATTCAGTTTAAAATAGTCAAAAAGCAAAAAGAAAACGTAGTTTAACTATATTTATTTATAAAATAATTTTTTTATTTTATAATATTTTTTTAAATATATCCTATTATAGATATCATATTGGAATGAAAAAACAATTTATTACAGAAACAAATTATCATAGAAAGGCACGTGTGATATATATATATCGGAGCAATGACGTCACAGGCGAGCTTCATGGACGGTGTAAAATGACAACAATCAAAACATGTTAACTTTGGTTTACTAATAAGCGTTTAGAACCATAAATTACTCATTGGATTGTTAATAATTTCACTTAAACTTTGATTAACTAATTAATGTTTGCTAACCATAAATTATTCATTGAATTGTTAAAACTAGACAAATGATTGTTAAACTGAACAAATTCACTGTAAACACATTTTTTTAAAAGATTGCCGACAAGTTTCTTGCCCGTTCTTCTTGTACGGCCTATTACTTGGAATGGGCGCCTAGAGTCATTTATTTTAACTATCATGAGTGCTCTCCTGGGCCCCATGTTAATAAAAAGTAATGAATTTCAATTGAAGATTAAAATCTAAAGTAGAATGACAAGATCTAACAAGTTTTATAAAGATTCTTTGTCACAATCTGTTTTGCTATAAATACGAGCGACCGACTGTTGGAAAAAAGCAGTATTGCGCCTACCGTCGGACCGTTCAGATCTCCCATATAACCTTGCCGAAATAAATGGTTGAGATAAATCGAGCTTCTACGAGTTTTCTTTCTACGAGGGGTGAGCGGTCACCATGATGCTGAAGATGTTGACGTCACCGGTGGTGACGTCACCGTTTTTAAAAAGACCCCTGGACTCGCCGCCCCGTCATCAGAAGTGGGATTGGAACGGAACAACTTAGCTTTCCAATCCTAGCCTTCTCACCCGCTTGTCACCTGAAGGACCAGCACAAATGGGCAATGCAGCCGAGCCCAGTCGCAGCAGAGGTCCCTACATCAGACACCAGCTCCTGAAGATTATGCTGACACACCACCGTATTGGCGAGAGATGACCCATCACTACCAGCTCCTGAAGATTATGCTGACACACCACCGTATTGGCGACAGATGACCCATCACTATCAGCTCCTGAAGATTATGCTGACACACCAGCCACGTCCGTGGTATCAACACGAACGGTCCAACACGTGCAACCAAACCAAGAAAAAGGCGATGGAGACATGACATCAGAATACAGGTGAATCGTAACTTTTTCTACCATATTTTAACTAGACTTGCATGCGCATAAACGCAACTTACAACTTACAAATAATCCAAGAGATTACTTCTAATTTTACGAGATTTCGTAGTTTCTTGAGTTTTATTTTAAAAGTTTTTCACGAGATACCCACAAATACCAAAAATCTACGAGTTATCTGTGTGCTACCCACTATTTATCACGAGTTACCCGCGAGGTACCTACCTACGATTTTCTAAGAAAAGTCGCTTCTTTTAATTGATTTTGATTATTGTGTTTGAAATTATTGCTCATCGGTCTTGTGAATTTGTGAAAGTGAGTTGTAAGTCACAACAAGCATTCTAATTTAATTTAAACTTATTTTGACCAACTAAATAAAAGGGCCGCCAAATCATTTCAAGTATGGCAGTCTCTTTAATCGACATCACAACTCTTAATTTGGGTTAAGCTTTGTGTGGTGAGTGTGAAGTTTGATTTGTTTGGTTTAAGTTGAACTTCGATGTTTGTGTTGGAAAACTATTACCGTTTTTCCTGTGAATCTGTGTGTATGCTAGTTAATTCTAAAACGCGTTTGCCACTAGCGTTTGCGTTCATAGTGTTACTTCTATTCCGGTATACGTAAATGCGCGATGTGGTAGTTACAAAAATTCATTGAATATACTGAGCTTTCATTGTTTGATTGTTTCATAAATTCGCGGCGTTAGCAACAGCGCGATGTGTTCATTTAGTACTGTGTGAGTCGGGAATTGATAAGTCAACTACGCCTATTAATCATTTTTATTATGGTTTCATGTGACTGCTGCATCTATCATCTGATGCCTAACCTACAGCGCAAGGAGTGCGGTAAAAGGCTGGCGCTTCACATGTGATGGTGACACATGGCTTCTTCGGTCATCAAGAAAGTGGGCTCATCAACTAGTCATCAGCAAGTGAACCTGTGCTCCAAAACTGCGCGAGGAATGTTACAGATAAGTGATATTCGGTTAATGATTCGGGATCCGAATTGTTAAACCTGATAATTTTGAATCGTCTTTAAGACTGTACAAATCATTTTATTCCTTATATCCCCTCCATTTTTGTCATTTTCAGAGCCTCTGTGGACCACGGTCATTTAAAGGCCTAGACCACAGCATCGTCCTTTCCAATTTCCTTTAGAGCCCCTGTGGACCACGGCGTAGAAGATCGCCCAGACCACAGCATCGATTACTTGTGAGCTATTTATAATTACTATCGTAACAACGTGTTTGTTGTTCGTTATTGTTTTATTATTTCAGAGCCTCTGTGGACCACGGTCATAATTTAAAGGCCTAGACCACAGCATCGTCCTTTCCAATTTCCTTTAGAGCCCCTGTGGACCACGGCGTACAAGACCGCCCAGACCACAGCATCAATTACCTGTGAGCTATTTACAATTACTATAACGTGTTTGTTGTTCGTTTTTCTTTTATTACTTTTTTCAGAGCCTCTGCGGACCACGGTCATAACAATAAGGCCCAGACCGCAGCATCAACCTGTATCCCATTTCCTTTAGAGCCTCTGTGGACCACGGCGTACAAGACCGCCTAGACCACAGCATCAATTCCTAGATTTCAGAGCCTCTGTGGACCACGGCCATTTAAAGGCCTAGACCACAGCATCGTCCTTTCCCATTTCCCTTAGAGCCTCTGTGGACCACGGCGTACAAGACCGCCCAGACCACAGCAACATCCCTGTCTACGAGAATTTAAAAATAATGCAATGATGCGTGGAGCATTTGCATTGAACCTATAATAAATCTATTCATGCAATGATGCGTGGAGCATTTGCATTGAACCAATAATAAATCAAAGCCATAATGCGTGGAGCATTGGCAAACTACTGCTACTCACATTCCCTTGTACAGCAAATTTATTTAAGTTTAACTGTGAATGTTTGCATGTGAACTGTTGTTTACAGAATATTATTAAGAAAGTACCTACTAAAAGTTGGCTGATAATTTTGTTACGTGAATATTGTTTCACTCTAACATAAAATTAAATCTTCGCAATTTGAAAAATAAGCAATGCAGCTTAATTTATGCAGTGATGAGAAACAAAGTTAACAGCTAGTGTACCGGTGTACGGGTACCTACCTCAAAACCAAATTTCTAGTTTTAAGAAACACCGTGCCTGGTGCAGGCCGCGCACCACCTGTCAGAATGGCCGAGTCGGCGCGAAGCGGGCTACGTCTACGGTGTTGAGCAGGGCAATAGGAAACATAACATGTTTACCTACTTTGATTAACTAAATGTTTACCTACCTACTTTGGTTAGCTAAATAGTTTGCTCATTAGATTGTCGAAACTAGATAACTTCACTGTAAAGATAATTGATCAAAGAAAAGAAAACAAAAAGAAAAGAAAAAAAAAAAAAAAAAAAAATATTTTCTTTTCTCTTAAGAATGCAAACTATTACTCTTGCAAACTTAACTGCAAGCAACGGTGGTTGCTTACAGATACCAAACTCAGAAGGAAACGTCTCATTGTTTCAGAACATAACTGGACTGGTGCAGAGCACGCACCATCTATCAGAATGGCCGTATCGGAGCAATGACGTCACAGGCGAGCTTCATGGACGGTGTAAAATGACAACAATCAAAACATGTTAACTTTGGTTTACTAATAAGCGTTTAGAACCATAAATTACTCATTGGATTGTTAATAATTTCACTTAAACTTTGATTAACTAATTAATGTTTGCTAACCATAAATTATTCATTGAATTGTTAAAACTAGACAAATGATTGTTAAACTGAACAAATTCACTGTAAACACATTTTTTTAAAAGATTGCCGACAAGTTTCTTGTCCGTTCTTCTTGTACGGCCTATTACTTGGAATGGGCTCCTAGAGTCATTTATTTTAACTATCATGAGTGCTCTCCTGGGCCCCATGTTAATAAAAAGTAATGAATTTCAATTGAAGATTAAAATCTAAAGTAGAATGACAAGATCTAACAAGTTTTATAAAGATTCTTTGTCACAATCTGTTTTGCTATAAATACGAGCGACCGACTGTTGGAAAAAAGCAGTATTGCGCCTACCGTCGGACCGTTCAGATCTCCCATATAACCTTGCCGAAATAAATGGTTGAGATAAATCGAGCTTCTACGAGTTTTCTTTCTACGAGGGGTGAGCGGTCACCATGATGCTGAAGATGTTGACGTCACCGGTGGTGACGTCACCGTTTTTAAAAAGACCCCTGGACTCGCCGCCCCGTCATATATATATATGATATATACATATCATATATATATTATATGATATGACTAGCTGCTGCCCGCGGTTTCACCCGCGCGGAGATATTGGATTTCATGGTTTTTAATTTTTTGTGCAGAACCCTAATTCTTTTCCTAAAATAAAAATAGCCTAAGTAACTCCTTGTACCATCAGCTATCTGCCAGTGAAAGTCCCATCAAAATCGGCCTAGCTGTTTCGGAGATTACCCGGAACAAACAGACAGACCAAAATTTTAAAAATGGGTGTTTAGTTACAGGGATCGTATATACTTTCATATGCATTTGGTAAAAAACTGTTATTTTGATATTACAAACAGAGACTTCAATTTTATTTATAGATTTTATGTACAATCGACACAGAAAAACATAGGACTGAGTGTAGTTTGGCTAAATACTCTTTGGCCAGTTCTATTCTTATTTTAATCGCATTGTAGATTACATGTCTATCGTTTAACTAATTATTTGAATAAATACCATCGCCTTGTATTATCTGTGAAAGGACGGTGCTGGCGTAAATCGCATTGTGTACATTTTTTTGCACGATGTGTCATTCATTCAAACGATTGTCAATAGACGGGAAAGTGGGAAACCTAATTGAATTTAATGGCAACCCAACGCCTCTGTTTGTTGTCACCGGTTTTGAATAGAAATATTTGCATAAAAACACATCAAAGTGAGAAATATGTGATACGTACTTGTGGAAATGTATTATTTTGTCTTTCTCTTTAACCCTCGTGTTATTTCGGCAGAATTTAATCGCACAGCTCGTCATATTTTCTCAATATCCGTTTCGTGTAGTGACGTGCGCGGCGCTGACAGCACTGACTGACGTAAATGGAGTTAGTATGAGTCCTCACTCCTTTATTGTAGCGTCATTGTTTATCGCCGTATTGTGTATCTGCTAAGGTTGATAATCAAAGGTTTACGGCTTGTATGCCGGAAGGCGGAAAGAAAAACATCATATCAAGAATTTCGCAGTCTACATCGATTGCTCCCATAGCCTAGTTGGTTAAGCGTCTGGTCTAGATAACAAGAAAACGCCGATTAGAATCCTGTTGGAAACGAAATTTTTGTGATGTACATATTTGCGTGAACTATTCACTCGTGAATTATTACACGATTCTGAACGCAACCTTAATAAACAGAGTTAATAGTTAAACTTTATCTTGTCTCTTTCGTTTTAGTTTAAAATTGTCCAAGAACAACAAAGACAAAACGTACTTTAACTCAACCATCGATTAACGTTGTTAGAGCTTTCGGTTGCACCCGGTTTGTGGGCAGTGAACGCAGCCTTAGATTACTATTTCCATAGATTAGTAATATGACGGTTTCAGGAAATTTTGAATCGGAGGAAGTTCGTTTATATGATTATACTAAATTACATTTTTAATTTTAACTGGTTGCTCTATAATTAAACTTAAATTGGCGATCATGTCATATCCTGGTGAAGAGGTATTAAGTGATGATGAAATCTTTTTTGGCAAGTTATCCCTGAAAGAATTTAAAAAGCATATCTTTTTGCATAATCATGGACAAAACAAAACGTAAGAAATTAAGAATACATAAAAATCTACATAAGGTAGTACTTGTTAGTTGTTCTTCTCTCGTCCCCATTACAACATTTACTACCTTCTATCTGTACCTTTATATAAAATAAAATAGCATACCTTAGGTACCTACACCTTATATTCCCGTATTTATTATTACTCCTTGCTTAGTGTGTTGAAATCCGGAGTGTTCCGCTACCATAATAGGGTGAACAAATACTCAAGTGATTATTTGTTATAAAAACGCAATACATGTACTTACTTGTTATTTTTCAGATATAATGCAATCAGCCCTGAACCAGACCTCATCAAGAGCTTAAAAATTATTGAAACACATTCTCAGCCCAATTTACGATGTCAACTTGTCAACAGGCCCAAATTCACATCGGTACCGGCATCTCCAGTTCTAGATAACAGAAAGTCTGATGAAAGCTTCATAAAAATGGAGAATATTGTCTCAAAGTTATGCTTGCCAGAAGAAACTGATAAATTAGAATTAAATAACACTTTAGAAGTTATTGATTATATACTCAATAATGGACCCAATCACAATGCTATTAAAACTGAAAAGAATGTTGCGATAAAAGAAAGTTGCTCTCCAAGTCCTCTTACATCTACAATAAGTCCTATAAAAGAATCAACTCCTAGAAGGAAATCGCCAAACATAAAAGAGGAGAAAATATGTATTAAAGAATCTCCAAAGTTTTTCACACCAGCTAAGAGTGTAAAAAAAGAACAAGCTGCAGTGTTTGTTACTCCATCATCTGTTAGTTTAAAGGCTAAAACATCCACATTTAAAACACCTGCCAACCCCCTTTTCCATAAGAAACCATCAGCTTCCACTTTGAAAAAAACCCCAAATAAAACAAATACCTATCAACATATTGCAAGCCCTATAGCATCATATATTAAAAACTGCCCTCAATCACCTTTAGTCAAAGATGTTCATCCTAGAAAGCCATTACCTGGTCCATCTTCTATACCAAAATTTGTCAAGAATCCACCACAAAGCATGATGCAAAATAAAGAAAACATTAATCTACCATCTGTTGCTTACAAAAGTGCTAAGAAAACTAAAATGGTAAGTCTATGAGTAACATATCTTATGTTTTTCTATGTTGTTAATTCAGTAATTAATAAAACTTACATTTACTGTCTCAGATCTACATTGAATGTTAGCAGGGTGTCACATGCCTCAATTCAACTTTGAAGTTGATAGTTACAAGGATTACTGAATTCTATCTTGCTCATTTTAATAGTTATTCTGTCCCACATTTGCTTTTTGCCCGTAGTATGGTTCAGATGTTTAAAACAACTATTTTACATGGTCCGGTTGTACAAATTGGACAAGATTTCAATATTGCAGTGTAAAATATTCAAATCATTTCTAACTTTGTTTTTTTCTTTCAGATTTACCTGCCAGATGAAGAGAAACTGCCCAAAAGCCAGTGGGTCAAGAAAACATTGCCAAGGCCTACAGTTGTGAAACATGAACGCAGGGAAATAACTGTTGCTGCAAAGCCATTACAAAATCTACAGGAAGATAATAGCTTTGCGAATTTGTCTTGTGTTCAAGCAGAGGTATCCGTTTGCACACAAAAAACTGCATTCAAGCCTAACAAACATTTGTAATGATTTTGACTTATGCATGAGTTAGTATGAAAAAAATAAATTGAATTTCTGATAACAAATTGTTTTCTTTTTGTGACAACTGACAATACTCTTACTTATAATAATATTTCAAACAACTTATTTGTTACCACTAGCCATTGTCAAATAGTAAAAGTAAATACTACTTGCTATCCAATATTAATATTGGCCAGAATATTATAGTCGAACCACCCAGACCTGTCGGGGTACATCTTCGTGACGATGATAATATACCCACCCTGATGGCTGTAACTTTGTTTTGAGAGAAAGTATTGCTGCACATCATGACACAATAATTACTGAGGTCTAGAGTAGGAACGAGAGCACTGCAGTGCAAGCCTTCGTGTTTTAAAGTGTTCTGGGCAGACATGATTACCAACAGGCACAGTAGTCATTACTGTTGCATTCAGCGCAGCACATACACTTCATGCAAAATTACTCCTAAGTGTACATAATAATAGTATCCCTATTGTGACGTAATCAAACGCAGTGAAGAAGGTAAAGAAGGGGTAAAATTAAACAATATTGTTTATTTTCATTTATATCATAATAATTATTGTTTCAAATTCAAAACTACAGTACAATACTCAAAAAAATTCAGTGCAGAAGTACCTCATTACAAAGCCAACATAAACCATCCAAGCTCAGACTTTGAAAGTCAATCAATTTTTTTATCTAGTTATAATCTCATATTTATTCACTTTGTTAAGGTTTTGAACGAGCACTTCGAAAGCATGAACACCAATTTGGCTTTTATTTACTTATAGGAAACGAGAAGGGAGCCAAAATACATTTCGTCCCCTATTCCCTGTACAAGCAAGTACCGACTGTGTAGACTAAAAACAGTCGAGAGTCAAGAAGGACTATCATTATGCTGATTCTACTTTATATTATAATGTTATACAGCTACATTACACTCGTATAGCATCACTTTAAAACTGTAGCACCTGAAATTTTTAAATATTTCGAAGCAAGTCAGAAAGTTATATTCTAAGTAAGGCTACTATAGTGCATAAAAGATAGCTTGATCTCTGCGACAGCTGGCAGTAAAATCACGCCTATGAAGTCCTGAATTTCTCAACAGTACAGACAGTACCTGTCAATGTCATACTTTATGGGCATGCTGACCTAATTAGCGATGGGCGATGAATCATCGTAACCACAGACTATAAACTATCGATATTTTAAATGAAACCTAGTTTAAAATAATTTATGATTTAATTTTACTGTATATTTTAATATCATAACATTATTTACATGTGTACATACTTGATCTAAAATACACAACACCACCTTTCACGGCACATAAAATGTTGCAGTTATTAAAAAGTGCGGTCGATAATGTATCTCCAGAAAACTGGAAGGAGGTGGTAACCAAATGCAGAAAAATAATGGAAGAAGATTGGGAGCGGGGTGTCAGATTTGATAATATTTGCGAACAAGAGGTCATAATAAATTTACAAGATTGTTCTAGCGATTCAGAAACTGAATGAAACTGAATTCCTTGAAGAGAATAAATGTATTTTATATTAAAATATTAGTTTAATTTAGTAACGCTTGTAATTAAATTAAACCCAATTATATGTTACATTAGCATCGATAATAGAAAAAACGTCGATAATTACTATCGACATTTTTTTATATCTTGACAACCCTAGCAATGTCAGTTTGACATATGCCGCAGAGATCAAGCTATATTTTATGTATTATAGTATATAGCAAAGTCACATGTCAAAAATACATACAATACAGTTTAAGATTGCAATATATTTACTTATACTTAGTGAGTTCAATTGAAATAATTCCATTCCAAAACAAAATTGCGATACCTATCTCATGAGTAAAATATTAATGCCCGTTTTCACCAACGAGGAATAAGGTAACGCCAAAATAAATTCTAATGTAATCAAAGTCCGAAGTATAAACCGTTAGAACACTCCTAAAGGTTGGTGAAACGTTTTTTTGCCCTAGGCGACTACCAAATAATTACGCATCCGACTTACGCGTCTCCTAAGGTTGGTGAAAACGGGCATATTGTGTAACTACCGTCATTATATACTGTTTATTAGGAAGACAACAAATACCTAGCGATGTGTTCCGGCAGCTGGTCAACTCATAGGGCCTGTTTCATAAAAATATTAGTCTAATATTATGAGTATTAGCGTCATATTATATATGGAAAAAAGAAAAAAAAAGCTCATAATATTAGACTAATATTTTTTATGAAACAGGCCCCAGATCATAATTTTGAGATGAATTTAATAATATTGACTAGTATTTAGGAATGATTTGGCGCAGTAAAATCCTAGGTGAGTTGAAGCTACTAATTTTGCGCCATACATAACTACAAAACGTCCGATTAGCTTTTAATTTTAGTTGCAACAACGACATGCTACGTTTGAATTGGCAATACATAATTTGAGATTATTATCAGCAAGCCACTTCTAAAAGATTCTACATTACTTCTGGTTTTCAAAACTTTATGGCCCACGTAGAACAAGTGACGTCAGATGTTCTGTCAAATTTGTATTTGTTTTAGCGCTCAGTAGAAACACCCGACTTTGACTCAGATTTTTTAAGTTTCTAGCGTTCGGTTTCCAGTTTTTTCGATATAGACATTTGATTCTCATGAGAAAACGAATTGACTGACATCATAAAAAATGCAGACAACATCCCTATTAAATTCTCTTAAGTACTTACAATAAAATTCACCAACCTTTTTTAAAATATAAGAAACTCCAGGCCAATTTTTTAAGCTTAAATTAAAAAAAAAACAAATGTTCACGAATTTGGCTCACACTTTTTAGGCAAGTGGTTAAATGCTGCTTTTTTTCAATTTACCAAAACTGTAACACGCTAAGTATTAGCACTACCAATAATTGGTAGTGGGATAGAAGACTGATTATTTATCTATAGATATACAATAGTATTTATGGTAATAAAGGCATTCTGCCTTTTTACATTGCAAGGACTTTATATATAGTAACAGGAACATCAATAACATCTACTGCAAGTATATAAGTACCCTATAACAGGTGTATGAGTATATAAAAAGCTATTACATAATAGAACCATTTTAAGTAAGTTTATAAACTAGAAGATGTATTCTTAGCACTCTTGCGACTTATACAATTAAAATTAATAAAACATTTAGAATAAAATAATAAAACATATATACATCGTTCAGGAGAAATTCACTTCCAAAAAAGTTATATCTAATTTTGTGCATTAGTAAAACACACACATCAAAGAAATTAGTGTGAAATACAAAAAATCGCCACACAAGAGATTCATACATTATTGCGATTTACAATAAAATATTTAAAAAACACTAGTAAATATTTATACCAAAAACATTGTAAATAAATGAAAAGTAAAAAATATAAAATCAACATTGTATATATTTTGTAAGATCATAAGAGCAGTTAACCGTTTGTGTATTTATATTATGTTCTATGCTTAAAGCTAATTATCAATTATTATATGAAATACAAGCTGAGTTTTATCCTTGAAATGTTGCGCGGAACCACGAAGGCCCGGCGAAAAAAAAACAGTTAAGTCTTTATTCAGTGGTGATAAGGTTCAAAATAGCTTTAACTTTATGAGACATTTTTATAAACGCTATATTGAACCTTATCATCACTGATTAAAGGCTGTTTCCCCCCTTTACGGCCCCCGCGGTACCTGTCGACATTTGAAGGTTGGTATGTTGTCCCGAAAGGGGGCCAATTTACTCCTGGAAGTAAACAACATTTGTTTTAAGAGTTTTTGAAATTCTGTAGTTTTCATTGAAGAAAAGGCATTTACGGTCTTACGACAAAAAAGTTAAATATATCCTAACCCTGTGTTTAACAGCATTTAACACCTAAACGCGCCTTACTCGCGCGTTTACATATAAGCAACCACAAATCTTGATTTAAGTAGTGTCTAACCGTTATCTAAGTTCATTCTGTTGTGATATTTCTAATCATTTTAGACGTTTATCTTTGGACAGTGGTGCCAATTCTCTTGTTCCCCTGACTAAACTAAACTAAACTATAAAATTTCTTAATTTAGTTTAGAGAGTTCTAAAAGCTATTCTGATGAACGGTCTGATTAAATTTAGTCACCGTATTGACAGCACCAAATTTACACTAAATTGAATTGTTAGAGTTGCCAGCGTGTCGAATATTAATTAATACCTATACATTATAATTGATGGATTTGACGGACCGATCATTTTTACACGATTTAACGAAAAAGGAGTGTAATTTTTTTAGCGTTCGTGTATATAATATGTGACTGTAATTAACCTAATTCAGGATTGGCAGATTCAATAATCAATCTTAGCATTACTTTTATTAAAACCTACCACAAATTAATTAACATAGTATACTCGTCGGTACTCGTTTGTTGGTTTTTACGATATACGAATTTTTTACGAGTGTTATAGCAGGTAAAACGGAAGGGTTGTGTCCATAGATAACATAAATTTTTTAACTTCAACTTTTGAAAAATTATTTCTCCAAAACTATCTGTTTTCGCAATTTGAAACTTGGCCTAAAGACTTCTTATAAAAAGACCTACCAGTGAAAAAAAAATTTCAACAACTCGATTGGTATACTTCCGAACTCAAACCCGCAAACCTTCCATTCGAATTCGTTCTTGATAGTTTCTATGAAGAGTAAGTTCCTTTATTTTTAATACCTATCTACAATTGCTTTTCAGTAAAATATTTTGTTGTACATATTATAATCTGTAACTACCAACCTGTTAAGGAATTTTTCGCTTGAAGAGTTGAAGTGAAGATGTAAAAGAAAGTTTATCTTTCCGATGAATCTACAAGAGCCACCAACAACCATCATATTATTATACTCCTCTATTATGTGTAGTAGAGTAGGTACTTATTACAAAATATATAAAATTACTTGTTCCAAGGCAACACAAACACGTATGACGATAAAACTACTCGAAAATTTCGTATGAATAGCGGTGAAATAATTAAATTAATTTTAGTCCGCGTTCATTTTCATGCCAACTAACTTAGTCGGATTTTAGTTTCACTTCTCTAATTTTAGACGAAAATTTGGTACAACAGAATAGATAAATGACCACTTAGACTAAATTAAGTAACTAAAATAATTATAGTGTTGTCAAACTAAATTTTAGTTTAATCTTGTCTTTCCTGAATAGCAAACCACGTTTGACATAACTAAACTAAATTTTAGTCTAGTTTAGTTTAAATTGTGCCAACAGAATTGGCACCACTGTCTAGCTAAACAGGCGTCTAAAAGGGCTTTTTGTGGTTAAAGTTCTAAAGTTTACGTCAAAATTCTACTACGTATAGAACTTCCGGGCAGCTCTAAATCTGAACTTTTAAACTTTTTGATTGATGTTAAAAATATCTAACGTGAAGTGCGCGCACTTCAAGTCTGAAGTTTTTTCTTTTTTCTTTGGAGATTTTGAATGACATTTTTCCAACGGAGGTTCTCGCAACTTGTCGTCAACTATTATCCTCATCACCCCCTTCCGGTATAACATACCAATTCAAACTCATCCTGTATAACAAAATTACAATAGTACTTATTTGCATTGAGATTATTCATTATAAAAAAATATAAATGCTTTGAAAAAAATTGGTGTAAATTTATAGCATTCCTGGACCATCTCTTTCCTTTTGCCCTTGTTTCTCAAAGAACATGAAATCCTGAAATAAAAACAACATTATAACCATCATACGCTTAAGTAAATGTTACACAATTTAAATAATCGGATATATTATGACATAAAATATGCTTGCTATCTAAAATCGAAAATGATAACTTTTTTTTATGATGCTACGCGTAACCAAAATGATGGTAACTATTTGGCTCAACGGATCAGCATTGAGGTTCAACGAGGCAATGCCGCCAGCATGCTGGGTACGCTTCCAACTGGTAGTGGGCTAGAACATTTGGATTATCTATAGGCCTACTAGGGCTTGTAGATTATCCAACTGTTTTTGTAGCTAGCTAGGTTAGATGTAGTGTTTATTTATGTATTTAGCTAGTTAATAAAGGCATTTAGCCCGTTAAAAAAAACTTTTTTTTGTTATATTTCACTGACAAATTAGAGCAATCTGATGAAAAAGGTGAGATTACGTCAGATATTGTAATTAATTAGATAATCCAACAGTTATCTAATTAAATAGGAATGTGGACCATTATAAAAATACTTTAAAAAATCAATATATAAATAAATCCTTAATATTTTAATCAATACAATAGATATTTTACATTTTTAGACCTTAAAATAGCATAAAAACCAAAATCTCCCTACTACTACCCTATTATTATAGTTGTGGGCAGGCGTTATGATTAACATGAGGCAAACGACTTGCTCATCTCGTTTCTTTAGAGAAGAAGAATAAAAAATATATGTATAACAAGGGAAAAACTTACAATCAGGAAACATGCTCCTAGTAGTACCGCCTTTATTTTCACATCCAAATCCATTGGGAAGGTGATGCCGAAGTAATCCGCGTCGGTGAAAGCCTCCCGCGCCAGCCCTGACCACTGTTTCGTTATTTTGCCGACTTTACGATCGCCATCCCTCGAGTATACCTGGAATAGTAAGAAAATGTCACTAATAACTAAAGAAGCAAACATTATTTTTTATTATTTACCCTCGCTCGCTACCCTTACACATTTATAGGTATTAAGTAGTGAAATTACTGGGCTTATGAGACTTAATACCTAATGTCTCAGGGTAACGAGCGCACTGCAGTGCCGCGCAGGCCTTTGTGTTTCAAAGTTCTGGGTGGCACTGCAATTGTTATGGGCCGGCGTTATGCTTACCATCAGGCAAACGACCAGTTCTTCTCGTTATCAAATAATATTAAAAAAAAAGTCTCATAATCCCAGTAATTTCACTGGCTACTCTGCTCATCAAACCGGAACACAGTAATGCTTGCACATTATTGCTTGGCGGCTGACATCACGAGCAAAGCGGTGGTACCAACCCAGACGGACAGTCGCAGAAGAGTTAGTCCTACCACTAACAGTTATAGCCCCGAGTATAGCCCTCTCCATAGCTCGTTGTGCAACTTTGAGTTTGCTTATGAGGCCAACAGTAAGAGACCACGTCTCAGTGCCATAAGTTATCACTGGCAGCACACTGGTTGAAAGCCTTGGTTTTCAAGCGCTGCGGTATTGTGGACGAAAAGATAGGTCGATGCTTCCCGAACGCTGCCACACTGATGGAAATACTCACATGAAATTCGACATCTCCGCAGATGGACCACGTGCACACCGGCCCCTTGACTCTCAGCACGGTGTCCCCGTGCGCGTCCTTGATGACGTAGCACGGCTTGCAGATAGACCACTCTTGTTCTATGGAGCCGATGACCGTGCCCGGCGGCGCGGTCACCTCCATACTCTGCAGCCAGCACGGACACCAGCAGCTGTCGCACGCAAGCGGCCGGTTTAGGTGGATCACCTGAAACAAACATTATTATTATTATTCACTGTATTTATTTACAATCTTAAATCTAAGTTTTTTATAAAATTAAAAAATACAAAATATTATAAAAACCTAAGCCTAGGGTGCCGCCGGCAGCGGGGCAGGGCCCAAGCTACCGGTGGTTAGAGCTGCAGAGTGAGGAACCTCCTGACAATACGTGCCGTGTCAAGGAGTACCGCCTTCTGCATCCGACATTATTATTATTAATACACTAGCAGCGTTAAGCTGATGCGTGTATAATGTATATCAATTTTGATGCACTTGTGAAATGTTTATCAAGTCTATTTTTGAAACTGTTCACTGTTTTATTAATTTATTAGCAAGTTTCTTCTGCTGCCTTACCGGCTAACGACGCGACGATTGATTTTCGATTCCGAACCGATTGAAACCAGCGGTCACTAGTCTTCGACTGGATGGAATCGTCTAGAGTTATCGTTTTGTAAAAACTTGTTTCCTTATTAACGTTCGTTCTAAAATTCTAGACAGTGCCTTCTAGCGGCCGCTGGTCTTAATCGGGTTGGAGTCGAAACCGAAGACGTTTTGGTTGCCTTTCAAAAATACTTCGATATTTTGTGGTGATAGTAGGTAATTGACAGTCACTAACCTTGAACAACATTAATTGTGAGTCATATTGATGACAGTAGTTGAATGTACTCTATGCGCAGACCAAACAATGAAGCGGTAATTTTGTCCACAATTTCTATCAAGCTGAAGCTTGTTAATTGCTGACAATTTAAAGGCAAGTGCAGACAAATTTACAGAATAGGTTATAAGCCAATCTCCATGAAAATTATCAAGCATACTATAAATAATTGTAGTATGTTTACGACAAACTTAAACGCTTTAAGTTAGATGCTGCACGATTGAATATTATTAACAACTAGCTATGCCCTGCGGCTTCGCCCATGCACGCAGTCTAAGTTACTCCTTGTGACATCAGCCATCTGCCAGTGAAAGTCCCGTTAAAATCGGCCCAGCCGTTTCGGAAACAACCCGGAACCAACAGACAGACAGACAAAAAATTATAAAATATAGTTGTTTTGTTATAGGTACTGTCATATGCGTTTCACAAACACTTCGATTTTATTTATTTGTATAGATTATTGCTCTAAGATCACCCCAAGATGTGTCTCAGAAGTGGCACGCAATGCGACTAACGCGTCCTCCTCTGTATATTATGCGCAATAATTACGACAACCTTTTGAAGCGCATTTAAGCTATCCGCGTATTCTTATTTATCTAAAATGTATAATTACCTCATTCCTGAAGTTATCCATAATCTTCATGTCGAAGGGTCGCATAGGCCCGCAACAGTTTCGTGTACAACAGTCGTTGTCTTCCACTGCATAATATACTTTTTGCCCAACGCTGTTTTTCACTGTATACTTATTGTTAGTCTCGAAGCCTACAAATGCTTCGAGCAATTCCACTTTCTGATGGACGAGGAGCTGATCAATCATAGATAGGTATTCCAAGCCAGGCGGACAGTTGCTGAGGCCTTGCGGTATAGTCATCCAGCCACCTGTAACAGCATGTTATAGAGAGTACATACGACAAAAGAAACAAACAATCATGAACAGGAAGGTAGGTTGTTTTTTTTTATGCTATTTGGTAACGAGACCAGCTGGTCGTTTGCCTGACGGTAAGCATCACGCCGGCCCATAACAATTGCAGAGCCACTCAGAACTTTTGACACACATACGGCATTATTAGTTACATGAAATTTCTTATTACAAAACGTAGATTAGCACTTAATTCTTGGCAACTACGGTATCAAAGATAAGGTCTGCAAATAATTCAACACCAAGTAAGTACATACACAAGGTTTACTATAGTAATAATTATTATGCTACAGAATACCGGAAAATATAAACAAATATTTATATTATCCTCACCTCTTTTAAATAACAACCGTATGTATGAGTGTATAAATCAAGCAGTGGTTTACTAGTGGGGTTCTAAATTTATAATAAATATTTATAAATACTCTAATAAACACCCTCCACCACACTGTAATCTATGTTAAACATCAACCTCTTTTCTTCTTCAGTGAAAAACTTCTCATATCCATTATGCTTTGATTTAAAGATTCGTTTGTATGCACGATAAAAACTCCTCTTTACACTGGCAACACTCAAAGTTTCCAAATAAACTCGTTTATCTTTTATATCTGCGATGTTAGAACGTTTCTTCGACACAAAATGTTTGAATCTAGACCACTTCACTGATACTTTATTGTGTTTTTTATTATCCTCACTAATAACTTCGAATTGTCTGGAATCTTTTGTAATCATAGCGAATATTATATTTCACTAATTAATTTAAAAATACTTGTACTCATTTGAGAATGAAAGGGAGCAATAAATTGGTGATAAGTTATATATAATTGAAGCTCTTATATACTTGAACTGACTGGCAGGGCACGGAGGCGTTTTGTATAAACACCTTATCTTTGTAAGAAGTCATTAGCTCTGTTTGAGTGCAATACAAATAAGACAAGCACAAGATACCTACATAACTGAGTAGTGTAAACAAATTAGATTCACATTGCATGTCCTCTGTAGTCCTTATCACAGTTTTGTAAATCGATACTTGTAATAAAAGCGTAACAGGTCCAATTCTGTACATTGAAGATATTTTGAAATTTGTTACTGTCGGGCACTCTATTATCGATACTGAAACCAAAACTGTAATTTTTTTTCAGTTTTGTGTCTGTCTATCTGTCTGTATCTTGGCCGCGCATCACGCCGAAACTACTTTTTTTTTATGTTATTTGGTAACGAGACGAGCTGGTCGTTTGCCTAATGGTAAGCATAATGCCGGCCCATAACAATTGCAGTGCCACCCAGAACTTTGAAATACAAAGGCCTGCGAGGCACTGCAGTGCGCTTGTTACCCTGAGACATTAGGAATTAAGTCTCATAACCCCAGTAATTTCACTGGATACTTTGCTCATCAAACCGGAACACAGTAATGCTTACACATTACTGCTTGGCGGCTGTCTTCACGAGCAAAGCGGTGGTAACAACCCAGACGGACACTCGCAGAAGAGTTAGTCCTCCCACTAACAAAGACAAACAAAACTACTGGATGGATTCAAATGAAACTTGCATGAATTGAGTTCATGCTATGAGGCAGGTCAAGGGATACTTTTTATCCAGAAATTAGGCCCGGTTCCCTTGGGAGAGGGGATTAAAGTCAAAATCTGTACTTGGTTATACATTATTAACGCGTCGTCCGATTTCATTTATTCTTTTTTTGTTAGATGGGTTTTTTAAACATTGTACCGTAAATATTTCAAGGTCATCGGTTCAACACCCCCAGGGTTAAGGGCGGTAATTTTTTTTATGGAAAATTTTATTCCTTGGTCAAATTCATTCAAAACTTGATACAAATAAACTTTAAAATTGCTATTAAGTATCTTTTGGCTTTAAATTTTATAGTTGATGGTGGATGTAAGGCATAATTAGTAAATACTATAGATTCCTACAACAAGACAAATATTTGTGAAGCGAAAAAGAGAGAATATCAATTGTTCTTCATTTTTGTATTTGACTTTTGGAAATTATTTCTTATACTTACACTATGTTTTATTTACCTGGAGCCTGTGGTCCTGGTTGTTGGACGACTGGCCCGGGGTAGCCCTGTTGCGGATGTGGATAGCCTGCAGCAAAACCTGGTTGGTAACCCGGCTGGTACCCAGGTTGGAAACCTGAAATAATTATAATAATCATAATCAACAAATATCAGTCCACTGCTAGACATAGGCCAAGATGTATCAATGACACTGAGTCCAATCTTTGTCTTTTTTTCACCAGTCGCTGCCAGCAACCCAGTGTATATTGTCGCCCAACCTGCTGCATTGCCGGCTAATTGTCTTTGTCTTGGACTAAAACCAATTTAACACCAGGCAGGTGGTCTCTAATCTTTGGCTGGAAGTAATTGTCTTTAATTCTCGCTAGTTTTCGTTTATTGTATTGTTATTGTTTGTTCCAGAACAAAACAACAAGAAATCTAGAGAATTCCTTCCAGCAGAAGACATGCAACCACTAGTTTTAATAGAGTTGGATTCGAAAACGAAGATGATTTTACTAGCGGATAAGGCCACTGGTTGCAGGACATCCCACACAATGTATGCCAATTATAATAATGAACATATGTCTAAAGCATCTGTATTTAAATTTAAAACTAAGGCTCTTATTAATGTTAAATGGTAGATTAGTTAAACAATGTTTTGGCTTTGTTAATTAACACTGTTTATTAATAAGAGCCTAAAACTCTACATACACCTTATGTTTCTTGTCAAGCCTGGAGTGAATTACCTTCAATATGGATCATCTTCAGCCACACTTAAATAGATTACAGTACAATATAGAAAATTCACCATTTTATGTTTAAATGGGGGTTCCCCATGGACCCACTGCTATGGCCCACTGATGGGACTGCGGGTTTTTTTTCCCTGTAGACCCACCATGCTAGAGATGGAATTATAAAACCAACTTTATCTTAGTGTTAACTATATACATACTATATACACTACTATATACATATATATAATATACTAAAGTTATTTAGTATATGAACGAAACTTTAGAATTTAGATTAGATTAGATCCATGTCTGATCTAGGCCCAAAAATTTTTTTTGTCATATATTGCAATCTTTATTCCTATATTTTATTAAAAACTTCTTGAATACAATTCAAAAGTAGGTATAGTTTTAATGGTGTTAGTCATTGTAACATTTCCGGTTTGAATATTGAATATAGAAGTATTAGAGGTAGGGCTATTTCAAGTGTTTGCCTGGGTAGCTACTAGGTACCACTCTATAGTTTAAAATGTATTGCCAAGCACCTATTATGTGTTCTGGTAGCAGCTGCACTAGAAAGCCAGTCTTACTCTAGGTTTACCATGTTTATCACTTTCAACCACATCATTTATTTAAGATCAGGTATGGCAGTGAACTCCAGTCTAATAACTAAAGAAACTCAGGGTTTCTTTGGTTTGTTCCTGTTGTTTTTGTTCTTCCTATTTCTTTAGTTATTAGAATGGTGTTGTTGCAAGGACATGATCATGTAACATGATTACACCTTACCATCTCGCAAGATAGTGATTAGGAATAATCTTAGAATTACCAATTAAAAAACATACCGGGTTGAAATCCTGGCTGCATTCCTGGTAGTGGCTGGGCTCCCGGAGGAAGCATTGGCTGTGGTGGGCCAGGTGGTGGACCAGGATAGCCAGAGGGCTGTGGGTACCCAGCCGACTGGTGGTATGCTGTAGTAGGTTGGTTCATAGGATAGCTTTCTTTCATTTTGGCATCTTCAGGTGGTGGTGCATATCCTTGACTTTGGGGGAAGTTTGGAGAGTATGGCATTTGCTTGTGCGACATATCTGTAATAAATAAATATGAGCTAATTAAACATTAAAATTTACCAAAACATAGGTACCTATACTATGTGACATTTATTGAGAACTAGCACCCCACTTCTATGAGTAAATTTAAGAATTGGCTCTGAGCCAATTTTTCTAGAGTGTTTACTGTAACTCTGTTCCATTTAATTGTATGCATGAAATATAAATTGAATCACGGTACACTCCAATAGCATAAAATCTAATATGTGCTCCTACAATATTATAAATATTTATCTAACATCCAAACCCCCAACAATTAGTTATGAAAGGTAAGTAGAGAAACAAATTATTGGCAATAGTTTAGTAGTCACATCTAAGAAAGCCATAATACAATGGATTGTTTTGTAATACCTTAAAACAGTAGAAAGGCGAACGGATGTCCTAATGTAGCCGAATTTCTAGGTAAATAGTATAAATCTCTAAACCTAATTTAGGTTTCAATTTTAGTCCTTCCCCGTGGTACATATCAGTATGTCCATTGCCCTCTATAAATGACCTAATTACTTCAGTACCATTAGGTCAATTATAATTGTTAGAACACCACACCCCGGTCACCGGCGTTATTTTTCGATATAGACATGGCAGAATTTTTTTTGCGGTATTTTTTATTAGGATACTTTCAATAACTGTATTACTACTGTTAACTATGTAGTGACCTAGGCTAGTAGTATGTTCAATTGCTCACCTTGATTAAATAATTCCTCAGCTTTTTTATTCCAAACAAAAGCGAAAATTCGTCGTCGATCTGAATCTGCTTCCTCCGGGACCTTGAGTTTGCCTTGAGTTGAAATTGCTTATTTGTAAAAAAACTAAAACTAACCGTTATCTCTTTCTATCGTAAGACTTTTATTCATTCTATATTGTTATGTTACATTGACACATGATGTCAATGTTACTCTTAGTAAAAACACGTTTCAATACATTTTTGTTATTCTTAGCATGATGTTTGTTGCCTTCTATCTCATTTAACAGGTTATTCCACAAATCCCCATTGATGAAGAACGCCAATGGGGATTAGTGAAACTTTTTTACACAAATCCCCATAGGTTTAAAATAAATACAAACAACATATTATGTAATAATTATGTATGGACCACGAAGCCTTTTTTTGCAATATTTATGAAGGTAATTACTCATAATTTTTACAATGAAGCAAAAGCTATCGCCTGAAATTGGAGGTCTGTTCGCGGCTTGCCCCGTTTCTGGCTTTGTCTGTTGTTTGTATTTTAAACCTAATGGGATTTGTGCAAAAAAGTTTCAATAATCCCCATTGGCATTCTCCATCAATGGGGATTTGTGAACTTTTTTCCACAAATCCCCATTAGGAGCTCCATGAGGATTTGTGGAAGAAAAGTTCACAAATCCCCATTGATGGGGATTGTCAATGGGGATTTGTGGAATAACCGTTTACAGACCAGGGGGCCTAGACAAAAACACTTTCCGCAAGCATTCACGCTTGCGGAAAAGATAAAATGTATGGGAATGCATTATGACATTTCACATTACATTAGCTTCTGAGATGTCACGTGACGGTTTTGGGGTTTTACTCTATGGTTTTGACGTTAGAGTTAGCGGAAAAAGCACTAAAAATAAGAATGTGGCTTTTCTTTAAAGGACCAGGCGACCAGGTTTACTGGTCTGTGAACTCATTGAATAAAGTAATTTATAATTCCTACGATAAATTAAAATGAAATATAATTTACAAATTCAATAAATATGTCAACTTTGATTTTGTTTCAAAACTTAGCTATAAAGTAGAGTAAAAAGCTTCAAAATAAAAAACGTGATTAGTATGACGTAATTGTTTGAAAACCAATAATATAAATTAATGTATTGTTCTCAACTCTCAACTTATCAATATGCGTGTATCCGAACTTAAATCTATGCTGACAACATTAAAAAAAAGTTTAGTATCCGTTCCGCAGTTGCCATTTAATCTGTTTTACTACTTTGTGAGGAATAAAAATAATGTGAATTTAGATTTTATTTACATCTTGCATTATTTTTTATAATGACATTAAACATTTTCGTACATCTTAGTAGAAAAACAGAAAACAACAAAACCACACATAAAAATTTGTAACTGACGTTGGATGATTTTTGCAATCTTTGTTCTTAGCATAATTATTTTGTGATTACATTATGATAATACGTGTTCGTGGAATGATTTTTACCTTTGTCAATTAAATATTTGGTAACATACAACCAATAACATAGAAAACAATAATTTTAGATGTCATATTTTATTGTTCATTTTCCTAGCTATTTGGGGAGAATATGAATTTTGTAAATGACAACATTCACCACATCCGGTAAGACTATTTTTCATTCACCAATCAAACCATTGCAATGGTGCATTGACCAACTTGCTGCTGCCGATTCCAAGCAGAGAACAACTCAGTTGAATAGATGTTTGCTTCCGCGTTTGTATCTTTGGAGTAACTACCATCGCGATGCAATCAGAGTTGTTTTGCCACTCGTCAAACTAAAATGGCGTCTCTGTTTATCAATTAGCTCTCTTTATGTGAACGTTACTCAGTGATCGCATCCGAGTGAGTCATAAACCAACATAGCAATGACATTTTTATAGCATACAGTGTGAATACGTTTCTAAAACGTTGTGTGAAAGACTCGCAAGTGTTATTTACAGAGCACAATAATGCGCGAATTCAAAGTGGTCGTGCTGGGCTCGGGTGGGGTCGGGAAGAGTGCTCTGACTGTGCAGTTTGTGTCCGGGTGTTTTATGGAAAAATATGATCCTACGATAGAGGATTTCTATAGGAAAGAAATTGAAGTGGACAATTCACCATGTGTACTAGAAATATTGGATACAGCTGGCACAGAACAATTCGCTTCAATGCGAGATCTGTACATAAAAAATGGTCAAGGGTTCGTTGTGGTATATTCCCTGACCAACCACCAGACGTTCCAGGACATCAAGCCGATGAAGGAATTGATAACGCGCGTGAAGGGGTCCGATCGTGTGCCCATCTTGCTGGTGGGCAACAAGGCAGACCTGGAACACCAGCGTGAGGTGTCGCACGCGGAGGGCACGGCGCTCGCGCAGATGTGGGGCTGCCCCTTTGTGGAAGCTTCGGCCAAGAGCCGCACCAATGTCAACGAGATGTTCGCGGAGATAGTGCGCGAAATGAACGTTAGTCCCGAAAAGGACAAGAAAAATTATTGTTGTTGTACAGTGCTTTAATATTTAGAGTGTAATGTGGCATTTATTTCTCGTAAGACTGCAAGGGCGAGGCGGGAGAGCGCCCGCCTCGGCTCGACGGCCGCCCGGCCCGGAGAGAGAGCCCGGCTGCGGCGCGCCGCCCCGGTCGCCGGCCGCGATGCGCGTCATATCACGTTGTTAATATCTTTGATACATACCATTGTCCAAACGAGGTGCTTTATCTTATATTTTCATACTTTAGTACTGGTAGATACTCCCGCAGTTACAGTTTGGCATAATGTAAATGAACAAAACATTGAAGTGTACATACTCAGTGCAAAGAGCATCAAATCATGATAAGCTTAGTTGTTGATGTTGCTCCGGGTAGAGCCATGGCCGGCCCGCGACAGCAATGTGTATTGTAAAATAATTATTAGTCAAGTTTGTATATAATTTCATGAGATTAAATGTTCAAGGACATGGACGATGTAGAGAATATAAAGCCATCCAATATGCAATAACTTTATATGATTGTGTAGAATGGTGTATGAGTAAGAGTTTACACCTAAGTCATGTTGCAGATTGTGTTTTATTGTGTAAATTATGTTTATATGAAAAATCAGTAATCAATGAACAGTAAGATTTGCGTGATTGTGTTTTAAATCTACCAGGATTTGTGATAATACAATATAACAAAGTATAATAAAAGTTTTAAGTGGGAGATTAAAAGTGAAGTTTTATTCATTGGATAATCAGGTAAACACTGTTTTTTCCTATTTAACTTTAATACAAGTTCAGGTGCTATCGTAAGGTCTAAAGAGCTAGCTATGACTTTATTCAGCCTTACCTCACGATTAAGCTAAGATTTACAGATGAGTCTAAGAATGGACTTCTGCTTCAATATGTCAAAATTCTATAGAATTCTGACAAATGGAAGAACAAATTTGTGTTTAGACTCATCTCTGAATCTTAGCATTAACATTGTTCACTTTAGTTAAGCAACATTTAAAACCCTACTATGTTTAGTTGTAATATTCTGCACTGACCTTCATGAGGGCTCCAATGGGGCCATACGAATAAAGCATTTTGAATTTGAGCAGATGTTATCTTATTCATAAAATTGTTATGTTGCTTAAGGTGGTTCAATTTTCTACCCACATATTTTTCCATTTATGGGCAAAAAGAGTATGTTACACTGAAACAATTGTTGCTTTTATATTGGTCTTTATTTGCTGCAAATCATATTTAGTTGAAGAAAACAGTGGTTTAATAGCAAAAATTAAATTTTTATTATTAAGTATAGATTATAAAATCAATGTTATTTTCACTATTAAACCACAATTTTCTTCAATTTGATTTGCGGCAAACGAAGATTAATATAAAAGCCAACAACAATTAATTCAGTGTAAAATTATACTCTTTTCGCCCATAAATGGAAAAATATGTTAGTATAAGAATCAAACCACCTTAATGATGTTACTTGTTATGGGACAAGAGCTAGGGCTGAGCAATATACTGCAATGATTTCATCTAGTTTCTTTTTCTTTATATTACATTGTACCTACATATTGTAATTTGAAGCATACCACTAATTCAGGCTTTGCTGTTGTTATTGATGAAGCCAAAAATATACATATTGTGAAATTAGCAAAAGGCAAAAGCCATAGGCGGTAAATAGGCTTGCATTATAAGCCATATTCCAACCCCTGAGCAATGTGGAAACATAATAATTTACTTATTGATACATTGTCAGGTTTTTCAATTACCCAAGATACTTTAAAATAAAAGTATTACATTGATTTTAAACAATTTTCTTTTTGAAGTCCTTTTGAATCTCTATGTTATAGAATATTTGAATTATTTAATAATACCAATGAACTCATTATCACATTGATAAGATAAGCTTATCAGTCGGAGACTTGTTTGAAATAACACAAAGGAATCAAAATCAAATTGCCTATTTCTTTTGATTTTGATAGCCTGTGTTTATTTTGAGATAAATCACTTGTTAAAATAAATTGAGTCTAAGTATTTATTTTGCAAATATCAATCATTCATTTATGGTGTATTGTAGGTATATAGGTAATATACATGTGCAAATACATATATAAATGACTTTGTACAGCAAAACATTACTAACAAATCAAAATCACATGCTTGTAAAAATGATGTTTTACAATGAGGTATTATTAGTATATAATAATATTATAAAATGCGAAATTTTTTGTGTGTTTGAATGTTTGTTACCACATATATCTGTAACAACTAAAGTTATTTTGATGAAATTTGGAATGTAGATGGTTTAGGTTCTGGAATAACACATAGGCTATAAAAATAACAAGTGGGCGAAGCCGCGGAAGAAGCTAGTGCTTAATATAGTTATACTTGGTTAATTATGCCAATTTGCACAGTGTTGTCGTCAAAAATACCATGTGGGCACTCATGCAAACATTATTGTAAGGCCTGCATTTATTAGTTGCATGCAAGTAGCAATTCTTCTGATGTTGCAGGCGATTTCAAGTGTGTACCATAGGCAATTAAATTGTATACATAGATGTTGCCTTTATTCTGGGTCATGACATGCCAGATTTAGAAGGGACCTATCTATTTATTAAAAAAACATTTTCGGTCTTATCATGTGTTTATATATAAACAACCACAAATTGTTGTCTAGATACCTCCATTACCTTTAGACTAAACAGGCGGCGCGGCGCCTAAAAGATGTCTTTTATGGTAACATGGGAATCATTAGAAATCAAATCAGAGTAAATTAGAAAAATTGTTTTAATATCCAACTTTGTGTTGTTTCACAAAACAAAATAGGTGTATTTTGCTTGATGTGATAATGAATTACTTAACTGGCAGGAGTATAGTTTAACTAGGTGAAAAATGAATATGTATACATTTTCTAAATTTATTGGCAATTAACATCTTTAAAAGACAAATAGAATTTAAGTACATATGGATATTTACAGGTCAGAAAAGTATGGTATTTTAGCCAAACAGCGCGAATATACGCAATAATATTGTTCAGTTTTTCCTTTGTTTTAGTATCGAATAGGTATTATTTCCCTCTAATCACTTGTTTAAAAAAAACAAATTATTTAGGTATAAGCAATTTTAAAGAAACTAGAAATCTTAAAAAGTATAAAGCATTTGCAGAGCTTAAATATTCTTGAGCAAAAAAGAAAATCAAATTAACATCACTATGTAGTAGATCCTTGCATTTAAAACAAGTCTAAATTGACATGATAATCTAGGTAGGTGGTAGGATAGAGTTGATTAGACTATTTGATTCAAATTGGGCACATTTAAGTACTACTGGCCTGTTTAATGTTTGTTGCAAGAACAGACTAGTTAGGTTAGGCGTCAACAAACATCCATACTTCGCACAAACTCGGTAAACGGCCTTAGTCCATATGTCAATGCACTGCGGGAGACGCGAAGAGTTTGTGTACAATATATAACAAACCCGTTCTTAATTTCACTCGCAAAAATTGTATGTCCAAATGCCTGTTCCTCATTACTTAATAAAAACTGTACGTTTATTGGTCCGAAAATTCTTGCGGAAATAACGGGTCTTCTCCTTGATGGAGGTGGTGCGGCAAGTGAGTGCGTGTTGGCAAAACGGTAGCCAACTCAGCTGGTGGAGCGTGACGTACGAATTACGATACGCAACCATCCTCGTTTTCTACGCTATATTGTTGCTACGTGCATAATAATGGTCACACGCAATCTTGATTTCTCCTGTTTCGAAACTACTTATTTTATTATGATCTTTATTACTTACTAGCTTCTGCCCGCGGCATCACCCGCGTTCCCACAGGAACTGTGAATTTTCCGGGATAAAAAGTAGCCTGTTACTCCGATCCATAAACAATATCTATGCCAAAAATCACGTCGATCCATTGCTCCGTTGCTGCGTGAAAGAAGGACAAATGTACAAACGCTCGCATTTATTTTGTAAGTAAAGTATTGATTTTTTTTTCACAAAACCAATACATCCATGATTAGGTATATCTGAATTAAAATCTCTTGAATTTGAACTCAATATACCTAGAGGTACCCAGTAGGTAGGTGTAGGTACCTAGAGGTACTAACTTATTAAAAGCTATTATTGAATTGATGGAATGTTTCCGTCGAGTCTTTTTACAATAATTCTTGAATAGAAGCGTGAAGGCTAACATACTTTTAGTGAAGGAAAATACTTAGGCTAAGATTCAGAGACGAATCTAAGCGTGGACTTTTGCTTCCATATGTCAAAACTGTATACAATTTTGACATATGGAAGCATGAGTCCACGCTAAGATACGTCTCTGAATCTTAGCCTTAGACGCCTGTTTATGTAGACAGTGTCTAAAGATAAAATTGGAAATGTCACAACAGAATGGAGTTAGACAACGGTTAGACACTACTTAATTCAATATTTGTGGTTGCTTATATTTAAACACACGACTAAGGCATGTTTAGGAGTTAAACCCGGTTTAACACTGGTTCAATGTGTGTAAGTTTTTTGTGGTAAGACGGTAATTACTCAGACTAGGTACTTCAGTAAAATTGATGTCAATGCCCTGGAGGAATACTAGCTACTAGCTCTACAATTTGGCAAACAATTTTTTTTCCATATGTTTGTTTCTAATATTTGTAGGTAGGTACAATTATCTACATAAACATACATGTTATATATAATATATATGTCATATTATATGCTAAATATATATTTATTATACCTATAGTATATGGTAAAGCTATTCTGTTACCCTATTAGGTTATTGAGCACTGTGGTTTATATAATTATATGAATATTTGATCTGACACACCGTGGATACACCTGTGGACAGATGAATCACGGATAAATTACTATTTTTTTTTTGTTGTTTTTTTTGTATTGAGATATCCGGCTGCCATGAGGAGCAGCCGAGTTTTGTGGGAATGTTGCAGATCGGGAAAAAAGTTACGTTCGTTCAAGCAACTGTTTATTTCCCTATCGAACCGTTTAGTACCTTCAAGAGTACAAGATGTGAAGACTAAAACCCCCAACATAACTGCACAGTGTTGCCAAGTTCACTTCCGAATAGTACATTAGTTTAGAGCTATTTATTGAAGCTGACCCAAGCGTAGTCAAAGGGACACTTGTCGATTAAAACAGATATATATACCTAGTAAATTTAATATTATCAAACTAGGCAGTTTTTCCGATCGGGCTCCATGCAGACAGAATTATCCTGTGTGTGAGTAAAATAGTGGTTTTCAATGAGAATTGTTCTCAACTCATGGCATGGGTATAGAGAGAAATTACGTCTATTGTTTTTTAGATAATGTACTTTTGAAACACGTTTAATGGCTAAATATGCCTCGGCTTTAATCATCGTAATCCTTTGTACTAAGAAATGCAGCTGTCACAGAACTCACAGGGCAGTTCTGTTCGTCACATGACATGACACATAATAATTGATACTCTAAGAAAACACGTAGGTGCCGTTGAATTGAGTCTTTATTACCGTTTAACGATCGCTCCTCTCCGTGTCTGAAGCCACTTTAAAGAGATTACATTATTTCATTAGTTAATATTTTATAAATAATAATACAAAGATTGAAATATGCTTGGCTTTCTATTTCAAACGGTTTACTTGTTATAATCATAACTTGTAACATTAAACTCATAATATTATGTACACAAAGTTATAGTAACACATGGCAAGTAAACAAAACATTTATGTTTCGGGACCTGTCTTTTCGGTATATTGGCGTTCAAATTTTAAATCGTCACGAGGAAGGTGACAAATTAATAATTATATTCTGCATTACCTACACTCTACCAGTTAGGTACAGTTATAATCTAAAATATATACAAGGTATATTCATTTCATAATAGGCTGATATCAAATAGCTATAAAGAGTGACGCGATTAAATAATACTAGGTACCTATTATCGTAATATTTAGAGGGTTTGCAAACCGGGGAAAGTCAGAAGCATCAGCGCAGTAGGCACGATCCCTGATCCATCCCTGGGTGTCAGCTGCAGCGGTACTGGTTACATTACATAAAGGAAAATACATAGTTTCACCCTCGTCTGGCTGTCATACACCTGAATTTTCAAAGCAAATCAATGTTACCGTCAATTATTGTCATGTTTACAGCTGAGAATAAAATGTAGGAATTAGGCACGTTATTGTTGTCTTATGCCTAGTATCTATTACTATATCATCAGATTTTGTAAAATGCTACGTCTCTTATCTAGTGTAAATAAAGCATAGCGTAAAGTTATCAATAAAGTTGAAAAAGACACGTTTGAGACGATCTTCATTTGAATGTAGAGTCACAGAGGTAAAAACTCACAATTCCAGGTAGGTACTTAGCAATACAATGAGTCCGTTTGAATGGATGTTTTTGGTAGCAGCCTGTCACCGTCATTACCGGACCTTTGGAGGCTTTGAAACGCACTGCCGACACCGGCGAATAGACCTCAATATGCATGATAATAAAGTGCACTTGAGCTGGCAACTTGTTTATTCATTCACATGTAATCAAGTCACATTGTACCCTCGCATTTGTAATGTGGTCAGCATTTTGTTGTCTGTCCGACCTTAGTTAGCATATACTTTACAGTTAAGGTTCGTGATTATGGAAGGTAGAGTCTGTAGAGTAGAGATAGCCAAATTGCTAGGTATCTAACGAATGTGTTAGTAATTGGTAACGTGATTCATGTTAGAGACAATTGGTGCTTTTTTCTCTACGATTGCATATACAGACCATTTACATACATGGATTGCCTGTACCTATTTAGGGAACAATTATATAGATAGGATATCTAACTATCATTTTCTGTCCGCGTAGATCGAGTAATGTTATATTTTTATTGTTTGACATAAAGTGAAAAATTAGTCGTACATATTATAACACTATTTATTTCGCTTAGCTTCTACGGTAGATAACAACTAACATCTCAACTAAATTTAGTAGAGAAAGATCATTTTCTCTTGTTGCTATAGTTATATAAGTATATAATAGAGAAAAGAGTCTCATGTTTTGGCAACAGGTACTAAACGAAACCATAATTTAATTCGACTCCAACAGCAGCTTGAAATGCTCTCCATGAGTATGCAAGGTCTCGCTTGGAATAGAAGCGTGAAGCAGTCTCCCGCGCACCTCGCGGCTCGCGGCTGCGTGTGGGGCGTCTATAAATACCCTATTAACATACGTTACACGTCCGCTCCATTCCATACAATATTATTACTTAGGTAGGTATCACCAGTAAAATTGAGTAATACAAAAATTTGAATTACCAAAACAATAAATCAACTTAATATTAACGCTCCGTTTTCCCTTTGTGTTAGCTCCCAACAGCCCTTATGGCGACATACTTGTAGCCCTCGCATGCATATTTGCAGGTTTTGTTACAGAATGCATAGTTAAATACTGCACAGTTGGAGAGCTGAACATAATGGTTCTGTTGTTTATACAGTCCGTAGCTGTGACGTGAATGGCTGGGTGCTCTCCTATAAAATATGTTCTCATGATTTTAACTTTCTCATGGAAACAATAAAGCGGGCATAGTGGCGGAATTTTAAATTCATTGCGCCTATTACCTACATCACTGCATTCTTATCTACAAGAGACCCTGTACCAATTCATTATTCGTCGGTCTTATTTACCTATGTATAAAGTGATCTATTTGATAAACATCTTGAGGTCTCGTTAAACTTTTATAACACAACAATGCAGTCCGGTATCGCAGCAGATGTATTTGTAACATTCTTCTAGTCTACTGTGCAGGCAGGTAGGTAGTATTAGTATGGTATTAGACAATATACTAAAGTCGTGGTCAAACAAAGAAACACGTCAGACATTACGTGAGTCGCGAGTGCACGCACCGCGTTGTGCAACGCGTGTAGGCAGAAGCTCCTTGAGTGAACTCCTAAAATGGTTGAGCTTGGTTCCATCACGCCATTACCAGACTCTAAGGCGCATCTTGTGTCAATGCTGGATTATGGTATTGTTTTACAGATGGAAAATAGAATTGTAGGTAATGCAGTTCTAGCAACAATGTTTCCTGTTGAATTATTGCGTATATTAGTAGGTAAAGTCTGGTTGACTGTGTCATCAGGTTAGTACCTAAGTACTTCCCAGAGCGGTTGCGCGTTCTTCGGCGGATTGCGCAAGCGCACCTTGACTTGCATTACTTGCAGTTAACTACACTGTACCTAATGCACTCGTTATGGCGCGCTTGTCAATAGTAATGTCACGCTTCGCCATAATCCGTTGAACACGATGATACGTCCTCCACCTACTAATTACTAAATCGATTAAGCCCCTGCTTGACGACATTGATTTATAAGTATTAAAATTAATGTAGGTGACTAATTAGCAAAATAATTATGAAGTACATACGTTATGTAGTTTGTTACATTTTTACTTTCTACATCTAGGTCACATGCTGTTAATTATAAGTATAAAATAGGTGGTACGTTAAATAGGTTCAGACTAAGAAATAATACTAATAAAAGTTACATGAAAAAAAACACGACTGCCCTAGTCAGTGTTATTCGAGATGATATATGATTGACGATACTCCATACATCCAAATTTGTTCAGGCATTTAAAAGTTATGGTGGAATAAAGAAAATCACACACCTACCTACATATATTCATACATACCTGCATGTACCCTAAAAACTAATATTACACTCCTTTTTGTGCAATCGTGTAATAAGTAGACAATAGTCAATGTAAACAAAAAGATTCATCATTTCTGGGTGTTCCATCCAATATTGGCTTGGATTACGACGATGACTAATTTCGCAAGCAACAAAAAGCTCAATTTGCGACGCTGTGATGAAAGCGGCATTCAGTTGCGACGGGCGACGGTCCCTGTGTTCGGTTCCACAAGGGATGGCTGGATGAATGGTTGTTTATAACTGATGGGATGAGCAACACGTGCTTCCGAGCCCTGCCGGTCGTCACAATAACAAAATGAGAGAACGCCATTGTCCGGGCCCCTTCGCCCTCAAAATGTAGCCACGTGGTGAGCAGGTTTTAATTTTTACCAACTTCCTTTAACTGCGTCCTTTGAGCACGTATATTCATAATCCTTAATAGATAAAATATAACCTGCGTGTCAAAAGAAAGGTTTTGAATAAATAGGTATTTGTATAGAGCGGATATCTAGAGATTGCAATTACTACGTACCTTTATGTCCTGTAATTCCTGCACTTTTTTACTGTTAATATGTTAACGGTTGAGACCACTGTCTCCTCTAATTTTAAACCAAAGTCCGGCTGCCGGACCTAAATGTTAAGGGTTTGGTCAGATTGCGGAGAGGTTTCATCTTGAGGGTTATACTAGAAAAAATGTCCTTATACCACCATGATACGATTCCATCACGTTGTTAATCGTCATGATCAAGAAATACAAAAAAACAGTAGTATATCTCTCCCAAGACATCAACACGGTCATACAGACGGCGTATGGGTTATGGCCACAGAATTTGGAAAAAACATAGGAATTCTATATTATGGTCTATAATTATATTCTCAGAATTCCCACGGGTTGGTCATTGGTACCAGGCAGGCGGCCAGCTGTAAAAAAAATTGCCAAAGCCTAAAAGTACCTATCTAGTATAGCGAGTGTAGTAGTAGGTATAGTGTAGTAGGAGTGGAACTCCCTGTCTGAGCCTGTTTGTTTCCCAGTTCCCGATCGCTATAACCTAAACAAGATACCTAGTCAACGATGGAGCAGGCTCGAAACGTATACTCCAATGTCGACCGCACTTCGAACCAGTAGCTTCTATACCTGAGCCCTCATGTTCTATCTAACCCGGGGATCTGGTCATTTCTGCTTCCCTCCAGTGTCTGCACCCTGTGCCTGGGCACCGCTGTCTCCCCCACGGCACTGATTCCAACAGGTGATATAGTGGCTAAAAGTAAGCCGATTGTGCATAAAAAAGGACCTATTATATCTGTAAAGTCGTACTTTGCCGACCCGAACTGGGACAAGGGCTGTAAGGAGGAGGAACTTCAGCATGATTCTATGGAAATGATTGTCAATTTTAAAATCAACCTAACTAGCCTATTGGGTTTTTTTCGTTACTTTCGGGTCTCGAGCCCTCGTTAATTATTGACTAAGATGGCTTGCTCATGACGTTTTCCTACATCCTTTTGGTTCCAATCATCTCGTTACCTTTGCTTCCAAAAGCACATTATGGTGATGACAAAACATCAGTAACATCACCTTAATCGCCCTACAATTGGACACAATGTAGTAGGCATGCGGCATGCCACAATGGTATTCAGTTATAGACACCCGCTTCCGCCCGCGGGAAGGTCGACGGACCGCGACCGCGCCTGATTATTGTCAAACTACTTCGATACGACACAAAACTCCTCAACCGTCGTCTTTTGAATTAAACATTTAAAGTAGCCGTCGAATTAAATTAGAGGAAGGTAAGGTCATAAGGGTGTGGGGTTTTGTTCGTCAGTCAGCACCGCTTGCATATAAGTCTGCGATATCTACCTATATGTAGGTACATAGTACAAAGTATAATTGTTAAGCTAAATACCTAGCTTACCATATAGGTACTTAGTTTTCCCATTTCCCAATTTCCCATTTATTATATAAGTAAGTACCTATGGAAGTATGGATAATTCAAGGATTATAATAGGTTTTAAATAATCTACATAATATAGTCTAAACTCTCGCATCATTGAGAAGACCAACTTGCCGTACCACCATCAGCCGCTTGATTGAATACGTAATGAGAATGAGTCAGTAACTCAGTAACGGCCAAAACTATTTCACAGTCGTTGAACAGCTTAGCAGATAATTCTACACCAATTTCGCCAGGGCATAACATCTTTTGCTTGCGCAAAATTTTATAATTTATTTTAGTTGCAAAACTCGTTGCATTGCTCTGTCTGTCTGATCAATAATCTTTACAAGTTGTAGGTAGTTCGGAATTTACCAATCATTCGTTCACCATGTAAATAATTTACAATGACTGCTTGGTACAGAATATATTTTAATTATTCCTAGAGGTAGGTACTCCTAAATTGTACATCGCGTTGAGGTTTTAGGTAGGCTGAAAACAACAGTTGAAACGACAAATTGGTCAATACTTACGTTCAATTGAATTGTTATAGGTAAGTAGGTACATCTGCACTAAAAAAACCACACAACATACGCCTAACAATATGAAACAATATTTATTGGCGAAGCTGTAACAAACACAGTCATCAGAAGTGAAACCACATCGAATTGTATATCACGAATGGACGTTTGTACGTGTTTGCTGTTGTAGTTTGCGTGCGAGCATTTGTACTCGGAGCAAGTCAACGTAGCATGCAATGCCGATACGATATTACTACCAAATTACTCAAAGCGAATAAATATCTATTGCACATTGAAAAAGTGAAACTCGATCTACAGTCTGGCGACTCCAGCCAGTGAGAGATCACAGAACACTTGAAAGTAGTCTGAGAATGATGGCTCTGGCAGGTGCTCTATCTACCACTACTTGAGCAGGCCTTAGGCCTACTTACAGACGCCTTTCGCGCTCGTTAACCGGACAAAGTTAGCTATTTATAATCTATACAAATAAATAAAATTGAAGTGTCTGTTTGTAATATCAAAATAACAGCTTTTTACTAAATGCATATGAAAGTATATATACGGTACCTATAACAAAACAACCATTTTTTAAAATGTCTCTGTCCCGGGTATTCTCCATAATGGCTGGACCGATTTTAACGGGACTTTCATTGGCAGATACCTGAAGTTACAAGGAGTAACTTAGGTTACGTGGGCGAAGCCGCGGGGCACAGCTAGTTCAGCAATAAAATAAATTAAGGTTAACATAATACCGGTAGAAACACGTCATAAACCGTTTGTTATTCCGACGCGCTAGGTAAAAATTAAACTTCGGTTCTATATGATAATCTATTGTTATTTCGATACGATTGTGTTGAGTCATAACCTTAAGCCTCATATACAATTAACTCAGTTATGCCATCGGACTCATTAGCATTTTAGTTGTTGGTTCATTATTAATCCGATGACGGCATTAACATTCGTAACAAAGAGAGATAATAATTTAGTCTCAATTCACCCTACTTTTTAAGATTCCAACTCATCGATATTCTGGGGCAGCGTCTTCATAATAACTTTTCTGTTTTGTTCCCAAAGTAACGAAGAGAACTTGCAGAAATTGGGAAACTTATTCATAAAACATGCATTTGGGCGCACGTGCGGCTCAGGGAGCGCCATGGGATGCTATTGTCAGCCCTTTAAAAAAGTTTATCTTTAGATATTTCGCGGCCTTCACGGGCATTATGCCTGTCGTCGTAAATTTTAAATGCTTTGTAATTAGAAAAAAGCAAATGTTTGTCTCTACTTCCTTCTGTCGGCGCTTGGTACTTTGCCAATTTCCTCTCTCAGTTACCACAAAGTTCAATGTCGCCGTACGAGTACGAGCGAATCTTTGTTCTTTAACGACCAACACTTTTAGAACAATCATGGAAAAATATATGATTTTCTCTCTATACCGACGGTCTGGTAGATAACCAGTGTTTTCTAGTAGTTGGTTGTAGTAACAAAGGTCACTGGGAAGTGGCACAACTGTTTTTACTGTTATGTATCTGCCGTCGAATCGAGCGAAAGGTATCATCATAGTGCTGCGTTTCCCGGTGAAATCGCTTATATTCTCACACGCTGTTGGCAAAAAATCGTTGTGGTTGGTACAAGTAGTTAATTGTATTGAAATATGTGAAGCGCGTCTCACAACCGGCATAAGCGGCAAGTCTTGTGTGTGTTTGAGCCACGCTGGGTAACTGCGATGGCACACCGCCAATGCCGCCGATCCGTGCCATTATTGGCTAACAGAAACAGTTCATAAGGAAATAATGGGGGGGGGGGGGAGCTCAATGAAAACAAATCGGTCCTGAGACTCCTGTGTCGGTTATTTGAGTTTTTGAAACACCGCATAGGTAGGTAACTATTTGTTTCTTATCAGCCATTTGGTAGCGTTTGAATTTATTGCAGCTCTAGTCGTACTTCTTTATTAAAACTGCGATGTTATTAGTCTCATACGGATGCAGTACAGTGGATGCAGTACATACCTAGGTATGTACTGCATCCAACAACAGGTTGATGCATGAACTGAGGCAACCCGCCTTTCATGGAGCTGTCATGAAAAGATGAAATGCTCTCAAAGATAGCTTCCGAGGTGAATTGAAGAAAGTGAACGTGACGCTGAACGTTTGGAGTGGAGACTGGTACGCCGGCCGCAGTGCTGCAGCCGTGTCAGATGTAGTCGATGTCATTGTCTTCCTTATCTACATTTGCAATTTTTCTATTTTGGATACTGTAGATTGCTTTACTGAAAGTCAAATGACATTATGAATATACATGTAGTTGTAGGTGGTGAGTAGACTTTAAAAAGATTTAAGACTTCGCCTAGAATAGTGGTAAAGTTCAGAGGGTTCCAAATAATTTGGTAAATAATAAATAAAAATATGGTACTTATCTCCTTCTACACGCTTTCGTTGTGGCTTTAATAAAAAAATTGCTGCTACGTAAATAGTGACGCAGAATGTACTGTACAGTAAAATATGTAATATAGAACAATGTCTTCACAAATTCAATAAAATTGTTTACGGCGAGTGTTGTAGCCAGCGCCCTTGCTCTCCACATTGCTTCCATTTAGCCACACTCTATAACTTTAAAGTTAAACTGCTTGGCATTGACTACGAATTCACAGCTACTGGAAACGCTCGTTGCGCCATTCGGCGCTAATAAACGGAAGAAGAGCAATTTGGACAATAATTATAATCAATTTGTAAGCGGGTCGTGGCGAGCAGTTTGCGCTGCGACCGCAATCGGGAATTAGTACCATGAACTGTGAGCAAACATCGAAATTAGAACGCCATGCAAAGTGCCAACATGAAAATAAAACACCGGGAAACATTTTAGATGAACCGTAAAACTTCTATTACCTACGTTCACCATAAACTGGAAAGCGTCCTTTGCTGAACGTCGGCCTACCCCATGATGGGGGAATTTGCTATAATACACCACGCTCGGCAGGTGTCTTGGTGATCGGAGTACAGTATGATGTTGACTGATTCGAACGCTACTGCCTATTCGCTTAGCCGGCTCTTACGGCACCTACGGGAAGAAATGAGGTGGTACCATCCTTAGCTGGAACCACACGGCCCATATACGTTTCAATTTCAGGTTACAGGTTACAGCTAAGAACTTATGCAGTACATTTGTGTTAGAATTAGAACGGTAGGTTGATGACTATCCTAAATGAGATTGTGTTAGTTCAATGGACCATATACGTATATACCTAGTACGGAGTACCTACCTATATCATTTTGGTTAATCAGTTTTATAAACACTAGAGACTAGAGAAATAAAGCGATTGTGTCAGGTTCCCACTAAAACTGCTGAGAACAGAAATGAGATCAAGACTAATCCACAGAATAGATAATAGTACATAAACTTGGAAATTAACAATTGAAATTTCAATGATTGCAGAACTCAGAGTCTAGCTAATTTCACCAATCTGTATGGTTCCGGATAAGAATAGATATGTAGGTACCACCAAACTTCATCCCGTGAGTTTTGTAAGAGCCAGTTAAGAAATATCCAGGGAATGGGCAGCAGCATTCTCCTCGGTCACCACCATAAATTACCACCGCCACCGCCTGCTAAGCGTAGTGTGTTATGGTAAAATCCTCCCTTCATGAGGGAGTGGACGATTTCCGGCTGATCATTAATTCCACAATGTGAAAATGACGTTATTTTTGGCATTATTTTAAATCACTTGCATTCTCTTCCTGCGACGAATGTCACGTCGAATAAGAAAATTTTATCGTCCAACGCAATACGTGCAGGTGGGTAAGTAGGTAAGGTGGGTGTATTTCTTTATCCACAATCAGTGCTTTACGTAAGCAAAGGTTCGCTTATCATCAGCCCAGCGACGTGACGCCACGTAGAGCGCGATTTCAAAAACTTACGCAACAATCACATCGACAATTTGGTTCCATTTAATTAAAATCAATATCGAGAGTAAACAACGGTTTAACACGTTAATTACTTGTGCAGTACTTGTGCAGTGAGTTGAATATGTTCGTTTAAAGTTCAACGTGTCCTGATTCTTGATTCATCATTATCTACCTACATAACGGTTTTACGCAATTCATTTCAATATCGAAACGAATCCTTGATCAGCAATTTCCAATTACTTCCATAACCAGTCGAGAAAATCTCTACTAAAATTGACACATAGTTTGAGTTCCAATATAATCGAAGTTACCGGATTCCATTATGACTTAAGTCCACATTGCAATATTTACAAACAATGACTCTTAGATTTCTTAGAAAAGGAATATTTTCAAGGTTTATGATCTCATTCGTAGTAAGCTATCTTCGGATTATTGCAGCGTGATTGCAACACAGTGGGTTCGCGTCATACTACATCATACACAAGTCGAGATACCAGCCGGCTCATCGCTCGTATCGCTACTGTATATTCCGGTTTGCAGCGCTGATCCCTCATAATGCGATGCCAGTAACTAGATACAAGTAATTGCTGCTACTGCGAGAGATCAGTCCTTAGTACGACATAAGTTAGTTCATACTTGTCTGCGTGGAAGCTTCAGTCCCTGATTACTTCTCTTTGAATGATTGTTTGATAGCTTTAGACTTTAGTCTGTTTGAATTATCACGAGACGCCTATGAGGCCAATAAGGCAAGAAATGCACAATGGAAGCCAGTCAAGATAGAGACTGCTTCTTTCTTTTGTTATTTTTTCTCAAAAGGCCTTATCTTCTCGTGAAGATAAGGCCTTTTGAGAAAAAATAACTAGTGGCAATTACGAAATATATTTTATTAGTTCGAGTAATTTAGGTTACTTTTATTTTAGAAAAAGAATTAGGGGTCCGCGCAAAATTTAAAAACCATAAAATCCAATATCTCCATGAGGGTGAAACCGCGGGCAGCAGCTAGTTTTAAATAGTTCGTCTCTTAATCTCTACTGCCTTTCCAAATCTAAGTATTTGATAAAATCAAATATCCTAATTAATACGGTGAATGGTTCAATCTATTCATGTAAGTACCGTCCTTTCTATGTGATCATGTGGATCGGTCTCTGGTTTTACATGTAGGCCTGACATCGAGTCGGGAGCGCGCGCGCAGGTTCTCCGTTGTATGACTTGTATGATACAAGTTGTCTGAGTCACACACATGAAGCGCTGATTGGTTCATCCGGCTTTCTGTAGACATCTCAACTCGTAACTAACTAGACTCGTGTTTTTATTTTTTTTGAGGCGGCTTGTTTTGTTTGTTTTATTAGAAGCCACATGCAACAAAAATACGTTATTATTTTAACTACTTTGTATTTCAGAAGGAGTCAGCGAATGACACAAATTATCTTTGTACAGGGCAGTGGTAACATTGTGAATCTCGTCTATGCCCTGACATTGGGACTGATTTTCAAGACTTCACAATTTGTTTACTTATTCTTGGTTTCGTAGTTATTGAAAGAAGTGGTGGTTATTGAAAGAATTTGATTGTAATTTATAGCTTTTTTATATTAATTATTTAATTATGAGATTTAGATGTGTCTAAGTAGGTAAGTATGGGGTTTATATTGTAACCGTAAAAATTAACAAGGTCTAGAAATATTATCCGAAACAGTTTGTACGATGGTCGCTAGGTAATGGAATAATGTCACTCAGTATTCGAAGGGATTTTAAAGATTATTTCCACACGTGACACTGGAAACTGAAATAGGAGTTTACGAAAAAAAGACAAACAAAAAGATTTCTAATAAGTTTAAACTCAAATACGTTACCTACTTGCGCATTACGTTACGACATTGAGCTCCTTAGTTAGTGGCAGTGAGTACGGCGGCCTAACCGCTTCACTTGTTTCTTTTTAGTACTTTTTGCTCATCGCATCTCCGCTAAGTGCAATGCAAATGGCCCTTGTCTCGTTTACAAAGATGTTTTTATACACACGACTGGCTATTTATTGAAGGGCCTGGCTACCATCTTTACTTTTCTTAGAACAAATCGAGTTAGCGAGAGCAAGATGGTCTAATAAGAACAGCTGCGCAAGTATGGATCTTTTCGATCGATAAAATTGACAGTTAAAATCGATAAAGTGGGTTTTATCGACTTTCTATATAATTTATCGAGCCTTTTTACAATCGACAAAAGTTATCGAATAGCTAGGTCGACTCCAAAGAGAATATAGAGCTACTACAATACTTTATGATCAGACTTCGGTACTCGCAACATTCGATAAATTTATCGGGTTTTTTGATTCGACAAATTTATCGAACCGACTTCCGTGCTTGCACCGCAGTTGACTTAACAGTACCTTTGTAGCTATTTGAAGCGTATATTTTATTCGACTCTACGACGAACTCTAGTAGTGTCGATGTGTGACAAATCAGGAAGTATTTAACGTCTTGATGGAAGACGATTATTCAAAATGGTATGAAATATGCACAATTGCAAATAGTTATATAAGCAAGGTAACGTTTGAACTACGCCCAAAGTTCTGAACAAGTAGGTATCTCAAATAGCTCATTACAATATTTTATGCGTCCGAGGTAAAGGAATATAAAGCGAGCAATAAAGCGGATGTTACTGAGTGGCTTTCCTGATACTAATCAGAAAGTATTGCGTAGGAAGGTTTTCGCCGATCAGCCTACGTGTTTGGATCAGTGAGGTGACCTGCATGCACCCTCTGTTAGTTCGGCAGCCATTGTCCAGCTCAATTACGACTTCACGAACTGAAGTCATATCTACTGAGAAATTTCGCGTGTGGACTGTTATTTTATGCGCTAATCCTATTTTATGATTATTTATCTATTACGTCTATCTAATTTTATGACATTACTAAAGCCTATATTGCGGCTATAAACTAACGTTCTTAATTATTAAATTAGTGTTTCAACCTGCAATGCAATATCTTTTCGTATTAGGTATTAATTACATTGTGAATTGAATTTCACACTGATGAAGCCCAGAATCTATGCAAATAAATAAAATTGCAGTGTCTGTTTGTAATATCAAAATAACAGCTTTTTACTCAATGCGTATGAAACGATTGCGGCGCAGGGATCCGTAGAAGCGAAAATGAAACGATGAGTTCACTCTCTCACATAAAGGTACCACGCGGCTGGTTGACGTGATATTTTATTCTTCGATAATATTGACGACGACGTTGAAGGGGGATCGGATTACAGACTAACTATTCACTATAGACACAGAATAAGTAACAGTATTTCTGAAGGCAAGTCTTGTTGCGCTCCCCGGCACCTAATTATAAAACAAACAATTTTTAATTTTTTATGTCTCTATTTGTTCCGGGTAATCTCCGAAACGGCTGGACCGATTTTGCTGGGACTTTCACTAGCAGATAGCTGATGTTATATTAACTTAGGCTACGTGGGCAAAGCCGCGAAGCAGAGCTAGTTGCAAAATATATTGAGTTAAAGTGAAACAGTAGCAGTAACTCGTAACTAAAGTACACATTAGCTTCTGTACTGTAGTCAAACCTGTTCGTGCAGAGGCCGGTTGGGACGGCGGCACAGCCCTGCAGAGGGTACGGAGGGGACTCTCAATAATAAAACAATAACAATCGAAATTAACTAAAAATAGGCCTACTCATACTCCTATCCAACTGTCAACAAGTCTTGAGGGAATTGATCGAGGGACAAGTAATATACTATAAGTAATCAACAGAGGACGGGAACTATTCATTTTGTTTACAAGCTTTTTATTAACTACCATTCCTACCTATTTGTTTGTCAGGAAGAAATCTGTTGACCCATTTTCGACCATTTTCCGATGTCCAATTATGCAAAAATGTTACAAGCAACAAGCTTATACTTTTTTTTTTACAAAACTAAACCTTTTTGTTCAAGTTTTTCAATGTCTTCTGCTCTGCATACATGTAAAAAACAGATGATCAATCTTTAGATGTTACGTTTAGTACCTACGCCCCTTGTTCAACATTGCCTGAGTGCCAGACCAAGATGTAACCGGAAATTGGTTATAAAACGATCCCTTTGCAATCCATTTCATTCCTGGCTTTGGTGGGTTTCCACCCTAAATAGAAACGTTAATCAAGTACCTAATAGCCCATATATAGGTAGCTGTCATAAATATTTTAATTGAACTGTGCGAGTAGATGATAAAACTTTATAGTACTTAGCTTTATATGTACGACATAGTAATAATCATTATTTATGAGCGTCTTGATAAATTAAACTTTGGTTCGGTCGCTGCACATTTTTTATGACTTATGTTAGTTTATACTCTCACCTGATTTTAACATTGATATAATTATTACAATAATAATAATATATTTTGTTACAAGTAACTTTATAGCTATACCCTATAGCTACTGCCCGCGGCACGCACACACACAAACACACTCATACTCACACACACTCACACTCACACACACACACACACACACACACACACACACACTCACACACACACACACACACACACACACACACACACACACACACGCACACGCATATACAAACTTTTAAATTCCTGAAAAAAAAAAAGGGCTCTACACTATCAGAGTTTATCTCCATTCCAGCAGGGCTAACATGCGCGCCACGACAAAATTTTGTGTGCTGTTTTGTCTCGCTCTTTCTCTCGCGAACATGACACAAATGTACGACATAAGCATCGACAAAATTTTGTCACAGTGCGCAGCTTAGCCCTACTGAAACAGTTGATAACAATAATTGTTGGGATTGTTTACAGACCAGCTCGGTTCAATTGGGTCATAAGTCTTATTTTAGAAACGAGCGGTCAAAAATCAATACATTGTTTCTAAAGTAATCCACAACGGTTGGATCCGATCAAACATGCTGACTTATGTTTATTGCACAAGTTTCATTCGGTTTACGTTATTCAAATCCTAAGTAAATAAACCTCTTGTGTTTATTTTGCTTGTAGTTTGCTATGGATCGAGTATCCCTCTGTCATTGCAAACGGTTTCCAACATTGCAACGGTTTGTATGCTTCACGATGCAGGTTTTACTTGAGGTTTTTTTATATATATTTTACATTACACTCTACGGACACGTGGTCCATACTCTTATGAGATTAGGTCCTATACTAATAGAAATTAACGATATAAACAAGATAAAAAAAAACATCAAGACGGGAACTATGGTCTTAAAACGAAATAAAAATAAACGTTACTAGGTAGTCTTAGGATTGTGAACGTAAAAACATAAAAAAATCAAACTTCAATCGGCTAAAGCTGTATTCATGATGTATGTAGTTCCTTCCTAAAATGTACCTATCCGACGTTTTTGATCACGTGTGTCCGCTTACTTCATTTCGGACTAGACTCGCTGCACTTTTTGTGTAATATATGAGTAATATATTTTTAACTAGGTAGGTATATAAACGTATGTAAACCACCAGCCTACAAATACAATCACCAAGAACCAGGAAGAATTATTGCATTTTTAACATCCTACTCTTTTAATATCTGGTATACGCAATAAGTCTGATGTGATTTCCGACGTTGCTAGCTCACAACCTATTTAGAAAGGGTCGATTAGAATGTAAACAGGTGATTACTTCTTATCTTTCGGACATGATATCGGACAGTTTGTTGGTACTTAATTTCCTAGTCCCATTTCTACGTCAATTTCTGTCGATTGATTGTGCTGGAACATTGTTCGGCCTACATTGCCACTATTTGCTATCGATACATAGAACATTTTGTGCTGATACGACGTATGCATTATTTTTAATGTTTCCGTATAGATTTTTACTTCTTGATTGGTTAGTTTTTTATTATTACAAGCTTTTATTTGACTTGCAATGTTTGTATGTATATTGTATGTATTTACATTTGCATTTTAATTCGAGAACATGTGACATCCACCAAGCCGCACTGGGCCCGCCTGGTGAATATACGTCTCTCATACCTCATACCTCTCTCTCTGAGAGAAGGCCGGTATCCCAGCAGTGGGACCGTAAGAGGCTGATAATGATGATGTACATTTGTTTGTTTAGGTCAAATCTTACAAGTTAAATATGACCCACTTCCCGGTGTTCGGATTGAGTGGAAATTTTACATGCATTGTAAATAAGATGACAATGCAATAAAATAATGTCACAGAGATGGTCTGATGATGGAGCTGGAAGGTGGCCATAGGAACTCTGTAACGAAACGACAAAACCCTATTGAGTTTCGGCTCGTTTGGTTCGTCTTTACAAATACTCTGATCCTTTGATATCCAGGGTCCTAATGATGAAGCCGGAAGGTGGCCGTGAGATTACAGCAGGTATTTTGTAAAAGCTTTTTTGAAAAAATATATTTTTTCACAAAAAACTTTTTGAATTATGAGCAGTTGGTACATAGACTATATAATTCCTGAACCAACAAACTGCACTAATACCTACTAAAAGACTTCCGAAACACTGTAGTACCTACTCTCTCTGAAGTACAGGAATCTTTGTTCATGGCGTAGGTCAAGAATTCCCGATCGGGACGTATTGCTTCAGTTTGCCTCCACCGACCAGTCGAGCAACTACTGACTTAAAATTAATCGATCCGTATGTCCACCTCTTCCCAGTAACCTATTGATGAAACCGGTTAGTTAAACTGGGAATACTGAGGAAACGTTTAACGTTGACATGTCTGAGTTGGGCTAATTAGAGATTGTAATCTATGTCCCGTTAGAAAACGTAGTTGTAGGTAGGTAGGTGGTTATCTGGCGAGTGTCAAGATAGGTATAAGGGTTGTCATGCTTTCTTTTTTACATGGTATGATTAAGAGTTTAATATTTTTAAACAAATGTTATTTTCTTTACAGATTGGAGTTAGGTTCCACGTCCATCAGAATAAAAAAGACCAGAAATTCAGCGCTTCTTACAATTTATGACTCAATAAAAAAGAACCTTATATGTGATAAAGTAGAGTAGGTATAGGTACTTCGTATCTTAGATTGAGGGGTAAATTTTGAAATATAAACAGACTGTCAATATGACTTCTCATCATTGTAACTATTTTAAATGTCTCTTATAGAGACACCAGCTATGCCAAGCCAGAACGGAGTAGAGTACAGTAGTTATTTTTATACATTTTTATATCTATTCCCTAATATTATAATGATATTGTATCACACGCTCTTCAATTTTGTGATGTAGTTATATTACTTATTTACGTTTTCGTTATCTAAGCAAGTAGCCCTAGAGAGCAAATTATCCTCGCGCAGAGTGCGGACGGCTGCGCAGGCGCACGCAGCAGAATGATGCACGACACGAATAATAAACCGAGCCACTTCCTGCCGATAAGCGCTTCACATGCTACATCACAATACATCTATTCACGCACACAGGCGATGTGTCATCTAGGGTTACTTATAAAAATGTTGTCAGTTTGTACCTAGTACACGTACTATTGCAAAATAATGGCGGATGTCAGGTGCAACTGAAATTCTGAATGCTTGAATCTTGCAATATGTAGAGCAGTGATCTGTATAAAGAGGCACGCGTCAGCATATACGACGGACACAGCGCATGACTCTGCGGCAGCGCTCGCAGTGGCAGTAGTCAGTATCTATGCCACTTATAAAGAAATACTCATTCAGGAAATGATCCCGTGGCGTAGTAATGATTTACTGGATGACATCAACCGCAGCAACAAATCCAACCGTATACTCTCCTGCGTTATATAATTATATAAAAGTACGATTATTTCTTTAGATGTTGGAGAAGGAAAATATGTAGCAAGGAAAACAAAACAATATTTATAATGTTACAGAATATACAACACACACCAAATTAAATACCGCATTCGCCTATTTGTATTTAAAAAAAAAGAAAAGATAGCTAGCTACAAAGCTATAAAGGCTGATATGTTGCGCTAGAAAGCAAAGTCGAGTGCTAAAACTATATCCGTAGCAGCTAATATACATATTATTATGGTACAGCAGTACTTACATTACTTGGAAGCATGTATGAGTAGTATGGACAATAGGTATGGCTATGTCCAATACTGTGGCATTGGCATGTAATTATTAGAATCATTACTGTTTTTTGTTCAGGCCGCCGATCGTCTACCTACTTTTGTATTTTTCAATCTGTGGTACAGTAAGATCAAGGTTAGAGAGTAGCACTTACTTTTGCAGATGGTTCATTAGATTTCTTTTTCTTACTGGTTTATGTGTGAGATGTTCGTAATTTTGTCTAAAATGAATTTTTAAGTTTTGGAAAGGTAACAGTCGATTGCAGTCTGTAATCAAATTCCTGACCATCTGCTTCTGTGCCGTCTCGTTACCGGAAGTCCGGAACTACCGAGGTCCGAGGTACTCTAGTCTGTTTTTACTCCATTGTAGTTGTACTTGAAATTTGAAAAGAGTATCTACTTACTATCAAAAATGGTACCTACACGTAAAACACATAAATAGAATAACGGTAAACTGGGTTGTTACCACCGCTTTGCCCGTGAAGTCTGCCGCCAAGCAGTAGTGTGCAAGCATTACTGTGTTCCGGTTTGATGAGCAGAGTATCCAGTGAAATTACTGGGCTTAATACCTAATGTCTCAGCGTAACGAGCGCACTGCAGTGCCGCGCAGGTCTTTGTGTTTCAAAGTTCTGGGTGGCACTGCAATTGTTATGGGCCGGTTATGCTTCCCATCAGGCAAATGACCAGCTCGTCTCGTTACCAGATAATATAAAAAAAAAAACTAAAGAAGTATTCAAGATTATAGCTATAGGTTTTCAGGCAGCCCTTTCTTCTCTCAGCCTACTCTAAAGGTGATTTATAATTTTTTGGTAATTTTATTGTTGTACTACTACAAAATATGTATAACTACATATATACATGAATGATGTATCCAATACGATTTAGACAATGAAAAGACACAATCGTAATTTTCACTAACTTCTCCGAGCATGGTGTCATATGTTCTTGATTGTTTCCAACTTGGTAGTACAAACATAGCATTGATGTAACGCGTCAACACCACTGTTTCAAATCAAATCGAGAGGAGCTCGATAGTTACAAATTCGCAGCGCCAGAGGAAACTGTCAGATAAGATAACACATGACTCAGTTAGCTGGAAGACCTTGTTTATAATTCCCTATCTATTTCCAATATTCCCTGGGATAGTGATTAGCGTTAAATGAAACCATACTTCGTTGTTCTCTCCGATAATGGAGCTTAATGGTTTAGTCTATAATCACTTTCTATTTACCTTCGGAGCTCATTACCCTTAAAGTATAAAACGGCGTATAACGTCATTAGAACTGACTCATCGTCATTCGTCACTGCACCGCTGCCCTCTAGGCATCTACGTAAATGACATTTTCTCAGAAGGATTGCTGAGTAAAATGAATAATAATTAACGGTTTACAACTACGGAAGTTTCTTTAAAAAATCTTTCGTGGTAGATAAGTAGTACCTACGTAACGTAGTGACCTTTCATTGAAAAAATTGTACACAAGTCGGCACTTTACGCTACTTATAGGATTTTCCTCAATTAAGTTGGTATCTGCGTAGTTGAGTAGCTATTATTTGCAATTTCAATGACGTCTTTTCTATCATTTTCTTTACGGTGATAACTTGTAATATTCTAGAACAGAGTTTCTCAAACATTTTTAATACGCTCTTCTTACAAAACCAAAACCATCAGTTTCGTTCGCAGCTTGCAATCAATTATTAATTTCGTTAACAACAACAACAATAACAGTAGTAATATTGTTATTGGCCAATCTCACCAACTTATGTTGTATGCTTTGAGCTCAAAAAATGGTTTTACTAATTAAAATATTTTATGGGTACAGTGCGGCATTAAATCGTTAATGAATTACTCATTTAACTTGTTAATCACACATTGATTTACACGTTAAAAAACACAGTATTACGCAATTTACATGTAAATACATTTATTTAAAATAATTTATAAGCAAGTACTTATAATATAGTTTCCATTGCACTTCCTGCACTAGAGACATAAGTAGGAGGACTATTAGGCAAGAACCGCTCTTATCACTGGCTAGTAATATAACAATAATAATGCATACCATAACAGTTATAATAAATAATTAAACGTTAGCCATATGTTTACATTCAATTAGCCTATAACGGGAACTGGACACGAGTTCGTGCGGTATTCTGAAGTGGTATGCTTATTGCTATTCAGTTGGTATTTATTTCCTCCTATCTAACTACTTTATGTACTCACAGTCGTCATTATACTAAATGCTATAGTAATCGGTAACCAATATTGAACTTTGGGAATTACGATCGAAAATATTATGTAGCAAAAACGATAGGATATCAAAGTCTTTCTCAGACGCCAATATTCGCAAAATGCACTTTAGAATAACAAACGCAACTTCAAACAGAAGAGAACACCTATTCAGTTTTGATAACGAGACGAGCTTTTCGTTTGTCTGACGGTAAGCACAACGCCGGCCCATTACAATTGCAGTGCCACTCAGGAATTAGTAACATAAAGGTCTGCGCGGCACTGCAGTGCGCTCATTACCTTGAGGCACTAATAAGCCCAGTAATTTCACTGACTACTTTGCTCTCCAAACCGGAACACAGCATTGCTTGCAAATTACTGCTTGGCGGCAGACTTCACGAGCAATGTGGTGATTCCAACCCAGAGGGACGGACACTAGCAGATTAGTAAGTCTTAACACCATGTATACACTAATCAATGATTAGTGTGCGAAATAAATACGATACTTACGGTAACGCGGTTGGTTGCACGTGTAGGTACCCATGTAAATGATTTGGAGTCTAAACTCTACAAATTCAGCACTCTGGGTACTCTGGAATTGGTAAACGTGTTTTGAACAGTTGGATTACCTAAACTCTAACGGCTAGGTTACACTTAAACTACGCTATAATTCTATTGACATCGCGACAAGTTTATATAAGATTTGTTTTACTGTGATATAAGTAAGTAGATATTTTTCATGTCGACGTCGAAAGCAATTCTGATTATGCGCTGGATCTGGATTATCTTATTCTATGCAATTTATGCAGAAGTTTCTCGATTTGGCCAAGCATGACGCGATGAGTCGATGCTCAATCAAATCTGCCGGATGCTATTACCTCAAATTTAATGAGGGAACTTTAATTCTGTGAATGCGCCTTCCCGGAATTATGCAACAATAATGAAGTAGGTATCTACCTAAATCATTGTTGGTATAAAATGAAGGCAACCGGTGCGGGCGGAACATCATTATTGAGAACGCAGCACAATCAGCTGATAGAATATGATACTATACATTTCCTAAAACGAAAGCAGATGCGGGCGATCTCTGCGATATAACAAATGTGTAGATATTGGGCTCATTTTACATGAACTCTGTCTTCTTCCTTATGGTTATGATTTGGGAGTGAAACAGTCGAGAGTTACTATAATATGATTCCTATCCTAAATGAGCGGTTTACGAGTTAATCCACCTTTGACAGTTTTTTTATGATCTCGATGAAATCTTTAATGGTTTCTTTGTTGGTGCATTTCCACCGTCCCCATTAACCTCCCCCACCAGTGGGGAACTGTGTATAGTTAATTGTGGGGACGATAGGAATTAAAATCTCATCGTCCCCACGTGAGGAGGTTAATTTGGATGCTGGGAATATATCCTTATATTATATTTTGTAATCTGATATAAATGACGTAATTATGTGTTCATACAAGGATTCAGATTTAATTAAAAATACCTATATACCTACTAATTCGAAAGCAAATATTATATTATACCAGCGGTGAGTAGGTGTATATAAAGAAAAAACAATGTAATAACGTTGACCCTTTTTATAAATTAATAATGTTTATGTTAGTGAGGTTTACCGGCCATTTTTCCTGTTGGAACTAACCTCATTGCTTTGCCTAAGGATTTAACTAGCGATTTCCTTTTATTATTTGTGTGTTGGTTTTTTCAAGTTACAGGTTTCAATAATAACTGGAGCTAGCTCCAGTTATAAGGAACTTAGCCGATAAAGGGTACTAGTACTAGGGTACTGTAATAAAGGAGGTTTGAGCACGATAACGATTTGTCTTACGTCACGATGACTTGGTTCTTACATGACTGTCTAAAGAAGGAGTGTAATATTCTCAAGGATCATGCATGTAGGTATGTAAATTTCCTTATTTCCTTTCACCACAACATTTAAATGCCTGAACTGATCCAAGTCAGTTCAGGCATTTAAATGTTGTGGTGTGTATAGGGTATCGTTAGAATCCTTACGTCATCCCGCGTGACACTGGCTAGAGCAGTCGTGTTTTTTAATTTTGTTTACTATTATTTAGTTTCTTTTTGTGATTGTACGCTAAGCGTAGCCGCACGATCAGTTATTATCACCATATAGTCCTTTTCAAACACATCAAACACTTACACTCTCATATACTCCTACAGTATGTGTTGCAGGTGGCTTTGCTCACACATATATGTACCTACCTAAACAACGCAAACATGAAACATCCAAGATCCGAGAACAAACTATGCCCACCACACAAAGATTTCCCCGGCCGGAGATTGAACCCGGAACCCATGCTTTGCACGCAGGTCACTATAACCAACATAGCCACTGAGACAAACATACAAGTCTATAAAGTTTGCAAAATTGACAGTAGGTAACCTTTGCTGAGGAACTATCACTGTAGGTACTTAACTAATTTTATGGCATTCCTTTTGAATCTCTCAGTCAATTCTGACTACTGTTCTGTCACGACGTATGCAGTTCCTGCACAAAAGAGGAAACAAAAAATATGCTTATCATCAGGCAACCCGCTTATCTCCTTACCAATAGAAAATATAATATATATATATAAAAACATAGAATATAAAAAAATACATGACCACTTCAAATTGAACATTACGGCGTCGCAATACTCGTATAAAACCATCGATGCGCGTCACCACGATAAGTCAGCCTAGTAATAGACATAATTAGTTTATCGGGCTGATTTACAGCACTTTAATTCTAAGCACGTATTAAACATAAAACACCCGGAATTATAATTATTATAAACGCCAGTTAACAGTTAATCCGACTACAATGGTCCAGGAGTAACCAGTAGCTGTCTAGTTTGCACGATCTCTCACCTGATCATTATCAGTTTTAGACCTACATGCGGCAACAATGAAATACCTACATTCAAATTTCAAATTCGCGTTCGCTTCAGCTATGGTTACAAAAGTTTTTTTCTTCTTCAGCCTATACTGTCCAGCCTGACTAAAGGCTTTAAAAGAATTGAAACAGTCTTGATCTATTGAAGTCTAGTCGGTTACACTTGTGCATCGGGAATCAGGTGATAAAGCATCTGTCAAATGAATACTTCAAGCGGATGTTCATAATAGAGCCTTGTTTAGAAGAACCTATACTTACCCTTTAACTTAAACAATTTTTAATTCAACTAGCAATTATTATGAATTACGAAAAGACAGCCGGCCGATGAAGTTTCATCTCAAGTAAGGAAAGTAACCATAACAAAAACTTGGAAAACAAATAATCTTCTTCTTCTTCAGGTGCCTCTCCAACTAATGAAGGTTGGCAGTCAGCTCCGCATATCTTAATCTGTTTCGAGCAATGCGAAAGAGTTCGGCGGCACTCCGAATCCCAGTCCACTCTCTGACGTCGCGCAACCAAGACTTTTTTCTTCGGCCGGGTTTCCTTTTTCCGGCAACTTTTCCCATCATTATCAGTTGCAGGAACTCATATCTGTCATGCCGAAGCACATGCCCCAGATATGCAACTTTACGCTGTTTGACGGTTTGCAAAAGTTTGCGCTTCTGGTTAACCCGACGTAGAACTTCCTCGTTAGTTACTTTCTGAGTCCAGGATATAGACATCATCCGTCTGTAGGCCCACATTTCGAAAGCTTCTATACGTTTCTTGAGTTCTTCCTTTATAGTCCAGGCCTCGCATCCGTATAGAAGTATAGGCCAGATGTAGCAATGGAGAAGACGGATTCGAAGTGGGATCCTGAGATTTCGATTGCAAAGTACCTTTTTCATTTTTCCAAAGGCACTGCGCGCAATTTCAATGCGAGTTTTAATCTCCACATCGCTATCCCAGTTTTGTGTCAGCCAGGTTCCAAGGTACTTGTATTTATTCACTTGCTCAAGTTTTTGGCCTGCCACAAATATACTTGGTTGAAGATTGGAATTATTAGAAATTACCATAAACTTTGTTTTCGTTACGTTCATTCTGAGGCCAGCTCTGACACTACAAAGGTTAACACAATTGACAATTTTCTGAAGGTCAGCTTCTGTAGAAGCTATGAGAACTGTGTCGTCGGCATACCTCAAGTTGTTGATGAGGCGTCCATTCATTTTCACCCCACAATCCAGACCTTCCAGAGCTTCCGCCATAATTGCTTCCGAGTAGATGTTAAATAGGGTAGGTGATAAAATGCAACCCTGTCGCACCCCTCTCTTAATATCGATCTCTTCAGATTCCTCCCCTTCAATTCTGACAGTAGCACGTTGGTTCCAGTACAGATTTTGTATTATTCGAATGTCTTTCTCGTCCAATCCGATATCGTTGAGGAGTGCAATTAGACGGTTGTGCTGCACTCTATCAAATGCTTTCTCATAGTCTACGAAACAAAGAAAAACATCTTGCTGCATGTCTTTACATTTTTGCACCAAAACCTGAACTGCGAATAATGCTTCTCGTGTACCCACTCCGGCTCGGAATCCAAATTGACTGTCGCTAAGTTGTTCATCGCACTTTGTTCTTATGCGCTCATGAATCAGTGAGAGAAAAAGCTTTAGAACTTGGCTCATCAGGCTAATCGTTCGAAACTCATCACATTTTTTAGCGTTTTTCTTTTTGGGTAGTGTGACAAATGTAGACTTCAGCCAATCCTCAGGTATGTGGCCCGTTTTGTAAACATGGTTGAATAAGTTTACTAGTACTGCAATGTATTCTTCATCAATAAGCTTGAGAATCTCTATGTGGACATCGTCTGGTCCAACAGCTTTTCCGGTTTTAGCCCTCCGCATCATTTTTGTAATTTCATCTTTCAAGAATAAGTGGCTGTCGTCAGTATAGGTAGCAGCTGTCGATGCGTCACAAACTCTCGAATCGTCTGCAAATAGACCTTTAATGTACTGTTCCCAAAGTGTCTTCTTCTTGGCTTTGTCCAAAATGGGTATGTTGTTTTCATCCACTAATTGGTGATGTGTATGTGTTCTATGTCCAATCATCAATTTAATTTCCTTGTGTAAATTGAATGCGTCATGTTTTGCGTGAAGGTTTTCTACATACTCACATCTCTTTTCGTACCAGGAATTTCGTGTAAATCGCACTTCCCTCCGTATTTCTTTATCCAAGCTCTTATATTTCTCAGAGTCTGTGCTTTTGTAGAGTCTCCTTTCTTCCATGAGGTTGTAAATTTTATCCGTCATCCAATTTTGCTTACCTACCCAATTTCTAGGCCTAAGATACTTCTTACTTATTTCAGAAACCTTGCTCTTTAAGTCATCCCACATATCTTCCACAGTTTTTGGTATCTTTCTCCCATCGTCCAGTGCCCATTTGTTTATCTCGCTCGCTACTTTTGGTCTTATGTTCTCGTCATTGATTAGTTTAATGTCAACCTTGGTCTTCTGTTTCTTCCTAATTTTCTTAAGAGTGCATGACAAGTCAGCGATTACGGGATTGTGGTCCGATCTTATATCAGCCCCAGGATATGTCTTCACGCTCTTGAAGCAGTTTTTAAATCGACTGTTTACCATGATGAAGTCAATTTGGTTTCTCATTATATGGTCAGGTTTGTGACGTGGGGAAGTCCAAGTATACAGTCTTCTTGGTGGTAATTTGAAAAATGTGTTCATAATGACCAGGTCTTTTTCTTGGCAAAACTGGACTAGTGTGTCGCCCCTGTCATTCCTTTCCCCCAGACCGTACTTGCCAACGACTCCTTGAACTTCTCCCTCTCCTACTTTAGCATTTAGATCTCCCATAACTATATTGATTTCATGTTTCTGAGTAATATCCATTAGCTGCTCCACTTCCTTATAGAAATCTTCCATTTCCTGGGGTGTGCCATCTTGAGTCGGTGCATAAATCTGGATGACATTTATGTTCCTTGGTTTGGCCTGGATTTGAATCATCATGGCACGGTTAGACTTTGGCACGAAGGTGACGGATGTGCTAATATTTCGTGTGCAGATGATACCCACTCCGTGTTTATTCGAGGACTCTTCTGATCCAGAATAGTACAACACATGGTCTTTATCTATCTCGTGCTTTCCGCACCCCTTCCATCTCACGTCACTGATTCCTAAAACATCAATGTTCAATCGTAGCATCTCCTTTATCACGTTGTACACTTTGTCAGGACTCTTGAGACTCCTAACATTCCAAGTTGTAATTCTTAATGATTTCCGCCCGGGGATTCTTCGCACCCCTGTCCCATTGAAGAGACGCCGGGCACTCGGGGCCATTGCTTTCTGAACTTTATCCATATGAAGCTGATTACTAGGGAAAATAGTGCAGTGGTTTCCCGTTGCCTTCTGCACCAGACATTTCGGGGAGCATTTGACTCCCCAGGCCGCTGTAGCCTCATCCAGGTGGTTGCCCACCTAGGTGTAAGGTTATACCGCCTATGCTCGGTCGCCAGAGCCTCGTCCGTTATCTAGCAGGGAGCACCGCGGCAGCCCCAGGGCCGCCACCGCCAGTTGGTCTGAAAAGATCAGCCAGCGCGTGCAGGTGAGGTTGACTGTTGGGACGGATTCGATGTTATGTCCGTTCTCCCCTTACTCCCCAAACAAATAATAAAACAAATAATAATTACTACAAATATTAATTACTAAAACAAATAATAATTACTTCCAAATATTCAGAGTCGATTGACGTTTGATCTTGCAATAGTTATGCGACCTTGTCTTTCACGATGAGTCTTAATATATTTGTTCTTTTCACAGATAACACGCATTGTCAAGATTAATGAGCCATATGACACCGTGTCAGTGTATATGAGGCTGTAGATTTTGAGGCTGTAGACGAGAGACGCGTCGCGAATTCGGCAATTGTGCCGCAGAATAAGGGTATGTGAAAACAGGTTTGGCCGGAGCAGCACCGGCGTTCGTAACGAGGTCGCGATGACACATGTCTAACGGTAATTCGATTTTTACATGAGCTGTGCGAGAGTGTACGTGATATACTAAAGGAAAATTAGTAAACAATCGCGGCGGAAATGGTCAGCCAGTTGGACACTGGCGCTACAAGGTCACGCGCGTGGATCAGACTTTAGACAACCCTGTTGCGTTCAATAGATAAGGACTTGACGTCAATCAGATATCGTCTACTTCTAATAAGCAGTAGCACCATTTTCAATATGACTAGAACCCACTGTGACTAATGCTCGGTTGAGAATGCATTCGAAATCAATGATGTCAAGTTCTCCGAAAACCTTTATGAATGAATTGTAGGAATTGACAAACCGATTGCATATTCATGTCGTGTCATCGCGTAGTAAAGCTGGTATTAATTTTGAAGCGATTATACAATACTTCTCGATTCCAGTAACCAAAGCCGTTATGCAAATTGGCTAACATGTCAAAAAACCAGTGTAACTCGATGTCAGTCGAAGGAAGCGCATTTCGCAGTCTCACTTTCTCTGGGATTGAGTCCACCAAGGGTATTTATTAATATTGTGTGCCATTTTAAATAGGTAACATATAAATCTCGCGATGTGGTTGAGAAGTGGAATGACCTATCTGGACAGGTTGCAGTGGCGTCTGATAATCTGTCATGTAACAGTCTCGTCGGTGTCGCAAGTTGCGCGGGCGCACTGATCTGCACAATAACATTATACATGCACGCTCACGAGGGCTTTCAATTGATATATTTTCAAAACCGGTCCGCGTTTTCATAACAAGCTTCGTATGACTCGATCGCGATACCTGCTCTAGTGTCTGTTTTAAATTAAAGAGCTAGCAATTACAGACACTTAAGTTAAACACGAATGAATGATCCTGTTCCATTCTATATCTTAGCAACTGCCTATTTTGCGAAGTACTTCGATACTGACTATTAGTATCTTGATTTGCAGAGGTACTATAGTACCGGCAACTAGTAGATATTAGGACGAATATAAAAAAGCAGCGGTGAAGACATTAGAAAGTCAAGACCCAAATCGTATTGAAGCTGCGGACTATTGAGTTGACAGGTAACATTGTGCACGCGCAGTACAAGTGCTCGGCATGGAGTGGTGCGGAGATAGCATCAAGGCGGCGCGTGCGTCGATGTCCCACTTCAGCGGAGCGAAGGCCAGAAGTCAATTTGGGGCGAAGCTGCAGGCTGCGCGCGATGCCTGCCAGGCGCCGCCATACATAAATGTCACGCGCACTGTCTCCGACGATCATGTTGCATAACGAAATGCAGTGAGGCAACGATGGATAAAGGATTCGAGGAGATCTTTAACTTAAAATAAGTTATGTTTTTAACACCTTAAATTTTTGTATCCAAAGATTGTGTCGATGAATTGCCCAGTCGGAAAGTAAAATATCCAGTGGTGTGTATTTGACAGATAATTGCATCATGATTGATTTATCTACTGAACACGTATTTGCACCAGTATTTCAATCGGGATCATCGCTAGCCTAATGTAAATTGATTGACACGCTTTTTAACCGGCTGGAGCTCGCGTGGCGTGTATTTTGGGCGTAATGGGCGCACTGACGTAAACCATTTCGGTGGACGTGGGAAGCACCGCGAAATCCTTGTGTTTGCTGCTGAATAGTTTTATGGTATGTTAAGAAGGTATTACGACACCTCCGCACGCAAATTATAACATATATTCAATTCTGAAATTCACTCCAATTGCTCATTTATAAAACCTTGACTGAATTTGGACTCGTGTATGTGCGAGTACAATAGAACCGGAATGTGTCCATTGCAAAATAAATGATATAAAAATCTCACGGTACATGATTTCTTTCATTAAAGTCGCGATATTGTATATTATCAACAAAGGTCGTCTGAATGAAAACAAAAAGAACGTAGAGAGTCATTGTGTTGGAACAAAGCGTGTGAACCGCAAGTTGAAAGTGTGCGTCTGACAGCGCGGGGAGACTACGTGGAACACCAGATATCTACCGTGCTTTAAATGATACTGTCATGTTACACAATACGGTTATGTTTGCTGATGGCAGATATTGATTCGCGAGAAACACTGAAGTGTCCTACATTGTGGACAGGCGTGCGCTGCAAGTGTTGAAGTCGTTACAAATGAGTTACGAAGTCGTTGCTATCGCGCTGTTCGAGTTGCTGCGACTTGTCGTCACTCAACATTACGCTTGGGGCAGCCACTTCTATGTATTGGCATTATTGATATCGTATTTTGTTAAGACTTTAGCCGCTGCTTCAATGGATAAACAAATCAAACATACAAATATTCTAAAATGAACAACTCACAAAGAAGCTTAATGTAAAGCAGATCTTTTCAGACATTAAGCCACTCATAATCTGTTAAATACGCCACATCTCACGAGGTGGCGAGGTGAATGCTCATCGAGGGCCATTGGGCAGGCAACACTGCAGCATTTGCATAATCCCGGCTTGCGGTATCCCTCTTCTGAATAGAAATGTACGTGTGCTTCATTATGATGTTGATTCTTTCTCTATGCTTGGAGTTTTTACTACAAGTGCTTTCGTTACGAAGTAGTTTTGTTGGCAGTCCTTTCTGATGCTTGCTGTAATCAAATGAACAGAGCAAAGAAAAAAGCTCTTCATTAGCATCATTTTAAAATTACTTATGTAGCATTAACTTTTAAATGGGCAAGAAAAAACAACAACATTCGAACGCACACAGAAAAATGGGCGATCTTTGAAGTGCGCTACGGATCTAAATATAAAAGTAGGTTGATGTGTTTGTTTGAGTAGACCAAGAGGAGATATTTATTTTCATTTAGCCGCGGACGAGGGGTTACCGTTTCACATCTGGTACAAGTCGAAATATTGTAACCCACATTATTGTAGGATTCGTTTCATTTGATTCCGAAATGTTCAGAGCCGTCTTTATTTTCCGTCGGTATCGTTGGCATGTTTGATTATGTTGGTATAGAAGTTTGCAGATGGTGGGTTTAGTCAGCTGCAGTATTAGGTCATGTGAAAGTTCAAATGTGTGTAGCAGCGGTCGAGCGCGAGTCGAGTTAAGAGCGGGATTGGCTGGCATCTGAGCTGAACTGGAGTAGTGGGACGGATTAGGACAAACCGATTCAATGGCCGGGTCACGCGGTTATTTGCGTACCACTGCTTTCGACGCGCGGGCCCCTCTTCTTCCGTTCCCTTCTTCAAACTACCCACAACGGAATAATTTGGTAACTAATCTGTTATACGATAGAGCCATTCGGAGAATGTTTTGTTTGCGAAGAAATTGCTTTATCTGACAATAGATAAGTTAGTTGGATATTTATTTATGACTATTGCAATGTTCTTTTGTTTTATCAGCGAGGTGATTAATATTAGCAAGGACTGTGATTAGATAACAAGTTACATTGAAACATTTGGGCCGGTCAAATTTAAAAGAATATTCTAAAAGTTTTACAGGCAACTCTGTTTTAATTCGTTCTAGGTTTTGCGTGTTTATCATCTTTGTATGTTTGTGTGTGTTATCGACGATGTAGCACGCTTGCCTAGAAGATACTGCTCACTCTTGTCTTGAAGACTCCCAAACATCATGGTAGCTTAAGATCAGATGAAAATAGTCAAACAAAGGCTAACCTACCAAAAGTAAAAAACTACCAACAAGTCATTAAAGGGAATGAGTAGATACTTATTGCATTCAATTACTAAAGTTTAACATCAAAACTTCAATTCAAAATACGAGCAGCCCCAGTTCCAGTAAACTATGTCAAAGTTTATATTAGCAGCGATTGTGGGAATTAGACGATGCTCCGTTATGATTAATTATGTAGTTTATGAAGCGAGCGCGCCCCTCGACCATACAGACACTCCTGCAAACAATCGCTATTAGTATATGCGTGCGTAGGTACTTACACTCACCAACACAATTGGATCTACAACTAAATGACGAAACGAGCAGGTTGTTCACGTGATGGTAAGCGACACATAAATGATCAACGCCTGCGTGGCACTGCACCGCGCTCTGACCTAAAGAGGGAAAGCCATAGAGTAGTACTATAATGGCCAAAATAAGCGATAAAAGGTATGAAATTGCGGTGGTAAAATATAGATTAAATAAGATGTGCAAAAAGGTTTTACTTGCCTACCTTTTGTCAATAGGTAGCTAGTAAATGGGTACTTACTAATCGAGTAAAACTTGAAGAACTCTCGTGACTTACTAGCTATTAAACCAGCGAAGATAAAAAAATATCGAGGACATGTGACATCCATCAAGCCGCATTGGGTCAGCGTGGTGGGCCTATACACTCTCAGAACTCCCATGGAGAGTTGGTACAGAAAGAGCCTTGATTTAGTTTTTGTAGTTCCATCATAGAATAAGACAATGGAGCTACTTACTGCAAAAGTAAGAACCATAGCCTTTCTCCTCGTTATGAAAAACAAGATGCTATTATTTTCTTCACTTGAAAAAATGATAGGTAGGTAATAGGTATAACAAAAATAACTTTACTGAAGGATGACCTTCTATGTTATGAGGTAAATTTCTAGTATCATTAAAAAATTAAATATAATGTGTTTGAAACTTAAGTATTTTTAAAGGGCTTTCAAACAGGACGCGATCTACCCGCTTTTCCCAAAATTTCTTTACAGGTAGGTATACTATATTTCGATATTCGAACATAGTTAACTGACTTGATTTTCGGTTTGTTTTTTAGATGTACATTTTTAACATCAAAAAGGTTTCGTTTTATTGAATTTGTTGTTTGTAATGACAGCTATCAATTAATAAACAGAGGACGTGGCCGCGCAAAAAAAAAAGGTGACGAATGACTATGCGAGGTTGTATACCGAAATGTTATATTGCAAGTTGCAACCCTTTTGGTCAAAATGTTATTGGAACGAAATGATGATATACTCCGAACCTAAAGGGACTAATACCGGTGTTCCGCTTTTTAAAAACACACTAGGTATATCTCGACTGAACCTGACTGTACTAGGCTATATTGAACTTTGTACAAATGAAGTTGCTGTAGAGCCTACATAGTTACACCCAATGCATGTGTTTGAACGCCCCACACCTAAATGAGGGGTGACAGCTTGAACTTCGTGGTAATAGTATACAGATACGTGTGTGCAGTGAACAACGGTACTACAGCGCATCAAATTAACTTTTTATCGGCTTTCGGAGATTGGAGTTTATAGAAAACAGTACAAAAGCAATTTTAAAAACTTGTTCACCAATACAACTTTCCAAAAAGCATAGGTCTCGAGGATATAAATCGAGTGAATTTAATGATAAGATTAAGAACCTAACGTATTCTGGCAAATAAGGCTTGGCCCTATTTACATAGCTTTGAACGTTATATTTGCGATATTGGCGTAAATATGAAACGTCCCTGATTCTTTATCGATTTTATTAAGATTAAGGCTCATATATCTAGGTTAAGCCGAAACCAACCTTAAACAGCTCGCCTCGTTCAAGTAGACTAACAGGGGCACCTGTAGATAAAGGGGTTGACGACCGAGGAACAAAGAACTCTTTCTTATATCAGGTAGACGATGATACTGTGATATGCGGACGGCTATAATTTTTTCGGTTGGCTAGTAACAAGAGAAACTTTCAATCAGCAGTGAACGTACGAATTCGGCTACTGGTTCGTGCAAAAGTAATAGAGCAGAACCAGACATTCGGCACATCATTAGACATAATAAATCTTACACAGATCTCAGCGTGATACAGAGTTAATAATATCGTATGGAGCTATTGATGTGTCGCCATTCTATTGTAAACTGATAAGCTATAATAATCTCAAATTCTTGTTTACCAGGAAGCTTTCACTGCCTACAAGTGGTGTGTAATTAGTTGTATCATTAGTGCTGAGATCGCGAGAATACGGTTGCGCTGGATAAGGTACTGAGGTATATTATTGTGAATTCAGGCTTATAACTTAAAAAGGCGTAGGACGGGTTTCTTTCCTGCCATTAATAGGTTGCTTTTGCATGTCGTTACACCTTATGGACAAATTGACGTCATGCCACTTTAACCACACGGTCATATCTTGGACACTACTAAATTGTTTTTTAGAAAGATAGTTGTTGAGACATTTAAGATCTATCTCTTCCCGTTTGCCTTCTAGCTGTTGTTATCCTTTAAAGGGATTCTAGATGTTTGCCTCCGTGAATTTTCAGAAAGGAAAATAAATGGTACCATTTGTGGGGAAAATGTGGCGCAAGATGTAACAACGTAAAGGTAGCTGAAAACCACAAGATGCAAAACTTGGTATCTATTGGAGAATTCTTGGAATCCGCATGCTATTTCAAAAGGTATCACGATGAAATAAATGCAGAAGCAGACTCCACATTTTATTCAATAAACTTAGATTGGAATACGAAAGTGTGGCGATAAAGCCAGCTTTATCGCACCGCGCACTGCCACCAGTGCGCGGTGCGCGTAGGCAGGATATTACTGATGACGCCGGGCCCTATCCTGTGTTCGCGCGCTCGGAGACAAGTCGCCTGCTGGCTGACACCCGACGTGGAATGTTGATAGACTAGTTGAAGACTAGAACAATGGCGAGGCTAGCTCCTGCAATAGCAAACTAGACCGTCTGTTGTATTATTTGAGATGTAATGTGAAATGGGAGGTCTTGTATCTCAATGGCCAAAACAAAAATATTTGGTTTGGGAGCTGGACGGTGATTGTTTCCCAATTAGCATATTGCCTCACTGATATAAAAATATGAGTATTACTGTGCAGTGGGGCGTCGTATACTTTATATGGGCTTAACCGGAGAGTGGGCGGCCGGCGGCCGTGAGCGTCGTCGGTTGCACGATTAGCCGACTGGCAGCCGCCAGCCTCGCCCCGCTTGCGACACTGCACCTACATAAATAATCGCCTATTATAATACAATTCATGCCCTATAAGCTCGCGATTATGATGTGCACCACCAACAGCAAAGTTCGCATTGTCTCGTCTCCGTTATGTCAACTAAATCCCACAGTCATTTTCCATGCAAATATATAGTATAGTTACATCAGCTTAAGAGAAATAGATACACATGTCATGAGATAAAAATGTTAGGATTGCGCCTATTAGACAACGTTCTCGGTAATGCGTAGGTAGGCAAACGTATCTATTACGTTAATATGCACTTGCAGTGGTATGGCATGAAAACTCAGTAACGAGCAATTGCTCGACTGGTGCGTGGAGAGGTCGGCGGTACTCGGCACTCAGCAGCCGTCTGCGTGCGTCCCAGATTTGTGATAGCTGGTCGCATCGCACACAGTTGCGTATTGTACGACCCTCGGCGGGGTGAACGCTCTGCCCGGAGTCGTCGACACGGCCGCGATAATTACTGTCGCTCCGTCCCTGCTCCCTATGCCTGCCCTCCGACCAGCTGCACCTAACAGGTCTAATTCTGCCACTAGAACGTTAACCTCGCTAATTGAAACACTTCTGCTCACAGAGCCTTGACCATTTATGAACGACGCAGAAAGTGGTCATACATTATGTAAGTAACGTGGTCGGTTTTACCTGTGAACAAACACGGAACAGCGGCCTAGAAAGTTCCTTTAATTCGCCTAATGCCGATCGATAAGTGCCAATGCCCAAAGGTTAACGACGTCTTAACTATTTAATAACGCGCTCGCTTTGACCTCATAGAGTTCCAAGGTGAGACGTTAAATATTGAGAGGAGCGGAGTGATCCCTGGAGGGTGTTAACTGACGCATAAATAGCGATAAACGTAGTGTGTGTATGGTCAATATATGATGGGCCATTGGCGTCAGTAGCGAACAATCGATGGATGGTGCTCTACAAGCGAAACATGACCTCTAACTATTGTACCATGTAAGACTATAATCACTGGACTCGGCTCTTCAAAGGCAATAAAAATGCCAGTTATTATTTTACGGGACTCGGTGACTATACTTAAAGTTGTGTAGGTAGGTATACCTAAATATATGAAATATAAAGAGTTAACGTGTACCTAGGAAATGGCTTTACAATTTTTATTAGGGTGCAAGTAATCATTTCATAATTTTAAATTAAAGATAACTTTATAGCAAAACGATACGAAGCTATAATAAACCTGAAACAACTTTGTAATTGACTTGTGATTACATTTATGGAGAGTAATCAATCGTCCAGATAAATCTTTGCGCCCCAGCCTCCAAACAACGAAAGATATTTTTAGCTTTCATCAATGTCGCTCAGCAATGCTGGAATGGTTATTTAACTCACAATTAAAGTCTGTTCAGATTAATTGACTCCGTCTTGGATACCCTTTTGTTGCCACATTCCAGTTTACGCAACGCTAGTCAGCTGTGAGCAGTCTGAGACATGTATAAAATGCCACTGGATACAGATGGCGTGTCTTGTGAACAACCTTTATTAGTTTCTTGCAGGTCCGCTATTTACCTACTTTTTCTGATTCAATGCGGGCGATTGTGCAGCGGGCGAGACACTTGTTTATTAGTCACGTTGAGGAATTTATGTGCCGGAATTACTTCCACCTACTCCGTTTGTTTAGTCTGTCTACGAGCAGCTTCTATAATAATTTTACAACAGGATCTTTCAAATACAGAAAATAGGTAGGAGCAGTAATTTATTCCTAATTTTCCATTCCATTCCGCGGTAGAAATCTCGTCAATTCTCAAAAGGAAGTTGTAAATAGAGGCGGCCCCGCGCCTGCCGCCGGCCCGTGAACTGATTAATTATTATTGCTCCATCAAACAAAACCCTTCAAAGTGAACGACAAAGCGACCCAAATCGGTTCGCGGCAATGATGTTTCCAAATTCAATGCGTTTATTTTGATTAACAGAATACGCGGGTAATTACTGATACATTATGATTTTCAGTCCATTTCCAATTCCAAATGCATGTGCCTATTAAATAGGTACCTATTAATAAGTATATCTTAGCTTACATTGCTTACTTTTTATACTATGGGTAATTAAACGAGCTGATCGTTTGCCTGATGGTAACATAAAGGCCTGCGCGGGACTGCAGTGGGCTCGTTACTCTGAGACATTAAGCCCAGTAATTTCACTGGCTACTTTGCTCAACAAACCGGAACACAGGAATTCTCACAAATTACTGCTTCGCAGCGGACTTCACGCACAAAGCGGTGGTACTAACACAGACGGACACTCACAGAAGAGCTTATGGTCCTACCACCTAGTAATGTTTTTGACCGAGCGAGCGAAGCAAACGAAGTCTGCAATAACTGACCAATTTTGCTTTCATCTATCCGGAATCCGGATGTTGATACTCGCGTAATTTTCAACTAATTTTGATGAAACTTGGTAGGTACAGGTTCCACAATTTTATAATTTTTTTTGTCGTCGTTATTTTTTGTTTCGAGTGGTATTTCCCCTAAAAAGAGGGGGAGGTTTGCTGCTGCGCAATTTACCGGCCGATTTTGATTATATTTGGCAGAAACATTCGGTACCTACTCAATTTTAAACAAGATACTTAGTAGAAAAAAACCGAAACGGAAATAAATAAGGAAAGATATATTGATTGTGGATCGACTAGATGCATTGAATTAATTACATCCAAACATCATCTTCACAAATAGAGAACTATACTGTCAGCACTCCCCAGCAGTCACGCTTCAAGATGGAATACATTATGAACAGACTGAACACAATTGTCGCAAAAAAGTTTGTGCTCGCGAGCTCTACCATTCGCACAACTAGGTACTACTTTTTATTCTTGATATGTTAGTTAGATTATGTTTGTTTTTGACCCCTATTTCGCCTGATCATAAGCATCGATGTGGTCAAAGAGGGTGATTAGAAATTGGCTCTCAAGTGCGGCGCTGGATCATATCGATAGGTGCATGGCGACAGATTTTCAATTTAGAAAATGCCCTACCATCATATGCTATAAGGTTGAAAAGTAGGATTCGAACCAAAGACCTAAGTTCGGCATCTGACGTCATTACCATTGAGCCATCACTGCTTCCCTTATTCAGTATTGTTTGTCATTAATTAAATATGTTTTGCTTACTCTATAAATAACCAAGCCCAGTAGAAGTAGTATCTAAGTTTTTTACTGATTACATTAATTTCGTCGAGAAAATAAAAGAAGGAAAGTGAATAAAACGAGTTATTTCTCGTTTACAAGTATTTATTTACGAGTATATAATGGATCCTTCCCGCAGAAGGAGCGCGAAGTATCTCAAGTTGTAAAGAGCTATTTCTTTGTTGATCCACATTGCCTGAGCGAGTGTCATGCCCATTGAGGGAAAGCCAGGGTGGAAGTAGGATTTGTGAAAGGGGTATCGCGAAATTTATCAGTTAGTAATAGTGGCATGAATAAATTTCTTGGGGCATTGATTTGATTCATGAAATAATTTAACATAACATAGATACCATCCTGCTTAAATTATAGGTATGTCTTATACGAATCTATACAAAACAAAAACAATTGAGATTAACTAATAGAATACCGTTCTGTATCCAAAATTAACATAGCCGAGATATTCAGAGCTCATGACATACATTTCTTTGAAATTACTAGGACAGCTAAATAATGGGCAATCGTTAAAATTGAACTAAGTTTTTAGTAAGTAGAGAGATATTTAAATTGGTGTTGATGACTCCAAAGTGGAGATTCTTTTGTCTCCCCCATTGTTTCGCTCTGAATCCATGCCCATGACGGACCAACAGGCGCAGAGGGATAATGGAACTCGCGTCCAATGGGATTTAAAATAATAGGCCGTGAGACCGTCCGACGCCGTCCGTCTCCCACTCTCGCCAATATGGCTCGACGGATTCCAGGATCCCTCGCACGCAACCATCGGGAAAATAAAGATTTTCTGGATGTTATCCGTAATTTTGTTGATGATTGTAGGAATATGTTGAAGAAGTTCACGTTTGTGATAAAAATTTCTTCTTCGGTTTGCGTAGATTAAGAATAAATTTGATTTGGGACTCAGCCCCCATAATATTTTCATGGTAGATAAGTGTTTAGTGCGAAAGTAACTATAAATACGTACCTACGTGGAAGTGAATCTGTCTCTCATGTGTAGGGGCTTGATGATTGATTTTCAACTTAGGTATGGTAGCTAGCCAGGCTTTGACTGCCATCAACAATTCATACCTTGAATTGAAGACCTCTAATAAACCATAATCAAAGGAAACCTTTGATTTTGATATTGTAGGTACTCGTACACGTTGTAACCTGAAGCATCATTGTTGATATTTGATTAGCGATGTTGTAGAATATGTTATTTATACACAGCCAGTATAATGTTAGACATATTTCAACGATTTAGTTTCAGTCCCAATTATGAGGAAACTCGTCAGTTTTCTGAAAATGTGCTCTTTCTGTTTGCATCACGTCACTCGTCGCAATGCATTTACGCTGAATGAGTTAAGTAAAAGCCTTTTTGCCGCGCCGACTACTAGTCGAATACCATGAATATCAAAGTCACATTCCCGGTACGAGCTAAATTTTAAGCCTCGTTTCTGCAGCTACTGAAGCGGACATCAATGCTCGTTCAGCTTAGACAAAGTGACGTGGAATTTTAACTAGGTACAGATCCAGGAGTTATATTTATATTATTATATTACGATAAATGGTTAGTGACCATTTGAAACGTATTAGGGACGCTAATACTCAATCCCCCGTGGTACATAATATATGACGTATTATTTGCAATACAGCGTAACGATTTCAATATAATACACGTAGATACATCCTATATTCACTTGTACGCATAAATTAAGTACCTACTATAGTAGATTTTATTTAGTATATAAAACTATAAATTAGCCTACAGAACACCAACTATCATAAATATGCATATAAATAAATATTGCCTTGAATTATACGCCGCGAATTAACTACATAGCCACAATGGTATACTAAACATAATCCTGTTCGTCCTTATTTGGCGTGTGCTTGCCTTTGCGGGTGGGTCCCCCTTTAATTTATTCTTCTCAGAAAGTTCGGACTCGGGCGCGTCTGCAAGGAAAGTTTATCTTGCGTAAATATCTCGGCGGAAATATGAGATCGTGATATGGTTACTTCCGTACTTCGCCTTTAATAACATTGTTCGGAATATAGCCAATATTTCTGAGAGAGACGTAGTGGCTTATATTTGTAAATCATGAAAAATGAAGATAAGATAAACCATCGGTGTTAGAGTACAGATGTTCATGTTTTGCTATCGGTGTTGACGTCGAGGAGCTTTGATTGAAGACTAATTAGCGATGTTCTCGTAACCTATTTAAGGAGTGGCCAGATCAGTGGTCAGTCAGGGCAGTGGAGCGAGCGCGGTAGAGTCGCGTACACGCTGCAATTGCTCTACCACGTCTCGGCATTGTAGCTGTGACGCAACCGCGCGTGACCATGACATCAGTTCTTCAACATAGCTTGCCGCTACGACTATGACATTTTATGATCAATGGTCTTACGTTTTCCATTTCATTAGAAAAACTTATTGCGAGCTAAATACGCAGGTTGAGTACCGTGTAATCAATCGAGAACACGACAGTTTGAATGGGTTTGAACAAATAAACCGCGGACGAGCTAATGAATCACAAATGTCTGAGTCGTGATGGCATCCTTCTTGAGTGGTTTTGCCGAATGAGCTGAGTCTTTGCATAATAAAGAGGGAAGAGTTGTTTTATGCGTAAGATTTATTCTGATGCATTAGTGTGATTTGTCGTCTTCTTTTTGTTAGGTATATAAGTACTAGGTAAGCTTAAATTTGATGACTTTCTTAAATGGTAGGTATAAAAGTTACTCATTTTATTACGCCGTAGGTATAGATGTGATGACTGCTTATTTTAAACTGGAACCAAATGCATCTGATTAGAATTTTGAATGAAATAGGAATAAGAATAATAGTCAGCTTTAGTGATTTATAGTCGATATTCTGTACTCTAAGTACTCTTGTCTAAGATCTTATATGCATTTACGGAAAGTCGAACTAACGTTGTCGAATTAAAGTTTTTATTAGGTACAAGATACAAGACTTGATACCGCTTCATAACGGACTTTGAGATTTTGCGGTTAGTCTGCAAAGAAACAAAGAAAAAAGGTGGACAAGGTTGGAATCAATACCCTTGTATTAGCTGTGGGCTATATGCAGGTAGAAGCGAGTTTTTGTTCATATCTAACACTAACATCAATTAACCTATAGCATAGGTAGGTGAGCATAGTATAGTAACTAAGCAGGAAGCTTCACTGGGTTAGAAAAAATGAAGTACCTACTCTTAACATGGCGATTCACGGTCTCATGACGATAATAATAGCAGCGGTCTTTACTACATAATACGAAGACAGTAATTGTATTCGATGAAAGCATACAAAAAGCTAATGTTGATAAAAAAGAATACAGTTATGCAGTTGAATGCACGAACAGAATATTTAATGGGGCTGCTAACTACAAATGTCAAGTCATAAACGAGGATAGGCATAAAAACTGACGAAATTATAAATTGTGATTACGTATTAGAAACCGGATGATTTATGAACAAAGTGAATCAGTTTACTGAAGTTAATTTAAGACCTTAACATATAGGTATAGAGATGTTAAGTCAGAACTAGCGAAAAATACGCTAAATCAATCATGCAGCGGATAAAGAATATTAATAGTGATGTAATAAGTAGTAACAATCCTACCAGTTAATAGAAGGGTATAACTGGTAATGGTGTCAATACAGAAGTGATAAACTTATATAATCATCATTCATTCGATAATTTTTGAATGTTTGCTGATGGCGACGCGACGGTAGCGTGTAGTTCAAACAGCCTTATCGAAGACTAGCTCAAGTTAAAGCAATTGACCTTAATATTCGATGACGTAGTATTATCGCCCGTCGACATTTTACTGGCCCATATGACTTGATAATACTGTTATTGTAATTGAACTGAAGACATTAATGCCTTTTATTTATTGTCTAGCTTTAGACAGTTTCAATTCTAGTACAATAGTCACAGCCTCACAGACAACATCAGGCCTATACATTTATATTTACTTTTCATAGGCAGAAGTCAGATCTTTGTGCAGTCTTCTTAGTACGTAAGTAAAAATTTAAAATATTTATCTACCTTAGGTGGTGTACAAAATATAGACTGCTTATAGAGGCGAGGAGATTAGTTTTGTACTGTAGATATTAAGATAAACGAACAATGAATATTACACAAGATTGAATTTATTAATTTTTATTGTAAAAAGAATTAAAAATGCAATCATAGATGCTTTCGTAATTATCGGTGCTTAATAATTGTCGCCGACTATTGATGTTATATTCGAATAGCCACATTTTAAGAATTTTTTTTTTTTTTAAATTCATAACAATTTTTATTTGGTTTCTTCACGGATCATTGCTTTTGGTCTACTCCGGTCTGATACCTCAAAATGATCCACTACTATAATGGGTAAGGTTCTATTATGTTACATCGTACTTGACGTCCGAAATTTTTACTTTTTGTTGATATTGAGGTCGGTCAGGGTCGTAAATATGCACCATTTGACGTACGGTTACGCCTTCACTTCTATGCCTAATGTTGGTAATTACCTTCACCTATTTGTGTTACAAAGGAATCGAATGGGAAATTTATTTATTCCAAAGATACAATCTGTAAAAAATATTATTTTTATTCCGAGAATGAAGCCGAAAAAATTGTGAAGTGAGGTTGAAACAAAGACCGTCTCTAATTGAAGAAACCTCACCAAGGCCTACGATTACCAAAGATTGTGTGAACTTGCTTCTAGATGGTTTTAATTACCAGCAGGTATATTCATTGTCAAGACGATTAAACCTATAAGATTATTTCAAAGTGTGATTATTTCAAACTTGTGTATAATTCTGCGATACAAGTTGTAAACAGCTGGAGATTTCGTCGAGCGAGACTAATAACCTCCTGGCCGCAGTCCTAGTCTCAGGTTGAACTAAATTTGGTTAAGATATTATAGACGTTGGATCAGATTTTCACTCTTTAAAAGAAACAATATTGTTTAATTAATCTTGCTTGGAAAATTGACAAAAAGCAATAAAAATATCTTCCGAGTAAAGAAAACTTCATACCAAATCTTATTGACAAAATATCACGTCAGATAAAATTGTCAAAACGAATACCTATCTCATTTCCTTGGAATTTTCTTTACAAATTCGAAACTACAATCTCTTTGTTACAAGGATCTATACTAAACAAACGGGAGATGCTCGCTAGTAGATAGATAGGCCATGATTTATAGCTATAGAGATGAGACAGCGACGGAAGTGGCCGAGTGGCGTTTATCGGCCGAGCGGGCAGTATCGCAGGAAATGGTGGTCGCGCCGCTGCTGCGACTAAATTAAACCAGCCACTCCGTCGTTTTGTGCGCTAATTGTTGTGTTACTGTTGTGTACTTTCTGTTGAACTCTGCTTGCTTGTTATCTATACAAATAAATAAAATTGAAGTGTCTGTTTGTAATATCAAAATAACAGCTTTTTACTAAATGCATATGAAAGTATATACGTTATACGGTACCTATAACAAAACAACCATTTTTTAAATTTTTGTCTGTCTGTCTGTCTGTTTGTTCCGGGTAATCTTTGAAACGGCTGGGCCGATTTTGGCGGGACTTTCACTGGCAGATAGCTGATGTTACAAGGAGTAACTTAGGCTACTTTAATTTTAGAAAAAGAAATAGAGTTCCGCGCAAAAAAATAAAAACCATGTAATTCAAAATCACCAGGCGGGTGAAACTGCGGGCAGCAGATAGTATATACTAAAATAATTTCCTTGCTATTGCAAGTTCTACTTAGCTATACTCCAGGCATAACATCTATTTTAGTATTGTTATAAAGTTATAACTTTACTATTGTTATTGAAACTTATCTAGCAGCTCAATAGAGTCCAGTTTACAAATAGCAGTATCAGATTGTCGAAAAGCAGTTATGAATGATAAAGTTTTGCGACGATACTAAAATAGATGTTATGCCTGGAGTATAGCTAAGTAGAACTAGATAAACTACTTATCTAAACCAGATTAGGTTGTCCTTATCTAGAACACGTGGTCTGCTTCTGTTTAAAAGATGACATATTTTTTAATATTAAATATAAACTACGCTGAAAGCAGAAGTAAGAAAAACAGAAGTCTTTGAAATAAAAAAAGAAATGGTAAAATAGTTTTGATGGTCGCTCAACAGTCTATACTTAAACATTTCGAATTCCAGTTATATTTGGTATCACTGGGTTACTGGTTTTAGTGTTTGTCTGTTGAATGGACATTGCTCTTTTGAATACGCATAAAAGGTTACTACTCACCGAGTGTTTATTTGATATTCATTAAGATTTCTAATAAACGGCTATTGGTTTTATGACAAAGCTCTATTAGTCATTATTAATGATACCTACCTAATATGAAATTCTTGTAAACATGGATAACTTAATTTTGTTCTCAGTATTATCAATGTTCTAATGAGTAAAGTATTATAGGAACTTGGGCTTTGATATATCCTATCTTAATATATATAAATTACGCGTCACGTTGTTTGTCCGCGATGGACTCCTAAACTACTTAACCGATTTTAATCAAATTTGCACACCGTGTGCAGTTTGATCTAACTTAAAAGATAGGATAGCTTACATCTCAATTTATAGCCGCAATATTATTTTATTTAATTAATTAATTAAGGGTTATCGTAAGATTATATGAAAGTCAACTATTACCCGTGCGAAGCCGGGGCGGGTCGCTAGTAACATTATAAATGCGAAAGTTTGTGTGTGTGTGTGTGTGTGTATGTGAATGTTTGTTACCACGTATCCGTAACAACTAAACCGATTTTGATGAGATTTGGAACGTTTAGGTTCTATAAATTTATATACCACGCGGGCGAAGCCGCGGACAGAAGATAGTATTTAATAATACTTAACCTTAATGTAGTATCTTCTTAGGTGTACATTTTCTACTATACCTCTCACCAAATCTACCCAAAATGATCTAATTACGAAATGCGACGTTACCACATATTTACTACGTATTTCCTGCCTAGTCCATCTAAATGTGTGTTTGTAATGGCTCCAGCAGCAAATCTCTTCGAGAGCGAGTGGAAAGCATCAAAACACTAACGAGGGTCAGAGGCTGCAGTGTTTACTTACATATGATTTATAATGATCGTCGGTAAACATGGCGGGTAACGGGCTGTGGGCTTATCAGCCGACCCCGCTCGGGTTCTTCACCCCTACTTACGTATGTACCGCGCGCTCCCACCTAATGATCATTTCAATAGCTTATAGCCAATGGAATAGGATTCCGATTCCCCCGAAATATCTGCAAACAACTGGCCCGGGAGGATACATGCTCAGATTTCCTAAATACGGCCCCGATTTATTTTCAAGACGCGGTGATTAACTCCTATGTCGTCGACCTTCAAGAAGGACGCCAACAACGACGGCTTCCTAGAACTGAAAGCTTGATATTGTCGACTTGTCTATTCCAACCGTATTCGAGCACAAAACAAATGGATGGTCGGGGAAGGGTGATCGATCCTTGAATCGAGTGCTATGTTTTGTTATGGCTTCAGAATAAATTCTTCGTTGGAATTCTGATTCATCCGGAACACTGCTTTAATGGAGTGATTAAAGTGGATCGTTTATTGAATACTTTAAGTACATCGGTTCAGAGAAGTTTTTAAGAGTGATTATAAGAACAGACTTTAAAATTTTACGTCCGTAACGAATTGCAGTTATGATTACATGGTTATAATTTAAACATTAAAGTGAAGTATGATTGATATATAGTTGGCAGTCAACAACAAAAGCATAATTTACGACGTAACATTTGCACACGCAGACGTGTTATCACCGCTCTGATTGATGTTTCCATAGCATGTGCGGTGCGACACTGATACTGCAGTAATGAGCAGGATGTGACTTATTGTTTAATACAATTTTATACAGTCCAATGAACTGTGTACCACATATAAATAGTTAACACAATTTTACGACGACCGTGATGAAATCGTTGATGTGTGAACCTTGAAGTTATTTTGATGTAGGAGCGTGTGGAATTAATATATTTTTATTAGCAGTTTGTCTGAAGGGTCGAGAATGCTCCGAGCCGGATGGCCGCTCGCGCGCCTTCGCCGCCGACGTGCCAAGCCTCGCAAGCAGAGCAGACATCTACATACAATCACAATTATTATTGTTCATGCTGTGCTGGCAAGAACCATCCTGATTCTGGTGACTGGTGTGAAAAGAATCGCATACTACCATTTGGTTACATCTCCTCAATCTGAAAACTTAAAAACGTCCTTGCTGAAAACCAAGCTAGTAGGATGGTTGTTGCAGCTTTTATCTTTCTTTGACTTTTTTTGTACGCTTTTGATATGCTAGCGTTTGATCCCAAATTGCTTTTGATTAATAATGTTCTTAATTCTAAGTCAATAGTAGTAGATAACAGATAATATCTAGGAACAGGGACGGCTTCTCAAGGGCTACTACCGGAATACACATCGATAAATACAAATGCGTAAAAAACGAAATCCAATGCCGATAAAATAGATCCATATTCACATTATGGTTTACAGAGTAGTATTTTCAAGCGCTTACTAATTCTTAATTTACATTGGATTTGTCCAAAGAGGATGTATTCAATATAAGGAGCCTAAATTAGTAATGTGTGACTGCCGGCATATTATTCACTTGGCATCGTTTTTGGTAGACATAGCCGCAGACGGTGGCAGAAGCATGCGTAAGCGCATCCGACGCGACGAGACACCGCGCCAGGCGTGGTCTCTAGAGAATTAATCAACAGTGACGTCATCAATGTGACCCGTCCCTTTTGAACTTGCATCCTTCTGTAACATTTCGGAAATTCAATGCAGTTGATTGTTATGACTTATTTAGAGCAGCTTGAAGTTGGCATAATAGTTAACGAAGAAAGGCTCCATATAATTTGAGTAGAGCTGGTAGCGTTTGCTTGTTGCAAGGGTCAGCGCGAATCAACTCGTGACAATGAATCATTGCATCTGCATGTAAAGAACATCCGGTCTTTTCTGAAATTTAGTAGCAGATTTCTGCGTATTGGTAAACTTACAACCTCTTCCTGTTACAGAACTTCTGTTACACACTCGTATCTAAATATATCACACGTGAATCGACGAATAAAATCCTGCATTGTCATTCGCAAGTTTACGACCAAAACGCGTTCCCCGATTCACATAGCACTATTTCACAATACGCTCGAACAACTCTAATAAAAAGTCAAACACTGAGATTTCCTAAAACCTTGGCTTCAAATCATCGGAGTGATAACATCGTTAATGAAAACTGACCTCTCTACGTCCGACCCAGATATTAATTACCACGTTCTGTAGTAGCAACAAGTTGTTTTTCTGGACCATGATTCGATATCATCTGTGAAAGCCTATAGATGCAGTGGTTATAAGTGCTCTATTGGTCGCTAATTGATGGCTTCGAGCAATGCATGGAGAAACCCAGATGATATACCTACACGCAAATGAGCTCTCTGATAATCTCTCTACAATTGGTACATTGGTTCTAGCCAAGTATTAGTAAGTAAGATTTCATTATGTTTTTTTTTTTTTTACATCGGACTGGTAAAGCGTTTGACCACAATCTCACCTGATGTGAAGTGACGATGTGGTCGAAGATGTAGCACGCTTTCCCAGTAAATACCTATTCACTCTATTCTTAAACACACCCGGATGATAACGTTCAGGGAACACAGACGACGGCAAAGCATTCCACTCCTTAGCAGTTCTTATTATATAGGAAGAGGCGAATCGCTTCGTACGAGTTGGTGGTATTTCCACCATAAAGGGGTGGCGCCCAGCCGATCGTCTTGTTGTGCGGTGGAAAAAGGGTGATGGGGGAATCAAGTGGTGAAGTTCTTGCGCACACTCTCCGTGGTATATTCTATAAAACGCCGATAGGCTTGCGACTTCACGGCGATGTGCCAGGCTCTGCAGTTTACCCTTGACGAGAGAGTCGTCATTAATTAGCCTTTTTGCACGCCGTTCAATCGAGTCTAAAGCCTCGAGCTGGTACTTATCAGACCCATCCCAAAGGTAGTTTATAATTTGTAATCTGTGCAGTTTTTTAAGGAAAAATCATCGAAGAAAACTGTAGCTGAAGATTTCTTGTATTAAGCATTCAGAATATTTCGGGGCCTTTGTGAACAAAAGTGTTTAGAATTGAAGTTCTAGTCTTTTAATGACCTTTAAGATTGATCAGGTACTCCGTACTAGATAGTTCTAGACAAAGATAATATTATAATTAAAGTAACACCGCTCCCCAATGCCAGTTATATCAAGCTTGAATATGGTACTATTATAATTTTGATAAACTGGCACAATAAGTACAACCATTATTCGGCTGAGCAACACATGGCACGCGTCACTGGGCCCGCTGCCAAGTTCGTGGGGGATGACACACATACCTACCTTGGTTTAAGTACTTTGTTTGTATGCATACACTTAAGAGTGTATACAATTCTGCTTATTACTAAACTAGTGTGGAAGTTAGTTAGTGTATGGCAACCCGTGTGGTGCCTATTGTTTTAGCAGTGGTCTTCATTGAAGTACCTGCAGCCATATGCAAATGCCGAGGTTGTGTATAGTAGGTTACCGAAATAGTCTAGACAAGCTACTATGTAATGTCTTTTACCTCTGATTAAATTTCATTAAGTTTTTTATACGGTGATTATAAGGTTATTTACATCTGTATAGATGTTAGATATATTTTTTGAGATGATAATTTTATTTTTAACCAAGTCCTCAAAGGAACAATAAAACAAATAATGTTTAAATTATTAGGTACATTTACACCATTTATGGACCGATTTTAATTTTTTTCATGTAACTACCTAAGCCCTAAGGGTATAAGTAATAAAGTATACCTCAAAGTGGTTTTATTTAATTGAGTTTCCTTTTCAACATTCAAACTTATCATGACTATATGTTAATGATGAGCCCAAAAAAGGAGTGTAACGTTTTCAGGGTTCATACACCATAATTTTTAAATACCTGAACAGATTTGGATGTATGGGAGTATCTTTAGAATCCTTACAACATCCCGAATAACGCTGGCTAGAGCAGTCGTATTTTAAGTTTTTTAATTATATTCTTCCGGAATTTGCGAATATTAAGTAACCTACATTATATTGCTTGGAAAATACGTTTCAGCTTTTTTTTTTTATTAATTTTAATAAGGTAGAAGTTGGCTACTATTCTACCTGATTTTAAGGGACGATGGGATAAAAAATGCAATTTATTATTTGTATAACTTACCAGAATTTTGGTTATACGCTTAGAACCTAGGGCACCTAGGGTCATTTAACTTTCATGAGCGCTTTCTTGGAACCCATTTGAATACAGAATTTTGAATTTAAACTTGACCGGCCGGTAAAATAAATTAATTGATTCAAGTTTAAGTTTACCGGCCGGTAAAAAAAATAATTTATTCAAGTTTAAATTCAAAATTCGTTATTCAAATGGGTTCCAATACGTAGGTAACGTAAACATAAAGACATATTAGGTAGTATTATTGTTCACGTTTGACACGGAAGGAAAACTGAAAATAAAATGTAGTAACTCGGTTTCACCAGTGGGAAATGTTGACCAAATAGACGGGGGGCTGACGACATTGTAGAAATAGCTGGGAATGATTGGGAAAACCTGACTACTGACAGACAGTCGTGGAAGAAGTTGGAGGAGGGCTTCACCCGAAGAGGGGTCCATATATCTGAACCCATAGACAGCTAACCATACTAAAACTAATTTTTAAGAAAATATACTAACATTACTTACCTAATATTTTTAATTAATCTAAGAGATATGGAAATAAAGGGCTTTATTATTATTATAACGCGGTTTTAGTTTGCATGTTGAGATTCCCACAGGAACTCTACAGTTTCAAAATATGTAGCCTAATATGTAACATAAACATATTAGTATAAATGATTATTATAGGTATTAGTATAAATTATTATTATTAGTATAAATGACTAAACTTTATTGCTCTTGTTTGGTAAAATCTGTTTTTGGCATCTATAGCGATTATCGGCCTCTCACATGTTATACATTATCTAATATGTCACATTAGCACTATAATTAATTCCGGTGACCATCTGGAGGCAACAAACTCGACAAAGCCAAATTATTAATTATCTTGTTAATTTAATACCTAATTAGAATAATCGAAGATTCATTGAGTGATGAAGGAAGTTATTAGAGTACTGTATATTTGCTTGCCCGGGGTTCTGCAGTAGGTAGGTATACCAGTTTTCCCCAAAATTACCGTATTTTTTGTAATAAAAGTATCCTTTGCGTTCCAAGCCAAATTCGTTGAGTAGTTACACATCAAGTTAGTGTACACGCAGAATGTTCAATACGCAGAATGTTCAAAACACAAAATGTATATAACGCAGAACGTTCAATTTCGCAGAATGTTCAAAACTCAAACGGCCTTATTACAAAACGAGTTTTAACGCTAAACTGGAGTTTAAACCGTAGTTTTGTCAAATTTCTTATTACAAAACGCAGATTAGCACTTAGGTCTTGGTTGACTATGGTGTCAAAGTTAGTCTTGCCGGGCACCTAGTTTAGCGAAGGTTTAATCATTTATTTCAATGGCGGCCACGTATTCTACTTGTCAAATCGTAAAAACATTCATATATTTTGTATTAAAGTAAGAAGGGGTGGTGAGGTATATTAGGAAGCGTGGATGAGTAGAATAATAGCTTTTAGCAAAATATATAGGAAATACTTATAATATCGAAAGTATACATAGTAAAAACAGAATATATTACAAGAATTGACAGTACACACAATCAACAAAACATGTTGCTATGGTTACTTAGCCATAGTGTCCCATTGTATAGGTTGGGTATACAAGGAGTATCTCCTTAACATTTTTTTCATATACGTAAATACCTAATTAGGATGTTTTGAATTACTCGCAATGATCAAAAGTCATTTAAAAATTACCTACAATATTTTTCGATATTAGAAAATAGTATTGTGTGACAAAATAGCTACTTATATTCCAAAATAAAAATTAGTACATTGTGTCACGGAATGTTAAGATCGAACGATATTCAACATTTCGTGTATCCGTAGCATAAAGACATTTATTATCTGTGGAAATAATTTATACCATGGCTACAGTTTGGTAATAAGTTGTCTTGGCTTTATTCTACTTTTGTAATAAGGTTTGGTTTATAGGTCGACTCTAAAGATAGTTGAAGACAAATTGGTTCTCGACCAAAGTCGAGTTTAACGAGTTTTTTGTAATAAGGCCGAAAACGTTCATTACGCAGAATGTTCAAAACGCAGAATGTTTATTACTCAGCTAATAGTCAAACGCGAGTCCATAAACTACCTATAAAAATAAAAGTTTCAGAGTGATTACAAAGAAACAACTTTCGTATTTGTCTAGTAGGAAGCAAATATTATAGGGATGATTTATCGCTGCTTGGTAAGAAAGAGTATAGACTGCCTATACCTATACTGATACCTGACTGAAAAGGTATGCATAATATAGCGTCACCTTGGCCTTGTCGCCAGTTTTGATCAGGAGACGCAACATGCTAATCATGGCGAAGGCATCATATTACGCCATTTATAACAAGACAAAATTTGCAGATATTGCTATTATGTTTATTTTTGTCATCGTTTTATTACTTCTAGAACAATATCGTAGGTGTTAGATAATTACTTAAAGATTTCATTTATGGAGTTTCTGCAACCCGGTGAGAATTCGCCCACACATGCTGGATAGAAATATCGAGGTAAATATGTAATCCGGAAAATAATTCGTTTTTCGAATTTTAAATTTGTTTTCGGGAAGTGGGCTCTTGACTCACATGTTTAAAGTGACGATGATAGTCACACGTACCTATATTATTATCTATAACGAGGACTGGTTCTCTAGTGTCGGAACACGATAGGTGCTTAGAGTTAAGTATACAGCCTGAGTTTGAATTGGTATGTTATCCCGAAGGGAGGTCAATTTACTCCTGCAAGGTGATTTTAATTCACTCGGAATGATATCCGTGTCGGAAGCGCCTTTCTTGTACGTTTATATCTCGAAAACACGTCCCGACAGAGAAAAATTGTCGAGATTATATCCGTGTTTATGCAGCTGAGTGGTCGAATCTAAACGGGAAATTTATTTGACGGGGTGTGATTCCGAAATATAAACGATCAATACTGTCAACCCAGACACCAACAACTTTGGTTTTCTGACTATTTGAAATTCAGAATTGTTATTGACATTTAAAGTTTACGTCAAAATTCTGCTACAAAATTTTCGGCCAGCTCTAGATCTAGATTCACTTGAACTATGATGTACTTAATTCAATGACGATGTTAATTATATGAGACATAGAAACAATTCCAGAAACTGCCACGCACTTCTCGTTTGAAGCTGAATTCTTTTTGTATGGTAATTTGGAATGACGTATTTTTAAGAGAGGTCACAACTCGTAGACCACCATGGTCGTAATCACCCCTTTCCGGGATAACATATACCATTCAAACTTACCCCGTATAGAGTGGTAATGGTAGCTGGCTGAAGCTGCATCACGAAAACCTCAAGCGCATTGTAGAATTCGAAGACTACGGATATTCACTACAGCTGTAACGTTTTGTTTTGTTTTATTCTGTTGGATAATGAGACGATCGGTCGTTTCCCTGATGGTAAGCATAACGCCGTCCCATGACAATTGCAGTGCCACTCAGAACTTTGGAACACTTGAAGGCATGCGCGGGATTGCGTTGCGCTCGTCGCCCTGAGGTCTCAAAAGCCCAGTAATTTCACAGACTACTTTGCTCATCAAACCGGAAAACAGTAAATGCACATTATTGCTTGGCGGCTGAATACACGAGCAAATCGGTGGTACCCACCCAGATGCACTCTGGCAGTCCGTTTCGTACTCAAAATGAGGCGAAAGTCAACACCATGAATTAAGTTACTTATACGTAATTATGTATATTGACGTAATTGACATTGACAATATATACGATAATATCATGTAGCATGTTGCAAACCAACTTATACAAGTTTTGCGGTTCCAGTGTTAAATTTCAAATGTTAAGTCAAGGTTCCGTATTTAATGAACTATTATAGCGTAAACCAGTGAATAGAAAGACCTTCATTGCAATGAATCGTCCGCAGTGTGACGTGCTTGCTATTATATTAATTTCAATGGTTCTACCAAAAAAACATGAGTTGGTAATCGTCATTGTTGAATGTACTGACTGGCACCAATAGAGGTACCTAAATACCTTATGGATTTTAGAACAAAATCTCCGGAAACTTACTTTTAATTCCGACTGCTTTTATAACAGACTTTTATGAAAATTCAACTCCCATTTATTCACCTTTGGGTGTTCTTTCATAAAAATATACGGGACCGCTTCGAGAGTCTACCCTTTCAAACAAAGAAATAATTTTGAGTTGAGAACCTTATCCTTTTTAGATAATGTTTGATTATGTTGTATGCAGGCTTTATTTTATAAGATTTATAGGCACTAAACGAAATATTAACAAATATATAATATACAAAACGAAATTTTAACAAATTTTTATAATATGTTCTGTGCTAAAGCCTAACCGTGTTACCACAAAAAACAACTTTTATAGAAGCCTATTGAGGTAGACAGTGTCTAAAGATTAACATCTAAAATTATTAGAAATGTCCCAACAGAATGGATTTAGGCAATGGTTAGACGATACTTTAATCAAGGTTTGTAGTTGCTCATAAACACGCGACTAAGGTATGTTTAGGAGTTAAACGCTGTTTAACACAGGTTAAGGGTGTGTTTTTGTTTGATATAAGACCGATAAAAACTTTAATGAATGATCTATACAGAAAGTAAGCTATTTTAATAACGTAACTATGAAATACGAAATGCGGCATGTCTCGTATTCACAATGTTTTAGGCCATAATTGCTTCGCACACGATATCAATTTGTTGTGCATCTAACCTTGAGCCTACTGTTTACTATTATCATGTTTTGTATATTTACCCATATAAAAATGTCTTTTTCACCTTTTCATGAACAAGAACGAATAATAAATATTTCTAAGCATCGCCTTACAATTAAATAAAAAAAAACATCAAATCATTGATAGTTATAGAAATTTATTTTGAAGCTAAAACATTGATACAATAGAAGATGCTAGACGTCTTACGAAGGCTCGGAGAGCCTGTGTATATAGCTTAAAACCTACTAAAATCAGCTTGAGCTAAAAAGCCCAACTGCGTGCAGTTGATTGCAGCCAACTAAGTAAATCACAAGATACATTTTTTACACGCTCTCGATTATCTTCAAACGGCTAAACAGATTTTTTCGAATTATAGCTAAGAACGCTCTCGATTTCAAACGAGAAAACTAAATCAGAATTGGTCCATCCGTTAGGAGCTACGATGCCACAGACACAAAGATAAATTCGTTAAACTTATAACACCCTTCCTTTTTTTGATCGGGGGTTATAAATACGCTCATACTTTCATATAAACATGCGCAAGTAGGGCTTAATAGATTTTTTTAAATCTCTAGTTTAAAATCGAGGTTCGCTGGTGCCGCAGGCTGACTAGTTTTTATTCGTAAGTACTCTTTGATTAGCATGCAAGGCTTGTCAAAGCTGGAAATAATTGAGAATGCGCCTACATCCTGACTGGCAGGCCTCGCAGCTAGCATGCAGCGAGCGCTGGCGTCACGCATGGCTCGGATGGTGTGCGTTCACGGCTGTAATGAGAACTGGCGTGAGATTTCGAAATAATTTCTATGGGTTCCTTGTTTTGAATATGGGACTATATTTTAGTTGGCTAGTTGGTTCGCTATTTCTTTTTTGGTAACTAGACGAGCTGGTCGTTTGCCTAATTGCATAACGCCTGCCCATAACAATTGCAGTGCCACCAAGAACTTTGAAACACAAAGGCCTTCGCGGCACGGCAGTGCGCTCGTTACCCTGAGACATTAGGTATTAAGTCTCATAAGCCCAGTAATTTCACTGGCTACTCTGCTCCTCAAACCGGTACACAGTAATGCTTGCACACGACTGCTTGGCGGCAGACTTCACGAGCAAAGCGGTGGTAAAAACCCAGACGGACACTCGCAGAAGAGTTTAGACATAGATGTTCATTATCCGTGGGGATTCTGGGGAATTACTGAATGTTTTAAATATACCTTTATTTACGGACTTCAAGTATGTAACTGAATTGTTTGCTAGCATCTGAGTTTTCCCAATATATAACCTAATAACGGACAAAAGTTAGTCTTCTGTAATCTGAGTGTCTTCAAAATAAGAGTTAACAGGACGCATCCTCTAAGCAAGCGTGTTACATCATCATAGACCGCATCGTAGCATACTATCAGGTGAGATTGCAATCAAAAATAAATATATTCACTAGGTTTCAACTTACAACTTAAGTATTCCGTTCTATCTATAGTACTGATATTATTATTAAGTTCAGACTCCCATTCTACTCTACACATTTAAATCAAGCGCTCGTCTAACTTGATTCGACGTCGGCGTTATAGAGTTTCAATGGCACTCTAGTTTGAGTCGGCTGCAGTAGAGTTGCTATCAAGTGCTTCGGTGCTTGCACGAGCGTTCCTGGCATAGGTAGTGAAAATGGATGGTGGTGGAGATGATGGCTAGGTTATTCTACTAAAGTAGTTCATTAAACAAGTTTCCGTTTTTGAAATCTGAAAAAGCCATTTTATAATACCACAGAATAGATAATAGTAATAATACGTTATATTTTTTATTAGTTCAGCCTTCGGAAGGATACATCGAAGATACACGGGCCCTCAAAATATACTCCAAACCATTATTCAATTAATTAGGTGTTATTCTTAATTTACAGGCACACCAGTTCAGCAATTTTCTTGTATAGATGGCAGCTCACTGTGCCACCGAAAAACAATTCTGTCTAGTCTAAATTCAGAGGCCAGGATTCTCTTTGCGTTTATCTGGAAACAGGAACATTTAAAATTTGAAATGATCCGTCCGCGTTGAATATCGGCTCAGCACCAGTAAAGGATACCTCTTCTGGATTCATCCATGTTCATACCTCACACAATACGCCAATATCCGATCAGAAATAGCTATTTATAAAGTAGAGAGGAGCAGTGCTCTACCGAGATACAAGTGATATTATGTTTCAGAGGGTTTTTAAAGCACTGTAAGCAGAAAGGTAATATCGATTTTACAATCCAGACGCTCCCCAGACCAAGTAGAATATTTAACAAAACGTTCAAAATCTTTAAGGAGAAGCAGACGTAACTACAATCAGATAGTTGTATTGTAAGCTGTAACTACCAGCGAAGTAATTGGACCTTAGGATAGCGTGCCATTTGGAACTGTTGGAGTTTAATTAGTTTGAATACGGAAACTGAGACTGAAAATATTTTGGCAAACGTGAGCACTCTAATCTACATCAGCGAGTAAGTTTAAGTAGTTACGTTTTCATCTATGCATATGGTAACTTATCCTGACATACTGTTAGGGCTATGACATAACCCAAAGTAACCAAACTTCCAACTTCAGCTCAAAGTTGGAGAATAAAGCGATTATAGAGCCAAATTTACTGACATGTTTATTTGGTAAGTATTTAAAAGGATATATCGATACTTCTATTCGTGTGTAGATAATGTTGACATAAACCTAGCGCTTAACTTGGTGAACCTCAACCTAACAGAAAAGGGCACAGCAGTATATTTTCGTTGCGCAGCGTTCCTTTCTATCTGGACTTTTTCGCCAAGATCCACCACAGCACAGTAAGGCCAACAAAATAATGACAGTAATGACTAAAGTCAGGACAAATATGACTCCATTGCAATCTTGAAAATCTTTACAAACTATGTTACCTCCAGACGTCTAGCACAAATCCATGTCAAACTCCCAAAGGAAAAGCAAGAACCACAAACAGTTGGATACGAAACTCTACGGGCAAGTTCTAACTGAAGTAATTGGACCTTGGGGCAGCGGTGACATTGTTTGAATAGCTCTGAGTATTAATTAGTTTGGATTCCGCCGGGAGCACAGGTGACTTTAAGTCACAAGCTAAAGTGTGCGCCGACTGTGAAGGAAAGCAAATACGTCAACGCAAAACGAGAAATCCCTTATTGAATAAGTCTTGAAACACTACCTACAAAATTTATGAAAACAGCATAAGAATAAATTTTTAAGTGGGCAGTGTTATGTTTCTCAAACACAAATGTGAATCATTTAGCACCGCCAAGTGATCATAAATTCATAATATGAAATATTCAGACCAAGACTATGACATTTTTTATACTATTGGATAATGACACGAGCTTGTCGTTTGCCTGATGGTAAACATAACGCTAGCCCATAAGAATCGCAGCCCAGAACTTTGAGACACAAAGGTCTGCGCGTCACTGGATTGCGCTCTTTACCCTGAGACATTACATATTAAGTCTCATAAGCCCAGTAATTTCACTGACGACTTCGCTCATCAAACCGGACCACAGTAATGGTGGTTGGCGGCAGACTACACGAGCAAACCGGTGGTACACTAACCACTCTACTACAATATGTTGGCTATTACCATAGCTAACATAATGTAGTATTTTTTAATATAATATGAGTAACAAATGCTACAAACTACAATGTTTCTCCGCATTTTATCGCAGCCAGTTTTAAATATAAATAAGTTATGGTCAATACTACTAGCAGCGGTGCTCTTAGTCATAACGAAACGAATTTCTGGAATATTTGTTAAATGAATCACCGATGGACGGTGTTTGGTGGAACTTTTGGACCTTCACTGAATAAATATAAAAGAACGTACAGGTAGATAGATGTGCTATTGTATAGGCATTTCGATAACTAATAATAGCTAGTTATTAATTACTACATGGCGACAGACTACACGAGCAAAGCGGTGGTACGTACACTAACTATGCTCAAACGAACACGCAGAAGAGTTAGTTCTATCACCGGGTAATTATAATTCCTGGAACACTCTCATGTAACTCATAAACAGCGTTATAGACTTTATTTCTTAGCTTAGCTGATACACTATAATTATGTGCCTAAACCAGTTGCATAACTGGGGCCTAAGCACACTAAACCACAATGGTCAAAATACATAAGTAGTTTGCGATCGTTGTGACGACAATTGACACTTTTGGTAACGCGCTAGCCACAATGGTGACGGCCATCACCATTACGCTAATTTGGTAGTTTGGTAAATCACTATGATATCAATTTCCCTTCGGCAATAATAACATAGTTGACAGATATGACATTACCGATTTTTGGCACAATTTACAGTTCTGATGGATAATGACACCACTGTCAGCGCAATTTCAGTTGTTTAGAGTGCTTGGCCCCCAGGACTTTTACTAAAAATCATTCACCATCGGAAACGTTTCAATATCTTATTTTTTTAAGAAACTTTATTGGAAAAGATTTTTTAATTCTCGATAAGTTAACGTTTCATCCTCTCTCATCGGCGGCGCAAGTACGGAAGTCGGTTCGATAAATTAGTCGAATCGAAAAAACACGATAAATTTATCGAATGTTGCGAGTACCGAAGGCTGATCGTAAAGTATTGTAGCAGCTCTATATTCTCTTTGGATTCGACCTAGCTATTCGATAACTTTTGTCGATTGTATCGAGGCTTGATAAATTATATACCTAAATAATCGATGAAACGCACTTTATCTATTTCAACTGTCAATTTTATAGAATTTTATCGATCGAAAAGATCCGTACTTGCGCCGCTGATCTTAAAATATGATGTAGTCGAAGTTGGTACCTACAACATTTACTAAACTAGTGGTCCTCAAGCGCAACTGCCAAAACACATCGATAGGTGCTAGGCAAAGTTGGTAGTAAGTCAGTTTTTTTTTTTTTTTTTTTTTTTTTTTTTTTTTTTTTTTTTTTTTTGTTTTTTTTTTTTTTTGGTTCCCGGTGGAAAAACTCCTTTATGAGCTTACCCCTCCGTGCCTCGGGGGGAGGTCACGGAGAGAGTGTGGGCTTCCCGCTCGCCCACTGCGCAACGGACTACCCACCAAAAAACCACCGGGGCGTTATACGGCTCAGCTTCTGGACGGGGTTGCGGTGCCACTTTCGCACTACACGCGGAACCCCGTCAGCCGTCGTCCGCCCCCCTGGGGCGGACCCGCCTCGCGAGGAGCCTAGCTCCCCCGCTTGGCTCGGGCGGTGCGCGCACGCAGCGCACCGCCCCCGCCTCGGGAGGGCCCTTACCTATAAAAGGTGAGGGACGCCTGATGCCCCCACATCCGACGCCCCAGGCCCTCCCGGAGGAGACGGAGGGGTTAGACCGCGCCCCCGTCTCCGTGCTCATAGAGCACCGTCGTGTCTCCCGCATGCCACGGCGCTCGTAAGGAGCGCCGCTTAGGGCGGGGGCCATCTCAATGGCGCGCGGTCGTAAAACGGCCGCGCGCTCCACCTCGTCTAAGTCCGGTAGATGCGATTCGCCCCCGAACCTAGGGGTCCCGGTAACCACCACCGGTCCGGGGGCTCCTCCTCCCATGTTCCCTCCGATGTAACCCCCCCCCCCCCCAGCCGTCGCTGTATGCCAGGGTGGGGTTCACTCCTCCTTGGTCACGTCCCATTTGGCGCGCTGCCAGCGGGAGCAGGGGGGCTCTCATACCCAAAAAGGTATCCCCCTGGTCCCACGCTGGTAGCCAGCGTGCCCCTCCTCGTCCAGCCCCCCAATAAGAGGGGCTGTCCATCTCCTGTTCCTCGTCCGATTCCGCGCGCTGCCAGCGGGAGCAGGGTCTAAACCCACCCTGGCCCCACGCTGAAAGACAGCGCGCCCCTATCTTGTCCCGTCCGGTGTAGCCACACCGGAGGGCCACGCGTGCTAACGCGGCCCCCTCGGCAAGCTCGTCCTGGCCCTGCGGCCTTCGGACTCCGCTCAGCCCATACGCCCCATCCACTGTGCCCTCTGCTGACCCCTTCAGAGGGACACGCGGAGGGGCCCACCTCGCCGGGTTATTAGCTACCTGTCAGCAACCTCTCCGGGACCGAAAGGTCAACCAGGAGAGGTTGCTGACAGGCACCCAGGGTGCACCACGTGGAGGTTCCCCGGCATAGCACCCCTGGTAGTAAGTCAGTGAAATTACTGGGCTTGAGGCATGTCTCAGGATAAAGAGCGCAATGCAGTGCCGCGCAAGCCTTTGTGTTTAATTAATTATTAATTTAATATTTTTAAGCACCTAGCTGTTAGTTTTCCGAAGAAAATAAAATAAAATAAAATAAGACGATGTTTTCTTTCACTGTATGCTCAAGCATGACATATGTATTGAACACTACCACTGAACAATCATTGCTTCAATCTCAGAGCACGGGTAAAAGAAGTTGAAAAAGGTAGACAGACTGAAGTGCCTGCAGTATTGACAGAGCAAAATTTTTCCTGTGAGTTTACTCGTTTATTATAAGAAGAACGAAAAAAATATTTATGTTAATCCTGCTTGATGTAGCCTATGTAAGCAACTACATTCTTTGATTCTTAATTATTTTAGCTAATTAAATTTAGCTTTATGCTTTTTTCACTGCAGTGGTGCTTATGTTTTGGTTTGCTAGAGGAATTAAAAAATCTTGTATTAAAAGTACATTTGTAAAACTATTCGTATTGAATATAAAAAACTGTGCATATCCCACCACGGTCCACCACACAATATCGAGAGACGGCAATCGATTCTATACGCTCGCGCTATTTCAACGCGGTGCACAGGGTATTGTTGCCGAAATCCTGGTTGGATTGGAACTATTGTTTTGCGGGTACGGCGACAAAGTCTCAGGGAAAGCCTAGGCTCTACCGTGAAACTGAATAGAGTTTATTTTTAAATTCCTGTGTGTATTTTTTGTATGCTATTTTGAAACAAATATCAATAGACGAATGAGGTGACAATACGAATCGCATATGGTTATCTTGTAGGTATTCCAAAAACAGTTAACTAAGAAGATTAATTTTCTCACAGCGAGAAAGATATTCCTGCAGAAGATATTAGAAATCATGGCCAGCTACCATACCCTCTAGCTAGTTGAACATCGGTCACCTATCGATGTGTTCCAAGTTCCAACCGCCGTTCTTGACAGCCATTTCCCTTTCTACGTTTGATATATTTGCCACCTTCGACGATCACTTGAGAATTTGAGATGGTCAAACGCAGAATAATCAATAGAAAACAATGCCTTTTTCATAGTAGGTTCTGGTAAGCCACAGCAATACTCCTAAATATTCTGTGGAAGCATATGGATATTTTCCCACACGTCTCCGCTCCGTCGCGTCGGGAGCATTGCCAGACTGCAACAGTTATTGTTCCTCCCTCCAAACACCCTGTAATTCCAGCTACAGACTTAGTTCACTGTAAAGCCACTGCCGTGTCGTTGTTGCTGCCTTGTAATAATGATGTGGAAAATACATTCTACGTGTCACAATTGAACCAACTTGGGGTGTATAGATGCAAGGATAATGCACTAATAAGCGCTCCATACTACAAAGTTAACGAATCAAAATCAGACGGTAATTTATATAAAAAAAGCAAAAGAACTTTTCCCCTTTTTATGTAATTGTTTTATAATTAAAATAGTAACTTAGATAGGTAACGCCCAACATTTAGAGAATACATCAACTTCGGGGCATTCGTCATTCATTGGAGGAAGAAAATGATGAAAATTGGTAGATGAAATAGTAATTGTACAAGTTTGTCGTATGGCACTATTAGGCACAAGATTCATGGCTGCAAGCTTTTGCACGCTGACGGTGCATTCCGGAAGGCCTTGCAAACATCTTGAAGAAAGTTATCACCGCTGTTCTCAACTCCATTGATCAGGATGTGAGGGACGGAATTGAAATTGGCCTTTTTGCTTTCCTCGCCGTAGTACTCCAGAAGTTCTGTTCCTCTGGCACTTTTAGCGCATTGCTTTATTGGTTCCGAGTTTATGCCCATAGAATGGCCACACTGAAACATAATAATTTAATGTTTTAAAGTTACTGCTATAGATTGGTTTTGTAATAGCTCTAAGGCCGCATTCCAAAACTTTATCTTTTTACCCGCGACGACACGGAGAAAGTATATGCGTTTAGTTTGTGCGGTTGTTTGTGTGTGCTCATACGAATGTTCACATTTACTTATCTCCTAAACGGTTTGACCGATTTTAATACGGATTTATGTATAAGGTCTATGATTCATCAGCTATGGTTCTTAGACAAATGTTATGGTAATAAGTCGGTATGGGGCGCTGCCAAAAAATTTGTAGGAATTCTCTTCCTTCGTTTCGAGAAAATCAGTCCGGGGCTGCCATACTATCTCTATTCTCATAATTTCAATTGAAATGTTTAACGGTAAGGGCAGCCCCGACGGATTTCCAGAGACCAGGAGGCGAGATTTTAATAATAAAATAAAATTTATATTTTTTCCATCAAGATCACATCCGTCGTGGATATTTTCAAAATTTTTAATTTGCTTTTTATAGTAAGTATACTCTAACTGATAACTCAAATTGTACACAGTTTATGGATTGTAAAAGTGTGGTATAATGGTAGAAGATAATAATAGGTGCTCCGATGGAAATAATTAAGAGTGATAACTCTAAGCTGGAATACACCTATATATATCCGCCTTCTATCAGTTTGAGTATCAGAAGATAATATGTAATATTATAGTGATTATCAGAAAGCTTACTACATTGGCAGCTATGTCATCCAAACTTCCCAACCTAAGATGATCCATCATAAATATCCCATGTAAAAACCTACCGTTCACTCTAGAATATATTATTATGGTTAGTACCGACTGTAATTTGTTTTGTGCATCATTACATAATTAAATAACAAATGAATGAAAGAGTTTTTGAAAGATATTTGACATCAAGAAATATCACTTACAACATCAGCAGCTGCGTCGTCGGAACCTCGCCCGACCTGCGACTGGTCCATCATGCAAGAGTTGTAGAAGACAGCCGCAGTCACATTCTTCAAGTAGTCGATGGCGCAGGCGTGGAGTTTGTTTCCATAGCACTCTGTGGGACCGTGCTGGCAGATAAACTCCACCTGTCCGTCGTGCTTCACCGTCTATAAGAAGTGAAATGTAACAATGTATGCATCATTAGATCATATAACGTGCTTTCAGCGGTGAAGCAATACTACTTCTACTATGCTTATGCGAATTTACAACGGTAAAAGACAAATTTTTAGATACGACATATTCCGACTTGAGAGCAAGATTTTTTATGCATGATAGTGTAGCCTTTTGATCTATCTTTTTGATCTTACGAGTAGGTATATCACAATGTGGTCGGCAGTGAAACCGCGAATAGAACTAGCTCTCAAGAGTGGAGAATAGATAAGTGGAAATACCGATCCAGACGAACTCATGATTTTTTATAATACTATTGAACAAAGCAACCAGCGGGTCGTTTGCCTGATGGTAAGTATAACGCCGCGAGTCCATAACTCATAATACAAAGGCCTGCGTGGTACTGAGACATTAGGTATTAATGTCCGTTTTCATCAACCCTAGGAGACGCTTAAATCGGATACCTAAATATTTAGGAGTTGCCTAGGGAAAAAAAACGTTGCACTAACCTTTAGGAGTGTTCTAACGGTTTATATTTAGGACTTTTCTTACATTAGGAGTAACTTCATTAGGCATCGCCTAAATCGTCGTTGGTGAAAACGGGCATTAGTCTCATAAGCCCAGTAATTTACTGACTACTTTTCTCATCAAACCGGAACTGTTATGTTTGTGGTAGGACTAACTCTTCTGCGAATGTCCGTCTGGATTGTTACCACCACTTTGCTCGTGAAGTCTGCCGACAAGCAGTACTGTGCAAGCATTACTGTGTTTGGTTTGATGAGCAGAGTAGCCAGTGAAATTACTAGGCTTATGAAACTTAATACCTAATGTGTCAGGGTAAAGAGCGCACTGCAGTGCCGCGCAGGCCTTTGTTGGCACTGCAATTGTTATGGGCCGGCGTTATGCTTACCATCAGGCAAACGACCAGCTCGTCTCGTTACCAAATAGCATAAAAAACCACAGTAATGCTTGCACATTACTGCTTGGCGGCAGACTTATCGAGAAAAGCGTAATACCCACCCAAATGGGCATTCGCGAAGGATTTAGTCCTATACCACATGGTAAATAATAATGCAAGGGCACAATGCATTTTCGCATGCACCTTCACAAACGCTATCGCAAAGCATACGTGCGTCATCCGAGTCTGTTGACGCGTACGTTTTCATCCAAATTAGTTCTTACGTAAGTAATCTTGATGCGAAATATAAATATTTATAATTCATTTGCAATTCCGTTGCATGTTTAGATTGCCTTATAAAGCCATCAACAATATTATATTGATTTGCACACATAAATATACGTAAACAGTAAACACTGATAATTACTGTTTAACGTCATTGAACAATTTTTAACAGCACGCAAAATTATCCATTACAATCCAAATTCCAGCAATGCTAGAAACTTTAAATCTTGCATAGCCACATAAAGAAAAAAGTATATACTATACCTTTATTGGTGTCGATTCTCTGTTGACATTATCTAAACCTAAACCAAATTTTAGATAATTTAAGGTTTAGGAAGTCGCTTCAGAATCGATACCACTGTCACTTGTTACAATTATGAAAAAAATGTCCGAAGCTGAATGTACATAATTTAAAATAAGTCTATTGCTGAGCCACGAAGCAATTGCAACACCATTTTGTAATTTTTTGTTCCGGTTGTGTTCCGATTTGTCCGATTGTGTTCCGGTTTGATCATCGACTTCCTAATCAATGGGTTTGATGAGCAAAGTAGTCAGTGAAATTACTGGGTTTATGAAATTTAACACCTAATGTCTCAGGGTAATAAGCGCAATACAGTGCCGCGCAGGCCTTTGTGTTTCAAAAGTTCTGAGTGGTTCTGTAAATGTTATGGGCCGGCGATATGCTTACCATCAAGGAAATGACTCGTTCTTCTCGTTATCAAGTAGTATAAAAAAACCTTGTGTGAATTTGCTGCTTACCTGAGCATTTCCATAAGGATATAATTTGATATCAAGATAAGAGCCCAATGTGATGACCGTTCCTTTAAACTGCGTTGTATCAAAATCCCTGCAATCAGGGCACAGGCATTCGTAGTACAGCTGAATTTTTACTCTTTCATCTGTGAACAAGCTCTGAAAACATAAAAAAATCATTAGGAAATTCGATTCCAAATTTAAAGTAGGGTACATTCAGCACAAGAAATGGAGAGTTACCTAAGTGTTATTATTTGCACTGTTACAGTGGAAATAGGGGAATTATTTCTTTTATCAATGATTACTTTTAGTTGGACCCGTGGAGTGAGGCCTGGTGACCTGTGATACAGGCTTTTATGCCTACTACAGGCACCAGTTTTCGCAAAATAATAATAAAAAATATTATTTAATCAAATGTAATCAAATTATTTATTTGCAAAAATACATGAAAATTAGGATCTTAAAATTAATTGTTGGTACAGTGTATTTGGTTTGCAAGCAGACGTGCAAATGTTTTATAAAAAATACTAATCACCAAATTGCGACTATAAAAACAATTTCTAAGAAGCCATTCACTGAATGATTTTTTAAATTTGTTACCTACCAAAATCTAAATGTCATTAGGTCAATTATTATATGATACACATATTAGGTATAAACATTTCTTTTGTACAAATCTTTTCGAGCAGGAGGCTGATATAATAGGTTAGAGAACTTTGCTTTTTTTGACGGGAAATAAAATCGATTCGTTTCTTACCGAGGAGAAACCAGTGAGATTTATTAATTAATGTTTTTCTTTTACCGTATTGGTGTTATAGAAGTTGTTTAGTAGTCCCCTGGTGTCAAATCGGTTTCGGATGATTTGATTACTGGAAACAAGTCTATTGTCCACAACGGCATTGATATCTAAAAAACAAATAAAGCTATGTGAAAAAAAATCTGGCGCGAATTACTGCAAGATTTTGATGCAATTATGGCTCGGTGGTAAATCTGTGGAATCTAATAATGATATATAATAATTAAATCTATAAATCTAAGGAATCTGTAGAGCGAGGGTTCGAATCAGTCACAATGAAAAAAAAAATTCTACGTAACACTTCTAAAAATATTCAAGATGATGATAAATTGTATTAATCTTCTCGTAAATAGCACAAAAGTTCGGCTAAGTATAATATATAAGCTATACAAATATACATGTGCTACAATATACTTATTCTGGCATTTTTTCGTGCATTTTTCCGGAAAAACGTAGTCTAGGACACTCTCTAGTCCATAAACTATATATAAATAATAATAAAAATAATATTTTACGGATTACATAAATGCGATCAAGATATATTTTAAAACTAAAACTAAAAACAAAACTAAATAATTTTTCTCATATCAAATTCAAACATTATCTACCTACTAAGTGATATCTATACATCTATACAAATAAATAAAATTAAAGTGTCTGTTTGTAATATCAAAATAACAGCTTTTTACTGAATGCTTATGAAAGTGTACCTAGAACAAAACAACCATTTTTAATGTTTTTGTCTGTCTGTCTATTTGTTCCGAAACGGCTGGACCGATTTTGACGGGATTTTCACTGGAATATAGCTGATGTTATAAGGAGTAACTTATGCTACGTGGGCGAAGCCGCAGAACACAGCTAGTTCAATATATTAATACGTACCTCTTTTTAGGGCACTCGATTCCAATATCACCGTAATCATCAGGAACAATAAATAGATGTGAACCATTTTGTTCTTATTTGCAATGAATTTATTTATCAATTATTTAATATTAAATTTAGATTTAATCACTTGACTTGTCTCCAGTACACTCTAGAGTGTAGTAACGGTCAAAGTAACATGACCTAAAGAGCATTAACATAAACTGTGATAAAGCGATAACAAAATTGTTAAATAAAACGTAACAGTATATTTAACAATAGTAAAATATCGATCAACTCCTTTTATTTATAATTCGCAATTGACATTTCTACGCAAAATTGAAAATTTTAGGAACCGTGATATTTTATTTTACACTAGCTGCTGCCCGCGGTTTCATCCGCACGGAGATATTGGATTTCATTGTTTTTATTTTTTTGCTCGGAACCCTAATTCTTTTTCCAAAATAAAAGTAGCCTAAGTTACTCCTTGTAACATCAGCTATCTGCCAGTGAACGTCCGTTCAAAATCGGTCCAGCCGTTTTGGAGATTATCCGTAATAAACAGACAGATAAAATTTTTAAAAATGGATGTTTTGGTGTAGGTCCCGTATATACTGTCATATGCGTTTAGTAAAAAGCTGTTATTTTGATATTACAAACAGAGACTTCAATTTTATTTATTTGTAGTATGTAGTATAGTGTATAGAGTATAAATGACCAATACATAACACGTATTTTTCTATCTATTTATATTGTTGTAGTATTGTATCTATTGTAGCTTTTATTGTTAGTATGGATCAAATATTGCAAGCTATATTTGACCCACGTCCCGATGTCAGATTGAGCCGAAATTTTACATACATACATAAATCAGATGATAACACAAGTGATAACGTGATATTGGCGTCTAATTTATCAAGGGTGGAAGATATTTGACAGCTTTAAAACTAAGTTTAGATCTGTCAAACATCTTCCATCTCTTTCTCGTGTTATGTATTGGAAAGAGAGAGCGCGAAACTAAAATTAGGTTTAGGTATGAAACGACAGAATCGACACCAATGTTATTACTAGATTATACAGCCAGTAACATTGGTAATGGTCAGCAGCTGGCAAGTTGAAAAACTGATTACAGTATGAAATCAAGTTAAGAAATCAAAACTCTGTTAGTTGAACTTAAAAAACTTGAACTTAAAAAAGTAACATACGAGAAAAAAAAGTTAGTAGAAAATGCAAACAATGAAATTGAAAAAGTTTTTCTGGCAGCCTGCTAGAGCTGATTGCAACAAAAAGTTCGGGTGATTCCTAGCAATCACGTAACGTGGATGTGTCTGATAATCGCTTTTGCAATTAGTCCAATGTTGACTCCGACAGAATTAGGTCACACGTATTTCACAAACAGGTAACATAACAGGTACGTATGATAGAAACCAAGCATCAATGTCATGCAGGTGTATATTATCGTCAAAAGTTATCTATATGTCGTTTATTGAAAATGTACGCTATATAGTGACAGTTCGTATCGTATGCAATTTATATTTAAAGAAAGTTAGACATAAAAGCCTACCCAGGCAGTGGTACAGTTCACGTTTAGGTAGATAATAAACCGATGTTATATAACAAAGGAAGTGATGGTTTCCTTCACAAAAGTTAATCATCTGAAGGGGCTATAAACATCATTACTTATTAAGCCAGGATACGGAAAATCATCCCGTATTTTAATAATAGAAAGTCATCGAGCCAATCCTGGATGTGCCGGAAAAAGTCCGTCCGTGCCGAGGTTCGCTGGCATTTTGTTTGATGAACGAGCGATGGCCCGCTTTTTGTGAAAAACAAGCAAATTTCATCTCTCTACCAAGCGCAGCCATCCACGTTTCCGGAACAGAACACCTGACACAAATGGAAAACTTTTGCGCGGAAAGAGCTTCTTTTTGCTTCGTCATGCATTGGCATGCAAAGCATATTCCGTTTTTGAAAACTTTATAGACTGTGCGTAAGTAGCTACGAAAAGCAGCCCCTAATAATCTGGACAGACAACTAGAATAGCTTTGCGTATATTATGCAGCTTTTCTTTTCTACCAACTGATCAATACCTAGCTCAATGGGTATAGACTAGACTATGGATATATAAATATGTTTGAAATTGCCTAAAGGGCAGACGTGAGATGCTGTATTAACTTCTAGCTGATTACCAGATAGTAAGCCACTTCAGACCCTAACACCTACATCATAAGGACTGCTGTTATAACGTTATTCTTTCTACTATGTTCGTGATAGTGGCACTTTGTGGCTAACTGTCGAGGTTTCTTTACCTCACATATTACCATTTTCGCAAACGTTGCTGTAAAAAAAATTTGATACTGCTCAAATTTAAGAGTGTCTCAGCTCTAAGATATGTCTGGGTGGGTGTCGTTTATATTAAATGTAAGAATGTGTATTTGTATATTTGCTTGAAGAATTGTTACGCTTTCACTGTATATTTTTGGACCGATTTATTATTTTTGTGATTAATAAATATAACAATGAGGAATCTTATCGGTCCAAAGAGAAACAAAAACCAAAAGCAATAACTATTTGTCCCTAGTTTGAATTTCTTAGAGGTACTCGTAGCTCTATAAATGTATAGATCAAAGACTATAATAATCTGTGGTATAGATATACACTATCTTCTGCTCCCTATATTAGGAGATGAGGATTACAACAGTGCTCTATATAGATACAGCGAATTTTAGCTATAGGTTAGGATCTGTTTGTTATGGCTGGACTTCTTTTAATTTTCTTTCATTTATTGACTCTTTCAGGAGACATGTTTTTAAATGGAGCGGCATAATGAAATCTTTTTGAAAGACGATTTTGTACCTGACTTTATTATAAAATTATTTTTGTGGTTATTTGGTTTAACCAATACATAGGAATGTTGTAAGCTTTAACTTCGTATCACAACTCTACACTCACATAAAATCCCAAAGGAATCGGAATCCGCAAATCGGGCGTCGTCTGCGTGCATTTCCTCCCCGTAATGAAATTTACCCCAGACCCCGAGTCTGATTATACAAGCAGCTAATAACGCGATTTACATCTGGCCATTATAATTAACCCCTGAGCGGATATAAATGCTTTTGCAAACAAATTGGATGTATATAACTGCCTGCACTGAAAATTGAAATCCAAACGTGATCTATCGAGGTTTCCGTACAGTCCACTTGTTCCCGTCGACGATAAGCATTCAGCGCTTATCGAAGCGAATAAAATCTGTGCAGCATTGGTTCTGCAGTCAGGAAAAGCATAAGACATGGGTATAGGTGCATATTATACAAAGTGTAATCATAGCAATAACCGTATTGTGTAAACGTTAATTTTTTGTAGACCCACTTTTACAAATTGTGGAAAAAGGTAAAGTTTTTTATGGAAATATTTAATTTTCCAGACAAACTTTTATAAAATACGCAAGTAATTGTACTACTGTAATCTTGTGACCACCTTCTGACTCCATCATCAGGCTCCTGGACATCATCTAGGATCAGAGTACTTGTAAAGACAAATCAAACTAGACCAAATTCGATGGGGTTACGTTGTTTCCTTACAGAGTTCCTATGGCCACCTTCCGACTTCATCATCAGAACAGCTCTGTGACATCATTATTGCATTGTCTTCCGATTTACATTATGTGTGTAAAAATTCGGCTCAATTGAACATTGGGAAGTGGGCCAAAAGCTTGCAAGATTTGACCCAAACAAACACACATAAATACAAACATTGCAAGTTAAATAAAAGCTTGTAAAAATACATAGATTTTTTAGATCCTACTAATGATAAACAATTGCAATAAATCTCGGTTAAGCTCTTATAGGTATCTAAAAATGCTGTAGTATTATAAGTACCTATATCTCATCAAAATCGAACGTCTTCGAATATTTTGTTATTTGTATGTTATGTGTAATTTCAACTGAGAGTGTACTCTCACATACACAAATATGCAACTCTCATAGTTTCGGGTTTGGCCCCCTCAAAATACCCCTCTCAAAAATTCACCCTACATAACTTATGAAAACATAATCAAAATGAAAGTTCTATATTTTGCTGGGTTTATCAGCCTGGAAAATTTCTAAGCCCACTGTTAATTTTGTAGCCCAATTTACGAGTAAATCTTAACAAGTTTCTTACAATTTACGGTTCGCCCGAAGAAAATTTATGTATCTTATGATTGTACCCGCTACATTTTCTGGTCGATATTGAAGGCAACAGCTGGTTTGAGCTTAGGTACTCTCCGCCGTAAAATATGTATTTATTTTATCTGAAGTTAAATCGAATCTATAATAATATCATTATTCTCCAGGTTTGAATTATTAATTTCGTATTAAATTAATTTTATGTAACAAAATAATGTAACTCCACTGTATATTATCTATTACATCTACTATATTTTGTAAGTATCCATGTACGAGACTGCTTATTGCGATAAGACCGTCGATTATTTTACAGCAACTTGATAATAATTCCCGTGGTCATTGCATGAAATCTAATATTTTGGTATGCAATAAAGAGTTTTTGTATTGTATAAATATTACCTATTTCAAGAGGAGGTTCTCTTTTCGGCCCGTTGTCTTTTCTTTTTGAGGTTCCGTACTTCAAAAGGAAAAGAAAATCATAAACTGTAATGTAATTATAGGTATTGTAGGGTATTTATTCATCCGCCTTAACAAAAAAATAATGAATGACTATATTATTATTTCTTATTACTTTTTTTAGTTGTACTGCTAACATAAAATTTTAATTTAATTACTTTTTGCTATAGTCATATTGTTTCCGTACACTCTATCGCAGTGGGTGGATGGGCAAACGTGAATTATCTTTCCACCCACCAGTGGGAAAGTCCAATGGATGGACGGATCGTGATCCAATTTTTTTCCCCGCCTTGGTACAAACGCCGATTGTCTTTGTAGCTATAGTACAGCTAACTTATCCACTTTATAAATCAGCTAGTACCGAATTGAATTATACTATAACTTTACACAAAGTCAAACTAATCAAGCAACACAATGTTTCCTCTAACTACTTTCAACTGCAATAGAATCAAGGCGGGTAAAGAATCAAGCCACATAGTTTGTTGGTTTGAGTAAGCATTCGAAAGGGGCTAGACGGAGGCAATCGAACAAGTTTAACTTAATAAAATGTCGAAGTTTAACTGCAGACTATTGAACTATTTTACAGTGGTAGCAACGGCGGAATTTAAAACAGCCTTCGTCTTGTTCTTACATAACAACATTTTTCAAATAGCACCTATGGTATGTGTTTGTTATTTTGGTGAGACAATGAGAATTTATAGTTTTTTTATGTTAGAGCTGCGAATATGGTTGCTTAAAAAGAGTCACTACAGACCATCAGACGCACCGCAAAATAAGTCTCGCATTGGGTCAGCAACTCAGCACAGAGTAGAGGGTTATACAGTCTGAGTTTGAATTAGCATGTTGTACCTAAAGGGGGTCAATATACTCCTGGAGGTAAACAACATTTGGTTTACGAGTTTTTGAAATTCAGAATTTTTCATGCAGAAATGGCATTTGAAGCTTACGTCAAAATTCGATTAGAGAATTTCTTGTCAGTTCTTGATTCATTTGAACTATGTTGAACTTTGTTCAATGATGATTAGATGAGACTTGGAAACTATTCCAGAAAATGCTGAACACTTTGGGTCTCACCACAAAAAAATTAAACACACGTTAAACCTGTGTTAATCACTGTTTAACGCCTAAACATGCCTTAGTCACGCGATTAAATATGAGCAACCATAAATCCTAATTTAAGTAGTGTCTAACCATTGTCTAACTCAATTCTGTTGTGACATTTCTAATCATTTTTGACGTTTATTTTTAGACGCTGTCTAGCTAAACAGGTGACTAAAATGTTTTTTTGTTAATGTTTAACGTGTATTTTTTTTGTATGTAAATTTGGAATGACATACTCGTATTTCTAAGGGAGGTTCTCACAACTAGTGGACAACCATGGTCCTATTATAAATCCATAATGGCTATAGCCCGTTTACAGCTAGCAGTCATTATAAATCATAGGCTTTCTCTAAATTAAAAACAATTGAGTAAGTTCGACATAAACATATCTGTCTTTTCGAGAGAAGGTCTTATACCCATCAATGACTGACTATATATTGACTCGATGATGTAAAAACTACTCTAAAAGATTAAATCTACCAGCACCAGCGAAATAGACCAGCACTCGTAGAAAAGAAATATAAAGCTGAACAATGAAAAAGCAGGCAGGTGGTCGGCGCGGAGCTGCCGTTTATTTATCTACAGTCGGATGAAAAATTGAAGTGAATGCTGAAACAGGGTGAACTAACCCAGACATTGCTGTGTATGCAAGTTTGAATACCTACTAAAGTACTAGTGGATCTATAGGAGCAGCGAATGCAGTTCTTGAAAGGGATCGTTAGCATGCTTATTGCTTATGCTTGCAATGTGAACTTTATGTTGTAGGATCGCTTCTTCGAGACGTAAAGACAGCTTTACACATTGCGAAGTTATAGCAAGTGTTTAGTTGCTTGTTTTTTAGAAAATGTTCACACAGTATTTAGCGCTTCTTGCAGGTTCAAAGTGTATGTCGTCATGTCATGTCGCAAAATGGAGGACGCACCACGCACAGAAATACGAAATACTTTATAAAATATAGTGGGAATCGGCGCATCAGTGATTGAACAGATATATTTATTAGTGATAGGCGAAATCGAAAACTTTTGAAACTTTTTAGCAGCCGTTATGCTTACCATCAGGGAAAAGACCGACTTGTCTCATTACCCAATAGAATAATGCAAATATAAATCTCTGTTTATTAGGATTCATTTGTAAGAAGACACTGCTTTTTGCTGTAGCGTACGTATAATTATAATTAAGGAACAGGAACAAAAGCGATAATTTGGGCCTTTGATAGGCTTTAGTGGAGCTGTAGTTAAGATTACATAAGGGGCATTTTTGGTATTGTTATATTGGGTATGGACAATGGACATAAATAACGAGACTGATGGATGATGGACTATTGTAAGAGTTTTTAAAATGTGCGTACTGTCACGTACTTTTATTTTATTATCTTACTTATTTCTTAAATATTTTCCACCGACAGACCACAGACAGTATTCTTCCTCCGCTAATCCTCAAAATTTGTTGACAATTAAGCAAAGAACGTGCGCCGCCACGCATGTAAACTGGATGTAATGGCAGTAAATTATCCCAGCACTACACGTGCAGGCTCTCACGATGTCCGGGAATTCATTAAAACTCATTGGAGGGTTTCCCTATCCACATACGCGCTAAAATATTAACGGAAACACCCCTCTGAAGGTCTACCTTCCATTTGCCGTTGACGTGTGTTTGTAAGTTTGTTTTTGGGTTGGCTTCTCCGAAAAGCTATTTATTCTTGTCGCAAAAAATAAAAATGGTGGTAACCTATGAATCTACCAAATAAGGTCTGACATACGGATTTTTAAAGGCGACCTTTCCGATTGTTTTCGTATAAAGTATTTTCGTGCATATAAAATGCTACACTGTACCTTTTTCATTCGGTCGTATAAATAGAACGTCCATGTATGAATATATGAACGTGCAGCTGTTTCCAAAAAGTATAAACTGAATAGAAAAAATACGAGTCTGTAAGGTATTCAATCTGATCCGACCCAATTTCTCGTCGTATAGTTTTAATATTTTTCCGGATACTCGAATCATATCAGTCAGTTATATGCAATCTTTTTTAATACGTGAATAGCTTTCCTCATGGAAAGCTGCATAGTTGCCGTTGGCCCCGTTTCATTTAATACCCTCTGGGATATCTGAGTCAGGTCAAACAGTCCGGCTTTGTTTCCATCGCCACTATCGCTCTTCATTTGTAACTTATATCTATTGCACACAGAAGTAAGTGCTTTTGTTCAGCTCCGGTGCTAAAATTCTGTTTGCGTATTCAAATCGAGTGTAGGTAGATTTAGCTATGTTTAGTTCCTGATTTATTCCTTTTGGCCCATTGCACAGCGGAGCCTCCGCTGGTCCTCCGCTGCCGAGGACCTTGCTTCAATTTCAAAGCAGAATAGGTCCAACATAGCCTGCACTGCACTACTTCTTGACGGCAGATAACATAAGCAAAGAGGAGATAACAGACGGTCATCAGAAGACTACCACTTGGTAAAACGAAATTGGTGAACTTTTTATTTTACACTGTTAATTCATTGTTCCACTTTGCTATTGTATATAAGTATTCTATAATTAAACGAAATTAATGACACTTTAATCAATCAGGTCTAGAAGCACCTGAGCGAGGTACATCTGCAGCAATTCCGCTTTAGTTTCGTTACCCACCAGGTTGGAGGTTGTAAATAAACCTTAGTGGACGTAGTCAGGACACAAACTGTTACCCGGTTTTTGAAACAATGTAGTTTATAGTCGATCCGTAATTAGATCATTATCTCGACTGTACTTCAGCGAGGATGTGGCCGTAGATAGGTGCTCAAGTACAGCTGACGACTGGATTGACTACGAGTCCCTGTGTCGCAGGTGGCATGGATACGTACATCTTCAGATTCGTGCGTTGTTTATACAAACAACACGAACCTGCAAGACCCGAGAACTAACTTTATGTTCAGCACACAAAATCTGACTTGGCCGAGAATCAAAACTAAGATAATAATAATAAGAATAATAAGAAATGAACTCGAAGAGTCTTCAGTTCTCCTTAGCCACATAATTAAATTTAAATGAGCCCCCTAACCTGGACCTGTGTACGGCTGCTACGTGGATGTAAATCATGTCATTAGGTGCCTGCGATCGGCGCTCGGTCTAATTGGAAATAAATCTCATTACGCCGACGCCGCTAGAAGCGCATTTTCCATTTAGTCGATTCAATTTGGAAGGAAACTTTTTGTGGAAATTGCAATGTGATGTGGTTTATAAAATAAGCAACATTAAATATCAAGATAAGCAGTTTTTACACACAAAATTATGCATGATGTTGTTGATTAAACATCTAAAAATTGGATTTCAGAAAAAGTGTACGGCGTACAGATGGGGATTGTACTATCACCAGTTGTACGTAACTTGTGTGGGAACCTAAATATGCATAGAGTTCATTACAGGTATTGTTGGGACCCCAAACACGTGCAAATGGAACGGCTCATTGGAGGCACCATTCGTTCCGATGACGTGCCAAACAGAGATTTCTGTCTCGCGAAACTTTCGCCAACGGATTGAATCGCTTCGGGAACATTGCCAAAATTATTCTAGTTAGGAATCTAAGTTACAGTTACAACTGGTCTGTATTTATTCTCAGTTTCACGTATGTAGGTATGTCACGTATGTTAGGTTGTAATATCAATTGTTTATGTTAATAATTATAAGGCTGTTATAACAAACAACATTTCTTTTAATTAAGCTGGTATAACCGACTTCAATCTTGTACTATTGTATATTCTGTGATTTAATGAAAATATCGCAATATATGAAATTTAATAAAAAGATCTTATCTTACTTCTGTCTTACTAATATTATAAATACGAAAGTTTGTGTTTGTGAATGTTTGTTACCACGTATCTCCGGAACTACTGAACTGATTTTGATGAAATTTAGAATGTAGATAGTTTAGGTTTTTAAATAACACATAGGCTATAAAGATGAAAAACGCGGGTGAAGCCGCGGGTGGAAGCTAGTTATTTCATAAAACGTATGTGGGACCACCTCGAAAGTATACTATCCTCATTCATTTCAAACAAAAATATAATTTTCAAAATCGGGCACTGAAACGAAGAAAATATCTTTGATGTAAGTAAGTAATAAAAAATGCGAGTCCAATTGACTATTTTCTTTCCTTTTTTAGGATTTAGTAAAAAATAGTAACAATAATTCCAGCAAGTTATCTCATACGAGGAAAAACGAGACGGTCCCTAATGGGATTCCCGTAAAATTTTCGCGGAATGTCTTCAATTTTCCGCCAATGAAATTCTGGTTCTTGTAAACGGATTTACATAGGTAAAATCCTCCCTTGTAGTCTAGCCCGGCTTTGACTGATTACACTTTGATCATGAGAAGAGATACCGATTTACACAAAATGTGACCTACTTAGTATATTTTTAATAAAAAGTAAAACAAACTTATTTAATAAATGTATCTTTGTATAAGAACTTTTTTTCGTCAAAATTGCCGACGCCCAAAAGTTTAACTAATTAAGTTAGTATAAAAGTGCAGCCCGCCAAAATCTAATGCGCCGTTGAAATTCGTAGCCGTGCAGAACACGTTTTTGAGAACAAACCCTCCTTCGACTGTGCCAAAACTCAGTTTTAGCTTTTGAATCTTGCCTCCTCAATAAATCATGGTTCCACGGTTGTCGTATACATAATGACAACCGGACATAAAGGCAACCTTACAAGTATGGTGAGAACTAAATTACTTGTACATAAATATCGTATAATGTTTCAATTCAATTCAATTATTTATTAAAATATATACCTTAATTATTCTTATTAGGTATACTAAGTTTTGATCAGTGATCATTTTTCCCTCGAAATATTCATTGACGCTATAGTATGCTTTGCTGAGCAGCTACGCGTGAACGTGCTGTAATTAGGTGCGTCGTGATGCGCTTTGGAAGGTTGTTATAAATTGCAACACCTATGTAATCTACTTGGTTTTGAGACTTGTGTTAACATTTAGCCGTAACTTTGCCTTCCTCTTGTTCAGTGGTTATGACAATCGGCCCAAGTCGAGAAGTATTCAAGATTTCTAGAGACGACGATGCCACGAACACAGTTGACAGCTTCACAAAGCCTCCCTGGACAGACACCATCGTTTATTTCCTTTCCAAATTCCTTTTATTGATTCAAATATAAATAAGAAATCTTTATCGATGATGTAAGTAAAGAACAGTGTTTATGTGTGCTTGATGAAATATGTATTACTTACTCCATTCTATGCGAGGGATGGGCAACATTTTCCCGTCAATTTACTGCTCGTAGCCGATATGAGGGCAATATATCTACCGTATCTGAAAGGGAAGCTGAGATTGCACTATTACACGGGTTTTTATACGAGTAAACATACTTGGAGTAAACATATTCCAGTCGGGAGAGACGATTTGCATCAGTATGACTGGAATTATCATTTTTACGTCGCTTCATTGTGTTTTCCGTAAACATGTTTTTAAATCTCACACGGAAATGAAGGATGTTGTATGTTTTAGTATAAGTCATTGGTTTTCTGGTGAACCGTTTATTCCGTATAAGATAGGTAGTGTTTGATCAATATCTCACCTTAAATGATATTGGGATCGAAGGTAATCATACTTAGCTTAGAATGTGAACTTCATTAGACAGATTTTATACACATAGGTCATAGGTATATTTTGAAGACAATTCTGAAAATTCCCTTGTGAAAAGGTTCTTTTTAAAATTAGTGTTTCCGTCCAAAATGCGTTTTTTTTATCAAGAATTACCTTTTTATGTGTCATATAATTTTGTAACAAATATATCCTCCCTTATTATTTGTAAGCTGTAAGAAACATGAAATCCTCCACGTTAGTAGGCTACGGGGGAAGTAGAAGATGTTTCACGTATCAAGTGATTAAAACTTTTCTGAAAACTTTGTAATACGGGCATAAGTTACGAAGCATACTTGGTTCCTCTCCTCATAAATAACCACCTATATTTATCAAATATATTTATAATATTTAGTGCTTTCGGTTCTAGGTTGCATAAAAAACAACGAAACACTATGAATGATTCCACTCAAGTCTGGGAGCTTTAAATAAAAAAGCACACTTTCGTTGTTTCAGTCGTTCCACTCGAGATATTTAGGCTGGCCCGCATTTGTGTACAAGCACTCGTATCTCCAGATATTGTCGGGAGCAGTTGAATTTTTCATGAGTTATCAAAGGCCCGAGGCTAGCACACCTCGGTCTCGGCTCTAGAGACTGACGCCTCGTCTGCGCTGCGCTACAAAAAAAGTCTGCGTTTTTATAACTATTTTCACCCCCATAAGGAAGGGTGTGCGTCGAGGAAATGTCTACACGTACGACTGTTCTATTCATTATAGATTTATATACAAGGTCGTTGAACTTGAATTTTTCACATGCGGCTCAAAATTGCTGGGCGTGTGGTTTATAAAACACCTGTTCTGGTATTAATGTTTGTTTTAAGTGTGAAACGTACTCATTACAGAGAAAAGCCGCCGTTACCGCAGAGTTGGAATTATTAGGCTGTGCTACCGAAGCAATTTTAAGACTCGGTTAAATTATGATATCGTGGCAGAGATCGCAGCCAACATCGATCTGTTGCCTCCCCGAGGATTCACTTTCGCTCGCGTGGTACAAAACATACATTTCCCTAATTTGCTTACATCACTTTTGCCGGGAAGTTATTTCAATTTTCATTTGTGGCTTTCTTTCCATGCGGTACCCTTATCTAAGATATATATTTGCGTGCTCGTGATGGGTTCATAAGTTTGATAACGGTTGAATTAATGTCATTTGTTTAACTTATACGGGAGTAATGGCTGTAAATGGGGGAAATGTAATTTATAAGAATCGTTTTTTATTCTTCTTTGGGTAAGTATGCCAAGTACTTGCCTATATTCTTTTGATACACAGGTATATGTTACATCTGGAAACTTCCTGCTAACTAGCTTCTACAGAAAGATATATAAATTGCTATATGTACTGTAGAATAAACTGAACGTTTTTCAATAACCAGAATATTAACCATTTTACTGTTTTACCCGACGAAAACACGGAGAAGGTTCTCAAGTCGAACCGTATATATATTTTTATAATAGGTATTTTATGTATGGTCAATTGATCATGCGTGACTTTTTACAGAGTATTCAGATTTTGACGTCTCTTTTTTTCTCAGGATATTGGAATTCGAAGTTTGACAAAAATGCCCGAATACTGAAACGCCACTCAAATGTCCAACTCTGCTAAAGGCGACTTATAGTCAGTCGCGCGTCGAAGAGTCTTTTACCAGAACAAAAAGCAGTAAAGTGCATTTGCGAGACGATACACAAGGGCACTTCCTTCCATTCCTCGGGGTTAATGACTGCGATGGACCTGCGCCTTTACTCCAGACGCCGCGGGTCCGTGACCCTGGGCTCATCTTGGCGCCGGCTGACGGGGGCAGAGCCCTGAGGGTCGAGACTCTCCCAATGTCGTAAGGTTATTTCACCAGGGTCGATCACCTTATGTAATTGAACACATCTGTTCCACAATGATCACGCTTATTCGCAGATTGAAGGGCTACAGCTTAGTGTGGGTTTATTGGAATTAGTAATAAGCTGTGGACATGTGAAACGTGCTGCTACTCATAAAATGAATAATTAAGTTCGTTGTACCTAGAAAATACAGGACTGTTTCTTATAAATAGAATTTATGAGTAAATATATTTTTGAAACATAAAGAGGTGTCATCTCTATGAATGAGTTCATTCGCAGACGAGATGGGATCGATAACAGCCCATTTTATATTTTGTTTGACTTGTTCGCAAATTGCTTGTTTTTGATCATGTCAGATATAACTTTTTATAGCTCTGTGCCATTAAAAGTCTGCACGTATCGAGCTCGTTTCACAGGTAGGTGGAATCCGAACCGACTGCGAGTGGGAGTAAAAGCTGAAACAAACTGAGTTTCATTTTGTTAATGACTTTGGTGATGCCGTACTTATTACATTTTACAAGTCCAGATATTAACCACCATTTGCATGTATAAGTGGGTGGTTTAAACTTTAATTTCGACGATTATTTTAAAGTTTTAATACTGAAAGGGTGAACACCAAAGGTTCTTATTACTCCTGTTAAATTCCTGAAACGACGTGTTTTATTATTTAGTCAGATATGGAATTTACCAGATGGTATATGACTAACTCTGCTACGAGTGTCCGTCTGGTTAGGTATCACCGATTACCACCGCGTTGCTCGTGTCAAGTTCTGGGTTGCACCACAGAATATATAATAGTAGATACATGGTGGGCCTGTAATTGTTATTACCAGGCGTTATGCTTAAGATCCCGTAATCGACCTGCTCTTTTCATAATCTAGTAATAAACTTTCATGGTCTAGTAAAAAAAAATTGCTAGAATGTAAAAGGTTATGATTTCATTTTCCATATAACATTTAAGAACCTTGCCAACCAATAAGATAATAATGTAAAGGACCCAACACATCAACCCATATTTATCACCTTCAAAACAGATATTTTAGAAGTGATACCGTTGAACTCAAGTGACCATGACCAAGTCTCGTCAGGCTGCGGAGTATGAAAGCTTTTCAAAAGTGTGAACAAGATCTTTTATGCCGTCAGAACCAAGATGAAAGGTGTTCTTCAAACAAGCTCAGTTGTGCTATATCAAAAGAGAAGACCTAGTTTACTACGAACACTGCATGCTTCATGAAATGAATAGCTATTTGAATTACGAAGTTGAGCAGGGCAATCAGGTAGGTATATTGTTCTGCGGTAATTTAGGAATAAACAGTTAGCATTTAGTTTAACATTAGCTACCATTACGCTCGGAAAAAAAATCACATCGATCCATTGCGCCATTACTCCGTGAAAGAAGCACAAACCTACATACACACCTTCACAATTTTTATGTAGAACGGATTTCATTTTTATGTCTCTGTCTAATGATATTATTAAACATTACTGGTGTATGCTTTTCATACATTTCTATCCTGATGTTCTAAGGCTATACCTAAAGCCTTGGTACACATTACCTCGCGTACATAATGCGTGCCACACGCGATGGATTAATACAAGAAAAAAACTCTAATGACGTTGGTAATCCAGGAAAGTTGGGTGAACACAATAGGCATATTAAATTGTAACCGCACCAAAATTACCTGTCGATATGGATTCGGTCATTTTGTCACACTGTTGAAAGACGGTATTGCTGGAAGCAATAATGGTACATCGACAGGGAAAACCTGTTTGAACTAAAGTACAATCTCCAAAGCTTGGTAGTAGCCATCAACCAGGAGTTTTTGCACACGCCGGAATCCCGCATGGATGTACAGTAATGGTTGAGGAAAGCGATGGCTGATACTCGTGAACGGGTGACGCTTGTGGTGTCTGGTCAACTCCATTTGTAATCCTTCTGTCGATTTGTAATTTAATTCTAACGTTTATTTTTATTTAGTTTTATAACCATAGCTCCCGTCTTGATGTTTTTTTATTAATTTGTTAATATCGTTAATTTCTATTAATATATGACCTAAACTTACGAGTATGGATCACGTATCCGTATAAAGAGTAATGTAACACAATAATAAAAAAAAAACTATTAGGCTGCTTCATATGTTGCCACCTACGTCAGCCACAATGCCACTCGTCCAACGTGTGGACCTAGAAAATAGCATTAGCCCCAACGTTGGCGCGAATGTTCGCAATGCTATAAAATAGCATACAACATACTAATATATATGTATATTAACGATAGAAATTCTAGATCCACGAGAGGCATTGGGACTGACATTGGGGCCAACGTGTGGTGCCGGCCTTATATTTAATCACGGCAAAGTAAATTTACTACTGCTATGGAAAAAAATCACACGTCATTTGTGAAATTTATTTCCTTTCATAATGCAGTCTGCATAATTTCATGATGCAGTCAAAAATGTACGTGCCTACCTAAAAAATACGTGCTCACTGTCAACTTGAAGATACCTAATATGTACTTTAGCTATTTCACAAAGATATCTAGGCTTTAACTGTAAAATAAAAGGACAATAATTATCCTACCCCAGACAAGACTACAAGGGACTAAATGTTAAATTAGTTTTATTACAAGAAGGTAAGCAGAAAATTGTTCGCTTTGACCGCTTTGCAAGTAAAATGAAATAGAAAGCTTTCTCGCAAGAAACCTTCAACTTTCATCAGGATAACGAAGCACTACTGTTTAGTAAAAAGTGTTCACAATAAAGAACCTTGCTGCTAATTATTACCCGTTTATTGTCTGTCAGAGTCTGTTCATGGCAGCCTTACTTTGAAGAAAAGGCTTCAGGAAGCTAGATTAAAAAAGCGAGCACTAAGCAACGGAAGAACTCTAGGTAATAAGGATGCATGCTGGAGATTGATGCTTGTCGGTAAGCGCCAATGAAAGTTTTCCGTCTAAGCGTGGGATACTTGAAAGTTCATTAACTTTGAGCACAGATTAGGTCTATCGACGTCTTTGTCATTTATTATGTTTTATAAGGACAGCATTACTTTTAATCTGTAATTAAAGGAAATAAACCTTACAGAAACACGCCGTAAGAAGCAAATAGGTACACAGACGGTCTGAGAAAAGGATGTATGCATACTATGTTATAAGGAGAAGCCGCTACGTGGGCGAAGCCGCGGGGCATAGCTAGCCTGTAATACCTATAATTCAAAATATATATCACTCATTAGTAACCAAAGTAAGTCAGTCCTGATGTCATCTATCTCCTAACTATACTGCAATCTGTCTCTTGATAATACTAACCGACAGAGTATCAAAGCCAACACGCTTCAGTGAATTTGGATTATAGTGAGCTTGTAGGCAAATAGGCTGAACTGAGCCAGCTAGCAAACTAAACATCCAACGTTTGTAGCTATATGCATGGATATAGTACCAGGACTGTTCTATAAGTGTATTCGTTCACTCTCTATGTAAAGATTGCAAAGTAGCTTCCTTGAAATCGGAAATGACTAAGGCTAGAGAGCTTCCGGAGTTCTCCTGTCATGTAATTTGTTGCCATAGGAAACTATTTACTAGATAGACGATAAAGAATTGAATTGAATTGATCGATACTTTTTACACTTAGGTAACTCTCCGTGTAAGTAAAAGCATGGCAGACGAAACCCTTGCATGCTTATACGCTTAGTGGGCATAGCTAGAATAAATTATGTGGCAGGAACATTTATAGCTTACAGGTACAGAATATTTACAGGTTATCAAATATTTTTGTAGACAGGTTTGATGTTCTTGTATATGATAATATAAATTTATTTCACGTATATCTCGGAAACAGCTCTAACGATTTGGATGAAATATTGTATTTAGATAAGGTTTTGCTTTATAGTTGTATTTCTTGTAAACACTAAACTAATACAAAAAAAAGAGTTTTTTTAAAAACACTGATCGAAGCTGGGTCGTCCAGGTCATTTCGGGTACGTATCTACATATAGGCAAAAACGCAATTTTACACAAAAAAAAGTTCGTTTAAAAGCACCGAGCGAAGCTCGGTCACTCAGGTATTTCTGCCTTATAAAAGGTTACTTATCCGAGGCTTATTGCGCAGGTTGAGCTTTTTCTAACCGTAAGTAGACACACATGGTATCGTAAAAAGTATACACATAGGTACTTACACCTAGATAGGAAATTGGTTTAGAAGCCGAGGTTCTACCGCATATTGTAGTGAGTGGTTGAGCAAACGGCACGATCGCCTAGTGCTGTCTCTGATATATACGGACAATTTGGTATGAAAAACGGGATTTTCATTATTTTAATTTCACTTTTCTTGAAATTCCAGAAATTTCTTGAAATTCTAGAAATGATCACGTTGAAATTAATACGGTCCACTTTCTCATAGTGATGTACAAAACTCAACGCAACTTTTTCATTCTCAATATTTTCACGCAGCTACCTACTTATAAGACGGACTTGCATTGCAAGTATTTATGTTTTTAAACAAGTCTATCGCGTCGCACTATCGCGTCACCATAACAACAAGGTACTACAGCATGGATGTTAATCTTTCGTTTCGGTCAAATTACAATAACATTTGCATTTCAAGCAAATTTTGACGTCGTTTGTTAATTTTACAGATTGATGTCATTCAGAAGCTCTGTGGGATCAAGAGTAGATCGGAACAGCAATTTGAGTATTTTGTATAAGATTGGCCTTCAGATCTTTCCATGCAGCATGCAACACTTCACTAGGTCCGCGTCCATTGAACGCCCGACCGCACATTTCCGCCCCACACAGTCAATTTGCCTGCCGCTAGATTGAATGGTTGCAGGCTCGACTGTAGCTTTTTCTGTACGCTTCGATAGATATTCTTTTTAGTTTTATAATTATGCATTCAAAAACATCACCACGATTTTTAACGCAAAAATTTATGACTGGATTAATTTAAATCATGATGCTCCTTTTTACGCAAACAAACACAAACCAAAAAACAAAATTAGGACATAAACAAAGAAGTAAACTTTTTAAAACATCTTATAATAATAGCCCATCTTATGCCTCCCAAACTCAAAAACTAAAAAGGGCCTCTGAGTGTTGGTGCCCATCAAAGCCAATCAAAGATTCGGGCGTAAAGATCCGTGACTTAAATAACATAAGAACATATTACAATAATAATAACGGCCATATAAATACATTCCGACCCCTAACCTTATTATATGTGCAAATATTTGTACCAATGCCATTGCTTTGTGGAGACCAAATTTAACTGGCAACCTTTACCTACTAAAGAAGTTTTTAACATAATGGCTAGTGGCCACCATTCACGATCGTTCCAAATCCATCGCTCCGCGCGTCGTGGATTGAGTGGAACGATGCCGATGGTCCAATTTCGAGCACACAGACCGTCACTTGATTCCGCACCATCGCTCCATTTTTCAGTCATTCTGCGTTTTGAGTACTGCCAACTAAGCACGAATTGCATCGTTGTATCGGCCACACACGATGAGTTGGAACGTTGCATTTGGAACGTTTGGATATCCAATATTCCCATCACTCCATTGCACGTAATCCATCTGAGATTCCCCACACACGGGCGATTTGTTGGCGTGGAATGTTCTGGATTGGAGCGCTCGTGTATTTGGGCTGTAAGCCCAACACCACAAGGACATTCCTAATCCACTTCGTTGTAATCAAAAGTCACGTTCAAACTATGAATGATAATTATAACACTTATCTAATTACAAGATCGATGCAAATAGCCCTGCCCCATTCGTGCAGTGGCCTATAGGATAATAAGCCCACTCCGTATAATTGCATGGCTCTATGAGTGAAATTGCAGGTTTGAGCTTATTTTAGCGCTGCTCTTTTAAAATACCCTCTAAAAGCATAATGAGGAGTAATTTTCTTTAATCCTTTTAAAAGCGTGAAGCGATTTTATGAACATTGAAACATGTTAAATTAAATTTAGGATATAATCTAAGAAAGTGGATTACTTACCGGTTTTGACAAAATTGAAGATATAAATTTTAATTATTAAAATAATATTGTACATTTTCGCAAGTTTGGCCTACTTCAAGGTCTTCAGAGATGGCTTGCCGTCTGTATGATACGAATTTAGTCACCACTGTAGAAACAAACTCACCGTTTACTACTCGTATAACACATTTTTTACACTCATTTTTTAATTACTTTTTTTTGTATACTACTAAATAGCAAGACGAGAAGATCGTTTGCCTGGTCGTAAGCAAAACGTCTGCTCACAGTACAGTGCCAACTAGCACTTTGAAACACAAAAGCCTGCGCGGCACTGCAGTGCTCTCGTTACCTTGAGATAACGTTATCGATTATATGATACACTTAGTTGTATACCTACAATACACAATCATAACGCCATGAAACGGGAATTCTATTTCGATTTGACAGTATATTACGATGAAACCTATATTCATGCAGAAATATTGTTCGCGAGAAAAATGAAATTCATTTTAAACTCATTCTTCGAGGAGATGAGGTAAAAATCCATCTCGGGAAAGTGGATAATCCTTCAACCACGCTACATCTTCCCGTGGTATTGAAATATATTGCTCTAGGTAGAGCAAGGATATTATCTCGCTAGAGAAATGATCGATGCGGCTTTAACCAATTTTGCTTTCGGTTAGTCACGAAAATTTGATGCTACTATTGGATTTTTTTGTATTTTTATGGTATTTTGTGATGTTTCTGATACAACGAAATGGTTTCAAACTTTGATCTACTGTTTTTGTTTTTTTTTAAATTATGTTACGAAGCGAGCGTGTCTACACCAAACTCGGCTGAGTGGCACTGCATTGTGTTCGTCACCCAAACACAAGGATTATTTTAATTCAATTGTTTTTTTACGTAAATGTCACCTACATGAGAATAGAAACTTATTTAAGTTTCTATTCTCATTAGGCAGATGGTCACTATAGGTACACACTTCACTTATCGCGCTCGCTTTCGAACCGCGCGACTAATAACATCTCGTTTGTAATGACCAACTTTGCACACTTGTATCATTATGTATTATACTTTACCTGAAACTTCAACCCGGTTAAAGTATTAAATCGATTGAAATAAGAGAAGGCAACCTTAATCCCGTTAAATTCACCGACTCCGAAGACCTTTGCTGCAAATCCGAGCATTCGCGACTTAAGTCCCGGCATTTTTATGTCTTCTCCAGAATATTTTTCTTCCCTATTACATCATTATAATTGTGAGTGCAAAGTTTGTTAGGAGAATTGCTGGAAACTTATTTAAATACCAGCTGGTACTTGGAGCAGTCGTGATCATTTTAGATAGGTACTTAGCTGTTCCTCACGACTTGACTATAGTAAAATAAATATATTTAAAGTATTATCCCGGTCAGGGTAACGGTGTATTTAAATAAATTAAATAGTAAATGATATTTTAGTAAATGTATCGTCTAAATAAATTCATTGCCGACACGATTCGAACCCCTGTAATCTGGTCCAGACGCTTTGAACTAACTAATCTAATGGGAGCCTCCCATTAGGACGTTTTCCACCGCACAACAAGACGATCGGCTGGGCGCCACCGCTTTATGGTGGAAATACCACCAACTCGTACGAAGCGATTCGCCTCTTCCTATATAATAAGAACTGCTAAGGAGTGGAACGCTCTGCCGTCATCTGTGTTCCCTGAACGTTATCATCCGGGTGTGTTTAAGAATAGAGTGAATAGGTGTTTACTGGGAAAGCGTGCTACATCTTCGACCATTTCGTCACTTCACATCAGGTGAGATTGTGGTCAAATGCTTTACCAGTCAGATGTAAAAAAACAAAAAAATAAAACGTATCAATGATGTTAGCGACAAAATTCTTAAGATGATGACTTTTCTTTCGGCTTACAACATTTATATTTATTTTGATCAGTCATCACCTTCGATCGCCAAACCACAACCACAATAGACGGATACGATATGCGTCAAGCGGGGATCGTAGTTTTTCCATGGTTTTCTCGTGGTCCGCGATTGATGCTTATCCATCTATCATGAATTAGGTGTAAGCGCTGCCATAGATCGCCTACTTCATATAAGGTAGTGGATAAATGCAAGCCAATTTGTAAAAAAACACTATGATTAGTAGCTTAAACTCTATACACCACTCTTTGCCGGCATTTCCTGAACACTCCAATCTGGGAGTCTTCAAGACTCGTAGTAGATAGAAATATATTCGTGAACAAGTGTCTTTTAGAAAAGTGTACTACACTGTAGACATCAGGCGAGTTGGAGGTCGTAAAGCCCATTTACTAAAAAAACTCAGAGCAATAAGCTCTAGCGATACTCTTGATGCACGACAGGTTACCCTCTTTCGCAACGAAATGATGTAGTAATTGCTTTCTACTTCCCTTTCAGGGTGCTTAAGTCCAGTATTACGTGTGAATTACGAACATTGTTGCGGCTTAGTGGGGTTATTTTATTTTTGTAGCCAGTAGGTGTTTTTAAAGGCCGGCTCGTGACCGGTGCGACTCGACGAGGATGTCGGGTAAGTCGTGAAAAGGAAACACGTCCACGTTCCTTTTTAGTGTCGGCTAGGTATCCTGGTACTTAACTTATACTTAGCTTTATTTTGTAAGGGTTTAGATATATAGGTGGTCTTCTTATAAGTATTGTTTATTCGAGGTTCTATCTTCCTGATCTTAGTGACGATGTAGTCGTATTTGCCAAACCTAGACATAAAACTGGGTCCTACTGGATCTTGATAGATATAATTATATCCAGGCAAGTAAATGCCTTGCAGCATGCTGGGTATGCTACCAACTGGTAGTGGGTTAGAAAATTTGGATTATCTATAGGCCTTTATTGGCTTGTTGCATCATGATGAGTTGGAATGTTGTATCATGATGAGTTGGAATGTTGTAGTACATTTGGATATCCAATATTCCGATCACTCCATTTAGACGTAATCCATCTGAGATTCCCCAAACACGGGTGATTATTGGAACGTTTGCTTGAAATCTTGTGGAGTGGAGTGCTTTCTCTAAAAAGTTTAAAATAAAAAACAAAATTAAAAATTTTGAAAAATCCCACTACGGATGTAAACGTTGTAATTGAAAAATAATGAAATAATTTTCTTGAAAAACCCCCGACTAAAAGGGAAAGTAACGAAAGATAAGTTAAACCCAAGAAAATCCGTCGGGGGCTGCCAATGCCATCTTTGTTCACAATTTCAGTTAAAATGAAGTAGTACAGAAAAGCTATTATATATATTATATCATTGAAAGAGATGCAGCAATTTATATTTAAAAGAGACTCATTTAGTCACAAACTCATAAACAGCAAAATTCCAGTTAATTTCAGGGCACGCAACTGCAGCCCTGGAGGATTTTCTTGGGTTAAACTTATCTTTCGTTACTTTCCCTTTTAGTCGGGGATTTTTCAGGAAAATTATTTAATTTTTATTCAATTACAATGTTTACATCCGTCGTGGGATTTTTCAAAATTTTTAATTTTGTTTTTTTTGACTACCTATTTTAGTGTAATCAATAATCATCCAATAGAACATAAATATATCTATTTGTTGATGTTGTAGGTATTAGATACATTTTTTTCTGTGCTATTTCGTTATAAAAATAACGAGGTGAGCCGGTCGTTTGCCTGGTGCTAAGCACAACGCCGGCCCATAACAATTGCAATGCCACTCAGAAACACCAAGGCCGGCGCGGCAATGCGGATGCGCTCGTTACCTTGAGACATTAGATATTAAGTCTCGTAAGCCCATCAGTAATTTCACTGGCCCTATACTTATACCTAATAATCTTACATGGCAAGCAAATATTACTTCACTTTACTAATATTAGGTATATGTGCTATGTGTTTTATTTTACTTTCACAAGTTTCAATTTCAAAGTATCTATATTATTTTGACAAGTCGGAACGTACTAGCAGAAGTTTTATTCGTCAGAAAAGATTATGTTATAAGTACATTTTCTGACGGAAACCACCTAAAATATTTTTGTATAAAGATTCAAACAATTGAAAATACCAACACGAATTTATCTTCCTTGCTCCATCAGGCTGTCTGAGTCTGCAACGAGACAAAAATAAATTCAGATGAATATTCAATTCCTACCCATAAATCGCGGAAGTGAATGAAACGCGGTGCAGAGAAGTCAAGTGCTAGACGGTTGGCCGCATTTCGAATCATTGCTCTGGGAAGTTCGTCTAGGCATTGGGCATAATGAATCAAATCAGGGGATTATACGTATGCGAAGCAGTTGACAGGGGTACATCAGATTATGTAGACAGAGCAGGGGTTAGCTCGCTGACTTCGTACCTAAAGTAAAAAGGTACATACAATTTATAATACAACACACAAACTCTTTTGAAACCCACGTACAATATACTGACTTCGTGTCGTGGCGAAGTTGGTAGTAGGCTAAGTCTGCCTGCAAAGCGAGAAGTCCATGATTCGACTCCCAGGCGAGGCAGACTGTGTGGTGACCTATCTACCAAGGTTGTTTTCGGTTTTGAATATTTGTATTGTGTGTCCAATTGCCACTTGCAAATTACGAGGCAATCCTAGTGCAAAGGCACCCCACAAAACTTTGAATTTTTCTGCTAGCACTGCAGTAAAAAGTAATTATGTCTAGGCAAAAATGGTGGACTTTCTTTTATATTTATATTAGGATATTGCTGCGGGGCACAGCTAGTGCTGTGCCCCGCGGCTTCGCCCACGTAGCCTGAGTTACTATCAAAGACATTGGATATGTATAGAAGTAGATACTTATTAAGTAAATAGTCGTGTAGGATACACGAATGCTTACTTTATTACATTCATCTGGCTACTTTCTAATTCTTTGAAGCTTTAGTAGTACCTACCTAAAAGAAAAATCTTCAATGGCCGGGCGATTACCAAAATCGTTTTTCCTTTACGTCCAGATATATCTAATTCGAGCTTTGATATTATCAGCAAACAAATGTCTTCAACGAGGGACGAGGGTAGAGATGAGTGACCTGCAGGGTCAAATAGGCGCGGGGATGCGTTGCCTAGCAACCGGTAGGGTTGGTGCCCGACAAGCGGCGCGTCTCAAGTCTGCATTCCCTCTGACAAAGAATAATAAATAGTTACAAAATACTTCGCCACAGAATAGGTCCTACGTCATTCATCACAGGTTAGAGGCATTAGGGAGACCTAAATATGTCACAGAATAGGTGATAAAACTTTTGGGGTGCTATGCCGGGGAACCTCCACGCGGTGCACCCTGGGTACCCGTCAGCAACATCTCCTGGTTGACCTTTCGGTCCCGGAGGGGTTGCTGACGGGTAGCTGATGCCCCGGCGAGGTGGGCCCCTCCGCGTGTCCCTCTGATTGGGTCAGCAGAGGGCACAGCGGATGGGGCAGAGGGGTTGAGCGGGACCCGAAGGCCGCAGGGAGGGACTAGCGCTCCGGGGACGCTACACAGGACGTGACGAGATAGGGGCGCGCTGTCTCCCAGCGTGGGACCAGGGATTATACCCTAGTATAATATCCCCCCCTGCTCCCGCTGGCAGCGCGCGACCGGACGGGACTTAGGAGGACAGCCCCTCTTATTGGGGGGGCTGGACGAGGAGGGGCGCGCTGATTAGCGCGCCAAATAGTACCGGACGTGACAGGAGGAGGACAGCCCCTCTTATTGGGGGGGCTGTACGAGGAGGGGCGCGCTGACTACCGGCGTGGGACCAGGGGGATACCTTTTTGGGTATGCCCCCCTGCTCCCGCCGGCAGCGCGCCAAATATCGGACGAGACACAGAAGGAGGAAGCCCCTCGCCCTGATTGGCCATAATCGGGGTGGGGGCAACATCGGACTCGACATCAGAGGGGGGGTCTGACGGCCCCCCTCTGCACCGGACTGAGACGAGGTGGAGCGCGCGGCCGTGCTTTTGCGACCGCGCGCCACTGACGGTGCTCTCATGAGCACGGAGACGGGGGCGCGGTCTAACCCCTCCGTCTCCACCGGGAGGACCTGGGGCGTCGGATGCGGGGGCATTCGGCGTCCCTCACCTGCGTATAGGTAGGGTCCTCCCGAGGCGGAGGCGATGCGCTTGCGTTGGGTGCATCGCCTGGCCGTGCGGGGGAGAGGTGCTCTCCCCGCGAGGCGGGTCCGCCCTGGGGGGCGGACGACGGCTGACGGGGTCTTGTGCGGAGTGCGAAAGCGGAACCGCGACCCCGTCCAAAAGCTGAGCCGGAAAACGTCCCAGGGTTTTTTAGTGGGTAGGACGGCTGCGCGTGGGCGAGCGTGAGTCCCACACTCTCTCCGTAGCCCCCCCCGGGGCGCGGAGGGGTAAGCTCGCAAAGGAGTTTTTCCCTGGGGAAAAAAAAAAAAAAAAAAAAAAAAAAAGGTGATAAAACTTTGTCCTCCATTCATGAAGGGTTCGTTTGAACTTTGAAGCAAGCGCCAGTCGAGTAAACATGGGTCGACACGTGAACTGTGAGTCAATCAACCCAATTTATAAAATATTTAAACAATGATTTAAAATTACATTTTATTTAATATGTCAGTCAGGCACTAGGTATATTATTTTATCAATGTGTAGGCCTATGATTTGAAATGTCGGTAAACCTAATTGAAGCGATTTACTAAAAACAATACTGTACCTAACAGTAGGTACCTACAGAATTTATACAAAACAAAATTTTAAATCAGTAAAGAGTACGAAGTAAGCAAGGCATTAAAGGTAATTTGTATTAACGCCATCTATCGATTTTTATATTTTTACTGTGTGGACTCTGAACATTTGGGTGTTACGATTTTTGATATCATCGCTTAGTCTTGCTTTAGTTTACTCAGGAATGAGACAGATGGCGGTAAATCAAATAAAACAACTAAAATTATTTTGCTAATCAATCATTAATATAAAGCTTCATTGTATTGGTCCTAAAATAGTATTTTCATAGTATTTAAAAATAATTTAATTTAACGCGTGTTTTGTACTGTTTATTTTTCAGTGATCAAAAGACTTCTCCTAGATGACGCTACGCGCTGGTTTGGAAATAATAACTATCAAATAATTTGATGTTGTATTATTATGTATTCTGAGGTTTGAGTGAAATTTCATTTATAGGAACATATCACAATAGAGGCCTTTAAAGATAGTTTCACTTTATTGAATTCTATTGAGTGTGTAGGTAGGTAATATTATTGTATACTGCAAAACCTTTATGTAATTCCCATGTGGCACAATAAATAAATACATATTATTTTAACATTAAAACCTCTATAAAAAACTTATTCTAAAATTGGACCACACATATAACTGACGAGGTGGCCGAGTGGTTAAGGCGTTGGACTGCTAATCCAATGTGCTCTGCACGCGTGGGTTCGAATCCCATCCTCGTCGTATTTTTTGTCTGTTCCCTATTTTGTTTATTTTTTCTTATTTATACGTAATTTACTGACATCATAATTATTGATTTATATCCTAATTTATTCCGAGACTCGTAATCAACATTTCAAATACCTGTAAAATAGTACCATTTCAATACCTGTAACCTGTAAAATAGTGTGGTTTTAGCCGACGCCTCATATACCTATAACACAATAATCTAATGTGTTTTTTAAGTCTATACCTATAACATAGGGACATACAGAAAAACTTGCACTTTTAAAACTTGACCAACCGGTTTCACCTTAATCAGGTGTTATCGTCGTAATCGCTAGCGAAAACAGATAGCGTTCCAGGCGTATGACTATCAACGCTACGAATTTATCTAGACCTGTTTTTCATTATCTTATCAATTTATCACAGTACTGGCACCCTTTATTTTACAAGTTTCAGTCAAGCATTCGCTGGGCGCGCCGAAAATATTATACTCTGCGTAGAATCGCAGGTGGATTAATCTGTGGTTTCTAACAATCGAGTGGTTAATTTTTATGGTGGTACAGGACATGTTTGGTGACAACTGACAGAGAATTTAGTGTTTGTGTTCGGATCGGTGAAACTTTTCTCGAATGTGAGTTGGCAATATTATTTTGGGGACTTATTGGAAGGAATGTTGCAAAGTACTAATGTAGGTATAGGACTTATGCATTTTGCACGTTACAATATTCCTTCCAAGTAGGTATAGTCATGAGGTAGAAGCCGTAGAAATACTAAATTCGCTACAACAACTTGGAGTGACTTTAAAATACTAGAAAGTAATAGGTAAATTAAAGTAATTGAGATTTGCTCTTGATAAAGCCGGCCGTACACGCTTATGCATGGTTTTGCAACAAGTGCGGATTACGAGGTAATTAGCGCTCAATCCACTCAATTCGAGAGTGGCCGAGTGGGAACTTGTGCGACTTTGAATCCGACGCACCATAGTTCGAATCTCGACTCGGCCCGCACCAATGACTTATATCAAGTTATGTGCGGATTATTCACACTCGCTCTAAAACGGCGAAGGAAAACATCGTGAGGATACCGGCATATTCAAGAACAACAAAAAATTCGAGGACATAATGTCATAAACCAAGCCGCACTGGGCCCGCGTGGTGAATTATGGCCCACACCTCTCCTTTGAGAGAAGGCCGGTATCCCAGCAGTGGGAGCGTAAGAGGCTGATAATGAAGCGCTCAAGCGCGGCTTGATGTGAAACCATAAAAAATCCACGAAACAGACAAGAACAAGAAACTATTTTTGAAGAGATCGTAGAAGCGGCTGCGTTCTACCAAGCTCCACCAAAGTTGGCCCGTACATCACCTAATGCATGATTGACGGATGAGCATCAATGACGGACCACGCAAAAATTATGGAAAAACCACGATCACCATACCAACACTTTTATTTTATAAATATGTCGAATTGATGTTTTTCATTAAAAAATTCACGGAATTGCATGAATCACGTTGAACAGTTTTATCTTTCGATTTATCGTTATCAAAACTAGAGCGAGCAAGTGCTAACAATAAATTGGGCAACCGTCTAATTCTAAATTCAATTGTATTTACCTGTAATAAAGATAACCTTATTCGAGCGATAGACAAATTATGACCACAAAGGAATACCTATATAGATACCTAACCTAAGAACCTACTCAGGTACTACATTTTTTGTGTATTCTAAATCGCTAAAGGTTACAACTATCTCACGGCGCACCAGCCATCCCACCATCATGTTGTGGTCGATGATGATGAATAGGTATGATAAGCCTAGATTAAAACTGACTATTAAGAGCAGGCAGTGCAGCACAAAAGCATTGTGCAGAATATCTATTCTGAACAATAAATAAATATGTAAAATCTATCTAGATTTTACATATTTATTTGTGCTTTAACATCTAGAACCAAAAAAAATTGCTTTAAAAAGCTATGAACCAACTTCAGTGACAAACTACTGAACCAATTTTGATGAAATTTCTATGGGACCAATCTGAAAGTATATACTTTCAAATAAATAAAGAATTTTCCAAATCGGTTTATAAATGACAGAGAACAAATATAAAAAAAATATACCCACCGAATTGATAACCATCTCCTTTTTTGGAAGTCGGTTAATAAAAACGATATTACCTATATGGATGGAGCGACTTACGGCTAATGAATATTATTTTCCAGTTATCCTAGAGCTAGACGATGAAGATTTGTTTTATATTGAATAGGCTCGTGTTAGACCATCTTACCTGATAGTAAGCGAATGGTGGTGGAGCAGTAAAAAGAAAAGTAGATAGGCACCTACGGTCATAAAAGAAAAATACGAAAAACCGGAAGATATCATTTTATCATCCAACAACTACATATACACTATAATTAGGTAGTATGTCAGTTACTCATTCTTTTTAACATACTTTTATTAGTTTCACTTGTAACTAACTAACAATGTAATAAAATCTAGTCAATTTTCACCTTTCTAATTGTCGTATCGAAATAAAAGTTTAATATGGAGTTCGGATGACAAAATTATAATTTAGTATCATGGAGCTGATCTGATGATGTAGTCAGGAGGTGGATAGTAGAACTCTGCTGTGGATACAAGTAGACCCTTCGAATTTGGGCTCATATGATTAGTTTTGACGAGTCCAATAGATTGCGCTCTGTGTCAAGGTTCTGATGATGAAGACAAGAGGTGGAAAACAGACCATTTCGAGCGCACCATCATATCGCTCCATTTTTCGGTCATTGTGCGTCTCGAGTAAGCCAAATGAGCGCGAACGTTTGGGTTTCTGATATTTGTATCATTCCATCTGAGATTCCACACCGACAGGCGGTTTTTGTATCGTTGGATTGGAATACTTATTGTGGATTGGAGTGCTCGTTTATGTACGCCCTAAAACGACCCTCCGGGCAGGCACCCGATACGTGGGGCGTAGCATGGGTGCTCTAATCAGTGGCGGCGTAGCATGGGTGCCTATAGCCACTGATTAGTATACCGATCGCACGAAATGAAACACGTAGGTAGGTTAAGTTTAAAATCGGTGAATAACAATAGCCCTCCAACACACATTTGCAATGCCTGTTTCGGTACTATTGATAATTTGAGTCGTGTGTCACCTACCTACGATTTAAGATAAAAGAAATAGGAAGTATGAAGTGGAAATGGCTCATCCGGTACCCACTCCGATAAGCTAGCTAGAAACATTACTGAAACCTACAAAACACAAAAGAAGCAAATAGGTATTGATCACATTAATCACACAAGGATTTTCTTTCAGCCGCACCCAGCATTACCTGATAATGAATAGGTACAACGTAATCATATACCTAAATGCCATCTACGCGCCGTCATCGATTTATTTATCGTTCTAGTATCTGCACTTTGGATCCGTCTACATTCATGTAGAACGTAGTACTTATTTGATTATATATAATATATCGAATAATAAATATAGAATCACATTAATGATCTGTGATAAAAAAAGATATTTGGGAGGAAAATTACAGAAAATACTTATATCTATAGGCGGAAACTGTACCTAATATACATGATATAACTGAAATAAAGACCCAGGATGCTATGACTAATCTAATAAGTAACTTTTTCCACATTGCATATAAAATTAATGTCGTACAAGTACACTAGACTATTGTGTTTTCTACTTTTTTTATTACCTATTGATAAAGTACCTACGACATAAATAAGTAAATTGTATTAAATAAAATAACTTAAACTATTTATACTGGACTAACATTGACCAACACAAATAGAGCTAAAGAGATATTGTGATATCCGCGAACTAGAGTTTTCAACAGAAATGAAAATCTATTTGGAACATTGCTTAGAAAATTCGGTAATATAACTGGACGATTTGAGAAGAATACCTACAATAATGGGTATATTACACAAATATACACATCACAAAAATTTCGCTTCCAACAGGATTCGAACCTGCGTCTTCTGGCTATCTGGGCCAGACGCCTTAACCAACTGGGTTCGAATCCTGTTGGAAGCGAAATTTTTGTGATGTATATATTTGTATGAACATCCGCTAGTGTCGGTTAACACTATAAAATATATTTCATGAATGGGTATATTATTGAATGTTTTATCTAATATTAGGCCTAAAGTCAGCTCTACTAACTAACGTAGAAAAAAAAATCGAATATTAAAAAAAATACTGCGTTTGAATCACGACAAGAATGGACTTATCAATTCTTGGTTATATTTTCCACAGAACAGCCGACATGTATTGGCTGCCACTTCTCCTCGTGGCCGTCACGGGCTGCGCCCACGCCCAGCTCACAGCACAGACCAGTGTGGCCCCTGAGCTCCGAGAATGCTACCTGGACCCGCTTCTAGTCAACCGGAACAACCTCCCTCCGACTACGATACAAGTTCTGATTGACATCATTCGCCATATTGAAGACAATCCCAATGTGAACATGGACTTGAGACAACTATCGGCGATGCTGCTGCACGCGTAAGATATTTTCTAACCAAGCTAACCTCTTAGGGCAAAATTAGATGCTAATGCTAAATGATGGTGCATCAATCACGCGCAAACCATGGAAAAAAAACACGATCAGTGCTGCGTCTACGACCTCTACTAAGAAAATACGTTCTCAATTACCACTGCAGTGCAGAAGCTGCGCTAATTCCTCGGTGGTGCGCAAGTGGTGTAGAGTCCGTGCCATGATTGAAGTTCCGCGGAATAAAGAGGAACTAAAACATCCTGTCTTCACATTTATTCATATGTCTAGAGATTACTTTTGTAACACTTGACACTAGCTAAATACATAGAAGCTCTCTGCTTTTAAATAAATACGTGGTAGGGAAAATCGGAAATAGTCGTTGGCCACATATTTCTAAGCTGCTACAGCGCCGCGCCTATCGGACTCCAGTGGTCCCCCGCTTTGCGGGCAGGATTACTATAGGTATTATCCTAGCTACGGAGATGTCAAAATTTGACGCTATACTATAGGTATACATATACATATGTACTCGTACAATCCAGGAAGGCGTTGAATAGTCAAATATTTTTTTTTTAAATAATATTTATTATGATAGTTATTGTTTTTTTCGTCATCTTTCAGGTACCGACAAGATGGCATCGAGTTCCACCAGCCAGAATCTACCATGAGCGCCTCATCCAATGTGCTGCCGTACGCGCCAACCTTCCACTCTTTCCACCGACACCGTCTCCTATTGACCAGACTTATCCCTAGCAACTTGCAAGTGTTGCCGAATAATACTATCTCTTCTGTGCTAAAGGTGAGAATTAGAGAACTTTCTAGATCATAATTATTGTAATTTGTCTAGGATTAAGGATTTCTTTTTTCTTTTTCTTATTAGTCTAGTGTATTATTATTGTAGCTGCTGCAGTTCAGAGCAAGGCTGATCGTGAGTATCATTACCAATCACTATGGCATATATACCTATCACATCGTCAATTAAGACTTGTAGAAGTGGTTCTTTCCTATATATAACTTAAAAAAATGTTTCTTTAGGTATATCTGTCGAAACATGTTCATTTGTGTCACGTAAAGTATTACCTACTTCTGAATAACATCTCGTGCTTTCTCATTTTTTTTCAGTGTGGCCTTCATAACATGCTGTCAACGACGATAGACGCCAGAGTTCGCGGTGACGAGAATACCTGCAACCAGCTGTCGCAATACCGTGCCTTGAGAACTGCTCGATCTATCGATGACGATGTAGAAATATTGAACCCATCAGAATTGTAAGTAAATAAGGGAGACATCAATGACAACTAGTTTTTAATAATAATTTAAAGCCTATTACAACAAAGGAAGAGCTATATAACGTACCTAATGCGAAAAACAATTCCTTTAAAATACGATTAAATATTAGGTATCGGACAACAAAACAGTATAAACGATCACTTGGAACTAGGCCATGTAGCCACCGAACTTCTAGCCAACTTATAAAGTTACTAGTCTAGGTTATTCTAGACTAGGGCGACTCCTAGATTTCCAACAATGATACTACTCTGAAATCTGATTCCTACCTAGCAAGACCCATGCATGATTCATTTTAATCTATGACATTTATAACCATATTAGCAAAAACCACAATTCGATGCCATAATAATTATAAAACTTGCTTACAGGAATTCTGCCAAGAACGGCCAATTGCGTCAGTTCAACCCAAAGGATGATGTTGAATACACCAATTACGGTGCTGCGAAGTCAGAAAAACAATTGCTTGGAGAAAGCACATGCCCTTTGCTGAACGGAGTTGTCTTTACCAACTGGGGCGAGGTTTCAGCCGGTAGTCTTATCGCTGGTATAGCTGCTGGAGCTCAGCCACAACAGGTGCCAGTTTTAGAGCTGGCTAAGGGATCTGTCCTAAATTACCAGAACGTGCAGCCCGTTGTTACTTCCATTTATCCCGCTACATTAACTGGTTTGTTACAATTTCTTTGAACGCTCAACGACTAAAATTTGAATAGCTTACTTAACATATCCTACCTTTAACCTTTCAGGTGACTTGGCGGAAGCAGTCCTTATCCAAGGCACAGACAGAGGCAGTCCAACAATCTCCATTGGTTCTGCAGGCAGCTGGAACAGCACCCAAGCTCCTAGGCACTACATGCTGCATAGCCGTGTTAACGTTGAGATGACAGACCCTGAGATTCGTGGAGGCATCGATGGCTTTGTGCTTGGCAACTCCATTAGTAACTTTTTGAGCATTTCCAGCACTTTGAGGCTCTCGACGCTCTTGGATATGTATTATTCTCCAAGGGTAAAATATTTGTAATTTATACCAACAATTGTGTCGAATTCTTGCGTGTCATTCCCAAACTTAATTTTAGTTCCTCTCTCTCTTTCTAATAAGTAATACGACAAAGGGATGGAAGATGTTTGACAGGTCTGAATTTAGTTTTATAGCTGTCAAACATTGTCCATCTTAGACAAATTAGGCGTCACTAAATTAAATGCCTCTAGATACAAGTAGCGGTGATACATGATAGATACATGATGGCGGTCATACTGTGAAAGCCTGTACACTGTCGGCGGAAGATTGGAACTTACAGCTGCACCTATTGATGATAGCCATATAGAACCTCTAATACTGGAGTCAGAGGTGAGAAGTGCTTTACGTAAGCTCAAAATGAACAAGTCAGCTGGCAGAGACTCAATATTCGCTGAAGAACTTCATAATCTTGGGGACATAGGTATGAAGATTCTCCTAGATTTGTACAATCAGGTGTGGCGAACAGGCAAGTGGGCAACCGATTGGAAACAGTCTGTACTAGTCCCCATTCACAAAAAGGGATCAACAAGATCGTGCGGAAACTATCGAACGGTGGCCCTAATTTCTCATGCCAGCAAGATAATGCTGTACATAATCCACGGACGCCTGCAATCATATCTGCAATGGCAAATACCATCTGAACAGGCTGGCTTCGTCAAAGGACGAAGCACAAGGGAGCAAATAGTGAACGTGAGGCAAATGATAGAGAAGAGCCGGGAATTCAATGTGACCATGCTCATGTGCTTCATTGACTACTCTAAGGCATTTGACTGCGTGCGATGGGACTGCTTGTGGCGTGTTCTGCGGGAAATGGGCGTGCCCTCACATCTTACAGCATTGATCGCAAACCTGTATGAAGATGGTGAATCGATGATCAGGATTAATGATGTGATCTCAGGGCCATTCAAACCTGAAAAAGGTGTGCGTCAGGGATGCATTTTGTCCCCTCTCCTTTTTAACATTTATGGGGAGTACATCATGAGAAGAGCTTTGGATGATTGGGATGGAGGCATTACAATGGGTGGCCAAAATATCAGCAACCTCAGGTATGCAGATGACACCGCACTTTTTGCAACATCAGAAAGTGAATTGGCCCGACTGTTCAAGAGGGTGGAGGACGAGAGTGAATTGGTTGGGCTCTCAATCAATAAGGCGAAGACCAAAGTCATGTGCGTAGACAGAGCTGGCCATCTCTTGCGGACCGGAGAAATGTCACAGTTGGAATTCGTCAATGAGTTTATTTATTTGGGATCCATGATCAGTGACCAGGGAGGATGCGACAAGGAGATTCGACGACGAACTCAGATGGCCAAAGCTGCAATGACCAAGCTTACAAGAATCTGGCAGTATAGAAAGGTTTCCAATGTCACCAAATCGAGACTGGTGCGAACTTTAGTCTTCTCGATATTCTTGTACGCATCCGAGTCTTGGACGATCCGTGCGGTGGACAGGAGAAAGATCGACGCGTTTGAAATGTGGTGCTGGAGGAGAATGTTGAGTATACCATGGACAGCAAAAAGGACCAACAAATCTATTCTCGACCAGCTAAAGATTGACACTAGGCTTTCCACAATCTGCTATCAACGCATACTAAGCTACTTTGGTCACATAGCTCGAAGACAGTCTGATAACCTTGATAAACTGGTTGTTGTGGGCAAAGTAGACGGAAAAAGACCTCGAGGCAGATCGCCTAACCGCTGGTCTGATATAGTGAAGGAGATTACGGGACTCCCTGTTACTGCTGCTCTCAGACAAGCCGAAGACAGAGTGGTGTGGAAGCAGCTAGTCAGCTCCTCGACCAAGGCCTTCCAGAGCAGGCACGACCTTCAGTAATGAAGAAAACGACAAAGAAGAAGATACAAGTAGAAGAATTAATCTGGACAGGTTTAAAATATATTTCATCCCTTTCTCATATTCTTATTTAGAAAGTGAGAGAGTGAAACTAAAATTAGCTTTAGGTATGAAACGCCAGAATAGACACCAATGTATAGCACATATCCCAATCTGAGGCGCGATATCTATTTATCTAGATTTTTCTTTTCAGAATGGAGTCTTCAACACAGACTTTCGAGCGTGCAACCGCCGGGTTTTGAATCATCAATACATCACGACTAATAACTTAGTGACCGAAACTTACGCATTCGCTGCAGCATTGGACACCAACATACCCCTACGAGGAACAATAATTGGAGGACTAGAGTCACTCGTGAACAGTGCTGTTAGCAACTTTATGTCGTACTCCAGTAAGACAAATATCATTTATAAACCAAATTTAAAATGACAAAATATATGCCAATACACAAATTGTGAGCCAAAATAGACATTATAGATAATTATGTAAAATAATATCTCATTAAAAAGTTTGACTTTTTCAGCTAGTACCATGAATGAAATGAACTGTGGAACCTCGGAGTCAAGAAGCAATGATTTCCGCACAAAAACCAATCTCTACATTGTTCTCGACTCATCATGGACATACGCAGCTGTTTATCCAGCTATCTCATACCTCCTCGATGCTATTGAGGTCAGCAAATACGGGTCCAGTGTGACTTTACTCAACGCCTTCGATGGCAGTGTTATTGTCAATACTACATTCTCCATCGCCGAATTCCATACGAACTACACGTTGTTAGCGCATCAATCAAGTAAGTTTAAATAATCTTTGGATCGTTAACTTCTTTTGAGATATCGTTTGTCCGATGTCGACAGTTTTATGACGCAGAGAATCCAGTAAGTGCAAATCTCGCTTGCCGTTCCCTATTTCGGGGGTACTATTTACTTCCCTGTTTATATAAAGATGCATGGATTTATACAAGTGTGAAATTTCAAAACCTTACTGCTTCATTTCAAGTTTGCAGATTTTTCATGAACAAGCTTTACGAGCAATAATATCTATGTCCGACTTATATAATCATGATAACAATTTATTTTCTTATCCACAGTGATGTCAGGCGTAAATCTACAAACCAGTATCGTTAACATCAGAGCTATGATGCAGAATACCCTAAGACAAGAAGCCTTGAGGAATTACGCTGGTGGAAACTCCACTGTCCTGCTTTATCTGGTCAATTCTGGTAATTTGCAAAACAATGAAGCTGTATTGGAAGAGTTCAGGCGGCTGAATGATACCGTTCCTGGTAAGTCTGATCCATGTTCCTACTAATTAATAGATACCATATATTTCAAGTAAGTAGTTGCCATTGTCAGTCTTACTTGATTGACTTACGCATACACATAAGTTGCTCAATATTGCATCTAGTAACGAGACATTTGTTGTTATTGGTATGCTAGTAATGATACCTATAGAGGAGACAAATTAAGTTTGTCTTTTTTATGCTATTTTAAAAAGAGACGAGCCGGTCGTTTGCCTGATGGTAAGCATAACACCAGTCCATAACGATTGCAGTGCCACTCAAAATTTGAAAAACAAAGGCATGCGTGGCACTGCATTGCGCTCGTTATCTTGAGGCATTAGGTATATTAAGTCTCATAAGCCCAGTGATTTCACTGGCTACTCTGTTCATCAAACCGGAACAAGCAGTAATGCTTGCACATTATTGCTTGTCGGCAGACTTCACGAGCAAAGCGGTGGTCAAGTGGAGCCAACCCAGACGGGCACTCGTAGAAGAGTTAGTCCTACTACCTAGTAAACACTTTTAATTCACCACTATCAGCAGACTCGTATCATATCATCAGTATTAGTTATGAAAACGTTAAGGAACCATTTTTATAGGCAGTGACCAGTATGATAAATGTTTTGATTTCAGATCTCAGGGTACTTTTCGCTACATCAAGTAATCAGTTCGATAACCTTTGGAATCTCGTCCGAGATATGCATACAGATATAAAGACTATAGTGCTCTCGACAACTGGAACCAATGTCGACATCGCAATGACCCCCATACTGGAGCGCATCCAAGAAGGTTAGAGTCCAATTACACCCTATCAGTTCTTCGAATACATAAAGCATATGATAATTTAGGAATGTAGATAAAGAGATCAACGCAGATCGTTAATTGGTATATATGATGAACACCTCTCAGAACCACATATTTTTATATCTTTTACCCTATATTACGTATTTAGAATCTCGGTTATCTTTTTGGTATAATATTTATCGATCACGATTTTACCAAAAATTCTATCTCATTGTTGTCGTCGACGCCTATATCTTGTAGTTTTATAGGGTAGGTACAATAATTATGCTCCCTTGTTAATTAATTAAATGTATAACACATAGTAAATAGGTATATAAACTTGTTTCACAGCCGGCAGGAGAATAGTCAATCCACAATGCGGATCGGATTTCATTTCGCCGGGATTATCCGGAACCGCTTCTTTCGATGACTTCCTCGAACCTGGTTTTATAAACTTTTATACGCTCAGCGCCAACTATTTCTACGTGCATCATGACAACAGGAGAATAAGAATTGTCCGCAGCAGTTCTGGAGTTGGCAGTCTTGTGATTTGCTATTCTAGGACGGTTCCGCAACCAAGGTATATTTTTATAATTTCTTTTTATCACGTCTATTTGCATCTAATTTCTCTACGAAATACAAACACCATATTGCCGCACTCTAATATGAATGTTTAATCATTTGACTTCATGACATCATTTTTTTATATATTTCATTTTCGTAGGTTAGCGCGCTAACCTACCTATTTATAGTGCACCTAACTATAGTGCAATGCCGGGATCAAGCACCCTTTGGCGCTCGAAAGATTTTAAACTATTGGATACTAGCAGAGTACTAGATAGGGCGTTTTAAAATTGAATTTAAAAGTGACAAAACTTTAAGCTCATTTCAGATCCAACGTAACTACCAAATCTGTCGTATCATCTGATCATCAAAATATTTAACGCATCTAAACTTCTAGGCGAAATACTACAGTTATTGGAGAAGACGAGAACGCAGTCCTCTGTGAGACCTTAGCTTCAAACGGCAACATTGAGATCCGTCTGCAGAACGCTTGCGACGATTACTGGACCATCAACACTTGCCCGCCTCTCTACATCTCCGTACAGTCCGACTCAAGCGGCACAGCTTCTACTACAGCTGTATGCACTGGTAAGATTTATTTAAGTCTCTAAAATTCAAAAATAAATGGACATGTTATACGGCTACGTATTGTTATATCTGTGGAAAGAAGAAATAATTTCTTCCGTCATCTTAGGGCATGTGAATTAGAAGACGTGGTGAACCCGACTACTTTTGTGGGTATACTGTTAATCGCTTTGATAATTTTATTTAATCTGTGACCTGCAATTACAGAAGTTTGCTTTGCATCTTCCGGTCTTGTAGGGCAAAGTAGTGAATGAAATACCTAATTGAGTGTATGAGAGCTGATGTCTCGGAGTAAAGCGAAACGTGCGATGCTGCGCTGGATCCCTTGATTCATCTCATTGTTCTTTCGGCAAATGGGCATGGGTGACGCCTAACTTCTCTCACCTTACTGTATAAAAGTTGCTAAGCATTTTAGTGTGTTTACAATATGGTGCTTTATATAGCCTTATAATGTAGACGGCCTTTAATTTTTGATGGAAACAGTTATGTTTGAATCTTAATAATACCCTTTGCTTTGTATAAGAGCCTAAACAATAGTTATATTTCTCTTTATGTTCACAGATATCTCAGCGTGCAGATTCCCCTACAACATCAGATACCAGGTGCAGATCGAAGACTTAGGATGCTTCAGTGGTGCTGGAAGTCTCGGAGCTAGCGTATTCTTCGTGCTTTTTGCCTACATTCTTACAGTAGTTAGGCCGTTCTAAGAATAAGTTGTAACGGGTACTAAAAGTACCTGCAGTTATTAGTGCCTACCGATTAATTTAGGTCTTGTGTTATAGGCTAAGCAGAATGACAATGATGTTATGGTGCTTACATTTAAGAAAATGTATTTTTTTTATTTAACGAAAAAACGTTTATTTATCTACTAAGTAGTTATTTGTGTTCTAATAGCGTGTCATAATATCAATCGCTTTATTTGACAGGTGACCTAAAAATTATTGAAGTGTTCACATCGATACTGTTAAGATGTCGTAAATAAAACTACTGGAATTCCATCAGTGTGTCATTGTTATTTTTTAATACTACAAGTCTACAACAGTTTATGTCCTAAGCTTAATACTTAACGTTTATATTTTTGCAACCTCTAGTGTTGCCATATAATAACAAACAATTATTATGACATCTTCCCCTTAAAAGTAAAGCAACTGTAAGTCACATCTCCAGTGCTACATTATAAAAATATATACGAATAATCGATTATTTTCATTGGTCGAATGGGGATCCACGCGCAAAGCTCAGAGCAGATGGCGCCAGCGGCGCGATGGCCACTGTCAAATCATTTTCGCTTTGTTTACATGTAGATTTTTTATATTTTTTTGTGTTCAAACCGGTCGAATCATCATAATGGATAATGTGTATGGTACCTGGAAGCTTAAAGAATTGAAAGATGTACTGAAAAAACTAGGAGGAAAGATAACTGGAAGGAAAGCAGATCTTATTGAGAGGTAGACGTTTTTATAATAAAATATTTTTAACAGTGTTAAGTTACACAATTTACAGCTTTTCTTTAATGTAACACGTTAACACTTACTTGATTCATGCTAGGAAAATTTACGAAAAATCACAGACCATTAATTATAATAATATGTGGTTTTATTATTTTTAGGTTAGAAGCTTATGACTGAAATATTAGTTTCGGCCATCAAAGCCCTAACAGCGTCTGAAAGCCGAGCAGTCGACGTTTCCGCTGTACAACTTTACCAAGACGTCAATAGTTCCACCATATTGCCGAAGATTATCAAGCAATAAATGCAATGTAAGTAGTTTCTATACAATTGACAGGTAGTTTCTATCTATACAATGTTAAAGGTAAATGAAATCATGTTTAATACCCCTATCCGGATCTTATTTTAACATGATGGCTCTTGTTTTAGATTGTTCTTGCAACGCGGCGAATCACGGAGAGAGGCTTGACCAAGATTGGACTCCAGAAAATGTTCACCACCTACAACTTTACTGGAACAGCTGTGCCAGCAACCCAAAGCCGCGCTCCGTTATGTAAAGGAGTTGGGATGGCTTGGGTAAATACTGGCAGGGGGAAATGCACAATAAACCTCAAGCGGGACATCAGTGCAAGCCTTATCGCCCCGACTTGAATAAGAATAAGAAAGAATAATTATACTGTATAATAAAACAATAAAAAGTAACAAAAACTTTTATTTCACTGTATTCTCTCTAAAATTACAAACCATAGCACAACCAAATAAAATCCTAGATGCTAGGGGGACATAATATGGGGTTAGTTCATTTTTTTAAATCTTGTACCTATGTCTTAACTAGACCAATAATATGTTCTATATGAACATGTTTGCTCACTAATTTCCGGTCCAGTATTATTCTAACACTTGGTATTTGTCTTTCCTTTCAAAAACATCGTAATATTTATACTAATGTCTTTTGAAACAAAAATGTTCTGTACATTAAAGCCTCTGTCTGCCATGATAGAATCACCACTGGCACAAAGATTTTCCAGTTTGGATCTTCCTATAATCTGTCTATCACTGACTGAATCTCCATAACATTCTGAGACAAGATGTAAGACTACCAGTCATAGCCCAATCATTGCCTTCACAGTATTTTTGTGTTTGTAGCTGCTAAATGTTACTTGCTGTGCTACAGGATTCACCGGCTTTGTTATGGGTATTTTTGTAGTTGATCACCAACACAAACATTAATAATTTGACTTCCCTTGTAATTTAAGTTATTACACATGTGTCTATCACCAGCATGAATTTATCATAGATTTCTAGGCCCGTATAAAAATGAATAGCTTCTTGCTTCTTTCTAAATACCGAAGGCTTCTTGATGTAGGTGTTGTTGAAACTCAAGTGCACCAAGGGAATACGCTTGGTACAGTCTCTTTTTGAGATATCTGCATATTTGAGGATCTCCTGAAAAACAATAAAAAGTTTCAAACAAACTCTTACAAGCTACTTATTAAAAATAACCACAGATATTAAGATAAGACGATCTGTGACACTTGATGACCGAAATAAACACATAATAATTCACCTGTATAAGCTGATTCTTCTACATAATCAGATTCATGGAAATGACTCCGGCATAACCTTGTATGCTGTATAGTACAAAGTTTTTCCGACGTATAGCTTCTTTTTTATTATTGGATCCTTGGGAAATAAATGTACACCGGGGTTCAAACATCCTGGTACAGCACACAGTGGCATATAATTAAATAAAATTAAGATTTACTGAGTTATAGGTTATAAAATGTATGAAACTGACAGTTTTCAATGGCCATGGCGACGATGCGCCACCTATCGTGATAAATGGGCAGTCAACATCCCCATTGCAACTGTAACACTAGAGACGTCACTACGCATGATTGACATTTGACGTTGACAATCAAAAGTTCAATACTATATTTATGACATTACGAAAAAGGATTGTTATTATTTATTGTTATTAGATCTTTAATTAAAAACTAAATTATACAAGACATGCTTACTACTACATAATTTATATATAGGTACCAATATTCCTCCCCCGCACCAGAAATGGATTTATTCCTCACGATACCTCACAGGCCTTCTTATGGGACGACCAAAGGAGGAACATCTTTCGTATGGTTGTGGCGACGACAAAGGAGGAACATTGTTCACATTCGGACAACCATCATTACTATGGACCAAAACGTGGTCTGACCATTGATATTTCGGTTTAAGGACGTGTTCTCTATTACGGCGGAATACCCCTTCGGGTGTAGTGATTGTGAAGGACCTTGGTTCCGGACCTGACTCTGATACAATGCCTGGCGTCCATACGCCGTCGTTCGGTCGTTTTTTAAAGAATACTTGATCACCGTTATTTAGCGGTTTAAGTTTCTTTGTATGTTGGTTAAAATAAAGTTGTGTTTTCTGACTTTTTGTTTTGATATATTCCTTTAAGTTAGTGCATAGTTTAGGCTTGAGTGTTTTTTGAGAGGTAGGTATTTTTGATCTTAGAGTTCTAGACATGCTAAGTTGAGCTGGTGAACACATAGTATCTTTGGGAGTGTTTCTGTATTGCAGGATAGCTAGATAGGGGTCTGAATTATCTGCAGAGCATTTTCTCAAAATGTTTTTTACCGTGGCAATTGAGCGTTCAACTAAGCCATTAGACTGGCTATGATAGGGACTAGAAGTAATATGTTCGATGTCCCACTCAAGATTAAACTTTTGAAACTCTTTTGAATTGAATGGGGGCCCATTATCTGAAATCATAATGTTGGGTATCCCATGTCTGGCAAATATTGATTTAAGGTGGGTTATAACTATATCACTTTTGGACCCAGTAGGCAGATAAGCTAACTCAATGTATTTGGAAAAGTAGTCTACAACTATCAAGTATTTTTTACCATTTAAATCAAACAAATCAATGCCAACTTTATTCCAAGGAAGGAGTTTATAATCATGTGGCATCAGTGGCTGTTTAGAATTGTTACGACGATATGTTAGACAAATTTGGCACATGCTTACATATTTCTCAATATCACTATTTAGATTAGGCCAGTACACACTACCTCTTGCTAGGCGCTGACAACTTTGAATGCCCTGGTGGCCTTCATGAATAAGTTTTAGGACATCATTTCTTAGTGAAACAGGAATGATGATGCTATTTAATTTAAAAACAACATCTTGCATAACATGAATTACATCTTTTAGAGCAAAGTATGGCTTTACGGGCTCTGGCAATGATCTCCTGTGCTCTGGCCAGCCTTTTTGGCAAAACTCTTTTATTAGACATAGTGTATTATCATTTTTTGTATGTTCCTGTATCTCCTTGAATTTCATGGGACTGACTGCAAGGGAATTGACTATAAGATTAATGTGTAGGTCAAGGTCTGTATCTAGATCTGTTAGAGTATGTTCAGGCAGCGCAGATCGGGATAATGTATCAGCTACATATAAGTATTTACCCGGTTTGTAAGTAACTGTTAGGCTATACGGCTGCAACCTAAGCATGATTCTCTGTAATCTGGGGGGAATGGCGTAGAGGGGCTTTTTGAACAACGATACTATGGGCTTGTGGTCTGTTTCCACAAGGGTCTGCCGCCCATATATATACTGGTGGAATTTTGTGCATCCGAATAGAATGGCTAAAAGCTCCTTTTCAATTTGTGAGTATGATTGTTGGGTAGGAGTGAGAGAAGCAGAGGCATATGCAATGGGTTGTTTTTCATGCAAGATAACTGCACCCATTGAGTCTTTTGAAGAGTCAACTGATAGTGCAATATCTTTATTAGGGTCATAGTAGGTAAGGACTGGGCATTGTGTGATCGCATCTTTTAGGTTCTTAAATTCCATGTCATGTTTGTCAGTCCAGTTCCAAATAGTGTTTTTAGACAAAAGCATTCTTAAGTTTGCGGTCTTTAGCGACAGGTTTTCAATGTATGAACCTAAATAGGTGATCATACCCAAAAAGCGTTGTAATTCAGTAATATTTGTGGGAGTTGACATATTGACAATTGCTTTCACTTTGGACTCGTCAACACGGACACCATTTCCACTAAAAATATGACCCAGGTACTTGACCTCCCTTTGACAGATAGCAGATTTTGAATTATTGAACCGGAGGTTAATGTCTCTGGCTCTTTGTAGGACCTTTTCGAGACGAATATCATGTTCTATTTTCGTTGGTGCATATATGAGCAGATCATCCATAAGGATCTTGACCCCTTCTATGTCGCCAAACCGTTTTGTCATTTCTCGGTGAAAAATTTCTGGGGCAGCGTTGATGCCAAAAGGTAAACGGAGGAATCTGTACCGACCCTGCGGTGCAATAAACGTACATAGCTTAGATGAGGCCTCATCCAACTTTAACATCCAAAAACCCTTATTGGCATCTAACGTTGAAAAGTATTGGGCTCCGGCTAAGGAATTTTTTATTTCATCTATTGTGGGAAATTGGTAGTGAGACCTCATGATTGCTTCGTTAAGTTTACGAGGGTCTATGCACAGTCTTAGTTTGCCATCTTTTTTGGATGTCAGGACTATAGAGCTGACCCACTCAGTGGGCTCTTCAACTTTGACAATAATTCCATTTCTTTCTAACTGTTTTAATTCTTTCTCTAGATCTTTTACAAGGCCGAAAGGGACTCTACGACAGACATCTACCGATGGGGCTGCATCTGGTTTAAGGGTTAAATGGCATTCAAAATCTGTGAGGCATCCTATACCATCAAAAACATCAGAATATTTAGATACTAAGTTTGTATCGACCGGGTTCTGGTTAAGTTTGACATTATGTACTCTTTTGACAAGGTTGAGATCATGACAACTTGACCTACCAATTATATTCTGGCATGGTAAATCTACAATATGAAAATTAACATAAAAAGTATTACTGTTGTAGTTTACCTTGAGTTTACATTGGCCAACACTTGGTAAAACTTCCCCACTAAAGGTAGAAAGCTTGTGTTGACTTTTCTGTATCTCTATCTTCTCTGTTGCTTGTAGCTTCTGAAAAGTTGAATATGACAAGATATTTGTGTCAGCTCCTGTATCCAAAAGGAAGTCAACTTTGACATTATTTACATGTAGTTGTGTTTTGAAAGGGTTATTATTGTTATTACCAGTCTGTAGAATGTACAGTGTCCCTAGAAACAAATTCTGATCCTGACCTTCCTCCTGTGAATCTTCTGACTGCTGGATATTATGGACACCTTGAGAGAATGTAGACCTGCAGACTACAGCGAAGTGGTTAGGTTTCTTGCATTTTTTGCATATGGCTCCCATAGCGGGACAACGCACCCTGTGAACTTGTCCACATCTTGAACAGGTAGTATTCGAAGAAGTTCCTTGATTTGAAGTCCTACTAGACATCTGTTGGTTTGGTGAGCCTCTTGACTTCTGTCGATATCTTTCTCTAGACTCAATAGCACCCACAAACTGTTGATCTGTATTGTTAAGTATCTGAGCATGTCTCTTTGTGTATTCTATGTTCTTAGCCAGTTCAACTGCATCCTCAAAGCTCTTAGGCTTCTGGTTTAAGATATGCTCCCGTATGTAGGCATTTTTGGAACCAAGATTCCAGGAGAATATGTCTCTTATAAGGCTATCTCTGACTTGGCCAAAGTCACATTGAAAACTTATGTTTTGTAACTCTGTAGCGTATGTGGAGATGTCTTCGTCATCCTGTTGTCGTCTGTTAAATAACTTGTGCCGTTCCATAGAAATATTGACTTTTGGCATGAAGTATGCTTCAAATTTGTTGATCAAGTCATCGTAATGTGCTGTGTCCATATCCGTGTTAAATGAATAAAATATATTAAGAGCCTCCACACCTATGCATTGGAGAAGGATGGCAACTTTCCTGGCGTTTGGTTCCTCTTCCAACCCATTGGCTCTCATATATATTTTTAGCCTTGTGACAAAATTTTTCCACATGAGTGGTAAATTATTGGCATTGAGGTCCAATGGTGCAATCGCAATGTTATTCGGCGACGGCAGTGGCATCGTTTTCTGTTTTGTATGCTTTGCGGCTGACGTATCTTCGCCATCTTTTCCCATCTTCTAAACGTCGGCGTCGGCGTCGTTTGGATGGATGCCTTTGTAAATTGTCAATTTGGAATCGAGACGTAGATTAACTTCGACTTCTGACACCATGTTAAGATGTCGTAAATAAAACTACTGGAATTCCATCAGTGTGTCATTGTTATTTTTTAATACTACAAGTCTACAACAGTTTATGTCCTAAGCTTAATACTTAACGTTTATATTTTTGCAACCTCTAGTGTTGCCATATAATAACAAACAATTATTATGACAGATACAAGCTTATCTAAGTATTCTTATCACTACCTACTTGATAACAAGTATTTATATTTTAACAGTGAATCAAATTAAAGGTAGTAAATATTTTTTACAAATAAACGAAATTAAATCGATAATTTGTTTACAATAATTTCGTCCAACGACCATATAAGTAACACGTTTTATGTAGATTTCATTTTAAAGAGCTATAGCTTAGTTAGCTAGAGCTAAATTAAGATCTAAAAGACGGAAATTACTTCAACAAGATCAACACCTACCTACTTATATTAGGTAAGTACCTAAAAGATGGGAAATAATTTTCAAAAAATTTAGTTAATCCGATAATTGCTCGTGGGTCGTGAGCGTGGCCAGTCGTGGGCCGTGGCTCGTAGTGTCTGCCGCCGATCCGAAAGTCCATGTACCGAATCTTACAATGAGCTTGAGCTTTCGGTAAACGAAAACATCGTGATGCCACCATGACAAGATTATTTATCATATCTGGCGGTACCTATACTACGTCAAACAGCAATTTACTTCTAAAAAGAAAAGGTAAAGCAGAACTTGATCTATTTCTCAGTAAACTAGTCATATAACCTACTAGCTACTATCATTGAATGATGACCATGTCGATAGTAGGTACTTAATTTAGCCAATTTGCTTTCTTCACTCCTAGTCCTTTTGACCACTATAGTTACCTCACCTAGGTTTAAGTTGTTAGTGGGAGGACTAACTCTTTTGCGAGTGTCCGTCTGGGTTGTTACCACCGCTTTGCTCGTTAAGTCTGCCGCCAAGCAGTAGTGTGCAAGCATTACTGTGTTCCGGTTTGATGAGCAGAGTATCCAGTGAAATTACTGGGCTTATGAGACTTAATATCTAATGTCTCAGGGTAACGAGCGCACTGCAGTGCCGCGCAGGCCTTTGTGTTTCAAAGTTCTGGGTGGCACTGCAATTGTTATGGGCCGGCGTTATGCTTACCATCAGGCAAACGACCAGCTCGTCTCGTTACCAAATTAAAAAAAAAAAAAAAGGAAATAAAAGTATAATACTAGTCTGTGCCTAGGTTGTATCGAAGCCTGAGCTTGATTTACCTAATCTGAAAAGTTGAAAACTTCATTGTTCAGAAACTCATTGCTGTACATTTAGTTTTCACTACTCGATACTAGATGGCACTAATTAGGGACCACTTTTTATACAGATAGTAAAAAATACCAATTGTAGAATCAATAGCTAGCTTCGTAAACATATGTAAACAAATTAACGTCATTTTTGACATTGACAAATTGACATTAACAGAACTTTCGTGTGTATTGCATTGCTTGTTTTCTTGTTTTGTTTATTGATTCGAAATTCTTTCAAAACTGTTGTGAAAAATGTCCGGTGAGGACTGTGATGGTCTAGATCGCGGCGACAACGATGGACAAAAGTCAGACAAAATGTTCACTTTGAAAAAATGGAATGCAGTTGCTATGTGGAGTTGGGATGTCGAATGCGATACTTGTGCGATTTGCCGTGTCCAGGTTATGGGTAAGTAAGAACTTTTACGACCAAGTTTCCCTTAAATTGCTTCTACATATCCTGAGAATTCATGTTTTATAATCTTCATTGTATGTATTTAGTCGCCTCGTCACTGTAGTAGCCGTCCGTCTTATTAGCAACAATGAAAAAAAGAGTTCATTTCTATTTATTAATCTTAAACAGCCAAACTCAATAAACACCTTTTATTAGAACATTCGTACAGATTGTGGATGTAGTTACTAGTCACGTCAATTGCTATCAATAGTCAACACACTAATGCAAACAGCCGGGCTAGGTTCAGTATCTGATTCTATTCTAGCTTGCAAACCCAAGAATACTATTATTCAGAGTAAAACAACTCAATGCAACTTCTGCTCTTTAACTTTATGATGTGATTCCTTCCTACATTATCAATCAAGAAATGGATTACTAGTGTATTTTTTCCATATCTGGATAGCGTGTGTATTGCCTCATATTACCCTAACACATTTTTTGTGTCTATAAAGTTTTTCAGATCTTACTTATTTATCACAATCTTTTTTGAACTTGAAACATTAATATTCAGTATTGGACTATTACTAATTGATACTATTATTAGTATCAATTAGGACTACATTATAAACTATAAGGTCAGTAAGGTAGCTATTAATTAACTTACCTTAAAAAAGTACAACATCAAAGGAAACACAAACACCACAGTCACCAAAAATTATTCAATTAAAGTCATATTTAAAAGATTGACAGACGCCAAATAACAAGTCTTTTGACATTATTACAAAATTAGTTTGAGTTACAACAACTTATTACTTAGTAGGCACATACAAGGCTTATCAATGGTTCATTGCAAAATCACAGGCAAAGTGGAACTATTATTTAAGTAAAGTAAAAATCTTAGTATTTTGTAAACTTCAGTTGTGTTTGTACTACAGGATCAGTCACTTTTGATCCTGTCACAGTATTTTGAGTTAAGTAATGAACAGACTGACAGACTGGACATCCACTAAGCCATTCAATCCTTAAATGTGAGTAATTCGTCACAAAAAGAGGAGGAAAAGACCAAGATTCTTACATATAAGATAGACAGCGCATCATCTACTATGCTACCATAGATGAGCACTATGCTGAGGACCTGTACCTAGGTCAACGGTTATAGCTGAAAGACATGTAGCCTACAAATGCTCTCAGATAGATGTAAAATAATAATAAGGTATTCTATAATAGCCATATCTCATGCTTGGGGAACACCAGGACAAGATAACCTTGATAAAGAACTCAGGAAACAAGTAGGTGATAATGTGACAGAGCTATGTAAACCAATGGCAATGGAAGTGTTGTCCATACAAACAAACAACACAGTCTGTGGGAGAAAAGAACGGACTGCAAACATGCAAAAACCACTTTTCCAGTCCTATACAGAAATATTACAAATAACCTAAACTAAAACAGCAGGATTTTTTATTTTTAGTAGGCCTCGTTACTTATTACTGTAACTTCAATTAGCAACTGAGCGCGATCGGCGCTCAGTCAGTCCTCTGCGCTGTGCCAGGGCTGCTTGCAGGAGAATGTGATTGTAGAGCACAGGGGCCCCTTAATAGATAATAAGAAAAAAATAAGTGAAGCTGAGGGTAACTAATTAAATATGAGACTGGACATTTCAACACCTTTATATGACTTTTTTTTAATCTGACAATACTTATTAAAACCAAGTGCTTAAACTTGGTTTAGCAATTTGGCAGACAGATACATTTTCGTTACAATCATGTTACAAAACTAAAAATTTTGCCAGTAAAATTATCTATAATTAAATGTAAATTAAATAAACTTAATCTGTTCTGTTATACAAATGCAAAATGAGACTTCATAAGGTAAGTACATTTCATTTCAAATTAAGACTAAATTCACCTTCAAATATATGCAGCAAAAAGTGTGGTAATTACATTTAATTGCTATTATTTCAGACACATTTTCATTTGCTTGTATTTTAACAGATATTCAACAAGTTTTAAAAACAAAAATTAAAAAAAAATATGACAATAGTGCAGATAATTTACCATCAATGAATTCCTGGCTGCCAACCCTGAATGTGACTTATTTTGTGACAAATGGATACGTATTATAAGATTATTAATGACATTCTGTGAAAAATTATGACTTGTTGACTTATGTACTCTATCTGTTATTTGACTTATAATTTTAGTTTTCGCTTGACATTTCCTTTTTTCTTGATTTTAGTTATATAATAATAATTCTGTTATTATATCTTTAATAATAAGTGTAATTGGTAACTCAACCGTTCTTATTATAATAAATAAATAAATAAAATAAATAAATGAAAATCATTTTACCCATTATTGTAAATTATTTAATATTACTTTCCATACTTTGTATGAATATCACAAACAACCTGTAAAATCTATAATCTTTGGTTAAATTTAAATTTAATTTTGGTTAATTTTTTTTACAAATCACAACCAATTACAATGCTTGTAATTTAAGTTACGTTTTTGTTTGGAAGAGTAATTACAATTTATTTACTACTAGCTGTACCCCCGCGGCTTTGCCCACGTAGCCTAAGTTACTCCTTATAACATCAGATCTCTGTCAATGAAAGTCCCGTCAAAATCGGTCCAGCCGTTTTGGAGATTAAGCGGAACAAAGAGACCTGAGACAAAAAAAATTATAATTGTATTTTGGTTGTAAGCATTTAGTAAAAAACGGTTATTTAACATTACAAACAAACACTTCAATTTTATTTATTTGTATAGATTGAGATTCTAAATAATTCAGTGGCATAGTTACAAGTTCTTCGAGTGAGAACAATGGCCAAAGAAAATGTAATATTTCTATGCAAGATCTCAGGATATTAGGACAAACACTAAATAAATACTTAGAATAATGCATTAATATTTAAATACCTAATTCACACTAATATATTATACAAAAATACAAATGCTTTATACAAAAATAAATATAATTATGTATTATGTGTTAACAACCATTTGGCATAGGTTTGATATTTGCGATAGCGCTCATTCTCCGTGATCTCACGCTTCCTCTTCCTGTCATTTTGTTTTCGATTTGTTCGAGACTCTTACCGCGCGTTTCCGGTACAAATATTATGACAAAAAACAAACCCACGAAGCATATGCTACCAAACAGCCAAAACGTACCAGCTGGGCCAATGGCGTCGAGAATATTTTGAAACGTTTTCGTAACTGTGAATGTGCACAACCAGTTGAACGCAGTGCAGATGGATGCGGCATTCCCTCTTATTTTAGCTGGTAAAATTTCACCCATCATCAACCACGGTATCGGTCCGAATGCTAAGGAGAAACCTAACAAATAAATCATAAGACTAGCCAGCGGTAACCAACCCAAGTTTGAGACATCTAATTTTAAATCAGTCTGGACGTAGAAAAATGAGCCCAACACGGCTAGAGTGATAGTCATTGTCACCGACGAAATGTATAGCAAAACTTTCCGGCCAGCCTTGTCAATGATTGCCGTAGCTACAAAGGTTGACGCAAAGTTTACAACACCTACAATAATTGTTGACAATTTTTCGTCCACTGAACTTCCCGACATATGAAATATTTTCACCGTGTAAAATATGACTGCATTGATACCTGACAATTGCTGGAATGTCATCAAACCTAGAGAGATAAAGATAGCCTTCATGTATTTCATGGTTAACAGTTCCCTGATAGTGGTATCGGATTTTGACTCGGCATCGGATAGAGCAATATCCCGTAACTCATTGTCGATTGAAGCATTCTTCCCTCGTAGCCACTGCAGAGCTTTCCGTGCTTCGTCCTCGCGGCCTCGCGATATGTACCATCTAGGTGTTTCTGGTATCATTAACATCAAAATAAAGAATGGTATTGGTAAAGCAGCTCCGAGATAAGCGAGCTCCGACCAGTTGAGATATTTGCCTGCGAGGTAGCAAATCAAAATTCCAATGTTCCCAATAGCCGTTGGAAATAGTCCTAATGTTCCTCGGACTTCCGGTTGTATTGTTTCGCCGAGATATACCGGAAATGCCAGCGATCCGATACCGACGCACAAACCGCATATGGCTCGTCCAGCGAGCACGAGATGTACGATATTCGCACTGGCTATTAGGATCCATCCGACGAAGAAGGGTGGAGCGAGCATAAGTATGGTTCTGCGTCGTCCTATGTAGTCCACCAGTGGCCCACCGATAATTCCACCAGCGAGCGCAGCCAAAGGCATAAGACTTCCGATCCAGCTTGCCTGTTGGAAGTATTACAATTTTAAATTATTATTATGAAATGCTTTTTTTATATACTTTTGGATAACGAGACGAGCTGGTCGTTTGCCTGATAGCTAGCACAACACTGGCGCATAACAATTACAGTTCCACTCAGAACTATGAAACACAAAGGCTTGCGCGGCACTGCATTGCCCTCGTTACCCTGAGACATTAGATATTTAGTCCCAAATAAAAGCCCAGCAATTTCACTGACTACTCTGCTCATGAAACCGGAAAACCAGTAATGCTTGCAAATTATTGCTTAGGCAGAGTAGTAGTTGTACAGTATACATGGTTAGTCATCCGAAACTTAGTATAAAGGATAACCGACCTGTTCCTCGGTCACCTTCAAGTCATTGCTCTCCTCCATTGATGCAAGAGCCGGTGACGTATAAGCCGATGAAAACCCAACGATCATCGAACCCATGGACACTGCTACCGCCGCCAACACCTGAAAGGGCATATTTAAATCACAAGTAACCGTTGCTATATCTGGTTTAAGATAATACAATACAATACAAAATTCTTTATTGCATACCACAAAATACATACATTGCATACTAAATAACTAGTCCTTAAATATGGTAATACAATGGGCGGTAATGTATTTGGTTATAATATGTATTTCCTCAAAAGAATGTATACTATTCACTTACTTGAGATTTTTTTAAATGTGCATTAATTTACTGTGCAACATACTTAATAACAAACACATCAAAAAGTCTATCACACAAGCACATAGCATACATATTTTAAATAATATATTTTTTTTTCTTCTAAAAAGTCGTAATGTGGGTACTTTTTCGAGGCGACTGTAACCGGTAACTATTTAAAATCAAGAACATCAGCTGCAGAAGTATAATTTGCATAAGAGATAGTGTTGTGGCTAGCAATCACCTTTTATTACATAAAATCTAATCATAGAAGCCTTTATGAAACATCACGTATTGGATCATTTTCATTCTGAAAACCAAGTTGGCCTCTAAACAAGTTGGCAATTGACTGGTCCGTATGACGTTATTGGTCCGGAGGTGTGTGCGCCCGGCGCCTACTATTAATTTAAGCAATCATGGACTCTGATTGTGACCACTTACGATTTGTAGTCGTCACTATATACCAATTGTGACAAATTTATTGTTTATTCTCGCTTTTTAATATGACTTTGTGAGTCATGATCTCATCATTGAAAATTATAGTTATAAAAGACGGATCCTAAGGGCCTGAAACCTACACAACTACGTCACTCGCTACGAAATAGCTAGTTAGTGGGAGGACTAACTCTTCTGCGAGTGATTATGATGTGACAGACGGGGATGGACAGACAGGTAGACTGGACACAGTGGACACGGAACAAAATAAAAACCCATGTATTTGATCTAGTTAGGATTAGGGTATCAAAAATACAAGGGCCATGGTCACGCAGCGTCCAAGACACGATCAAGAACTTGCGGTTTAATATTATTTGTTCCGCCGCTCCCGGGGGTTAAATCCGCAAGCTTGTAACTAAGTCCATCGATCCTATTACTCGATAATTTATCCTCCTATCGCCAATAGTAAAATAATAAGATATAAGGTCAGACAAAACATGCATTGTTGCCACAAAAAACAACTTTCAAACACCTGTTTGGTTATAGCTATAAAAATAAAATATAATAAATTCAGACAAATAAATGCATTGTTGCCACAAAAAACAACTTTCAAACACCTGTTTAGCTATAGCTATAGTTGTCTTAATTTAATATATTTTATTTTTAGACAGTTGCTAAAAATCTAAAATGATTAGAAATGTCACAACAATTGAGTTAGACAACGGTTGGACTTTACTTAAATTGGTTTGTCTTTCCTTAAAAGGTTGGTGGTTATTCATATTTAAAGACACGACTAAGGCATATTTAATCCTAAGTAAGAGTTCAACACATGTTTAATTGTTTTGTGGTAAGACTGTACATTGATGTTTAATAATTATTGTAAAGGACCACGTTTACTATAAAAACATACAAAAACTTACTAAAGGTTCCTATTAATAATTTAGTTATAAATATAACACTTCTTTCTTTGACAAGAAGAGACAAAACATAGTTTAACTGCTCAATCGTTTAACTCTTTAATTATAATAAGAATCAAATTTTTTTTAAATTTTTGTTTTTATTACATTGTTAAAAACACTTTCATTGTTAAAGGCAATATTAAATATCTTTCCAGAAGGCCGGCTAAATTAAACATGTAATCAATTTTGCAAATAGTGATCATGCCATGCGTGCCTAATTGTGTATTTAAGAATAGATTAATTGACGACAATTGGTTATCATGTCATTTTCTTTTTGTTACCACTATAACAGATAACACATCTAACCGAAAATACTTTATAAAATTACTATATAAACTTTCGTAGTCGGGAGAAAAGACAGGCTATTATAGCCTGCTCGCGACTCGTGACCATGGGGCCAATGCTTTTTGCTGATTGCATTGCACAGATACATCGAAGGAATATAAAATATTTTTTCCGTATAATCATGTGCAATAGAACCGCATTCTTTATAAATAAACAACACAAACATAAGCAAAACGAATTAATAAACTGTTGAAGGATATTGATCTCTACCTGGGAAAACGTATACTTTGGCTCCTCTCCATATTCACAGTCTCTCACTACGATACTGTAATGAGTATCAGCTCTCATTAAAACTTTCATCTCTTTTTAGGTTATTTTCCGTTTATAAGAATCGTTCACTGCACAGCGTCTAGTTCTTGCACTAAGTTGTATCGGCATGCACTGACCGGCGTGTCGGACATATGGATACTGAAGAAATGAGTGGTGCGCCACGCAACTGGCCATTTATATGGGGGCAATTGACGAAACTGATTGCCTTTCGAGGCTGGTATATTCAAAACAAACTCCTGAAACTTGCTTAGGGAACATTTTGATCTTGTTTGCATATCGACGTTTTCTGAAAATCGCAGTTTCACGTCAATGTTGGGAGGTCGCATGCTTTTGAATTTACATACAAGTAGGCTGTCATCTGTTTTCATGTTTCAGGTTAGACGTATTCTTTTTACGGTTTAATTTTTTTATAGAATACAATTTCGTGTTTTAAGTGTCTCTTCCCTCATCAATGAAAGGTCGGCCGTTTGTCCTCTTTACAATCGTATTACCCACATAGATGCGCATGTATGAATGTCATTGTACATTCATATTTACTAGGTGGTAGGACTAACTCTTCTGCGAGTGCCGTCTGGGTGGGTACCACTGCTTGGCTCGTGTATTATGCCGCCAAGCAGTAATGTGCAATCATTGCTATGTACCGATTTGATGAGCAAAGTAGTCAGTGAAATTACTGGGCTTATAAGACATAATACCTAATGTCTCAGGGTAGCCAGCACCATGCAGTGCCGCGCAGACTTTTGGGTTTCAAAGTTCAGTGTGGCACTGAAATTGTAATGGACCGGCGTTTTGCTTGCCATCACGCAAACGACCCGCTCGTCTCGTTATCCAATAGTGTTAAAAAATCTTGGTCTTGTCTTTGAATCAAAATTGAGAAAGTTGCAATTATTTGCTTTCATATTTTTAAGTTGCTTAGCCAGCACAATGAAGTGCCGCGCAGGCCTTTGTGTTTCAAACTTCTGAGTGGCACTGCAATTGTTATGGGCCAGCGTTATGCTTACCATCATGGAAACGACCAGCTCGTCTCGTTACAAAATACCATAAAAAAGATTGTAAAAATGGGTTACAAGTTTATGTGACTGAGAAAGGGTTGGTTAATGAACAGCGTCAGTGTGTACTTAAAATTTCGGCAGTAGTATATACTATTATTTATTCTGTGGCAGTAGTGTCAAGTGTGCCATTGTTATAATGTTATTGAAAGTTAACGGTGGCTGATTCCGTGTTTACAGTGTATCATTTGATAAACATATTTTATAGTCGCAATTTTACTCGTAGCACATGTGTTTGCTTACAGTTCTGCCACGCCTTCTGCATATCATATGGTTTTCTTGGCGTCATCGGCGGGCCAATAGACTTGTACGACCACGTAGATACGTACGTTGTATGCATCTCTGTTATACGAGTATACACGGCAACTATAAAAACAGTGTATTGATTAGACATAAGTATGCACTCGGGGTGTGTCTGAAAACCACTGTTGAGTGGTTCATTCACTCGGCTTTTATATTGAGGCAAATCCTTCTTGGCGATATGCAAATGTAGGTTTTGTATTCTTAGCTATATACCTACGTCTTAATATTTCTGTTGTTTCCTTATAATAAATATGTAAGACGACTGTGCTTGTCAGATATATTAAATGTGTTTTCTTAAATTTTGATGATTATTTAGTTTCACATGTTGACAGTAAGATTGAGTATCTAATCTTACCCTCTAGACTAGTCTAGACCAAAACCTTTCAAAACTAGACTGACTTCAACTTCTTGTTCCTCGTTGAAGTTTACAATACTTTGGTACATATTTTAATGTAGGTACATAGCATCTACGAACTACCTAATTAGAAGGTAGATTGTCGAATCCATGTTCTCTTTTAGATCGTATAGACTTTCAGTACCTGAAAAAGCTTTAATCATCTCGTGACGATGTAGTCTGAGGCCATGCTAATCTTAGCATGAGAGCTGACTATCAACATCTGTATTAAGCTTCTGCAAACAAAATAATTATATGTAGTTTAAAGAAACTAAAAAAACCGCTTCCACCTCCTGGCTCCATCATCAGAACCTCGACACCAAGTGCAATCTATTGGACTCGTCAAAACAAATCATATGACCCCCAACTTAAAGGGTTTACTTGTAGCCAGAGTTCCACTATCCAACTCCTGGCTCCATTATCAGATCAGCTCCGTGATACCAAATTATTGTATTGTCATCCGAACTACATATACCTACATACAAAGTTTCAAGAAGTTAGGTTAATCTTTGGTTTCTAAGACTTTTATAGTCACTGAAGAGTTCCACTACTTATCCATCTTCTGGCTCTATCATGAGATCAGCTCCATGATACCAAATTATAGTTTTGTCATCCGAACTGCATACCTATTATACATACATAGTATCATTTCTATACGATAATTAGAAGTAGATTACAATTGACTTCTAAGATTTTATCACATTGTTAGTTAGACAGTTAGTTACAAGTGAAGCTAATAATTATAAGTGTGGTAAAAATATTAGTTATTTGAGGTTTATTAGGGAATCTATAGCCGTATAAAGGTTTATTCAAAAGCGTAGAAAACAGGTTCTCAAAAATTATTCCTTAACTTGTATTTGAAACAAAATTTTATATAGATAAAAAAATAAAGAGTTAGAACTGTGCTAAGGACTCATCAGGCCAAAGTTCAAAATCGCTTTCAAAATCGAGGCCGCAGTTTCGTCAAGGCTCTTCACCAACCATCACCACATCTTTCCAAGTGACCTGTCCAATGCCATTGACTTTACACAACGTCCATGTCCTATTGCAAATTTTTAACGGTAGGTTCCAGAATATGCCTAATATAATAGGTCGGGGAAAAAGTTCCTTCGCATTTTTTAAGAAAATTCAAAACATTTTTTAATATAGTTTATTTACATTTAACTAAAGTATGTAGGTACCATTTTGTTCGCTAACTTTTTGCCATCTTGTAGGTAGGGACATGATCCCATTGCTATATAAATTTTGGGACTTCTGATCAAAATACCGCGACAAGTGGTTTTGGCAGTCCTCTCGTGATGTTAACCTGACACTGCCTAAAGAATTCTGAAGAGACCGAAACAGGTGGAAATCTGAAGGTGCAAGGTCAGGACTATACGGCGGATGCATTAACACCTCCCAGCCAAACTCTCTTAATTTTTTCTGAGTGGCTAAAGATGTGTGAGGTCTAGCGTTATCATGATGAAAAACCACACCCCTTCTGTTGATTAATTCCGGCCGCTTTCTCTCAACTTCTTGCTTTAATCTCATCAGTTGTTCGCAGTAGAGTTCAGAATCGATGGTCCTGCCTGGTGGTAACAGCTCATAATGAATAATGCCCTTCCAATCCCACCACACACACAGCATCACCTTGTTGCGAGTTAACCCGGGTTTCGCCACAGTCTGTGAAGCCTGACCGGTCTTTGATCACGACCTTTTTCGCACGTTCTTGTCGTACGTGATTCACTTTTCATCACCAGTTATCAGCTTCTTCAAAAATGGTTCGGTTTCATTATGTCGTAGTAAAGAATCACAAATGAGTACACGGTTCATTAGCAATTCATTAGGTTTCTTTCAGTGAGCTCGTGAGGTACCCAAATATCGAGCTTTTTTGTGTACCCAGTTTTTTTCAAATGCGCCAAAACTGTTTTGTGGTCAATTCCCAGTTCTTCAGCTACGTCGTAACTACTGATATGCCGATCTTGTTCCACTTTTTCAAAAATGGCATCCATTTTATCCGTAATAGGGCGACCAGAGCGACGTGCATCTTTGAAATCAAAATTTCCGGATTGAAAACGCTTAAACCAAATTTGTGCTACTCTCAGAGACACTGCACTAGGTCCATAAACATCGCTAATTTTTTTCGCGGCTTGCGTTGCATTTTTACCTTTTTTGTAGTAAAATTTTAAAATGTATCGAATTTCTTCATTAGATTCACTCATTTTGACAGTACGAAAAACAAATGAAAATCACACATTTTCCTAATTTGAATTTGGAATTATGTTCTTTAAAATTTAAACTTTCATATGATACCAAAACCAGCCAGATACAAATAGTATAGCCAAAGAGATTTTATTACAAGTTCATACATACTATAATGCGAAAAGACTTTTTCCCCAACCTAATATATATGCGCATTTTGTTTTCATATATTAGCACGGGACATACGAATATAATGCATTTAGCAAACGTTTTTAGTCTATTTTGGTGCGACTAAAAAATACTCGGTCTAAAAGGTCATTATTTATCTTCCGCATTACCTTTTTTCAATTATAAAGGCTAGCCGTTATTTGCATAGTCACTTCGGTTTTTATTTCATTAGCATTCGCGAATCTGTAATATCTGCTCAGACAATAAGGAAATATTTACTAAATATAATTTTTGTATTGCTTCTTAATATGTGTTGCTGCTTATTTACTTTAATATGTGTTCCTATTTTGTTTTTGTAAATCGAAGTATTTGTAGAAAAAAATATTTAATTTTTTAAAATTGAATTCTTTATTATACTTTTAACTAGCTTCTGCCCGCGTTTTCGCCCACGTTTTCGCCCGCGTTCCTACAGGAACCGTGTATTTTTCCAAGATAAGAAGTAGCCTATGTTACTCTCCGGTCCATAAACTATAACTATGCCTAAAATTACATCTATCAGTTGCTGCGTGAAAGAAGGACAAAACAAACATAAAAACCTACTTTCGCATTTATTATACTACGAATGACCTAATACAGAACTTCCTAATGGTTGATAACTTAATAAAGTTATTTTTAAACCCGTAAAATCTGCAGCATAAGCGTTTTAACTGAAATCGTTGACATATATATATATATATATATATATAGGTATATATCTACGAACGATTAGTAAGGTAGTGGTAGTAGGTAATGATGCAGCCGAGATAGTATTGCAACTTCATTTATGCGAACGCTCAAAACTCGAGCGACATCTTGGAAAGAGGCCGTGCGCTCTCCACGAACTACTTTTCACATCGAGGAACTAACCCCTAGAGATGCCCAGTGACGTTTGGTTTGCACGAAATGAATTCCACCATTTTTGCCTAGACATGATGCACTCTGATTGGCTAAGCCACCGCCTCGCGCCGATTCACCGTGGGCTGCTACGCTGAGCGTTGATATTCATTATAGCAAAATCAATACATTGTTGTGAGATCGGATAGTACAGTATTTCATCTCTCGGGGTTAGTATCTCGATGACTTTTTATGAAGGTATGTCAGTGTTGCGTGTATATACGAATGTTAATTGCTACTGTATGACGTCTCTATCACGACAGTAGGTCAGTAGCGATCACAGATTATTTAGCCTGGTAGCGATACACAATCGTGACCACCCCATGTGTTTAGGTACATAACCGGTGACAGCATCACGTGTATATCGCGACCTATTTGCGACTTTATCATGATTATGACTTTATCACTATTTCATGATCGCAAAAAATCACCTTGTAGTATGGTTCTGATTTAGGATTACTTGTAACTGGAGTCCAGTATAGCTTGAATGCTTCACTAAATTAATATTCCATATTCCTCACGATGTTTTCTTTCACCGTTTTGGAGCGAGTGTGATAAATCCGCACATAACTGGATATAAGTTATTGGCGGGTCTGAGTCGAGATTCGAGCTATGGTGCGTCGTATTGAAAGTTGCATAAGTTCCCGCTCGGCACACTCGCTCTACTGCCATCTACTTTGTTTAAGGCCCAGAAATCGCTATATTGCCACCCATATTGTATCGTTCCTGCTTACTGTATAGTATTGATATTTTTATAAGTTATACTCAAGGATATAAATGACTAATCGACCGGTTTAAAAACACGAATTAAGGTAAAAGTCTCGATAAAAAAAAATGTCAAACGCAACCCTGAAAATTAAGTTATTCCCTTGTATATCCTAAACACGAAAGTGTATCGGTCTTATATTTCACTTAAATATTCTCCAAATAATAAGAAAACAATCGACCGAGCTAATTTTTTGATTAATTGTTTTATTTTTACATAATATGGATTTTTAGAAATGTCGCTTACGTTTTTAATTTCGAGCAGCGGCAACATCGTGGCGCTCTCTTTTCTCTTGTTACTCGCGTGTTTTGCTTCACGCTCTATCTCATTACGCGGCGATCCGCGCTGCTAGACGGACCTGTGTCACTTTTCTCCAGGACATTTACACAAATAAAACTCTCATATTTATGGGTAAACAATCTTATAAAAAAATGTACATGAGGCGAATTTGTTTTATCAATCTTTGAGAAATGATTTGACATTAAAACTGTGATACATATCCGTTTTCTAATTTGTAAATAAAAAACAAGTTCTGTTACCAATTTCGACCGCATAGATTGCGTGTCGTCAAAGGCGTACGATTGCACTTAGCTCCATATATCGAATCTCAGCAAGGGCTCTTTTTGCACAATTTTTTTTTTGTGTTTCCTGGTCTTTGTTCAAACTTTGACGTTCCTAGATGATTTGATGAAGTCATCCAAGTTCTTCGATCAAAGGCAACTTGGTCAAAGATCTTTGACGGGTGGAATATCAGCCTTAGGTACGGGAGAATACGGGAGAAGTAAGTAGGTATTACCTACCTCCTATAATAATGGATATAGGTGTTGGTTCGAATCCCACCAATTTGTCGGTTTTAGTTATATATATATACCCATCCAGTCTCGAGGGTCCCAAAGGAGCTGGCGCGGGGGAAAAATACCTGTTTCTCCCACCTTAGCAATTTTAATAGTAATTTTATTATTTTATTATAGGTCAAGCTATTTTGAACCTTGTCACCACTGAATAAGGTCTAACTGTTTTTTTTTATCGACTTACGTGGTACCGGCCGACATTAAAGCGTCATTAAGGTTCAATATAGTTAGCAATTGTATTATTTTATTAGTTCAAGCTATTTTGAACCTTATCACAACTGAATAAGGGCTAACTGTTTTTTTTTTGCCGCCGGACCGACGTGGTTCCGGCCGACATTTGAGGGGTTATATAATTATATATTTATATAATATAATATAATATACTACATATAATACGTCAACACGTAATTAACTGTAACTGATCGAAAATATTCGAAATAAAATAATTCAAGTAGTTTGAGAATCAAGTTACCATATTTTATCAGAGTGAAAATTTGTGGTCCGATGAAAAAATGTATCAAAAAATTGCTGTAACTGTAAATCAAACTGTGAATAACTAATTGATTTATCAAGCTTGTGGGTAAGCTGAGAAATGAGTTGATATTGTAACTATGATGATACAATTCCGTTTTGTAATTTGGAAACAAAATACAAGTACTAGTAATATGTTACTAATTTCGACCTAACACATAGCTGTCGTGTTGGTTTAGTGGTCGAAGCGTTCGGTCTCGAAGGCGTACGATTGCACTTAGCACCATATATCGAATCTCATCAAAGGTCACTTTTTGCACAATTTTATTTTTTGTCTTTTCATCGTCGCACGTGTTATTATGAACCCCGATTTTGTCTCATCTCGTTATTCAGGTAGTTTATTTGAAAAAATTATCAAATCTATCCTACAACCGGGTCATGAAATTAACAAAAAAAAAATATTTAAAACGAACTGGAGTACCTACTTACTTATTTAAGTTTTTATCTATACAAATAAATAAAATTGAAGTGTCTGTTTGTAATATCAAAATATCAGCTTTTTACCAAATGCATACGAAAGTATTACGGTACCTATAACAAAACAACCATTTTAAAATTTTTGTCTGTCCATCTGTTTGTTTGTTCCGGCTAATCTCCGAAACGGCTGGGCCGATTTTGACGGGACTTTCACTGGCAGATAGCTGATGTTACAATGAGTAACTAAGGCTACTTTTATTTTAGAAAAAAAATTAGGGTTCCGCGCAAAAAAATAAAAACCATAAAATCCAATATATCCGCGCGGGTGAAACCGCGGCCAGCAGCTAGTTTTACTACATAATCTTACACTTCATAACACACCTTCTGGCCAGTTTTGTCTTTTTATTTTGTGTAGGTAACGAAATATAAATATTTTTACCTTTTTTCTTTATATTTTATTCTCGACTATAATGCCGTATTAGACGGAGATTTCTAAATTAAACGATTGTTTAGACATATTCTTATCGATATTATTAAAACCACGATCTAATTCCGCGTTATCTACAATTTATAAGCAATTTTCTTTTTTTGTCAGGGTTGTCACTTTCGCACATCCGGATGCTTATAGTGTTTTTATCCGGATCAATTAATTTTTTTTATTTACATGGGACTCCAGGCCCGTCCCAAATAGGTAAGTATACACTAATCAAAATAAAGAGACAGAAACTCGCCGACATTATTTTAAAATAAATAGTGATTAGTGATGGAGTGCCTATTTCTTTAAAAAATGTGTCTAATAGATTCGCGTGTACCCATGTTGTAGAGGCAAGTACCTACTCTTTCTTTTGTAATAATTATAGAAATTACATCGATGACAGCAGCTAAAAAAGAGGGTCAAAGAGTTATTGTTAGATACAAATTTAATCGTAGTACTTCATTCAGAATGAAGATTCTGAATGACTACATTTTCATCATCAGGGTCATCTGGAGTAATAAATAAAATATTTTGTTCAACAACAGGTTTCAATAAATATACTGCTTCAGCTGATAATGGGATCTTTTTATTTTCTTCTTTCTTTCGGCCATTTTAAAGTCGGAAATGAAAGAGCGAGAAATACCTTCGACGAAAATGTCGCGATATAGATATGAAATTTCATCCCCCATTTTTCCACCCTTAGATAAAAGAATACCACCCGTATTTTTTTTATAAAATTAGTAAATTTGTGTAATTAATACCTTTTATTGAAGACGGTTAAATTATTTGACGTTCACATCGTATAAAATATTAACAATAAAAATGCATAATTATGTCAAAAGAATATTTTCAGGTGAGACGGTGTCACCCCCTTGGACCCGGATTAGTCTGGATATAACATTAATTGCTGATAACTTCTAGATAACGCGGAATTAGATTGCGGTTTTAATATTATCGATAAAAATATGTCTAAACAATCGCTTAGTTTTGAAATCTCAGTTTAATACGGCGTCATAGTCGAAAGAAAAAAATATTAAGAAAAAGGATAAAAATATTTATATTTCGTTATCTACACAAAGTAAAAAGACAAAAACTGATCAGGTGTGTTATGAAGTGTATGATTATCTAATATAATAAAATAAAAACTCAAATAAGTCCTCCAGCAGCGCAAGTACATCTTTTCGATCGATGAAATTGACAGTTCAACTCGATAAATTGGTTTTTTATATAATTTATCGAGCCTTGAACAACCTACAAAAGTTATCGAATTGCTAGGTCAAATCCAAATCCAAAGAGAATATAAAGCTACTATAATATTTTACGATCAGATTTCGGTACTCGCAACATTCGATAAATTTATCATCAGTATTTTCGATTCGACAAATTTATCGTTAGGAGTTTAGGACATCCGTACTTGCGCCGCAGTTCTTTTTAAATATTTTTTTGTGTTAATTTCATGACCCGATTGTAGGGCAACTTTGATAATTGTTTTAAATAAACTACTTGTCGTGTCCTTGTTATTCTAGAGATTACTTTACTAAAACTATTGATACCTATTTGTAAAAAATCGAGACGAGACAAAATTGGGGTTCATAATATACTATGCAACTTCGTACCGTGCGGCGTTGCGCGCGCCACGCTATAATATAAAATCAGTGGATATAATGTACTTCTGCACGCAGATTTCGAGTGATAAACAAGACCTTTCTGAGCTTGCGAGGTGAAAAACTATTTTTATACTTATTTGTATAAATATACCTACTACACTCGCAAGCAAAAATAAAGGGTCTTAAAGTTAACTCCAAATAACATAAAAACCACACAAGCTAACTCTTTAGATTAAAATGAATGAATAATTAAAGGAAATTTAATTTCGCATAAAATAAACTACTATGACTAATTCCTGACTGATTTTGTGTCATTCCATTTTTACTGCAAAACCTAATAGTTTTAATTAAACAAAATGCAAGAGTAAAACTCCCAGGTATCAAAAGTATCTAGTTCCAGAAATATGATTTTTTGAAAATCGTCCCAATTTGATCCGGATAACCGCAAAAATAAATATATCATAAAATACTATATACTATTATATACTCTACATATACTATATACTATTCATATACTCCTACCTATAAACTACCTACCTGCCATATTCCACTTGTCAATAATTAATAAAAAAATAAAAAAAACAAAGTATCATTCCTGTAACCGAGTAAACCGGACATACAATGTTTTGGCTGATAACTTTATTAGCCCATGGAATTATGACGAGATATGTTGTGAGGGCGTAGAGGAGTTAGTGAGGTATCTTTTTGTGTAAATAACTATTCTGGAAACGGCCGATAGTTTCAGAAAAAAAAAGAAAATGTTTAAATTCGTAATGACACGGAAACAAACGATCCTAGGACTTCGGTGAAACATAGATTTTATTGCCTTCTAAACATTTCATTCGAACAGCTTTGTGATTTAGTTCGTGAATTCATAACACACCTTCTGACCAGATTTTGTCTTTTTACTTTGTGTAGATGACGAAATATGAATATTATTATCCTTTTTCTTTATATTTCTTTTTTCTCGACTATAACACCGTATTAGTCGGAGATTTCTAAACTAAACGATTGTTTAGGCATTCGTTTATCGATATTATTAAAACCATAAACTAATTCTGCGTTATCTAGAAGTTATCAGCTATTAATGTTATATCCGGGTCCAGGGTCATCACCTTCTCATCTGAAAATATTCTCTTGAGATAATTATGGTTTTTTGTTGTTCATATTTCATACGAAACAAACTACTAATATTTTAACCAACTTCAATTAAAGGAGGAGGTTCAGTTATCTGTAGTTTTTTTGGTGACTTAATTTGATTTATCTGCCAATTGTCAACTGATTTAAATGATTATTGTTTTAAGTAGGCAGGGCACCACCCTATATTAATTACACAAATTTACTAATTTCATGAAGGAATACCAACCCTAAGGGTGGAAAATTGGGGGATGAAAGTTCATACCTATATTGCGACATTTTCATCGAAGTCGTTTCCCGCTTATTTAAAAGCAATTTATTATAAATATAACATATTTGTACGTGAACATCCGCTACTGTCGGTAAATATATTTAATACTAGCTGCTGCCCGCGGTTTAACCCGCACGGAGATATTGGATTTCATGGGTTTTATTTTTTGGCGCGGAACCCTAATTCTTTTACTAAATTAAAAGTAGCCTTAGTTACTACTTATAACGTCAGTTATCTGCCAGTGAAACTCCTGTCAAAATCAGTCCATCCGTTTCGGAAATTATCCGGATCAAACAGAGAGACAGACAGAAAAACAACATTTTAAAAATTGTGTTTTTGTTATAGGTACCGTATATAATTTCATATATATTTAGTAAAAATCTGTAATTTTGTTCTTACAAACAGACACTTCAATTTTATTTATTTGTATAGAAGAGAGAGTAGGGATATGCATCTACAACATGGGTTCACGCGAATCTATTACACCTTTTTTAAAGAAAATAGAAATAGGCACTCTAAACTTGCCATCACTAATCACTATTTATTTTAAAATAATGTCGACGAGTTTCTGGGTCTTGATTTTGATTAGTGTTACATCTTTGGGACGGGCCTGGAGCCCCATCTGAATAAAGAAATTTGAATTGATCCGGATAAAAATACCATAAGCATCCGGATGTGCGTACGTGACAACCCTGACAAAAATGAAAAAATTGCTGATAACTTCTAGATAACGCGGCATTAGTTTATGGTTTTAATAATATCGATAAACTGATACCTATTACGGCATTATAGTCGAGAAAAAAAATATAAAGAAAGAGGATAAAAATATTCATATTTCGTTATCTACACAAAGTAAAATGACAAAATCTAGTCAGAAGGTGTTTTATGAAGTGTATGATTATATAATAAAATAAAAACTCAAATAAGTCCTCCAGTTCTTTTTATATATATATTTTTCGTTAATGTCATGACCCGGTTGTATGGCAACTTTGATATTTTTTTTAAAATAAAATGCATGTCGTATCCATGCGGGAGTTTTACTCTACAGCTTACATTTATTAAAAATATTGATATTTGTAAAGAAACGAAATGAGTCAAAATCGGGGTTCATAATACACTATGCGTGTATGTACTATCATTTACTGTCGCAAACTGGCTATATCATTCACAGCTAGTTCTTGTATGAAAATACAGATGGCGTGTGGCGTGTGCGTATTGAAACGTAGTCCCAGCAGTCCTAATCAGATGGCGCTAATACATACTTGGAAGTGTTTGGTTCCGCAAATTTATAATTGTGAAAATGGCGCTAGGTGTTGCAGGGGTACATTTTGTTCCGGGGAAGTGGGGGTGAAAACTGAAATCCGTGCGGCCGAATTCTGGCCCTTAATAATCTTTCCTAAAATAAACTCAATAAGTACTAATAAATAAGTAGTGAATAAGTAACCTTTTTATGGAAAAATTGTGTTTGTGACTTTATTTCTTGTTCCATTTATACGTAATAGGTAGTAAAAAAAATTGTAACTCGAGTCAAAATTAAGTTTATCTAGTTTAAGTAAGTTTTATTGAACTTAGATCCCTTGCTAATTTTATAAATCTGAAAGTTAGATGTTTGTGTTCGATGTTACCTCTTCGGTGCTAAACTACTGAACTAAGTTTAAATTTGAAGGTAATGTAACTTGAGGAAAGTTAGCTAAGTAGTTGAAATTAATTAAAACCATTCGATTAGTAGTGTAAATTGTTTTATATTTAAAAAATAACAATCAAATAAATATTAGACTCCGTAATATACGAAATCATTCATACGTAATTATATCCTAAAGTAATGATATAAGTTATTTTAGCAACTTAAAATAATCATTTGGTCTAAGTAAGTACTTATACTTTATTTTGTCATGATCAACATACAGTTTCTACTACAGATCCATGGTTTTATATAAAGATATAAATCTTCTACACTCTGCATCACAAAATACGTAAAGTACACAAATACGCGCATATATAATTTAACTGTTTGAAATTATTGGATGTAGGTACAAAAAATGCCACAAAACCCTTTTTGTGGACTTGGCCAAAATTACTGCATAATACTACAGTGTAAACTGTTTTGACATTCACAGCACGTATATCTGAATAAAGAGTACTGAGATTACGCGTCTAACCACAAACAGATCAATAATTGCAATCAAGGAACTATAGTGAAAGAATTACACCGCTGTACGGCGGAATGCTATTACTATTATATCTAAAGGAACTATCGATGACAATCTTTCTAATTATACGTATTTTTTTTTCTATATTTACATTTATATAACGAGAATTTAAGGCTACATTCCCAATTCAGTCTTCCGTACCACTGAAAATTCAGCGTTTCACAATTACCATCATTGCACCAATTCGTAAACTCTGCACATCGGAATGTACGTTTGTATGTCTTCTTAACTTTTAACTCGTTAACACGCGTTTTGGACTCGTTTGTTGGTATTAACCGCCTTGCCTCGCTGGCCGCCACCAGAGGTTAGCTTTTTTTCAATTTCTTCCAAACTTTTACCGCGAGTCTCTGGCACGAAGAAAATCACGAAGAATAATCCGACTAAGCATATCACAGCGAACAACCATACAGTGCCGTACATATTGATGGCGTCAATGATATTGTGGAATGTTTTTGTTACAATGAAAGTACATGTCCAATTGAAAGCGGTGGCCAAAGATGCAGCAGTACCTCGGATTCTTGAAGGCAGAATTTCTCCCAACATGAGCCATGGAATAGGGCCAAATCCAATAGAGAATCCCAATACGTACAATACGAGACATGCGAGAGGTAACCATCCGAAGGAACTGACGTCGACTCCGGCGTCTTTCACGTAATAATAGGCTCCTAATGTCACTAAAGTTATAATCATGGACAGCGAAGATACGTAAAGCAACAGCTTACGGCCGAGCCGATCTATCACCGCTGTGGCAATGAAAGTAGAAACAAAATTTACAACTCCAATAATAATACTTGATACGTTTTTGTCGATGCTGCTCCCAGAGTTCTTGAAGATTTCTCCAGCATAAAATATTACAGCGTTGATTCCGCTCAGTTGTTGGAAAAGCATCAAACCTAGGGATATCATGACGGCGGGTGCGTATTTCATCGAAAACAATGTTTTGAACGCACTACCTCCTTGTCTGTCAGCCTCAGCTTGGGTACGTGTCAGATCTTGCATTTCTTTGTCGATGTTTATGTTTTTGCCCCTCAGCCATTGCAAAGCTTTGCGGGCATCTTCAGCACGGCGTTTTGTGACGTACCATCTCGGGGTTTCGGGTGTAACCAGCATGAGTAAAAAGAAAGGAATCGAAAGTGATGCTCCAAAGAATGCTAATTTAGACCAGTCCAAATAGCTGCCAACGAAAAATGCCAAGAGAATTCCAATATTACCGAATGCTGTTGGTAGTAGTCCGAGGGCTCCGCGAACTTCTGGTTGAATTGTTTCTCCGAGGTAGACCGGGAATGACAGGGAACCGATTCCTACGCAAATGCCGCAGAAAACTCTTCCGGCGAATACTGCTAGCACGTTGGGTGCGTTAGCGATCAGCATCCATCCCACGAAGAACGGTACAGCAGTCATCATTATGGTCGTGCGTCTTCCTAACATTTCGATAAGCGGTCCTCCAGCGATGCCTCCGACTAATGCGGCCAAAGGCATCAGTCCGCCAACCCACGTTTTCTGTAATTTAAACAACACTAATATATAATACCGACATTATAAAATTAATATAGTTATTTAATGCAATCGTTACTGAAGACAAACAACATAATTATGAATGACTTTGTCATCATAATTTCATGACCTTGGATTAGGGCTCCTATGAAATAATCATAAATAGAAATATTCTATATTTGTCTTCGAAGTTAGCTAGAAACATGCTTTGTTTGTTCACATCATAATGCTGAGCTCAGACCTTTTTAGACATCACTGTACATTGCAGCAACCTGAGTACCTAGTTAGTATAATGTAGGCATAGTTCATTGTTTGTAAGTTAATTTGTCTTTGTTTATATTTTGTTCTCTTTTTGTTTCGTTGTGTTATTTGTGCCTGCATTATTCTTAGCTAATTTTCCTTCACTGTGTTTTTATTTTGTATTTTGTTGTTCTGTGCAGTGTTGTCTGAATAAATGTTTTCTTTCTTTCTTTCTAAAATAAAACTGTCGTAGCAGTTATTAAATTAGCAAATTCATCCACAACAAACAAACATTAGTATTTATTTTTAAAAAATTGGTTTTGGGTATCCCGGGACAAAAACAAGTTTTAGCCAACCAAATAATCAAGCAATACGAGCAGTTATAATGTGAAGTGAAGTGTGAACTCACCTCTTCTTCTGTAATATTGAGATATGTGCCGTTGACGTCTTCCATGCTTGGCAGCGCTGGCGAGGTATATCCTGATGAGAACCCGACAATCAAGGAACCCATAGACACGGCAAACGCCGCCATTATCTGGAACAATTAATAGTATGATTTAATATTCGATCACACATTTTCTATGTTTAATATACATAGAGTTTATACCTGAGGAATAATTTTAATTTTTCGTCATAGTCAAAAGTAAGAAAAAAATGTATTCGAGTTATTTTGTATGCATTTCCATGAAACGTAAGTCGTAAAACGTAGTCGCGCAAACCTTTTCCGGAAAGCTCTGAGGTTGTATGTGGCGCCTCGGTCATGTTATATACTCGTTCTGTTGTTACATACACTCTTATATTTGTGGATATAGGTAGGGCTCGAACCACATTTAAATTCTATCGACTGATGCAGACTAAGCTCGTATGCCTATTTTAGAACATACTTGTTCTATAGACTCAAAACTTGAAAGAGATAAACAAAGCCTATTCAGACTAATCATTTAGTATGTCAGTCTTCTTAGTACTCCAACCTACAATGAAAACTAATCGTTCTCAAATCAGAAAACAAACACTTTATGGGTTGTGGTTATTACCATTCAGTGCTATTGAACCTTATATCGCACACGTGGGATTTACTACCGTAAAGTAATTTCGCGAATACAAATTGATTAAATATCTATATAGAGGATTTAATTTATAATTGAAAATAAACATTATCTTGACTGTTTAGGAAATCTTACCTGTGTCCAAAGGTATATCCGCTGCGTCGTGGGAGCATATGGAGTGTCTCCATTGATCGCATAATCAACTTTAACTTTAGCACTATCTGTGCTCAACTGTTTCACGAATGGAATAGAATTGCGCAGATTCACGTCCTTCGCGCTCTTGATTTCCATTTCCATTTTGTATTTGAACTCGTTTCCTAAGCTGACTTGACGTAGTTGCTGAAAATGGCGCCGAGTTTTCTCAAAGTCTTGCTCGTCTTCGCTGCTGCTCTCCGTGGAGATGTTCTCCGGGATAGCCGCGTAGTTGGGTGCGAGGGTGCCCTGCGACCCGCAGGAGGTTGCCAGGGATGTGCAGGTCGTCGACGCGGAGAGCGTTGCTCGCGATGGTACTCGAGCGTACTTGGGCCCACGTGCCCGGTACAGCCGCTCTTCGTCGCCTTGCCCTCGGCGAGATTGCTCGCTCCCACTCTGAAATAGGAGAAATCACATTTAATAGGTTCATTTCCTTGTTCATTTCTTGGGTCTAAGGAAACAATAAACCCGCCAATTACCTAAAACCGATTGATCACTCGGGCTCACTGGACATTTGATACTGGACTGGTCGTCCGCAAACACACCCCATTTATTATATCCGCTATCTAATGTGCGTAACTCAGACGAAACGATAAGAATTGTAAACTAAGGGAGTCGGAGGTCAGATCAAGAAAACACACTTTATTGACCACACTCAGTCATACGGTCAGTGCATGTTTTAGATAACCTACTGATGATAGGCTCGACGCCTACCCTGACCCGCTTCATACATCTGTTCAGTCCTGTATCTACCACTTCACACAGAACTCTGTTGTCTTCCCTATATAATCGCGAACAATAACTTTAGTTCACTGCTCTACTTGCACTACACATTATTCGATATTCTACACGTTATCGGCCGATTGTCTGTTAGTTATAATGATGTTTATAAAACACAATGTATAAACAGTTTCTTTGGTAGTCATACCTGAGTCTCTGATACCACGGGGGTGTTGATATACTTCGGCAAACATCCCTAATGTTTGTTTGGACTAATTTATTGTTTCATCGACAAGTAGACCATTTAGGCTAGTTACCTCAGGCTCATTGTCAAATGTTTTGTAGTTTCTGTTATTAAATCCGGCTTTTGTAAGTTGCATTTGTAAGACAGAATAATTTAAAATTGTTTTGGTCTTACAGGGGTTTATATTATTATTTCGTGACAACCAGTGACAACTGTCTACTTGTCTTCGATCCTGTTATTGACGGATTTGATTTAGGATTTTGATTGCGGAAATATTTAAAAAAGGTTTGAAAAGCGAGTAGGATTAGAAACTCTTTCTATTCAACAAGCCTTTCCGTACATAATATTTGTTTAACCAACGGGTCGTGGTTGTGTGCGTTGTTACAATAATTTTCACATAGCATAATAATTATTTATCTCACTGAGTAAGATTTTTTAATCACATTTAAATTATGTCGAAAAGGGTCAAGGTGTTATCACGTTCATATTGGCTTAACACGTCATTGTAATACTACTGTTTACTCGACTCGTATTATTAATCTTATTTCCTAGAAATCTCAAACCTTATTTACATGAACATATTTTTGGTAAGATTTCATTTTTATTCGTATTACATTTTTCCTGGCATGAAACTACATAGTATATATTTTGAATCATATCCTTTAAAAAGTCCACATTTGGTATGTAGGTACGTTAACGGATATCTTCGTTATTTAATTTTTTAAATCTATTTCCTATTTAACATATTGTTTTCCAAAATGTATCCTAACATTTATCGCTTTTTGATCTTTGTGGTCAATTATAAATATTACGAGATAATTATTAATCAGCATCTGTTGTATTTATTATTTAATTTCTGATGAAAAATAACCGCACAAAATATTACGTGTAATCATTTTCCAATCTTTGACAAGTGTATAGAGTTGACCCTGAAGGTATCGTGGGAAGGGTAAAGGCCACGACAAAGACGTATGCGATATGCGAGTAACCGTCGTCCGTCGATCACCTGAATTGTTATCGCTCCGTTTTATTTCCCTACCACAACCCCACCCTGCCATGTGTAATTGTGTATTTTGAAAGCATACTTAATGCTTTCAGTATGCTTAGAGTATTTTTTCATGTTTCGGGTTGTTTTCATCATCATTATTTTCAACATTCAACTACTTATGTCGTATAATCTTTAGTGGCATTACGAGAGACAGTCTGTCTGGTTATTATTAATAGTCTTCTAATTACAATAAATGTTTTAGCCTTTGATTATAGTCCTTTCCTATTTCTACGGTTTTAGCTCATTACAAGTTGGCAGTGTACCCGGCATGCTGGCGGCATTGCCCCGTTAAAAATCAAACGAAAAGTTTAAAGGTTGTTCCTTTAAAATTAGTTTTGGATAATAATTATTATTATTGAACAACAAACTTGATTTGACTCTCGTTTCGTCCATTTCGTGCTGCCATCTATGATAATTGAATGTACTAAGCTGTAATTTATGTTATACAGCCATCTACCGGAAACCATGTGCAACGCTTTGTGCCCCTACAAAACACGAGCTTTAACTCCCTAGCAGTTGCAAAAAATAAACACCTAACACTTTTTCGCTTGTGTCGCTATTACTTCATGACTGCATAAAAAAGGAGTGTAATGTTTTTATTAGGGTTCTTGTATGTATGTGAGTTTCTTTATTCTTCCACCATTGACTTAAATGCCAGAACAGATTTGGACGTATGCCGTATGGTATGGGGTATCGTTTGAATTCTGACATCATCCCGAGTGACTAGGGTAGTCGTGTTTTTTATTTATAGATCTCATATTCAGTGTAACAAATTTTTACAGTAGACATAATTAACAATATACCCGACTCCCTTATTTTTATTTCATTACCAAATTTCAGCAGATCTCAGATTTCATTACTTACAATTTTTTAAAAAGAATTCTAACTTAGAAAACATTAGGTACCTACAAGTCAAACATCTCAGTAGAAAATAAATGTAAATTGTGAACTGTAAAGTGATGCAATAAAACATTACATAAATCATGCTAATACAAGAATCAAATGCAAATCCAATCGATTAAAAAATATTATTTATTGCATAATGCACCATAAGTGAGGAGTGGCATTAATTCGAGGTAGATTTTATTTGGTAGGTTGTATTGGCCCCTACGTCGCCGATGGCGACCTTGCAAGGCCGTCTGGATCCCAAGCCGGCATCGCCACCAGTCTCTACCACTATACTCGACAGAGTTGATGTTTTATTCGAATAGAAGCAAATAGAAGCGGCTCTATATTGAACTTAATTGATATTCATTAGCTTCGACTAATCGTGAGGCGACTGGACTAGAGGGTGGTGAGGTTGCCAGGCAACAAGCATCGACCCCACATTGGCGCCGGCGGATGCTTCTCACGCTTCGTTCTACAACTTTCCTCGCGTAGAAATTTCGCCGCGAAGTTATCAAACCTCCACTTTTTAGAAGGAAATGACAGCGCACTTGAATGTAGGTCAATGCGTATTAGTTAGGTAGGTACATTAACATGCTCATGGCAATATACGAAAAGCCGTTTTAATGAAAGAGAGTGTTAGTAAAATTTAGCTAGTGCTCTATGTTTTGTTTTATGTACTTACCATATCTGTGGAGAGCTGCTTTAGGTACCCAACGACCTTCCCCAGGGCGTTGGGGTTATTCTTGTTGAAACTCATCTTGATGTTTTCACTTGGACGTGTCACTTAATAGTTTGTCAGGGAACGTCGAAATGATAAAGTCTGTGTAGAACAACACTTGTAATGACGGTATGTTTCCCGAACTTGTAATTGTCTTTATAATCCAGGTTCGCGAGTGTTACCGATGGGCTGCACACATCGCTCCGCCAGCGAGGGTGTCGACTACGCTTGCTATTGCAGATTTAACCTACGACGATACTACGACGCTAAGCCACCGCCGCGATTTGACACAGTTTTACCGCTGACGCTCGTGTTTAGATGAAAAAATCACGAACGGAATATTCTCATTCGAATATTTTTAAATTTCCCGCTGCTTTCCTGCAAGGGTGCACAACATTCAATTTTCTAATCTGCTCAACAGCGAAAATGTCAGCAGCGCGTACCGAAATGTTCAGAGCTCAAGTTATCTATTGAAACTTGCAGATGGCAGCGCCGAGTTTTATATAGTAAAGCTGCCTGTCGCGTAGCCTGCCCTGCCTCCCTCGCACCTCACACGCCGGCACCACCTATCGGTGTACCTCTTTTCATGTGTGCGTGCTGAATTTTCAAGTGTGAGTTCAGTGCACGCACACTAGAGCACCGTGGATGTTTGCACCTGAATTAGTTAGAATGTATGTAGTTTAGAATTTGCGTTTCCAGTAACTGTATATGAAATCGATTTTCAAAAGTATTATATGAGTGCCTACCTTTTATTATTCATTGATATAAATGTAGGAAAGTTTATTTGCAGTTACTTAATGTAAACATTTGCTTTGCGTTTTTCACCATTGCTAAGAATGCATAATTTAATTATGATGAAAATTTATTTGATTCAGCGTTCTGGGATTCTATAACAAAAATAGATATAACTACTTATACATGACATACATTATGTGGATTACGCATAATATCTATTATTAGAATTCGAAAAATAAAGGTTCTACCTATAATTAAGTCGCGTGATAATATTTTATTTATCGTGAAAAACAATTGTTTTTCATGTTTTTAATTATATTAGAGGACCCAGGGCCAAGACAAACCTTTACGAGGTTTACCGGTACTGGTGGTAAATCATTAATTGTAATTAAATATAAGAAAGAAATAAATAAATAAATAAAATAAATAAAATTGCTGGTTAAATAAACTCGTGACTGCTTGTGACGACAGCTGCGACACGCACTTGCTCATATAATTAACGAGAATAAATTATAAGATATGAAAAATTGATGAGTATCTATCTCAAATATTTGAAAATGTTTACGATAACGATGTTGTCGGTTGCTATGCTAGCTGTTGAAAAAAAACTCACGATTTTACTTCCGAAACTTAGATCAAATTAAAAATTAAGTCAATGTCAAACAACAAAATATATCTTGTGCAAACCTACGAATACCCAATTCAAATTTTAACATGAAATTCTAAAATAGGACGCAATCATTCAAACACGTTACAAAAACATTATAATAATATCTGACACACCTCCAAGCCAACGTCCGAAAAATATTCTGTAACAAAAAGTTTTTCTGATGCAATCGCACGATATCTTGAAAAAATTGCTAACATGCAATAACTTAGCACAAGATACATATAGATATACTGCTACTAGTATCACCAGGCGAAAACCCTAAGTAACTTTTGGAGTGGCAAACTGGAAGGAAGAGAGTCTATCTCCACATCGAATGACCGGCTTTAAGGTTTATCATATCACTGATATGCGGATCGAGCTCACCGGTCCTGTTTCACGACCTCGGCTGACATTGCTACGTCACGGTTAGGCCCTTACGCTGGCCGATTCGAGGGTGTGTCATCCTTGAAGTGGTATTCATACGTATGCCTACACACTTCGTGCTATCGAGTGACACACCCCCCAAGCTTATTCCACTACGCTTGACAGCCCACGTTTTACTATTAGTTATCTTTTCCTTGTAGCTAAAATTATATTTATTATGACCTTCACTCTGTGATAGTAAATTTTGACGTTTTGTGTTATTTAGTTTCGGAGACAAATTTTATTGAAGGATTTTTGCATTTTCGTTTGCGTATAGCAAATGATGTGGACTCAATAATACGTGACTTGGAACATGGTTGTAATGTGCATGCTTACGGGATAGTATTACGTAACTGGAAATTATACTATAAACAGGGTAAACTGTTATCATAATGGAATAGCCCATGAAGTCAAATGCCTAAACCATAATTAGTAATAGGTCGGGGAAAAAGTTTCTTCGCATTTTTTAAGAAAATTCAAAACATTTTTTAATATAGTTTATTTACATTTAACTAAAGTATGTTGGTACCATTTTGTTCGATAACTTTTTGCCATCTTGTAGGTAGGGACATGATCCCATTGCTATAGAAATTTTGGGACTTCTGATCAAAATACCGCGACAAGTGGTTTTGGCAGTCCTCTCGTGATGTTAACCTGACACTGCCTAAAGAATTCTGAAGAGACCGAAACAGGTGGAAATCTGAAGGTGCAAGGTCAGGACTATACGGCGGATGCATTAACACCTCCCAGACAAACTCTCTTAATTTTTTCTGAGTGGCTAAACATGTGTGAGGTCTAGCGTTATCATGAAAAACCATGAAAATGAAAACCACACCCCTTCTGTTGATTAATTCCGGCCGCTTTCTCTCAACTTCTTGCTTTAATCTCATCAGTTGTTCGCAGTAGAGTTCAGAATCGATGGTCCTGCCTGGTGGTAACAGCTCATAATGAATAATGCCCTTCCAATCCCACCACACACACAGCATCACCTTGTTGCGAGTTAACCCGGGTTTCGCCACAGTCTGTGAAGCCTGACCGGTCTTTGACCACGACCTTTTTCGCACGTTCTTGTAGTACGTGATTCACTTTTCATCACCAGTTATCAGCTTCTTCAAAAATGGTTCGGTTTCATTACGTTGTAGTAAAGAATCACAAATGAGTACACGGTTCATTAGGTTTCTTTCAGTGAGCTCGTGAGGTACCCAAATATCGAGCTTTTTTGTGTACCCAGTTTTTTTCAAATGCGCCAAAACTGTTTTGTGGTCAATTCCCAGTTCTTCAGCTACGTCGTAACTACTGATATGTCGATCTTGTTCCACTTTTTCAAAAATGGCATCCATTTTATCCGTAATAGGGCGACCAGAGCGACGTGCATCTTTGAAATCAATATTTCCGGATTGAAAACGCTTAAACCAAATTTGTGCTACTCTCACAGACACTGCACTAGGTCCATAAACATTGCAAATTTTTTTCGCGGCTTGCGTTGCATTTTTACCTTTTTTGTAGTAAAATTTTAAAATGTATCGAATTTCTTCATTAGACTCACTCATTTTGACAGTACGAAAAACAAATGAAAATCACACATTTTCCTAATTTGAATTTGGAATTATGTTCTTTAAAATTTAAACTTTCATATGATACCAAAACCAGCCAGATACAAATAGTATAGCCAAAGATATTTTATTACAAGTTCATACATACTATAATGCGAAAAGACTTTTTCCCCAACCTAATATTTAAAAAACAAGTGCGAGTCAGACTCGCGCACCGAGAGTTCTGTACATACTTGTATATTGTACAGCTACATTCACCAATTTTTTGTTTGTGATGTAACTATTAGTAATGCAGTTTTCGGAATTTTCCATTTGTGCTATAGGACATTGCTTCGTACCAAATTTCATGATTCTAGGTCAACTGTTTTACCCTCTATAGGTTTTGATTCCCTAACGAGTGTCAAAATATGCGGAATTATAAACATCCGTATCTTTTGATTGCGTTGACTTCGAAGTTCGATTTTTTCACAGCTCTAAACGATTGCAGATCTGAATATTTGATATTAATTTCAACTTGATACAACCACGCGTTCACGAGAAAAGGGTGTTGACAGACAGGCAGACAGACAGACGGACAACGAAGTGATCCTGAAAACTGTAAAGGTTCCCTGTTTTCCTTTTGAGGTACGGAACCCTAAAAAGAGTAATAATTAGTCGTTTGGTTTTGGCACAGGAGTAGAGCGACGGCGGCGGCGCGGTGGTTCGTCGCGGCTAGTTGTGGTTTGTGGCTACTAACTGCTGATTGTTTTGGATTGTATTATGTTGTTACATTGGTTTGCAATACGCCCGCGAACGCTGAACAATAATTGTAGGCGGGTCACGCACGTCACCAAATGACTGACAAACAACTTTGACGACGCATTCTGACTTGCTTTAATAGAGCTTTACTGCTTGTTACCGGGAGCAATTGGGCAGCGACGTCAACTACTATTTGAGCATCATTGAGCTAATTTCAAGGTTGCTTTTTTACATACTAAGATATTGAATATGTAGGCGTGTCTAGAAAAATATTATGTTTATTAAATCGTTTTTGATACAGCGGTGCAAGCCTCGGTACCAGTCATATTCGTCTATACTTTAACTGTGATCGTCGTTATATTTACTCTAATTTACATTAAATTGTACTTTAATGTGAATAATAAAATTAGGATTACGTTGCAGAAAATGTTTAAGAAAGTTGTTATCAGAGACGTGAGTCACTCTATGCTATCAGTTTTTATCTCAAGTAATCTATGCGCAGTGCCGCCAGACAGACGGTTAGTGTTGCTCAAAGGAAACTTTCCAGTAGGTTAATAATACCATAACCTACGCTATGCAGCGCATTGTATGAATGGGCGCGTGTTCGGCGTCACGTGCGTTCTCCACTGACGCTTACGTTCCCGATCCCAAAAGCTCCCCAGCCCCGCCTCCGATGCACACATTCACAAATCCGAGAAGCTTTCGTCACACCACAACAAGCGTCATAGATGAATCTACACGACGAAAATAAAAAGTGGGACGTGATTGCCCAACGTTTGCATCATAAACGTTAACCCATTGATTTTGGAAATTTCTTTAAAACTTTCATTGAAAAGTTATGCATAACATGCACAAAGAGTACAGCAATTATGGTCTTGTGTCTCGTAATAAAATAATAATGGGTTTCTTAAAGTTTCAAACCTTTGTAATTAAGTTGTATGTATTATTGGTAAAGAGTTAACGAACTGTCCTACTTTACTTCCTTATCATCAATATCTACCAATATATTCTAAGGGCAATTAGCCCTTAGAAGGCGTTTCGAAAAATCGTACTATAAAACATATGATAAACATAATAAATAAATATGTGGAGGTTTAACTCCCGTTAGTTATCACAGAACTGCCGACGTTTCGACCGACGACGTGGCTACAGACACACACACACATGAAAGCACGCAGTTGTACAAACACATGCGCGAGCACACATAGGTAGGTCACAAAGTCAAAAATGTCAGTGGAATAGTACTGGCAAGTAAAGACAGTCCCTGTTCCACCGAGGTTCTCGAATATTCCTATGGTATGTGCGCGCGCATTGCGTTACCGGCCGTGCCGCAACGCCGCGCCGCGCCGGGCCGCCGGCTGCGCCGCCGCGGCGCTCGCGGCTGTTGTATGTAGTGCAATTTTTTTAAATATATTAAATGCGTTTCGCCTACCATTATAATATCAGATTTCCATTCAAATTATGCTTAATTACTCATCACGGTTTTCCATAAATGAAGCCACACGAGAAACATAATTCGCTTTTATACCTTTCTTCATTCCCTTTCACAGTGAAGATAACAATACTTTTAATCATATGCAGACGCAAATGTGTCACGCGTCTTAGCCAAGTGCGAGTGTCTTATCTTATCAGCGGTAAATTGAGATAAATACCCGATTAAAAATTTCCGCGGCGATTGAAAGTTACGACATTTATGCCTTTGAACTACCTATGGAAAGCTTGGGACGTTATCGGTAGTAAGTAGTTAAGTACATATATAATAGCTTGAGTTGTGTACCCTGGTCATGGCTATTTCGTATTGAACATTAACGTCGGTAGTAAACTGAACTTTATTTCCAATGAATAAAATAAATACGCACTCAAAGTTAAGGTAAGCTTCAATGCTACACAAAAGCATCTTTATGTAATCTTGACCTACATGCAGTGTGCGGAAGGAAATGTCTGGCCGAACCTCCATATTTAATTCAAGTAACGGAAAATGCCTAAAAGGCAATTTATTACGTGGCATGCTTGATATAATTATTATTACAAAATCGATTGACCGCGTCCTTGGCGAATAGCTTGTGATTGGCTGGAAGGTATAGTCACTGGCAGACTACGGTATCGATTTCCCGAACCTGCAGGCTGCACCACCTGCACGTTTGTTGTTTTGATTTTAGTTGTGACATTTATATCACTTGTGTCTTCTAAGATTTTTTTAAAATGTTATTTGTTAAATAGTATATATACCTACCCTTAGGTTTCGATGACGCGATAATTTTTATGAAATAATTACACGATAGTATTGTGTATGGTGAGATCGTTAACGCGAAGTACCTACTAGTGGTTTTGGTAGGTATAAAATCAAATTTAGCCTCATACTTTAAGCTGTTTTGGAGATAAAAGGTCTTGACAGACACAAAGATAAAGACAGGCGGACAAGGGAAAATAATAAATGGATCTTTATCAAAGAAGTTTTTCATTTTAAGATACGGAACCCAAAAATACCTCAATGTGAAATTTCCTTTTTTTGTCTTGAGTCTTGACAGTTGACACACCGGTTCGCAACGACGTGCGTAGATATGAACATCCGCAAATGCTTTTTGAATTGCATAAAACTCATGATAAAATGGGTCTGATGAGATTAAAGGATTTACTTGTACATCCCCAATGCGCTGCAGAACCGCGGCAACCCCAACAGCATCCTAAACGCGTTGTTATATTGGACGCATAGCTTTTTGAGTACAGTAATTGTTCCATAGGCTGCAAGTGTAAAATATCTGGTAATATGCTCTAAATAATGTGACTTTCACATCGGCTGTACACTTTGCAAACCTACGAATCAACTCCTCACTGCAAGCGCACTACGATCCCCCTCCAGGTCCATGTCATCCTTACGTGTATGCGTAACCTAATGTCCCAGGTATTTAAGATGCGAGGCCTGTTTCAGAGAAGAACCAGCTAGCGTCAGTACCGGCAAAAAGGTATAACATTTTGTGCCAGCTCCGAACACCATGAACTCGCCCTTACTGGCATTATACCTGAGGCCATGGGCTTCCGCATATCGCTCACAAATGCCCAATAGTTCTCTCATGGCGCTTATTAATGGCGTAAGCAAAACCATGCCATGCCAAGCATAGCTGATGTTGTTGATGAAAGTACCATCAACCGAGCATCGTACCATGGCGTTACTGAGCTGCTCAATCAATCGGTTCACGTATAGGCTAAAGAGCTTAGAGTTCAATGTAGGAGACTAAGTCGAACACCTTGGAAAGATCCTTCAGGAAACATGCGTACACTGGTGTCTTCCTATATCAGTATAATATCGCACCGTACTGCAGTCTTAGAAAGTCTCGGCCTAAAGCCAAACTGAGCATCTTGTAATTTGAGATGTTTCTCCAGTTCCGTCAAGCACACGGTCTGCTATAATAGTTGTTGTTAGCTATATAGGCCTGTAGTTGTTTACATCAAAAGCGTATCTTGTCTCTCTGTCTGTCTCTGACGTACTTTGTAAAATTCTAACCCATCCTACGGCTTAATCACTCTGGATCTGAATGCGTAAAAATTTAAAATAATTTCATATTGATGGAATGCCTTCAACTTCATTCCCTTATAAATATTTAAATCTTGCATGGCTAGACCGTAGACACTCTTAGGCTAAGATTCAGAGTCGAGTCTAAGCGTAGACTTTTGCTTTCATATGTCAAAACTGTATATAATTGTGACATATGTAAGCATGAGTCCACGCTTAGATTCGTCTCTGAATCTCAGGCTGAGACACCTAATTTATGCGGAATTCTGTGCAAGAAGCATGACGTAATTATACACTAGTTTACATGGACGATGACTCTGATGGTAGGTAACAGGTTTTCGATAGTGGCAAAGGCCGTCCTTGAGTGGCGTCAACATTGTGGCTTGCAGCGAAGCCCGACGAAGGTGAGCCACACAACCGGAGCTCCCCGGCAAGGTGACTTTTAAATTATCTGCATATCTTCAATCAAAAGTACGTAAACAGAACTTCGTTTAAAAAATGTTGAAGTAGCTATAAAAAGTCAATGAAAGGTGCTTGTTTTGCAGACTGACACAATGAGATGTGTCCTTTTCTGTCTCTTCAGTTTATCTAAAGAGAATCCGTGTCTAAAAAGAATAACATAAATTAAAGTTCAATGAACTGTAAAACAGCAAATCAATATTGTGAATGCGGGGGAGATGATGTTGCGAGGTGCTACAGATCGAACTTTTTATTCTTATTTGTCCCCCTAAAAACAACAGGGGGACAGACTTCAAATAATTTGTTCGATTTATGTAACTGGGGGACAAATCGAACTTTTTTCCTGTTTGTCCCCCTGGTGAGACAGAAAAAGGTTACAAACCGGAATAGTCCTGTTTTCGACCCTGTACTCGCATGCACCAGAGACAGGCCAGGAACTGGACACAGAATCAATAAACATAGTGTCGGAACACACTTTGGCGTATGCCCTTGACAGAGAATCTCCCATGCAATTTAATTGTTAAATCAATATTCTTCTGTGGCAGGTGTCAGTGCGCAATATTTTATGCATTGTTAGACTGAAGCTACTTTATCTTATTGCGAGCATTGATTACATAATAGACATGGATGGATCTGATTAGATATGCTACGGCGCAGTGGTCCCTAAAGAATGCTCTACACATCTATTTATAGAGCGGACTCGAACTCAAGGAATGTCTAGAAAAAAGAATACCGTAGCGTCTGCACATCCATTCCTGGCTTCCAGATCTGGTCTTGAATACCTTACCCGGCGCATGTCTAACTTGCTCTTGGCGCCATTAAAACGCATCTTAAACTAAGACCTATAGGTCTGGTATGGTAATTATTATGACTGCTTAACGCCACGTCTAATAATTAATGATAATATAACAGTTTTGAGTAGAACGTGACTTCTTAATCACACAGTGCGTCATATATAAGCACATAGCGTTAGGCTAAGAACCTATTTTCGCCTGAATTGTATTCTCTTTTTTTTAGATTACAGTGTTTGGTCTTTAGTATTCTGGATACCATGTTCAATTTTGTGTATGTCGGTCACTTTCTCACAAGCCATTTATCCTGAAACTGTTTTAAGTAGAACCCATAGTAGGAAGTACTAAAGTAATTTGGTTTTTAGGGCTACCGGCTATTTCTCACGTTTATCTGAATAATAGTTTCTCTAGATAATCTAGTTGGTAATATCGTTTATCAAATAAATGTCAAATGGAAGCTTAATATACCTATTTAATTTAAAATTAAAAAGAATAAAATCTATCTTTGACTTTGATTATATTTAAGAGCTTGATAGTTGCAACTAATTGACGGAAGCATCAGTCCGGAACACTAAAAATAAACTTTAAACTATGCCTACACTAATGCCTAATTTAGTTAAAATGTTTAGTTCCGGATCCCATGGTTTAGTGTCTACCTATTCTATGCGGCGCGGATGAACCGCTATTGTCGTCGGGCTGAAGATAGAGAAAGTTGACTTTACAAATATCCCAGTGCATGCAGTGGGCATAGGGGCCTTACTCCGAAAATCGAATATCGAAGCTTCGGCTGTCGGATCGCAAGTTTCCTGACGGACCATTAAAGTGTTTCGGTGTTCCGTGTTTGATTCGAATGTTCGTATAACTTGATTTTCTTTTTCTACACATTCGTGGTAGGAAAACTGCGATTCGTCAGCCGAAGCTTCGACATTTGATTTTCGGAATAAGGCTCCAGTCGAGTGTCGGTGTCGACCGAGCAACATCGATCACGCACGCGACGTGGTCCGATGCCGACACTGCACTGCCTGGCGCCATCAACCAGAATACTTGTAACTTGATTTACATTCGCAGAATCCGTTAATAAACTTTCCGACATGTGAAATATATGTCTTCAGCTTTATATCAATGCCTTGTATCATAACAAATATATAAAACATACATATTATGATTAATTAAAATTAGTCCGGCTCTAGAAGAACAAGCCTGTTGAGCAGCATTCTTGATAAAAGTAGGTTTGCATCCTACGTGCAGTAAACCATTCAATTCACCAATGTCGTGTTGATACATAGTCATGAGCTCGGGTTTCGCTGTGTGCGAGAGTCATTATATATTGGTCGGTTCCGAATGCATCAAGGTTTCGATGGAAAAGTACTGGAAAAAGCCAACCATTGGTCCATCGACCTGGGCAGAGATATGAAACATTTTTTTTAAAAACATGCTGTTTATATTTCATAGCAAATGGACCGTGATGTAGAATTAATATAGGCATTTTTTATGGTCTAAGTAGGTATATGAAACTTCTCAAAATTAATTATTTTTAATCTATGTATCAGGAAATCGCTTTTCATTATTTTATTCGAATTTAAACCGTTTTTCAGAACGGTTCGTTGTTACCATCTGAGCCTGAACAAGAACCGTGAGAACCAGTTACTCACACATCGTCAATATATTGTAGTAATTACACGGAGACGCACACAGGCGTATTGGTTCACATACATTATTTTATGTATGTGTGTATGAAAGTGTAAATTGAGGCGCCTTTAACATGTTAAATTGTCTCCTACAAGCTTTAATCGGTGCACGTATTAGTGAATGCGTGAGTATGCCAAAGCACTTATCTACAAAGTTTGTGAAAAGTGGATAACTGCAGTACTAAACTGAAATGTAATTTTTTTATCTTAGACAAGGTAGATACAGTTCTAAGAATGAATTTTTTTCCTTAGGAAACATAATACGAATTCGTGAAACATTTAGTTCAGACACAATGAGAGTGATAATTGAAAATGAAATTCGAACGTCTTATATGCGCACATATACATATTTATTGTATAAATTTCCAGCTAGATCGCTAACCAAGCATTTTATATTCATGGTGGTGGCTGACTCACATGGACGTGATTTTCATGCATCAAGCGAATGGAGGAAATGTTCCATCTATTTTTATATGCGCTCATCAGTTAATCACTCCCAAATTATTCAAAAAATCAACTTCAATCACTCTTGGTACATTATACTAGAGTGAAATAAAACGTCCAATAGATTTTTTCTCAGTCATAATGCTGGTTGTGCCTCGGGTCTTCACCCCCAGTTTACCCGGTTTTCTCACGAAAACTGTTTAAAATTTTAGGCTGAGTAGTTTCGGAGATAAGGGGTTGGAACAGGTCTATTTTCATCTATTTTCTTAAATATCTTTATTTTAAATTTATTAACAATTTATTGAGACTCTCATAACAAGCCCTTTCATTTAATCTATCACAAGACTCCCAAGGTACAATTTGCAAAACTAATTATTAAAAAACTAATTCTAATTAGCGTTCCAAAAGTGTGCCCATATTCAAAATATATTTATTTATATTACACGTCCGTGTTTGGGTCACAGAAATTCATAATTATGCAAAAAATCGCATTTATCATCAATTAGTAGTACTAATATCATAAATGCGATTGTTGCGAAGTAAGTATTCTCTACGCCGACCCCAAATGAAATGGGATAAGGGCTAGGCTAGGACGTAACCTACAATACAACTTACGTTTAGGTACATATTGCATAAGACACGTAATTTTATTCAGTTATTCCACCATGTGGCCGGCCGCCCACTCTTCCTATGTTGATATTTATAAATGTCACCTAATCTATATTTGACAGTATACGGCGTGCATCTGGGCAAGGGATCAATCACCTCATAGGCAAATCTGGCACATGCCGCCGCCAGCGTTTGTTCTTGAGATCTTTCTTACCACAACGTGATATTTCAACATCATTCGGTATCATAATCGTAACAAAATATATACTTTTGAAACTTAACTATAGCTACAACATAAATAATAAAGCTAAATGTGCGGTCTCTTATTTAACAAAAACTGCTGCAGAAGTTTTAATTCTTACACATCTAAAACTAGGCAAGTTCCAGGAAATCCAATTGATGGTTGATTGGTTTTCGAAGTGACTTTTTGACAGCTAAAAATATAGGTACATTATACGTTAGCTTATGTTAAGGGGGGGTGCTCATAAATACGGATATGCTATCCCAATAAATTACAGTCACGTGACCAATGACTCGCTATGTAGGAGTTTATAATTCGAAATTAAGTACTAGGCAGTTTTAAGGTGTAAATATACTGATAATAAGAGTTCTTATTACGCTATCTGAATCATTTACACGCCATTGTAGGCCTATTAGATAATCTAAATTTTGTAGTCCTTTACAGTCAGATCGTATAACCCATGCACAGCATTTTACCTGCTCCATGAAATTGCAATGCTTATTGTAATAACATATATATACATATTTACACGCTTCCAGTTGATCTTTATTAAGGTTGGTTAGGACTTATTAGTAGGTACTTTAAATTTTTTATTTCTACTTATAGCTAAATTTTATAATAAATCATTTTTATCTGTCCTGAGAATTAGTTACATAATAAAAAATAAAAAAGTACTTATGTATCTAACATCTTTTATGCCCGTCTATATTGTGTTCACTTATTTCAGCGCTTCATTAGATTTATTTTAGCGCAATAAACTATTAGATACATGTTGATAATCACAGGTAACGACACAGATAACGAATAAGAATGACTAATAAATTAACGACTATCTCGGGTATCAACTAGTGCATTCTTATATACTTCACTATAGGTAATAATTAGTAAGCCTCTTCTAAACTACCTATAGGTACTTCGATTACTACTTTTGTTGGTCGCATCATATAAATGCGCAAGTGTGTTTGTTTGTCCTTCTTTCACACATCAATGCATCGACGTGATTTTTTGTATAGGTAGATATAGTTTATGGACCGGTGAGTAACATAAGTTCTTTTTATCCCGGAAAAAAGCACGGTTCCTGTGAATATCACGTGAGTGAAACTGGGGGCAGACGCTAGTAATATCTATGTACATTAGTTTGTTATAGGTCCCTATACGGTCCACTAAATGACGTAAAACTTAGGTGTTTTATCATTTATGAATAAAAAATCATAAGCAAGTATGACTTGTAACTCTTGTTATTGTCCCAAAGTGGTCAAATATTAAAATTATACTTAAGTTCCCTTCCTAGTAAACTGAAGCTGAAGTCAAGGCCAAAATGACCAAAAAAATATATGTTCCGTACATGCAAAGTACGGCAATGACGGCATCGCTTACCTTATTTGTGTTGTGATTTACAAGGATAGATGTAAGATTGTAATTTTCCTTTATTTTTGTAAAATAATCAATGTTATCTATCGCATTTAACTTTATGGTTCAATTCTTGTGAAATGCCAATAAGAGCTTCATGTCGGCAAAGCAATAAACTTGTTGAGTATTCCAAGAATAGTACAACTTTCAAATAGTTTCTAATAAATAAGTTATACTATTATTTATGTTTAAACGACAAACCTAGTACTCGAGAGTCTTGAGAGCATAAGTGATCATGATTCTGCAATTTAGGAGATGTCTCTCTGAGCAAATAAACACTGTAGTTACACCTTAAAATTAGTTAGAAAGCGTACCTTAGCTGAAGTAGTTGCCATAAATTTTCCCAGATAGATAGCTAACACGAATCCTTACATCATCTTGAGTGACACTGGCTGGCGTGGGTGTCACACGGGCAGTCGAGTTTTTTACAAGCTTTTATTTAACTTGAAATGTATGTATGTGTGTATGTATGTTTTTTTATTTAGGTCAAATCTGGCAAGCTAAATTTGACCCACTTTCTGGTGTTCGATTGAGCTGAAATTTTACATACCTACGTATTTAAATAGGATGGCAATGCAATATAATATGTCTCAGAGCTGGTCTGATGATGGAGCCGGAAGGTTAAAGGAACACATTAACGAAACTACGTGACCCTATCGAGTTTGGGCTCAATTGATTTGTCTTTACAAGTACTCTGATCCTAGATGATGTCCAGATGATGGAGCCGGAAGGTAAACACGAGATGGAAAATACTTATTTTATGCATCTTTGGTTACATCGACTTGTTTTACGTAGATTTCATGTTATGTTCTAGATCCTATTACGTTTTTTGAACTTGCGGGTTACTTCCCTATATGTTTTCCTTCGCTGTTTTTAGAGCGAGTGTGGCAAAATCTGTGTACCTATTTCACAGTAATCAAAAGAAAAAGAAATATTAACAAATAAAGAAATAGTTAGTATATTTAATGTACAGTGTAATCAGCGGTCTTATAACTAAGCAGCGATATCTTCCAGACAACCTTTGTATAGGAGTTAAGAAACTATTATTTAGTTAATTGTTGCGTTATCCATATGACTGCTAAGAAATTAGGTAAGAATACGTTAGTATAATGTGCAAATATGCTTTGTTAATCAAATATCCGCGCTTCGTTAGTGTTTATAATATGAATCGTGTTTATATATAAACGAGCCATTTCTCGCCATTTTATGTACCGTGTACTGGGAACTAATTCTTTTAACACAATCTCACTTTGAGTGAGTAGTAGGCACTAATATGCGAATATTAAATTATCACTATGCTAAATTCGTGTTTTACCATTACAATATTGAACATTCGTACCGAGAATTATTATAAAGACGTGTGAATTGTGTAGACAATTATACTTGATGTATTTGCTATATTAAAAGGTTTGCCTTATAAACGGTTTCCGCGAAAAGTTATAGTTGTAGCTTTTTTTCAACTTAAAATATACAGGATGATCCATCAAGACAGGTCAGTGAGTGGAAGTTTGCTACTATAGGAGATCTTAGGAATCATGTCGTCGATTTTAGAATTATCATAAAATGCATTCAAAGATTTTGGAAAAAATTCTACAAGCCACGGGAATATATATTAGAAATCCAAACATTCCAAATCCAACGTTCCAACTCATCATTATAGTGGCCGAACGACGATCCATTTCGCGTTCAGTTGGTAGTACCTACTCGAGACGCAGAATGACCGAAAAATGGAACCATAGCGCGCCCGAAATGGAGTGCCCGTCTGTGGGCTCGAAATTGGACCATTTTTCCACAAGAGCGATGGATTTGGAACACTCATGTATAGTGAACTTAAAAGAAACTACCTTGGGATTATACCCTTAAAGATGTAAAAAAATCGCTTAGAACACACATTACATAAATATGAAATAACTTATCAAAAAAAACAGTTCAATGTACCTACACATCATTTTAGATTTGATTTTTGTTATCACTTCAATTATACCTAATATTAGTAAGATATGGATACTATCTACATATGGCAAGTAAATCACTAGTAGATTCTTACATGTACAGCGTTTGTTTTCGTCGCATATCAATAAATTCATGTTTGCAAATTAGAAGGTCAAACGGGCTAAATTGAAAAGGTGTAGAATTACGCCTTGACGTGCGCGGGCGCAGTTGGATGACGCGCACTGTGATTGAATTTGATTGGGGGCGGTGTCGTACATATTGTTATTTATTGATACGCCATATTCTCTCAATTTGTCGCCACTCGCACCACACCCTCTTCTCAGTTTAATAATCCGGTACGTAAATAAAAAAAACGGCCAAATTCGAGTCGTACTCGCGCATCAACTTCTGTTCCGTACAAACTTGCATGTAAATAGTAAACCGTAAGGTAATTAAATAATTAGCTACATTCAGCAAAACAATTTATGTAATTTTTTATGTGATGTAACTACAAATTTACTAGGTCTAGACGTGATTGAGTAACAGAATACAGATAAACATGTATATTTATAGTACAGTACCTATTAATAGTTGGTTTTCATCGTCCCAGATTTTTTTTGGCGAGTTTCTCCCAATAATATGAATGAATATCTAATTTACTCTAAAGTATTTTCAATGCGTCGGTATTTATTGATTATTCTTTATCGGCAAATCAGTAAACTTTCGGGAAATCCGCTCGCTTCTGAAGTTCTGACGCATATCCCACTGAAAACATTTTGGAACCAGACTTATTTTTAGTTATTCTCGTAGTATCGCGTAAGCGAATGCAGTTTTCACGGATCTGAAATGGTTTGTTTTCGTTAAAAACGTGGTTCTGGAAAGTTAATGTTGGAAACGAAAATAAACATAGCAACTCCAACTGAACTGGAAAAGCTAGAACAATCGATCATTTGCGTAGTCTTTCCACCTTTAAGTTTATTAATCAATGACTTTCGAATATTTTTTATGTTATAATTTTTAGTACTTTTTTTGTATTCTGTAATCTGTATGTATGAATAAAATTAAAAATGAAACATGTTTCAATGTAAAGCTCATCTACATCTGCAGGCGCGGATATAATGTCAAGTATCCGCCCGTGTCACATTAATTATGCATTGATATGAATTATATTATTTATGTCATTGAATTACTGATAATTATTTAGAAAGTATGGAAAGTTACATTTACTGAGAACGTGACAGCTTTTTATAACTATAGAAGCTGAGGTATACATTACTTTGATTATATTCTGAACGCAGGTGTTTGCCAATAATGGAACCGCGTGTTTAGATTAACAAATAGTGAATTTTATTACAAATGTATGGTATTGAGAACTGTACATTAAATACTTTATTTACTTACTGATACAACAGTAATAAGTATATTACATAACTACTGAGTTAGTACCAGGTATAAGTTTTAAACAAACAAGGCTAAGGTTTTTAGATAAGGTAATAAAAGGACCTAATTTTTTTAAAGATGTTCATTAGCATACAATTTTTTATACATGTCTTTTTTTAATAATAATACACCCTGAGTTTAAATTGGTATTAACACATCATTTTAACAGTCAATTTACTCCTGGAGGTCAACAACATTTGTTTTACGAGTTTTTGAAATTCGGAATTTTTCAAAGCGTCAAGATTCTACTACAGAACTTCCGGGCAGCCCTGGATCAGCTGATTCACTTGAACTATGTTGAACTTTGTTAAATGATGATATTGATTAGTAGAGAGTTAGAAAAAAAAATCCGGAAAATGCATTTTACTTTTTTTTTAGAAATTTTGAATGACATTTTTCTAAGGGAAGATCTCACAACTTTTAAACAACCATGGTCCCAAACAGTCCATAAAATATCAATTCAAACTCACTTTGTATATTTTCGAAAATGGTCCCAAATAAATTTGTTTGGCATTTGATGATGTATCCGAAGGCAAGGTGGTGGAAGGTTATTGCTTTAAAAATAACCAGAATATTAATTATGTTGATTGACTTCTCGAAGTGCACCCTGCTACTCAACGCATAAACAATTGCTCAAGTAGGTACTACAAAGTCTTTGCACGTATATCTATCTACTTACACGTAAGTGACTATTGAAAAGTTAAACATTTGCAATATGTAAATTGTAAATGTTAAACAAATGAATGAACAATAAAAAATGAGGAAATTTCCACGCATCTCACGTTTAATTCTTATAAATTTTCATTTGTAATAAAGCCGACTAAACTTCAGTTTACCCAACATGATACTGTGCATATTAATTAAGAGCACACAATCATTAAAGGTTTCTTATCTACAAGCTAACAAAGCTCTCTTGCAGACAAAGAGAATCTGTAGAAAACTTGCATCGGTACGGTGGATATGATAGTATATAGAGCGAGTGTGGCCGAGCGGGAACTTGTGCGACTTTCAATCCGACGCACCATAGTTCGAATCTCGACTCGGCCCGCACCAATGACTTATATCAACTTATTTACACTCGCTCTAAAACGGTGAAGGAAAACATCGTGAGGAAACCCGCATGTTCGAGAACCACAAAATTCGAGGACATGTGACATCCACTAAGCCGCACTGGACCCGCGTGGTGGATTATGGCCCATACCTCTCTTTCTGAGAGAAGGCCGGTATCCCAGCAGTGGGATCGTAAGAGGCTGATAATAATACGTATTAAGCCAAACAACAATCATACTAGTATCAATAGCGTGTACGTCTCGCGGCTTTTTAAACTTTCCAGTCCAAAATCTCCAAAATGAATGAATCGAATTTAATGAAAGTTTATACGGACAGGCTTATTAGTCTATGCTTTCAACTTAGCCTCGATATTGTAATCCGATAATGTAACTCGATGACGAATGTTAAATGTGCAATTATGATATTTCTGAGTACCAAGAACCTAGGTGAAATACTTGTTTGTCATGGCCACATAATTATACCAGCAGCTATACCAACACAAACAGCATTGTCTTATCAACGGGGAACCATTTTCAAACGTCACTTGAATAGTTATGTCGCATTTTTCAATGTGATTGTTTCGTTTGTTAAACAATTATACTTCCAACCTACCTACATTTGAACAAGTTTCAGAATTAAGACGTTAACTGTTCCTTAACATATATTTGATGCATTAGGTACATCCTTATTTATTAGTTGGTGTTTTAATTTGATTTCTATTTTAATTCTGCAATGCCAGTCGAGTAAAAATAATTAATGTTATTACTAAAAGTAACACACAGGTTTATAACTCTATTTTGTAATATTTAGATGCACATTCATCCATTCTAGTTGTAAAACGGTCGGCCATTGTAATATAACCGAGACCTTACCTAGACTACTGCTATCGATTATTATTATTATAGCAGCCATAGTCGTCCCACTGCAGGGCAAGGGCTTCCTCCTTCTACAAGTCTCGATTTAAAGCTTTCTGCCAATCCTTCTAACATTGTCATAGATTATCAGTACAAAATAGATGAAAGGTAATAAATGAACCCAAAGTACGCTAGCCGGCTAGAAATCTCAAACTTTACACACCTACTTTCAATAGAAGAACATCAAACAACACATTCCCAACATAAAAGCTTCATAGCTTCGTTCCAATATAACCTATATTGGAACGAAGCTTAATTACCTACAGGGTTCGCAGCTAGATTAAAGTTTGAAAGTAGCTACAAAATGAAGTAAGCTGAAAGACTCCACAAGCTTATTTTATCGTCTCCAATTCGCAAGCATGGAAGAGAGATTCAGCCCTTTATTGTAGGCCTCCACTCATTTCGTAGGTTTTTCGTAGAGCCTACTATGTCTAGGAATTGGAAGTAGCACCCAATAGGTATATATACATAAGTGATCTCTAACATTAAAAATTAGGTGTTTTTAAATCGAGAATAAACAACGATAAAAGCGTGTTCTTCTCGTACTTTCAAGGTAGACATCACACGTTTTAGGTACGCAACGAGCAAACGGAGTGTTTGAGGTTTTGTTTATTTGGCGAGTGAGATAACGTCAAACGTAAACTCATAACAAAATACAGAGAAAATAAATTTAAAAAAGCGGAAACTGATTTCTATGACAAACTACTAAACAGATTTTCATGATATTTCTAAAGGACCAATCTGAAAGTCCTTTCAATGAAAGAATTAATTGGACAGTTATTTTGCTCTTTGTTTACGTTCAACCACTATCTCACTTGATCTTACCTACCTATCTTAAATTGGGGTTACCCCGAAAATTTAACATCCTGACGGATCGCAATTTTCCTTCCATGAAATACGAAATGTCAAGTTACGAATATCGAATCGAACGTTGGATCCGAAACAGTAAAACAACTTTCATCGGTTCTGTAGTGCGGCTTCGGGGATATACCGATATACCCAAGGTTGTCGTTCATAATCAGCTCATTAAAGTATTCGAAGCCAACAGCGGGAGATCTCTCTGCCTCTAAGGCGTAAGAATCAGCTGCATGTCTTTAGGTGGTTAGACGATATGAATTTCACGGTCTATATTTGGCTCCCCCACCATTTTGTTTGTTGCTCGATCGCCGTCTGTGTTGACTCTAGTGTCGTAGATTAAGATTAATGAGACTGAGTGTTAATGGTCCTTAGTTTATTGCCATACGTGTGACTTTTATCCATGCATAAAACAATTATCCAATTATCCTGGTTGTCTCATAACTAAACTCAGACGATAAGAGATCTTGTACCCTGCACATATATTTTAATGGTTACATTTTTTTCTTAAATTAATATGTAAAGACGTAAGCAAAGGCCTTGTGGTTTCCTGCATATTTTTATGCCATCTGTAATGTTTTTTAACTACTTTAATGACAGACATCTCATATTTTCTTTTACGATCTGTCTTGCAAGCAATGTTAGAATATTACATTAATAATAAATTAAAGGTTATCACCCTTTATAATATCAGATTTCACAGAATTGAATAACTTTTGACGCGTATGTTTTACATTTTTAAACTGTCATGGTCATCAATACTACGAACAAAATTAGAATTAGCTCAATACAAAAAACATACAACTCAATACAAATAATATACATGGTAATTATCCCGTTGATTCTGATTTTGTTCGTAGTATGTTTTACATTACTTTAATTCCAGACGATTCGAACTTTTTTAAGTATTCTACCTCTGACCACAAACGCTATGCATTAATGTGTCGCTTTTTTATCTTGTAGGTCCGTATACATAAGACAGAAACTCATTTTTAGAAAATTCTCTCTGTAATATTTTTAAAAGGCGGCTGAATATGATACCACTTTCCTATTTACATATGTACATTGAATTATTTTTTATCCGCAGATGCGTGTCTTCGATGCCAGGGTGAGAGCAAGAAGGATTCATACGGCAAACAGGACTGCGTCGTCGTCTGGGGCGAATGCAACCACAGTTTCCATTTCTGCTGCATGTCTTTATGGGTGAAGCAGAACAACCGCTGCCCTCTCTGCCAACAAGAGTGGTCCATACAGCGCATGGGAAAATGATCTAATTGCTCGATCTCTTTTGTTAACAGTTTAAGTTGCATGATATAAGATATAGGGAAGTGAGATCAATAAATCAAGTTTTTATTTAAGAAGCAGATGTTATATTTTTTTCAATACTTATCTGCTATTAGAGCGAATATTACGATAGATCTATAGTGTAATAGTCTGGTACTTATGAATATTCTTGTGCTTTGCTTACATTAAATATTCCACGGCTATACTAGGTACTAAAGCAGAAATAGACTTACATAACGTTATAATTGCTATAATAACTAAGGATCTAGTTGCTGCTGCAATTATAGTTGCAAATACCAAATCTTTTTACGGGTGTAGGTAGTGAAGTTCTACGAATACGCTCTTTGAGTTCCATGATATGTGTACTAATGATGATTGACCATAAGTAACGATTGTTAGCATGAGGCTTTCAACCTTATGGATCGCTAACATTAATGACTGCTATTAATCACGAAAGTAAACATAGTTATTCTCCGTTTATCGCTACTGTATAGTTTATTTTGACGTATAAAGGAAAGTTGATCTATCACACTTTCGTATATATACCCGTGAGTATCTATAATAGATACTAATGGCTGGATACTACTATATATATTATGTTTAGTCTTGGTACAGATATGGGAATAGTATGAATATTGTGGATATACCTACAATCTACATACACGGCTCCGTAGCTAAGTTGGTAGTAACCCTGCCTGCAAGGCGAGGGGTCCCGGGTTCGATTCCCGGCCGGGGCAGATTTTGTGTAAGCATAAAGTTTGTTCTCGGGTCTTGGATGTTTGTGATCACCTGCGACACAGGGAATCCTAGTGCGGGGGTATGAGTGTGTAAGCGTTTATGTTTATTAGAATTAAATAGATTTCATGAAAAATTAAGACCTTTGTTATATACTTACTAATACAAGCATAGAGAGTCGTAAATACGTATTTTCCGCTCTAAATAGTAGCACTGGCTGTATCTATAAAATATGAAATAACCACATTATGTTTCAATTAAAAAGAATAAAATTGTGAAGAAGTGTTTTTTGTTCATTCATTAGGTATTACTTATAGCAGTATTAATTGCTTTCCCAAACAATACAAATGCAATGACGCAAATCACATTGTCAGTGATACAACGAACAAGTCACGGCCGGCGGTGCACGACAACACCATGTATTGTTAGAGTTATAAAATGTTACAATGAATGCTACATCTATGGTATGCTTATATAGCTGTCATTGTCAAACGTCACTATGGCATTTTTGACGTTGAAGGATGTGCTCAACTGCAAACTATGAAGTTTCTCTTCCCAGTTCTCGCTCGCTAATTATATGTAATGGTGCCCTTGAAAAAAAAGTGTCTCGTTTGAAATACAGAACTACTATTGAAATACAGAAAGAGCTGTTTTAATTACCATAGCCCGCTAACAGGTTATGGGCCCAGGCATTTATTCAAAAAGCCTGACAGATAGAGAAGATTCAACGCGAAAAACACCGGCGGCGGCGTGGGGTCAAAGATGGATCGCGCCATTGTTCTCACAGGAAAAAATTGGACAGCATGGAAATTCCAAATAAGCATCATACTTAAAGCCAAAGGATTGTACGAGGTGGTCTCGTCACCGTTACGAGAAGATATAAAACAAGATGAAAAAGATAAGAAAGCACAGGAAATTATAGTGACACGCGTCGAGGAACACATTCTAACCTATATAATAACATGTAACTCGTCAAACGAAATGTGGGTGAAGCTCGCAACTATTTTCGAAGCAAAATCGAGCGTCGGAATTCATTTAGTTCATCAACAATTCTACAACATAAAATTTGAATTACCCATGGCGACTTATATTTCGAAGATAGAAGACATAGTAAACAGATTAACGGTATTTGGCGAGAGCGTATCAGAAAAGATGGTGATAACCAAGATAATAATGTCACTTCCAGAAGAATATAGACATTTTGTATCTGCTTGGGAATCGGTTCCAGACTCTAACCAAACATTAAAACAATTGACGGCCCGACTGTTGGTTGAAGAGGAGCGCTTGCATGGAACTTGTGAAGGACAGACGTCAGCAGCACTAGCCGCAGTAAAGAAGAAGAAGCAGTCAGCATCAGAGCCAGCTAAGTGTTATTCATGTGGTAAAGTCGGACACTTCAAGCGTGAGTGTAGGTTAAGAAAGTGCAATTATTGTGGTAAACTGGGACATTTATATAAAGACTGTAACAATCGAAATAAAAATAATAAATCTCAAAGCATTGATAGGGCATATATTACACTGGGAAAGGATGTTCAAAACTCCTGGATTCTGGATACAGGTGCGAGCGACCATATGTGTAACAATAGGCAGTTGTTTTACAATTATACAGAGGTAAGTGGTAAGTTCATAATTATTGGAGATGGTAGTAAACTCACAGTGTCAGGAATAGGTGACATAAAAGTTCAAGCATCTGTTGGTGACCAAAGCTACCCGTCAACTTTAAAGAGAGTGTTGCATGTGCCAGATTTAAAAGCCAATTTGTTTTCAGCTAGATGCGCTATTGATAGAGGTTATGTCATGTTATTTAAGAAAAACACTTGTGAATTTTTGGAAAATGGTAAAATTACTTGTATTGCAAAAAGATGTGAAAATTTATTTATAATGAGTTTTCAATTTGACAGTAAAACAGTAGCATTCACTTCAGTAGCTTCATTAAAGGAATGGCATGATAGATTGGCTCATCAGAATTATAAACATGTTTCTAAAGTGTTACAAAGGAATAATATAAAGTTTGAACAGCAGACTGATCATCAGTGTTTACCATGTTTAGAGGGAAAACAACATAGGTTACCATTTCAGAGCAGTGAGAATAGAGCTACATTGCCCGGAGAGCTTGTACACATGGATTTGTGTGGTCCAATGGAGAGTGACTCAATAGGAGGTTCTAAATATTTCTTGTTATTAAAAGATGACTACAGTGGTTATAGGTATGTATATTTTTTAAAAAATAAAAATGAAGTAAGTGAATTAATTAAAACTTTTGTACCAAAATTTTTTACTGAGACAGGATTTAAAATAAAATATTGTAGGTCAGACAATGGTTTAGAGTTTATAAATAGGGAAGTAGAGTCATACTTTAACAGAGAAGGGATCGTTCACCAAAGGACAGTGCCATACACTCCTGAACAAAACGGAAGAGCGGAACGCGAAATGCGAACAATAGTAGAAGCTGCGAGAACTATGTTACAGGCAAAGAAATTACAGAAGAGTTTATGGGCTGAAGCGGTAAGTACAGCAGTATACACTATCAATAGAACAGGAAATTCAAGGATACCAGACAAAACACCATTTGAGTTGCTTTATAATAGAAGTTTTAACATGCATGAATTGAAAACGTTTGGGTCAGAAGTATCAGTACATATTCCAAAGGAAAAAAGACTTAAGTGGGACTCAAAAAGCAAGAGAGGTATTTTTGTAGGTTATGGTATTAACAGCAAAGGTTATAGAGTATGGGTACCAAATACAAGAGAAGTAAAAACATACAGAGATGTGGTATTTATAGAGGAAAATAATGAAATTAGAATAACAGATGGAAAGCAGCAATATAAGGAAAATACAGAATTTTTACAGATAGAGAACAGAGAGAAGGGAGAACAACAAACACAGAAGGTAGTACAACTGATAGACAGAGAAGAACAGCAGATAGATAGAGAAGAACATCAGACAGATAGAGAAGAACATCAGACAGTTAGAGAAGAACAGCAGATAGATAGAGAAGAACAGCAGATAGATAGAGAAGAACATCAGACAGATAGAGAAGAACATCAGACAGTTAGAGAAGAACAGCAGATAGATAGAGAAGAACAGCAGATAGATAGAGAAGAACAACTGATAGATAGAGAAGAACAGCAGACAGTTAGAGAAGAACAGCAGACAGTTAGAGAAGAACAGCAGATAGATAGAGAAGAACAGCAGATAGAGACAGAAGATGATGAACAGACTTTGATAGAAGACAGCGAGGAATCGTTCTATGAATCAAGTGCATATAACCCTGAAGAAGATGAACAGACTGATACAGAAGATAGTACTTTGACAGAAGACGGAGAACAGATAAGAACACGCACGAGAGTAATAAAGAAACCTAAAAGATTTAATGATGAATATTTTTCATATTCTGCTATGAGTGAAGAACAACTTACTTATGAAATGGCAATGAAAAGCGAAGATTCACAGAAATGGACAGAAGCAATAGAAAAAGAGTTGTGTTCTTTAGAAAATAACAATACATGGACAGTGATAGAGTTACCAGAAGGAAAGAAAGTGATAGATGCAAAATGGGTTTTCAAGAAGAAAGACGAAAAGGGTAAAGAAGTCTACAAAGCTAGATTGGTGGCTAGAGGTTTTCAACAGGAGGATAGCTTTGATCACTCTGAGATTTATGCTCCGGTGGCAAAGCTACCAACTCTAAGAATTCTTCTAGCTATTGCTAACAAGTTTAACCTGGACATAACCCAAATGGATGTAAAGAGTGCGTTTCTTTACAGTGATATAGAAGAAGAGGTGTATCTTAAGATTCCAAAAGGAATGTAAGGATATGATGCTAAAGTGTTAAAATTACAGAAGTCTTTATATGGACTAAAGAAGTCTCCAAGGAACTGGAATGAAAAGTTCAATAGATTTATGATACAGGAAGGGTTTATAAGAAGTGAAGCGGACTACTGTCTATACTATAAAAGAAATGAGAAGTTTTATGTAATATTGTATGTCGACGACCTGTTAATTGTAGGGGAAAATTCAAATCATATTCAAGAGTTAAAGAAATCACTACAGAAGAATTTTCAAATGACAGATTTAGGAAGTTCAGAGAATAAGTATCTAGGAATCAACATAAATAGAACAAAAGATTGTATAGAACTAGATCAGAAAGAATATTTGCAAGAAATTTTAAGAAAATATAAAATGGAGAATTGTAATCTGATATCTACACCAATGGAACAGGGATTGGAAATAGAAAAAGAAGAATCACCAGATAAAAACCTAGTGACACAATGTAGGGCATTGATAGGAAGTCTAATGTATGCTATGCTAGGAACCAGGCCAGATCTTTGCTATGCAATAAGTTATTTGAGTAGATACCAAGTTAGTGCAAGTGTCAGTTTATGGAAAGCTTTAAAGAGGATTTTGAGATATGTAAAAGGTAGTTTAAATTTAAAATTAATTTATAAAAAGAACATAGATGAACCACTGATAGGTTATACCGATGCAAGTTGGGGTTGCGATAAAGTCAACAGAAAGTCAACCTCAGGTTGTATAATGAAGGTATATGGGTGTACAGTGTCATGGTATAGCTCAAAACAGCAATGTGTAGCTTTATCCTCTACGGAGTCTGAATATGTAGCTTTAGGAAAAGCTGTAGCAGAAGGCTGTTGGATTAGGAATTTATTAATAGAAATCGGAATTAAATCCCACAATTTTATTATCTACATTGATAATCAGTCAGCTATTCATGTTGCAAAGAATCCAGAACATCATAAAAGGTTAAAACATATTGATTTAAAGTATCATTTTGTAAGGCAGAAGGTAATGACAAATATTGTAAAATTGAAATATATAAGTACTAAGGAACAATTAGCAGACTTATGTACAAAAAGTGTAAACAAAACTATACTTGAAAGTTTATGCCAGGGTTTAAACTTGAAGAAATGAAACATTATCTTTTGTTAAAATGTTTAATTACAGCATTATACAGTACATGGTTAACTATTTTGCTAATAGTAGTATGCTCAAGTAAATAGGAGTAAGATATATTTTATTTTTAAAGAAACGGATAGCAGTGTGTCCTAATTTTGTTTGTTTTATATTCAAAAGGTAGCAGAGTGCCTATAAGTTATATAAAGATTTCATTTTGTTAAGAAAAAGCTAAAAGGTTAGTTTATAGTGTTATAGGTAGCGGTATGCCTAAAGATATTTTGTTTTGTCATTAAATAGTTTGTTTTTTTATAGAAGTAAATAGATTGTGTTAATTTTGTATAATTTAGCTTCAAGATAAGAGTTTGAGATATAAAGTAGTTACAGTAGTTCTGTTTATGTTTCCTATAATTGATATATATAGAAGCATTCATTGAGGAAGGGTGTTAGAGTTATAAAATGTTACAATGAATGCTACATCTATGGTATGCTTATATAGCTGTCATTGTCAAACGTCACTATGGCATTTTTGACGTTGAAGGATGTGCTCAACTGCAAACTATGAAGTTTCTCTTCCCAGTTCTCGCTCGCTAATTATATGTAATGGTGCCCTTGAAAAAAAAGTGTCTCGTTTGAAATACAGAACTACTATTGAAATACAGAAAGAGCTGTTTTAATTACCATAGCCCGCTAACATGTATACCTATTGAATAACATCCTGCTCTGCCACCGCGATTTTACCCGCACCTGTTTTCACCAACCCTAGATGCTTAAATATGTACGAGTTGCCTAGGGCAAAAAACGTTTCACCAACCTATAGGAGTGTTCTAACGACTTTATGAGGTTTATGGCCGTTTTCACCAACGATGAATAAGGCGACGCCTAGCTGAGTAACCCCTAATATAAGCAGTCTTAAGTTTAAACCGTAAGAACACTCCTAAAGGAAGGTGAAACATTTTTTTTGCCCTAGGCAATTCCTAAATATTTAGGCATCCGATTTAGGTGTCTCCTAGGGTTGGTGAAAACGGGCATAATACTTAGGACTTTTACTTCCATTAGGAGTTACTTAGTAAGGCGTCACTTTATTCGTCGACTACTCCATGGTGGCTAATTTATGTTAAATGTGGAAAGAAAATGTGATGTAAGTAAATCACAGGACCTTGGGACTCTTCGACCGGCATTGAACTTTTAAATTTGTTATTGTAAACAGATAATTTATAATTCATCGGGATCGGCACAGCACGTGATCTTCTAAAGGTCATTACAAGTAATTTTACCGTTTACAAAAATAGGTGGCAGTCTTCTCTATCAATCTATCTCTATCTTTACTAATATTATGGCAAGTCCGATCAGTGTATTGTCCTCACTTGTGGGATAGAATTTACAAAAATATATTTTTTGTATGTTTATGAAACACCTATTCACATTCCTATCCAATTGTGTACTCCACCATGTACTGCATTATTTTTCGCACCTACTTGTGGTATTCGAACCGCCAAAGATCTTCCAAGTTGCATTTGATCAAAGACCTTGGATGACTTCATCTAAGTTTGATCAATGATAATTTATAATTATGTTTTTATTATAGTTTTGTGTACAATACAGGGTGACTTTGAATTGGTATGTTATCCCGCAAGAGGGAGAATAGTACCATGGTTGTCAACAAGTGATAACCTTTCTTGGAAATACGAATGTCTTTCAAAATTTCCATACAAAAAAATAAATTCACTTTCAACGTGAAGTGCGCGGCATTTTCTGGAATTGTTTCTAAGTCTCTTCCATCAACATCATCATTTAAGAAAGTTCAACATAGTTCAAGTGAATCAGCTGATCTAGTAGGGCTGCCCGGAAGTTCTGTAGTAGAATTTTTACGTAAACTTTAAGTGCCTTTTTTCAATGAAAAATTCCGAATTTCAAAAACTCGTAAAACAAATGTTGTTGACCTCCAGGAGTGCATTGACCCTCTTTCTGGATAACATACCAATTCAAACTCAGGCTGTATAGTGCTATTGTACACTTACAGGAAAAAAACGAAAGCATTTGCATTACGTAAACTGCATGGTACATTTCCAGGCATTGGAATCATAATAGGTAATGCGTAGGTAACAATTCATCATGATCGATATAACCAATGTCAAATCAATAAGAATCACTTAACGTTGAATTATTAAGCAGGCAACGCATTTTCATCGACAAGTGACCTTTCTAAACTCAAGCTGTGACTACTTTATTATTTTTGTTTGCATTTATAACATTTAAACCAGATGTCTAAAAATAAAATGATGTAACTCCGTATAAGTCGAGGTTATATTGTGTAATTTATTGTTTGACTAGCTTCTGCCGGCGGTTTTTCCCGCGTTCCCACAGGAACCGTGCATTTTTCGGAATAATAAGTAGCCCATGTTACTCTCCGGTCCAAAAACTATATATATGCCAAAAATTACGTCAATCTGTTGCTCCTTTGCTGCGTGAAAAACGGACAAAACAACAAACGTACAAACACACTTTCGCATTTATTATAGTACTAGCTGCTGACCGCGGTTTCACCCGCGTGGAGATTTTGGATTTCATGGTTTTTATTTTTTTGCGCGGAACCCTAATTGTTTTTCTAAAATTAAAGTAGCCTAAGTTACTCCTTGTAAGATCAGCTATCTGCCAGTGAAATTCCCGTCAAAATCGGTCCAGCCGTGTCGGAGATTACCCGGAACAGACAGACAGACAGACAAAAAATTTAAAAATGGTTGTTTTGTAATAGGTACCCTATATACTTTCATATGCATTTAGTAAAAAGCTGTTATTTTGATATTGCAAACAGACACATCAATTTTATTTATTTGTATAGATGATAAATATATTAATTTTAATTCTCCTAAATTCTAATGCCGAAATTTCATACCTGGGCTGGGCTTGATAAATGTTATTTATACAAACAAGCTAAGCGAATTAGGCATGATAAAGCCAAATAACCATTTATGATTTCTACAATCGTACGCCATTAATTCGAGCACGAACCATGATTGGCCCTATTACAAAGCCGACAACTTCGGCACGTTATTGATAAGGAATCCACGCTCATGATCAGTATATAGGTACCTAGTACAAAAACATTGGTGAAATGTTGTTACCGGGTTGCTAATTCGTCCTAAAACCTTGGATGACGCATGTGATATCGAAATCATGATCAAATAAACCGGCCAAGTGCGTGGCGGACCATGTATTAGTAGAGTTCCGGACTTGTCATTTTTTTATTCAATTAAAGTTTTGTCTATATTTATGCATTTTAACGTGTGTTCTCATAATTTGTTAATGCATTATTTTTGAAAAGTCAGTTTAAATTGTTTTTTGTTTAGTTATTCGCAACTACGATTAGACCGATAGGCAAGCACTAGATAATGCTGATACCGCTGTTTTCTTTTAAGAATTTAAGTGCATAAAAATCAGACCATGCATCGATCAGAAAGGCCGTCCTACCAATAAGCAATAAAAACTTCATAAATTAACGAACAATTGTTTTTTTTCCTTTCTGAGAAATCATATTTGTAATCTCTAACAACATAAGCGTCTCGTTGTATTCGTTCAGATACGGAACCCTATAAATAACGTAATAGAATTCTATTCTTATATGCTGCAGTGTAATCACTTTTATCATTATTTAAAAGGATGTTTTTGCAAAATAAAAACGTCTGAGTAATCGAGAAACATAGTGACATAATAAAAACGTAGGTATAGATAGGTGTGTTCTTTGTCAATAATTTTACAATTGCAATCTGCCGCACGTGTATGTGTATCCTACGATCAAAAAGTAAAAGAGCTTAGAACATGTGAACCACAGATAAGCAGTATGGTATGGATGGACTATGATTGATGAGATTGGCGCCACCTGTGGACTGAGTTCTGCATCGAAGGTTATTAGGTAAGTACTAATAAGAACAAGAAATGTATGTAAGATATTTGATCAAAGCCATCAGTAACTGGGAATAACCAGTAAGAGTTGGCAAAGCCATCAGAAACTGGGAATAACCAGTAAGGGTTGGCAAAGCCATCAGTAACTGGGTATAACCAGTAAGGGTTGGCAAAGCCATCATTCAGTATAGATCGAACTTAGGCCATTAGACATTCTTTATCGCGGAATAGAAACTATAAATTACTCACTTTATATAATCTTATTTAAATGTATGTAACTGTATAGCTCCATCATCGCCGCCCTCAGCATATCTTGGGCGATCCGTACGATTCCATCACGGCCGTTGTGGCGGCCGCGCTGGGTTCGCCCGTGCTTTCAAACCCTAGCACCAGTTCATATGCTATTTTGGAAGTCGGAACTCTCAATAGCTGTCGGTACACACCAAACAGTAAAAAAGTATTGTTTTTTACTAAAATAATTGTCTCAGTATACTTACTCAACACTACCGGCAGTTTCATTAGCTGAGTGATAAGTACTGAAGTTTATTTTGATAAATATTTTTTCTATGCTCTTTGTACTTGTATTAGATTTAAATTAATAAATACAGGAAATATCAAAACGTTCAGTAAAGTATGTAAGCGAACATCACGTATTCATAGCAAGATATTTCAAATTATAATGGTTGTTTGTAATCTTGTTACTAAGAACTGTAGTTAGTATTTTAGTTAGTTCCTGATTTTTTGTATGCGGTTAGATCAGCATAAAACTTGTGGCCTTTCAAGTAACCGAGAACACGTTTCGCCACACCCGGCCAGGCCTCCGTGGCCGACCAATCACAGGCCTCCACCGCAAACAGTAATCAGTACTTTCGATGCATTGGACTATAGACAGCCTTCGATGGAAATAACGTTGCGTCAGCTAACGTGACAGTCTATATTTATCTAAAACCTGGCAAAACAATCACCCTAGAAATGCTGAATCAGGTAGGTGTGGCACTTATTGCACCATGTTTTCTGTTTTATCCTCATTTTAGGCAAATAAGCTACAATAGTACCTACTGGGTATATTTACACAATGACACGTCGAGTAGGTAGGTAACCTAAAATTAGTAGTATGCTTGCATCATTGAATCTTTGTGATGATCATCGATTTCGCAATAATATTACCTATATATTTTCATACTCATGTTTGTGAACAGAGTCCAAACAGAAAGTTACAAAATCTCGGCGCACCTGTTCGAAGAGTGACCAATTTATCGACCGCGGACAGGATCGAGTTTCGTACTTCTTTAGTGTTCACAAGAATAAAGAATTTTCATGTACCTGCTTATTACTGTCATATAAAACGTTTTTGATGTCTGCCGGAAGAGCACTGGTAATCTTGGTTGATTTATTAGGTAGGTTCAAAACATTCATCTTTATGTTTTTATTATTCAGTACACGCGGAAGTAAAGATGGTACCTAGTGGTACAACTGTGAGTAGGTAGGTACATCAGGATTTTTTATTTCAGAGTGCATCTTTATAGTGGACCCTGTACTTGTAGAGACATTCATTGTGAGGATGCCCAAATTGACATCATACTACTTTGAATAAACCTTAGTTTATTCAGAGGTTTATTAATCCTCTGAATAAACCATAGTTTATTCAGAACTTTATTCGCTCCTATAAACCTCCGAATAAACCATAGTTTAGGTCAATTTGTATGTGAGGATGTCAATGGATGTCAATTTAGGTATCCTTACAAATTGAAAAAGCAACAAATGAATTTCTCGACCTACGTAAGGAACTCACACTAAATCTACTACTCTAATCTACTTCTTTATGGTCTGCCAACGGACACTTCTATTGGTCTACTGGTCTACTGGTCGTTATAACGTGAGAGTCTTTTAAAAATGTCTATAGATGACACCTCCGTCTAAAAATAGAGTCTTAAAGATCTCTATAGGTATAATAATTAATCCACTTTTAATTATTATCGTTGTACCTATATGTTGTTGTAGCTTGCAATGCTTGCATGTATATCCGATTTCAATCCAGAAGTTGGTTACTGTATCGCACCTGTAACATTCCATTCACCGGTGAATAATAAGGCAGTGTTTATAAAACAATACGCCAAAGTAACGAGGGGTAGCTCCTCTATGGGTAGCTCACACACACAAGCATTGTCTGCAATTCGAGATGCCATTCGAGAAAATTCTACGCGCACCGATGTCTCGGGACAGTGGCTCTGTTTACTATAAACACGTTCGTACACAGGATACACATTACAATAATGTTTATTTCGAAGTCGTCTTGCTCAGAACTAAGACCACTTTAAATACCAAACCAACTTTAATTAGAGTATACAAAAGTTTACGTTTTTATGCTACAAGACGAGGACGGGAGAAGCAGGTGGCCTGATGTGGCATAACGCTGGCCCATAACAATTGCAGTGCCACTCAGAACTTTGAAACATAAGTAAAAAATAAAATAAAATCAATGTATTACAAGTTAATATGTGCCATAATATAAAACACACAATTATTATTACAAGATAAAACAATAGAAAGAAATCTATCAAATGCACACAGCAAAGCGTCCTGCAAGAAGAACTCATCGCTTACTACAGTGCCGCATGAAAGGGCAGTCAACCCGACCCGCAATCATCGTCAGGACGGTATTGAGCTGCGCCGCGTCCGGCGCACCATGGGAGGAACACCGCTTAGGCAGCCATTAGGCATTCGCGGACCACGAGAAAACCATGGAAAACCCACGATCCCTGCTTGACGCATATTATCGTATCGTCTATATTGTGGGTGTGGTTGGGGCTTGATGGAAATCTAATCTGAACACGGAACCCAACAAGCAATAAGTCCAATGAGATATGACCTATACTATATATACCCGGAACACGGTAAGTTTAAAGATTTGTAGATAGGTACTTAAATTAATAGCATTTGGCAACCCCGTTTTTAAACGACTCTTTGTTTTGGTTTGTAAACTTTCATGGTCACTAATACAAAAATTTAATTTAGTAACAGGATATTTACCAACTAAGTACTTATTTTGTTTTGTATAACTTGTGGAAAAGTCTGCTTCAAATGCAAACAACCCGAAAGGAAAAACATAAGTCCGATTGCCTGGATTGCAAATTTAAATATTGTGTTGTAGGCATTCCAATTACAAAAATTCAATTGCGCATTGTATAAAATGTACTGAAATATCAAGAAGAATGACGTGCAGGTACCTACCTATCACGCAAGGACTTGGTTATAAAGTTAATGCTATCACGATACCAGTTTTTGACTTATTTAAATTTTCAGTTATTTTAACCAGCTAAGTATATTAGGTAAGTAATGCCACAGAATAAGTAATTGCTAATGCTCAATGATGAATAAACCTCTGATGCAGCCAGTCCAATTATGAGTTGGCAAACATTATCGTTGCTGGCTAATGAACCTTAAGGGGCTAGGGACGCCAAAACGACTACTTTCTCCTCCTAAAACTCCCACACGGCTTGGTTTAACGACTTGAAAAAAATACTACCTGAATGATCAATTCAAGGGCATTAATTTGTGTGATTGATTTTTTTGTGTTACCATTACTTATGGCTTGAAAAAATATTTAACAGCATGCTGTTTTAAAACTATTTTCCCTAAAACTTCTAAATTACTTAGACGTTTGGAATTAATTTTACACCAAAAAATAAGCAAAATAAATTTACTTTAAAGTGCGTGTTTCTTTTGTAAATCAAGCAACATTTTCTCAAAGAAAATAGCAAAAAATCTATTTCCAAACGTCCAAGTCTTGGAGGTGCTCTGCGCGGGCGCGCGCGGCAGTCGTGCGCTAGCTATCAGACGGGGAGGTTGTGTCACTCGTTGATCCGCTCGCGCTGTCCGCCGACTACGTGCATTTGTGTGTGTGAATGACAATCGACACAAGTATTTCTCTATTCGTGTGGGTTTGAAGACTAGCGTCTAGAGGGAAATCAGATAGGAACTATTTATATTGTGTGTGCGCATGGACGCTATATTTATTATAGTATATTTTGAGTTACTTTTTTTTTATTAGGACTATTTATACGAGCACAATGCAGTGCTGCATCTTTTTGTTTCAAAGTATTGATTGGTACTGCAATTGGGATGTTGACTGTATTCAAATAAAAATATAATTTTGCCGCGAAACGGTAGTTTTTGTGACAGAAATCCTATAAAACACAATATTTTTGTTTATTTTTAAGGAATTTAATTTTAATTCAATAACCAAAATGTAATCACATCACTCGGAAGTCACGTGACATAAAACGCGCGTGACGTCACTTGTTCAATATATATATTTTTTGCTTTTGGCTCCACGTGATTTGCTTATTAGTAAATAACACAAAATCAACAACAGCACATTTTCGCATTCCCGCCAAAACTCCAATGAGTATATTGCTCGTTGTGCTTAGTATTTTAGAGTGATTTCTGTGATTATTTATCTGTGCCGTGAATTCCGCGCCACTTTTTCGAAATTTATTTCGACTCTTGGATATTCTCCCATGATGGAAAGTGGCTACATAAAGGCAAATAATTCCAATTTGCCGAGAGTTGATTGTTTTACGGTGGCCAATTTCTTCTCGACAAACGATAATATCTGCTCTGCTGAATTTAGAAATGTGAAGACCTCCGTGTAAGTACTTATTATGCCAAAAATCATTTTATTTCTATAACCAACAATGAATATATAATAGTATCATAGATTCAAAGTGTATTAATTAACCAAAGCATACCTATATATAAATCAGTAAGCTCAAAAAACTTTATTTTAATACATAACAATACATACACAGAAAATATCGAATCAACTTGTCACTAAACGTAGCACAGACTAGGTAGTAGTGGTTACATTCTCTTTGCTTGTCACTTTACAGTGTTATAGAAAAGTACTCTGTGGTATTGAACAAGTGACGTCATTGGCGTTGTGGAGCGAAATTTAAAACGGCATTTAAAATATATGAAAATTAAAATATTAGTTGTTTTAAAAAGTAAATTTAAATATTTTGGGTTCTATTAGGCCCATACGCATCGTTTTAAACACTTTCCCAAAATCAGTCAACATCCCAATTGTTATGAGGCGGCGTTATGCTTATTATCAGGCAAAGGACCACCAATCGATCAGGCCCGTCTACAGTAAAAATGATATCGAAAATGATAACAATTTTAAAATCCAAGATGGTGGACATTTTTCTTTTCAATAAAATGGTATGGGTGTCATTTTCGAGGTGCTGATTACAGAAATGACAACCATTTTTAAATCCAAGATGGCGGTCATTTTTTTTAGGAAATCGATAATATGGGTGCCATTTTCTAGGTTTCTCGGGGTGCTGATATCGAAAATGACAACGATTTAAAATCCAACATAGCGTACATTTTTTTTTCAATAAAATGCTATGGGTGTAATTTTCAAGATTTCTCGGGGTGTTGTGTACAAAAATGAAAAATTCTTTTATAATGTAGAAGGACCTAACGATTCCAGTCTTGAACGAACTATTTACATGCTTACAAGTCTGTACGGAACCCTCGGCGCGCGAGTCCAACCCGCACTTGGCTATTTTTTCTATTGTATTGGTTAACGAGACAAGCCGGACGTTTTCCTGATGGGAGTCATAATGCTGGCCCATAAAAATTGCAGTGCCATTCAGAACTTTGAAACACAAAAGCCTGCGCGGCACCGTAGTGCGCTCATAATAATGCCAACCCATAACAATTGCAGTGCCTCACAGAACTTTGAAACACAAAGGCCTGCACGGCACTGCAGTGTGCTCATAACTAAGTCTCATAAGCTTAGTAATTTCGCGGGCTAATTTGCTCATCAAACCGGAACACAGTAATGCTTGCACATTACTGTTTGCCGGCAGACTTCATGAACAAAACGGAAACCCAGACGGACACTCGCAGATGATTCGATACCGTAAATGACATCAATATAAAAAACACGACTACAAAAGTAAATTAAAAAATAGCCCGAAAATCATTTATTTACGTACACGTTCTTTTTTGGGTCAAAAGGTGTAACAAATTTCAACGTTACGGAGCAAATTGGCTGTCTGTACTTTTATTATAGTCCAGAGCGATGTTTTGAGATAAATCTCAACGTTGTATGATCTCATGTGCGTCCGTCCCGTTTATTTACGAACTAGCTGCGCGGTTTTCACCCACGTTCCCACAGGAACCGTCCATTGTTCCGGGACAAAAAGTAGCCTATGTTATTCTCCGGTCCATAAAATATATCTATGCCAAAAATCACGTCGATCTATTGATTCTTTATTGCGTTAAAGAAGGACAAACAAACAAATCAACAAACACACTTTCGCATTTATAATTTAACTAGCTTCTGCCCGTGGTTTTCACCCGCATTCCAAATTCAAATTCAAAATTCAAATTCAAAAGTCTTTATTCAAATAGGCCCCAAAGGAGCACTTATGAAAGTTAAAATGACTCTAACAGCGGTTCCCACAGGAAACATGCATTTTTCCGGATAAAAAGTAGCCTATGTTACTCTCCGGTCCATAAACTATTACTATGCCAAAAATCACGTCGATCCGTCGCTCCGTTACTGCGTGAAAGAAGGACAAATCAACAAACCAACAAATCAACAAACACACTTTCGCATTTATAATAGAGTAGAATATAGGATATCTTTAGTATGGAAGTATGGATAGTATGGATAATGATGATCAAACTTCACTTTCAATGAAGAACTTTCCACTAAATGCATTCAAAGAATTATAGGCAAAGAAGATGCCGTGCGCGCTACTCGCACGCGCGTTCGTGTATCCGCGTATTCTATGACGTTACGTTTTGCGATATTCTTGAAAGACGAAGTGTGGACCGCGCGGGGGAAGTGGGATTGACTCCACCCATTCGAGCAAGGCCATTGGCCCGTAGAAGGGTCTTAATTAGAGAGTTTGCGTGCCTGACACAACTTCTTCGACGTAGGTAGTTAATATTTAAAACCTGTGTAGGTACTCTATCTCTAGCGGAGGATTTAATTTGTTTTATAATTAAATAGTACATAAATTTTATTACATAGTCAAATAGAAAATTTAAAAAAGAGGCAGAGAAAGAAGCATTTATTATCTTGTGGTTGATTTTTTTTTGTTTTTGACCCCAGAACTCTCTCATTTACAAATCGATTTGAAAAATTATTTATTTGAATGAATGATATACCTACTTTCTGATCCATCCATCCATAGAAATTACATCAAAATCCGTTCAGTAATTTGTCATTGCAGTCGATTCCCGCTTTTTTACGCCAGATCCACATGTTGGCCCAACGTCAATCCTCTGTAGTCTGTGGTCGGCCCCAATGCCACTGCCAACGTGTGTAGGTATCTAGAAAATAGAACGCTTGCGCCCACGTTGGGATAATGCTATGTTCTAGATCGACATATTGGACGAGTGGGTTTGTGGCCGACGTTGGGGCCAACGTGTGGTGCCTATAAACGAAGACATTTTAATGTATGCAATTTTTATATTGTTTGATATGAAACATTTGCTATAAAACGAGAAAAATGAACCAAACTGGTCATGATTTAAATTTTGTTCGATCGAGCATTAATATCAAGTTTTGTGTATTGAACTACATAAGCGTTTCAATGAAGAATGAATCTATAACATGTAATTTTTCCAGCTAAATAGAATTATGTTTTACTGTTTAAAGCGGTTTTAAAAAAGGCTAACGTATGCCGTTAAAACAAAAACAAATTTAAAAACATGACGATATAATGACGGTAGCAACATAATAATTATTATCGTATAATTAGGCTTTATCATTATTATAAACGTGTTTTAATTATATATATACCTGCATTGTTCTTTCTTACAACAAAAGATAATTTGGGCTCTTTAGGTATTAAGTTTTTAATAACTTGGTACCTATCTAAATGACGCAATTTTTGAATTGTTATAACTATTATCAATAAAGTGTACTATTAATTTAGTACTGCCCCAGAATATACAATATTACAAGTACCTACTGCGACTTATATTGGGACCGATTATTTAGCATAACGAAGGATGGAAGATAAAAAGCCTAAAACAGATCTATTTGCTTTGAAAAAATCCGTCAGGCAGGTAGGTACAACTGGCACTTCGGGGCTTCCATAATATTTTAACTTTAACTACTTATCAGTACTTATATTTTTTCCACGGCTGCCCAAAAAAGAAGTTAATGTTTTCAGGGTTCATGTATGTACGGAGTCCATTGAGAGAGGCGACCCAAGAAATCAGTATAATAACTCGCCAGTTGAAGCTCGGCTGGAAAGCTTGGACCGTAAAACTGCTGGTTTGTCAGTTTTCTATCGCTATATCGCTTAGGTACATTTCGGCGAATGTACATCAGAATGACATAAAATAATTCCATCTTCCCCTTTCCATCATCAGAGCGCCAGACAAACGGCGAAGCGGCTTCGGTGCATTGTGGATATTACTCCTTCTATACGCACGAAGCAATTTGGTTCTACTTCATCACATGACCAAATTAGCTGCAAATATGCTCTACTTTAACTCTATGCAAGGAATGTATCGTATTTCTAAACACCATGTATATTTTTTATGTTATTAATTGATGATGCAACCAGGTTGTTCTGTTGGCTTGATGTTCACAATAATTGCAGTGCCAACCAGATATTCCAATGACAAAGTTCTGCCTGGCACCACTGACTGCACTGAGTCACCCTTTTCCCGGATAAAAAGCAATATTTTTGTCTCGGCTAGATTCAAAACATTATTTCATAATTGTTTCCATTATATAGGTACCTATTGTACGTACGAAATGAACAAATTATTGCAACATAATTTACACACCAATCATACACATTTGGACAAAAAAGTTTAATTCTTCTCTATTCTATTCCGGCTTTTTAAAATCCCTTCGATTCTTTGCTTCGTTGTTGCTTGAGAGAAGGGCAAACCAACAAACCCTTTCGCATATCTACAGACATATTCTTAATGAAATCGGATGTAACCGTTGTCCTAATCATGCCAATTCGCAAACTATCCGAAACAGATTTCGCCTAGTAAACTGCCTTTAGAACTACTTCCTTCGAAAACTTTTGACATTTCAATCACCTGGAATCCCGAATGTAAGTAATTTTAAATCAGCTTACATTTTCACATTATCAGCCTCTTACGCTCTCACTGCTTGGATAGGTACTGGCCTTCTCTCTAGAGTTGGCGCGGGCCGAGTCGAGATTCTAGTCGAGAGAACTATGAATAATATGAATAAACTATGGTGCGTCGGATTGAAAGTCGCACAAGTTCCCGCTCGGCCACACTCGCTAAAATAAATCAGCTGCCTTTAATAATAATTAAGTAATTCCTTTTATTGTAGTTCTACACTATGATAAGCTGGTATCTCGAAACCAGCTTATTTTCCATAGACAAGTTTCCGCTGACAAAATATAGCTCTCGGAATGCATTTGAAATTCTCGGACACTTGGCTATGGAAAATCTGCTGGTTTTGGGACACCACCTGATTTATAATTACCTACTTACGCCGTCTACAATATTTAGGTAGCGCACTGCGTTGCGTGGCTACAAAAATAATTTCTCAACCTCGTTTTGCAGCGCAAACTTTGCAAGCTCGTGAATTCGAGGCTGAGACAGCAAAGCAGTGGGTCCTAAATAAAGCGTCGCGTCGCCGCGAATATTGTCACGTAAATATCAAACCATTATTTTGGCTAAAAATGAAGTGTCCTTTCTAACGACCTTGCAAAAAGCTAGGCAGCGACGCTTATTAAAATTCCTAACGTCAGAATTTCCTGCTGACTATAAAAAAATACACGAAGTAGATATGATTTTCTCAGTAGACATGAATAGTTACAAACGTAGGTACATAAAATATGCATGTACCTACTTGACAAAAGAACAAAGAAACGTAAACTGATTTTAAAAAAGCAATTATTTTTATGGTCAGGATAATGGCAATTGACGTCAAAATTTCAACTAACAAGTACGATATTTCATATCGTATTATCATAATCAAGCGTAGGTAATATCATGGATAGGTTTTTATTATATTCAAATTATTGTTTGAAGTATGACTTATATCACTAATTCAAACACGTGTATACGTTTTTTAATTAGTGATATAAGAATATACATTCTTAAGCTATGTGTGGGCGGTAAGGCCTGCACTGATGTCCAGCTTGGGGGGTTTTGTGCGTTTCCCCCTGCCTGTATCTACCCATAAGCCATCCCAACTCCTTTACATAAAGCAGTATGGCCCTTTGTTGCTGGCACAGTTGTTGCAGTGTTCTTTTGAGCCTCTTTCAGTGATTTGCCACTCTGATGAGTAAGTAAGGGTTTGCAATGTGAAAAATCACTGAAAGAGTTGTTATCAAACAACACGTGTATATAAACCACACCTTTAATATGTTACATTACTCAAGAATCTGTAACGATTTTGGTCACTGTTAGTCGAATTGGGACGGAAATACTGCCACTTGTCTGTAACAAGAGGAAATTTGTTTGTTCTGCTACTTGGTTTCTAATCATTGGAAAATTCCATTCTCGATCGTCAGCAATTACACGTCCATCAATATCTTTATTAGAGTTGGCGCGGGGCGCCCGGTTCTAGATCTCTGGCGATGACAAATACTTAATTAGAAATTGTAGTCGTGCTCACGTCAGCTCGCTCCTTACGATTTAAATGTATAAGCTGTTAGGCTAAACCCACCTCTTTGTAAAGGTTTATTTCTGATTGTAACAGATTTCACAAAAGTAAAAAAAGGACTTGGATCGTGCTTCCTACTTAACTTAAAATTATTTATCTTTTTAATTCGTAGGACTTTGTACTTAGATTAATTTTAGTTTATAATTTTTATTATATAACATTCGTTTTAATACAAAATGAGACCAGGTACTACTTGGTTATAATTATGACCAATAAACAAACATTGTAGGTAGTAGGTAGGCCTAGAATCACTTGTTCCTAGTTTATAGTATTTTACCTATTTTCCCGAAGATCTGACTGTAGCAAAACAATTTCTAGGTTCAAACCCTTCAGTCTGAAAGTTGACATCTTTGTTGCTATTTTCTTAAATGCAAATTATAGTATAAGAGCTATACCTATTTAATTTATTTAGGTAGGTACCTCCACAAGAAAATCTCTTGATACAGAATGTAAGTATAAAAGTTATTGTGACACTTTAGCCAATAGGGGGTATAGGGGGTAAAGCTCACGAAAATATTAAATTTATGCCTTATAACCAGATAAAGCATGGTCTGGCAAATTAAATGCATCGCCCTTATCATCTATACTACAAATCGGTAACGCATTCCAACAGATCTTTGGACTGATATTGTTAATATCAAACATATCATTAGGCCAATCTAGAATTATCTTTAATTTATTATCTATGAAACTTACAGGTTTTTTCCATATTCAATAGGTATTTTTCTGTTCTTGTAGCCGAATATACTTTATTGTACTACATGCATATTTATGTATACCTAAGTGCTGTCTCATATATCATAATATTTAAGGCAGCGTAAGTATTTATTGCTTGGCACTTACTAATTATAATATATAGGTGTTTTCTATATATGAATAAAATTGTCTATGACGTCAAAAACTACTTGCTCCATAGGGGATTAGTACCTATCCTTACATCATTCCTACGTTACACACACAGTTTATTGTAAAACTGTCCACACGCATACGGAAAACTACATCTGATGAAAATATTGTAAAGAAATAGTTTTAATCCGTAGAAATATTTTCACCTATTATATTAAATATTATGAAAGTATTATAAAATATATCTTATTACACTACAAATAACTTACCTACTTACTTAACCTACACCTATTTCAAAATAACGCAAATATAAAAGGGGAGTGCTGTACTTTTATGAACATGAAATTGTAAAGCTAAAAAGAATAATGAAGATAAATTTACAATAATTTTTCCCTACGAGTTTATCCTCTTCCTATTGCACGCGTTGATGTCCTTTGAACTGTTCATTGATACTACATGATAAGATGTTAAAGAATTTGCACGTGAAATGGGTAAAGACTAGAATAAGATGGCGGTATTTTTTAAAGTTAACTATGCACTCTACAGTCTACAGACAATATGGTCCCCGCTCGCTTCTGCGGTGGCACAAATGACAAAGTTTATATCATTCGTATTTTTTACTATTGCAATTCGTGTATGTATCTCCACATTTCATAAAATCGCACATCCTGCAAAAAGTTGGCAAAAAACTACGAGGATAAGTTCTGACGTCAATTGCTACTGCTTCAAGTAGGTCGTCTTATAACTATCGCGCTGATATATCAAACAATTAATTTACCTGTCTAGGCAATAGAAATAAGATCCGATAGGTATAGTCGTTAAATATAGGCATAGTAGCTCTACGTATAGGTAGAGTTGCATTTGTTTTCTTTACCAAAAACCAATTTGTTGAATTTTGGACCTTTGTAAAATATGGCACCGAGGTCAATGACGTCGATGATTAGAAAGTTGATGCCGTTTCTTGTAGTGCAAGTTAATTATAGACTGATGGAGGTGTGGCGCGGCGCGCGTGGCTCGGGCCACGAGACGCCGCACAGTGCATGTGTGCGCACACGCAAGCCCCCAGCCGCAGTACTAGAAGTATTTCAACTCTATATTTGTGGGTAAGGTGAATTACGCCCACTGTGTCCCTGAGTTTGCGTCAGCTGGCTATGTTTGCTATGCGGGAATCTTGATTATTGATAAAGTTTGAAATAATTAGTTAAAGCCTCTAAATTGTAATAATAGCGTATGCCGTGCAAAGGTATCTATGCGTATGACATGAATACTATATTTAGTACTTATCAAGTTTTTTTTTATATTTTTACCAGATCTGATTTTAATTTACTATATTAATAGAATCGGCCTGAATTCAGAATATTTTAATCCAAGTCCCAATTCTTTTTCAAAATTTTTTATCTTCTTGATGTGAAAATTTTGCCCACCCCTGATCTAAGGATATAAAATATAGTAACCTTAAGTTGCTAAATAGAACTCAAATACGTGACATTATTTAAAAAAACTTTAATTTGCCTATGCCGCTTACCATTAGCGATCATTATTGTAAAACATCGTGTAGGTAGATAATGCTGTAAAGTAAGTCGAATGACCCTGTTAAGCGGAGACCTTAGGCTGACCAAGTATCCAGGGTCAGTGGTACAAAGTTAAATTACTGTTTGTATTTACACGGGCAATTCGTGCCGCGGCCGACCAACAGATATACAATCCTTCACAGTATTGCATCAGCAGTAGGTATTACTTTACAGCTAATTTCAGTTCTTATCGCCAGCATTCAAATTTCGATAAAGGCACGTGCGATTGCGAGTATTTTCCTTCCATTAGTCTGCATCCTGTAATTGCAAAATTCCTGATGAAATTCCTTAATTAAATGCCTCGAAAGGGGGAAAAGCGGTCGATGTGACTAAGCGAGCTCATGAAACAAACTAGAAAACCAGTTAAAATTTCAGTTCCAGTTCCAATATATATGTTGGATTACTTCACTATACTTTATCACGCGACGTTCCAATTATATAGGTATAGTTCAACAATATTTCATTCTTTTATGATTCTGAAGCGTGTAGCCGTTGGCAGTGTGTGATTGGCTGGCACAACCGTGCCTCCAGACGACGACGTCATCGTCAGAGAACGATAACAGAGCAGTTGCTATGTGTCACGTCGCCAGAACTCGTGATCACAGTCTCAAATAATAATTAGGTACTGTTTCATTTATTACAATGGCTAGGAACGGGTGACTAAACAGCTACTATACACGCCGTCAGCATCTTGTTGTTCTTGAGTGTCTGCTTGTTAATTGTTGTTGTGTGGCAACAGTTGTCGCTCTTAGGCAACCGTGTTCAACTGCTTTGTTTTATATAGGTACTTCTTGACATTCTATATCAATTGCAAAGCAAACTTGTCTAGTCAGTTCCAGGTCTGCATCTCTGTAATCTATTATTAGAATTATGTTCTGGTATTTGTACCTATCTAGAAATTACTAGGAGATAGGTAATATATTTCATATACAGAATTTATACGTTTAAGAAACAACGTCTACAGCGGCTTCAATTCTACTAAAGAAATGGTTTAAACACGACTGGTTTCGTCGCACATTGTTCACTTTAATGAAGAGCCATAACAAAGGTAATATTGATGACCGCCACTGTCATTTATCTATAGGTACCTACCATAGAAAAACGATTACCTAGGCTATAAAATACTGGTGCAAATACTACCAATACTATACACCTAGTTATCATTTTGCGATGAAACCGTTGTCAATTTTAAACCATTTATTTAGTAGAATTTATTCTGATAACGTAACGGTTTGAAATGGTAGATTAGGGTTGTACCTTAACCTACTTGTGTAGAGAATTCAGTTTAAAGGAAAGGCATATTTATATGTTTTCTTTTAGAAAACAAAAGAAGATGATTTTCTTTGACTGCCATCTAACCTGATGTTAAGTGACGATGCGGTCGACGATGCAGCACGTTTGCCCAGAAAATACCTTTTCACTCGTGAAGTTAAGATTTATTGCACAACTGTTAGTACATATACAGGTAGAATTCAAGGACGGGAATGATACTTAGTAATTAAGTAAGTACTTAAAATATATGTAGGTACGGATTATCATTGAGGACCTACAGTTTACGACAAAATGCAAAACCAGTCTTATTGAGACAAAAATTGTTAATTCGATGAGACTCAAGGAGAGGTCACACAAAATTGAATTGCTTACCACAAAACGCGTTTTAGGAAACTATAATACTACCTTTGTCAATACGGCACGGATTTCCACCTCTTTACTTTCAAAACCCATCATAGTATCCAGAACAGAGTACATCCTCCCTTCAAATACAAAGATCTTTGTGGAAATATGTATTTTTCCAGCCAAGCTTTTATAAAATACTTAATTGGTACTGTAATCTTTTGGCCACCTTTCGGCTCCATCATCAATGCCCTGGACATCATCTAGAATACCGGTAAATACAAATCAATCAAAACTAAACTCGATGGGGTTACGTCGTTTCGTTACAGAGTCCCTGTGGCTGCCTTCCGGCTCCACCATCAGACCAGCTCTGTCTGTGACATTATTAGATTGCATTGTCATCCGATTTACATATGTATGTATGGAAAATTTTGCCTCAATCGAACATCGGGAAGTGGGCCAAATTTAGCTTGCAAGATTTGACCTAAACATACATAAATAAATAAGTTAAAAAACAGGAATTTTACTTTTTAAACGACTTCCAATAAAGGAGAATGGGTTATCAATGGTTATTTTCTTTTTTATGTTTGTTACCTCATATCTCTATCATTTATAAACAGATTTGGAAAATTATTTTTTTATTTGAAAGAATATACTTTCAGATTGCTCCCATAGAAATTTCATCAAAATCGGTTCAGTAGTTTGTCACTGAAGTCGGTTCGTCGCTTTTTTAAAGCAATTTTTAATTACTAAAGAGCGATTTCGTATAAATTTTCGTTGCTTTTGCGAGTTATGTAAGGCGTACACAATACAAGCACATTGTTTGATTGCCAACCAGTTTTGCTTCGCGACGCTCGATGATACAATTTCATGTTTTTCTAAAGGTGATCAAGTTGGCCAAGTTCAATTCGCTTCTGATCTTGTCCGAAACCCGGACCTGTAGTCTGAGGTTGTCTTGTCGCACACATAGGTACAACTCGACATCGGATAAAGTCCATCTCGTCAGAGAGTTTTTCTTGTAAAGATCCCATACTGAAAAGTACGTCTTTCTCGTAGTACCTATGTACATTTTACGTATCAATTTAACGGTAGGTACAACCTTTAGATGTCGAGTTAATAAGTATGTTGCCACCGTCACTCCTGCATCTTTGATGTCGTCCCTTGTGCAGGTGGTAGGGCACAAAGTACACCAACTCCATCGGAAAGTCATCGCATCGTCTTTATGACAAACTATATAGTGACTGAGACTGATGAATTGAGAGTTAGCAGTCAATTTGCAGTCACTGCGACTGTGACCCAATCGTCAATTATAGAAAGCTCTACTTTCGTCTCCTTCATGTCGTTATACCTCAGATCATGCTGTGTTTTTCATCTTGCTTGATGTTTCTATTTTCTTCTGCCTCTTTTGTAGCTGTAACAGCAACTATTTCTTGTAATCTAAACTGAGACGTAACAAAGATGAAAGTTCGCTGATGCAGTAAGGTATACTAGCATTCTAACAGGTCATGTGACGCATTGGATGATGCATGTCTGTCACCGCTGACATGCGATGAGATGACGAGACGAAGCCATGCTAATCCGGAACACTGGCAACGACAATCACTTTGAATTTTACAGATTCCTAAAAAAATTTTTTAATAATATTTTAATTTAAGGTATCATGTATGCTCCTCTATGGTCTGGGTGCAGTTAACAAAACTATTAGTAAAATTGTGCAAATATTTCAAAATTATATAATCGGTAGATTATTATGTCGGTAGTAAATATTATGTAATTACTTAAACTGTCAGAGCCTTATTATTAAATTGTATAAATGAAACTAAAATGCTTAGTATAAACTAAAGTATAAATTACGAAGAACCTACTAACTTAGTTTTGCACATGATCTAAAATAGACCTACTCTTTTTCTGTATTTACAAAGCAACATTTACATTATTTAACATAAATAGTAATAGGTAAGTGCGCTGGCTCTGTACAAACGGGGGGAGTCAAAAAAAAAGTGCGCGTGATGAATCGTGAATTTGTGATGTGCCAGTGCTCACGCACACCACCAGTAAAATTCAGTCAATTTGTTCAAAAAGTTCTTTGAAAGTCAACTACACAATCAATTGTTTGAGGTTAATAAATGAATTGCGTCATTAGGTGACTTAGCGTCATCCATAGAACTGTTTACTTAGGAAGGGGACGGTGAAGGTCAAAAATATGAACTGTAATGGCAGTCACGCCACGATCACAAAGTTCATCGCGCCATAAACTGAATGTAAAACTTCCATAAATACAAGGGAGCGCAGAAATTTTTATAACACTCGAAAAAATGCATGACCACATCGCTGAAAATAGAACAATGACAAACAAAAAACGAAACGGCTAAAATCTTAGCTAACAAATGTTAACTAACGAATGTGCTGTGGCGATTGAAAAGTGTAGGCCGGTACAGACGTACCTACGATCACTAACTTCATGACCTCCAACCACCACAAGCATGACACCAGGCACACATTCGCGCTGAAATAGAGGCGTGTTCCTGTACATGCACGAAACTGCACGTACACATGAAAGAACACACTGAATGTATCGATGTATGCGTGTTCAAACAATGCGATTCATTTTAAAAGGCGCCAGTAGAAACGTAAGCCAGTCACCTGACCGTCTCGACCACCAACCCCGAAGACCAAAACGTAATTTACTGAGCACTGAACAACGCAAAAATGAACTCTAACGTTGTAATTCAAGCTATAAAATTAAATAGGAATTGCTTCGTCCTCGCGACTGCATTGAAAACTTGACGCGGAATGAAGATTTTCCAGTTTAAGTTTAAAATGTCGTATCGAAATCTTAACTCTAAGATAAAATAAACTTTGAGCGGCTAATATAAAAACAGACATTAGCAAGCTACGTGGTGCGCAAGTAGCAACGTAGGTACCTAATAATAAACAATTTTTTTTCAGCAGACCCTTGAGGGTTTGGGACGATACGTGACGTCAACGCCACTCCCAATAAATGTAAAAGCAAGGCTAGACACATTATAATCGGCATAATTATCGAGGTACTGAGATAAGATAACCATCTTTTATAACCAAAAATTTACTGCGTATCGGATCTGTGGTATCGCTCATGCATCAAGTCATTCGCGCTAAAATCTAATGTCAATACGCGGGTTTGCACTTTAGCAAAGCGGCACGATGACACCTATTTTGAAGTCACCAAAAGGTTTTATCGTGTAATTGCTAAGTGCGAATGCAAACGTGACTTCCACGAATTTATCCGGCATGAGGCAGAGCAAGTTGCTTGCAATTGGTATCTTTCAGTAATTTATCTACTCGATAATTTGAGTTTATTACCGAGTCAGGGCCGCCGCGGCGAGCATATCAACATAACAATGCAGAATGCAAACAAATAGATAAACTTTTATGAAGACTACTAAGTACGATATGAATTTTAAACCTATTCCGGTACTAACTTTTTTCAAGGCTACTGAAATAAAAATGTACAAAGCCTGCTGTACTTATTTTGTACCGAACTAAAAAAGTTTCAATGCACCTGGATGCCTACCACCATCTCTTGTAGCAGTATTACTTACATTGAAAATTCATACGACAATTTTCAAGAACTTTCCTGAATTTTACCTCAGTCAATATACGTCAGATTATAAAGCTACAGAGAGACACCATAAAATAGAATCGGTTTTTAACCAAATACATGATCCTAAGTACTTACAAAAACCATGTTAAAGCTATAGGTACCTATATATAGGTAAGTACAATCCTTTTTGTTTTTACAACATCCTTAACAAGTAGGTGAAGCGGGAACCGACTGCGATGAAAATACCACGATATATGAATCATCCCCTATTTTTTCCACTTTTAGGGGTTCTTGCTCTTTCATGAAATTTATAGGGGACCACCTCGACAATATAAGAAAATCTTTGAAAAAAAAAAACACATTCGGTCTTCTATTGACGGAGAAATCGGTGAACATGAAAACACATAAAAAATATATAATACCTACTACAGTTGAAAATAACCTCCTCCTTTTTTGAAGTCGGTTAACAAATGTGTAGTTTTTCCCGAAATTTACCACAAAATACCTATTACTCTGAATTATTCAAAAACTTTGTGAAAATGTGACAAGTTCATGGCACTTTTTCCATGTATAAAAAATTCTGTTTGCAAAATAATTTCATAAAACCTTTCACCACGTAAATTTTCTAAACTAAATACACGAAATAAGTATTTTTCGGCATAAAAAACTATTGACCCCGACGTGATTTGAACACGCAACCTTCTGATCTGGAGTCAGACGCGCTACCGTTGCGCCACGGAGTCGTTATTCACATGAACGAAATGATCGTATTGCATAAATAATTTGAAGCTATATGTTATAGAATTATGTAATGTTGAGAAATATAAAATGATGTTGATTCTATCATCTTTTACCTAACCTAATTTTAGTTTCAATCTCTCTTTCTAAATGAGAAAGAGATGGAATATGTTTTATACCTGTCGAACTAATGAACTTGCTTGTGTATAGTGTAAAATTAACGGCAATGAATTTCGTGGCGTCGAATTTATCAGCTCTGAAACTAAATTTAGATCGGTCAAACATATCTATCAACTATATATATACATTTATCTCTTTCTCACGTTATTTATTGGAAAGAGAGTGAATCTAAAATTAGGTTTAGAATCGACACCACCCTCTAAAATAATATTTCAAAACATTAATTAATATTTAATTTTATTGTTTAATAAATCCAAATATGTGCCCTACTTCTTATTTTAAATACATACTCATTTATATAGAAATTAAAACGAAATCAAAGAAAAAACTTATTATTTCTGCTTGTACATAAAATTTCTAGTAAGTACTATTTTTTTTTTCGAATTTTTTTAATTTTTGCCTCGTTTACAGAATTTACAAAATTTTGCAGAATCAAATAATTGAAGATATCTTCTCTAGCTCGTATCGAATAATGACCATATGCTATCTTTTAACGCCCTCTAACGGTGAGCACTTCAACTACAGCACTGAGGTACTTTCTTAGCTAGCGTGATAGCGTCACTCTAACCCAAAACTAAAGTGGGTATTGGGTAATATAATAATGCGCGTATAGCGGGCTGAATGTTTTTGTACGTGATATTGGAAAAGAAGAACAATTTTTTTCAACAACAATTAATTATTATACCTTTAATTTAAGCGGTTAGCTAGACATTTATAACAAAATTCGCTTCGTTTGACGCAAGCCCCTGTGGCCTAATGGATAAGGCATCGGCCTCCTAAGCCGGGGATTGTGGGTTCGAGTCCCACCAGGGGTACTGTAGAAACAACTTTTTGTTCATATTTTTTTTAATTTACAACCATTCCGTTGAACAACAATAATAAAAAGACTAAACACATTTCTAAAGTATCGTAAGTTTTAACGAAAGAGGCGGATCCTCGGAGAGGTAAGCATCTTAGTCCAGAGTGATGTAGGTAGTACCCTACTTGATGTGGAAATCGGCAATCATTATCTGGAATACAATAAATCATATTGTTTAATTACTAAAATAATATGGTATTTATATCGTTGCTAGTAATATTAGGGCATTGAAAAATAAAATGGTAACCTGAAAACTTCAGCGGGTGGTTTATTGAACTTTGCAAGATTTATGAAACCTTGGCCACCCGTCAATTTGCCAAGTCTCTCCCCTTCCCCTAACGTCGCGCGACACAAAGATAGAGAGAGAGAAAGAGAGAGAGAAGCGTTTATATTGCCTATTCAGCAAATATGTAATAATGGTGCTAAAAACGATATAATCTTACTAATATAATAAATTCGAAAGTGCGTTTGTACGTTTGTTGGTTTGTCCTTCTTTCACGCAGCAACGGAACAACGCGGAGCGACATGATTTTTGGTATAGATAGATATATTTTGTGAAGAGTAACATATAGGCTATTTTTTATCCCGGAAAAATGCACGGTTCCTGTGGGAACGTGGGTGAAAATCGCGGGCAAAAGCAACTAATAAATATTTTTGAGTGGAATAAAGATCAAGCAGTTTATTTTTTATTTATTTTTAGCAGTTATTGTTAGAATAATTCACAATCGACTGGAAATTCCTAAAAAACATACCCGTTATTTTCACGCCTAGCCACAGCGGCGCCGTGGCTTAGTTGGTTAAAGCGCCTGTCTAGTAAACAGGAGATCGGGGGTTCGAATCCCCCCGGGGCCTAGCCAAATGACCGTGGCTATATCTTTTGTATTTTTTTTTATTTCAAACTAAATCTACATTTCAAAGTTATTGATCTGTATGTATCAAACTAGCCGATGTTTTCAATTTAATCTATGAATCGATAATAATTCGATTTCTTATTTACTATATGCTTTGCTACTTGAGGGAGTCTCTGGTAGAGTCATTATAGTAAGCCAGCGCAGCGTGCAATAATGAAGGTATGTAGCTCTTGCATGCACTATTCAATAATTACATCAAATGACTAAAGACAGTGTTGTCAAGTGTTGACAAGACCTAGGGACCAGTCAGAGAGAAATAATAAAACGTAGCTATATTTTTCAGCTACAATTTTTGGTAGCTACTTTGTCGTGTTAACATAATTGTAAGTTTCATAATAAAAAGCTATAATACATATAGAAAATCTTGCAATAAAGGTTACATCATAATAATTATAAGAAACAGAGGATGCTATTTTGAAATTACATTTTTAAAAAAAAATTAAAAAATTAGGCCAGATTCTCTTTCACTGGTAATTTTTTTCATTTATTAACATCTGAAAGGGGTAAAAGACTGAAATGGCACGATAGACTCGTACCCAGTCTATCTGTAGGTACTTCAATCTCAGCAAGGTTTATTAAAAGCAGACGGGCTGACTTTGGTGGCTTCAATTGTACGTTCTGCCCCGTCTACATATCCATTTAGTCTTTGGCTTCTTTTTAATTATTTTTTTCATTTGGAAATTAGTGCTCAAGAAAGTAATAAAACTAGGTTAAAAATATAACTAACGTGCACATAAGTTCGCCGTGGTCACAGCGGTTGTGATGAAGTGTGCTGGTGGGCAGAACTCCGGCGAGGGACACGGAGTGGTCAGGTTGAATGTGTGCACCTCTCTCTCAGCAATGGTTTGACAGCTGTGCGACACGTCAGCCCCGCGCCAAAAACACACCATCAGCTGACCCTGGCCATCGTTGCGAAACTAAAAACATAGGAAAGGACATAATGTGGGAGTAGTAATGGTCAACCGGTCAATACGTATGGCTGGATTACCTATCTGTTCTTTCCGTCCAAGGGTCTTTTATTATTTTCCAGTGTGACGAACTTTCTCATACCAATTGTTTTTGAAAAAGAAAATGTGACAGAAATCGAATTCCCACTTTTTCATTAGGTACCCATTACAAAAACCTACCTATGTAAGTAAAGTATCACTAATTGTTTTTAAAAGTCATTAAAATTTTAAAATAACTATCTGCAGTTAATTTGCCTATGTGCTCGTTATCCTGAGACATGAGGTATTAGAGACCTAATGCGCCATTGCAGTGCCGCGCAGGCCTTGTGTTTCAAAGTTCTGAATGGCACTGCAATTGTTATGGATATGTTCGCTTAACATCAGGCAAACGACCAGCTCATCTCTTTATCAAATAGTATAAAAAAGATACAGTAGGTAAATACTAAATATTGTCATAACTCTCAAGGAAGTAAGTATATACTTTTGCTGCACAATGTATTAGCGCGCCATCTATCGTCATGAGGTTTGCATGAGAGTAAAGTTTACACAACCACGTTTACTTTACTCTGAATTTATTTACAGTATTTTATATATTGAAACTTTCGTGAGTGTCACACATTATAAATTGTTAAATAACCTAGATTAATTTCGGGCGTGTCTGACGCTCTCTCTCAGGTTGTGCACTTGTGCAGGCGTCAAGTTAGCCGGTTATCTAACAATTTCACTTTGTGATATTCAATACTGTGAATGTATTCAGAGACTGTTGTGTAACGTGCAAACCTCATGACAATAGATGGCGCTCTAATAAGGTTTTAAAAATGTGCAGCAAAAGTATTATACATGTACTTCCTTGAGATCTATGGCAATATTTACTAAGTATATTTTTATAGTATTTTTGTATTTTCAGAGCTTGTTGTGTTATGTAGAAGCTATGCATTCAAACTTCAATAGAGCACTACTAGTTCTCCCTTATCATCCTTAAAATGCTAACTTTCAGTCTAAATAAACTTAATAAATATTAAGTAAACTAATTGTGTAATAAACATATTAATTAACGTTACAATAAACGTGTTTAAAGTACCCAGCTGCGTAAACATAGATAATAATTGCATTAATTTCCTTTATGTTTTTGTTCTTACCTGTACTTGGACTAAAGATTGCTGTCTCAAGTAGTACGGGTGTATTCTGTAAGATGTTTGTCGTTTTGGCAGTACAAAATCTTCATACTCGATTTGATCAAACGAGGTATAGTTGAAAGAGCACTGGGCTCCGAAGATCCTTGTAGGAATGGTGCTTTTGATTAGGTATGTGTCAACGGCTTCAATCACGTCTGCCACAGATGTTGATAGAGTCTGCAATTAGAAAATGTAATGAGGCTTACTACACAGGATGGACCAAACCAATACCCCCGGAGGGTAAGTACCCTAAATATTTGTGTTAGCAAATTTTACTCAAAGGAAACTTTTCTATATTTTTAGAAATATAACTATATTCAAAGATTTCTTAAAAGTCACTTGCCAGAGCCGGGAATCGAACCCGCCAAATGTAGGAAATAAACATTCTGGATTTTTATGATACCGATCGAAAGGGACAATTCACCACGCGGGTCCAGTGCTTGGTGCATGTCACATGTTCTCGAATTTTGTGGTTTTTGAACATGCGGGTTTCCTCATAATGTTTTCCTTCACCATTTTAGAGCGAGTGTAAATAATCCGCATATAACTTGATATAACTCATTGGTGCAGGCCGGGTCGAGATTCGAGCTATGGTATGTCGGATTGAAAGTCGCACAAGTTCCCGCTCGGCCACACTCGCAATAGGTCTAACCTAGATAGGTTAGATCACATAATTATATATTTAGCAAACGGTCAAAATAATGAAATCTCTATACAAAAAGCGCAGGTTACATTGCTGACTGGCCTGAACTAAAATTCCAGAGATGAATCCGCAGCTCGTACCGTGAGAAACAGCTCAGAGTAGTCCATATACTCGTTATTAATATTCTGAAAGTCGGTCATATCTTGCGCGACGTACGCAAAGTATACGTCGAAGTAGGTATTCCTCAATGACGCCATCAGGTCTCGAACTCTGTCCAGTTCTGTGGCAGACGGGCGGTCGCTGGGACTGATTATGAGGACCACAGTGCTGGCGCCGGCGCTGGCTTTGTTATCGACTTCAGCGAGAGACTGGTTGAGGGAGTGTTGGAGGATGGTCGACATTATGTTGGGTAAGTTAAGGCGGGTAGGCCCTGAAACATAAATAATAAATTCTTTATTGAAACTATCCGTATCTTACTATCCTACTATATATTATATATAATATTGTTAGTGATAGGACTAACTCTTCTGCGAGTGTCCGTCTGGGTTGTTAGCACCGCTTTGCTCGTGAAGTCTGCCGCCAAGCAGTAATGTGCAGGCATTACTGTGTTCCGGTTTGAGGAGCAGAGTATCCAGTGAAATTACTGGGCTTATGAGACTTAATACCTTATGTCTCAGGGTAACGAGCGTACTGCAGTGCCGCGCAGGCCTTTGTGTTTCAAAGTTCTGAGTGGCACTGCAATTGTTATGGACCGGCCGTTATGCTTACCATTAGATTACAGTATTACTTATGTATTTTATCAAATCTTGTCTGGAAAAATATATTTTTACACATAAAACTTGTTTAGAGATGAAGTAGCCCTTTGTAGCAATGATCGTACTGTGTCATTGTTTTCTTTTTATTATGCTTGACTTCTAATAATTTTACTTACAATCCCCAGTGAAGTTAGTCATGAAAGAAAACAGCGCAGTAAGGTTGTTCGATGGAGGTACAATCCAGCTCCCAGTAGTCCCATGAAGTAATGATATTGTACTCCGCTGCATGGTTACCTCTAACGCACCGCCTATCCAACTGGAACACGTAATAAGAAAATTTTAATTTGTTTTCTTTTTTCTGAAGGGCTACATTTTGTCTGGCGAATGACAAAGTTACAACAAAGCGAAACGACAAGACAATATTACTTACTTTCATTATTAGTTTAAAAATACCAGGCTTACTATTGGGAGCTATACTTAGAACCATAGAACTTCTAGATTATAGAAGTAGTCAAAAGTACCTACATTAAAAACAAATTTAATTTTATACATTGTAACGGGATATTTACCGTGATTATTATAAGCTGGTGAGCTCCCGATATTTCGACGCTGTTGCAAGCATCATGTTCACGGGAATACTGGCGAAACTGCGGGTGGATTGTAGACGAAATTATGAGCAGACAAATCTGTCTACCCGCTTTCTTTGTCTTTTACGCGTACTACTAGAACTCACTCTAAAGTCACGACAGCTTATAAAAATCACGGTAAATATCCCGTTACAATGTATAAAATGAATAACCGTGAAAGTCTAAAACAGTGCTTAAATTTAATTTTATATAACTTTAACCGGATTCACTTACGTGCAGCCGCGAGTTTCGCGACGATTGCCTTACAGCCCGTACGTAAATGAATCCGGATAAAGATTATCGGTCTTACCGCAAAAAAATTAAACACACCTTAAACCTATGTTATACAGAGTTTATCTCCTAAACATGCCTTACTCACGTGATTAAATATGAGCAACCACTTAAATCCTGATTTATAGTTGTCTAACTAAATTCTCTTGTGACATTTCAAATCATATTAGACGTTTATCTTTAGACACTGTCTTAGGCATCTAAAGGTGTTTTTTGTGGTAACACGGTACAAATTTTAATTTTATGTATCATGTGCTATTTTTTATTATTCTTTAGAAATAATAATGTTTTTTTCAGCATACTGAATAATGCTGAAAGCAAACATTTGTGCTGCATTTATAAATTGTCAGCTCCGGTGTTGTAGTTTCTGAGGCGCGCAAAGGTTTTGGATTCGATTTCGGCAACGAGGCATTTGTGCATTAAAAAAAGCGCAAGTATTTATCCCATGTCAAATACATATACCACTTTGCTACCACTCGCTCTTCGGAGTGTAGCGTAGAGTTCCAGCTGTCTATATTATGTCCGGTATGACTAGACCAGCCGATCCGTAGGTATCCCATCCTAAAGCTGTTTAGTAATATTTACCACTTACGACATGAACTGCGCGACGTCATATCCCTTCCAAGAGCCATCGGTGGCGACTACTAAATCCATGACGGGAACGCTATGGCTGACTTGACAATCCTTTGTATGTTGCCTTATTAAAGCCGCTAAAACAGGAATAAAAATTCATCAGAAAAAATCAAATTATCTCAATATAATTATTAAAAATACGTAATGCAATTCTTGTATTACGTACAAATTTTATTTCGGCTAACTCGGAAACGGCACTAACGATTTGGGGTGAAATTTTGTGTTTAAAAAAGGTTTTGATTTTTAAGTTTAGTTATATATAGTTGTATTTATTGTAAAAACGTTAGTTTACACAAAAAAGGATATTTACTATGTAAAGTAGCAAATTAAATTAGATTTAAAACTGATACCATAAGCACATAAAATAAAAAAGAGGTCACAAGGTAGATAAACAAGATGAACATACCGACATAGCTGTTAAAAGCTGTTACCGCAGCCTCAGTAATTCTCTGCATCTCTTCAACTGGAATATAAACTGCGATCTGCCTCAACGACAGTACGTGAGCGAATCTAGTAGTTTCCTCAAACAAATCTGTAGTATTGAACATGTTTGTGAAAAGAAGCCGTCGGTTGCAAGCCTTAATGTTGGGGTCGAAGGATACTCCTTCGTGGGAATAGTACATTTCTATGATTTGAGAGAGTCGTAATGATCTTCTTTGTTCAAGCCATTTTGGTACGTGGTTTGAGAGAATGAGACCTGAAAGGTAAGTGTAAAATTCCGAGTGAGTTGTCGCTTTCATTACTCTAATATCTTCATGAATCATAAAGACTAAAGTTAATTCAATACGCAAAGTAAAAAAAAACCGGCTCTAAATCCCTGCTGATTTTGGTTTTGTTAACCAGGACTTACGATGATCATAGAGCCCCACAAACGTGTTAGAAGAATTAAAAAGCGGATGAAAAATGTATTCCGAACCAGTCACACTGTTACTGGTTGACTCGATGGAAAAAAAATCCCAACGAGTCATAGTTTGGTGTGACTGGTTGAGAACCCACCCAATCAGGCACAGAACAAATATTAGACGACCATTATTTCATCAAAATTGAAAGTGAATTTGAAGATTTTAAAGTCAGTTATAAAATTTAAAAATATGTTACCATCGATTCCAGCTACAATTTCCGCATCAGTAAGATGCCAGTCAACGACAGAACTGTTCTGTGGAAAAATATAATGACGTCTCGGCAGCACTGTGTCATTCCACCGGTGATTGGTTCCGACGGTCATCCTCTGGGCAACAGAACCGACCCGCGGCCCTTGGTTAACTACCACCTCTGCTAGGTCTCCTATAACATTGATTGATAAATTATATGAATAAAGATACATGAGTTATTAGACCGAAAGCTGATGTCGCGAAGCAGGGTGATGTTATAACATGAGGTACTTCAAAAGAAGGGTTGAAACTTAAAAGAATCTAAAGGTTTTGTTTAAGTCTCTATAAGTATAGTCTACATACATATAAAGCCATCACTCGGGCTAGCTAGCCAGACTGATAGCTATAGCTATATGTCACCAAGGCCCTATCGGTGTGTCTTGGCAGGCGTAATTAAGTCAGACCATTCTATGTTTAGCGTATTTTTTCATCAAGTGAAATAGTGGCTAGGCCAACCTATCAAAGACATAAAAACTAAAACTTCAAATACTCTTACCAGCCAGTGTCGCCACCCACACATTCCCAATATCCGCTACCTCCACCTGTCTCTGATTAGTCCTGTCCAACGTCTCTATATCCTCAAACCACTCTTGCATAGCCGACGCCATCAGCGGCTCAGCTACGTCTTCCTTGAAAATATTTGCGTTCAGAATGTCTGTTACTGAAACACGTTGAGCTTCGACTGATGCAGCTATGGCGGCCATGAGGGTACCAGGAGATATGGTTCCCCACTCCGTTTGGACCACCCCTTCTTCTATCGGACATCTGCTGTGGATTCTATAACGAACATTTCGAAAAGCGATTAAAATATTTTTCTCACTAAATATTTAACTGAAGCATCCAGAATTTTGTTTTGCGTCTTATTAATTCTGACCCGTGACTGTTTGTTTGTTAGCTTATTAGAAAGTCCAGGCTGCATACAGTAGAGTATTTTTTATTCGGATTATGTCGTTCCAATGATTACCGATATCAAACTCACAAACTTTACCTTTTTATTATACTAAGTTTAGATTAGGATTATCTTAAGGTGCTCTTTCGAATGTATTTTATTGGGTAGCATTAATATCTTGTTTGAAAATATTACGTTTTTGCTGTGCGTTCTCAATCGAAATCTCATAAATTAAATGTTTTATGTCAACGACGAGAGAATAAATTGCAACATAAAAGTTTATGTAAATAAGCAACGGTTCATAGTTTTGACATCGATAAATTATCAATAAATATACAATTATACACACATACTAAAATACATCTTGGTAACTAAACATTTTGTTAAAGAATGTCACCGGCAAATCGGCAATCTCTCATCGTATTTCTCATTTATGAATACATTTTTTCCACACCGGTTCCTACTCGTAATACTTACCTACTTACTACCAAACTTTTTATTGCAAGTTCCTGCGAACTAGAGGTACCTAAATACTATCTACTGAGATCTTGGACAGAATTTCAGCATTTCTTAACCGTTTAGGTGAACTTCACATAGGTAGGGAGACCAGGGACGAACGTAACAATTTTCATATTTCTCGTAATATCTCACAAAGCTTTTTGAATATCAAAATTCTAATCCGTACACATGATAGATTGGTCTCTTAACTATCTTTTAACACCAGCTTAAATATGACTTATATTACAGATTTTGAGAAATACGACCGAACAAAAAAAGTGGAAATTGTTACAACTATCCCTACCCCTAGGGTTGGTTGTAACAGTGTAAGGGGACGGTTGTAACATTGTAAATAAAACCAAAGTTACTTTCATATTCAACATATTAAATTCTAATCAGCCTTTTAGATTTTACATTAGAATCACAACAATAAAAAAAACTAGGAAACATAACAATCTTCTTCATTTTTAAATAATCAACATTATTTAAAAATTAGATCTCAATCAGGTAAACAATTAAGGCGTAGGTAACTTATTTCGTTATTAGCACAATCTAATTGAGCCCACAGGTGATAGTTTCATAGACTATCAGCTGTGGGCATTCTCATGATTGAGATCTCATTTTTAAATAATGTTGATTATTTAAAAATAAAAAAGATTCTTGTTTCCTAGATTTTTTATTGTTCTTATTCTAAGGTAAAATCTAAAACGCTGATTAGAAATTAATATATGTTGAATATAAAAGCAGGTAGCCACAATGCTTAGTATCAGTTAACTAAGCATTGTGCCTACCTACTTTTTATTTAACCTACTGTTAGAAAAGGATTTCATACAAATTAACCAGAAGCAATCTTCGCTGTCTGAATGATCACTATTCTTAGTTATTTTAGTATATATTTATTCTTTTTTAGTCTTTTATTTCCATTTTTTACTAGTTTTCTAATCAACTGCAGCCTTCGGCTTTTTTGTCTGTTTAGCAGTTTGTAAAATAGGTTTCTTAACTTCTTTGGCTCTACGCTTTCTTTCTTCTTGTTCTTGAATTTCAAGCTTGTTTGGAGTCAAATTAAGTTGTTAATTATCAGACAATGTCTATTTCTGAAATAATTTTCAATGGCAAAGCCATTACTAGTGGCAAAGTTAATTCAGGAGGGGTTCTTGGCAGTAATAGTGAAGCTACCGAAGCCGGTGAAGCTACCAATGGTGGTTTTACTTATGGCTGATATGAATTCACATCGTCTCAAACTGATACATTTCTATAAAGTACTTCTGTAGCCTAATCCATTATTTCTGCAGTAACTAAACCTCTGCTAGTCGTTCGTTTATATATGTTAGGTATTCAGGAGAAAAAAAAAATCTGTATTACTTTGAAATATAAAAAAACACAATAAAATCGTTTCGAGATATCACGATCATAACCGGGATGAAAGTAACAAGTTGTTACTTTCATCCCTAACTATAAATTTTCCTGAATTTGCCAAATACACGCCTATAACCTAAATAAACTATCATTTCGAACGCCAAAATAGAAAGACGAATACTTATGCTACTTTACTGTCACTAGACACGCAAGCAAGAAACCTCCCATAATAAAAAAAACACCGTTGAAAAAACGGTCAAACCTTACTTTGGGGGTACTTTTGCAGCACCAGCTTGCTACCTCCACAACCTGACGGCACAGTGCCAAGAGGGCAGCTGAGGTAAGGGGTGGTTCAAATTGGAACATATCGGTGGTACAACCCATCAATGTAGCTAACATAGTTTCTTCAGAAACTCATTTGTTACGTTCATCCCGCGTTACTTTTATCCCTGGTCTGCAGTTTTCAGGTCAACGCGATACACCAATAAGTAGTCACCAAACTAGCCTAGCAGTAAGTAATTACTATTTCGAAGGGCAAAGTTATCAGGTAAATTGATGTGTGTACGAGATTTTATGTTTTCGAAGTTTAAACAGCTTAGTGCATGCGCAGGGGCCTTACTCTGAAATTCGAACGTCGAAGCTTCGCCTGTCGTATCGCAGTTTTCCGACCTTAAAAGTGTTTTGTTTTATATTTGATTTGATGTTTGTACTTTTTTTTTAACGGGCTAAATGCCTTTATTAACTAGCTAATACATAAATAAACACTACATCTAACCTAGCTAGCTACAAAAACAGTTGGATAATCTACAAGCCCTAGTAGGCCTATAGATAATCCAAATGTTCTAGCCCACTACCAGTAGGAAGCGTACCCAGCATGCTGGCGGCATTGCCTCGTTGAACCGCAATGCTGATCCGTTGAGCCAAATAGTTACCAGCATTTTGTACTTGATATTTTGTTTTTTTTTTTTCACTTTCGACGTTCGATTTTCAGTGTAAGACCTCTGACTTCGTCGTTCGAAGTTAGTTGAGAAACTTTTTAAAAAACTTAAATAATCTAACCTATTATTACTAGCCGTGGCCATGTTTTGCGATTGCTCTGCAGATAAAGGACAGACCTCCCTCTCATCCCCCCTCTCCCACTGCCTCACGCCCGAGCTTATCATATTATGCAGCAAACACTTCTCTTCAACCGTCAAGATCTGATCCACGTCCACAAGGTCCTGGCTCGGTAGAAACAGGTCCATGAGAAGCTTGTACTTGTGGAACTGGAAAGCTGAAGCTCTGTATGGTAGGACGATTTCTGTTTCAACAGCGTTAGCGGATGATTGTTCGATGCCATCAAGCCGGAGACTGAAATAAAATAAAGCTAAATTTTAGGTATGGACGGTAGGTACCGACGACGGTAGGCGATGAGTCACTGACAAGTGGTACCGTGTCGTGGACGGATTCATAAGAAGTTTCATTAGCTGCTGATAGCTGTCTATGTTGAAATCAACGGATTGTTTCCTACAGCTAAATAAGATCTACCCGGCTACTGAGTTATAAATCGTCCGACAAAGTAAAAAATTTGGTAAGTATGTTGTGCAGGTTAAGTACAAGGTATAGGTAAATCCATTAATATAATATTGTCTTCAAACATTGTATATCACTTAATTTAAGTCTAGATATAATAATGGTAAGTATTTGTTAATACAATTGAATTTTTCATTTTATAGTCGCATTCATTTCAATCGGTTTTTTTAACATATTCAGCAGCGAAATTCTTTACAAATCAATGGCTACCATAGGAAGGCACACTCATATCTCCCTGTCTTGAATGAAGTTATGCTGAAATCAGAAGTCAGCGTGATGAGTTGTGACAAACATCGAACATTCGCAATTAGCGAAGAACCGACGACGGGTGATAGGACTTACCTAGGTAGGTACTCTTCCTTACTCTTCTCCCAAAGACCATAAGTACTCAATCACATTTATTGATCTGTGCCATTAGTCAATAGTAAATACCCCCGGTTTGTTTGTGTAATCAAGCAGCAGGAGTTTATTTGAAGGGCAAAATAATCAGGGAAGCTACTTGACGTATATGAGACCAGAGAGGTCTCACATTGTATAGCGAGCGTGACAGCCGTGGTGCATTGCGATAAATGTCTTCGAAAGCTCTGGATATAGCCCGGATTATTATGTACCAGCATAACCCTTAACATCATACAAAAGTCACTTGCTCGTATAAGTTTTCCCAATAAGATAGACATATCTATTGATCTTTCATGCTATTTCGGTACTTACGATGCTTTTATTGCATCTGCCTCAGACACTTTAGGTGCATTATGAAATAGCGTAGTCAATTACCTCCTAAGTAAGGCAGTAGTGAGCATTCTCATGTCGAGCTGAGAGTGTGACTCAATCTTCTTCAACAGAGAGAGGTAGACGTCTAAGCGCCGCGGCGCTTGTAAATCTGGCGCTCCCGTTCGGTAGCATGCTTGCAGGTTCGGCGGTATGCTTGGGAGGATCACGCATTCTGTTACTGGAGGGCAAATAAAACAACTGCACTACGTTTTTTACAAAAGAAATGGAGTACAACGCAGTTTTCAATTAGACTCATAATTGTATAATCATATTACTTGAAATAGAATAGCGGTATATATAAAAAAATAGCGGTATATATACTCATACAATAGAATTATATTTTACAAAGTTCATATAATTTGAAAGGAGCATCAATTTGGTAGACAACGTATAATAAGCGATGCTGTAATTCACTTGACAACAAAGCTGTGTTAAACAATTGATATTTTTGTATAACATCAAATATGTAAAAAAATATTTAAAGCAAAATTCAGAAGGAACAAACTCAATTATTTTTTTTCTTTACTACCGAAAAACGAAGAAAAAAATTTATACACAATACTTACCCAGTAAACATGATTTCGAAATGCTCATTAGCATTACGAATTACTTTTATAGGCACGTATAAACCAAACTATACTCACTTAAAGTTTGTATACTGATCAGCAAAGCATAAAACACAAATCTAGTCATGGCTCCATTCACTGATTTGAATAATATAGCTAACTATCCATTTTTTATTAAAAAAATAATAATAACCAACGCAACATAATACGCGGCAACCGCGTTAAGGAGTGTTACAATATAGATCACTGTGAAAGGATAAGATAAGATAATGATTCATTTGTTAGTGCTGCGTGATATACTAACGAGAGATTAGGGAAAGAAACAGGTACTTAATTAATATAATCAAAACAGTAAATAAGGTAAAACTCAAGCTAATGTTACCTGTGCCTGTCCGTAATCCGCTGCAGTAGTATACACTGATATGTGCTTAGCGGCGGATTTTCAACAAGAGGGTAGTGCCTAATTAGAGATAAGACTAAAAGGTCATGTTTTGTTGCATCACGCTATTAGAAACTTAAACTTAGTGTAAGATACGATCTAACATTAGCCTGACCAAAAGGTACATCACAAATAAATCAATTATTTAAAAATAAATTACTTTATTGACTGTTAATTATGTGTACTTTCATTAGTTCTAGAATTTAAATAGTAATGTAACCCTAATAATTATCGACAACGGAGCAAAATGCAACTTCTAGTAGGTAGTCTAGGTATAACAATTTATTTGCTACTAAAATGCAACTGCACCTTTGGTAAGCGGTTTATCTAACATTGCCTCACCTTAAAGTACTCTACATAAAATGAGCAAATATATTTTGGTCGGCGTACAATGTGTTCTTAGCTTAATATTACGACTAATATGTACATAGATAAAGCGGTTGCTAGAATACAAGCCGAGTCCGACTTCATTGTGACTGGTATAATATATGAAGTGCTGATGCTAAACCATCAGCAAATATATAGGTATGCATTTAAGAAGTTGGGCATAATTTTGGAACGAAAAATAAAATGTTAAACAATATAATCTCTTTCACACGTCAAGATTGGAAGGTTGATGTATGCATGTATGCACTTATGCAGCGTGATTTTGAATTGGTATGTCATCCCGGAAGGAGTGACTATAAGACGATAGGTGTCGACAAGTGGTAAAAACCTCCTCTGGGATTAAGACTTTCAAAATTTCCTTACGAAAAAAATAAATTCACTTCCAACGCGAAGTGCGTGGTATTTTCTGGAATGTTTATATGTCTTTTCTAATCAATATCATCATTTAATAAAATTCAACATAAGTAGTTCAGCTGATCTAGGGCTGCCCGGAAGTTCTGTAGTAGAATTTTGAAGTAAACTTTACATGCCTTTTCTTCAATAAAAAATTCCAAATTTCAATAACTCGTAAAACAAATGTTGTTGAACTCCAGGAGTACATTGACCCCCTTTTCGGGATAACATACCATTTGAAACTCAGGCTGTATATACAAGTACACATGGCTGAAGAAAACTTCCTATGTAGTTAGTAGGTAAGAACCTATAAAGTTGTATTTATCTCCGTTGTTGATTTATATGAATTGGAAATGTAAGTATATGTATGTGGTACTATGCATATAATTTTAAATAACAATTATACTTTTAAATTAATCTCAATGTCAAGAGATGATGAAAATTAGAATAAAAACTAAAGTATTAAAATATAAACGCAAATGCATGGAAATCTATACATAATTAAATATAAAAAACATAGTGCAATGTACACCGCAAGTCATGACAGTAACAAACGGGGTAAATTTTAGTTATTACTAACTCGCAAAATCAACCTGCAGCAGTCGTAATCTTTAAAACAGTTTATAACAATTATTTACACAACCTCTAATAAGTAATACTATTTTAGCTTAAAAAATCTTTGTTCACACCCAATCACATTTGGGTTTTATATTATTAGCAAACTCCACCAAGGCTATGTGATGACTATGTAATTTATCCGAACATGCGCCACTCGCCACCGCTACTATAACAGTAGTCATCAATTTCAGCTACTAGCACCGGATCGCCCTACAGCTCATCCTCCTTCCTAGCGCCTATACCTACTGATAAAAATTATGAGTCGCCGCCGACACCTTAACCACCTCTACCATCTGCAAGAAGGTTCAAACGGATATGGGGGCCACAAAACGAGTGGATTCCAGTGTGTCCTCTATTCGGGACATTTTTCTTCACCCACAATATAGTGCAGCATTTGAACCACAGGTACCCACGCCTGTTCTACTTCAAGACTATTTCGCACTCCAAGTGTCCACCACCAAACCTCCCCCCCCTTCCCTCCCCCAGGGCATGTTGAATGGAGTGATGATGGTCTCATGTTCCCCATGTATCCCTAACCGTCTACCTGGCTGATAGAATATTCTCACTTTTAATGAAGTCTGTGGTATGTTAAGTTGCCACTTAACATAGTGTAAATCCAGGGTGCATTAACATTCGGAGATACCTGCTTGTTGAGCGCCTACAGGAGAGAAGAAGCTTACAGAAGCTTCATAATATTATATTTATATACTTTAGGTTACCGAACACTAGTAACTGTTGTAAGTGGTTAATGTGCGGGTAGCCCACAATAACTATTAAAAAATATGTTTTCAAATTAATATATCTGGTATTTATGTAACTGTCAACTGTTTATTTGTTTACATTGTTAAGCTCGCCTTGGTGGGTTAAACTTTTGTTAATTTAATTGTTAAATCCCTTTTATACAAAAGTTTCAGTTCAAGTAAATAACCTCTCACAATAAGTACTGGTTCACATAAATAAACCAAAATTCAAGATATTTACTCACATATTACCTTGTCTAAATGCTCTCAAAATTAGGAATATATTATCGTAATACTAATTTAGCAGGCTTTCCATCTACCTTCCGAGAAGACCCATGTTTTAGAGTAAACTCTCTCTTTATATATGCAAACAGTACATCGGTGATGAGGAATATTTGTGCAGTGGCAAATGACAATGTTACTCCGAAAAAGAAGTTGGCATTGGCAGAACCGGAGTAGATCCACAAGTGCCACACTGTTGGTCCAAGAGCTGATGTGATGATGAAGGCGCAACCCACAATGAACTTTTGCTGCATAACTGGAATATAAAAATTTAAATGTTACATATACATGATGGCAACAATAGCTCCACGAAAGGAGTAGCCAAAGTAAAAACTAAATATTAATCTATGATAATAAAAGTTGCAAAATCTTTTTGCAGGTTGGTATAACAATACGAGTGGGTCATTTGCCTGATGGCAAGTATAATGCCGGCCCATAACAATTGCAGTGCCACGCAGAACTGAAACACAAAGGTGTACTCTTTAACTTGAGAGTTGAGACATTAAGTATAAGCCCAGTAATTTCACTGGCTTTTGTAGTTAAGTTGAATACACACAGTGACCATTATCATACCCCCATAAAAGTAGATCACACTAATAATTTACTTATCTTTCAAACTTAGGAGATTCTTCAACATTCTTACTACAAGAAGAACATCAGCTTGCTAAATGATAATTAAATCAGATCTATAAACAAGTACACAAGTAAACAAGTTAATAAATGCAATGCTCATTAATACTTACATGTAAACAAATGTTTCCACATTGGCAAGAGGGACAAATAGAATCCAACATCACCCACACATGGGTATGATCTAAATATTGTTGAGAGAGCAATCAAGACTGTGGCAAGTAATACTGGCTCTTTTTTAAATCTCAATGTGAGAGGGACCACATACAGAGCCAGTGCATTGATTTGGAATGCACAGACAAATAGCAATCTGAAGTGTTCAAACATTTCCGTGAAGAAATACCAGAACAGGCCTATGTTAGGCTTCAAGTCTGGCACTGTTAATCTGAAAACATTTTGTTTATTATTTTATGTACAAAATCTATCACTTTTGTAACAAATATTCAGGACTAATTTCTATAATGTATGGCCAATAATGGATTATCATTTTATAAACATTTATTTTATTACTAAAGTCATCATTTCACACCTCTGTGGTAGTAAGAGTTGTAAAGCAGTCTGCAAAGAGTTCTGCAGGTTTGATTCCCGGCCAGCACCGATTTTGGGTGGTGAACACAAGTATAGATAAAAACAATCTTTTTTTGTTACAACAAACAATCATTTTTCTGGGCAATATCTCTTTGAAATTATCATAATAATAATAACCAACATCTTTTTAAAGTCTCATTTATGATGAAAAATTTGTACAAGAATCTACAACTTGCATATAATCTTTTTGTATCTAAAATATCTTAGAATAGCTGCTTATTAATACTTACATAAATCCATATGTGTTGTAGACATAGTTGTAAGAACCATCCATTATAAATGCTGATATATAGATCAAGAAGCCCCAGCTCACTACAAATGCCAGCAGTGTTTTGATAAAGGAGCATTTGTTGCATCCTTGGCTGACATCCGCTAGCAATATTGCTATAGGAACAATAAGCAAGACCGGATAAAGGGCCTGGTGTGTCGCCAATGCAATAAACACACAAGAAATACCTCTGTGACCATTAGATGCTCCCCATAGTGCAGCAGCAACCAACAAATTCTGTATAACAGTTGTAGTCATTCCAGCGCAATTCAAAATAGAATATGGATTGAATAGATAAACATACAACACATAATCTGTAGACTCCTTCAGTTGAGTATCATTCAAAAGCATACCCTTCGACTCATTGGCAATGTCATTCGTCTGTCTCTCCTGAGAATTCCTCAAAATTTGTACAAATGCCTGGGATGTTTTGTAAAGCAGTTGTGCTGTCAACAGGTCTAGTAAGGTAAATAGGAGTGGTAGTAAATGTGGCACGTTTTTCATCAAGAAGTGAAAGAATACCAGCATTATTGGGGATTCATGGAAAGAGTCGCCTTCATACGGGTTTATGTTGTGGTCGTAGAGGTAAACTCCCTCAATTAACCTCTTCCATGAGTTCAGAGGCGTCGCGATCTCCACCCGGTTGGATATGGTTTGCCAGTAGTCAATGTGAATTAGCCAATATCTGACTAAGCCAGCCACTACATACAATATTGCACCCATCTTTTTGTTTGGTACAGCCCCTAATTATTTCAAATCATATATTAATTTATAGTTATCAACTAAAATATTTAAAATAAACGCGACTGCGAAAACTCATATTTGACAGAATCACTAATGTCAAATTCTGACAAAGGACAACTGACATTATGTGATGTTATGACACTGACAACACAAGACGTTTACATCTTTTTTAAAATTTATTTCTTGACCTGGATACAGAACCGTTTACAGCTCTCGGAATAAAACCAGGCTTGAAACCAAAAAGCCAAAAGCTTGAAATAACTGTTCCGTGCAGTCCAGCCAGGACAATACTCATACTATACGTGACAGGATATACGGCATGGCACAGTGACCGCAATAGCGCGGGTTTTGTATGTTTTTTTTTATTTTTTTCAGGCTCGCCGAAACGGTATAAGCTGGGCTACCGATATTGGCTCGATCTAAATACAAATAAATCTTTACAAATTTATGGTCAGTGATTTTTTTCCGACGGTATTGTTATCATTTTGAAAGATGGGATTAATTATTAAATCATATGGATTTGTCATTCGCGTTCACGCAAAAGTGACGGTAGGTAGGTAATTTTCTAAGAATCCAGTTTACTTTCAATACGTTCATTTAACATTACACCTTGGTACCTTGTATCATGTAAGTATTAATAGCCACTACTTTCATATTTTTTACAAATTAAGCAAAATAATTGTTTAAATATTGTACTTACGAATATATTATTTTTTCAATTTACGCTCACTACGATTTTTAAAGCCCAAAACGTAACATATCACCATTGTTTTTCAATCACTAAACATAATAATTATGTGTAGTCTTTACAGGCTTTTCTTATGGTTATTATATACACAAAATCCACTATTATTCATGAATCAGTCATATATATATATACGAATATATTCACAAATACATATATTCACGAATAGTCACATACTTACTGTGTTCGTGACCATCAAAAAAAAGGGATTAACGCAGGGGATTATTTTTAAAGCACATAAACATTATCACATGTTTTATTAAAAATCTTATCCAATCGATTTAAATCTACTTGACAAACTAAAAAAAGCCAAATAAGTACAAAATTTACCACCAAAGTTTATCACAGAAAACCGGTAACTTTACAATAATAAAGTGTATTACTTAAATCTTAAGAGCTAATAGGGAATATCTTGTCGTAAGGCACCTGCAGGAATATTTTGTTAGAGATGCGGATCCCAGAACTATTCCAATTGGCTTGAGCGTAAGGAAGTAACTCGCGGTAAAGAACTCTCCAATTTTCATTCATGAATCGAGTTCCCAAATCAGCTGGAACAAATAAATAAAACAGCTCTTATAATAATTATAATACTTACTGGCAAACAAAAAGTTGCCAAAAACGTATAATTAATGATTAATTACTTTAAACGTTATAATTATTGTAGATGTAGTACGATGTGTGTAATACGAATGAAATGTCACGAAAGTTTATGGAAAGTTTGTAAATCACCAAGTCTATTTTGCTGTTCTAATCTAACATTACTTAGGTACCTACCTAATTGAGTGACTAGTTAGACTAGTTAGACTAGTGACAGTCAGTTGAGTTTCAGTTGTTCATTCGTGAGTAGGTAGGTATATAAGAAATATGCACAGACGGTACAATTATTGATTTGTATTATATTTATATATCCACACTTACTCAGTTCTTTACTATCGGGGTTGTCATTTGACAGTTTTGACACCATTTTTCCAACATCCGGCCTCATGTAAAAGCTGGTGATTCTCATAAAGGTGTCCGTTCCGTTCTTCTCAGGAATGCCATCTAATTTCCAAGTCCAAACAAGATCAGCTGTAAAAACGAATAAAGCAATAGGTAAGTATGTATAATATTTTATTTATCACACACAATACACTTATCTATCTATCTATACAACCTGTCAATGTTATCCCGAAATGGGGTCAATGTACTCCTGGATGTCAACAACATTTGTTTTACGAGTTCGAAATTCAGAATTTTTCATTGAAGACAAGGCATTTAAAGTTTACGTCAAAATTCTACTACAGAACTTTCAGGCAGCCCTAGATCAGCTGATTCACTTGAAGTATGTTGAACCTATCATTTAAATGATAATGTTGATTAAAAGAGACTTAAAAAAATCCAGTTTATGCCGCGCATTACTGGTTTGAAAATTCTTTTTTTTTTTGGAAATTTTGAATGACATTTTTCCCAGGAGTTTCTCACAACTTGTTCGACAACCATGGTCCTAATCACGCCCTTCCGGGAAAACATACCAATTAAAACTCACCCACAAATAAAACGAGTCAAAAGTCGATGGAGTAGGTAACGTTGTTTCGTTACACAAGGATCAAAATATGTTACAGGTGGGAGGTTACATATATGGATCAACTGGGGTTTGAGTGCATTAGAAATGTCATAAAAATCCCAGAAAACGTGACGCATGATGTATAGAATCCTTAGATTTCGTAGGAAATCATGGTAGGTAGGTACAGGAAAACATTCTTAGTCGACTCTCCTTAATTTTTTGAATTATTATCACCTGCATTCATAAACCTCCGAAAAAAATTTACAGTCAGTTTCTAAATGATCGATTTAGACAAAAACATTTTTTTAAGTCAATTAATCCTGTTTCTTATTTTTACGTTATTTTAGCTTAGAATGTTGTTATTTATGAATATAACTTACTCAATATGCTACTGAATGTGCCCCTAGCGTCGATTTTAAGAGCGTTGTACTGGCCCTGCCCTTCGTATTCTCCTTTTATGGTAATCTTCGGAGCTGATAGGTCAATCTCAATGTGGAGACGATCGTCGTCCGCTCGTACCCTGTAATACACAATTACAGTTACATTGTGATACACAATTTAAAAAACAAGTTTTATGTGGAAGATTATATTTTTCTTTTTTTATAAAATACGTGATTAGTACTGTAATCTCATGGCCACTTTCCGGCTCCATCATCAGGGCCCTGGACATCATCTAGGATCAGAGTACCTACTTGTAAAGACGATTCAAACAAGCCCAAACTTGATGGGGTTACGTCATTTCGTTACAGAGTTCCTGTAGCTGCCTTCCGGCTCCATCATCAGGACATCATCTAGGATCAGATTACCTACTTGTAAAGACAAATCAAACGAGCCCAAATTCGATGGGATTACGTCGTTTCGTTGCAGAGTTCCTGTGGCCTCCTTCCGGATCCGTCATCAGACCAGCTCTGTGACATCATTATACTGTATTGTCATCCGATTTACATATGTGCGTAAAATTTCGGCTCAATCGTACAAATTTGACCCACTTGGTCAAAATTTGACCTAAACAAACAAATACACATAGGTACGTCATACATACAAACATTGCATGTTAAATAAAGGCTTGTAATTAAAAACCCCAGTAACTTCAAACGGCTGAACACATTTTTTTTTAATTATAGCTAAGAACACTCTCGATCAAGTCACCTTTCAAATAAGAAAAACTAAATCTAAATCGGTCCATCCGTTTAGGACAGGGGTGGGCAAAGTATAACGGCCCGCGGGCCAACTCCGGCTCGTGAAGGGCGTCGATCCGGCCCGCCAACATCCCTTCTGAAGTATATAGGCGTGTATATACACTAGCATACTTCAGAAGGCAGCGCAGCATATTGTTTAGGCTACGATGGGACTGGCATCATGCCATGGTATGATAAAAGTTCCTCTCTAAGTATAAAATGAAGAATAAAAAAAAACAATAATAATTGAATTTGAAATATTTGAAAACATTTTTTTATTTTCTGGCCCCTCATATATTTTTAAATTTTTTCTGAAAAAAGTTTGCCCACTTTTGTTGTAGGAGATACGATGACACAGAAAGGTACACTCAGTTTAACCTTTTCTACATCGGGGGTTAAAAATATCATTGCGTCTGTTCTAGTCTGTATTGGCGTTGTAACTTTTACAATTATAAACCAAAACGCATGATTTTTTAATAATAAATTAGATTTCAACTAATAATCATGTAAAGTGGGAATGATTTCAGTTTTCCTATGACCCATCGCGTGAGGTATATCAAAGATGTCTCCAAAGAGAATATGGTAACGCTAGGCTATAGCACAGAATAGATAATAGTACAAGTGCTATGGAGAGGTCTCAACATTGACGTGTTTAGGTAATACGTCCATGGTTCTCAAGAAATGAGGTACGAAATGTTTTTTTATATTAGGTATCTGCTGGAGGTATCACCGCAAGGTCGAGGCCAAACTTCCAGCCATGCTCCGGAAAACAGACAGATATATATTAGGTATCTATTTTCAGATGGTGCATGGCTGCAAGCTTGCAGTCGATATGGTGATATAGAAACGTACTTACATGTCCCCACATGTAATTGCTAAATAGTTTAACTTATAGAAACTAATGTTTAACTATTTACGAGCACAGTGGAAATACTGAATATAAGAGTATATATATAACCTTTATCTGCCATGTATACCTGATCAATGTCTAGACTCTTTGAGCTGTAGTAATTAGGAATTCGATTTGTACTCCTAGTATTTTCTACGTCAGTGACTCGTAGTCACCGACAAGTAATTTAGTCAAGGCTTAGTCTGTCCGTCTGGAATTGTGATGGTACAAAAATGTCAATCTTCACATAAAGAATGAGTTATTCGAGCAAAATCTTGACTACATTCCTAATCTACTTTTTCATAGTAGCCCAAAAATATTTTACATATTATATTCCAGGATTGGTATACAAATTTGAAGTAAGCGGCTTTATTTTAGTACAGATATTATGCGGAAGGAGGTCACAAAAACGCAATCCAATACAATCCAGTTTTGTTAATACACATTTTATTTAAAATATGGCCTTACATTCGAGCAAAATATATATGTGTAAGTAGGTACCGTACAGAGTACAACAAGTTCCGCAATGATGGAAACGTTTCTGCTCTTATTGAATTGCTAGGTATTGTATAACGATCACAGGGACAATTGTTAAACTGTAAATTCTCTATCCAGCAGGGTGATTTTAATTGACGGCTCCGTGGCTAAGTTGGTAGTAACCCTGCCTACAAAGCGAGGGGTCCCGGGTTCGATTCCCGGCCAGGGCATATTTTGTGTAAGAATAAAGTTTGTTTTCGGGTCTTCGATACTTGTGATGTGTATCTGTGTGTGATTTTAATTCACTCGGAATGATATCCGTGTCGGAAGCGACTTTCTTGATCGTTTGTATCTCGGAGACGCATCCCGACAGAGAAATATTTTCGGGAATATATCCGTTTTATGCAGCTGAGTTATCGAATATAAATTGGAAATTTCTCTGACGGGATGCGATTCCGACATATAAACGATCAAGAGTGTCGCTTCCAACACAGATACCATTTCGAGTCAACTCTGTTGATTCCTGGCCCCCGAGGGGGGCAACCAGGGAAGACACGAGTCCGGATCCTCTTTGACGTATTATGCATCTTCACGTATGAACGTGAGAGCAACCTCTGAATTACTTTGATTTAATTTTAAATAGTGTATTACCTACACTGGAATCGCACCGATCGCGATCGGCTACCATTTTTAAACACATGGGCATACCTAGTATAGGTATACGAAGAACCATGAAATACGGACATGTAAAAGGAGAATAGCATACCCCGCTTGAATGATTGTGCATTAAGTACATACTGCATAGGCATCAATTATTCTTTAAAATCTGTAGCTAGTTGGAAGAAAACTTGTCCCATCTATTTAATTAGTCGACCAAAATGTTATTATTCATAAATTACAATCAAGATATAATAGTGAGGTCGTCTTCCGAAAATGTAATTATGCTTATTAAGTGTATAAATATGTATATAAATATTATCTAGGAAGTGGCCAATTAGGTACCTATATGTTACTGCGCTTCCAAATCGCTAATCGGTGAAACAAACCTTGCGTCATGAACGGTGGCACCTTTCATTCCAGCCACATAAATGTTCTTCATATTCATTTTTGCAGAGATCTGAAACCAATTTTAAACATAGGTAAGGCAATCCAATTTCCAACAACTGCCAGTAAACATTGTAATAAAATATGTTTAATATTTATGTATATACGCGCGGTTTCACCCGCACGGAGATAATGGATTTCATGGCTTTTATTTTTTTGCGCGGATCTCTAATTCTTTTTCTAAAATAAAAGTAGCCTAAGTTGCTCCTTGTAACTTCAGCTATCTGCCAGTGACAGTCCCGTCAAAATCGGCCCAGCCATTTTGGAGATTACCCGGAACAAACAGACGGACAGACAGACAGACAGACAGAAAGACAAAAATTTAAAAAATGGTTGTTTTGTTATAGGTACTGTATATACTTTCATATACATTTGGTAAAAAGCTGTTATTTTGATATCACAAACAGACACTTCAATTTTATTTATTTGTATAGATTATGTATATTTATGGTAAGCAACCTATCTACCAATGGTATTGGGCTAGAACATTTAGATTGTCTAGATATAGAGGCTTGTAGATTATCCAACTTATGTAGATAAGTACCACTGTTAATTACATAGTGCTGGTTAATAAAAGCATTCATACCTATGTACGATGGATATAATTACACAATTATTTATGCAATATTTTAGCTATTTTTTACCTAAAATCTTTTTAAAAGTTTTACTAAATATAGAAATTAGCTACTCAATCAAATTATACACAAAAACTTAATTCATTCCTCATCTTTTTTTGTTTCTTGAATTAAAAAGTTTTTGCTAAATTATCATAAAATTAATTAGCACTACGATAATTATAATACGTGCGAAAATATAGATATTGTGCTTACAGTATGTATGCAGGGAAGCAAAAAGTCACAGTCAAAAAAGTCTTCATAAAATAAATTTTTAACATAAAAAATGTCTATAAATTAGTTGTATTTTAGAACCAAAGAAAAAAGAGGAAGATTCTCGGCGGATATCATAATCAACAAAACTATAAAAATTATACTCTACTACGTCAGTAATTATATACCATAACCATTAACCAGAATGGTTTTCCGTGTACAAACTACCTTTGTCATGGTTAGAAGGCTAAATAACTTAAATAACTTAGAAAACACAAACTTAGAAAACCTACAAGAGGAAATACTTTTTTCTAAGTAGGTACTCCATAACATAGACTAGAAATTTCTACTAAACGGTGTTCAAGGAGAACAATAATTGTACATTACATCTACTTATATTACTTATGTCTTTTTAGGGCTGGAATAGGAGACGGAAGAGATAGATAGGTACCTATGCGGCATATCTATATCTCTTCCCTGTATGATATGCCATACATAATTATGTCTTGCCTTACTTTCCAGAGAGATTAAAGATTCACCTTGATGTAAGTATGTATCTAGCTATTACTAGTAGTCAACTATCTTTCTATGCCAAGAAAATGATCAACAAATATAAAAACCAGCTAATTAAAGAGTTTGGCAATTTTTTCCCTAATTAACTCAAAAAGTTTTCACCAATTTCCTGTCATAGTGCACCAACATGAATGATTTACCTACAAGTGCACTCTGAAGAAGAAGATTTACAAGTGACTTTTATATTAAAAAAGCGGGAACCGAATAAAATACCGCGACATTTAAAATTCCATCCCCCATTTTTCCACCCTTTAGTAAAATTAATAACACCCGTTTTTTTATACTAATAGAAAACGAGACGGGCCCTTCGTTTGCCTGATAATAAGCATAACGCCGACCCATAACAATTGCAGTGCTACTCAGAACTAGAACACACAGGCCTGCGCGGCACTGCGTTGCGCTCGTTATCCTGAGACATTAGGTAGGTATTAAGTCTCATAAGCCCAGTAAATGACAACCTCCTTCTTTTTTGAAAGTCTGTTAAAACAGCATTTATAAGACTATAATTAAGTGGCAGGCGAAAAAATTGAAAAAAAACCTAAAAAAATTGTTTTTCCTATCCATTGGAATCCTATCAAATAATATATAACACTATCATAGTCTAGAATCCTACGAAAAGTAAAAATAATACCTACCCCTATCATATTATGGTATAAAAACATATTTCAAAGAGCTTAGACCTACTACACGGCCATATAGGTTATTATATTTTTTATAGTTTTGCCTTCGCACAGTTTAGCGCATTATGTAACAAGTTTCAAGTAATAGCTATTATATATTCTGAGGTGATATAATAAAACAAGTTATACACTTAATGCCCCGAGAACAGTAGGTACCTACCTACGAAGGTTATCAGCTAAGGCAAACCATAGACGCTTATGCTAGTATGCGTTTTGCTGTCAAAATAACCATACTTTTGCAACAAACACGGAAGCACTGAACACGCAGTGGTTGTGAAACTACTTTTTTGAGTAGAGATCGTAGATGTGGCGCGGCTCGTCTGTTTCACTACCTCTGACCGTGGTACGGTTAGCGCTCGGACTATATGTTTCTACCAAGGGCTTATGAGATTGTCTCAGGGTATAATGAGCCCACGGTAATTAGGGTACGGAGCCGCGCAGGTCTTTGGGTTCCAAAGTTCTGAGTGGCACTGCAGTTGTTATGGGTTGGCGTTATGCTTACCATCAGCCAAACGACCAGCTCGTCTCGTTATCAAATAGCATAAAAAAGGTAGATAAAGTGTATAAACTATGTAGGTATATTTTATGAATAAGACGGTTCACAGGGCAAATATGGTCATGTTGCGTAAGGGTCTTAAGGCTTGACCAACAAGTTTGCGGTTGAAATTGACCTGCATCCAATGGTAGTATGGAAAGTACTATAAATATATATAGGCACTGCAAAGGTTACCTTGTACTATTATCTATTCTGTGTCTTTACCAAGAAGTTGGAGCCTTTGGTACTCGCTCAACCATTGCTCATTGCACTAATGTGTAAAATATCTACAAAGTAAACACAAGGAGATAATTTTATTTTATTATAGTTGGTAATTACCTAGGTACTTGTAGCAAAAGCTACACGATGTATCCTAAAACTGAGAATATTTTAGTTTTTTGGTCGAATACATGTAGGGTCAAAATCAGCCATGCGCTTATAATTACAAAAAACAAGTAGGTACCTACGTTCCTATTACTGAACAATTATATTAATCGCAGTTCTTTATTATTTTATCTTACTCATTATTTCTGTATATAAATGTTTTTCGTCTTCCGCACGCATAATCAGCATGGTTTTTTTATGTTTTTAGAGCAAAGATACTTAATCTGACGGAAATTATTTAATTAAACCCACCTGGTTATTTTTATACTCTAGACGAAGCTCTTTCTGGAGATACGGGTCTATGGATGGCACACCCAAGTCTGGTATTCCATCTATAAGAGTAATAATACCCGTCTGGACAGCTTCCACCATGCAGTCGTTCAGGTCCACTGAATTCCTGTCGCATACTTTCAGATATTTGCCTAGAATGAAGAAAATATTAGAAAATTATATCATGCATGGCGAGAATCTGCAAGTCTGCAACCCCTTCGCGCTACAATACAACTACACCTCTAACTCTTCTGATGTTGTATTTTGACTTTAGAGATCCCGACTCTATGCTCTCTATGCTGTGGTAGTCACAATAGCAAAGGTCAAAATTCAATTTTATCCGTTACTCCAACACGTCTGACTATCACACCACTTATATCTGTAGGCTTCACGTTATAACCTAAGTATTGTGACTAAAATTAAATTTACCTTTAGATACTTATTGACATGTTTCAAGCATATGCACATTTATATGGCTAAAGGTGTTCACCTCTACAAGACTAGGCCTACCTATAAAGGTAGGTACTTATATTCTTATACTACGAGTACAAATGGTAAGTTCATTTTACCAAACAATCTTTCTAATAATATTGATACATGAATGTAGTATTGTATCATAATAAAGTACCTATCTATCTATCTACCTTTTTATTTGGATTTCTATGTATCGTAAGTTCTGTGTACAATGTACATATATGGCTCGGCTCTATTCATCTTAAGGTGCCCCTTCTCGACCCGCCTAAGTAGAACGCAAAAATGACTTAAAGGCTTGTTGTTTCATCGAAGAAAAACAAGCACTACGGGAAAAGAGAGACAATGCCAGAGCCCTCGGTTGGCAGTCTGAAAATTTTTGAATAAATTTCCAATGAAAATTTCCGAAGACAATTAATGCGTAGTAATTTCCTAACACTAGTTCCAGGAAATACGTGTTTTTGAAAAATGCCTTACAAGTTTGTGAAAAAAATATTTGTTATTTCGAATCTCCATTACATGTCCAAGGTTCCTACGGAAGGGTTTTGTTGAATTTTACATTTATGAGAATGTTGTGAACGGCCAAAATCAAGGTAAAATTTTTTTAAAAAGGCCGTTTTTTTTCAAGGATTTACTAAATTGGTTTGTCAAAATTTAAAATTTGTTGTTCCAAAGAAACCTAGATATAATCCACAAGATACCTATTTGTTCGAAACACACTAAGAAAAAAAAATTGATATAACACTATAATCACGTACGAGCATTTGTATGGAAAATATGGCGAGTTGAGGCCTCTTAAATGCGATTCACGTTCATGGTCGAACAATAAATTGGTGACTAGATATACCTACTAGCTTGTATGATGAAAAGGTAAACCAAAATTAATTAATGCTTGATGTCCCAGGATTTGATTTAAATATTTTGGGTAGATAGTTGATTCCTATACCTACTCAAAATATTTAAACGTAGTATATCTCTTAGTAAATTTACAGTTTGTTTTTATTTCGCTACTTTCGTTGCTTGTACCTACCTATTGTACCTACCGCCAGAAGGCTTGATGCATGGTGAAATTTCAAATCTACCGTATCGCATGTGGGAAAGTGTATGAAATATGTACCTTTAGTACATACCTAATATTAATTAATAGTTCAAATCACTGCCCCAATTATCATTGCTGATCGTGCGTGTTACGAGCGGATAATTTTAAAACCGCTGTAGGTACCGATTTCAATCTAACAATATTTAAGAACAACTTCAAGTTTATTGATCTGTTCTGAAGCTGCAATGGCGTGACATGATCATTCAAAAGCTTGGAAAAAGAGAAACATGTTAAAATTATTCGCTGATAGTTTTGCAAAAATGATTTTTGAAGCCTTTCGTTCTTTCGGCAACCGAAACCGTTGGCTTAGTAAAAACAATAATTATCAGTCATAGACTAGTTTTGATCATCAGAATAAAGACATAATAAATGTTTGCATCCACTAACTACTGAAATTGCACGCCTTATAATAACATCATTCACGATCGTTCCAAATCCATCGATGGCCCAATTTCGAGACAGTCACTCCGTTCCGGGTGCACCATTGCTCCATTTTTCGTTCATTCTGCGTCTCTAGTACTACTGCAGCCAACTGAGCGCGAAATGGATCGTTATATCGGCCACACACGATGAGTTGCAACGTTGGATTTGGAACGTTTGGATATCCAATATTCCCATCACTCCACGTAATCATCTGAGATTCCCCACACACGATCGGTTTTTGGAACGTTGGCGTGGAATATGGTGGATTTGAGAGCATACAATTTTCAAAAATGTCGTACACCGCTCCACGCCGCGTTTCAAATAAAAATAGTGGTAGATAAAGTTACTATAATTTTATCAGAAACAAGAACACGTGAATCAAACAAATCGAATTTGTTGGTAAAATTACACACAAAACTAGAAAAAATCATTAAGCAAGTCACAGTCACTTACTCAAATCAATAGCTCCATAACAGGCGACAAACAAAGTCGTCAGACACAAAACTCTACACACTGACCCAAACATTTTATTCAAAAAGTAAATACAGATTTAAAAACAAATCTCTAGTATTTATGTAATTTGTAACGCGACTAGTGCGAGCTAGCTAGCGGCATCGTTTGTCGTCTTACAAGCTGCACTACCTTACTTGAACACCGATTGCACAAAAACACAGCCCAATGTCACGTACTGGTTCTCTGAATACTTAATTTTCGGACATATCATAAACGTTAATATCAAAGCCGTCTAACAATGGAATACATTAAGCTTTGATGTGTTGAATTTAGATTTATGAGAAAGTGTGGTTGGTCTTTGTCTTTATACAGTGTTGCGGAACGTAAACGTTCTGAGGGGCTAAAAAGGCCACTTTGCCCGAATCATAATATTGTTAGAATCAGAAATGGAATTTGCTTAAGAAAAAACAAGTTAGAACAAGAATTCCGTTTATTACACGAATTAAATCAAACATTAAACCAAGGAAAAGTACTCACAGTTCACATAATTCAAATAACGATTGCACACTTGTAAAACCAACACTAATCACGATAAAATGACTGACGTGACCTTTTATAACGATCGACAAGGATTCTAGCAGCCGTCCGTTCGCTTCGAGCGCAGAAAGATAAGTGACCGTTCTTATCGAGGCGTTCGGCTTTTATAGATGACGGTAGGTCCGTTGTGATGAAAAAGAGACGTCCCTAACACGGCCTCTCCTGACACGGCGGCGTCCTCGCAGCCAACTCGAAGACCGACGGAGCAGCACCGGCAGCAACATCCTCTTCACAGGGCACCGCGACGTCGCTGGCACGGCGCGGCGTGACATCTCCACGACGCGAAGGGGGCGCCGTGACGTCACCGCGACATGACGTTGATGCTTCAGCACTGTCTTGGTCTAGACAATGTTTCATGCTCCTCTTTCACTTAAACAAACACACCCGATCTTTTCATAGATTTTTGCACATACTTCATCACTTGCACAGGTCCTCACATCAATCATTCATCTTCACACATCATGTAGGGCAAACATCCCGCAGTCTGTCTGCCATAGGAGCGTCCCGCAGTCCGTCCTCCCTTGAGGCTGGCAACCCGACGTGGAACGTCCCGCAGTCCGTCCACCACTCACTTCGTAGAGCGTCCCGCAGTTCGTCTACTAAGTGACATTCATCATCACACATCATGTAGGGCAAACATCCCGCAGTCTGTTTGCCATAGGAACGTCCCGCAGTCCGTCCACCACCAGTAGCATGATCTGAAACACAGACACTTGACGCAGACCGTCTTCATACTTTCACCATTTTTAGTTTATCACACACATGACACAACATTATCAGTAAACATGTAAGGCAAGCATCCCGCAGTCTGCTGCCACTAGGATCGTCCCGCAGTCCGTCCTTGAGATGCCCCGCAGTTCATCTCATATAACATTATCAGTAAACATGTAAGGCAAGCATCCCGCAGTCTGCTGCCACTAGGATCGTCCCGCAGTCCGTCCTTGAGATGCCCCGCAGTTCATCTCACATAACATTATCAGTAAACATGTAAGGCAAGCATCCCGCAGTCTGCTGCCACTAGGATCGTCCCGCAGTCCGTCCTTGAGATGCCCCGCAGTTCATCTCACATAACATTATCAGTAAACATGTAAGGCAAGCATCCCGCAGTCTGCTGCCACTAGGATCGTCCCGCAGTCCGTCCTTGAGATGCCCCGCAGTTCATCTCACATAACATTATTAGTAAACATGTAAGGCAAGCATCCCGCAGTCTGCTGCCACTAGGATCGTCCCGCAGTCCGTCCTTAAGATGCCCCGCAGTTCATCTCACATAACATTATCAGTAAACATGTAAGGCAAGCATCCCGCAGTCTGCTGCCACTAGGATCGTCCCGCAGTCCGTCCTTGAGATGCCCCGCAGTTCATCTCACATAACATTATTAGTAAACATGTAAGGCAAGCATCCCGCAGTCTGCTGCCACTAGGATCGTCCCGCAGTCCGTCCTTGAGATGCCCCGCAGTTCATCTCACCAAATGTTCATGTAGGGCAAACATCCCGCAGTCTGTTGCCAAAAGGATCGTCCCGCAGTCCGTCCTCTACATGAAAGTAATACTCACGCTCAAAGAATGCAGCGCAAGTGTCGGGACACCACTCTCCCTTCGGCGGCACCATACACTGGGCTGTGGCCTGCATGGTCTTGCCATAGCCACCGCTAAGCAGGCGAAGAGTATAGTTTTCTTAGCAGCGACACCCTCGTCGCCTCGTCTCTTCCACAACCACACTGAACAGCGAACACGCAGCTCGCGGCCGGAGGTGCGCGCGTCTCGCCCAGCGGATCCCAGCACTCCATCACGTGGGACTAACCGCGCAGCATAGCGGCCAGCACAGCAGGAGACGTCCGTTGCACTAAAGAGCCAACTCAAGACAACACAACATTACCAAATACCTCCAGCTATAGGAGAGGTCTGTTCGGCTTGAGAACCGAGAGCTATGAGCAGTTGTAGGAGAGGTCCGCTCAGCTTGCCATAACGCCACCGACTATATACCTCGCCACTAAGACAGCTTGTAAACATAACAGATCGCTTCTGACAGCTAGCTAACATGACATTTACTCTCTAATGTCACTGAGTCGCCATTTCATTAAATTAATAGACAACCAACCACTACCACAGACTATCTAAATATGGCTGTCAACGACACGGTCATCCTGCGATGACACACGTCCTCGTGTGTTAATATGAAAAACATGAAAACACAGCACAGTTTCCGCTCGGCTAAACCTGACTATGGTCTTAGCTATAAGATCCAATTGTACCACAACGTGAAACACAGAGTATAAACTACCTCAGTTACAGCAGCAGCTGTGTTACCATATCACGCATGAAACTAAAACTTCCGAGCTCAAGTGCCATTGATTATCTTTAAAGAACAAAATAAGTTTCACATCAAAATAATTTTAGTCTAACAAAACCCCAGCTACATCATTCGTCTTCAGCAGCTATTGCTATAGCTACAGCAAATACAATTGCTACACACGCGCTTCCCTACAGGAACGCAAAGATTCGACTGTATCACAAGATACCACACGTCAGACTAAAAACCTCAGAGTTCAAGTACTGTAAGGTACCACGCGTCAAACTAAAAACCTCAGAGTCCAAGTACCATAGAACGATTATTTTCAGAAAACCAAATACTCTCGCATCAAAGCAACGTTAGTCAACCAAAACTCTAGAAACTCTCGAATAAGACTAAGGAATCGGGGTAGACATGAAAAAGGACAGCACCATAGCCGGCACTACTAGCGTCTGTATGAACCTTGGTGGGAAGACTTGGATCAAAAATGGCAAGAACTGGTTTACTAGTCCGATTGAATTTTACATCATTGTGGGTCGGATGAGCAATGGGGTAGTTTTTGTGGCGTAATCTTTTATGCATCTCCTAAAGTAGCTAGCTAAGCCCAGAAGTTGGCGTACCTGATTCACATTTTCTGGAGATGAAGTGTTCACTAAGGCTACTAAGGCTACTTTTCACGGACTCGGTCTAACCTGACCCTGACTTACTAATTTCCCAAATACTCAACCTCAGTCACTAAAATGCGCAGAAGAACCTTAACCCTTTAAGGGGCTACTCCAGATATTTCAGGGTTTTTCCACCAAGATGCTGGGTCAACCACATACGTGATCAACTTGAAACTAACATGTATGTTTTATGAGACCTTTATCTCTCTATGATTGAAGACAAAAACACGATTGATACATTTTCATTCGATACATTTTCTTATCAAAAATTATGCTTTTTTCAGTGTAAAATACACTTTTTTACTCAACGGCTTAAATTTTATTTTCAAAATAATTACTCACACCAAGAAAATATATTGTACTATCTACTGACGAAGACAAAATTTACCTAGAAAAATTATTAACCTGTTAATAAAATAAATTAGATTTGAGACTTACGTCATTTAGTTCTGAGTTAAAGTGTGTTCAAACAGTGCACACTAAATTCGACCTTATTACGCTGGCACCTCGCGTTATAATAGTTATCCGAAGCGAGCAGTCCTCAGTATAGCGCCGTGCGCCGATGCGGGTGGACCTGTGATTGTTTTTGTCACAAGCGAGCATGCAACTTTCGATATTACAATAGGGAACAAGGACAATAAGAAATTATATGTTCGCAAAAGAGAGAACCGTTTGGTAGATTGTGCAAGAAAAAAGAAGCAAAGATGTAATTACTCGGAGTTATGGTCTGATTATTTTTCTTGGCATATATACCTATTACCCAGTCATATTCCTGGCAATTTTTATCCGACTTCAAAAAAGGATGAGGTTCACAATTCGTCCGTTTTTCGTATTTGTTTTTTGATGATACTCGATTTCTGTCCTAAAAATTGTCAAACGATAGAGATTCTTTTACTCATGGTAAAATATTTACCCGACTTCAAAAAAGGAGGAGATTGACAATTCGTCCTTTTTCCTATTTTTTTTATGTTACTCGATCTCTCTCGTAATAAAATAGTCAACCGATGGAGATTCTTTTTCTCATGAGTACAATTTTAACCGACTTCAAAAAAGGAGGAGGTTGTCAATTCGTCCTTTTTTCCTATTTTTATGATGTTACTCGATTTCTCCCCTGATAAAATTGTCAATCGATAGAGATTATTTTTCTCATGAGTACAATTTTTACCCGACTGCAAAAAAGGAGGAGGTTCTCAATTCATAGTTTTTCGTATTTTTTTGATGTTTCTCGATTTCTCTCCTAATAAAATAGTCAACCGATAGAGATTCTTTTTCTCATGAGTACAATTTTAACCGACTTCAAAAAAGGAGGAGGTTGTCAATTCGTCCTTTTTTCTATTTTTTTGATGTTACTCGATTTCTCCCCTGATAAAATTGTCAATCGATAGAGATTATTTTTCTCATGAGTACAATTTTTACCCGACTGCAAAAAAGGAGGAGGTTCTCAATACATCGTTTTTCGTATTTTTTTGTTGTTACTCGATTTCTCTCCTAATAAAATTGTCAATCGATAGAGATTCTTTTTCTCATGAGTACAATTTTTACCCGACTGCAAAAAGGAGGAGGTTCTCATTTCATAGTTTTTCGTATTTGTTTGATGTTTCTCGATTTCTCTCGTAATAAAATAGTCAACCGATAGAGATTATCCTCGCTGCTTCGTCCTCGAGATTACCAATAACTATTAATACACATGTAGTTACACCGTACGGTGACGCCAGTTTGCACTGATAGTTGAGAATATTACAATTATTATTATTTTTATTTGGGTACTTTATTTTCCTCCTTACTCCAACTAGATAAAACTTCATTCACAGTGCAGTGCTCCGCCAGTTAGTACATTTTTCAGCATTAGTCAGTTTTCCAGGTAAAAAATGGGTAAACGGAAACACTCGAAAGACGATAATTACGAGTACATTGCAAAAAAGTTAAAAAAAACTGGAAAGAAAACTTAAACGTAGCCGTAAGAAGCGGCATGTCTCCTCGTCTTCTACAAGTTCTGGACCTAATGTCGACGACACAATGTTGGCAGACAAAGAAGGTTAGTTCTCCATGATTTGATACAAAGAATGTCCCTTCAGACAGTTACATGATAAGTCAGTGATATGATTAGACGATCCTCGTAGGATTATCATTTCGCTGACAATACGGTAACAAGGTCAATCGAGGAAGGGTGGCCTACACTTTACTGGAATAAAATTAGTATTAGTAGGCAGTTACATGATAAGCCAGTGTTATTGTGTTATCACTTCACATCATTGGCAATACGGTAACAGAATTTAATTATGTATGTATACAGTTAGGTGATATAATCACGTTAACTAATAGCATACCAAATTATCGGCGTAACAGCCTAAGCTCGCACCGCGCATCCAGCGCGTAGGCGCTGCACCGTCCTGGCGGCGGCAATGTAGCTAGTTATTTTTTAACTTTAAAAATACAGCTACTTACAGTATCATAGGTTATCTACCTATCTTTTTATCCAATTCTAAGAACAGATTGCTTGAGATCGGCTCCATATTTATCTATGGCTTTAGGTGTCATAGAAATAATTTTGTATACCTTTATGGCTTATAATTCGATATCTACCTACATATAATACACATTGCAGCGGTTATTTCGTATAACTCAAAATTTCAGACGACTCCACGGTCGAAATTGATCCTCTTGTGAATGAAGAAGTGGAAATTTTCGAGTCTGCGCCTACAGTTATAAATACTGACCCCGTCCCTTCAACAAGTGCCGAGCCCACGCCGTCTACGAGCGCTTGTGTGCCGGCTGTGCCGGCCCCGTTTATCGAACCGGAGGAGGAATTGGCTGTAGAACCAGACGCTGACAATGGTATTTTCGAGTTACTAGGTGATGACCCGTCTATAACTACGTCGTATGGTAAAGAAATTAATCCCGATCTCGCAGTACGGCTTCAACACTTTGTGACGACAGGCCTATCAAAAGAACTTCGCAAAGACCTGCAGGGTAAATACTTACCGCCCAGCAACTGTACTCTTATTGATGCTCCGCTTCTCAACCCGGAGATTAAAACAGCTGTATCGGATATTGTACTTAAAAGGGCTTACACCAAAAGTTTTGAAAGATGTAAATTTTAAATCTATTAAATGACCCAGACAATTACTACAGATATATGTATTTACCAACCACACTGCAACCCGATTTTGACTGGTTCTCTCGGGCTTTAGATAAACCTGTTAATAGCATTAAATATGATGAATACTCGTTGGAAATTTTCAGTGATGCTTCAACTACTGGGTGGGGCGCCGCGTGTGGTAGGGAAACTGCAAGCGGTGCTTGGACTGAGTTAGAACGTGCAAAACATATTAATTATTTAGAAATACGAGCAGCATTCCTTGCTCTTAAAGTTTTTGCCAAGGACTTATCTGATTGTCAAATTTTGCTTCGGATTGACAATACTACCGCCATTTCGTACATAAACCGTATGGGTGGCGTACAATTTCCACATCTTACGCAAGTTACACGAGACTTATGGCAGTGGTGTGAATTAAGGCGCATAATAGTTTTCGCTTATTACATAAGTTTGGCAGAGAATTCGATTGCAGATGCAGAGTCTAGACGAATTCACCCAGATGTTGATGAGTGGGAACTTGCTAGCTTTGCTTTTAATAAAATTGTCAATGAACTTGGAACACCTAAAATTGATATATTTGCTACTAGACTTAATAAAAAGTGCAGCAAATACATCTCATGGAATAGGGATCCCGACGCGTTCGCTACAAATGCTTTTACTGTATCTTGGTCGCAATTTTTTTTATGCTTTCCCACCTTTCACGATGATACTTAAAAGTCTACGTAAAATTAAGAAAGAAAAAGCTGTTGGTATTGTTGTAGTTCCTTGGTGGCCTACGTAGCCGTGGTTCCCTTTATATAAGAAATTTCTAGTTTCAAAATTAATTTATTTTCACCCTAGTGTTAGTCTTATATTGTCTCATTCCAGCAATCGTCAAGTGCACCACCGGCTTACACTGGTTGCCGGAGTCTTATCAGGGCGTCCATTCTAAGGAGACAAATTCCTCAATCGTCTGTGCACGTAATAATAGCGTCTCTATCTGATAACTCAATCAGACAGTATGACACGTGCTTAAAAAAGTGGTTTGACTTTTGTAAAGTTAATAATTACGACATTATTGATACGTCTATTTCTAATGTGATAGCCTTTCTTACGCAACTTTTTGATTCAGGAGCTCAATACGGTACACTGAATACTTGTAGATCAGCATTATCATTAATTCTTGGCCCTCAAATTGGCTCTGATGATAGCATCAAACGGTTCTTTAAAGGAGTATTTCGATTACGAACCCCCTTAGCAAAATATAATTTAACATGGGATACATCATTAGTACTGAATCATATGATTAACTGGTATCCCAACGAATCAATAAGTCTAGAAAATCTTTCTAAAAAATTAATAACCCTTTTTGCTCTGGTCACAGCACATCGAATGCAGACGTTCTCTAAAATTGATATTAATAATATTGAACGTTTCTCTGATCACATAATAATTAAAATGCCTGATCTCATTAAGACATCCCGTATTGGCTCATCACAACCTATTTTATCGTTACCTCTTTTTCGCGAGAAACCCGAAATATGTCCAGTCGAAACTTTGCAAGCATACCTTAATGCGACTGAGTCCTTACGAAAAAATCATAGTAGCCTCTTCGTGAGTCTAAAACGACCACACCATAAAGTAACCTCGCAAACTTTGAGTAGGTGGGTTAAAAAACCCTTGATGAATGTGGTATAGATTTGTCAACTTTTACAGCACATTCTTAAAGACATGCAGTTACATCTAAGGCTAAAAAATTAGGTATTAATCTTGATTTGATTAGGAAGACCGCTGGCTGGAGCGGTAGTTCCAATACATTTGGAAAATTCTATAATAAGACTATTGTGTCTGAAGGTGATATGTCTTTTGCAAGAACAATTATATCAGAAGTATTACAAGAACACTAGTTCAATATTATGATTTTGGCATATATATTTTAAGTTTCATCATTAGCAGGTAGTCTCTACCAATAACATAATTATTTGGGGTAAATCTCAACAAATGTTATAATAATTGATCTATTGTGTCAATAAAACCAGATTTTTCACAAAGTAAACGGATCTTATATATTTCTCTCAAAATCTACATTTGTATTAATAGTTATTGGTAATCTCGAGGACGAAACAGCGAGGATAATTAATGATTAAACGAACTTACCTGTAAGTGAAGTTCTATCGTAATTATCCGAGCTGTTTCGTCTGAAGAGATTACCAACCCTCCCAACCCTAATAACCCAGTGTCAAAAATCTCAAAACTCTGAACTAAATGACGTTTTATCTAGTTGGTGTAAGGACAAAAATAAAGCACCCACATAACAAAAAAAATTATTCTCAACTATCAGTGCAAACTGGCGTCACCGTACGGTGTAACTACATGTGTATTAATAGTTATTGGTAATCTCTTCGGACGAAACAGCTCGAATAATTACGATAGAACTTCACTTACAGGTAAGTTCGTTTAATCATTAATTCTTTTTCTCATGAGTACAATTTTAACCGACTTCAAAAAAGGAGGAGGTTTTCAATTCGTCCTTTTTGATATTACAAACAGACACTTCAATTTTATTTATTTGTATAGAGTACCATCAGTAAGTGTGGGAAAATGGGGGATGTTTCATATATCACGATATTTTCGTCGAAGTCGGTTCCCGCTTTTCAATTTTTATTGATTTGATTTACCTAATTATTTTCTCCATCATTTAAAACGGCGGAATATATGCGTTAGCGTAAACCATCAAACATTGCATTATTATTGAAATTAAAAAATAATATATACTATAATAATAAAGTATTCAAGGGTAAGGAAACTCTATTATGACATCTACGTTCCAGCGCGCAACCGAGAACGGCTCACGCTATAACGGCTCGGGCCGCGGCGATCTAGCAGTGGTCTATCGCCGCGTAATATTAGCGGGGTGTGAGCTCCGGCGCGGCAGTGCTTGTTGCGCGTTGCGGGGTGTGGAGGCGGAGCAAACGTGGGAAAATTATATTGAGAGCCTCGTCTTAAGCAAGAAGCCGCGCGAGATAAACACTCGTGTTTTGACTTCGTGGCCTGGTGCGCGCGCTGCTGACCCGCTGCAGGCGTGCTGTCTGGCGCGCGCTGCACGCACTCTGGCGCGCGCTGCACGAAGTCTGTCGCGCACTGCACGAAGTCTGTTGCGCGTCTGCACGCCGTCTGTCGCGCGCTGCACGCGGTCTGGCGCGCGTCTGCACGCTGCTTGGCGCGCTGCACGCAGTGTGGCGCACGTCTGCACGCGGTATGCCGCGCTGCACGCGGTCTGGCGCGCGTCTGCACGCTGCTTGGCGCGCTGCACGCACTCTGGGGCGCTGCACGCGGTCTGGCGCGCGTCTACACGCTGCCTGGCGCGCTGCACGCAGTGTGGCGCGCGTCTGCACGCGGTATGCCGCGCTGCACGCGGTCTGGCGCGCGTCTGCACGCTGCTTGGCGCGCTGCACGCACTCTGGCATGCCGGACATGCCGCCAGGCACGCTGTACGCTTTACGTGTGCTCTCCGGCACGTTGCTACGCGCCGTGAGGCACGCCGCACATCGCGCACCTCGCGCCCGCTGGCTGCATCCACTGTTGTCCACGCGTTAAGAGACCCTGGACATGCTCACAAATGCCTAACAGTCGTCACTCATTAGAATACCTGGACAAACACAAGTAACTCAGAACAGGGAGTACCCGACTCCACAGAATACTGTGTACTGGCACCAAGAAGTACAGCAATTGGAGTCACGGGTGCGGGCTCGTATACGATGAGGGTAGGATGCCCCCAACTAGGCGAATCCCTACGCAGACGGGACCGTGACCTATTGTTTCGCGAGCGACTACGCTGATGAGAATCGTTACGCCTAATCCTATCACGCAGTCGACGCCCTTCAGTACTGCGAGAATCCCGTCGATCCCGGACACATGACACTATTCGCGAGCCACGACTTTTATCGCTCAAGATGCGCCGCGAATCACCATGACCATGCGACCTACTTCACGTATCTCTCCTACTCCGAGATTTACGTCACTCTTGGTTACGCGACCATCTCGAGTGGTTTGTCTTTTAGGACTACGTGACGTACGCCCCATAATAAGAATCACAAGATCGAATAACAAGGTTAGCAATCGTTACGCAATTAAAAAAACAACGGTTTTCTTGTTCCCTCGAAAATTCAACAAGTTTCCTTGTTTTGTTTTAAGTGGGCGAACTAGTCCTTTATCCCACTTCTGATGTTAGAATCAGAAATGGAATTTGCTTAAGAAAAAACAAGTTAGAACAAGAATTCCGTTTATTACACGAATTAAATCAAACATTAAACCAAGGAAAAGTACTCACAGTTCACATAATTCAAATAACGATTGCACACTTGTAAAACCAACACTAATCACGATAAAATGACTGACGTGACCTTTTATAACGATCGACAAGGATTCTAGCAGCCGTCCGTTCGCTTCGAGCGCAGAAAGATAAGTGACCGTTCTTATCGAGGCGTTCGGCTTTTATAGATGACGGTAGGTCCGTTGTGATGAAAAAGAGACGTCCCTAACAATATGATCATTATTATGATCCATTTCATAAGTCGTGAAATGGTCACTTATAGATTAAACTATTTGACATTTTTTTTATGAAAATTCATAAAATGGTCTACAAAATAGGAATTATAGCAGAATCTTATAAAGTTTAGATGAGTAACTTTATAAGATTCTGCTATAATTTCCTGACCATTTTACGATTTATTTAATGGATCATAATATGATCATATTATGATTCGGGCAAAGTAGCCTTTTTAGTCTCGCTGGATGCGTAGGAAATATAACAATAACATAATTATTATAATATATATAGCAACGTTTACCTTCATTGTTTACATTTAATATATGTAAGTTTTTTAATTGTAGGGTTATACAAATTAAGAATCTGAATGTGTGAATATCATTATAGAAACCTCTACGAGTACGATACCGAACACTAATTGTCTGCGGTATTACTTTTTCTTGAAGATTAACTCAATATTGACATGTTGGACGTTGTCCGTTTTTAAAGTTGCTCATCTGAAGTTGACAAACGAGAGAGAGCATTGGAATTTACAAAATGATCTCAAGTCTGGTGAATAATTAAAAATATCATTAATCGCTGAGGTAAGTCTTCCAAGACCCAAGTATAGGTAGATATCGGTCTCAGTTTATCCACAGGTATTAGAACAGCGATTATCACTTGGAATATATACAGACAAATGAAATTTCCACTGATAGAAAGCACTTTCCCCCGAGCATACCCCGAGTGACATAATAAGTTATATTTTATTGTAGTAATATTTTCCACCCGCAGCTACGCTTGTGTTAGTATATTCGTGGGTATAGGATACTATTCCGTAACGGAATCAACGGATTTTAATTCAATTTGGTATGTATATTGTATGTAAATAGATAAGATGTCGAAGTTACACTATATATTTATAACTAGATATACTAGGACGCATGAAACGTCACGGGGGCAAAAGCTTGTAAATAATATTCAAAGGAAGTTACTTGCAAACTATCATTCTTACTAGCTCTTGTAACCTTGTTAGCCTTCGAAGGCACCGCAAGATTGCCATCATTCCACAGACTCTTATTATTCAAGACATATAACTTACACGTTTGCCTTGCCAGCTACGCCAAAAAAATCTTATATCATTGCTTATAATATACTTCTAGCTATAAGACCTTATGGAGAGGAGTAATTAAGTTTATTTTATTTATAGAAGGATATAATAGGTAAAGGCAAACTATGTTTGTACTATCTACACATGATATACCAGCGTTAGATTACGATATATCTCTAGACCTCTACTAATAATACTAGGACTATTATATTACTCTTCTGCTCTACTGATAGTAGAGTACAGGACTTAGGGCCTTCAGACTCGCTCGAATGGGCAAGAAGATCCCATCTAGAGGTCCAGCACTTTGCTAATTTCATCTGCCACCATGCAGTTGAGTGCAAGAATAGGTAGTTGCATGAAACACAAAATATATAATTAGTATGATTGTGCAGGTTTAATAACATCTGACTAACACAGTAAAACTGAAATTTACAAAAAAATATAATTTCCACATAGATACATCTTTTAGAATAGTTTTACGGCCCGCGCATGGTATGTGACGTCGCAAACCATTAGACATTTGTATGAAGCGTTTTAGCGCTCAGTAGGCATGCCCGACTTTGATTCTCATTTACGTTCGAGTTCCACTTTTTTCGATATAGGTATGCATTGTATTCTCACGAGAAAACGAATTGAACATCATAGCTTGTTGGCTCTGCAACAACTAAATCAGTCTTGACTCGTCTCGTCACCAGCATAAAAATCTACTTTTCTTGTTTTGTTTTTCGAACTATGATATACACCTTTCGGTAATTTGATATTTTAGTCACGTTTTCAAGACCGGTTCCAGTAAATATTTCTATTTTTATTTAAGATACATTGAATGTGGTCACGAGGTCACTTTGCTTGTTGCACACTGCGCTGCTGCACACTGAAAAAGTTAGTTTTGACTCGGAACTATATAATTTTTAAAGGCAATAAATTTGTATGGCCGCAATTTTAAAGTTTACCTAAAGTGCAAAAGTTTATCTTCTGATAAAAAGAGTTGCAACAGCTAGGCGTCTACTTCGATGTTCGACCCATCGACCTACAGAACGGTGGCTGACAATCGAAACTCACTCTGTATATACATAGTACACTATATCTATACATAATATACTATATATATTGGTTATTCGTTAAATTCACTATAGACAGTAGACATAACATGAAATTAAGTAAACTCGTTTATAACGTTCAGTAACACAGATTGACGGCAGACAGACACAGTCTTTTGCAGAATTTGCAGTCTTGATAATAGACGAAGGAGCAATTATTATTTTAATATTCACTCTTTTTAGGCGACACGATGTTTACCTATCATTTTTCAGACGTTTTATTTCAGTTTTATAATTTATGTATGTATTATAAACCATACAAGAGATCTGCGATTCTAACAATGTAAATTAGGAGCTAGATACCTTACATTCTGAAGATAGCAAAGCTACATCAAGAATCTAGGCCGCAACAGTAAGTAGGTACCCTGGTCAAGTTGAACAAGCACTTAGCCATATTGGCATTAGCAATATCTGCATGTACCTACTTGTAAAATATTTTGTTTGTCAAGGGAAAATCCTTCCCAAAACCAATACCATCGTTTATTTCTAAAACAATAACAAAAACGTGAAAATATAAATAACATTCAAAAAAAGTAACGTAGTTTCGCGGTCGGATAATGTGGTCAATTGTGTAAGAAAATAGTAGATACTATGAACACATTTGCTCGGGACTTTTCGTCAGGCGTTCCAAAAAACAAAACATGTATAGGAACGTTTTTGCTTAGGCTTATTACCACAGATCTCTTCTTATTACCAATAACCATTTCGGCATCCCCGATATGTACTCTGTGGTGTAGGTACTTCAGTTTGCGATATTCACTACTATTTTCAATAGACCATTTTGATCAGGCTAATCTTTTGCATATAGGTAGGTAAGGTATTTTACCTTTGTTTTTACAAGCTTGTATTTATTGTGCAATGTATTGCAAATTCTATATTTGTTTTAAACCGCTTGTTTAGGTCAAATCTTGCAAGCTAAATTTGACCCATTTCCCGGTTAAGGGAAAACGAGTCGTTCATTTCTCCATACAACCGTATTTGGGTTATTACTCCACTACTTGACGTTTTAAGTCCAAAATTAAGAATAATATCGATTTATCTCTTCATTATCTAGGTTGATCTGCTAATTATACAGAAAAAAAATAAGTGGCTTAAAAGTAATGAGCCTTCAAACATCTGTATTTTAGCACATATTTTAACGCAAGTTTGGACGTAAATAAATTACAAAAGAACTAAGAAAACTCAAAAATAAAGAACATAGTAACAAGCTTTAGTTTGTCGACATTTCAAATAACTTTGGTTTGACTAAATACATTTAGTAGTTTTGCCGTAACACCCCAAGTACCAGAAGCCAATTCGTACATTTTTGCGCGCCGATTTTCGAGTCGAACCATCGCGCGTCTCACGGAAATTTTACCACCCTGGCGGGGAGAGGAGGGAAGTGTCTCACGCACACTACAGTGCCCGCTGTGTGCTGCTGTGCCATTTCAAAGTCACGAAACACCGCGATGTTTGTGACAAAGTACTGTCTCGCACCAGACGCGGTCGACCGGCCGGTGCGTGCGGCGGCATCCTATATAATTTGTGGGCGGCATTACGAACAAGCAAAGGTCAAGGTGATCGACCGAAGACGTAAAACGATATGCGTATTATCATAATTGTGTTCTATGATAATGCCACCGCCCGCTATATTGGATTCAGATTTCTTTGCCTAAATTGGATGTTTACCTATGCTTGTGAATTTGGACTTTGCTGCGTTAGAGAAGTGTTCTGTGTTTATTTTTGACTTCAGTACAACAATGGCTAAATCGTATTTTTGTAATAATATTACCTACCTATATCTTTTTCAAATACTAATAAATAGAAATCTATTAATAGAATTTAAGTAAATAGATACTTATCTATTTACGTAGAAACCTACCTATTATTATTCGATTTGTTATTATTACATATTGTGTTAGCACAAAACCAACTTTTAGACTCATGTTTAGCTAGACAGTGTCTAAATAAAAACGTCTATAAAATGATCTATACAAATAAATAAAATTGAAGTGTCTGTTTGTAATATCAAAAATATAGCTTTTTTTACTAAATGCATTTGAAAGTATACACGATACCTACCAACAAAAACACAATTTTTAATATTTTTGTCTGTCTGTCTGTTTGTTTGTTCCGGGTAATATCCGAAACGACTGGACCGATTTTGACGGGACTTTCACTGGCAGATAGCTGATGTTATAAGGTACTCCTACTTTATTTTGGAAAAACAACTAGGGTTCCGCGCAAAAAAAACCCATGAACCCAAAAAGTCCGCGCGGGTGAAACCGCGGGCAGCAGCTAGTTATGATATAAAATGATTGTGGTTGCTCATATTTAAACACGTGAGTAAGCCATGATTGGGAGTTAGACGCTGTTTAACACATGTTTAGGGTGTGTTTTTAGTAAGACTAAGACCGATATACGGTGTTATGTTGTAAGTACTTAGGTAGGTACTTATGTACTTACTGATAACTGAGTAGGTACGTACCTACTTATAACCACAGAATAGATAATAGCACAAGTCTATAACCTACCTAGTAAGTACATACGTACCTACTTGAACTAAAACCGCGTTACCACAAAAACTATTTTTAGACGCTGTTTAGCTAAACAGGCGTCTAAAAATAGTTTTTGGTGGTTTTGTCTAGCCAGACAGTGTCTAAAAGTTAAACAACGCTACACAACTTTCACGAGCAAAATGTTTAGAAATAATCATAACGGCTTGTACGATGAGTATTTATTCTATGATAAGGTCACCGTTATCTTCTAAAATGATTAGAAATGTCACATCAGCGGCGCAAGTACGGATCCTTTCGGTCGATAAAATTCGATAAAATTGACAGTTCAAATCGATAAAGTGGGATTTATCGAGCCTCGAAACAATCGACAAAAGTTATCGAAAAGCTAGGTCGAATCCAAAGAGAATATACAGCTACTACAATACTTTATGATCAGACTTCGGTACTCGCAACATTCGATAAATTTGTCGAACCGACTTCCGTACTCGCGCCGCAGAATTGAGGTAGATAATGGTTAGACACTTCTTAAATCAAGGTTTGTGGTTAATTACTTATTTAAACATGCGACTAAGGCATGTTTAAGAGTTAAACGCTGTTTAATACTTGTTTACGGTGTGTTAAACAGAGTTTAACTCCTAAACATGCCGTAGTCGCGTGTTTAAATATGAACCACAAATCGAGATTTAAGTAGTGTCTAACCATTGTCTAACTCCACTCTGTTGTGACTTTTCTAATCAGTTTAGAGGTTTATCTTTAGGCACTGTCGAGTTAAACAGGCGTCTAAAAGTTAGTTTTTGTGGTTACACGGCTTATGTTGAAATATAAATAAAAAACCAAAATAACCATGGTTTTGCAACAATTACACATATACGAGGTAAGTATTTACACGCGCATCGCAGTTTGAAGAAAAAAACATCTAAAAAAACCTCTAAAATCCACTAAACGGACGAGACCGGCACTACGGCCAGACGGTCTGGTTTCAAAGCGACGACTGCTCCGCTTTACGCTACATACATCACTTGCGTACCACCGCTTATTTACCGCAGCGTCTGTACTGAGTACGCAGTGGTTGTGAAATAATTTTTATCTTTCGTAGAAGCGAGAGTGAATCGAGAGCGGTAACTTGTGCGACTTTCAATCCGACGCACCATAGTTCTTATCTCTACTCGTCCCGCACCAATAACTTATATCAAGTTATGTGCGGATTATTGACACTCGCTCTAAAACGGTGAGGAAAACATCGTGAGGAAACCGGCATGTTCAAGAACCACAAAATTCGAGGTCATGCGACATCCACCAAGCCGAACTGGGCCCGCGTGGTGGATTATGGCCCATCTCTCTAGAAAGAAAGAAAGAAAGAAAATACATTTATTTCTCTTTCTCTGAGAGAAGGCCGGTATCCCAGCAGTGGGAACGTAAGAGGCTGACAATAATAACAATAATAATAGTAGGTAGAAGCGGGTGTTGTACTCGGACTAGATTTCCATCAAGCGGCAAGCCCCAGCCACAACCTCAATAGACGATACGATATGCGTCAAGCGGAGATCGTGGTTTTTCCATGTTTTCTCGTGGTTCGCGATTGATGCTTATCCATCAATCATGAATTAGGTGTGAGGACTGCCTTAGCGTTCGGACTAGATTTCTACCAGGCACCACCTTAGGCAGTACGTTATGCGTCAAGATCACCATTTTGGTTTTTCCATGGTTTGCGCGTGGTCCGTGATTATGCTTTGCGTCAATTCATTGCGTCTAATATTATAGCCCTTTAGACCACTTATTTTATATACATATACGTTTTTTTGCCGTAAAAAAACTACGGTTATTTCGCCGTGAGTAGATAGATAACTTTATTGTACACGTTATATAAAAAAGCTTTATATATTCATAAAAGTTCATAAACTAGCTGCTGCCCGCGGTTTCACCCGCGTGGATATATTGGATTTTCTTGGTTTTTATTTTTTTGCACGGAACCCCAATTATTTTTCTAAAATAAAAGTAGCCTAAGTTACTCCTTATAACATCAGATATCTGCCAGTGAAAGTCCCGTCAAAATCGGCCCAACCGTTTCGGAGATTACCCAGAACAAACAGACAGACAAAAATTTAAAAAATGGTTGTTTTGTTATAATAGGTACCGTATATATATACTCTCATATGCATTTGGAAAAAGCTGTTATTTTGATATAACAAATTTTTTTTCTGAAGAGATAGGGTGATCTTATCCGTGTTACCCGCACGGCCACACGGCCCTTCCTGTGATGATGATGGTGATGAATAATAAAAATGAATGAAATGAATAATATAACTCTGTAGGTAGGTCGATACGAGTAGGTATCTACTAAAATTCAATACAGCAAATTATTTGAATTTACTAGCTGCGTCACGTGATAGAACAGAATAGGTAACAGTTAGTACTACGGCGCGCTGAATTCGTGTTTGTTTTTGTGTTTGTTTTCTCGGAAACTACTGCATGATTTTCATAGCATTTTCACGAAATGGAAGAGAGATCATCCGAGAATGTGATAGGCTATAATCTAGAATTTTTAATTAGCTTTAAAATCCGTCTGGCGCTCATGTTTTGTGTTTGTTCGGGGTAATCTATAATAATTCAGAAAAAATCGTCCCGTTGTATAGTTTCCGATGCTTGCGCTGGCCATATATTTATAGCTATAGGTATGAAAATTATGTATGGAAGAAATGCCTATAATATCTAACTTGGTGTTCCAAAAAAGAGTTTAGGTAGGTACCTTTATTATATTTAATTACTCATTTATCGGTCGCTCTGGCAATTGAATTACAGTAGGTATGAACCTATGTCTTCTATAGCTAGGTATAAGAAGTAGGTGAGTATGATAAAATACGTACTAAGCAATCAGTAAAACACAAAGGTGAAAGCATAGGTAAGCAAAGCATAAGTAGGTAAGGCTTTAGGCTACCCACCGATCTTTCTAGAACATTTTCTGTGAGAGTCCATTTGGATGAGTACCTAGGTACCTATTTTACCTCCGCTTTACTTGAAATCCTCCGGCGACGACGGCGGCGCCCGGCTGCGCGGCGCCACAGAATAGGTAAGAGTTAGTGCTTGGGCCCGCTGAATTCTACTTATTATAGTTATACCTTATCACCTATATTTACTACTCATTTATTGGTCAGTACAGTGGCATGTAGGTATGTACACTACCTATGTCTCGTATACTAAAATACCAGCCATAGTCAGTCAACTTTTTCAAAAATGTAAAATAAAAAGCATGACCGACTGAGATATTCTTCTTAGAAGATATTCTGCGAGAATTCGTCTGGATGGGTGTAGGTATACGGTCTATTATAATAGGTACATAGGTACCTCCGGCCCGCAGCGCAAGTACGGATCTTGTCGATCGATAAAATTGTCAATTCAAATCGATAAATTGGGTTTAATCAACTTTTTATATAATTTATCGAGCCTCGATACAATCGACAAAAGTTATCGAATAGCTAGGTCGAATCCAAACGAAATATAAAGCTACTACAATACTTTACGATAATACTTCGGTACTCGCAACATTCGATAAATTTGTCAGTTGTTACGATTCGACAAATTTATCGAACCGACTTCCACACTTGCGCCACTGCACCGCCCGGACTCCGGTTCGGCGCGCGGCCGGCGGTAGTCCGGCAACGCCGCGCGCCGGCGCGCGCCTGGCATGCAACGCCGCGCGCCGGCGGGCGGTAATGCCGGTAACCCGGCATGCAACGCCGCGCGCCGGCGGCGGTGGCCCGGCTACCTAACCTTTGCTTTGATTATAATTCTATGCGGCGGCTTGGACCGGCTAGCTGCTACTCGCCTCGCGCATCCAACGGTTTCCCGCGCTTTTGACAAGGTCATCGGTCCACCTAGTGGGGCCGGCCTTTGTGCTTAGAAGTTTGAGTAGGTACTGCAATCGTTATGGGCGGGCGTTATTCTATCAGAGTAATATAATTATATGTGTTATACCATCAAGAAAATGACCAGCTCGTCTCGTTATTCAATAGTATAAAAAATATGGTCGGTTACATAATACAGTGTACGTGATAATAAATATATACCAGCTACTGAGTACGTTTCTATCGTACTAATATTATAAACTCGAAAATTTTTGAGGATGTTTGGATGGATGTTCATTACTCTTTCACGCAAAAATTACTGAACGGATTTTGATGAAACTACAGTACGTAATATAGAGGTTATACATCAGAATAACACAGACTATAATTTATAAAGATATTGTATTTGTACCTAAGCCAGGCGGGCGAAGCCACGGCCGGAAGCCAAGTAGGCTATATAACGTACTTACTAGAACTATAAATGTTGAAAAGTACCTTTATGTAAACAAGTCCATGTAACAAAAGTTACATCGATCATGAAAAAAACCACGACAGTCCTAGCTAGTGTCGCTCGGGATTATGTAAGGATTCTAGCGATACCCCATACATCGAAATCTCACCGAATCACGTATGTACGTGAGTTTCTTTATTCCACCAAAACTTTTGTGCAGTTTTTTGTGTTATGTTTTTAGGGTTCACGTATGTCTGTATGTATGTATATACAATCACACTCATTACATTACTCATCACACTCATTACTCATTACACTCCTTTTTTGTGCAGTCGTGTAATAAAATACCTACTTATCTAAACGAAAGGTCATCCTGGCAGGAGTATGGGTGAGACATTTTTTGTGTAGAAATGAGTGATGAGATGTAGGTACCAATGTGTGTGGGGTCGCTGACCCGCGCATTATATATTATAATGACTTGGAGGACTGTTATAATACTCGTAGGAATCACCTAAAATTATTAAGTTATGTAGGTACTTAGGTAGGTAGGTAGTTACCTACCTTACAAATATACCGCCTGACGTAGGTAACTACTCCCGCGCTGGCAGTTTTCATTCGGAAGTTATCGTCGAACACATAGGTAGGGTACTGTCTGTTACCTATAATATACAAACTTGTTATTGTCTATAGTGTACAAGTTTGATTGTTGAGAATAAAACATGAAGAACTATTAGATATTACTACCCCTGTACAGTACAGTTACTATACCCCGCGGTTTCGCTCACGTAGCCTAAGTTAATCCTTGTAACGTCAGCTATCTGCCAGTGAAAGTCCTGTCAAAATAGGTTCAGCCATTTCGGAGATTACACGGAACAAAGAGACTAAATTTTTAAAAATGGTTTTGTTTTATGTACCGTATATACTTTCATATGCATTTAGTAAAAAGCTGTTATTTTGATAATACAAACAGACACTTCAATTTTATTTATTTGCATACTTAGATAAATTTGTTTCCGAAAATAACTTCTGCAGATTTCTACGCTGTCCAAATGCACGATTATTTTATTATGTGATGATGAGGTTGAAAATTACACTGCTTTCTTTCTCAGACTTCAAACTATTTCCATACCAAATTTCTATAAAATCCGTTCAAATGATTGACAATGATGAAAAGTATCCTGTGTTCTTTCACAGGCTTCAAGCTATCTCGAAACCAAATTTCTTCCGTTCTATAGATCGACAATTATGAAAAGTGATGATGTTGTTGAAAAGTACCCTGTGTGTTTTCTCGCGCTTCTAGCTATTTTCACACCAAATTTCATTGGAATCTATACACATACATACATATATATACATAAATCCTGTCCTACTCTTCCTACTTCCTATCCTACTAATATTATAAATGCGAAAGTTTGTGAGGATGGATGGATGGATATATGGATAGATGTTTGTCACGCAAAATCTACTGAGTGGATTTTGATGAAACTTTATTTACTTACAGTAGATAATATAGCTTATTACTATGTTTGCAGCGGACTGTAGGCAAACCAAACAATTTACAATTTATACTCAAAGAAGCAAACAATGAAAAATGGCGCGCGCGGCGCGATGACCAAACGAGAGCTCAGAATAGATAATAGTACAAGTAACAAAAGCGAGCGCCATCACACGAATATTCACGAAATTTCTTTGAATGAAGAATCGCCATTCATAAGATCACGCATGTGTGCGTAGAAGCGGCAGGTCGCGACTTTACGAGAGTGTGTAACTGTGTATGCGCGAGCATTAGCTTCGTACTACTCATAGCTGCAGAGCCTTACCTTGTCCCACGAATGTTAGACGAAATAGCATGCATTTTAGCCGCGCCCACCGATGAGTTGGAGGGTTCGGCTCGTAGGCTCTTAAGCCGAAATGTTACATTTGTACGTACAATGTACATATTAGTATGTAAATTGGATACTAATGTAATATAATGATGTCACAGAGCTGGTCTGATGATGGAGCCGGAAGGCGGCCACATGAAATCTAAATAAACGACGTAACCACTTACCACATCGAATTAGGGGCTCATTTGATTTATCTTTACAAATGGGTACTCTGATCCTAGATGATTTCCAGGTTCCTGATGAAGGAGCCGAAAGGTGGCTTTAAGATTACAGTCCGTATTTTATAAACACTTGTCTGGAAAAATATTTTTTTCACAAAAAAAGTTATTAAATTGTAGTTTTAATTATTACGCTGTTTAGAAAGTTCTTGCTGTTTTTACACTAACAAACAAGGAAAAGAAATACCTAGTTACCTATCATTACTATTAATATTTACCTACTATTGGATTCTTGCATGCAATTAGTAATATCAACACGACATAATATGCCCGAAATTAATAATATATCTTCCAGTCGAAATTGAAATCAAACCCGGTCGTCTACTACCAACGGGTCGATCTCCAATCCTTTGATTCGACGAAACGTCAAACTGAAGATATGGTTAATTGTCATGTTCCGACTGAAATAAACTGTCATTTACGAACAGAGGACAATCCAAAGTTGTGATCCCGACCTCCGAAAGATTCGACGTATTTTTAGATGCCAATCTCGAACCGTGGATGTGTTAACTTAGAAATTGGATTGTTTTTGACAGTTATACAGCCAAAAACGGATTAGGATCCGTTATTAATTTCGGGCGTTAATCATTAGGTAGGTAGATATCAAAATATAGGTCTGCCAAATCGAAAGCCTCGCGAATTCTCAACTAACATTAGTTACCCGAGTCGTACAAGTAAGTGTCAATCATTTGTAATTTATTAATAGTTAACGGTCCTCGCTTACGGTACATAATTTTCAAAAGATTATTTCAAGTCATTAAATCTAGCACCACAATGTTGGAGCGGCAGAATGTATTTTGTAGCTGGAGCATTCAGTTTATTATTCGTTAACTAGCTAGGTACCTACTACAGGTAAGTACTTTATCGATAAGTTAGTTATTTTTGTTAGTGGGAGGACTAACTCTTCTGCGAGTGTCCGTCTGGGTTGTTACCACCGCTTTGCTCGTGAAGTCTGTCACCAAGCAGTAACGTGCAAGCATTACTGTGTTCCGGTTTGATGAGCAGAGTATCCAGTGAAATTACTGGGCTTATGAGACTTAATACCTAATGTCTCAGGGTAACGAGCGCACTGCAATGCCGCGCAGGCCTTTGTGTTTCAAAGTTCTGGGTGGCACTGCAATTGTTATGGGCCGGCGTTATGCTTACCATCAGGCAAACTACAAGCTCGTCTCGTTACCAAATAACATAAAAAAGTAGGTTACAAATTATTTACAGAGGTGTTAAATATTCAATGTGTGTTTGTTGGTTTGGGCTTGTTTCACGCAGCAACGGGGCAAAGGATCGACATGATTTTTTGTATACCTACCAGTTGTTTTAGTTAGTTGTTTTTACTAGATTTTGCTCATGGCTTAGCAAGCCATGACGGCAAGTATGGTATTAAGGTAAAGTATATATAGTACTCCAACAATTATATAATCTATTTGCTTACATACAAACTTTCATCAAAATCTGATCCATAATTATTACGGAGTTAAGTGATACCAAACATAACGCAATAACCGTAGCCGGGGGCGGAAGCTATAGTGTCAAAATAAAATATACCTAACCGTAGTCCAAAAATCTCACAATAAATTGTATCTTTTTATAATATCAAGTAAATATATAATTTTAAACCTAAAGTTTAGATGACAAATTTAAATAGGTAGGTACAATTGTTAACGATGAGAATAAGAAAAAATTCTCAAAGGTAAACAATCGAAAACAAAAAACTCCAGATAGATATATTTATTTACCTAGATACTGCTGAGAAATTAATATGTTTTGAGTAGCAAATTAAATGATCTCTTTCTATTCTCAACAGTTATAATAAGATTAATAGTTATAATAAGATTATAAAATATATTACCAAAACAAGTTAAATAAAATATAGACCAAAGAGATAAATCTACCTAAATTTTGCAATTAATCACCAACTATGAATAAACATATAATATAAAGACTAACGAAGAGATACTATGTATAGTCCAATTACTCATAATATCACAGTAAATTATTTTACTATGTTAATATAAGTTATTACTGAACTCTATAAAATTCATTGCCAATGTTCATCAAACGTCAAAACCAATTAACAATTTGTCGGTTTAGCATAATTGTAGGTCAGGGATACAAAAACATACTTCTAATCGGTTTGATCATGTATCTTATATAGCCTGAGCTTGAATTGGTACCTATGTTATCCCTAAATAGCAATCGTCATCTACGCCTTTTTTTTGTTTTATTAATACAATTTTGCTCTGCAAGCTCTAGGGCTCGCATCCTTTGTTTGGTAATAAAAAAAATTTATACAGAACAATTCCTTATTTAACAAAAGCAATCATAAGTCATCTACCTAATTCCTTGAGATCAACAACATTTGTTTTACTTACCACTGGTAGGTAGCTGATGATATAAGGAGTAACTTAGTCTACGTAAGCGAAGCCACGGAGCACATCTACTAATTAATAAAAATTGAAATGTAAGCATCATCATGGTAATATTATAAATTGCATAATTTTTATGTACTTAATTATTAAAAAACACCTCTATATACTTACCTATTACAAATATCATTGCTTTATCTTTTGCATTCCATATTAAAATAATTATTTGACGCATTATAATGTGATAAGTAAATTGAATCAATATGTATTGTATAGTCACATCTATATATTTTCTCGTTTAATATATTTATTTCCTCAAAAGAATACAACATACCTACTAACTATTCACTTACATACTTGAGAGCAATTATTTTAATGTGCACTTTTAAGTACTTTTTTCTTCTAAAAAGTCGTAATGTGGGTGGGTACTTTTTTGAGGCGACTGCAACCGGCCGGTGCGTGGTGGTATTTTGTTTTGTTTTTTGCATTCTATATTAAAGTAAATTATTATAAAATGAAAATATATGTGTGCAAGATAACATTTTAGTTGAAAATTGTATGTCTCTAATTGAATGTATATTCTTTTGAGGAATAAATTCTTTTAAACCGAATACAAATGAAATCCTAAAATTGTTACGAACATTCTCAAGTTGTCCGACTTATATTTCCTCCACTTAAAATTAGTCCATCAGCTCTCCGGATTTAAAAAGACGAGAAAAGTACGATGTACGATGTATGTACGATGAGTCACTAATAATAATAATATACTAGTAATAATATAAACCGTGTTACAATAAAAAAAACTTTTAAACGCCTGCTTAGCTAGACAGTGTCTAAAGAAAAACGACTAAAATGATTGGAAATATCACAACAGAATGGAGTTATTCAACGGTTAGACACTAATTAAATCAAGATTTTTGGTTGCTCATATTTAAATACGCAACTAAAGCATGTTTAGGAGTTAAACGCTGTGTAACACAGGTTTAGGGTGTGCTTATTTTTATGTGGTAAGAACACGCCATGCAAGCGCCTGACCGCAAATCAGGCTTGGAATTACACATGCGCTTAGCCTAAAAGCCACTGCAATACCTGTTTCACGGGTCCTGGCAATCACGAAACAATAATTTTATACCCACCATACCACGTTATAAAAAAGGCAATAGAAAGCGATTTAACAAATATTTTGACGTTGAACATATTGAGGCGATCGGATAAACCTTGTATCAAAATGCCCGTAGGAAGAGTAAAAATTTATGTAACGGTAACTGCACACACCTAATTTACAAAAATCTAATAGAAAACAAAATCAAAATGACGATCGCAGAAAAAGAATAAACAAAAGAAGGAAAAATGATTTTTAAATACTGTATATGGCCAGTTCCAGAAACTTTCAGTACCTACGTAAATTATAATATGTACTTACGTATTTGCTATTACACTCTAGACTCTCTAGTCTCTATAGACTACAAGTAGATCTAGAATGAATATTATCTCCGCGCTTTATAAACAAAACTCTTCCGCGTGCTTTGCTTCGCACTTATGGTAAGGCTTACATTTTATAACAAGTCGATGTAACAAAAGTTACATAAAAAAACACAACTGCCCTAGCCAGTGTCACTCGGGATGATGCAAGGATTCTAACGATATCTCATATATCCAAATCTGTTTAGGAATTTAAAAGTTATGGTGGAATAAACTTAGATACATAAAAAATATATACATGAACCCTAAAAAATTTACACTCCTTTTTTGTACAGTCGTGTGTGTCCTTACATTCTCAGTATTATTTTGACTTTACGAATCATTATCTAACAGTTGTTGCGTACACACGCTCAACTGGTAGTGGTACCCTATACTTTTTACCTTCAATTATGAGTAAGCATGACCTGTTCCCGTTACACGAGACACATATTCTGTCAAACAATAAAACATTGTGTTGTCAGTGTACCTATAGACCTACATAACGTGTGTATGTATACATACGTACATAGAGTAACTCATTTAATTTAGCTTATCCTAACAAGATAGCGATCGACGATATTGACATAACGGTATTACGGTACCGACATCATATTAATGACAATCTTACGCTTCTTAACTAATCGTCCTCATCAGCTTTTGTAGTTATCGAAATTGTGATCTCGTTTTTTTTTTCCTTCAGAAAAATGCTTGTGAATTTTGAACATTAAAGTACGTGTGCATTTATTATGAAAATGAAATGAGCAAAAACAAACTTTAGCGATTAGCGAAGCTGCAGGAGTTAAATAGGTGGGGCGTGTTGTCCTCCAGAATGGGATCAGTGGAGTTCCTTCCACGACCCCTGCCCCCGTTGGAAGCACGCCAAAAAATACCGGACGTTACTAGGAGGACTGGAACCACCGCTCTGACCGGCGACGCCGCTTGGGGCGGGGGTTATAAAGAGGTGGGGCGCGCTGTCGTTTTGGAACCAAGGGTAATCCTCCCTGCTCCCGCTGGCAGCGCGCCTTTATCAGATGTTATAAGGGAGGAGGGGTCCTTGGACCAGTAGGTATCTACGCATCCAGGAACCAAAAGGAGTAAAACAGAGTTGCGATGGTCGTTGTGGGACGGGAGGGTGCAGGCTCCCATGCATCTACAGGCAGCGCACCAAGAGAAAAATAGACCCCCACTCTCCAGGTGGGGGTCGAGGAGGTGCTCCGTGGAGCACGGAGACGGTGTCGTGACAGCCGTCACTCCCCGTCTCCACCGGGAACTCGGACGTGGGCGGTATCTGGCGTCCCTTTCCTTTTATAGGTAGGGCCCCCAAGGCGGAGGCGATGTGCCCATGTTCTGGCGCATCGCCTGAGCAAGTGGGAGATTACTTTCGCGCGGGGTGGGTCCGTCCCGTGGGACGGACGACGGCTGACGGGGTCCCGCGTGGAGTGCGCAGACCGAGCCAGTAACCCCGTCCTAAGGCTAAGCAGGCAGGAACGTCCCGGAAATTTTAGTGGGTAGTACGCTGCGCAGTGGGCGAGCGTGGAGTCCCACACTCCCTCCGTTAGCCGACCGGGCATATTCCCTGGGTTACAAAAAAAAAACCAAAAAGAACAACCAAATCAGTCTATACATTGCTTTTTCTTTTTTTACATATTGGGCCTTTTTTTGACTAATATTTGTGCCAATCCGATCCACTCAACCACTTACCAAGCCACAGAGCTACATTTAATTATTTTCTTTTATATTTGAATATTAATTAGCACAAAACCCCATTAAAACGTGACAGGCTGAGCCCTGAGCTGATTACAAAGACTGAGCACAAAGTTATTTGAAACACAAGAAATTTAATCCCACAAATCCTACAATATATAATTATATAGCCCACCAGAGCTTAAATGCTCCTTACTTTATTTTTTCGCCCAGAGCAAATTAAATGATTTAATGACTTGCTATAAAAATGTTGGCCCTTCCACTTTATGTTCCAGAGAGCATTGACTCCCGTGTGGGTGCCTGCGGTTTCACTTATCGATTTATATTGCATTTAGTATACGCGCAAAAAATCACTTAGATTTTGGAGCAAAGTAATCCGTCTCCATTACGAGAGAGGAAAATTAAATGTCACTCCATGTTATTGATATTATGTCTACGGGAGAAACCCCATTATCTTCATCCTTTAAGTTTTTTATACTCTTACGAGTACTTGGTAATCTGTCAAAAGTTTGGCTATTTAGGTGCATAATGCGAATCTTACTCTGCGTACCTATTCGTAAAGTTCAGTGGCAAAGTTGTAGCATAAATACTGGAGATATGTGATAAATACCCATGATTATCCATTATTTAGTGTGTTTTTGGTTCAGCAATGTAACGTTATAGGTACCCTTGTCAGATGTAAAACTTCAACCCACCGGTGACCAGCTTCTAATTCAAATGAAATCTTATGCGATTAAAAATCGGGTATATAGCCGACTAGCTGCAATAAACTGTTTTGGTTCGGATACCTTCACAAACTTTCATTGCTATAATATCGAATCGAAATCAACTTCATACTTACAGTTACCGCTTTGTGCCTAATTATATGAAAGCTGTTCCTAAGGTTCATTGATCTCCCGAAACATCCTTTGTTAGGGTGTCGTGTGAATGCTGCAAATAACATCAATCCAATATGTCGTTTCGGGCGTACACGCAGAATGGTTGTCATATTTTATAAAGCTCAGCCTCAACTAAATGTCAGCTTACAAAAGGAAAAAAAGCTCTGCTATCTTTTAGCCTAATGTGTAGCGTCAGCAGAATTATATTATAAAGGCGCGGAGTCAAGAGTCCGAAGCATTTTGCGAAGCGACTCCTTGCGAGCCGCACATTCACGCGACGCGCAATTCACCCTGTTTTGCTGTTTCTAAAGCGAATGTTTTAAAATTCGGGAAAATGTTAATAGGTTTCAAATTATTATTCCTCTGGTTGGGGCTGTTAGCGTCGGGCTTCGGGAGTGTATCCGATGATGTCACTGAAAATGGATTTTCTTCAAGAAATGGCGCGTTATACACTAAAGATGCTGTTATGATTACCGGTAAGCGATAATTAAGATACGTAAATTACAGTTATTAATGTATTTTTAAGTACCTTATTATTAAAATCTTCACTAGTTATCTTTTCTTATGTTTAAGATGTTAATTATGAAATTGAATTACAACAAATTGTTGTGATAATTTAAAAAAAGTACCGAAAGTAAATTCCAGTCAACATTTTCCATGGAAATTCTAATAGTATCCCGCAATTTTTTTTGTATCTTTAAAGATACCGCAGATAAGATTTATATCTTACTATTTATTTATATAGGCTACAATGAAATCGAAAATATCTTTATTTACATTAGTGACCCAAGAAACGTCACGGTGGATTTAAGTATTGTCTTGTTAGGTGTCCAGACAATGCATGCCGCATGTGGCTATGAGGTTTTGAGGCTAGAGAAAGTTAAAATTTGCAACCAAGAAGTCCGGCCACAGTGAAAACAACTGTCATAAATTACTATCGATACACTTTTTTTAGACATAAATTAGATTAATTTTACTATAAAACATTTCGAGTTCTGCGGAAACCGGTATTTTAAAATACCGGTATTCGGAAGTCATCAATATGATACGTTTACGATGTTTTGGTTGGTCATACATTGATTAAGTACCTACTTTGAAACTGTATCACGTGGGCCATACTTGGAATCAAAAAACTATGGGATCGATTCAATGCAAATCTCCGAACGCCCACATGCCCTCCATCGAGCACATCAATCAAGTCATTGTCTCCTAACACTTCGGCACGTACCGCTTCGAACCACTTACATTTTTTGTTAGTCTTTAAAGACATTAATTAGATCGGTGAGACGATATTGAAGCGGGATGTCGCCCCTGACATTTCCTAGTTTTAGAACGCTGAACCCGGAATCCCCAAAGAACAATTAATTTTTAAAAGCGTAACCAATTCCACGTAGGTATCTTGTTATTATCATACCAAGCAGTTATGGAGGACTAAACGCTACGATATTAAATATAATTAATGAAAAAAGGATTTCTGGAGCGGGTTTTATTTATCTATAATTATTCAGAAACTCTCCACCCTTAAATAAAATAAATTACCTGTTATTGGTATCAAGTTCAAGGTGCTACGTAAGTTGGCATACCTCAGCAAGTTATAAGCGGAACCTTATTTTGTATCAACGGAATTTAATCTCTAGATGAAAGAACATAAAGTTTACCTCAGGTTGGTGGAAGCGACGATAATATACTTTTTCATTTTGTATCTAGGAACCTTTAAAGGTCGTATTTTTCATCAGTGTCTCTGGAAATCAAGTTTAATTACTTAGATCTCTGGGCTACAAGTTCTGTGACTGTGAGGACTTCTTGTCAACTACGTGCGTGCATATTCAAGGCTGGCTGCTGTTAATATCTATATTTTTGTTTTCTTATTTATCGAGCCAAGGCATTGATGATATAAATGTTGATACGGGTGCATTACATTTTAGGCCCATTAATAGATTGTTTTCAATGGCTAAACCAATGTAGTCGATGGTTTGAATCGGGTGTACCTACTAGTGGGAATGAGCGCTTTTGTTTCGTTATATTGTTCTAAGCAATGGCGTATTTTGGCAAATCGCATGATTTGACGAAAAGAGGATGTGACGAATTACTAATATCTAATTGGCAAATGTCATGCTATCCGTTTCTTCGATGGGTCATGAACAACGCGTGGTGTTACGTGTAACGCGGTGCTATCAATAAGTTGGATTGGTTGGATTTATCGGAGAGATATGCAACGATAATGCCAGATTTAGGTCATAAAGTGAGTTGGCATGCTGAACATGTCTTGATGAATTCCAACGAAAACGTTTGGTACCTGCAGAGTCCCGTTATGTACCAACCCGAAATAAATAACATACTTGTTTACGACTTATTTATATTGTACACACTGATGTTTGTGATCGCTGATTGAATAATAATTATTACAAATATATACCTATCCTTGTTTTTCAAAATATCACTGAGATGCTTCTTAGCTCTAAAGGAAGCCTAAATTCAAATTTTAATTCAAATGATTTATTTGCATAAAACATTGTGATATAGTATATATAGTTTTGTGCAAACATGTTTTTTTGCCATATTGGCGTGCAAATTTTAAACAAACTATTGTTTAAAATTTGCTATATATTACTAATATAAAACTTTAGAATTAATGACATTTTAACTTATGATTCAATACACGGAAGATTAATTATATTACAATAATAATTATATTACATAATGACAATACAGGTCCAAAAAAAAAGAAATATAAATTAAATTCAACTAAAATATACTGAACGGTAAACAAGAAAACTCAAACTTAATTTGAAATGTTTTTGTCTAAGTTGCTGAGGATGGATTAAATTATCAATTACTTGACTATTGACAAAGATAACCAAAATGCAGTACCTAGGTACCTAGTATATAAGTTAAACGATAAAAATACCGCAAAGTAACCAACCATCGTGGTGACCAGAAGGTTATAATTTAATTCCTAACATAAATAAGTACCTCCTTATTCTGTGGGACGTGCTGAAAGATCTTTGATAATTACATTGCTTTACAAATCGAAAAAATACAGCCATATTTGTATTCATTAAAAAGAATGTTCAATGATAAACGAAGACAAATATTGGCAAAGCAAAATATCGCGTAGGTATCGGAACTAAAACGGGTTTTAGGAAACTGTACCAACATCACTCAAGCCAAAATCTAAAGCCTAATTGGAATATCGATATTATTAGACTACCGATAAATGGTATTACCGTTATAAGTAAATGGTTCTTAAACGACGCTATTAGTAAATAGTGGCCCGAAGACAATAATGTGATATTATGCAATATTATCCGTTAGGACTTCGAACATCTATCTAGCTTGCAATTTAAACTTTAGCGAGTATTAGGTACTTGAAAAAGGTACGTCCTATTCAATGAAGATTAGCCTCATCCCGCTCTAAACTAATAACAATTTAATCAATTGCTTAATAGGTAACACGAAAACTAAATGTTTTTTTTAAAAAACAACCCATTCTCGTGACTAACTCGTTAAAAATATTAAAAAGATTTCTGTCGTACGCTGCTATCATAATTATGGACAAACTTGACTATACGTACAGGTTTCGTTTGATGTCATGTAGTTTGACTGCAATGAACTACGCATAACACATATAGCTAATAATATGTTTGTCGGCGTACTAACTTCTTCATTTCTAAATTATAATGGATAAAACATTTTGCAATTCTATACATGTCAAGTATGTCAAGCATCGGAAAGAAAATGAGTATCTACCAAGCGTGATCTCAAGTCTGGCTTCAGATATCAGAACGTCGTCGGCACGATTCAATGGTACCTTGTAGGTTGTGTTAAAAGTGGGAGTTTTGGTGTACAACGTTTTTAGTGATTAAGAAAATTGAAAAAAAAATGTCCTTATAAAGATTGGATGATGAGTTGCTTTTTGTCTGATTTTAGCCCACGTCGCGGCCGCCCGGCAGAAAAGAGAGGCATCAAATTCTACACGCGATGCAAAGCAGATTCTGTTCCTGCGCCCTAGACAGGTGGTTATTCGTCCCTCTGGTAGAGGTACATCATTTACTTCCAATGACAGATGATACATACCTATCTTACGATAGTCGAAGCGAAGTAGGTTAACTAAAAACTAACTAAAAGTTTAATAATAACCCCAATAGGTTTGGTACACCGATGTCGAAACTCGTCACTTCTATTTTGTGTGTGTTTTACCTACAAAGTGCAATTTTGGTTTTTTTAACTACATAATTATTTGAGATAGAAAATTGTGATTTTTCAAACGAATAGGTACTTACTTACCTACCTTAAGGTGCAGAACCCGGCGCGCCGTTATCTCGCTCGCGCATCTTAACATTTTTGAAGATAAATAATCACTTAATATAATAATGAAAAATCGCATTCGGTGAAATTGCTGGCAATGACATTGCAAAGGTACGGCAAAAGTATCATTTTGATCCGATCAAGATTTCATACATGAAAATGGGCAAAACATAAAATCCCATTTTTAGGTCTGAAAACTTGAATGGATCAAAATGAAAATTTTGTATAACCTTTGTAATGTTATTGTCAGCAATTTCACCGAATGCGATTTTTCATAATTATAGTAAGTGATTGTTTATCTTCAAAAATGTTGAGATGCGCGAGCGAGATAACGGCGTACTGAATTCTGCCCCTTAATAGATCATCCTAAAAACTCACTCTAAAAATATTTTGAGTATTATTAGAAAGACATCTGAAACATACCTACTCAGAGGTCATTGACCTCACAACGAACGTGACTAACAAACAATGCTATTATGTCATCTGAAATAGCTACGGAGGAACGTTAACTTATGCATATCCCGACACGCACTTGACCACTTTTTTTGAGTTTTACGTTAACTAAATTCTTATAAATATCAAGAATGTAAGTCATTTAATATAACTAAAAAATTCGCTTCTTCTTGCCTTTATCATCAGACCCTTGACACCAAATGCAATCTATTGGACTCATCAAAACGAATCGTATGAGCCCAAAATCAAAGGGTTTACTTTTAGCCAATGAAGAGTTCCTCTATCCACCTCCTGGTCCCACCATCAGATCAACTCCATAATACCAAATTATTGTATTGTCATCCAAACTACATATTGTTGGATTTGAAATATATTAAAATATATATGTAAAAAGTAATCAAATTCCGAAAAAAAATTGGAAATCAACTGGAGCAAGGTCTGGTGATTATGGTGGGTGACGGAGGCTTTCCAGACCCATGGCCGACCAGACGTCGGCCATGGGTCTCGTTGTCGAGATCAAAATTTCCAGAACGGAAGCGATCAAATCAAAAACGCACCGTACGTTCACTTGCGGTACTTTGACCATGCACGTCGTTAATATGGCAAATGGCTTTGCCTCGTTGGTGCCACGATGGAACTTGTCATAGAGTACCTACTGTGAACTCGTATTCGAAAATAGCGCGCAATTTTTATTTTTCTACATGGATACAGAAACAGCGATATCAAAAATTAACTGCGGGAAAACAAATGAATCAATGATTTTGAAACAAAAATGATCAAAATTATCATGTTTTCCAGCAGACAGATGAAGGAGCCTTTGGAACGGAGTGCGAAACAACGGTGGGCAAAAAGGGCACCTGCAAGAGCTTCCACGAATGCTACCCTTTGATCAAGGTGGCTGACCTATCGGGCTGGGATGGATGGGTCATGGGTCACTATGACACCTGCAGCTACATCAGCGGAAATAATATGGAGGTAAAAACTCAGAATACCTTTTGATCTTTATTCCAAACACGAAAAGATGAACCGAAATTAATGGCCACCAAATTAATGAGTTTCTTATTCTCATCAGGTTTTCGGAGTGTGCTGCACAGAACCTGTTGGAACTCCGCCACAACAAGAACCTGACGTTCAGCGTTTGGGATTTATGCCACCAGTTATGCCCATGCAAGTTCCTCCAACGCACTTCGGGTAAGAAGTGACATTATGTTTGTACTATAAAGCTGACAACTTGTATCAATAATAATTATTAACATTTCTTGTCGTAGTCGTTTATTTGCAGTTTTGAGTGTCCGCTTTTAGAAGGTTTTTAAGCTGATGCTTTTTCATTTGTTTCTAACAAAAGAATCCTCAATCAATGCCAAGATCGATTATTGCAGATTTCCAGGTAGTCTCGCTGCAACTTTCTCGCGTCAGTGGGCATTGAACCAGGCCGCAGACACTCGTCAGATTCCCGCTGGATGGCCTCCTACTATTCCACCTCTGCCGACTCATCCTCCGGACCACATTGCTCCAACACACCCGCCCTCCATTGGTAAGTAAACAAACTAGTGTAAAAAACGCTGATTTATATTTTTAACACACATTTACTAGCTTCACTTATAATAGAACTAGCAATGTAATAAAATCTTAGGAGTCAATTTTAACCTACTTCTAATTGTCGAATCGAAATAAAATTTTGTATGTATATGTTGTTCGGGTGACAAAACTATAATTTGGTATCATGGAGCTGATCTGATAATGGAGCCAGGAGGTGGATATTGGAACTCTTCAATGGCTACAAGTAAAGTCTTTGCATTGGGCTCATACGATTCGTTTTCACAAGTCAAATAGATTGCACTTGGTGTCGAGGTTCTGATAATGGAGCCAGGAGGTGGAATGTGTTTTTTAGTTTTTTTTTAAACTACCTACATATAATTATTTGATCGTAGAACATGTGTCCACCCCATAGTCCACCCTCAAAACTGATATTTAAAGATGAGTAATAATTACAATAAGTAACGTATAACTTTGTTGTTGAATAGTGGCCGGTGTAACAAAGCCACCACCAAGCAACGGGAAACCGCCGACAACATGGGCAACCAGACCACCATTCACCACAAAACCTACAACTAAACAAGTGAGTAATCATACTACTTTTATTGTATTACACACGCTTTGTTTATTTACAATTACCTATTTATCGTCACTTTTTTTATCAGACTTGGCAAACGATTAAGCCTGCGCAGCCAACCAAACCTACACAACCAGCATATGGATGCGGCAAAAAAAACGGACCTCAGGTATGATATCAAGTGTTCCACAGTCCCACACCCGAATATAATTTGGAAAAATGCGATAAAAATCGCGACAAGCCCCTCGAATTTATACAGACCACAACGCCTACGGACCCGAATGCCAAGTAACAAAGGTTGGATGACCTCTCGTAAACTCAAAAAAGTGGGCCTGTTTTTCTGGGACAGTGTTTACAAATATTTAAAGTAATACGCGCACATATTCATGTATTTAAAAGCTTCTTATTTGCACTGTTTCGATTCACTGACTGCTTTATTTAGATATCCGCTACTTCTTCTAAATAAGGAAAAAGAAACGATTAATGACTAATAAATAATAACACCAGTATTTAAAACCTCTCAGACGTACGGAAGCACGTACGAGCTACAAGATGAAGAGCGTATCGTGGGTGGTCACAACGCAGAGCTCAACGAATGGCCATGGATCGTGGGTCTATTCAACGCTGGCCGTCAATTCTGCGGGGGTTCTTTGATTGATGACAAACACGTCTTGTCTGCAGCGCATTGTGTCGCCCAGTAAGTATTAAAAACTATCACTAAAAATATTCTTAAGTTAATGGGGTTTCTCACTGTGACGGTTGTTACAGCATGACATCATGGGATGTGGCTCGTCTAACTGCAAGACTTGGTGACTACAACATTAAGACAAATACGGAAACCCAGCACATCGAAAGAAAGATCAAGAGAGTAGTGAGACATCGTGGTTTCGACATGCGCACATTGGTAATACCCTCGATTTTCACACTCCATTTGGAAAACATGTAGAAGGGCTCGCGTACTAATTTTCTTCTAATTTATTTGCAGTACAACGACGTTTCTATCCTGACGTTGGACCAGTCGATACCGTTTACCAAGAATATACACCCTATTTGCCTGCCAAGCGGAGGAAGAGCATATAATGGACTCATAGCTACCGTCATTGGTTGGGGAAGCTTGCGCGAGAGTCAGTGTCATATATACTTTTTAAATAATAGCTTGCATGAGTCTACTGTTAACACTAAATCTTAGATCTACTTACTTACCTTTGTTCTAGAATAATTATACTGATTATAAGTACTTATAGGTTACCAACTGCTGGTGAAAATTAGCAAACAAATGCGATTCGTACCTATATTGATCAATGTCATTTAAATGGTAATCTTATAATTTTAAAGGACCTATTCTTGTAGGTAATATAAATTAATTTCGGCTATCTCGAAACGGCTCTAACGATTTGGATGAAATTTTGTATTTAGATAAGGTTTTACTTTTCAAGTTTACCTATATAGTTGTATTTCTTGTAAAAATGCTATTTTACACAAAAAAAAGATCTTTCGCTCGCTCGGTCATCTCGATAATTAATTTCAGCGATCAGTAAAAACGCAATTATACAAAAAAAAATTACTTGAAAAACAAACACCGAGCGAAGCGTCACCCAGATATTTATAAAATAATAGTGCAATCTTAGATTATTTTAGAAAGAATTTACTTTCTCCACAGCTTAAACTGCTGTCCATAATAATTAATATTATTGTAATCAATGAATTATCAGGTGACATTAAGTTTATTCAATGTACCTACATTCGTTTAAGGCACCATCTTATGGTTACCGCCCTGTTTTAACTTACCAATAAACACAAAACCAACTCACCAATTTCTTCTCAGGTGGCCCGCAACCATCCATTTTGCAAGAAGTGTCGATTCCTATTTGGACCAACTCCGAATGTCGTCTGAAGTACGGCGCCGCAGCCCCGGGAGGTATTGTCGAACACATGATCTGTGCCGGCAAAGCGAGTATGGATTCTTGCAGTGTAAGTCATCAAAAAGTCGTCAGTAAGAAGAAAAATAACAATAAGTAAAGTTTTACGTGTTCTTGCCTTTTTATACCTTCCAAAGAATTGAATTGAGACGCTTTTTATTCTTCATTGTTTAGAAACATATTTTTTCATCTCAAAGGGTTATAGACATAGTCCCAGTGATTTTTATTTAAATTTGGAATGGCGTACTTCTAAGATAAATATATAGAAGTCTTTTTCCGGTTTTGTAAGAGCAACTATTTAGTGGCAGTTATGAACTTATAAAATGTGTAAGTTTTGATGACACTTCCGAGGATAATTGTATAGTTAGTTATAGATATAGTTAGATATAGATAGATACTAACGGTATAGATATCGATTGTTCACTTTTTTTAAAGACAATTTTTATCTGTGATAGGGTGACAGCGGTGGACCCTTGATGGTGAACGAAGGCGGCGTGTGGAAACAAGTTGGCATCGTGTCGTGGGGAATAGGTTGCGGCAAAGGACAGTATCCCGGAGTGTACACTCGCGTCACTTCCTTCCTACCTTGGATAGAGAAAAATTCTAAGTAAACAGCCATCATGCTACGAACTTGTTCGAAATTTCCTAATAGAAATTGCACATACGTAAAAGAAAACTAGCTTAACAACAAGCCTCTGACTTTAGGTATCTACTTACATTATAATTTTAAAAATGCATTCGTCATTACAAAAAAAAAGATTATTCAACGAATAATTTGTAAATCAATTATTTTGAGAAAGACAACTCGATAAATCTTGTTTTTCTTAATTAATTGATAGTTGTGGAATTTGTGCCAATTTAATTTAAGTTTCAAATAAAAGATATCAATAATGTACAAGTGATATTTATTCAAGTTGGTTTTTTACTAAGACTAGATTAAAATTTACTATAGTTACAAGCCCATTAATAAAAAAAATTAAATTATATAATACGATTACATTGTGTGGTTCCACATTCACACACAGCTCTTACTTCAGTCTTACAGATCTATGTAAAGCAACAATAAACCCAATGTATAATTCCTTTATTGACTACACAATAAATTGTTTTCATTGGTTAAAAAAAAGATTAAATTTTACATCAAATGTCGAAATTAGATACGTGAAGTTGCTGAAGAATATTGCGAGCTGAAACAAAGACAAACCAAATATAATTTCTATGTTATAATGACATACGTAATTTTTTTTTTAAAAACATTATATGAATTGTTGGATGCAAACATATTTCGCTCCTCTTTTTTTTTCTTCGACTTGTTTAATAACATTTTTTCGACTTTTCCCGTGGATTTTCCATAAAAAATCTTTCATAATACATTCGTTCATACTTTTCATGACATGACAATTACGAACACAACAAAAAAAAAACAGCCAAATCCGTCGTTCCGTTCTCAAGTAATGCTCCGTCATACATGTGGCCATTGATTTTTATTTATATAAATTATGAGACGCCTTGATTATAGTAATTTGGCTCCAGTTATCACCATGTCACCTTCAAAGGTCAAGTAATCAAAAGGACAGGCAGTGAATACAAATTGACTGCTTACATAAATGGATATTTATTCTCATATGGTCACTTTGTATTGATTAAACAAAGCCATCTGTTTACCTAAAAAGAGGGTTACAAAAACTAAATTGTTTATAACGGGTAGTCTCAAGGCTGCCATATACTATAAGTTTATAATTCCAGAAAAACAACCTGCTGATATCATTCTATAATTTGTGAAACAGTGTGGCCAGTGCGATTTGGTAACCACCATTTCGAATAGAAGTGTAAATACCCCATACAATGTTAGCTACAGAAACGGCTGCAGCAGCATTTTAGAGAACCACAATAATTTGCTTTAAATATTGCTTTAGATCCCTTATATTCAGTACTAGCTGCCTAAGTTACTCCTTGTAGCTTCAGCTAGCTGCCACTGAAAGTCCCGTTAAAATCGGTTCAGCCGTGTCGGGGATTACCCGGAACAAACAGACAGAGAAAAAATTTAAAAATGGTTATTTTGTTATATGTACCATATATACTTTGATATGCATTTAGTAAGAAGCTGTTGTTTTGCAAGTACAAAGAGACACTTCAATTACCTTGGAAATATCCCGTATCGTGCAAATCATCAGGGGTTGGCACGAAGGGTGGTTCCTTATTCAAAAGGTCGCCCCAATCTACGTTTCTAAAGAGCGGCATTTTTTGTACAGCCGCCGCCGCAGGGCGTTCTATAGGCTCCATTGTAAGGAGAGATTCGATAGCACTGACTGCTTCTGGTGATAACGCCTCTTCATCTTCCGGCCATTCTATATCTGTATGAAGCAATTTAAATGTTATTTTTACAACCTAATCCAAGCTTAGAAAATAATTCAAATATGAAGTATTAGATTAAAAGTGAGCCGGTATTAGAATTTTTTTGTTTGATAACGAGACGAGCCGGTCATTTGCCTGATGGTAAGCATAACACCGGCCCACAACAATTACAGCGCCACTCAGAACTTTGAAACGTAAAGGCCTGCGCGGCACTGCAGTGCGCTCGTTGCCCTGGGACGTTAGGTATTAAGTCTCATAAGCCCAGTAATTTACTGAAATCAGGTAATCGATAACACACAGAATAATAAATCAGAATACATACTGAAATCAGACTCCTATCGCAAATCAGAACGACAAAAATAAATGTTAATATTGAAGGTTTGTACTAACTTCTGGATAAAATGTTTTTAAAAACAGCTTGAGGTGTTTCGTCGTTGAAAGGCGGCACTCCGGTCATGAATTCGTACAGGCACACTCCCAAAGCCCACCAATCGACTTGCGGACCATGACCCTGCCTGAATAAAGGATAATTTTTAAAAGCTTTTATTTAACTTGCAATTTTTGTATTATATTTGTTTAAGTCAATTCTTGCAAGCTTCCAACCAACTTCCCGGTGTTTGATTGCGCCAAAATTTTACATACATAAGTATGTAAATCGGATAACACTGCAATATAATGACGTCACAGAGCTGGAACGGGGCCATAAGATCACAGTACCAATTACGTATTTTATAAAAGCTTGTCTGGAATTTTTTCCATATTTTTCCACAAAAACTTTATTTGTAGTACAGTTCAAATATGTTTTGAAGTTATGATAGCGCAATTGCAGTGAGGTCGCCCGACGATGATCCACTTCACCTGAACTTCAGGCACAGAACATAATAATACCTATAATAATACTATGTTGCAGGGTAGGACAATATCAACTCTGGTAGTTTACCATCCTCAACTTGAAAAACTTTCTCCTATCCATACTAATAATATTATAAATCTGAAACGCAATGTGCCTGTATGTGATCAACAGATTCGAGTTAAATAAAGGCAAAGATGTAGCTTAGAACCCAAGAATGGATGTAAGTTAACAGCTGGTGTGCAAAAATAAAAAAAAAAATTACAATTTAGGTATTTACGGAGCTAAAACATACTTTAAAAGAACATAATTTTTATTTAAGTGTACGGAGTTAAAACTTACTTTAGCAGAATATAATTACTATTTAGGTATATGGAGCTAAAACTTACTTTAGAAGAAGTTCTGGTGCCAAATAATCTGGAGTGCCCAAAATCCTTTGATCAGAGACTAGGTTCCCTCGCCGCACACTTTTTGGCGTACGGTAAGGTGTCTGAGCAGTTGCTAGGGGCGTTTTGCATAAATCCGTCGGCGATTTAATTGAATCACTCTGGAAAGGAGTAAGTATGGATATGATAAGCTGCGGCGCAAGTAGGTACGGAAGTTGGTCCGATAAATTTGTCGAACCGAAAAACTCGATTTATTTATCGAATGTTGCGAGTACCGAAGTCTGATCATAAAGTATTGTAGTAGCTCTATATTCTCTTTGGATTAGACCTAGCTTTTCGATAACCTTTTTCGATTGTTTCGAGGCTCGATAAAACCCACTTTTTCGATTTGAACTGTCAATTTTATCGAATTTTATCGATTATTATCGACCGAAAAGATCCATACTTGCGCCGCTGATATGATATATGAAAATACAATGTAGACTGTACCGTTTGCGCGATTTTAATACATTGCTTAGGTAGGTTACCTTAAATGCACGTTTAGGTCCCGTTTTTTATAATAAACAAATTATACATGATTTGACAAAACCGCAAACTTTTTGTCCAGTATGATTACTGGTGCGTGTCCCTGCGCATTAGGTACGTAGCCAGGGGAGATATACAAGAGTCAAGAGTTAGGGGTGGAGCGGCCGTACAGTGAATGTGTGGTGAGTTGGTGTAAAGTACATGATTTCTTACCCTGCTCATTCTCCTGGACGGAAATATTTCTAAGCTTGTAGAAACGTGCTTGCTAAATGAAAACGACTTTTCGTTTACTCCCGACGTCTGGTCGTCCTTTGGCAGGTTGAATCTAGTTTCCTTCAATCTTTTTTTAGTTTCTTGGCATTTGTTGTTCGAAACTGGGGTCGAGAATATAACGCCCACATTGAAGTGATGACTGTCGTTCTGGGAAACCCATCTAAAATAAATAATAATAACTGAATAGCTGATAAGATTTGGTTGGTAGGATAGAAAAAACAATGTTGCATCAGATCTCTTATGGTTATGGTTGTATATCTATCTGTAGGTAAATCTTGGGTAGGTAGTATTTTGTTTCGGAGCGAGTGTGGCCTGTTCAACTTTCAACGCGACGCACCATAGTTCGAATCTCGGCTCGGCCCCAAACACTTATATCAAGTTATGTGCAGATTTATCACACTCGCTCTAAAACGGTGAAGGAAAACATCGCGAGGAAACCCGCATGTTCAAGAACCACAAAATTCGAGGACATGTGACATCCACCAAGCTGCTCTGAGCCTTCGTGGTGGATTATGGCCCATATTCTCTCTGTCTCTCTCTCTCTCTCCGAAGGCCGGTATCCCAACAATGGGAGCATATATAATAAGAGTGATGATGATAATTTTATTTGGATTATCGCGATTACTACAAAATAGAATTTAACAACATTGGTGTTATACGGAGTACACTCGACCACGAATGCTGGGGAATAAAAATAATGTAAAGTGTGTTAGTGGGAGGACTAACTCTTCTGCGAGTGTCCGTCTGGGTTGTTACCACCGCTTTGCTCGTGAAGTCTGCCGCCAAGCAGTAGTGTGCAAGCATTACTGTGTTCCGGTATGATGAGCAGAGTATCCAGTGAAATTACTGGGCTTATGAGACTTAATACCTAATGTCTCAGGGTAACGAGCGCACTGCAGTGCCACGCAGGCCTTTTTGTTTCAAAGTTCTGGGTGGCACTGCAAATGTTATGGGCCGGCGTTATGCTTACCATCAGGCAAACGACCAGCTCGTCTGGTTACCAAATAACATAAAAAATCAATAAATATAAAATGTACAATAACAATATGTAAGTTTAAGCGATATAAATCTCTAAAAATTCAAATTTCAATAACTTCGGATTCTAGTCTTGGGTAATAATACTGTAATAGATCTCGGTATTTAATCAATATCACTGGCATAATTTTTTTCGATAACGATAATTTTAAATAAAAGAAAACATAAAAATTACTCTCGTCTTCGGCAACTGCTCCACATTTTCAAAATCTGTGATGGCACTAAATAACAACAAAATAAATGCTATGTTCTGCACGAAAGATATAACAGAAATAATTAATAAACCATATTATAACCAGTGCTATAATGTTGGCTTATCGTTAAAAGCGATCTATATAATGCAACCTTTTGGTAGAGTCGACAAGAACATAGCTACAATGCTAAGATATATAGGTATGCTTATTGTCGCATTTGTAATATCCATCCGTTTTTTATTATAATAAAAGAAATAAATTGAGTTAAGTACCTTTTTTTCAACACCCCTTTTATAGGATTCTTGCGTCGATCTGGCGTTGGGTGAATAGACATGCGTTTGGGTGTGTTCTGACTCAATTCTAAAGCCATTATCTCTTGTGTAAGTCCACTGTGGTTCACCTTCGATTCTGCTAAACTGGTAACACCAGTAGGCGTGTCTCCGTCATCCTCTAGTATGCGTTTTCTTTTTTTAGCCCTAAAACTGTAAGAAAACCATCAGAATAAAAAAGATACATACATTAAAAACTGGCTAGATCACAATCAGGAAGAAATCAAATTGATTGTTGAACAACATTACCTAGGTATCCTCTTTAGTGAATGCCCTCTGCACAGTGGTGATGTTGACTGATCGTGTGTAGAGTCAGACATGACGGCTGATTCGCCCATCGACGAGCCATTGTTACTGCTCATATCTGTGGACTTCGTGCTACGGGTGTTGTTGCTGTTTTTGGAACTCTCGCAGGTGTGGTAGGAGGAGCCAAGAGACTCTGATCCAGAATCTTGTGACTGAAATTTGAACACACAAAATTAATTCACTTTGGTAAAAGCAAACAAAGAAATTTACGATAGTGATAGGGAATTTGGATGGTGGTAGGGATTTACTAGTACTTTTATTATTTACTAGTGCTGGCCTGGCTAGCCGCCAGTCAACCCTTTTGGCTTGACAGCCAGTCTTTTGTAGGTTTAGCATGTACAAGACTTCTGACTGTATTGTCACTGAGATAGTAATGAAAGGCTAACCTATTGTGAAAAAAAATAAAGTCTAGGTAGTAAATTAGTTTTGTAACAGTCCATTGAATATAAATTTTACAATTTAAATAAATTTTTACAAGACGAAAGAAAACCACTACAAGTATCTATTGCATACAATACATGACAAATAGAAATATTCCAAATAAGTATCATCCAAATTGGTACAGAAATTATCAACCACAAACATCCATCCATCCTTTGAGATGTATAATATTAGTAGAATTGGTTATTGATAAGATAGCTTTTTATTACTTCTGAGACAAAATAAATAGCGTATTTAATTAAACAACATGTTTTACTTGACTTATCGTAGGAAAACATAGTAAAAGTAACAAATTAAAAAACCCGATTCCCGGATTTACTGGGAAACCATCAATTTTATTCCTGTTTCCTGAGAAAGTAAATGGGTAGAAAAAAACTAAAACTAACCAACACAAAACAACTACTTACAACTTCATTTGTTATATTGATGCTCTCTGCACTCATGAAGGGGTGGATTCCTGAAAGTTGCGAGTGCTCCAACAATGGCGAATTTTCTAGACCACTTACTCCATCGAAGAGACCTTGAAGTTTGCCTGAAAATAGAATTTATTCATAGACACCAGCATATCCAGTGAATGCTGAATGTAATTTAAGCTCTCTCTGTGATATACAGGCACCAAATATCATAAATTTAAATCGCAAAGCTAAGATAACATATAAAAAGGAACAGGCAATTGGGGGTAAACCTGAGAATATAATACAATAGAGGAATAATAATAACAAATCCATAATATTTATACTATAGTAATAATACATAAGAGATTTACCCGCTCGGCCACCATTACTTTTTCAACAAAACATTCAGTTAATAAATACAGAATGTGAATCTTGATGTCATTGAATTTGTCCCAGCACTATGATGAGAGACTTTTTGACATGATTGTGTCATTTCAATCAAGAAGGTAGATTTAAAGGAGTATAATAGATTTAATTATCCTGTTTTTCCTGCAGCTCTTTTTCAAACTTAAACTCGATTGGTTCAGCTATGATCAGGTTATGATCAAACATTAGTGGTACAAATACTATATACCTATACTGTTTAGTTTTTTTTTTGTATCTTGTTCAAGGCACAAGCTGTTACTAATATACATAATAGCAATATCATACTGGTCTCCTTAAGCTGATCAAGAAGGTTCTCACAAGCATCCGCCGCTACTGAGTTGTGGGTGCTGTCTCCACCCCCAGACCCGAAGGATAAGTGGGATGTAAGGGAGAGGAGCTGTCCAGGAGTCCGCATGTTAAGGCTTGGGGTGCAGTTTACAAAGTCTGATATTTCTAAATCTGTAAATACAAGAAAATAATTTAAAAAGCATCCCATTAATAAACAATTTTGTTTTAGGAATATTATTTTTCTTTTAAAACATAGGCTCTTATTAATAAATAGTGTTAAATGGTGGTTTAGTTAAATGTTAAATGGTGTTTTTACTTTGTTGTTCCTTGACAATTTTAAAGTGAATTGAAAGAGACAAAATATAGTTTATCTATTTAGCTGTTTAACATTGTTTATTAATAAGAGCCATAGATAATATAACACAAGAAGTAAAAGCTAGGAGCAGTGCCATAACTAGTGCTATGCCAGCGGTGCCCAGATACAAGGTGCAGACACCAGAGGGGCTCAGAAAAAACCAGACCAGGGTATAAATTAGAACATTAGGATGCCATTATAGAAACTCGCACCGGGTGCTCAAGAGGCTAGTAATGAAACTGGCTGGCAGAAGTAACTTTAAATACATAATTAGGTATTGAATGTACCTTCTGCTTTATTTTATGGAAATCAAGTAAATGATATGATTTCTGTAATACTGAATGTAATAGGTAGGTACTTTCTGCCTATACACAAAAGGACTTTGCATTTTGTTACTATATACTTAATTAATAAATGCTTTTTATGGATTACCTCTATGAATTTCAATTTTGGACAAGCCAAAGTCAGTCAGCTTTACATGACCCGTCTTTGATATTAGCACATTATCAGGTTTAAGGTCTCTATGAACTATATGGTGCTTATGCAAGTAGTCCAGTGCTAATGTCACTTCTGCTATGTAGAAAACAGCCATTGACTCTTCCATGAAACCGTAAACACCAAGTAATGACTTCAAATCACCTCCAACCATATACTCCATCACCTGAAAATTATTTGTAACAAAACATACATTTACATAGTCTTGTATCTACAGCTATCAAATAAATAGAACACAGTTAATAGTCTAATTCTATGAACTAATAAACAATCTCTGGAAGAGTTACATAAATGATTAATTTGATTTTGATAAATAGAGCTGTGGATATTTAAAATTGCAATTAAATAAATTAATGTAACCTATGTACCCTAAGACCTTACTTAGATTCTAAGATCTATCTATCCAAAAATGTCACTGATGAGAACACATTGGAATATTGGATATATTCCATTAAATTAAAATGTAAGTATCTTACCAAGTAAATAGATGAAATGGACTGCAGTGAGTAGAACAAATGTACACAAAAAGGACTTCTAGACAATGCCAACGCGTTCCTCTCTGTTACTACTTGGGTCACCATATTCTTGTTTATCATGTCAGACTTTTTCATAACTTTGATTGCATACATCAGCTCCTTGTTGTTCTTCTTATGAGCCAGAAACACTTTACCAAAAGCACCGCGGCTAATAGGTTTCACAATCGTAAAATCGTTTATATCTGGGGCCTGTAATCCAAAATAACAACAGAATATTCTTAAGGTAAGCGAAAACTTATAAGAAATTAAGAAGCTGAACAAATAAAAATATATACCTTCGTAACAATGTTGTTAGCGTTAATTTTTTCTAATATGGTATGTCGAGTAGGGCTATCATTTTCTTTAGAATCATTAGCAGCCATAGTTTTTATTTACTTTAACATTAACCAGAAAATACACTTACTAAACCATTGTAACTTTTTGATTCAAATTATTTCAAATTAAACTAACAACTTCTTCTTCTTCTTCTTTCTTTATTTCCTGGCTTCTGTGGTATGTTCGCCACAATTTCGCCAATGTCAAGTAGGTACTATGATAGACGATCTAAGTGAAATAATTCTTCTTCTTCTTTCTTTATTTCCTGGCTTCTGTGGTAAACTAACAACTTATTTTCAAGTTTTTAACGCACACCGCAACACAGCTGAGCTGACGCCTGACACTGACAGTGACAGCCTGATATAGGGTTTCCAGAATACGTTTTCAAAATTTCCCCATTTCAGACAAAAAAATCCCCAAAATAATACTATTTAGTATTTTCACAATTTTTCCCCAAATGTTTTGTTAATATCTTTCTGTAACATGTGACTAATTATTAGGATTATGTTATTTATGTGGACATTGTAAGTAAGTCCGCAGATGTTTCACCTGTCAGGGGCACAATTTACATTAGACGCTAATGCTTGATAGATGGTTACGCATCAATAAGGGACCACGTGCAAAACATTAAATCTATCCATCCTCACAAACTTTCACGTTTATAATAGTAGTAGGATAGGATTAGTGTGATGTGATTGATTGAGGATATATTTTTTGAAAGCAACGTATTTTATTATAATAAAACTGTTTTTGATAAATAAAAAAGTAATGATTTGACTCTCTACCCATATAATATGCGATCTAAAGAAGCAGCTAAGAGAAAGTTCTTACTGCTCAACAAGATATTATCTCTGATGCATTGATATGTCTAAAATCTGCTCGTTTAGTTGATAGAGTAAATACCTCCTTGCTAGTAGTTATAGTCTTTTTCGGACCGTGTTTTTGGTATAAGTGATCCTTCCAGTTACGTAGTATATAAATTCATTGGACCGTGTGACAGATATAAACCACTCTAACGTACCTACTACTTATCTACCCTCAAAAACCAATAAAACTTAAATATCTTGTTGATTATAATAATAAAATTTTATTGATTTTCAATGCGTGGACAATGAATGTTATACAGAACAGTAAAACATAAAATGAAAACAAGTGAACACTTATAAAATTACAAAATTAAAATTACATTTTATAAAATTTAGTTGTCAGCTCTGCAAGAAGCGACACATTTACTAAACGCTTGTACATACGTTGAACACACCAAAGGCTGATGAGGATTGTCTTCGTAACATTGCAATATCTGCAAAATTGTGAAATTTTATTTAATATGATCGTATTATCGTTTCGGACCCTAAGCTCCACTGTAAGGCTCAACTAGTTGAGCCGTTTGGACTTCTTTCCCGTAGTCGCAACTAGTTGTGTAGATTAGAAAAAATAAATCCCGAAGGCTCAATTTGGACCCTAGGCTCTAATGCGAGGCTCAGTTAGTTGAGCCGTTAAGACTTTTCTTTTCGCATAGTCGCAACATTGTCCTCGCATCAAAAGACCATCAATAAATTATTGAAGTGCCCATGAAAATTACCTTGGAACGCCAATCAAAGCATGGTTTTACTTTGTGTAATCTCTCATGTGTAATTATTTTAGGTGGTTCATATGCTTTATTCGTGATTTCGATCTGCTTGTCGTACTCAGTTTCAATAATTTTGTTGATGATTTGGTGTTCTTTCTTCAGGTTCTCGATTCTTTGCGACCAATAATCTGTTTCACCTTCTTCGGATACATCTATATATTTGGTTTTGTCAGCGAAAATTAGTTCTCCTGCTGTTTCCTATAATAATTAAAAATGTTAGTATGTTATGGTGGTAAGACTTGCAAAATTCCTCTAGAAGAATTCGTTTGAGCGATGTCACTGGTTTCCTTATTTATACTGTAATTTGAATCGCACATTGGGCCACCGAACGCCGCCAAAATTAATCGGGAGATGCAAGTGATACCGATAGACATTGATATTTAAATAAAACAAATTAGATTTATATTTCTAAACAGCCATGCCATGTAGGTTATATTATGATGATGTAAACTAGACATTGGTCAAGGTAAATGACCTAAGCTATTTTAAGGTGCCTCATCACGGCCCGCCTAAGAAGAACACAAAAATGGCCTAAGGGCTTGTTGGTTAATTGAAGAAAAACAGGCACTACGGTAAAAGAAAGACAACGCCAGATTCTTTGGTTGGCATTTTGAAAATTTTGAAACAAATTTCCAAAGAAAATTTCCGAAGACAATTAGTACGTGGTAATTTCCAAAAATTTGTTCCAAGAAATACATGTTTTTGAAAATGCCTTACAACTTTGTGAAAAAAATGTTTGTTATTTAGAATCTCCATTACATGTCCAAGGATCCTATGCATTAAGTGTTTTGTTTACTTGTAAATTTATGAGAATATTGTGAACGGCACCAAACCAAATATCCACCAAATCGACCTATATAATGACTTCTGCGCATTCAAGGTCACGCGTCTACATCCTCAGAGTCATTTAATTATTATGTACCTAAGCGAGTCCTAACCTAAGTGTAGATTTCTTTTGTAAATCTACCTACACACTACATAAGGACTCTGAGTGCGGCACCGGCAACACAAATTATATTCATATTCATATTCAATCATTTATTGCATCATATGTAATTTACAGAAAGGTCTTAGATTAGTAGGTGAGCTTACATATGACCCTAGTTAGGGTATAGCAACATAGGTGACGAGCAAGCCGGTCCATTTTACAAGCATAGTAGCAAAATTATTTTCTTTATGAGTTGTTACTATTTAATTGTGGGTCATTAAAAAAATCCGTCAAGCTATAATAACACTAATTGTCACTTAAAAAGTCCTTTAATTTTTTTAAAAAGATTGTTTCTTTTTTTGTGCTAGTAGTTTTTTCGGAATTTTATTATATATTTTTACCGACATTACATTAGGAGCTAGACTATGCATTTTTAATTTTGAGCTCGGTAGAACTAGTTTATGTTTATACCTAGTCGCATATCGTCGAGGTTGGTCAATTTGTTTTGTAAAAAACTGCGGATACTGCCTTACGAACTTAGATACTTCCAATATATAAATACATGTAAGAGTTAATATTTTATATTTTTTAAAATAGGGGTTACAACTGGTAGGTTGTTTTATATTGGCCAGTATGCGGATACACTTCTTTTGGGAAATGAAAAGGTCTTGGGCGTCAACACTATTTCCCCAAAGTATAATGCCGTACCGCAGCCACGAATACGCGTAAGCATAATATGCACTTATGGAAGTATTTAGATCGGTGGATTTTCTAAGTTCTCTTAGTGCGTATGTGAAGCTCGAGAGTTTAGCTCTAATCTTTTGGATGTGACTTTTCCAGTTAACTATTATATAGAGATACTACCTACGTTGCGGCAGTAAGTCATGTCCTTACGTGATACAGGAAATAATTTGAAAACTGACGAAGGTATTCTTACTGTGACTGTACATATTTGGGCATTTTAGGAATGACGTCAGAGAAACATACACCATTGAATAGTAACAGAAACGCTATTTAGTAAGCAGGTACTTAATTTTTTTGTATTTCCAAGTACTTACAGGAGTTAAATCATCAAAACCTATGATACCCTCATCTTGTATAGAACTAGGAACAGCTAAAGCAGAATTGCTTAATGCGAATGTATTATCAAAACTGATGCGCCTTGTGTCGCGACTTGTTACGATTCCCATTTCAACTATAATTTTTATACCATGCTTCAGTTCTGATTTTGTTCACAGATTACTATATATGTTGAATTTATTACTTAATTTTGACATTTCGTCAAACCAAAAATTTGTCAACGTAGTCTAAGTCAATGTTTATATTTTTCGAGATTTAGTAGAGTATGGCCTGTAGTAAAAATTTTTTCCAAAGAGAATATAACGCTATGTACCCTAATTTTATCCATTTAATGGCGGGGCCACAATGCTTCTAATAAGCCTCTCTGCAGAGGTGACTTTGTAAACACGTTTTTTTGTTAAGTTTGATCAATTTCTTTCGTTGTCATAATCGAGCCTGTTAATCAGTAACGTTGTAACTCTTAAAGGCATAGTATAATAGAACAAGATAGGTCACCACAATTGACATGACTCTCCAAAAAAGTAGTGTTATGTTTTTAGAGTTCATGTAGCCTATATGAACTCATGATGTAGGTATGTAGAGTTTGTTTATTCCACCTTAAAACTTCTAAGCGCTTCAACCGATTTAGATGTTTGTGGTATTGCTAGAGTTTATCGGTTGATATAGGCTATCTATCTGTAGAATTAGCATAGACAGTTAAATTCATTACGTCATCGGCACGGCATCGGCAGTCATATTAGTTTTAATAAAAGGTTTTATTTAACTTGTTATAATTGTGCCACGCGAGAGCAAAGCCGGAGGAAATAGAAACAAAAATATTTTTCACAATTAAAAAATGATTTGAGCAACTGTTACTGGCATCCACGGGTGCCAATCTTGATACAAAATATACTCGCCGTAGTGTCTATGGCTCACATATAGAAAATGACAGTCCATTGCCGCCATGTTTGATTTTTATGTCAAATCTTAATTTGTCAAACCTAAATAAGTAAATAACCGCCATTACAGTTTTAAGGTTGATCGAGTGAAGTTTTGCGTCGATTTAATTCCGAACCTTACCTCTCAATTTGTGAAGCTGTAATACAAGTAGCATTATGTACAACAAGTGCTGTGTTGTGAATTGTGCTAGTAGACGAAAGGACGTCAATTTGCATAGATTTCCAAAAACTGAGATAAGACTCCAAAAGTGGTTACAGTGTAATCAATTGTGAAAATTTAAGAAACTTGAGCTTCGAAGATCTTCACAAGCTGTTTGTATGTGAAAAGAATTATGAATAAAGGTTTTTCACAAAAGCACTGCAGAGGTCTCGTCTGCGTATCCACGCCTCTCCAACGTTATTCATTGATGAAGAGATAACTAATGGAGCTCTGTGATGGAGAACATTGTGATGTTATTTCTGAATGCATTATTATATGAATCTGCGATTAACTGTTTTTAACTGGTGCAGTGTTATCAATAGAATATTAAAAGGCACAGATGTTTTTAGGTTAAGAAATAAAAGTTTGCCTTGCATGCAAGAAAAACCATATAATAATTAATGTAAAACAAAAAAGAAAAATAAAAAACTAGTGAATGTACTATGTAGTTTTTTTATATTCTAATCCTAATTAGGGATATTACTATAAAGCCAGTAGGTACCTAACATGGCAAAAATACCTGAACCCAAAAAGAAAAAAAATGTAATTGCATAGGTAAAAGACTATATTCTCATTCATACAAAAAAAACGAAACAGTTGTCAAAATCTATATGTGAGCCTCGTTATGGCGATTTTTTCTCTATGAAAGTCATCCGTCTGATCCTCTCAGTAGTCTGTGCTGGCATCTCACTTTGAATTTCGTGACATTTCTTTTTTTTTTGTTTTGTTTTTGGCTCTACGCGATTTGCGTATTTAGCCAGTGTCAAGTTATATAAAATATATTAATATGTAATAAATCTCTAGTTTTGGTATGTAAAAGTCGTCAAAGTCACGTTAAAGTTTAGTGAAGTTTAGTCTAGGCGCTGTCGAGTCGAAGTGACGCTTCAGTAAAGCGGTGGATACTTTACTGAAGCTTCTATGGAGTTTTGGATAGAATACGAAAATACACGTTTTTCGTCTTTGTACAATTTGCCTTTCACTTATGCACGTTTACGAACACTTAATGGTTAATAATCCACCATTATTACACATTAACACTCGATAAAACACAGGTTTTAGTAAATAACACAAACACAACAACAGCACATTTTCGCATTCCCGCCAAAACTCCTGACATTTCTTTGTTTACTTTTTTTTTTGTTTTGTTTTTGGCTCCACGCGATTTGCGTATTTAGCCAGTGTCAAGTTATATAAAATATATTAATATGTAATAAATCTCTAGTTTTGGTATGTAAAAAGTCACGTTAAAGTTTAGTCTAGGCGCAGTCGAGTCGAAGTGACGCTTCAGTAAAGCGGTGGATACTTTACTGAAGCTTCTATGGAGTTTTGGATAGAATACGAAAATACACTTTTTTCGTCTTTGTACAATTTGCCTTTCACTTATGCACGTTTACGAACACTTAATGGTTAATAATCCACCATTATTACACATTAACACTCGATAAAACACAGGTTTTAGTAAATAACACAAACACAACAACAGCACATTTTCGCATTCCCGCCAAAACTCCCTTTGTTTACTTAAAATATCTTAAGTAGATGGAAGATATTTGGCGGGAATGCAAAAATGTGCTGTGGTTGATTTTGTGTTATTTACTAAAAACCTATGTTTTATCAAGGTGTTAATGTGTAATGATGGTGGATATGAGTGAAAGGCAAATAGTACAAAGACGAAAACGTGTATTTTCGAATTCTTTCCAAAACTCCACAGAAGCATTCAGTAAAGTATCCACAGAGTACATTAGTATATAGTAGGAGGACAGTATCCACCGCCACAAACTACTAAGGGATACTACGTCATCGCTCTGCCACCGCTTTACTGAAGCGTCACTTTGACTCGACCGCACTTAATAACTTTAACGTGATTTTGACGACTTTCATGCACCAAATCTAGAGATTTATAACTACTGGCTAAATACGTAACTCACGTGGAAATAAAAAAAAAGAAGAAAAGAGTGTATAGATTTTATATCGATCGATCTCGTAAACGCACCCCCAGTATTCGAGATTCGAGACTCGAGATTTTCTGTAGTCTGTGGTTCTGACATAATATGTCAATTGTGTGATATGTTTACAATTTTGCAATTTTTGCGTAATTTTCTTTTATGTCGATATTGTGATACGTAGTATCTCTTAGTAGTTTGTGATATTGTGCATAGGATACATACATACCTACGTTATTATTTTTTATATTCTCAGGTATGTATCGTAGTCCGTACTACGATTTACTTAGAAATGACACAATGTTTACAATGTATATAGAAAAGCATTATTTTATTTTTGTACTATTTTAGATACGTACTGTACAACGATTCACCTGAGAGGCTGAGACTGCCGATATAAATAAACCAAAATATTTATAGAATTTTTTATTTTTGTTTTAGTATTACAAACGAAATTATTGTGTTACCGGTTACGTGATGTCATTATACGATGATGTTGATACTATCAAAGCTCGTACAACTGAGAAGGTTGCTGGTTGGTCCTCGGGCATTAAACTACTGCAGTCTCAATTGCAACTTAAAAAGGCAGCAATAACACAACCAAAACGTGAAGCAGCGAGACGGTCAGCACAGGTAAATTAACTTTAATATGTGGCACTAGGCACTGATTGTGGTGTACACACTGTCACTGGTATGTTATTGTTACACCAGTGAATAGAAGGTGTTAGATATTCATCAATGCTTTTCCAAGATAAGTATTACCTTGATTGGAATTTAACTAAGCTTCCTACCAATTGTGCCTATAGCAAGTCATCAGTCATTAACACAGAAATTGGGTTGGCTTTAGTATCTTGCAGCATGAATTCCTTGGTGATTTTGGTTTGAATTGACAGGTAATGATGCCTTAAAACATAAGCTAGCAGCTTTTTATGAGAAAATGCATTGTTTTTAAATAATTTTTAAGTAATCTTTAAAGTTTTGAGGTTAATTTGTCAAGATTTCCATGAAAAACATAATGAAATATGTTAGAAAGACACAGCTATAGCGAAATATATGTACAAGAGAATTATTTAATTTAAAGTATGGTAATTATTTAAGTAAAACTAATAAATCGTTCCTGGTTAATGGTGTCAGATTCTACAGTAAAATTCCTAAAGCATTAACTGAATTACTTACTACAAGGAAAGTTTAGATATATAGTCAAGAATGTATTAATTAAAAAAGCGTATTATAAAATGAAGGATTATGTAGATGACAAAGATGCATGGAGGCAAACAGCTCAGGAGCCTCCTGGAGACTACTATAATACTTGAGTTTCTGGACGGTTTGTTGGCTTTGAGCACAAATTGGTTTTGTTGATGTCTTTTACATTTATTATGTTCTGATAAAGACAGCATTTAGCTAAAATAAGAATAAGCTATAATGAATATAATACAGATGGCAATCAGCTTGTTTGTAAATAGAGCCTGTAACAGATTATAGTGGCTCCAAACACTAGGTTAGTTTAGGTTTGAACAGAGACAAGTGAAGACGAGGGAAGCGAAGTGTGTTATTTTCGACTGCCTCAGGAGGTGCCAAAATATATGTCTGCAGATCACCCCCATTCACACCATTTTTAAATACTGTACTTCCAATCACATTTCACTATATCAATACACAACAGCCAAATAAATGTTTTTTTTGCAAACTGTGTTTACGCAACTTTCCTTCAGAGGGGGAGGGTCATGCCCACTCCCCCACCTTATCCTCTTGTTGTATCTAGAAATATCTATGTAAATAACCATGATTTAGGAAACAATAACCATTACAAATTAAAAATTGACTTAAAAAAATCAGGGGGTTTCCTCACCCCCTTTCAGAAGGAGCATTATCTGACCCCCTCCTCTCCTCTCCCCTCGTATTGTGCCGCAGGTTACTAAAGCAATACCATGTATGAGAATTCAAAAAGAGTTTTTGTATTGTACATACTGTAATGTGCTAATAATTTTATATATTTTATACCTATTCATCCATTCTTTACCAACTTTTTATTAAACTATAAATTAAAAAAAAACTTTGTTAACAGCATTATTATTCAAACTTTCAGGTTTTAACTCCTGTTATAGACCTGAAGAGTAAGCCAAAGGAGGAAGATGATTCAAATACAGACATTCCAAGCATACAGCCAAGTCCAATCGCTGCCTCATTCAATGTGGGTGAATTTGACTGGAATGTTGCTAATGAGTATGACCCTATGTGGCCTAACGACTATGAAAAAGTTGCTAAAGGTATTTACTTGGTGCAAAGCCTCTTATCTGCAGACTTCAACCTTAAAACTATCAGCTTTGCTTGAGGATGCCATAGGTGTAAGAATGAAAAACTGTTTTTCGGATTTTGTTACATAATATGGAATAATAATACATAGACTACAAATTATAAAGATAAATACAAAGCGGTCGAAGCCATGGACTGAAGCTTTTACATTATAAATTTGCTACCGAAAATAGCTTCCGATGATTTCACATTGTCGAAATGCACGATAATTATGTTATAATGAACGATTACTATGACTACCAGCATGAAACACCAAGAGTTTTCTGACTTGATTCACAATAATAATTATCATCATGATACCGGTAGCTTATTTTCGCAAAATGTTCATTGTTCATACATTATAGCAACCTTTTCAGATAATCCATCTCTCTGTTGGTGAAAACCGTATAAATCAGAAAATTATATTTTAACAGAATACAGATCATCATTGTAAAATTTCAGAGTTACAGGCCAAAAGACTAAATGAAGGTGATCGAGGGGAAAGACCAGAGAGAAAACGTAAATCTAGATTTGGTGAAGAGGAAGATGTAATTCCTGAAAAGACACTTGTGGCCAGGGTAATTAATTTAAATAATTTACCTAAATAAGAAAAAAAATTGTTATTTTTTAACATTAGTTTAATTAATTCCATAGCCAGTTTTAACATGTTAGTGTTAAGTCTAATATGAAACTAGGATTAAAATTTCAAGATCTGCTGAAGATACTATAGATACCTATAACATACTCTAATTTCTGTATTTCTCACATGGCTTGTGTATTTACCCTATAAAATTTCTGAAAGTACTAGTTAAGATAAAGAGAAAAACTAAAACTAAATAATTAGATCGAGAATTAGATTTAGGTTTATTATACTTAGAACACCTTATTTATACCAAAATAAACAATTTATTTTACTTATACTATGTATATATAAGTACCTTCGGACTCACTGACCTAGAAATGCACATCAGTCTGGGGGTTGGAAAACTTTCTGAGCTCTAACCATTTTCTGCATCTCTGCACATGTCAGCGGTTTTCATATATATCTACCAATATGTACAACTGTTTTTCTAAGCTGTTATACGTGTAGACGTGTTAAGAAATAAATGCTATCTTTTGTTTCTATCGCGAATCGCTGTCATTTCATTCCCTACATTTTCGTGTTTACTCGAGTAAACCTACAGTAAAATTCCTCGTGTGGTGTTTGACTGCTTGAATAATGATCGCTTGAACCCGGAGATATCACTTTTTAAATTCGAGACAAACTACTATTCTCCTTTTACTATGCTATTAAGACTGTGTATTAAGATTAGTCTCTCCTCTTTTGCACTGTTAAGTGGGTAACAATTTTTAGGCACCTGAAGAAGAAGAAGCCGAGGAGATAACAAAGCGGGCAGCCGGTGCTGCCATCGCGCCTCCACCGTCTCTCACCACTGAGACACCATCACCACCACCGCAGCCCCTCACACCAAATTTAGCATCGGCTGGTTTCTCAATCGGAGGCTATGGTGCCAGTTCAGTTGCTGCTAAAATTATGGCTAAATATGGTTTCAAGGTTGGTTTAATTTTGTTTTAGTTTTCCATACAAATAAATAAAATTGTAGTGTCTGTTTGTAATGTCAAAATAACATGTTATGACGGGACTTTCACTGGCAGATAGCTGATGTTATAAGGAGTAACTTAGGCTATTTTTATTATAGAAAAAGAATTATGGTTCCGCGGAAAAAAAATAAAAACCATGAAATCTAATATCTCCGCGCGGGTGAAACCGCGGGCAGCAGCTAGTAATAAATAAATGAATTGACTTATCAAGAAGCTCTTTTTATAGATGTTGAAAATTTTAAATTGGACCTAGTGGGATAAGTAAGCAGTGTGGCTCCCCATTGCAACTAAAAACAAATAACCATAATTAATAATGATTTATTCTGTAATTTCAGGAGGGACAGGGTCTTGGGAAAAAAGAGCAAGGCATGTCTGTGGCTCTGCAAGTGGAAAAAACGTCGAAACGCGGTGGACGCATCATTCACGAGAAAGATGGTAGTGTAATGCCTCCGCCTGGGTTCGCTATGCCTGCGCCGCCTGATTCAGGTAATTTATTCAACAGAAAGTGCTGTTTTTTTATTTATTCGATAACGGGACGTGCAGGATGGTAAGCAAACGCATCCGCGGCACTGCAGTGTGCTCGTTACCCTGAGACATTAGGTTAAAAGGTACTTAGATGCAATAAATTCTAATTGCTGGTTTAATTCCATCAATGGCATATTTGTGCACTTACAAAAAAAATTCAAGTATTAGTTCCTTGTCTGGGTGTTGTCGCACCATGATTCTCGGAGTTTTTTATTTTCTATAGACAAAGGGAAACCTATACTTAAGGGGCAGAATACGGCGCGGTGCGCCGCTCGCTCTCGCTTATCTCAACATTTTTGAAGATAAACAATCACAAAAATTTTGTAATGTTATCGCCAGCAACTTCATAGAATGCGATTTTTCATAATTATATCAAGTGATTGTTTATCTTCAAAAATGTTGAGATGCGCGAGCGCGATAGCGGCGCGCCGTGTTCTGCCCCCTAAGGATCAATCAGTGTCTATGTATGTAATCATTGGGCTTTAATAATTTGTGGGTGTTATACATTATCAGCCTCTTCCGCTCCGTTCCGCTCGGGCCGTTTCTATCGAGTTAACTTACTGTTCTCCTTTTACTATAATAATATCATAGCGCTAAGCAAATAATAATAATTAATAAGTAGTTTACAATTTCTCACACTCACTTTTGTTGCAGATTCACCAAATTCGAATTCACCACAATCCAAACAAGAGCCATCTATTACGGAAATAATGAAATCACCTAGTAAAGTAGTTTTGCTGAGGGTAAAGTTTTATTTTAGTAATACATTTTTACACGACTGCACAAAACAGGAGTGTAATGTCTTTAGGGCTCATGCATGTATATTTGTATGTATCTATGTCTAAAATATTTGCATTTCGGCCTGCGACATAAGGTATTAAGTCTCATAAGCCCAGTAATTTCACTGGCTACTCTGCTCATCAAATCGGAACACAGTAATGCTTGCACATTACTGCTTGGCGGCAGACTTCACGAGCAAAACCGGTGGTACCAACCCAGACGGAAACTCGCAGAAGAGTTAGTCCTACCACTAACAAAGATTGTATGTGTAAAAGAAACTGTTTTGTAAGTAGTAAAATATTTTCTTGCAGAATATGGTTGGGCCAGGCGATGTCGATGAAGAACTAGAGCCCGAAGTGAAAGATGAATGCAACACCAAATATGGAGATGTAATCAAAGTGATAATATTCGAAATGCCCAATCTCGCAGCAGACGAGGCTGTCAGAATATTCGTCGAATTCAAACGTATTGAAAGCGCGATCAAAGCTGTCGTAGATTTAAACGGCAGATTCTTCGGCGGACGACAAGTTAAAGCGGGATTTTATGATGTAGAAAAGTTTAATACCCTAAAATTAACAGAGTGATAAATTTTATACATTTAATTCGTATTTATAGGTAGTAATTAAAAATCATTATGTTTAATAAATATAGGTACCCTAGAACAAAATTGTTATGATCCTTTTTCATGGTAATTAATTAGACAGGCTTATATGGACTATTAATTTGCACGTTCCACCTTTGATTTTCGCAATAGCTATGGTCTCGCTATTTTTAAAGTACACCATGTCGGAAAGTTTCTTAGTTGTCCAATAATGTACTAAACAAACTCGGCGTATCACCAACCAAAGACCCAGAAATACGAATTTGCATCATTTCATTGGTTTGCGATCGGATCACTATTAATGTCAGTAATGGTTTGTCATACCTACTCCGAGTTTGTTTTCATTATTAGACAAGTATAAAAACACAAATCAACATCTGGTCGATGTCTCTGCAGATATAATTTCAACGGCGCAAGTACGGAAGTCGGTTCGATAAATTTATCGAATCGAAAAACCCGATAAATTTATCGAATGTTGCGAGTACCGAAGTCTTATCGTACAGTATTGTAGTAGCTCTATATTCTCTTTGAATTCTACCTAGCTATTCGATAACTTTTGTCGATTGTTTCGAGGCTCGATAAATTATATAAAAATTCGATAAAACCCACTTTATCGATTTGAACTGTCAATTTTATAGATCAAAAAGATCCGTACTTGCGCCGCAGTTACGTCTAAATTATCTGCTTTTCATTTGCTAACATTAAAGTTCCGCCACCTTATTCCGTCCGGTTAGTTCCTCAAATCGCCACCGCCAAGTTATGATTGTGGCTCTATACATAATATTATTTCTGATATCAGCACATGCCCACAAATAACTAGTAATACCTACAGACTCTACTAGCCATATGCCTGTGAGTGTGTTTAAAGAGTGCTCTTTTATAGCAGAGACGTTAGCTTTCTGCATCCAACTCATGAGAAATTTATGAAAGAAGAAGGTATGCAATAAAAGAAATATTATATAGGATGCTCGCGTCATAAAACTCATAAAAATCATTTGATTTGAAATGGTCTCTACATAACCTAGAAGAAGAATTTACTTCCAATATTTTTTGATGCGCAATGCTTTGATCCAAATCTGAAGAGACACGTGTCAACGTGTGTTCCTTTATTTTTACACTGAAATGCACAGAGGCATACTTTGCAGACGAATTTTTTTATTTTCTTTTTATAGTGAAGTTTGACAGCGAATTAACACCACCGATAATGCACCACCTAGTGGGATAAGTAAGCAGTGTGTTTACCCATTCGAGTTTCCTATGTTAGCAACCCTGTAAATTAGGCAGTTGTCAATATATTGGCGAGCATTTCAAACGCCAAATTAATGTTAGTTTGAAACTGCACATTTGCGACAGGCATTAATTACTTAACTACCGCTTAATGCTTTTAAATTGTTAAGTGGTTCAACAGAAACAACAACAAATTATAGACTTTTACGGTAAGGTTGTAGTCGTCGTACGAGCGAACAATTCGCAACATAATGCAAAAATTTGAGAAAACTGGAAGCATTGGAGATAAAATAGACCGTGATGCATCACATCTTAGCGTGCTTTCAGCCAAGAAAGTCGCTGCTGTGGATGATATTGTGGTTGACATCCTGCAATTAATAATTATTGATTCGCAGTCGTTCGCAGAGTTTGGGGCTTCCTTATTTACACGCCCGCGCCGCTTACACGCCCTTGGGCGTGTTTTGCATAAAGACTTGCATACCTACAGCCTTATAAAATTCAGTTATCCAAGAACTGAAGCCCAGAGACATTTGGTTTCAGCAAGACGGTGGCGCAACATGCCACACATCGCGTTTAGAGCGGCGGAAAACATCGAAAAAAAAGTAAAATGACAGCTGACACTTTGAAACTGACAATTGACGTCATCAGTGTTAAATACTAAGGTTATCAATGTCAAATGTCAATATTAATTTTGAATGTCAATGCCCAATTGCCCATTCAAAAATGGGCTCGTGACTGTGAATATTGATAAATCAAATTATTTTATTATGTTTATGTAAAGTTCGATAGAAAAAGTACATTTATTCAATATTGTACATAATTATACACTTGTGCTAAGCGTACTGTGGTACACGGAACAATCATTTTGATTTTTACTAGCATAAATAAATTGATTGATTTTAGATGTACCTATAATACTAGCATAATTTTAGTTCTGTGTCTAATACAGTATTTTGAAGTTTACGTGAATTTATAAATTAAAATGGCTTTCTACTCATGCAATCGATATAGGACTATTGTCCTTATATTACTTATATTGATTATGTGGCAGTTTTTCCGCTTGCTGCCACAGAAACCTGCACTAGATTTAGCTGAGGTAAGCCGATAGTCTTTCAACAGTATTATCAAATAGTTGGTGCTAATCCTTGATTATTATCATGATTGAATGAGCATTATTTATTTGTCTTTTAGGCTTCCTCATCTACAGTCATATTAGTAGGTAGGTTAGGTAAAGTTTGTCTGTTTGTTACCGCTAATCTCAGGAACCACTGGTCCGATTCCTAAATTTCTTTCACTATTATGAGGCCACTTTATCCCTAAGTGCTATAGGCTACTGTTTATTCTGATACCACACCCGCTAAGTCCCTAGCAGAAGCTAGTCTTCAATAAACAGAAATGTATAATGCCTAATGATCACATACATAGTCTCTGGTTCCTAAACAGGATTATTTGCATCAGGGTAGAAATACTTGCAGTTTGTTATGTGCACAAATATTTGCCCTGTTTTGGGAATGTAGTTCACAACCTGAACCTGCAAGGCTATTTTATTTCCTTCGGAACGATACCTGTATTGGTAGCAACTGTCTTGATCATTTATATTTCGAAATTGCATCCCATCAGTAAAATTTCCCATTTAGATTTGACAACTCAGCTGTATAAAAATGGATATCATCCTGACAATATTTCTGTTGGGATGTGATTCCGAGATATAAATGATTAAAAACAGTCACTTCCTACTTGGAATCATTCCGAGTGAATTAAAGTCACCCTGCAGAACCCCAACTGTAGAATATAATAATAGTAAAATAAAACATCATTAATAGATTCACAATCGCAAATAGACTTTTTATCTACTCTTAATTATTTCATTATCTAACTGCTGAATGAAAGTGGGTAATGTATTTTTTTATACTATTGGATAACAAGATGAGCTGGTTGACAGTATGTATGTCTATTTCTTTGCTACACTCTGTAGCCTAAACAGTGATGGATTTTAATAAAAGTATATGGATTTAAACCTGTATCTAAGGTGTCATTAGATGTGTTCATAGGGTATATAATATTTTTCTTCATTTTCAGTGTTTAGTATTAATATATACCAGGAGGGATTTTGTTTTTTTTGTAATGATTTTGTTTGTAGCTGCTAATTCTTCTCATTATTTCCAGACTGACATTTTGGAGTTGGAAGATGATAAGTACAACAAACACAAGCAAGACAAAGTTAAAATCAGAGTGTACTATGAGGCCCTTTGTCCAGATTCCAAGCATTTCTTCATAAAGCATTTGACACCTGTAACTGAAAAGTTATCTGACTTTGTAGATGTTACTTTAGTTCCTTATGGCAAAGCTACAGTAAGTATTTAGACACTACTTTAATCTTTTGTTTATTTACGTTTTTTGTTTCACTTTCGACTAATATTAAGAATACAAATTTGACAAAAGCAACTCCCTTGCCTGACAAGCAGATAAAACAACACAACTCATTTACAAAAGAAAATAACAGAATGGCAAATATCGGTTGTGCTTTGAATGCATTTTTATTTCTTTTTCCTTTTTTTTTCATTTTTAATTCTTTTTTTCAGACCAAAGAAGTAAATGGACAGTACACTTTTAAATGTCAGCATGGCGAAGAAGAGTGTTATGCGAACAGGATCCATGCATGTTCCATAGATGCCATTGGAAACATGACTACTTCAGTAATATTTACCAATTGTATGATTGCAGACAACATGGATCCCGATGCTGCTCTGTCAAGGGTATGTCTCTATCATGTTCTGTCAATTTTTAGTTTAATTTTTCAAATTAGTCAGTTAAGTTTTAGAGGATACGCGTGGAGACGTGCTCGTCGCAGCATCTGCCGGCCCTTTGGGGCCGCAACTCCTTTCGAAACAAACAGTGGTAGAGCCATTTCCGAGCCAGCCTGGCTCACTAACCACCATAAACCGTTTTAAAATGTATGTATGTCATTGCGTTAGCATTGACGTGTTCCGGTACCAGTGCGGGAGTACCAGCCCCTAATTCATAATTCATAAGTGACAGGGTGTCGCGGAGTCTAGGAAGACCCGGTTTTTAAAATACCATTTTTAAAATTTTTGTCTGTCTGTTTGTTCCGGGTAATCTTCGAAACGGCTGGACCGATTTTGACAGGACTTTCACTGGCAAATAGCTGATGTTACAAGGAGTCACTAAGGCTACTTTTATTTTAGAAAAATAATTAGGGTTCCGAGCAAAAAAATAAAAACCTTGAAATCCATTATCTCCGCGTGGGTGAAACCGCGGACAGCAGCTAGTTTATAATAATAGTAGGATATTAGTAGGATTTTTTTAATACATTAACAAAATATTACATGAAAAAATTTTTCCTCATGATGTTACTTGATGATTACCCATTTTCTTTCAGTGTGCAAAACAAATGAAGATTGATCCTGATCCGATCAGCAACTGCGCAACCCATGAGCATGGAATGGCTTTACTCAAAAAGTATGGTGATGATACCCATTTACTAAAACCTACATTCATACCTACAATTACATTGAATAGCTCTAAAGACAACCAGGCCGCCATATTGAAGAACTTCTTGCTAGAAGTTTGCAAGCTCATTGACATGCCTTTACCACCACCTTGTTTGTGACACAGTGTTCTCAAGAAACCAAACCTACACAATATTCTACAAGTCGAATTCATAACGACTACAACAGATCATTATTGAAACTGACTCAATTGAATAGATATTATATGATGTTTTGACAAATAGTAATATAAAGTTAAAAAAAGCATGCAATTTGAGTACCTATGTAATATGTTGAATTACTCTTCTGATTTATGAAGAAGATTTCGCTCACTGAGTGAGCAAAGTGAATTTTCATTTTAAATGTCGGAAATTGTCATTTTTGGTGCGTTCGGAAACGCATAGTACCTACCTAAATTCAAATTCATTTGTTAATAAACGCGATTTTTGTTTTTGTACACTTTTGAGTTACATACCTAATTAAATTTTGCACAGACCTCTGATATTATGTACTCACTGCTGAGGTGAAAAGTTGTATATGCCATTCGAGACCAAAGTTATTTCCATCTTTGAATCCCTCGCGCTACGCTCAGGATTCAAACTTAGAATCTCTTTCTCGTCATTCAATTCTAGAATCCTTCGTTTGCTCGGGATTCAAAATCAGCATTCGCAGCCAAAATGAACTTTGCTCTCTTGTTCTACAAATAAGTATTACTATAGTTTCAAGCAACAATGTAAGATTTCCATTTAAAGCCATCTCAAAAATTTACCATGTATGTTATGTTTAAAATGACTACCGGAATATGTAAATACTTTCATAAAAAAACTGGATTACTGTAACTGCTCCACTAGCAGTTTTCAAGTGTGCTATGTTTTTTAGTCTATGTCTACATAACAATAGACAATCTGTGAAGTGTGAGTTTAAAGTTTTCTTTTATAGTTTACAAGCAAAAAAAGTTCAAATGGAATGTTGCTATTAATGATAATCTTGTATAATTGCAGGTACTTACACAATACCTACAACCACATTTTATTGTACTTTAATACATTATACATACATATTATCCTTAATTTTTGTACTTAGATGTTTTTGCATTTTCAATGACAAGCTTTGATCAATCTATATTTTAAATCAATCAAGTTTATAGTCTCAATTCGATGGCTCAAATGTATTTACGTATACGTATTCCTTTTTAGAAGTTTTTTTTGTACTAATGGATAACTAGATGGGCCGGTCGTTATTCTGGTGGTAAGCATAACACCGGCCCATAACAGTTGCAGTGCCACTCAGAACTTTGTAACACAAAGGCCTGCGCGGCACTGCATATGCGCTCGTTACCGTGAGACATTAGGTATTAAGTCTCATAAAGCACAGTACTTTCACACTTACATAGAGTATATATTTATATGTAATCAATTAATTATTATATTGAAAAATGAAGGCTATTAAAAGTATTAAAAAAGGTTGTATTGATAACCTAATAGTTTTTCTAAAATATTTAGGTGTGCAATTTGTATGTGATAAGTTGATAACTGATAAACTATAATGAAATATGTGTAATAATTTGAACAAGTTTATGTAACTTTGATTACATTTTTTGTAAGAGTCAAGTCATGTAATTAAGTACGTAGTTAATTATTATTTGCGGTTGTGTCCATGAAACAAATTAGGTTGTTTTTTTCCTATTATACTAATTTACCATTTACTGTTTAATAATCAGTATAGTATTTAATATTCTTACAGCTTCAGAGCTGGATTTTACCAAAGTTTCCTAAGGCGTTCCCAAGCTTCCAATTCCTACAAATAAAATCATTACAATAATTTCTACATACATTCACATTTCAAGACAACACACATTTATTGTGATTCTGAACACTTAATCTGATTTGGTGAAATAAAAAAGGAGAAACTGAATAAAAAAAAACAATTTGTTCATTCTCTTTAAGGATGCTTTAAATTTTAGAAAACTCGTTGAAAGGCATAAGTCAAGAAGTTTTCATTTAGCAAAATGTGTGTTCTTAAAATGACTTGTGTACATTTTGTTTTGTATATAGTTATTTGCATCATACTACTACAGTCCACTTGTGTTATATTGTTATGTCCATATGACCAGACACCGTTTAGAGAATAGGTAATTGAGATTTGAATTGGATGCAAAGGAGCAGGATGATGAAATTGTTTGTTGTCATTGCAAAATACTGATTATTATATAAATATTTTTCCTTAAAATGATTACCTAGCGGTTTAGCCGCATTATTAGAACATACAACGAATACTTCTTTAGTTATTTATGTCAGGTAAGTATATTCATTCTATGCGTTATTTCCACTCGGCTAATGGTTAATTCTGAGAAGTTTTACCATGTATAACTGGATAAACTAAGGCCGATATTGCACTCATCAAGAACTTTGTCCAAGTTCTGTGTCCCTTATTTGATGAAAGTTCTTTGACAGAAGCCCATTCCACTCGTCCAAGATCTTTGTCCAAGTTTCTTAGTAAATAATATTACAGAGTATTTTGCGTAGTTTAGATAAAATGGAGGAATTTCGACATTATGTGCTGTTATTATCGTTGTCATAATGTTTGACCAAACTTTGATAAATTCATCCAAGTTCTTTGATCAAATGCAACTTGGACAAAGATATTTGATGAGTGGAGTACTACACCAAGGTGTTTATGTAGCCCATCTTGCCATTTGAAAATAAAGATAAAATGCTTATTAAAAATATTAGTTGTTATTTTTGCTAAGGCATTTGTAAGTTTTCATATAGGTACATACAGTAGTATATATGGAAGAATTTATCGATCTTTCTTTCGATGCGAATAAATAAAATACCTTAGTAAATATATCAAATAGCTATATTGTATTATGAATAACTTTTACATATATCTTACTACTTAATGTAAATAAAAAAAGATATCAATAAAATGCGCACATGTTTACTTTGATTGATTCATTTGACTAGGTTCTTCCTAAGGTCTGTTCAGTCCTAAGCGTTATTCCTTATCGCTGTGGGTAGAGGGAAATATCGCTCGTATTTGTAATGAAGTTTCGTGTCCAGTCAGCTTTCTCTACCGCGTCACGCTAGCGAATAACGCTTGGGTCTAAACAGGCCTTCATTTATTCGTTACTTTAGAGACAAGAATAGTAATAGTGATATTCTATTATTCTATTTTCTGCTCTCAGCCAGGCTTCTGTATTTATTTTTCAGAGAAGAGTATAGTAATGTTTTGTGACTCGTATTTTAGCTGATATTCGGCAGAAAGATCACTAAGTATGCGTAGGTATATAATATATCTGTACGGACCATATTTAAAAAAAGCATGGCTTAGTGATATCGAGAATAAATGCCCACCAATCTGTAGATCAAGGGTACAGAGTTCAAACCATTCAATGAACTTTAGATAATAATGTCAGTGAGTTTTAGGCTGATATTCCACTAAGCAACAAACACACTTCTTAGCCCAAGTTCTGTGTCCTATACTTGATAGCGAGGACACGGGTGCCTCACGTTCCGGCTTGTGCATTGAACAACCTGACACCTCGTACCTACTGCTCTCATCCATCAACCATCCAATTTTCTTTACCTACCGAGCACGAAACCAATAAATTAATCTACTTCCGGGTGCTGCGTGAGTCGCCGCCCAAAGCAAACAAGTGACTCCAGTCAATTCAATTTAAAATCCACTCTGACAACACCAATTTGCCTGCGTCTAAATGGCTACCTTTGCCCCGAAAAGCATTTCAAACACAACAATAAATCTTCACTGAAATCACGGTCTAATTTCGTAAAAGCCCCATCTCGCTTTGCTAATTAATATGAATGGCATTTGCATCCGGCTTTTTCTCGCGTACACCATTCCAACTATTGTTTTGCGAAGATCCTCACAATTTATTTCTGTTTTTACCCTACTACGACGCCGAGGCTCGTGGAGAACAATAAAAACATCAGTTTCATGACTGTTCCCAAATTAAAAGCTTTTGTTGTCTTTTTAATTAATTTTGGCTACTTGTAGATACTTTAAGGTTTTTATATGTAGTACGAAAACGTTTATTTTTTGTATCATAGAATACCTACTAATAATTTTAGGTAAGTACGTATAAGTTCTAAAGAAAAAAGAAGTTGCAATGATGGCTCAGTGGTAGTGAGGTCGTCCGCCGATCCGTAAGTCGATGGTTTGAGTCCTATAATGAGCTTTAGGAAAAACATCGTGATGCAGCCATATCATGATAGTGGGGTTTTGGCGCCGCCGTTTTGTTACGAACATTGCGATTCGCGATAAGATGACAGTAACAAGAGCGGTTTTCGGCTTTCATTCATTAGATTATAATTATTTAGTTTTTTTAATCATAGGACCAGCCGTCAAACATCATTTTTAAATCCTTGCGTACCTACCTATATGGACAAGGGCCTCGTATAGATCTGCCACCCGGGCCTTATATTTATAAGGCCCCCAACCTAACCTAATCATTTGGTTAGGTAAAGCCACCGCTGTCGATGATACCTACTCGCGGCATAACTTCAGTCGCGCGTAGGTATAGGTTGCGAGTACTAATCAGTTTAAAGTCCACACTCTATGCATGGTTGTAGTAGAGCAACTAGAGTTCGCCTGAGCAGCTGTGACAGGGGCGCGGGCCCGCTTACGCATACCTCGCTACCCCGTCAGCCGTCGCGTCGTCCGCCCCGTTGTGCAGCCCACTCGTCGGCCTCTCTCTTCAAGATCTTATATCACCGTCTCGCAAAGAGAGGCCTTTGCTAAGATGATCAGCAACGAGAGTCTCCATGACTGCGACTATAGTTTGTCGCGGTCCGTTTCGCCCAGCCGAGCTAACTTGCGCGCCGTGACAAAGTTTTGTCGATGCTTATATCGTGCATTTGTCTCGTATTCGCAGAAGAAAGAGCGAGACAAAACAGTAGACAAAATTTAGTCGTGGTGCACGTTAGTCTGGCTCACAAACTAGGTATGGTCTGGCTGGGTATGCCTCCAGCGCGTATTGCGCGGTATCTTCCGCGTAGTCACGCTGATGGCGGAGTGCCATCAGCGTGACTACGCCTTTGCCTCCCTCCTTGCGACGTTGCACAGGTACCTTCCGAGAGGACTTGCACATGTTCATTGATGAATGAAACAGTTGAATAGATGCCTGTCTACTTTATCGATTTCATTTAATTAATAATTAGAACACTTAAGTACTATCTATATCCATTACGCCAATTTTGTATTGTTCAAGCGAGATGAGAGGTAGTTAGGTAATAAAGGTTACATGTTCTATTCCCGCAATGGGACAAATATTATCCGCATTTAAAAATGCTTAAGTACATATTTTTTGTACTATTTTTATTCATATCATCTTTTACGCGAACAATTGTAGCCTACGCGTTGCGTTATTCTAATGTATAGGTAAGCTATATTATTGTAAAGTTTAATCAAAACACGTTCAGTTGTTTTGGCGTGAAAGAGTAACAAACATTCATCCATTCATCCTCGCAAACTTTCGGGTTTATAATATAAATAGGATAGTAGGACTGAAGGCCGCTACACATCTTCAGTTTTAACTGGGCGATTTAACTGCGCAGTCAGACTGTACCGATAAATCCCTACAGCGAATACACTTTACGCTTGCTGCGGCAAAACTGACGGAACAGCGCAGTTTTTACACGACTGCTCAAAAAAGAAGTGTAATGATTTCAAGGTTCATGCATGGTGTCGATTTTGTCTAGATGACAGAATCGACACCTGTGTATGCGAGTTTGTTCCACCATAACTTTTAAATGTCTAAAGAGTGTGTCCGAAATAAAGGGCCTAGACAATTATTATTTGGTGACAGTTCCATTGGATTATGCAATAGTTATTTGGCTTGCCCATTTTCAGATAAAGCAAGAATGGTAGTAGACCTAGTAAAAAGTGGCTTAAATAATAGATAAATGTGTTGCTTGTTTAGGTATAATTATGTACCACATTGTGTAATAGTTGATTGTGTTGCCATATGGAGCGGCATATTCGCCTAAGCGAAAAAGCTCTTTAAATAAAGATTAAAAAAGAAAAATGTATAAACAGATTTATCTAATGATGTTTTGATTAAATTTCTGTACCTTTTAAGTACTAGAACTTGAACTGTCTGTTCTATACACCTAACAATTTATCTTTACCTACATTCCGACTGTACAGTTAATACTGAATATATGTAGCGGCCTGTAAACTACGGAGGCTTAATGGTCCTCGTGGTTATTAGTTCTTTAGATTTTAGAGATAATATTTAAACGCAATCCTACCTATATAGATTACTGTTATGGCTAGTTCACGAGTACAGGTGCAGTATATACTTTTGAGCGTTGGTGTTAACCAATTAATCATTACATCTTATAGTAGGCTATGAAAAACTCAGACCGGATGACTTGGTAGGTACTTGCAAAGCATGTGCAACCAACTCGCTAACAACGAACCAAGTCAAGCAGTGTCCACTCAGCAACCATGAAATTGGATGGGATAAGGCAACATGGAATAGCTATCAACATGACCGCGTGGATAGTAGCCACGTGATACTGATAGAAACGCAATAAAGCCGCTTACGCACGGTCAACTGAGGCACAGAACGGCATTGAGACCAATAAAGTGAGGCCTGATTCACACGGACTCCACGCCGCTGGGCGCAGCGCGCCCCGGTGTCAGCCGCTGCCGCGCGTTCTAGCTCGTTAAGCCAATGCACAAATCTAATGGATTTTTTATGTTCCGCCGCGAAAGCGCCAATATGAATAAAATTGGAAATGCACCTTGCCAAAAGAATTTTACTCGTGCGTTATAAATCAGATTTTATTTTTATCGTTCACGTCAAAGCGACTAGTGCAGATTGCTTTTAGCATTCAGAGGTGGACAGTATTGGATTGTTTTTAAGGTGTCTATGTATTTTGTTGGAAAAATGCTTTAAATAATTTGGATAAATTAGAATTTAATTTAAACACACCACGCAAAAGTCCACTTTTTCCACTCGGCAGGCTAGCGTTAGATCACGATGTGGTCGATGTTGGTAAAAGCGCTAACCCTAGAGCTCTCTATTACAGCTGGCGAAACATATCTAGAGGTGATTGGTGAGAAGTGATGTCTAGAGTGACACATCTAGACATGCAGATTCTTACCTTAGTTGGTTGTTAGGCGACCACTACAAATACTGGATTTTTGCATCACTATGTTTTCTTTCACTCCAGCTTATTTTACGATTCGAATCAACCTACGGCAGTCCACTAATACCACTGCCATCATCGCTTCAAAAAAAAAACATCGTAAAAATAGTCATAACCACTACCCACCAAACGTTAGTACCAGTGAAAACATTCAAGCATCTAGTCATGTAGGCATGTACCGCGGAGCGAGAGCCGTGTACTCTCATTAAAACTTTCCTCAGGGTGGGCCTGCACGTGTTTTTAATTTTTATCGAGAGCTCTCGTCGTTAGGCGGCAGGGGGCGCGTGCTGCGGCTTCGGATGCTTTGATTGCGGTAATGACGTCTCTCGCCACTCCCCACTTATCTCTCCTATCTTCAAATGATTATTTCTTCGCAAATTAATGACACCTCGATTTTAATTACTCGACTACATAACATATTCTAAAGGAACGTGTCGGAATTTTTACCCTGTCTGTGTAGGTATTCCGGTTTAGCACTAGCGTTAATTTCAACCGTCTTTTTATCTTCTATAGAAGTATTGCTCGTTTCTTTAATATTAAAAATTTTAATAAGGACCTAGACTCGCATTTATTTGCCTCTTAAACATATTTATAAAGTAACTTCGAAGTACTTACGTAGAGAATTCTTTAAAAGTTTTTCTCGGATTGGAGTGTAGGTACAGTTGCCCGCAATAATAAATGTAGGTAGGTACTTAGGTACCTACTCTACGATACTACTAGTAGGATAGTAGGTTAGGTTCCTACTAGTCCTACTAGTCCTACTAATCCTATCATATTTCCTACTTATTTTATGTTAATACTCGTCGTATTATAAATGCGAAAGTGTGTAAGTACAAACACACTTTCGCATTTATAATAATTGTTGGTTTGTCTTTATTTCACACAGAAACGGTGCAACGGATCGACGTGATTTTTTGCATAGATATAGTTTATATTATGGACCGGAGAGTAACATATGCTACTTTTGTCCCGGAAAAATTCACGGTTCCTGTGGGAACGCGGGTGAAACAGCGAGCAGAAGCTAGTATTGTATAATTTTAAAAATGATGTCACAATATAAAATTTTATAAAGATGTGGACAGCAAAAGCTTTTAAATAAGTACATTGCCATAAATAGAAAAAAAAACAAGGTTATGTAGTGTATACCTATTACTGCATGTCACTGTACTTTGGTGGAGCGGGAAGCTACGTCCAATCGAGCATTTAAATTTTAGTTGTTAAGGCTTTGGCACTTCAGGCTATATAGGTACATTGATTTCAGTTGGAACTAAATGTGAAGATTTTATTTGAAGTTTTTACTGTAAGTATAAAATAACACCATGTTTCAATTGAGTTGTAGGTAATATTTCACTTTTGTTGCTCTGACTTTTAGTGTATTATCTGGGTTAGTCTAGATTCTAGACGTACCTAAGTAGAAAGAGGAGAGAGAGGGTAGGAGGAGCTAATGGGCTTATTCAATCAACTTTATATCGGTTTAATAACTAAAATAACCTGGTCAGGACCAAACCAGGATCTGGATCTATTTGAATGCACATGTGGCGAGTTTCACACAGCGGCAATGCATTTCGTTAGTGTCAAGTAAAAGTTGCGTACCTATAGTTTACTTTAATATGTGACAAGTAGGTTATTGTATTTAGTAAGTAAGTAGTTTAAGTACTTTGACTGTGGGTGGGCAAATTGGGCATAGGTACTGTAATGCCCACCCAAAGGTATGTTAAAATGAAATAATTAAAAAAATAAAAAACTTCGAAAAGCTTAAGGTAAGCTTGTAGTGAGATTACCAGTCGATCCGTAATTTGGGGGCTCCAATCATAACACTCATGTTTTGGTAAACATCACGATGTAACCAATAGCATGGCTGTAGGACATTTTCTAATAGGCTCCAAAGACTCCACATAGGCTCTTTTTAATTAAAAGTGTTAAACAGTTGAATAGTTAAACTATATTTCGTGTTAGTTTAAAACTGTCCAAAGAACAACAAGAACAAAACTTAATTTAACTAAACTATTATTTAACACTGTTTAAGAGCCAAAGTCTGTCTCCGAGTACTCATCAGAGTTTGGCCAGACATATTCGAGAAATAAGACGAAGAAGTCAATCACTATTTTGAAGAGTAAGTTTTAATATTTCTGTGAATATATCCAATCAGAACATAAGTATTTATTTAGAAATAGTTTGTATATCAAAAATATCATTCATAGCAAAAGATATTACCTAACAATGTACTTACTATATAGCTAGTAGATGGAAACAAAATGCAGATATGATGCACCAGGATTGCAACAAATCCTCTTAGCTACGGTCAGTGACGGCGCCTGCAAGCGCACAGCAGCACAAACAACTCTAATGGATTTTTCATGTCGATTGAACACGCCGTTTAAATCCTATGCGTGGAGATAATCGAAAAATTCACGGTGAATTTAGTTCTAAATATTTACTGGGATAAAACAATACGTGTCTCTAGCTCTGCTACAAGTTAGGTTGCCTCAGTTTTCAGACAGAGTGAGTATGTGAATGACGACCGAACCCAAATTTTAAATTGAGAATCCCGTAGCCAACCTGTACGAGTCCAAATTCTCAATCATTCATTCGCAATGCTTGCAATGACTCTAAATTATTAGAAAAAATAGGTTAGCTTGTTTGGATTAGCGTGCCAGCTTTGACAATATGTAGGTATACACAAACGGTAACACATCAATAATAATAAAAAAATTAGCTTGTAAGTTTCCAATCGTACATTACAGTTACTTTTCTGTAGAACTTGATTGGTTACTTAATTGGTTAGTTTTTCATCTGGCTTAAACTACCTACTTACAATATCGATGGTACAAATATGCTCTACAAATGAAAAAGCTTGCCAATTCTGATTTATCTCTTTACCGAGTTCACTTTCTAGGCCTCGTTACAGTTTTATTCGAGATACTTTTGCTCATCATGTAGGTAGGTAAACGAAGCCTGATTTTCCAAACTGTCTTCACCATTAATAATCATTATCTCTGATATTGTCAGAGCCTTATTGTACGCTCTAGGCAGCGAACACGGCGAATTATGACATTAATTTTATAATTATTACAGTGTAGCCACAATAGAGGGCGCACAAAAACACGTAAGCTACCCTTTGTAACGCCGAAACAATGAATGATTGTTGCGAAGTTCGGAAATGACTATGGAAAAACCTGTCACAACTTTGGGGTGAAATTTTCTGAATAATCCGATACTGATTTTCTTATCCTAAATTTCTTTTCACATTAACGCAGTCCGCTCATCTGCAATTACAATTACGGATAATCGAAGGTATTTGCAAAGTAGAACAAAAATACAGGTCGTAGTTAAGTACATGGGAATTATGAAATGCCTTTTTATAATTATACATCCATGCTGGGTGCATTCTACGTGTGTAATGAGTTAATGAAACGTCTACATTTTTTAATTGCACGAGATCTTTTATATACGCAGGTACTTCAGCACGTGATCAATTTGTGATCTCAGTAAGGATTTGGTACAGATACGATAAGTTTTAATTATCTTACAATAATCACCTATAAAAAAAATATTGACGAAATGACCTAATTTTTTTAACAATTTTGTCAAGGCAGCGTCTTTCTTATTTAAAATAAAAGAAGAAATACGGAACTTTTGGAACGAAAGTTAGTTAAATATTTAACAACGATGGTATTGTCTGTTCAGTTTAGACGATGACCCAGAAATGTATTCAATCGTCAGCGTTATTGAGACAAGAAATACTGGCAATGTGAAGATGCACGTGGCTGTAAACGTTGACATATTACGATACGACCTTATATTATTATAGTTGGCCAATGTGACGACACATTCTGGACACGTAGGTACCCACATAATTATGTTTTATGTGTCTTTCTCTCAATTTAGAATTTAACGCCATTTACTTGTGTCAGCAAAACTACTTTAAATCCAAAAATTCAAACGCTACATTTAAAACAGAATAAATTTCAACATCGTACACTGTTTCGAACCATCTGCCTCGCTACCTACTCATTCGCGCTCGGAAAGTTTCCACCTCATGATTACGCCTGAAGCGCAACAAGACCACTAATGTGCTAATTGCCGGTCCTGATAACTATCAGGCGGACTGCGTTATTTATGTTCAGGGCATGTCGCTGGTGATATAAGGTGTAGTGGAGACATGGAAGGTGTTGGTAGCCATGAACACTGCGACGCTACCTGTGTTTCTGGTTCTGCTTGCGTTTGGACATTGCGGGAAAGATAAGCCGGTGAGTTGAAAATTTTACATATGAGTAGTTGCCATTGTTAAGACAACAACGTATTATTTCATACCTAAATTTTTTTTTGCAATACAGTACCAAATCTTATTTTCCTATTGGACACCTAAATAACGTGAGGAAGTAACAATTTACATGAAACCATAAGGTTATACAATTTAGCCTGTTCGCTATAAGAAATTTGTCATAGGCTGCAATCTAAGGCTAATCATATTATTTTCGAAATACTGTAGAAGTAATGTCACATTCCACAGAAATGTGTTGGTTCTTTACTAAGGTTCACCTTCCTGATGTGTAGTTTTTTAACATCAGAAACGTACCTAAACAACAAGTCCAGCTAGATTAGGCACGGCACGCGAGTTCTGTTCAGAATACCCAATTTCCTCGAGTATGTGACCTTCCATCAGAAAAGGCTGCAAGTATTGTTAAGACGCTTTTCCGCCTCCAAGTGGCAAGTGTACTTTGTCCCGTCAATTTGTCACGAGATGTAGTTATGAAGTGGCGCGCTCGAGGCTTCGTTGATGGATGAGCGGCGCGGCACGCACTCGGCCGACACTATTGCTCAACGTCGCTAGGGAATACCTAATGTGAGCACAGACACTGTCTTCTGTGCGCTTTTCCATACAACACGGTGTACCTACCTACACGAAAATTGGACCAAAGACTAGACTTAACTCTTCTTGTACTTAGTTTTACTTTTAATAATCGACTTGTTTCATGAAAATGTTATATAAAAGAAAACCTAGCATATGATAAAGAGTAAATACTATCATAAAGACACAAGCTTACTCAACTACGCAACTTAAAATAGATATTCATGATGTGTTTTTATTGACCGCACTAAGTTCCTGAAACCCGCTGAAAGCCTCTCAAAAGTAGGTACAATGGAAACCAACTCTCACCATTTAAATGAATATTTAACATTATGATACAAGTTGATGCGGATCGGGTTGGTCTCCGCGGAATCACGACTTAATATTTTCTTTGAGAATGTTATATTATTTTTAATATTGAAACGACTTACGGGGAGGACACCCGTGGGGGCTACGGTTCTCACAAAGGAAAGTGCGTGAAGATCTGAGGGGAGATGATGTATGTGATATATTCACTAAAACGGGAAAAAATATGTACATAAAATGTATGAGACTACTTGACACGTGTATGGACTAGACGAATATTATACGGAATAAGTAGTAGGTAGAGTTGCGTAGTATTCTGCGTGTTTAACGTTCTCTATAGGATTTCTTATATTAACAACATGTCTTTATCTGTAAGTAACCTGGAATAATATGCTTGATTTATATACAAATTATATTGTGTTTAAAAATGTTGTTTTTATAAAACCTTACACGTACCTATCTAACTGAATTAATCTCACTTTACACCATTGCATCAATCCTCTTAATTTTAAGATAGGTGTTACAAAAAGTTTCATTTTCTTCTGATTGTATCAACAAACATCTTTGAAGAAGTAATTCTGCTTTGGGATGCCCCTACACAATTACTAAACAATAGTTTTTCTATCAACATTATGTTTCTAAAGACAATATAATTTACTTGCACCTTGGGAATGCAATGGGACATTGGGACCCCAGGAATCGAATTTTTGCGTCCAATCCTCATTATGGCGTTTCAGTATAGTGGCCTCGATTCTGCGTTACAATCCTAAACCTATTTTTTTTGCTTTCTCTTTCCAATAAATAACATGAGAAAGAGATACAATACATTTTAGACTTGTCAAATTAATCTACTTTCTTATAACTAATTTAAATTTGGCGGCCTTAAATTTAGTGGCATCGAATAACAGTAAATAGACAGGCATTTTTAAATTTAGCATTGTTCAAAATGGTCACACGTAAAGGTAACTTCTTTACGTCTAACTCAATGTTTGTAATTAAATCCACAAGAATAATAAAAAAAGTTGCCCCCTGGTCACCTGGGTGATTTAATTCCAAGATGAACAAAGGACACCAATTATGTCGAAAGGACACCAAATATATAGATATATATCACCAGATATATATATATATATATATATATATATATATATATATATATATCGGAGCAATGACGTCACAGGCGAGCTTCATGGACGGTGTAAAATGACAACAATCAAAACATGTTAACTTTGGTTTACTAATAAGCGTTTAGAACCATAAATTACTCATTGGATTGTTAATAATTTCACTTAAACTTTGATTAACTAATTAATGTTTGTGAACCATTAATTACTCATTGAATTGTTAAAACTAGACAAATGATTGTTAAACTGAACAAATTCACTGTAAACACATTTTTTAAAAGATTGCCGGCAAGTTTCTTGCCCGTTCTTCTTGTACGGCCTATTACTTGGAATGGGCGCCTAGAGTCATTTATTTTAACTATCATGAGTGCTCTCCTGGGCCCCATGTTAATAAAAGTAATGAATTTCAGTTGAAGATTAAAATCTAAAGTAGAATGACAAGATCTAACAAGTTTTATAAAGATTCTTTGTCACAATCCGTTTTGCTATAAATACGAGCGACCGACTGTTGGAAACAACTAGTATTGCGCCTACCGTCGGACCGTTCAGATCTCCCATATAACCTTGCCGAAATAAATGGTTGAGATAAATCGAGCTTCTACGAGTTTTCTTTCTACGAGGGGTGAGCGGTCACCATGATGCTGAAGATGTTGACGTCACCGGTGGTGACGTCACCGTTTTTAAAAAGACCCCTGGACTCGCCGCCCCGTCATCAGAAGTGGGATTGGAACGGAACAACCTAGCTTTCCAATCCTAGCCTTCTCACCCGCTTGTCACCTGAAGGACCAGCACAAATGGGCAATGCAGCCGAGCCCAGTCGCAGCAGAGGTCCCTACGTCAGACACCAGCTCCTGAAGATTATGCTGACACACCACCGTATTGGCGAGAGATGACCCATCACTACCAGCTCCTGAAGATTATGCTGACACACCACCGTATTGGCGACAGATGACCCATCACTACCAACTCCTGAAGATTATGCTGACACACCAGCCACGTCCGTGGTATCAACACGAACGGGCCAACACGTGCAACCAAACCAAGAAAAAGGCGATGGAGACATGACATCAGAATACAGGTGAATCGTAACTTTTTCTACCATATTTTAACTTTAGACTTGCATGCGCATAAACGCAACTTACAACTTACAAATAATCCAAGAGATTACTTCTAATTTTACGAGATTTCGTAGTTTCTTGAGTTTTATTTTAAAAGTTTTTCACGAGATACCCACAAATACCAAAAATCTACGAGTTATCTGTGTGCTACCCACTATTTATCACGAGTTACCCGCGAGGTACCTACCTACGATTTTCTAAGAAAAGTCGCTTCTTTTAATTGATTTTGATTATTGTGTTTGAAATTATTGCTCATCGGTCTTGTGAATTTGTGAAAGTGAGTTGTAAGTCACAACAAGCATTCTAATTTAATTTAAACTTATTTTGACCAACTAAATAAAAGGGCCGCCAAATCATTTCAAGTATGGCAGTCTCTTTAATCGACATCACAACTCTTAATTCGGGTTAAGCTTTGTGTAGTGAGTGTGAAGTTTGATTTGTTTGGTTTAAGTTGAACTTCGATGTTTGTGTTGGAAAACTATTACCGTTTTTCCTGTGAATCTGTGTGTATGCTAGTTAATTCTAAAACGCGTTTGCCACTAGCGTTTGCGTTCATAGTGTTACTTCTATTCCGGTATACGTAAATGCGCGATGTGGTAGTTACAAAAATTCATTGAATATACTGAACTTTCATTGTTTGATTGTTTCATAAATTCGCGGCGTTAGCAACAGCGCGATGTGTTCATTTAGTACTGTGTGAGTCGGGAATTGATAAGTCAACTACGCCTACTAATCATTTTTATTATGGTTTCATGTGACTGCTGCATCTATCATCTGATGCCTAAGCAACAGCGCAAGAAGTGCGGTAAAAGGCTGGCGCTTTACATGTGATGGTGACACATGGCTTCTTCGGTCATCAAGAAAGTGGGCTCATCCACTAGTCATCAGCAAGTGAACCTGTGCTCCAAAACTGCGCGAGGAATGTTACAGATAAGTGATATTCGATTAATGATTCGGGATCCGAATTGTTAAACCTGATAATTTTGAATCGTCTTTAAGACTGTACAAATCATTTTATTCCTTATATCCCCTCCATTTTTGTCATTTTCAGAGCCTCTGTGGACCACGGTCATTTAAAGGCCTAGACCACAGCATCGTCCTTTCCAATTTCCTTTAGAGCCCCTGTGGACCACGGCGTAGAAGATCGCCCAGACCACAGCATCGATTACTTGTGAGCTATTTATAATTACTATCGTAACAACGTGTTTGTTGTTCGTTATTGTTTTATTATTTCGGAGCCTCTGTGGACCACGGTCATAATTTAAAGGCCTAGACCACAGCATCGTCCTTTCCAATTTCCTTTAGAGCCCCTGTGGACCACGGCGTACAAGACCGCCCAGACCACAGCATCAATTACCTGTGACCTATTTATAATTACTATAACGTGTTTGTTGTTCGTTTTTCTTTTATTACTTTTTTCAGAGCCTCTGCGGACCACGGTCATAACAATAAGGCCCAGACCGCAGCATCAACCTGTATCCCATTTCCTTTAGAGCCTCTGTGGACCACGGCGTACAAGACCGCCCAGACCACAGCATCAATTCCTAGATTTCAGAGCCTCTGTGGACCACGGCCATTTAAAGGCCTAGACCACAGCATCGTCCTTTCCCATTTCCCTTAGAGCCTCTGTGGACCACGGCGTACAAGACCGCCCAGACCACAGCAACATCCCTGTCTACGAGAATTTAAAAATAATGCAATGATGCGTGGAGCATTTGCATTGAACCTATAATAAATCTATTCATGCAATGATGCGTGGAGCATTTGCATTGAACCAATAATAAATCAAAGCCATAATGCGTGGAGCATTGGCAAACTACTGCTACTCACATTCCCTTGTACAGCAAATTTATTTAAGTTTAACTGTGAATGTTTGCATGTGAACTGTTGTGTTTACAGAATATTATTAAGAAAGTACCTACTAAAAGTTGGCTGATAATTTTGTTACGTGAATATTGTTTCACTCTAACATAAAATTAAATCTTCGCAATTTGAAAAATAAGCAATGCAGCTTAATTTATGCAGTGATGAGAAACAAAGTTAACAGCTAGTGTACCGGTGTACGGGTACCTACCTCAAAACCAAATTTCTAGTTTTAAGAAACACCGTGCCTGGTGCAGGGCGCGCACCACCTGTCAGAATGGCCGAGTCGGCGCGAAGCGGGCTACGTCTACGGTGTTGAGCAGGGCAATAGGAAACATGACATGTTTACCTACTTTGATTAACTAAATGTTTACCTACTTTGATTAACTAAATAGTTTGCTCATTAGATTGTCGAAACTAGATAACTTCACTGTAAAGATAATTGATCAAAGAAAAGAAAGCAAAAAGAAAAAGAAAAGAAAAAGAACAAAAAAAATAAAAAAATTTTTCTTTTCTCTTAAGAATGCAAACTATTACTCTTGCAAACTTAACTGCAAGCAACGGTGGTTGCTTACAGATACCAAACTCAGAAGAAAACGTCTCATTGTTTCAGAACATAACTGGACTGGTGCAGAGCACGCACCATCTATCAGAATGGCCGTATCGGAGCAATGACGTCACAGGCGAGCTTCATGGACGGTGTAAAATGACAACAATCAAAACATGTTAACTTTGGTTTACTAATAAGCGTTTAGAACCATAAATTACTCATTGGATTGTTAATAATTTCACTTAAACTTTGATTAACTAATTAATGTTTGTGAACCATTAATTACTCATTGAATTGTTAAAACTAGACAAATGATTGTTAAACTGAACAAATTCACTGTAAACACATTTTTTAAAAGATTGCCGGCAAGTTTCTTGCCCGTTCTTCTTGTACGGCCTATTACTTGGAATGGGCGCCTAGAGTCATTTATTTTAACTATCATGAGTGCTCTCCTGGGCCCCATGTTAATAAAAGTAATGAATTTCAGTTGAAGATTAAAATCTAAAGTAGAATGACAAGATCTAACAAGTTTTATAAAGATTCTTTGTCACAATCCGTTTTGCTATAAATACGAGCGACCGACTGTTGGAAACAACTAGTATTGCGCCTACCGTCGGACCGTTCAGATCTCCCATATAACCTTGCCGAAATAAATGGTTGAGATAAATCGAGCTTCTACGAGTTTTCTTTCTACGAGGGGTGAGCGGTCACCATGATGCTGAAGATGTTGACGTCACCGGTGGTGACGTCACCGTTTTTAAAAAGACCCCTGGACTCGCCGCCCCGTCATATATATATATATATATATATATATATATATATATATATATATATATATATATATATATATAAGTATCTAAGTTTAATATACAACAATATACGTCTATACATAGGATTATTTACATATATATAATGATTCCTAGAAGAAATGAAGACACTAAAATTTCCACTTTGTTCACCCAGGTGAACATAGTGGAATAAACAATCACAATACTTAATTCAGATTAAATTATACAAAATTGAATACTTCAGAATCTATATTATATCTTTACTTTTTGAAATAATTATTTTGTACTAATAATGACTTATAAAAGAGCAAAATTGGCCAAATATTCGCTTTTGGTTGATTTTTGCTTGCACCTCCCAATATTGATTACCTATGAACTACATAACACATATTTATTGTTCCAGGTGTTCAGTGACGAAATCAAAGAAATAATACAGACTATTCACGACGCGTGTGTCGGGAACACTGGGGTCTCCGAGGGTGAGTTCAAAGAAAATTTTATTTCGCTTTTGTTGTACGTTAGCATGCGAATGACGCGAAACAATCGGCACGGCTAAGCTCACGCCACAGCGCTGCTATGAAGTTAGAAATGGCATTAGTTCTACTTTCTTTTTTAAAAACTTAAATTGGTCGATCAAAACCTTTTTTATACTGTAGGCCTAAACATCTACGCCTGGGCGTATACCTAAGCTTCTTCCGTTTCACTTCCCGAAATTATAAACAAAAACTCACTTTACCACGTTATTATATTACTACACCAATTAAAAAAAAATTAAAATAGTGTGATATGTAAAACGTAAATGTACCTACGTATGTAAAATGAATCTATGTAAAATATGTTTTCATAGCTTTCTTAGTTTGTCAAAAGGTATAATCAGTGTGATTGAAAATTATAGTGGCAGAGTGTGAAATATATTTTTGACAAAGTTTAACATAATTAAGACCGAATTTTAGATTTCTGTTATGATTTAATTTGTACATTACCGTACCTATAAATCAAGCCATTACGTTTACATACTACCAATTATGTGAAATTTAAGGCTTAGAGTATTTGAGGGTTGGCTCTTTGAATTACATATCTATAGGCCACAGCTACAATGCCCAAAACGTTGCTCAGCCAGTTTTTACATTAGTTACTAACATTAGTAGGCATCAGAGATCAAAGCAAAGTACGCTACATATAAATACCGCAGACTTGTATGTTCTGTGCTACAATTTGTTAATTACTAGAGTAAAATACGACTCTTGTGTTCTAACTATATTTATTTAACTATTTTTTTTAACTTTCAGGGCGTCTGGTCGAAGCCACACGTGACCAAAATGCTGGCCTCTACTTAGGTCAAAGATTAAGCATTGCCATTCAACGTGGCAATGCGGCCAGCATTTTGGGAACGTTGCCTACTGGTAGCGGATTATTAGATTAAGATTGTAAATAAATTAGTGTGTATTTTATTTAGTTATTTTAGTTTATGTTGTTTACTTTTTCTGTTATTATAATAAAGACACAACTATATTTATTATCCACAGGGACTTAATTGACTCTATATAGCGTAAGACTAGAACGCCTCTATCCTATTCTTTCAGCATTGTTTTGAAATACAATGTCTCATGTTTGTGTACATTAAAGAGTCTTTATTCTACTTGCCCCCAGAGGATATAACGAATTGCGAAAAGGGCATATTTAAGGAGGACACGAAATTGAAGTGCTATATGTTTTGCCTGCTCGAGGAAGCGAGTCTGGTAAGTTATCTGCCTTTGTTTGTTTGTTTCTCTCTCCACCCTAGCAGACAACACGAAATTAGATACAAACAACCGTTTAATTTATTTTTAATTCTATTTAGTTACTTTAAATTAAACTCGGCTCGCTTGGAGGCCAATTGATTACTAGTTTAACGGTTGTGTGATTTGGGAAATAGCTTTTGACCAGGGCTTTTTGTTGGCAGTTTGATTTTATTGTCTACAGAAAGTTATTTAGGTACTTATGTATAATTTAGAATTTTATATTACTAAATGTTGATATAAAATACTTGTTTTAGGCGGATGAAGACGGTGTTGTAGACTACGATATGCTGGTCAGTTTGATTCCTGAAGAGTCTTATGACAGGACGTCGAAGATGATATTTGCGTGCATACATCAAGGTAAGTATCTAATAATCTCGTGTGATCTTTTTCAAAAGGTTAGTTTGATTATCATTCACTATGATTTATAATCGAGTGGCTCTGTCAGCCTACGAAGATATAAATACATCTGCCGTGTGTACAATTTTGGACAACCTTAAAAAGTACTAGCTTCTGCTCGAGGTTTCACCCGCGTGGCGATTCCCACATACATTTCATTTTTCCATGATGTTACTCTCCAGCAAAAATATATCTATGCAAAAAACCACGTTGCTCCGTTACGCCGTTGCTGATTGAAAGAAGAACAAACCAACAAACCTACAAACACTTCCACATTTATTGTAATATGGATCTGTATTGAAATTTTTAATGACATACGTAACTCTACTTATTCCAGATACACCTGACAAAGATAAATGTCAGCGTGCGTTCGATGTTCACAAATGCTTTTATGAAAAAGATCCAGACGTAAGTTTTTTTTCTGTATTATACTCTAGATATAGCGGTTGACTCCTATCTTACCTAAACTTAAGTGACGCATGATCGTATAGGTAGTAAAACGCTGAACCTATAGAATAAGACTGGTTCTCTAGTCCCGCTTCCAGAACACACCGATAAGTGCTTGGCCACGAATTTTCAACTTGGGGTGGTAACTAGGCGAGCACTAGAAAATGCTCTACGCTTTATTACTTCGTATAGTTGCTCACCGCAGTTCTACCCGCAATTTAAGCGTTTTCCACTGAGAACAGTACAGTACATTTTTATAAGTTTTACTATTGTATTACCTAGTAAATTAAAACTACTTATAATATGGCTGAATACTAAATTTTAAGCTATATCTGTTTTGTTATTCAGAGTAACTTCATTTAAAAATATACGTAAACAAACACCGAAGCTCTACATAAAAAAACAACTATTAGTAGGATTATATATAAATATTTTGGTAAAAGAAATCAACTAATAGAATAATGAGAAACAGTACATAAGTATACTCCGGCTCTCGCTGTACTGATGATTGTAGATACTGTTTAAAATAATGGATGAAGATATTAGTATTTCTCGAGTTGGTTCAAATGTGTTTAGTGAACTTGTAAGGCTAATGTTATTATGTAAAGTATGAGTGTACCGTTACTGTACGGTACTGGTTTGAAGAGGCTGTTAACTAAAATATTAAGTTTAAAATCACGCCTTTTACAAAGTGTACTTACAAGTTACAACTAAAAGTATTTCGTAAACGACTTACTCCCAACACATCAGATTCAAATCGCTTTGGAACCGACCTAAAGTCGTAAAACAAAAAGCTCTTCACTTATCGATGCTCAAAATTTTGAGTCGGTGCTCACGTTCCTACAGTTCACTCTCAATATCTCAGGGACCTGTTATCGTAATAGGTGACTATAACAATAACACCTTGCCGTCTAGAAAGTAGAAACTTATCTCCTCTTTTATTCATCGAGTTTCAAAGTCGTAGTAATAGAAAACCATCTGAATTTTAAGGTCGCGAGACTTTGTCGACTAAAATTAAGAATTTACTAAAGTATTTTTGAAACGGCTTCTGTGGAAAGCTGTCTATTTTTCATCGAAAAGTTTGAGGGCACGTTTCATTTTATAGGTAACGATGGTGGCTTTCATTGTACTTAAGTTTTACCATCACACTTGACAGAAAGAATAGGTAGTTGATCGGTATAGTAAAAAGTAAATTTATAACATTTTAGTGCAATGATAGCATATCTTAGAAGACCCTTTTGCCATCGGTGTAATTACAACAGTTTTATTGCAATTGCTTAAGGGGCTAGGTTACCCAAAAACGACTACTTTCTGCTCCTAAAACTCCCACACGGCTTGGTTTAACGACTTGAAAAAAATACTACCTGAATGATCAATTCAAGGGCATTAATTTGTAATGATTGATTTTTTTGTATTACCATTACTTATGGCTTGAAAAAATATTTAACAGCATGCTATTTTAAAACTATTTTCCCTAAAACTTCTAAATGACTTAGACGTTTGGGATTAATTTTACACCAAAAAATAAGGAAGAAAATTTTCTATACATCGTATTGATTAAATTTGTGCATAGAGCAATATTTCGCAAAGAAATTATCAAAAAACTGAATTCCAAATGTACAAGTCTCAGAAGTGCTCTGCGCGGGCGCGCGCGGCAGTCATGCACTGGCATTCAGACGGGGAGGTTGTGTCGCTCGTTGCTCTGCTCACGCTGTCCGCCGACGTTACATATTTGTGTGCGTGAATGATATACAATACAAGTATTTGTTTTCGTGTGGGTTTGAAGCTTGCTCAAAGAGTAGCGTCTAGAGCGGTGAAATCTGATTCATTCCGTGATTTGCGCGTGGACACTCCTCGCATACATATTGAGTGGGTTACATTTCTGATTACAATTTCTTGTTTACGTACATCATTTTTACGAGTGGCAAATATATGTATTGGTTAACAAAGGAATATCGGGATGTTGAGAACCGTTTTAGAAAATACTGGAAATGAAATTGAAAAGTAAAATTACTGGCCTTATAAGACTTAATACCTAATGTCTCAGGTTAACGAGCACAATGCAGTGCTGCATATTTTTGTTTTAAAGTATTGATTGGCACTGCAATTGTTATGGGCCGGCGTTATCCGAAAACTGTAAATATGTTGTAATTGCAGTGGCATTCACAACTTTGAAACACAAAGGCCTGCAGGGCACCGCAGTGTGCTCATCATAATGCTGGCCCATAACAATTGCAATGCTTCACAGAACTTTGAAACACAAAGGCCTGCGCGGCATTGCTCTGTACTCGTAACTAAGTCTCATAAGCTCAGTAATTTCGCTGGCTACTTTGCTCATCAAACCGGAACATAGTAATGCTTGCACATCTGCCGGCAAGCATATAATGCTGTTCCGGGAGAAATCAAGGACCTACCTTGGACACGGTTTTGGCAAAAATTGAAATGTTGGTTGCATGAAAAATATTACTATACTATAGCTGAATTCTATTTAAATTATTGGTTTTATTTTTTGACACTTTAGTATAATTAATAAGAAAAATAATAACATTTGATAATATAAATAAGTACCTATAGGAAATGAAATATGAATTGTATTACGATTATTGTGTCATTAGTTTTTTGTAATATTTTAAATTCAATGATAGTTGATTATTCTAATATTTGCATGCCACAATGTGGTAAAATGTTTATGATACTTTATATTTTCTATACCTGTGACCCGACACTATTGTTGTCACCAACATTTTTAGCAAATAAATTATTATGATTAGGCTTCATGAACAAAGTGGAAACCCAGACGGACACTCGCAGATGACTCGGTACCTCGTAAATGACACCAAAATAAAAAACACGACTACAAAAGTAAAAATAAAAACAACCCGAAAATCATTTATTTACGTACACGTTAATTTTTGGGTCAAAATGTGTAACAAATTTCAACTTTACGGAACAAATTGGCTGTGTGTACTTTTATTTTAGTCCAGAGCGATATTTTGAGATCAATCTCAACGTTGGATAATCTCATGTGCGTCCGTACCGTTTATTTACGAATAATGATGATCACTTCAACACTTCATTTCAATGAAGAACTTTCCACTAAATGAATTCAAAGAATTATAGGCAAAAATGCCGTGCGCGCGTGCGGGTACCGCTTCGTAGCGGTTCATCCGCGTGTTCTATGACGTTAGGTTTTGCGATGTTCTTGAAAGACGTAGTGTGGACCGCGCGGGTGAAGTGCGCTTGACTCCACCCATTCGAGCAAGGTCCTTGGCCCGTATAACGTCCTTAAAATGAATATTTTGTGTGGTTTCAGACATACTTCTTGATGTAAAGTGCAATCGACAACTGATGTGGAGTTATTATATCTGTGGGTAAATATGTTATTTGCCTTTAGTTTTAAGTTTGTGCCTAGTTTACCTACATTTCGTGTTGAACTTTGTGATTTATCGTCAACATACTGTTAGGAAAAAAAGGTTCAATAATAGGCCGAATTTAATTTGTTTTCTGTTGTTTCAGGTATATTTTCTACTAACTGTAATCATCAGCTGATAAATGGGGTTTTAAATCTAGGTACCTTTTTACGTACATTAACTTACTTACTTTAAATACTTAAGAAATAAATAGAGTGTTTTATTCAAACGCTTCTTATTTAATTTAGGATTGATTAATCATTTCAGCTCCGAATAAAATAAATGCGCTTATTTTTACTATCCCGAGATAAAATATAAGGTAAGGTACTCGTAGGTACTTGTAAATAAAGACGTAATTTGGAGTTAGCCGCAGGCTCCAGCCCGTCTATTTTTTTTAAGAAATCTCGTTCAAATTTATTCAGATCTTGAAAGAAGTATAATGCTGAGGAATTAATTTGGTTCACGAGAAATGAATTTGCTCGGAGAAAAATAAATGACTTGGAATGTTGAGAAACGTAATTGTGATCTTTAGTAAGTAATCACGTGAAATTAAATTTAAAATGAGTTGCAAGAAACAATTTTGAATGCCGTTCGTTTGAGGGGAGCCACTCGGAGATTTGTTTCCTTGAAATTGGCATTACAATTAATTTCTTTGACATTATCAAAGAAGTTAATTGAGTGGCTTTTGGATGCTTATTGCATATTTACTGTTAATTAATTGAAAAATATTGTTAAAAAGTAAAACGATCTTGCTTATTTTTAAGATGAAAATTGAAATGAAAGAAACACTGGATCCTAGAGTCTCAAGGAACAAATAAAATGTAATTATTTTCTGATGATAATAATAATCCAAAGGGAAGTTTGAAGAAGAATATTCATTATTAGATTTAATAGAAAGACATACATTATTTCAATGTTGCTAACTCGAAGTAGGAAGTAACTCACAAACCTCAATTACAATAAAAGAGCACGTTATTTAACAGCAAAACGACATTCAAAAGACGGAAAACCGAGGGTCGGAACATCTGCACATAAAGAGGCAATTTGGAGATTGCCGGGGGCGCACCACGGAGAATTGTACTCAAATGTATTCAAAATTAAAAAAATGAAGAAAATATTGCAAGGAAAATTCATTGCGGTAAAATAAACAAGAGTGGCTTGTTACTGTGGACAGTGAGACTGTGCGGGCCTCGTCCGCGAGGCGACGCTCTGAGTGGTGAGCCGCCCAAGTCGCGCTCGCCGCATTCAACTCAATAGCGGTTTTATAGAACTACATGTATACATACGTAAAGTACTGTCACAGATTCAGATTTAGATAAGTATAGATGTGATTCAGGCCTAATATTATCAACGCGCATGGTACAGCTGGCAAAAAAGTGCTTCATAAAAGGTTTACCTAATTTAGTCTCTTTAGCGATACTTGAGAATTTTTTATATAAAATCTTCCCAAACCCAACCTCACATATTTCGGTTCACAACTTTAGAATTTATTAAGCTGTGGCAGAATGTAAGTATAGACGGAGAGACGGATGGACTGGGCGCTCTCATAAAGGTGCGCGAAATGCTAAATGCGGTCAAATTGTAAACCTTCTAGTAAATCAGAACGTACTAAGATTTTCTGCTTGCAAGGCAGCGGATATCGCAATTTGGCACTGCGGTGGCGTAACGATGCGCGGACTGCGGTCGCGTACGTGCGCTGGCTGCTGCACTAGTGTCCACCTCCGCCGGCCACTCAAATTGTCATTGAACTTTGGACAAGTCGCAGGGCAAATAGACAACGCAGATTACAGTTATGATTGATACTTCGTTGAAATTATGGTAAGCGGATGTGACTTTTTAATCCCGAATTTCAGTCTGGCAAACATTTTTTGCAAAATTGTTGTCCAATACTGTTAATATATTTTTTTTTTATGTTATTTGGTAACGAGACGAGCTGGTCATTTGCTTGATGGTAAGCATAACGCCGGCCCATAACAATTGCAGTGCCACCCAGAACTTTGAAACACAAAGGCCTGCGCGGCACTGCAGTGCGCTCGTTACCCTGAGACATTAGGTATTAAGTCTCATAAGCCCAGTAATTTCACTGGATACTCTGCTCATCAAACCGGAACACAGTAATGCTTGCACATTACTGCTTCGCGGCAGACTTCATGAGCAAAGCGGTGGTAACAACCCAGACGGACATTCGCAGAAGAATTAGTGCTACCACGTACTAAAATTGTTTACCTAGATTGAGTGTTAAATGGTTTAATGAAAATAGATTGAATGTATATTCATTTAAAAGTAAGATATAAAATGAACTGTTGTGTTCATACACAAGATGAAATGCACTGAGTGTAGCCAGCTTTTTATTTTTTAACAGCTAAAATTATTAGTAATACCTAAATAATGACTTGGTGAATTAAACTTGATTTCATGCAACACATATTTTAATTTTGTATTTAAACTACATTATTTATAACAACACAATATAACGAAAAAGTCATATTCAACTATGTAGGTAGCTTAGTTTCTATAAACTGCGTATGACACAATTTATATGTAAATGCGGTACGGAGTGGGACTCTACGAAGTGCTACGGCTACGATCTACTACGACACTACGAGCTACGATGCAGCGGTTCACTGGACCTACCCTTAAATTATTCCGATGCGCTCCCCTATCCAGAATATTAATGGCTTCGATAGTAATGGCGTAGTGATTTGATAATCAATAACGAAAAGAGACGACTAATAAATAACCACCAGTTATGAAATGTTGACATACCTAATGAGCCTATACTCCGCTACTTCAGATACGGTAAGCTTTTTTTTATGGTATTTGGTATCAAGACGAGCTGGTCGTTTGCCTGATGGTAAGCATAACGCTGGCCCATAACAATTACAGTGCCACCCAGAACTTTGAAACACAAAGGCTTGCGCGGCACTGCAGTGCGCTCGTTCCCCTGAGACATTAGGTATTAAGTCTCATAAGCCCAGTAATTTCTCTGGCTACTCTGCTCATCAAACCGGAACACAGTAATGCTTGCACATTACGGCTTGGCGGCAGACTTCACGAGCAAAGCGGTGATAGTAACCCAGACGGACACTCCCAGGAGAGTTAGTCCTACCACTAACACCTACTACACTACCACTAGCTTGCGGTATGCGGGCTACAGTTTTTTTTAATGCTAATTAGTAAAAATATGAATACGGTGAAGTGGCATTCCCTCCTCTTTCGCGTTATTATAGCAGATTATTAGAAATTTAAAACTGATGAAAAATTAAAACAGGTAATTATGCGTTAATTGATAGCCTGATAGTGATGGCCTGTCATTACTAAATTGAATTTATAAGAAATTAATATTACCGAGAAACTGTATTTTGCTGAAATGGTGGATAAAAAACTAAAGTAAAGAAAATATAGCTAACTAAATTACTTTGGATCGTCTGAAAAAAGAGCAAGTAATTAAGTACATCATAAAAAAAATAAAAGCTGGTTGTTTGCATTTTCATTTTCTCTATAAGTAAAGTTTATCTATATTAGTGACTATGTGGTCATAGAAAGTGAATACTTTAAAGTTTAAATCTAGGAAAGGAATTGATTCTAAGAGCTATCAGGAGACATCCTGAGGGTGGAAATAAGCCAATCCAGTGCTAGAAAATGGTCTAGTTACCACATTCCTACCCATCACGATGTTTTTATTTACCGAAACCTGAAACTCATTATAGGATTTGAACTAGTAGCTAACAAAGCGTCGGGAGAAATCACTACCTCTAAGCACTTGACAAAAATTTAGTTGTAGTGGTCACGCCGCTAAACCTAAATTTTAGAAAAAGTCAAAGTAGAAAAATCTATTAAATCATTCTTGCAAAACATTATACAGCTTCGTAATTTCTAACTTCTCTGTGATTTTGCAAAGTTGGATAGTATCATAATAACGCAATAGAATTAGGAAACAATTAGAAACATCGGAAGGTTAGCGTACAAGCAATTATCTAAATAAATTGAGTTACTCCGGCCGTGCCGTGTCACGGTAGCCGCGGGCTCCCTCAAAGGAAGCGCGTTGTGTCTTATACACGGGGAGCTGACTGCGGTACGAGAAAGGGGCGTTGTTTTTTATCTACGAAGTGAGCAAACTTTTTTTCGTTTTATGCCTGCTAATTTTTTGTAACTGACAATTTTATGAAATTGAAATAGGAAACGGACTAGGCATTTTTGCATGGGTCTTTTTATGGTTTGCTGCGTTTTATTATCTTAGTTATTGTGAGTAGTTATACCTTGCTTTATAGGTTTTTTAATAATTTTTGCTACATAGGTCACGTGGCGCATCGCCACAGCATAATTAATTAAATTTTCTGCTACTATACCTTACTAATTATTTAAGGCAAAATAAGTCGCAATGTTCAGAAAATAATAGAATATAAAACAAAAAAGAAATAGTAGTGAATAAGCTATAAGCTTTTGGAATTGCTCTCCGGAACTTTAATAAGGCTCTGTTTGTAGCATTTGTTATAAATATTTGCATGTGAATCTAGCTTTTTTGTTTAATATTCAAACACGTTTTGATGCCGATTTGTTAAATTGTAAGGACATAGGAATAGACTAGATGATCTTATAAACTAAATAAAGTTAACTACGGAATCCTAAAAAAAGGGTTGGCAGGTTTATAATATGACAATGAAATATTGAAGAAATGCATATTGCTCGAACTAGTCCAATTTTCTCAATGTTTTGATCAGTTTTTGTGCAGCGTTTCAACCTTAGTCTCTAAGATGGTCGTCTCTCAAATTATTATAACCAAGGTGTTGTTTCGGGGCGCGCCGCAAAATGAATATTGATGCCTTCATGGGCCCCAAGCCCGGAGATGATTCGCTGAAAAATTAGCTTCTTTCATCGTTTTATTGCCCCGTATCGGGCGGGACTGATGAAGACTAATACAATCGCTAATTTTGTGCCTGGCGCACCGTTGATTTATTGCCATTTAGGACTGTTTTGTTTGGTAATGGATATCCCTATTACCAATTATATTAATAATGATTGGTTTAATTAACCCAATGAATACGTTAACCATAATCTATTTAGGAGTTTTATCTAATACGCAAGATAATAATAATTCCCTTTACCCCGTATACGTTATTCCCATGTCGTAAATATTTCAAGGGTCGACTCGAATGAGCTTGTATACATGCTGCCACAATATTTCTAAAAGAGAATCTACAGCAACATAATGAAAATTTTTATCGCCTGTCACCTTTTTTACCTATTCCGTTAGTTAAGTTGATGACCAATAAAATGTTTTACTCTATATGGAGATGTGATCGAAGGTGGTGAACACGATATGTGCAGAGTTGCCTCTTGAAGAGTTTCCGATACAAGCGGCGTTTTATTGGGGAGGCCTTTGTTCAGCAGTGGACGTCTTTCAGTTGATGATGATGATGATTCTCGACATGTTAATGTTTGATTACAATTTCAACTTATGAAAAGAGACGACACGGACTAGGGTCTCAGGTGGTGAACACGATACCTTGAATAGGACTGGCATTCAAGTGCAGTTGCTGGAACATACCAAATATACCAATAGGAGCTTCGTGACTGATTTTCATCTGGAAGGTGGCAGCTAGATAGAAAATGCCCTACCACGATGTTCCACTTTTGTAACTGAAGATTTTGTTTATGAGAGTAACACTCTTTCTTAGTGTTACTCTCGTAAACAAAATCTCCGACAGAGCTAGTTAGCCGTCATAATATTTTATTCAAAAGGTCCACAGACAACCAAAGTACAAGTATAAATATGCAGCCAATCGTGTCATGGACGCGTGTCATCTTGGCCGGTTGTCTGACCAGAAGATACAATTTATATGCTAATGCGGCAAGCAAGATACCGCCAGTGATGTCGCCCGCGCCTCCGCCGTCTGCAGGGAAACGCACCGGCTTCTGATAGCCTTTAAAATTACTTTTGCGACCGGAATATTCATGGCATATAGCGACATTGGTAAATATGCATAACTCTGATTTGCATGACTGATATGGATAGGTTCACACGGTATTATTCATGGCGCTTATACTGAACGGACTGTGATACAGATCTTGTCTTTTTAAAAACGAATTTCAAGGCTTGGCATGGAATTTTTGTTGAAAAATGAAAACAAAATAGTCCACGTTATCAAACAGATGCGCACGTCTAGTACATATGTGAAAATTTTTAATAGTCACAGCAGCGCTTTTCTTTGATAACCGTTCCAAAACAGACCAAAACGGGAAACAAAAAGATATATACAGTTAAAGCCGGCAAATACTTATTTATATAATTTTCGAACCGTTCCTGTAATCACCTGATACAATATTTTTCCGGAAAACTCATTTGAGGGAATTATTTCTTGTTTACATTCATGTTTTGCTTCTCTCATTTAAATTAAAATTGAGGTCTTCTAAAATTATTTCTATAATAGCTTTTCCAGGAAAAAATATCTTATTTCATTTTACATTTCTAAATGTAAAACTTTAGGTAGGTATGTACCTACGAGTTTTTCTATTAGTAATTAATAAAATAAGGTCAAGTTTAAAGGGACGCGACGTTTCTTGAGCCGAGATAGTGATTGCATCTTCATTCTACAGTCTCACTGCCTCCAAATCTGTTCAGCTGGAGCTGGGAAAATAAAATGAAATCGGATGCGGTGTTATTAAGTTGTTAAACTGTATAGAGCTTTAACATATGGAAGCATGAGTAAACGCTTAGATTCGCATTTAGCCTTAGTTTATTCTTCTATTATATAAGGCAGCAAGTTTGTTCTAATGCACATTACACGGCTTGAATAATATTTTATAAACGACGTAAACATACTACTTAATTTATGTTTGAATAGCTTTGTATTATAGTAGATAATTAAATCTAGAAATATTTCATTCATATTAACACGCAGTTTTATTTTTAAATCGGTATTAGGTGCTGCGATCATGATAACGACTAGTCCTGCATCTCGATGATTGTGCGATAAGTTATTGTTCGGTGGTGATGTTTTTTTTTATTTTCGTTAGGTTTTATGTTAGTTTAGCACTAGGTTTTTCTAATACTCACTATATTGAGTAATAGTGCACTTGCCAACATGCCACATACCAGTAGGATACTGTATTCAAGTCGTGTTGCACTACGATACGTCATTCTAATTTGTTTACATTTATAGGAAGAATTTTAGAAAGCCCCGATTTTGTACAAAAATATTATATGTCCTATCAATTTAGTCCAATAATTAATTAAAATATTTCAATCAATAATTAAATCAAAAATTCAAATAAAAAATCTTCACAATTTTGGTCTCTGTCAAAGGCAAATTTCTGTCTTTTTAATAAGTAATCACCTATTGCCACATCCATTCTATAGTATCTTGGCTCCGAGGCTGAGCCGCGGTGCCAACCGCTGGCTAAGCCAATTAGTGTCCACTTGGGTAAACACCAGCTCGTTAGTGGACTGTGTGTTTTATTCAATTCAATTTGCCAACTCCACCGCCACTTATTGATGGCACATACTTTCTTTGTCCATTCTTAATTTGGTGAGGAGAGGATGGACTAACAATAGGTTAGGAGTTAGAAGTTAGGAGCAGACGTTGTGATGTGAGTTTGTTTACTTTTGTGGTTGGTACGGCAGTCATTTGTTGTATTATATGAGGTAACAAAAACATACAATCTGTTGGCCTGGATTTTAAGTCAACGATTCAACATCGTCTTATTGTAAAACACAAAATTTAAAATGATAAAAAATTGTTATAGACTTTTTTTTGTAATCCGAGTAACTAAGTTGCGTGTATCTTTACGAATGTTATTATCCTCTCATATAAAAAAAGGGTCTCAAAGATATAGCCTACACACCTACACCTAGCATATACGCCTAGCCTAATTTGGAGTTAATATTATAGATCATTTTTGATATCTATGATTTGGATAGTTTTTTTATTGATAATAACTACATAAGCTTAGGTTAATACCTAATAGTCTATTTCGTAAAATTACGTGGGGCACAAAGGAATCTTCATGAAATATGTAGTGGACTGTATACCGCTGCCCGCATACAAGCATACCCCCCCAGTCAAGCCGCGAACGAACTTAACGGGCTGCAAACGGAAGTGTCATCCGGGGCAAAAGTCAAACCATTACCTTTGCTCAAACTTGTAAACAAAATCCGAGATCATTTGCTACTGTCGCCAACAAGGCATCGGCAGTTCATTGCCGATCGGCGCATCGGAAGGCTGTCGCGGTGTCCCGCGGTAATCTACTCCGTGACTTGCAAGTGGAATGCGTGGTTTTATTACCCAGGGTGAGTCTGAGGGAGTGAGAGGAAAGAGGAAGGGGTGGCTGAAGGGAGGTTGAGTCGTTAGTTGTTACCGCATTGTGCCAGTTATTGCCGCACCGACTTGAACGACTGCTATCGCCGACTACACGTGAAACCGCACGTGTCCGATAGTATTGATAACGCTTTTTCCACCGTATTCCCATTTTATTCAACTAACGTTTTATTTGAACGAACTTCTTTCGAAAAACTTGTATTTGAATAACGAAAGCAGTAAAAAACATAGCATAAGCACTACTGTAGCAAGTATTTGACTAGAGGGAGAACCAAATATGTACGTTGAGACTTGAGAGTCTTGAGACTACCTATAAGTAACTAATTAAGGAAGCCTGACTTAGTCTCTGTCCTTTGTACGTACCTATAAGATTCTTTTTCACTACGAACAAATAAGACAACGAGATGTCTCTAAGAGCATTTTTCATTTTTCACGATTCATTATCCGGCGAGCAAAGAGAATGTTACGTTTATTGAGTAGAAAATTATATGCAAAATCACGACGGAAGTCACGGTCCGTTGTGGAGGTAGAGCCGGGAATAATTAATACCGGGGTCTTATGAAGTTTTATATTTTCGTTATAACGTAGCCAGGAAACAGATTACTCGAATTTCCGTAACAACATTGTAGTGAGGGATTAATTTGGACGCGCAATCCAAAGCCGTTTTAAAAACATGGCGCTTCCATAATGATTACTTGATGAGAGGAGCGCGTCAGTTGCACTCTCCCGGCCTCCTCGCTCTCTACGTATTTACGTGATGAGAATCTCTCCAAAAAGTAAAGTTTTTAATCACGTTCTCCAACTTTCACGAATGTTTTCCAACTTCAAGTTTGAATTTAATTGATATTTGTGTAATCATGTTTGTTATTAAGCTTTACAGGCGCCGATAGAGGCTGCAACTTCAGCAATAAAGTCCATATTATGCTATTTGTGGGAAAATATTGTAAAACTAGTAAGTTTCAATAGCTTTTATGTGTTGTTGACTAGTGAACTCGACACGAGATGAAGTTGTTGAACACTTGAAGTCCCAACTCTGTGAACATGTTTGCGAGTGAAAATTAGAGGGTAAACAGTGAACACTAGTCGTCCAGTGATAAGCACATACTAGCGGCGATTCCAAACTCCGATAGTTGAGAATGTCCTAACAAGGGAACTGCGCCGGCCGCGATGGACAACGAGCAATCAGCCACTAACGTGCCAGAAATCGAGCGACAATTTCAACCTTGTGACAATGCTGTAAAGTAGAAACTTGTATGCATTTGAACAATCTGGCGTCGATTTGAGGCAGAAAATTGTTTCATTGTTGGCCAATAAAATTTCTCAGCAAATAAAATGTGTTTTCTATTAACGTTTCCAAAAAATAAAAAATAAACGCTTACCACTCACACCCCCGCACTAGGATTCCCTGTGTCGCAGGTGGCATGGGCACATACAGATACACATCACAAACATCCAAGACCCGAGAACAAACATTATGCTTACACAAAATCTGCCCAGGCCGGGAATCGAACCCGGGAACCCTCGCTTTGCAGGCAGTGTTACTACCAACTTAGCTACGGAGCCGTCACGAAGTTATAAAGGTAAATTTGCATAAATCAGAATTTTGACACTATTAACATAACAGGTAAACAGGCTGGTTAAAAATTCTCGTTCTCGTGTACATGAATCACTTGGCGAAAGCGTAAGGTAATTTTGCGGATAAGTAAAAAATAAAGTCACGTCTACGCGCGAACCGTACGCACATCCGGAAAGATTTTATTGACGAAACACATATAATTTTAGTTTCCCTTGCAAAATTTTATACATAACAGCGGCACGAGTTGAGCGAGAGTTTTCAAAAGTTTTCTTCTTTACTTATTTTGAGGACGGTCGGGGAGCGTCGAACTCCTAACTTGTGTTATTGAATTTAATGTACCCTCGACGTACCTATAGCTTTATTCACTGACGACAAAATCACTCGGACCTGTTAAAGCACAGTAATATCTCACAGGCATGTGATTTTATCGTTAGTTCTTCTTTATATAAGTATCTATGTAAGTGTTTCGACTTAGCTAAAGTTAGGAAGGCAGTTATGAAATCCCTTTAGTAATTATGTAAGTATCTATAAAAAATGTTAAGGTCAGTCATTGGAAGTCATAGGAAGTTATCTCGATGTCCTCAGTCCATTCAAAATTGATTCTTGTAAACAATCCTTTTTGGTTACTTTGTAGCGCTTTTGCAAATGCGACAAACATGAAGTGAGCACAAAAATACGGGTTCGGGTTTCAACTATTATTTTTTTTGTAATGTGGTGTCTAAATAAATAGTTACTTGTTTATCTTTAACTTTTGATCATCAATAAAACCTAACAAGATGTGTATTTTTCCGTTGGTTTTCCGCGCAAGGTTTCGTTAGCCCAACATTTACATTTGCGTCGCAGCCGAACGTTTGCCAGAAACACACTTTAATCACAGAGAACAGGTGGGAAAAGCCGACGAGCAATTTTAATATTGTAATTTCTTATGAAATCCAGCGTCTTTGTGCGAAATAGTACAAAAATATTTGTTTCTTTCCGCCAATTTTTCAAAAGCTTTACTTATTCAGTTTTACTCTGAAGAATTTAATAAGACATCAAAGAAAAAGTAAATTATAAATAAGATATATAATGTGCGTAAAAATAATACTAATTGTTGGATTTACAGTCCATCGTTGCAAGCTCAAGAAAGTTTTTTATTTTATAACAAACTAACCCTGGTTTCGTTGTCCACCATCGCGCGTTACGTTTGGTTAAATTAAGTATAGATCGAACTTAGACCATTAGACATTCTTTATCGCGGAATTAAAAGTATTAAATATCTATACTGAAAGATGTATAAAAAAATCTTGCATAGTTATTGAAAAACCGGATAGAGAGCGTAGCTGTCTTTCTGGTTCTCTTATACCTATTATTTCAACATTGGTCTAACAGTGTATAGGCACTTAGTAGAGCACTTCCTACTAAGGCCACCGAAATGGCTGTGAATGCTTGCACGTTTTCAATTTTCCCGACAATATTTCACTCTACGGGCACTCAGCCTCACTTTGCGGGGTCTCCACAAGGTTCAAAACATACAAAATAAAATCAATTTCGTGGCTTTACATCTTTCGAAAAGAGTTTATACAACCCGCCAAAAAATCTGGGTCTTCACGAAAATCTTTAAAATTTCCGTTAAGAGTGTTTGTTTCGTATCAATATCCGGATTAGGTCGAATCAAATTTGGTTTGTAGGATCAGGATTTATGCAGCGCTTCCAATTTCCTGCGACGACAGCGGAACATCCGGCGTGCAGCCCCCCACGTCTCGCAGGCCCCGCTGAGGCCCCGCGTAGCTGCCTCCTTCGCCGAGCGTAAAATGGAGCGCAGGGCGCAGGCATTTGCATAGAAGCTCTCGAGCCGAGCGGACCGGGAAATTGTTGTCGCATCGATGCCTCAATCAATATGCCATATCTGTCTTCCAGTCTCGCTGTTTCCGCACTCCGACGCTGGTCAGCAACTTCGACACTTTACTGTTTACGCGGAGTACTTTAGTTGTGAAATCTAGGGAACTGGAACATTATGGTACTCGCCAAACTTTAACGCGCTTCCAAAATTCGTAGTAGTGCAGAATCTGATTTCAGAATGCAAAGGGGTAGGAGGCTGGGGTAGGATAATGGCCCGAGCTCTAGTTAAATAAGCTATTTTAATAAATTTTGCATCAAGCTTCACAGTATTTTTACAGGGTGCATTTGATTGGTATGTTCTTCTGAACATCCCAATCGCATATCAACTTTATTCGATACGAACATAATACAAGCCATTACAGCGATAATTATATTGTTATTCGATCTGTCTGGGGAGAGATTATTCAATCTTGTCAATCAAGATTCCTCCAAATCATTAGGTAGACGGCCCTGTGGCTAATTCGGTACTAATGGTGCCTGTGAAGCGAGGGGCTCCAGGTCCGATCGCCGGCCGGGGCATACTTTGCGTGTTGCAGTTAATGAACATAAGATTTGTTCTCGGGTTTTGGGTGTTTGGGTTGTATATGTATGTGTGTGTCCATGCCGCCTGCAACAAAGAGAATTCTACACCTACGAGTGAACAAGTGTAAATATAATAAGTATATTCCATTGAACCTACACAAAAGTATTTCTAAATAAACGAAATATCAAATTACATTGTCTAAATTAGGCTCTTATCCATATTATGTCTCATATTATTATTTCAATTTCGATAAAATATTGTCGGACGTGATCTCTTGATAAACTCATTTTATTTGATAGTATCTCAACGTTCTCAACACCCCGAGACAGCTACATGTGAAAAACGATATGTGAGAGTAATTAAATACATGCTCAGAATAATCAACTTAGAGCGTGGTGCTGGTAAGCTTTATAAATACCTACATATAACATAAGGCTTTCGAGACAAAATCTTGCAAAATAGTGACTACACTTCTACTGTCAAGTTTCGAAAAAGCTCAGTTGAAATGATTTTCCTCTGCTAGTAGTAAAATCAACATCACTCAACTTACAAATAGCTTGGTAGGCCTCTACGTGGGTGAACGTATCTGACATATAAGTCTCCAGCTATTTGATAAAAATGTTCCAAGGAAGGGCGTCTCGCTGAGACAACTCACGTATTTGTGTGGTTCGTTACAGTTGTCGTTCGGGAACGGAATACATGCTGTATTTTAACTGGCATATTTTTCACATAGTATTTCTTCCTGCTGTACAAAATTAGCATTTTTCTTCTATGATGTTCTGCATCAGCTACTAATCGTCGGAATAGTTTTATAGCAGTTTTGTTACAGGAACCGTGGATTTTTCAGGACAAAAGTATCCTATGTTACTTTTTGCCTTATTAAAAATTCTCTATGCGAAAAATCACGTCGATTTGTTGCTCTATTTCTGCATGGAAGAAGGACAAATCAACAAACGAATTTTTGGATTTATTGTAGTACGGATTACATGACAAGTAAATGATACATACCTACATACCTACTCTAGATGATTGTAATCAGCTGTTTACCACTCTAGTAAAGTACAGAGTATTCTCACATATTATGAGTGTTCATACCAATTGTCATTCGATTTCATGAGTAATCGAGCTATCATTTTTCGATTAATTGTGTTCGCTCAATCGGTCCTCACCCAATCGTCATTCGATCTTAGGTAGGTAAACCATCAAAATGCAAATGGTATCGGACAAATTCTTCAGTGCGATATGCTATATGATGTATAGCGTCAGTCTTATATCTAAAAGGTCGTAACTACACACGCGGTATGTTGTTTCATATCAGTCCATACAAATATTATAAAAAGCTAGACCCAGAGTTATACCCAGTAATATTACTAATTATAAAAAAAATCGAAAGTAACATCTTCCTCCAACGTTTATAAAATTGCGGTACCTAGTGTAAGAATAAAGGTAGAGCATGGTGTGGTGCTGGGTGCTACGCTATGACGTCATGAAGTCAGCGCTACGCCGTAGTCGTCCCAGCGCTACGCAAGGGGAAGACGCGGCAAAGGACAGCAGTCCTCATTGAACTACGAGTGAAAATACACGTGTGTCGATTATTTAAACCGAGTTGTCTCATTTCTGGACCTAACACTACTGATTTTTAACAAATATTCTACATACTTACCTTGACTGCTTTAAAAACCAAGTGAAGTCAGAGTAGCGTTAATATATTTCATTTAAAAAAGTGTCCGTAGTGTATACACTCTCAAAGGCTTTGCTTTTACTTTGCTTGGGAACAAATTTGTCTGAACTGAACTAATGTATTATAATTTTGCAAACTTGCAGGCATTATACGAATCCTTGGCAATAATGAAAAGTCAACTAAGGGCATTAGTAGGCATCGCTACGAAATCAAATAAACATTCCTTCCATCCGCAACACTTCGATAAGTAAACGGCGACCATAGATAAAAAAAAACCAGAGCGGGGACATAATATTATGCAGTTACATACCACGATCGCCCAAACGAATTCCAAACTATCTCCGAAGCCATGATCCCGCATAGTTCAGATGGCAAGAATAAACTTTTTTACGAAACATGCGCCCCTGCAAGGAGGGTACGCGTCGAGGTGTGTCTACACTAAACGACACCCTCGAAACTATTCGAAACGAGAGACTTGAAATAAGCGAAATTGCTTTAAAAAAGCGACGAAGCGTCTTCAGTGGCAAACTACTGAACCGATTTTGATGACATTTCTATGGGACCAATCTGAAAGTACATGCTTTCAAATAAAAAAGAATTTTCCAAATTAGTTTACAAATGACGGAGATCAGAGGTAACAAATATAAAAAATACACATTGAATTGAGGACCGTCTCCTTTTTTGGAAGTCGGTTAAAAAAACTCAGTTTTACTCACAAGAGAAATAAAATAATTATGAATTAATCGAATGTTGTAAAAAGAAAACGTACCGAATATACCTACTGGCTGGCTGATTGGAGTTATTACATTGAGCTATAATTTGATAAATATAAATACTATGCTATTATTGAGTTTCTCGCAGTCAATGGTAAAAAGTAGAGTAGGTACATGTTGATGTTTTTAACGTTGTGAACGCTTTTTTCTGACTTCTAAGTATTATAGTCAATTCATTTATGTTATCTAATTGAACTGCATTGAGAGAGTAGGAAAAAAATACATTATTTCTGAAATATCGAAAATCTCCAAACGGGAAAACAGTAATTTTAGTAGTAAGCATCGTGTAATAAAATATAATTATATTAGAATTAGATGCATGAGTCTTGCTTTCCAGAGCTGACGGTGCCAATCAATGTATAGACATCGCGTCGAGAGGTCGATTTAGGTTCGTTTAAGTTTGACTTCCATAACCTGGCTGTTTGTACGGTGAGCCCCTTGTGTATGTTACACGATGCCGGAATTTACAATGAAAATTTACTGTACTCTGTTTTGCGATTGTAAACTGACATCTAGATTTCTCGTTCACATTGATATGCGCTCTACATAAAACCAAAGAGAAACTATATATTTCTTGTAGACAGTCTCTGATAGTACTTAACAGTTTACTATGCATATTTACCAAAGGTAGAGAGAGTTTGCTAATTCAACTGTTTACAAAATATTTAAATACCCGCACATTAAAATCAGGATATAGCTGAATAGCTGGTATACACTAGGCATTTACACGCTGAGAGGACAAAAACGCAAATGTTTGTTGTCATAAACGCTGCGAGGTAAAATTGCTGGCTAAATATTTTAAATCGTAAAATCCGTTATTCGCGGCGGAGTGACGTCGTGTTTGGGCTGCGGTCCTAAACAAATACAGGGATTTAATGAGGCAGCTCAACGCGTTGCGGCCGAGACCGACCGACTACCTGCGGCGCGCAGAGGCGGGACTCGTTTATGCATATCGTAACAGTAGTTTGTCTTTTATTTTATTGTTTGGTTTTTTATAATTTTTAATTTAACAAACAATCTTTTATCTAGTCATCGTCCTTGACAGCTCCATGGCTAAGTCGGTAGTAAACCTGCCTGCAAAGCATGGGGCCCCGGGTTCGCTTACGGACCGAAGTAAACTTTATGGGGTGAGTAAAAAGTTTGTTCGTGGCTCTTGCATGTTTGTGTTGATCTGTGTGTCTCCATGCCACCTACAACACAGGGAATCCTAGTGCAGGGGTATGAGTGTGTAAGCGTTTGTTTATTTGCTTGCACATCATTTCATCGTGAATGAAATACAAGGGTTTTATTTCTACAAACATTAACATAAAGAGCTTCAGAAATATGTCTTTTGTTTTTGTGACACGCGATAATGTGAGTTTTAACATGACTAATTGTGTTGTAGACCCACCTAACATACCTACTGGCGAGAAGCTGACAGTACGATATACTAGTTGCACCCCGTAGTTTAGCCACAGCTTTTATTAGGCGGTTTACCCTTGAGAACAGTGCATTGTTCCTAGAAAAGAGTTTTAGTCTGTGTGTATGCTATGATGAACTCTCATCAAAAACTTTCATTCCAAAACTCGAACGTTCAACTTTCTTTATGCCGTTTTATACAAAATAGATCAAGATGAAATGAATTTGAGTAGCAAATAATTAAGACGAGCACAGGGCGGGCGGCCGCACAACTGAAAGTAGTACTTAGACACAAGATGCCGCGAGCACGATCCAAGCCACGAGATGCGGCGACAATATATTTACAAAGCTGATGAAACCAACTTTTATAAATTGAACATTCTATATATTGAATATTATATTCCTTTCACGCCAGTGGGGTAATCCATAAAATAAAACAAATAAAAACCACCTACAATTTGTATGGATAAATGTGATCGCCAACGGTACTGAACTTACCTTATAAAAATGATTAATTTTATGCTGTAGTTCAAGTTTGAGAATCTCAAGAGCTAACCACTCACAATATTTCAGGAAGATTTTTTTGGTTGGTTACTTATTATGCTTAAGATTATTGATAAATACTATTTTGTTTAAATGTCTTACCATTTTGTGTTGCAGTTCGTTCAGCATTATATAGCAGTTTTTAGAATAAGGTGAGATAAGAATTAAGGGTACAAATCAGACAGAATCTGATCCACTTTTTTATTTTATCGATTGTTAAGCTTCTACCACTATTTCATCTGACCTTAGTGATGTTGTGGTCTATGGTGATTACCTTTACCTTAAGATTACCTTTTTTTTCTAGCTTTAAAGCTAGAAAATAAAACTGGTACTGGAACACACCAATAGGTACTTAGAGACAGATTTTTGACAGCGAAATATGTCCGATAATATTGAATTATTGTCAAATAATAATTTTAGAAATCTAAGATTCTACCTGTCTAAGGGAAAGAACATGTAATTCCATTTAATATTAAAGTCGAAACGTCGCTAAATCAATCCAAATACTCGTATATATTTGGATTGATTCAGCGACGTTTCGACTGAAATAAAAGCTCAATTTTTAACCCTAAACTAAAAATATCTAGGAATATACGTATGTACTCACTTAAAGTTTTAATTGAGGACATAATATCTAATTGCACTTATAAGAGGTTTACGTACTAATAATAAATGAATTATTATTTTTGTTTCGTAGCACGAAAATGTTGGAGATACTTATTTCGCACCCTAACTTTCTTTACTTAAAATAAATCTTTTCTTAAATATGTACCTACCTACACATTTTATTTGGTTTCGCTTTAGGTAGTTAGTAATAAAAGATTATTCAAGAAACAGTTAACTTTGAGGTAAGATTAAACGTTAATGAGGTTCTATCAGCTCTATGAAGATCCATCGATGTCAGTCTTTCATTAAAATCTTTCGTTTCCACGTTATATGAACGTAGACTCGGAATACCAATGCACGAAGGATTGCACAACTTTATATTAATTTACTTGAGGAGTTCCGATTGCTCTATCTGATTTTTTTGTATTCATTAATGTTAGTAAGATCTTTGTAGGAATTATTGTTTGCAGTGATTAGTTTTGTAATATAGAAAAAAATATTTGTGTGTGCTGTGCTGCTTTTGAATTTTTGTTTGCTTAGCTTTTTTCAATAATGTTTAACAGTATAAAATCTTAGTTTCTTTCCTATTTTATTAATATGCTAACTGTAAGGAATAATATCAGTATATTATTTAATTATCATATAGGTAAGCATTATTTCACAATTTAAACAAGATTAAACTTTCCGTACTCAAGGACATAGATAATCCGTGGATTTCAAAAAGGGAGCTTCTATGTTCTACTGTATGTTCACAAATTTCTCCGTCAATTATAGACCAATTTTGAAAATTCTGTTGTTTATTTGAATGAGTATCCAATCAGGGTAAAGGGTGTCAGGTCTCTTGAAAAATGGGGGATAATCGCGGTATTTTCATCGTAGACGTTTCCCGCTTTTTTAAAAACCATTTAACTTGTTTCCGAATTCGAATTGTAATAAGTAACACGTTTAAAATGTTTCAATATTAACACTGTGATCACACATTGTGATTACAAGTAAGTTTATTTTTGTGTAGTCACATGTCAGTTGTCACAAATAGGTAAAAGTGTAAGTATTTGTAGTTTGTTAAAAGTATTTCTTGATGACAGGCACAAACCGAGATATGAATACGCCGTGGAGCTAATTAAATCTCCCCCTCATATAATCAAGTATATATAATACGAGTATACTGTTTTGCTAAAAACTTTTGGTTTAACTGAAATCCGCTAACTAGATTCAAGGAGTAACAATATTTTAGGTTTTTTATAACTCCGGCCGATAACAATTACAGTGTCACTCAGAACTTTGAAACACAAAGTCCTGCGCGCTCGCTGCCCTGAGACATTAGTAATTTCACTGACTACTTTGCTTATCAAACCTGAACACAGTAAAGCTTGCACATTACTGCTTGGCGGCAGCCTACATGAGTAAAGCGGTGGTATACCCACTTAAAAGGACACTCGCTGGAGAGTTAGTCCTACCATACTATATTAGATATATTTAGAAATTGCACACTAGATGCACAGTGACTTTCACGCACTGATCTTTGTGATCAGTATCGACAATTTGAACGTTAACAGTCCCTAACACAAGGCTTAATCAAGCCGCCATTCTTTGGCGGAGTCGTGATCGCGAAGAAGCCGAAATAGCGTGTAAATTTTCCTCCAGCAGCATTTCCGGGGAGTAGGTTTCCAATCGGCGCTGGCAGGTCAGCCGGGAGTCAATGGAAAGCGGTAAAGTGGTGCCGCCGCGCTGATTAAAGCCTCGAGCAATCGCCCCGGAAAGTATTTATAGGTACACCTGTTCGTTAGTGGCGCAAGTCCCGGCCAACTCCTTGATTAGGCGAGCGATGCTTCGCCGCCGCAACAAATAAAAGAATTCTCCCCGCACGGTAAGAATTCGCTGAAAAAGAACGCGGAATGTGCAAGGAATTCAAGTGAATTTTATTTCATATTTTTGATCTCTTTAGCGTTGATCTACTTGCACATTCTGTTTCTGCAGGGTGCTATGATTAAAAGGCGCTCACTACTTTTAAACAAATTCTTGTAGGTAAATCAAAGCACAATATATAAAAAATATGTATATACCATTGAACTACTGCAGACTAGAATAACATGACAATAACACTTTGAATATTAGTTTAAAAGCACTCAATCCAAAATTGAAAGCGCTATTCAAATAAAACCTCACAAATCAAAATCGGAACGACTACAACCATTAATTTTTCAAGTCAACACTGCAAATCCTCTGAACTTGCAGTTGAGATCGCGGGTTTACGGCATAGCGGAATATCGGCTAGGATTCAGTTGTGTTTGCATGTGAATAGGGTATGGTATGGTTTGTATATGTATATATATGGTATGTATGTAGTATGGTATTCTATGCACGCGTGGTGCGTGGGGCCCATCGCCACCCCAGTCACGGCCGCCTTAATAACATCACGTTTGATGCGCTTCTATTATTGTATTTTCATCTTTGGCGTGTCCCATGACAGTGACTGCGCTACGCTGCGTACCCTGCGTAGCAAGAAACATTCTTTGCAAGCATTTGTAAATCACACAATCGTTTATTTTGTGTGGAAATCAAACAAACATTTTCTAGCTCATGTCAATAAGTGATCCATGAATATTAGGAGAACTGATACTGGTTGGATCTTTGTTTCTCTGATTTCCTTACTTCCATACATTTTACTGAGTGGTGCGAGCGGGAACTTGTGCCAGTTTTGATCCGACGTACATAGTTATGTGCTCATCAATCTATGTGCGGATTTATCACACTCGCTCTAAAAGGGTGAAGGACAACATTATTAGGAAACCAGCATGTTTTCTTGAACATACTAGTTATCCATTAAATTCGAGGACATGTAACATCCAGCACTAAGCCCCAATGAGCCCGCGTTGTTGGTTATGGACCATTACTAGGTATCTGTAAGAGAAGACCGGTATCCCAGCAGTGGGAGCGTCACAGGCTGATGATATCTTAAATGTTGTGTGAGAAAATCTTAAATGCTGGTATCTACTTATGCGGTGCTTCAATAAAACAAGTCGCGCTGACGGTAATTTTTATATTGTGTAAACGTTGCTTCTCTATATACGTGCAGGTGATACATACTGAAGGCGGGTCACGTTTCTCGAAAGAAGACGCTTTACCTGAAACTTTCTTACCCCTTAGCGCATTAACCAGCCATCGGCTTTAACCAGCGGGAGTCTGAAGTAAGCCTGTTATTAAGTCGCAAGTTTTTTTCGTAATGATTGATGTCAGTAACGAGAAATGTCTTTTTTCGTACTTCCTTAATCTTATAATTTGTATAGATGTATTTTTATTGTATTTGTGTTTTTTGTATTTTTACAGGTTCCATTTTTACAGGAACATAAATAGATTAATTTATGGTTTGTAACAAAATGCCTAATAATGCAATGTTCCTAAAATGGAACAAAAATTTACTTTATTTTTATAAATGCTTATTTTCTAATTTGAATTATAGGTATTTGGAATTATAGGTATAGGTATTTGAATTATAATATCAAAGAGAGAGTGTGTCCGAGAGTGAACGTGTGTCACTTTCAATCTCACGCACCAGAGTTCAAATCGCTGCACGGCAAGCTATAAAAATGGCGAAGGAAAACATCGCAAGGAAACCCGCATGTTCAAGTCACAAAAAAAAACATAGACATGTGACATCCGCACCAAATCACGTTGTGCCCCTCGGGCTGGATTATGGCCTATATATACAATATAATTAAGCACTGCGCCGACCTCATCTAAATTGGGATAAAGACGGGAACGAGGATGAATTGTAGGTATATCACGGAAAATAATTTAATTCTATTCATAAATTCAAATAATAATTCAATTAATAACAATTCTGTATAGCCTTTCTGAAAGAGTATCCGTAGATAAAAAGATGATTGGTACAACAGTACCTATATATTAATTTATAAATCGCGATTTTTATCATTCGAGCGAAGTAACCGTTCCTTGAGCTCAAGTCGTCGACGTAATATACTCGCACAAAACGCTAACAGACAAATAACTTATCTCAACATTTCCTACCGGCGGTCGTCGGAACCCAGCGTTCGTCTATTGTGTTCAGTATTCAGGGTTGACAACATTATAATTTAAATCATTCACAATATTTTGGCATATAAGAAAATATACTTGTTTGTATCAAGTATCATCCCTCATGGCAGTAATATGAGGAAGACTTATGTTCAGCAGTATCTTCAAGCAGATGACGTGAAGTAAATAGAGAACATAGCTTTAATACTCTATTATTTAGTGTAGTTTTTACAAAAAATAAAAAACTAGGTAAGCTATTTTTCTCAGACAATTTGTTTAGTTCCTAAAGATTATTGGAAGTTAATCTAAAGTTCTAACCTTTTTTATACTAATTGATAACTGGGGGTCGTTTGCCTGATGGTAAGCATAACGCCAGCCCATAACAATTGCAGTGCCACTCAGACCTTTGAAACAGAAAGGCCTGCGCAGCACTGCATTGCGCTCGTTACCCTGCATGACTCATTAGGTATTAAGTCTCATAAGTCCAGCAATTTCACTGGTTACTTTACTTATCAAACCGGAATGCTGCTTGGCGGCAGACATCACAAGCAAAGTGGTGGTACCAACCTAGACGCATAATAATAGACTAATCGCAGAAGAGTTAAGTCTTACCAACTAATTTTTTTTTTTTTTTTTTTTTTTTTTTTTTTTTTTTTTTTTTTATTTGGTTCACTAAACTGGTTGGTACACACAAATATATGGTAAATGAAAAAAGAAAAAATAGTACACGACATTAGTGTACAACCTTCTTGAAGTGAACACTGCATGCATAATAAAAAGTATTTTTACACTACAAAATTGTTTACATAGTAAGTAAAGTACCTAATTATAACAAAAATAAATATGATTGATTTCCTAAACACTGTTACTATAATTTTGGAAAGACAAATGTCTTTTAATAGAAACAACGGGTGCACTGAATATATCCAAGTCGTGGCACACCTTGTTGTAAGAAGAACACATCCGATAAATTGGCGAATGCTGTCCGAAAATAGTACGACAAGAGGGAAGTCTGAACGTTCTTCTGTTATGGAGACGGCTGCTTGAACGAGGAATATCCAGGTCGAACTTTCGGAGTAGCTCAGGGCTATCAACCTTTCCGTTTTATAAAAACCAAGTAAAATCCTAGCAACCAGACCATAAATAAAAAAGAGCATGTTATGCTTTTTATTACCAACGCCAACTCATACTTTATATTATGAAATATGTGAAAGTATGTTTGTTGGTGTGTTGGTTTGTTAGTTTGTCCTTCTTTCACGCAACAACGGATCAACGGATTGACGTGATTTTTGGCATAGATATAGTTTATGGACAGGAGAGTCACATAGGCTACTTTTTATCTCGGAAAAATGCACGGGAACGCGGGTGAAAATCGCTGGCAGAAGCTAGTATTTTATAAGTTTCAGCTTGTTGTAACGAAACGATGTTAAATAAATTCTCCAAACCATTTACAATATGGAAAAGTAATGAAATAAAAATGTGGTCAGATGGCAACCTTAAATCGTGTTTAGTAAGGAATCTCGTATTTGCATCAGAGCGTACACACAGGCGAAGGGGAGGAATGTGGGGGGACGACGCGCAAAAAAGTAATTTTTCAAACATCGAGTGTGGTTTTCAATAACACGCCAACCGGCTCTACAGGTATACTTACATATTGTAGGAAATATTTCCGAAAATGTTTATTAGATTTGAGTTTCTTATAAAGTTACTATGAAAAAAACCAAACAAGTTGGAAAATCACTGTTAGTCACCGACAGCACAAAACTCAAGAGTAATGCAGGTTACGTATATAACATTACTTATAGGTAAGCACCACGCAATACCGTACCCACAATAATGGCTCAGTCTGGGCCCTTGGCATAGAAAGATCATAATTTTATGTTATCTATTTGAATAAAAAATCAAAACATAATAAAATTAGTACCGAGAACAGGGGGGTAGGGTATTTATTTTCTTGTGCTGCAATAGCTAGTTACCACTCTTTAATTGAAAATCTGTCGGCAAATACCAACTGCTGTGCTATACATGATGATTTGGAATAATATGAGTATGTTCTTCCGGAAGGGGGCGATTACTGACATGGTTGTAAATAAGTTGTGAGAACCTCCCTTGGAAAAACGTTATTCAAAATCTCCAAAAACAAAAGACTTCAAACGTGACGTGCGCGGCATTTTCTGGTTTTTCTAAGTCTCTTCTTATCAACAACATTATCATTTAACAAAGTTCAACATAGGTAGGCCTGCCCGGAAGTTCTGTAGTAGAATTTAGACGTAAACTTTAAATGCTTTTTCTTCAATGAAAAATTGTGAATTTCAAAAACTTTTATAACAAATGTTGTTGACCTCCAGGAGTTAGTAGATTGACCGTCTTTCACGATAACATACCAATTTAAACTCAAGTTGCATATAGAGATGAATTCTTGTAATCTTTGAAGAAACTTCTAAGTTGTGGCAGTATGTATTATTAATTAGACATATGACCGATTAAAAAAATCTTTTACTTATTACCAAGCTTGCTGGTAGATCAGGGTGATCTTATGTCATTATAGCTGAATCGGATTCAGATTGACAGTAGCAACACAGATATAATTTACACAAGACGTGTTTGTGGTAAAGCCCTCCACTGGAGTGAGCTGGCCCGCACTCTTACAGCCGTACCGCGGTTCTAACGTACAACTAGTAGCGCAACTCCATACTTGAAGATGTAAACTAATCATTTACAATAAATTAATTATTATTAGATTAACTCCACCAGAAGTCAGGTTACTGCTAGCAACTGGGAATAGACGGTCTGTTGTGCCAATTTTGCAGATAGATACAACAACATTAGTCGTTGTTTTGTTGAGTTGATCGTTGACAACTAAGTATTCCATACACAAATTACGCACATAATTTTAGCGTTCATCATCATTATCGTATACTTATCCTAGGAACTAAAAAATGAAATGTTAGCAATAGACAGGCTGGAAACATTACCATACCTTGAAAACTGGGATTGACAAATCAGCATTATAATAGCTGATTAGTTTTTTAATAATTAACGAGACTAAATTTAGCATTGTATCATAAAATAGTATGTGTCAAGGCCCTATACTCGTATATAGGGTCCGCTATAAAACGCGAGGTCCACGCAGTTATTTTTTTTTTTAAGTAAAAAGAAAAAAATGTTATATGAATTCGCTAGAGCTTGTCCTATAGCACCAGCTGTCAACACACATGACACATTCATCTTCTAAGCAATGAGATTTTACACATTATCACAAACAAAACTTTATCTTGTTGATAGTTAAGTTTCTGTTCACATTTTATACAGGGTGCTATCCCCACTCGCACTCCTAGTCCCAGTCCTGCCGAGTTCCAGAGCTTCGTTACGCGCGCTCGACTGGCTCCGCGAGTGATGCCTACGAGTCTCTTCACCGAATATCACCCGCGAAAATGTATTAAAAATAAAAAACACACCTTTTTCAACTCCTCAACGAGTTTACGGGTCCAAAACCTTTTGGTTGGTCCAGAGGACTGTTTTGCGTCCTTGTAAGTATTTATTGCGTTGCTTGAGGTTTTGTAAGATTATTAAAATGTTTTGCAAATATTTCTAGAACATTACGCTCTAATTCACAAAAAGTAAAGCGTCACAAATCACAGTAAAATGTATTTTGACGACTGGTTGTTTATTAAAATTGTATGTATGTTAGTAATAGAGTTTGCAAACCTACTTTAATGTCCTCCAGTTATATATTTTTGGTATTTTAATGATTGTTGCTTTTAAATATTTAAAGAAGATAATCCAGTTAGCCATCCTGATTGGCTATGTTCTATTGAGAGATTTTTTTACTGAAAAATCCACTCATATACCTACACGTCACTTGATGGACGTCTGTCCATAACAGCTGTAATCGACGAGCTAGTCGACGATGAGCGATAGCATAACCATTGATATTTAGCCTTCCGTCACGTCACGTCAGCTAATTCCCATTACCAACAAAAACGCCCGGAAATTGGATATAAGGATCTGCGCGCTGGGTTCCGGCTACGTGACGTTTGTCGAACACGTCACTACACTATGTGGTAATTTCCGCTCCCCGCTCGCAGAAAATTACTTTAGCCACATGAAATTTCCGATAGCATAAAATAAAACCGTTAAAAAATCTCAGATAACAAGACAGCTTTACGAAATGTGTTTTTAAGAAATAGAGTACGGTGAAGCTCTTTGATTAAAAGTTGCTAGGCAACATTTATGTACATACGAATAGCTTTAGGTTTCTACACATTATAAATTTATTTTTATAAAAAAATTAAAAAATGTGTTACTATAAAAAGTTCACTTTATATATTTCACGCACACATCGGCTTGCTGATCGCTTGTAACACACGGACCGTTCGCTAAATACGTTAGCGGCAGCCTCAGGATTGAAAAAAAACCGAAATAGTTTTATAAAAATTTAATAAAAGAGAGGAATATAAAAAATACTTAATTTCTAACTACAAGTACTATTCGAATCGAAGTATGATTATTGAATGCCTAACTTAATACAGAAATAATATGAGCCGTCGACGTAAATGCTGCATCGGCGAAACGGCGTTGTCACTAGGCGGTGGTGCAACTGCAGCGTCGGCAATCTTCATACGGCAGCTCGATGTAATTTCTCCACCCTGAGAACGGCGACTATTTTAAAACGTTTAGTGAAAATGTTGCCGGAACATTCCCGGGGTCAACATTTTGTCCCAGGGTGATTGTTGGAGTCTTCGTATTCTTGTTGCCCCTGCATAAGTACCGCCAGGTTATCAAGATGATAGCGAGTACACCTGCACTCAACAATACCGTGTAGAATGGTATTGTGGTATGATAAAAGGTGTCTGGCTGCACGTTGTCTACTTGCAGCGGAGTCTGGACCATAATCGTATCTTGGATGCTGTGTAGCCCTTGGAGATCGATGGAGTTTAGGTTGATATGGGTTGAAGCTGTAGCTTGTTTCTCAGCGTCGTAGGGAATCTTGGTTAGCTTGATAGGCTGGCCCTTGATTTCGTCATTGTCGTTTGCGATAGTGAACTCTTCTGATCTTAGGCGACATCCGACAGGGATCGTGGTGAGATAACTTCCTTGAAGTGAAGTGTAGTCCTTTCGTTCGCAGACAAGTTGTACCTTCGTCTGGTGGGGGAAGGAAAGAACATAATGTTGGTCATCTAGTTTCTCCATGGCTTCTTTCATCAGGGTGACCGTGGTGAACTGGCAGGATTCCTGCAGGACTTGATTGATGATCAGCTCTTGGATGCAGTCAGATTTGGTGCGAATCTGGTGGGTGATTCCTTTCTCACAGAGATACCGGTTGTTTAACTTCGGGCATTCTGCCTCTATGTACACGAATGACATCTCGTTAGTTGCAATGAAAGGAAAGGACGGGATAAGAGCCTGTGAATGTTTGTTAGGTACTGCAGATAACCTATACAAATCGTAAGTATCTCTAGAGATAATAGGGAATTTAAAAACGAAAACTATCTGCTTATCTATATAATAAGAGCCTGGTTTTATAATGTCATAGTATTCTCTTAATTCTAAATCTAAAATCTGATCTCTGCTATAAATAACTTTTAGTTTGTCGACCATAGACTGCAATATATGTATGTCTATCATAGAGTGGTGCGTACTGGAAGCTCGAATAAAAGCCAAACTATTCTCTATCCTAATTAATTCTTGCGTAAGATCTTCTACATTTTCACTAATTACTTCTAGAAGTTGAGCTAATTTAGCATACTTAATAAGACTATTTTCTCTGTAAGAATCGCTTTTTAATATTAGTTCTATAGTGCTGTTAATTTTGATCTGGTTCTCTACTAATTGTTCTATTACGTTACTGTGCTTGGCTATCCACTCTTTACTCATACTAATGTGACTGTTAATTTCGGATACTATTTTATTCTGATTAGTTGTCAGGGTTCGAATTGCCTCATTATACTTTAACGCATCTGTTTGGTCCAAGTTTCCACTTATGCTTTTAATAATCGAACCTAGTCCGTCTACAAGACCTCTTTTTACTCTGTTGGGTTCGAAAGATTTTAGTTGATCTAGGACTTTGCCAAGCTTATTAGTAAGATAATCTAACTGAACTTCGTATAGTGTGTAAGTGTCATTAGTCATTCGGTCTCGGTAACTTAGTAATTGAGCTTGTAGTGAGTGGACATTGTCTTCGATGTCATTCAATTGTACGTATTGCAAAAATGTATGATAGTGAGTAGTCAGTCTCATAAGTCCGAGTTTATATGGTAGTATTCCTGGTCCATCATCAAGGCTTTCAAGTTTTATCTCCTGAGGTCGCGTCATTTGAAGAATCATTATTAGCGGGATTCTGTAACAAATTAGCCGTTTTAGGAACACGCTTTAGTCTTGACTTTGCTACGGGGCCTCGCTTCCTAGAAGTGTAGATGTGGATTGGCAGGTCAGCTAAAACCGTGTCTTTTGTATAACGTGGAGCTGTCTTTTGGCGACTCGCGAAAGGGTTTCGAACAAAAACTTGTTGGTCTGGTGCGTATTCTATCTCTGGTTCACGAGTCTTGTTTCTATTCTCAATTAAAGCAGTTCGATTAGCTAGAGATGTACTATTAATGATGTCATAGACTTTCTTCATCCGTTCTCTATGAGTTTGTACGTAGTGTTGTAAGGACTGCTGTATCACGTCAATGTCAAGAAAGTCCCTGGGGTCAAAGTGTCCAGTCAGTAAGTCGAAGGGTCTGCATCTAGTAAAGCTATGTATAGAACTGTTATAAGCTATAATAGCGTAAGGCATAAGATTAACTATGGGTTCATCTTTATGTTGAAGTTTTAAGATTCTGAGGTGCTCAAGAATAGTAGAGTGAAACCGTTCGATATTACCGTTGTCGTTAGGTGAGTGGGCTAGTATCTTATGGTGGTTAATCTTATGAAGCCGGGTAAATTCCATGAACAGCTGATTAGTGAATTCTGTCCCATTATCAGTTACAATAGTTCCTGGTATGCCATTGGAGTTGATGGTACAAGCAGCGGTTCCAGTTATCTTATTTAAAATACCATTCAATAAACACAAATTAGGGAACTCGCTACCTGGCGCAGAGCTTAAATATTGCGCGGCAAGTTGGTCACATATTTTAATAAATCTAGTAAGAACATTAGGGTTACCATCAAATTCCGGGACAAGGCGGAGAGCCTTAAAGATCGTGTCCGGGTCATGAGCCATATCTAACTTAAATAAGTGGTCTAGCACAAAATTAAAATCTAATTCTATATCTCTATTGCTATCTGCTAATCTTCTGCGGGCCTGCTGAGATTCAGGCTCCCGCGAATTATAGGCTCTAGGATGGTAAATCTTGAAGTTTAAGATTGACTTAGGATAGATAAAGGAAGCAACACGAGAATTATTCTAGTGTACTTACATAGATTTCATTTCCGGTTTCTCTCCGTGAATCAAGGTTTGGATTCTCCTTATGGCTGCTGCAGGACCGTAGATTCTTGGATATCTAGTTACGGAGCTTGATAGCCACCCGGGCGACTCGCGACGCGATTTTCGATAGTGAAAGTCCCGAATTTCACGAACCGACCCGTAGATATCCTACCGACTGCGCCAAATACGTTAGCGGCAGCCTCAGGATTGAAAAAAAACCGAAATAGTTTTATAAAAATTTAATAAAAGAGAGGAATATAAAAAATACTTAATTTCTAACTACAAGTACTATTCGAATCGAAGTATGATTATTGAATGCCTAACTTAATACAGAAATAATATGAGCCGTCGACGTAAATGCTGCATCGGCGAAACGGCGTTGTCACTAGGCGGTGGTGCAACTGCAGCGTCGGCAATCTTCATACGGCAGCTCGATGTAATTCGCTTGAAACAAAGGGAGTACACGTTTGCTGTTGACAAACTGTGACCATCAGCGTGGCTGCGGGTAGTTAGTTCGCAGTAATGTAGACCTACTGCTGTTTCTGCTACGGGCGCTGCTAGGAAATGTATCGAAAGAAACGAAACGCTTAAATATTTCGTAGGTAAACTATCGTACGCGTACTAGGGATACAGACTTCGACAGCGCGCAGTAAGCAGCGCTTCTTGACAGTCGCACCACACTCTTGCAGTTAACAAGCTCAACTGCAAACAACTGCCTTCAGCACGCAGTTGTATTAGTCTACTACAAACCTGCAGTTGGGGTCGGCAAATTTGCAGATTCAAAAGCGTAATTAATTTTGCTCGACTATTAAGATTCCCGTAAAGTTGTGACTAGATTAATTCTATAATATAGACAGGTTTTATGTAATTACATAGATATAACATTATTGTATACAGAGTTTAATTTGCAAATGAAAATTCACAACATTTATTTCTACCGGAGCAGTGATAGATGTGACACGCGGCAGTCAGCGCAGCCGCCGCGAGTGGCGACACGGCGTGTCAGCGGTGTCACGCGGCGCGTGGCGTCGTGTCCCGCGTACATGCCGATGAACACGTCGCACGTGTCACGTGACATGAGGAAATAGTATTGCTTTATTTAATTTCGGTGGCTGCCAATCCCTGTTCCCGATAATGTCTATGTTTATTTATTAAAGCCTAATGGAAAATCAGACTCGATGAAATTGTTCGTTGAAATAAGGTTCTAGCTTTGAATATTATCTAGTTACACCTTTCGCTGTCAATATGAACTTACTGCATATAATATATTTTTATTAAATCAAAAAACTAGAAGAGTACTTTACTTTTTGCTAATTTACCATAACCTGTAATTAATTTCACGATCGGTTTCAATCCGAAAAGTTCGAAATCTCCATCTAACTAGTTTATGTTTGAATTTTTTTTTCAACGGGCTAATTGACATTATTAACTACATAAATAAACACTAAATTTAACTTAGTTACAAAAACAATTGTATAATCTACAAGCCAATGTAGACCTATATAAAAAATCCAAATGTTCTAGCCCACTACCAGTTGCAGGAAGCGTACCCAACATGCTGACGGTACTACCTTGTTGAACCGCAATGCTGATCTAGATAAGTACCAGCATTTTCGTTGCGCGTCGTATCAATCAAACGCTCTGTTAAAATATTATGAGCTCCCGGCCCTCAGGGATCCTCAGAGAATTTTTCAACACCAAAAGGCTCAAATATGTAAGCGCTGCCGCACGACTTGAGTCGCTCAGCCGAAGAAGCCGCGGCGCCAGCCCTAATTTGTTTCTCAGAAATATGAGATGGTGCCAAACTGTTGACACAAGTAGCGTCCCACACTAAAGGCCGCCCCAATATCCAAGGAACGATCGACATTCCATCATGCCTTTTACCATCGTCACACATTCGACCATTCGTTTCGAGAAAGCTTGCTACGTTGGCGCTGGTAAAATGCCGGCGGATGATGTCATTAGGGCTGGCGTGACGCGAAATTCGACCAGCACTTCTGGAACAAGAGAGGCCGTAATGACTGAGCAGATCGACAGCAGTACCACACTGGCAGCGACGGGCAACATAACATAACATAACATCTCGCACCCAAACGTAAGTAAATATAGCAAGACGAAAAGCAGGCGGATGTAATAGGAAGAAGGGACGCCCTGATGCCACTAAAGTCCTTATTCCAGAAACTGCAAGAAGACAAGCACGATTTGCAACACTAGAACTCGTATCTATATAAGACCTTTCAGTGTTAGATCGCAGAGTGGTCGATCCCATAGCTTCTGTGGGGACAAAATCATAGGGAAACCGGTATTCGGGCAAGCTATCCCCCAACCATTATTGGCCTCCGTCAAGTGAGCTACTTCAAAATGACTTAAAGAATCTCAAGATGGCGCAAGTATTTTTTATATTAATTTATACGTACCATGGATGGAGCATTAGAACGCCGGCAGAGCAACAAAACGTGTTAATTATAATGATTTAATTAGAAAGTGTATCTATCTACTAATCCGAATATTGTACAGTTTTTAGGTCTTTATGACATATTATCATATTATTTAAAGCGTAATTTTACTTAATAAGTAACAGCCATTTTTATTTGTCGTAGACAAAACTAATTCAGGGCCTTACAGTTTTGAGCAAGCTGTCTGCTCGTGTATTTATTTCGGTACCTATATTCCGAACGTTTCCACTAACCTCCACTAACCAATGGGGTCAAATGAAGTTTACATTTCTTGACACCTACCATATGAATCATTGCCACATCCGACAACCAAATCAACAGAATATGTTAATTGAACAAGGACTATTCGTCCGGTGGACTGTGAGAGCCAGCAGCGCTTGCTTTCATTGCATAATGCATGGAACACATGTCTCTGGAAGAGTAGTCACGGTGGAATGACGATGAGCTGGCCCCGAATGAGCAAAGGCAATACCGGCCGACGGCGGGTGGCAGGGACACAAATGTTTGTCTACCTATTAATATTACTGAAACAGAACAGGTTTCCCAGATTACCATAATTTGCTTCAATGCATTTGAATAATGAGAACGCGTTCCCTCCGTTCGTCTATTCGGCCTTTGTATACCTATCAAGGTTGTTCAGTTGTAAAACGTATTATCATTTGGTTTAATATCGGATGGAGAGATTAATCCGACATCCATCCATATAGTGTATTGTAATCGGATTAGTTTGGAAAAGGTAATATTTTGAAAATGTTTCAGTGTTGGCTTTTTTTCGGTTCAATTGTAACATTTTGTTCGTGTTTTATATTTAAAGTAGGTATATTAAATCGTCTTCTTTGGGTACTTTTGGTACTTGGTGCGCGGGCTCTTTTCCGCAACTAGGCCGTTTATCGGCCCTGTTTGCGTGAGCAAGTCTTCTTTGGGTATACATCTATCTTATCTTACATACAACTAAATAAAATTGAAGTGTCTGTTTGTAATATCAAAATAACAGCTTTTTACTAAATGCATATGAAAGTATATACGGACCTATACCAAAACAGCCATTTTTACAATTTTTGTCTGTCTGTCTGTTTGTTCCGGGTAATCTCCTAAACGTCTGGGCCGATTTTGACCGGATTTTCACTGGCAGATAGCTGATGTTACAAGGAGTAACATATAGGCTACTTTTATTTTGGAAAAAGAATTAGGGTTCCGCGCAAAAAAATAAAACCCATGAAATCCAATATCACCGCGAGGGTGAAACCACGGGGCAGCAGCTAGTATTTATAATATTTTACATATAATAATTTCAATTTGGTTTTGTGTTGTGTAGTGTGGCGTCGCCGTCTCTCACGGAAGGGGTATTGTGATATTGCGGCTTCTCATATTGCTTGTGAGATTTATGAGCGGGGCTCGCAGACTACATACACGAGCGTTCCAAACCTATCGCTTCAGCGTCGTGGATTGAGTAGACCGATGATCCAATTTCAAGCACACAGACGGTCATTCCGGTTCCGAGCGCGCAATCGCTCCATTTTTTGGTCACTCTGTGTATCGTTATCGCATCCTAAATTCAAAATGTGATAGGCAACTTTCTCAATTGATTTCCTAGCGATTGCACTTCAATACTTGTTCGTTTTTGATGGAATCAATGACAAGCACAACTAAAAATTGTGCTAGCAGGCTTCCTGGGGTGAACTAGGACTGCCAGAAGTCTCTTTCATAAGAGGTCCAAAATCGACTATAAATCGATTATTCGCCTATCATCGATCTCACGCACTATCTAGTGCATTTTTTGACTCTGTGCGTGAGCGCAGCAACACTTGACTGTGTGACGTGCGTACGAAATCATCGCGCGCGAGCGACCCAAAATTATCCATAAAAAATACAAATCCTACAGGAATACTACCAAAAACAGAGTGTGTGCTTCTCTAAGTGACTTTAGATGCTGTGGGACCTGATAGAAGGTAAGTCTGCTGATGTTGTTATTGTTTTCTATTTTAACGACTGAGGCTCGCAATCGCTTTGGAAACTCAATTGATTCCATCCCTCATGTTGCCGGAATTAATCGTTCTCGTAACATTGTTTTGGTGCCGAAACCAGGGATAGTATACTTGTAAAAGTAATCGTAAAGTAATAGCAAAATATTCATTACCGTTCGACATTTGCACAAATGGCTGCCGAATGGGTACCATATTTAATCGCTTCAAATCTCGATAAGTTTTAAATATTTTCTCAAAGAATATGAACAACACGTTAGAGAATATTATCTAGTTTGTATTCCTGTATGTATTTTTGTGCTAATTCGTAATTAAGTGAAGAAAGTAATAAACATTCCAATTCGTTCACCTTAGGTAAATAGCCGGCTCGCCGGCCATCAAAGTATTTTGTTAGTTAAGTATCTATACGTTGTTTATTGCTTAATCTGGACTATATTCGCTTAAAATAAATCATTAATAATTTCGTTCGCACATTCAGAGTTTTGTAACTTTTCTATTCAGAGTTGTTGTTCCGTACGTTGTTAGTACATGCAAATTATCGTGGTATTCAGTGCATTTATTATCACGTACATTTTAACGTTACAACAACTTTTAAGCTAAGTAAATAAAGCTGTTTGTTATCCGGCTATTAGGGTTTAGGTATAACTCAACTCGGTGTCCCGTTATCATTAAGTTAGCGTTTTAGTAATCGTAATTTATAGTAAATAGAAATTTTAGGTACAGTGAATTAATAGAATCGTGCTTAGAGTTCCATTGGTTATATACTTGTTATATACGGTTATATATCGGTTATATCTTTTGTTCATTTATCGTATTGGTTTGTTTTGATTATTATCTCAACATGTCTTATGTACCTAAGGTTCATCTTTCAAAGAAAACTAAATCGAAATCGTTCGAAACAAGTGGTCTATCGTTTAGCGATCTGCCAGTTTTACGACGTAAACGTACTTTAGCGCTTAACCGATTACGGAAAACGTTGGAGGTTGCTCAACTAGCTAAAACGGATTCTTCTCGCTTGGATGAGTTTATCGTTTATTATTCAGCTGTCAAAAAACATATTGATAATTTCGAAAGGGCGCATGTGGACATATTGAGCGTTATTAATGATTCGGATGCAGAGGATGAGGATGAGATTCGTTGCGATTTCGATAATTTTTATTATCAAATACTTGCCATTCATCGTGCACTTGTTCCGCCTTCGTCTGCCGCCGCGGAATCGTCCGCAGCGCAACCGCCGCCCGCGTCAGCTGTCAAACTCCCACGTATTGACCCGCCTAAGTTTTCAGGCAATATTAAAGACTGGCCTATGTTTTATGATGCGTTCAACTCGCTCATTCATTCGAATCAATCTCTTTCGGATTCTGATCGCATGCAGTATCTTCGTGCTAGTTTACTCGGTGATGCCTTGGGTCTTATTCGCACTTTTCCTATCCAAGGCGCATATTACGAAGAAGCGTACCAGACACTTATTAATCGTTATCGTGATAAACGTGAACTCGCTTTTACTTGTTGGCGTGAGATGCAGAACATTAATTTGAAGGTGAACTCACCTACCGAATTTAGACGCGTGTTGGATCTTTTTAGTGAAAACTTAACAATTTTAAAAGGTCTTAACTTACCGACGGACAACTGGGACTTCGTTCTTTGTTACCATTTGTTATCGAAGTTGGATTCGAAGACGCGTTGTGCGTTCGAAGAGGCACATCCGTCTGCGGAACTACCATGTTATAGAACTCTAAAAGATTTTCTTGAATCGCGATGTGATGCACTCGTGCGTGATACCCACTTTTTGGGTAATCATGATGCTCAGCCATCTTCTAGTAACAAGAATCAGTATGTCAAGTCAAACAATAACAAGAAAATTACGTCAACATTGTTATCGAATTCAGAGAAGACAACAGGTCAACCGGAAGTAAATAAATCTTATTCAACCTCGCCTGCTGTGCCAGCAGTGTCTTCTAAGTGCCCATTCTGTTCAGAACTTCATTCGATTTCGCACTGCAAGCCATTTGCGGCTAAGTCTGTTCAGGAAAGACATGATTTCGCGAAAGGCCATCGGTGGTGTTTTAATTGTTTAAAACCTTCACACATTATTCGTGATTGTAAGTCTGTTTTTTCGTGTCAGAAATGTCACCAAAAGCATCATACGCTTCTCCATCAGGACAAAGATTCGAACCCTTCTGAACAGAAACCTTCGGTCAGTGAACCCGTTCGTGTTTTGACAAACATTGGAGATAATTCAGTTGTTCTTCTTTCTACTGCCGTTATAAACATTCGTGCTTCGTCGGGCGACTACCAGTCCTTCCGTGCTGTTATCGACACTGGTAGTCAGGCTCATTTCATTTCAGAACGTGCAGTAAATCAGTTAGGACTTGACAAACGCATGACCTCGCGCCAGGTTCGTGGTGTAGGTCAATCGTCAGCTTCCATCTCTGGAACTGTTCAACTGCAAATTGGTATTAACGGTCAAGTGGCATTCAATGTTGAAGCACTGACAATACCTAACATATGCGGAAACATGCCGAGCGTTAAGCTCAACAAGTCGTCTTGGCTTCATATCCGTGGTCTCAATCTGGCTGATCCAGATTGTCACCAGCCTGGTCCAATCGATATCCTTCTTGGTGCTGAAATCTTCTCTTCTCTCATTCTTCCAGGATGTATAAGTGGAGGACCGAAGCAACCTTCTGCGTTGAATTCTGTGTTCGGCTGGCTTCTTTTAGGAAGTGTAGGCGATAACCAAGCAGAAGACAACATCAATTCGTTTTTTGTTTCGAATGACCAGCTTCTTCATGAAGTCAAGAAGTTCTGGGAATTAGACGTTGTTCCATCTGCTACTAAGCTGCCTATAGAGGATCAACGATGCGAACAAATCTATAGTGACTCAACAACTCGTGATCTGACTGGACGCTACAGCGTGGCCTTGCCCTTCAAAGAAGATAGTGAACCTTCTTTTCCAGGATCGCGTGAATCAGCCTTGCGGCGTTTTCATTCATTGGAGCGTAAACTTTCTACAGATTCGGTTCTTCAGGAACAATACTCAAACTTTATGACTGAGTATATTCAGTGTGGTCACATGAGTCTTGTGCCCACAAGTGATTTGCATAAGGGAAAGTATTACATTCCACATCATTGCGTTCTTCGACCTGACAGTGTCAGTACCAAATTGCGCGTAGTCTTTGATGCGTCAAACAGGGACCCTATCACGGGAGTATCGTTGAACGAATCTTTACTGATCGGTCCAAAGTTGCAGACCAACATATTGGAAATTCTACTTAGATTTCGTCTTCATCTGGTGGTGTTCTCTGCTGACGTCTGCAAGATGTACCGACAAATTTTAGTAAATGAAGAACATAGAGACTATCAAAGAATCTTCTGGAGATCTCATCCATCTCAACCGATCTTGGAATATCGATTAAATACTGTTACTTACGGTGTTTCATCCGCTCCCTTTCTCGCTTGTCGTACCATCAAACAACTCGCTGACGATGAAGGTGATAATTTACCTCTCGCCAAATCCATTTTGACCACAGATGTCTACATAGATGATATAGTAACTGGCTGTTCGGATTTTCATCAAGCTTCTCAGACTATATCAGAAGTTGTCAAACTTCTCCAACAAGGTCATATGGAATTGCGCAAGTGGGCCAGCAACGAGCCCAAGCTACTTGCTGATTTCCCTCCAGAACATTGCCTCACAGGCAACGTCTCGATGGACGTCGAGAAATCTAATACTCTTAAAATATTAGGTTTGAAATGGGAACCTTACCTTGATCATTTCATATTCGAAGTTAAGTCTCAAGATCGTGTTTGTAGCAAACGTAATATTCTTAGTGAATTGGCAAGAATCTATGATCCACTCGGTTTTTTATGCCCATTGACTTTCTTCGCTAAGTATCTTGTTCAGAAGTTGTGGGTACTCGCAGTATCCTGGGATGAAGATCCTCCTGAGGATATCAAACAACAGTGGAATCGTTATATCGAGGAACTACCTGTAATTCAGAAACTTAACATTCCGCGTCACCTGTCCGTTTCCCCAATCGAGTCGTGTGAAATTCATGGTTTCGCGGACAGTTCGATGCGTGGCTTTGGTGGCGTTGTCTACTTACGTGTCCGTGACATCCATGGTCAAGTGAAAGTGTTTTTTGTGATGTCGAAAGCAAGAGTAGCTCCCATAAAAGTAGTTTCTCTACCTAGACTTGAGCTTTGTGCTGCTGTCCTTCTAGCAGACTTACTCAAATTCGTAAATGAGGTCTACCAGTCTCATGTTCCTATTTCAGCTATGTACGCGTGGTCAGATTCAACTGTCACGCTTTCGTGGATTCAATCGTCTTCTTCTCGGTGGAAGACGTTTGTAGCAAACCGTGTAAGCCATATTCAGGATGCAGTTCCTGGTGCTCGGTGGCGCCATGTGAAATCAGGTGATAATCCTGCAGACATCGCTTCACGCGGGCAAATGCCAGCGGAACTCGTTAACAATTCGTTATGGTGGGCGGGGCCTAGTTGGCTCTCTCAAGACGCTGATTCGTGGCCTTGCTCAATTTCAGATCCTTCTGAGGATGAACTGCGTACCGAAGAAAAGGCACAAGTTCTCCTTACCGGTGATACCTTATCTTCGCATACAATCGATTATTTACTCACTCGTTATTCGTCGATTCGTAAAGTTCAACGAATCATCGGTTTATGCTTGCGTTTTATTAACAATATACGTTGTAAAGTGAATCGCTGTTCTGATCTTTCCCTAAATCGTACAGAACTTCATAACGCGCTACTGACAATCGTCAAACATACTCAATTTCTTCATTTTCATGAAGACATCAAACGGTTGAAAGAAGGCAAACCTCTTTCAAAACAAATGCGAAAGCTTAACCCTTTCATCGACAGCCTGGGAATTCTTAGAGTGGGAGGTCGATTATCAAGATCCGGATTAGAGTACCATCATAAACATCCCGCTTTGCTCCCTCGACAGGCTCAACTGACTTACATGATTATAGATGCATTCCATCGTGAAAATTGTCACCCTGGAATCAATACCCTGCACTATTTAATTAGTCAACAATTTTGGGTTTTATCAGCAAAACGTGCTATTCGACATCGTGTTTCGAAGTGTTTGAAATGCTTCAAAACTAATCCGACTCCACTCGAACCCTTTATGAGCGATTTGCCAGCTGCTCGCGTCAACCAAGTAAAACCGTTCAGCGTCGTTGGCGTTGACTACGCCGGTCCATTCCGCATAAAATCAGGAAAGCATCGTGGTGCTAAAATCAGTAAAGCATACCTTTGTCTTTTCGTTTGCTTTACAACTAAAGCAGTTCATTTAGAAGTAGCTTCTGATTTAACCTCGGATGCGTTCATCGCCGCCCTTAGGCGTTTCGTTGGTCGTCGTGGTAGGGTAGCTACCATCTATTCGGATCGTGGAACAAATTTTATCGGTGCGTTTCGCGAAATTTCTTCATACATGCAAGGTGCATCGCGTAATGAAGGAATCGAATTTAAATTCAATCCGCCCTCAAGCCCACACTTCGGTGGAGTTTGGGAAATACAAGTTAAGTCGGTAAAATCTCACATGTATCGCATTATAGGCAACCAATCGTTAACATTAGATGAACTCTTTACTTTGTTCGTACAAATTGAGTCCATGCTAAATTCAAGGCCGCTTTATCCGTTGAGTTCAGATCCTAATGACTTCGCAGTGCTTACACCGGGTCACTTTTTAACATTAGAACCACTAACGTCCGTTCCGGATGAGGATCTTACCTCAATCAACATAACTCGTTTAGGACGATGGCAACTCATTCAGCGTTTTCAACAAGATTTTTGGAAGCGTTGGAGAAACGAATATCTTCAATCACTTACTCAACGGGCAAAGTGGACCAAACATTCGCAACCATTAGAAATCGACTCAGTAGTTTTGATCAAATCAGAAACTCCTACACTACACTGGCCATTAGCCCGTGTAGAAAAGTTACATAGTAGTCCAGATGGAGTAATACGTATCGCGACGTTACGTTTACCGAACGGTTCTTTTCTTACCCGACCCCTGACAAAGGTGTGTCCTTTGCCTAACCAATCAGATTAATATAGATAAAACGTTATTTTCTTCATTCGATTTAGTTTTAGTTTACATAGTTCTAGTAAAATAGTACAGTACATAAGCACATCCTTTGGCTTCTATTTTGTTGTTCATATTCTTATCGTGCCAATGGGCTCCTTTTGCTATTAAAATTCGTTTGTTATTTAAATTCATTTATTTAAATTTTAGCGTATTTTCTAAAAATACATCTACCGTGTATTTTGGTGGGCGGTAATGTATCGTTATCGCATCCTAAATTCAAAATGTGATAGGCAACTTTCTCAATTGATTTCCTAGCGATTGCACTTCAATACTTGTTCGTTTTTGATGGAATCAATGACAAGCACAACTAAAAATTGTGCTAGCAGGCTTCCTGGGGTGAACTAGGACTGCCAGAAGTCTCTTTCATAAGAGGTCCAAAATCGACTATAAATCGATTATTCGCCTATCATCGATCTCACGCACTATCTAGTGCATTTTTTGACTCTGTGCGTGAGCGCAGCAACACTTGACTGTGTGACGTGCGTACGAAATCATCGCGCGCGAGCGACCCAAAATTATCCATAAAAAATACAAATCCTACAGGAATACTACCAAAAACAGAGTGTGTGCTTCTCTAAGTGACTTTAGATGCTGTGGGACCTGATAGAAGGTAAGTCTGCTGATGTTGTTATTGTTTTCTATTTTAACGACTGAGGCTCGCAATCGCTTTGGAAACTCAATTGATTCCATCCCTCATGTTGCCGGAATTAATCGTTCTCGTAACACTCTGCATCTCGAGTACGGCCAACTGAGCTCGAAATGGATCGTTGTATCAGCCACTAACGATTAATTAGAACGTTACATTTGGAACGTTTGAATATCCAATATTCCTATCACTCCACGTAATCCATCTGAGATTCTCCACACTCACCCGGGCAGTTTTTGGAATGTTGGATTGGGGAGCTCGTATACGAGGCATGTGGACATGAGGCGCGTGGTTGGCTCTCGGACTACCTCGGACACCTTGGGCACCAACGGGATATTTTTTTTAATGTTATTTGGTAACGAGACGAGCTGGTCGTTTACCTGATGGTAAGCATAACGCCGGCCCATAACAAGTGCCACCCAGAACATTGAAACACGAAGGCCTGCGTGGCACTGCAGTGCGCTCATTACCCTGAGACATTATATAGGTATTAAGTCTCACAAGCCCAGTAATTTCACTGGATACTCTGCTCATCAAACCTAAACACAGTAAAGCTTGCACATTACTGCTTGGTGGCAGACAAAAGATATAAAGAGAAGCTAACTCGTTAAAGATTTTAGGATTATTCTTAACGATCTTATGCTAATGATCAGAGAGTTCAGAATGTATGTTTATAAAAATGCGACGGGCTGACTTCAGTGACAAACTACTGAACCGATTTTGATGAAATTTCTATGGGAGCAAGCTGAAAGTAACAAAGTAACAAATAAATTTTTTTTTTTCCAATTTGTAAATAACTGAGATCTAAGGTAAAAAAACATAAAAAATAAATACCTACATGCATACCGAATTGAGAATCTTCTTCTTTTTTGGAAGTCGGTTAAAAAGTATGGAACTAGGTACTACAATACGTAGTGGGATTTACAAGAATCCTGTTAGGATCATAAAAGTATGTCCATAGCTCTATGATTTTAAGGACCGTTGCTGTCAAAAAAATACGACAAAGTTATTTTTGAAACCCGAAAATGTGATTCCAAATGGTACTTAACATATTATTATTGCTTTTGTTCAGTTGGCAGCAAATGCTATTGTATAATTCAAATTAAAAACTCGATTTGAATTCTATGTAAACAAGTTTGTGGATTTTCGAACGTACTCGCATAAAATCATAATAAGCAAACTTTGTCAATGGCATCGGAAACTGCAGTTGTGTAAAAACATACCTTGTTTAAATGTCTACGGTTCATGGATTACTACTATACATGGCAGAGTTAGCAAATTAATATCAAAAACTGATTAAGTGCGTTTTAGGGTATGCCTTGTGTCGGTTCCGTAGTTTTACATTTATAGCTCGAAAAGAGTTCTTAAAAAATCTCATTACAATTATAATTATTGAGGGTTTCCATAAGTAATACTCTACTAACATAGCTGTTTATAGTTGTAGTTTCTTGCAAATTACGGAAGGACATTCTTAAAGATTTTGGCGAGCGACTTGACTACAGTAAGACCTTGTTAAAAATGTTGTATGTAAAGCCTCACCCGTTTGTTAAAGCGTTAAACAATTGGGCGCAGGAGTGGTGTTTTACTACGCATATCTAAATAAGAACCTTTTTTCTTATAACAATTCACTGCTTACAACGAAATCTTTAAAAATAAAATTTATTCAGAGCAAATAGTAGTAGAAGCAAAACTTCATTGAATATTAATGAAACTGTTGCTTTATATAACAGACAATCATGACAAAGCTTTTTGAAGAGGACTTTGGTTCGACGCTTCGTTCGTACTTCAATAAGTTAACTTTCTTGATAGTAAAACAAATAATAATTTGCTTAATTTGTTCGCAAACTTAACCAACAAAGGACGGTATAAAGCGAGTAGGAATAGTTTATAAATTATGGTAACTAATAGTCATTTAATGCAGTAGAAGAGTAGGTTGTGCCTATGTAAGTCATTAGTGTCAAAAATTACAACAATGTTGTTGTATACACCTTTTACATCATTGTAATACCTACTTAATTCAATGAACGAAGTAAACCACAGTTAGAAGATCGGATAGAAGCTATAGCAAAAGTAACAGTATCGATAAAGACAACGACACGTCGTCGTATTATGTTTGCGTAAATGTAATAACTATTAATGGATTTTTAATTGTATTGACCGCACCAATAAAGGTTGGTGACCCCTATGGCTGGAGTACAGGTCACTGTCCGGTTTCGACTTGTCTAAGTAAAAACAGAGATATCGATGAAACATTTAAATAATTGTATAACTCTTTGAGATCAACTTACTTCGCAGTCCCAGTGGCGTAGAAGTCTAATCGATGTATTGTACTTATATTTCTATACTTACTGCGTAAGGATTGCGATTCGCGTAGCAGGACAAATATTTGACCAAAAAAACATAGTAGGTAGAATATTGTGTTTCTTTTGCTATTTAGTGGTGTGGTTGTGGGCGTTATGGTTTTATGGTTCCCGATTCCCTTGTATACAGTCAATCCTAGCAATGGCCAGGAACGGAATAGATCCTACATTAGACAACATAAATTTGACGGAAGAAGAGCGGCGTTATGTTTGTTTTTAACACACTTTTATTAGCTTCACTTGTAACTAAGTAACTGACTAACAAACAATATAATAAAATTTTAAAAGTCAATTTTACCCTACTTCTAATTGTCATATCAAAATGAAACTTTGTATGTATATGCAGTTCGGATGACAAAAATATAATTTGGTATCATGGAGCTGATCTGATGATCGAGCCAGGAGGTGAATAGTGGAACTGTTTATTAACTATAAGTAAACCTTTCGAGATTGGGTCTGTTGGTGTCTTTGTCATTTATTATGTTCTGATAAAGACAGTATTAGTTTTAGTATGTGATTCGGGTAGATGAATGTTGCAGAGGCCCGCTGTTAGAGTCATTTTAACTTTCATAAGTGCTTCTTTGGGGCCTATTTGAACAAAGACTTTTGAATTTGAATTTGAATTTGGGCTCATATGATTAATTTTGACGAGTCTAATAGATTACACTTGGTGTTGAGGTTCTGATGATGGAGCCAGGAGATGGAAGTGTGTTGTTTAGTTTCTTTAAACTAAATAATATAATTATTATAAGCTTTTATTTAACTTGCAATAATTTTATGTATGTTTATTGTTTAGGTCTCTTCTCTCTTTTCTTCAAGCAATCTTGCAAACTAAATTTGACAGTCTTCCGTTGTTCGATTGAAAAAAAAATTTACATACCTACATAATATATGTAAAGCGGATGACAATGCAATATAATGATGTCACAGAGCTGGTATGATGATGAGCTGGAAGACGGCCACAGGAACTGTGTAACAAAACGACGTAACACCATCAAGTTATTTGTCGTTACAAAGTACTCAGATCCCAGGTGATGTCCAGGTTCCTGATGATGGAGTCGGAAAGTGGCCACAAGATTACATACCAATTATGTATTTTATAAAAGCTTGACTAGAAAAATATATTTTTCCACAAAAAACTTATATTATAGATTTTATTATAGATTATTATTCCAAAGTCAATCATGTCTTGTGAAGTTCGGAACAGCATACAAATGGGACCGAGTAACATCGATCTTCAAATAAAAGTTTAATTGCGAAAGTTGTTTATACTGCGCCGACGACAACTCCGAAGATATCGCGGACAGAGACGGAACTGTAGTCTGTCAGACAATAACTAGCTGTTTCTTAACTCTCCATTCAATCCCGATCTAATAATAGTTGCCGTCGATAGTACCGAGAATTCGCACGGAACTGTTTGCGAAAGTTGCGAGAAAAGATAATTCATATCCTATTTATGTACCTATATACCTAGTTTGAAATTACTATTTATTCACGATATAAACTAAACAAAAACATTAAATTATATTAGTTAAAATTACTTACTTATCCTAAATTACTTACCTAACTTAAACAAAACAATCATGAAACAAAAAAAACCTTACAGGTAAAAAAACTGCATTGAGATCGCCTTCTGCAACTGTGTCTGAAAAGCTATGTCGACGTTACCTTGCTGAATAGCTAGACTAAAGCTTTGACCGAGGTAAGCGTTTGAAATTAAATATAATTGAAAATGGGGAAATGCTTTATTATGTTCTAAGAAAAAATTTAATTTATAATAAGGAAATGTTTACACATATTCTTTATTTATGTTCTAAGAAATAAATGTTGAACGAAAATTAGTCTTTCTTTTGAACTAAAAAAGCGGCTTAGCGAATGCCTAGTTTTAACTAACTAATAAAGCAACTCTAGACAAATAACACTTGAAATGTTAAGGTAATACAAGCTTATAGATTGCCGACGGAGACCAGTGTATTTATGTCGTCTGGCCAACGTGCGAGTTGTCTTGTTTAGTGGCACAAGGGTATACAAAAAAATATATTAAGTCGATATATAAATAATATAATAAATAATTGCTGGCTAAAATAAATTTAAAAACATCTATTAACATCTATTAATCTCTATTAATTTTTGAAGTTGGTTAAAAATAAATCCGTCAAATGTGAAAACTCTTGAAAAAGTTTGCGTAGGCACTTATTTTAATTGAATATCAACAAAAACTTATTATTTACCATCATTTATGTCTACTCACGTTGATGAGGTTGCGAGTTATTTTAACTTTCATAAGTGCTCCTTTGGGACCTATTTGAAAAAAGCTTTTTGAATTTGAATTTGAATTTGAGTTGGGCTCTTGACGGACTTATTTATATCGTTTCGAGGTAAGGAACTCTAAAATAGCAGTGTGTGTTATATCACGAATACAAATATTCTGGTCTATATATATAAAATAGATAACGACTGCTGGCTGAAATAAATATGCTTAATAGCTTTTCGGGTATGAAAACAAAATTAAAATCCTTTCTAAGTTTAGTATTAAACATTAGCATTCATTAGCTACAAAAAGTACCGCGCCTAAATAAATAAGTAAACGGCCGGTTATTAACACTCATTGCGTCTGCGGTAGCGTTAAGCTAATGTTTATTTCCAACATGAAGCTTATCTAGTTTTCTCAAACGGCCCTAAAATTGTTAGCTGCGACAGGGTCACCACCCATCCTCTTTCATTTAGTCTGGACTGTCCAGTGTCCAGGCTAGAGACAATAGGGTAGTTGAATGAAGCACAAAATGTATAATTATTGTGGACAGGTTTAAGAACGTCATGTTAACACAATAAAAAATGAAATTCACAAAAGATATAAGTAGATACCTATAATTTCCACAAAGATGCTGCATCTAAAAGGTTCTAGGATTCAACGATTTTTTTTATCATCCCTTTGTAGTTTAAATGGTACCAGATAATCAGGTTCTTTGCATTTGAATGAATAAATAAATATAAAACCACTACGTACTTAAACGCAGTTTTTCATAAATAAAATCAACAAAATTACGGCCCGCGCATGCTATGTGATGTCGTATACCATGACAAATTTGTATTGCAGCCCGTAAACTTAATGCACGACTGATGGATAAGCATTAATCACGGATCACAAGAAAACTACGGAAAAACTACGATCACCGTTTGACGCATATTGTACAGTCTATGGAGTTTGGTAGAAATCTAAATTTGGGAGGTATGACCAATGACCATACCTCTGATTTCTCTTATTGGCTCGCGGGCCGTGGTTTGGACAGCCCTGCTTTATACAATATCGTAGTTTTCAGATTCCATGGTGGATTTTCCATCATGGTTTCAAGTATATTGCTGTGCATATCCATTTACATAAAGATTCTGCCCGTATGATTTAAATAAAGATCTTGTATCTTATCGATGGATCTTTGAAAGTAGTTTGGTTCGAATCTGTTGAAGCATCCCTAGACAAAAGGCAGTTAACCTTAGTAGTAACCCTTGCGCGGCCAGCTCGGAATGGCGAGGACGAGGCAGCAGAGCTTGTGGGGGCGCCCGCCGCGCCCCTAAGCCCCGCAATAGATAAAACAGTGATAGAACATGCACCGCGTCGCTTTTATGAATAATTCATTAGTTTCAGTTGCCACTTTTGTTAGTATCGGTGGATTTTCAGCGCTTCACACCGTCAAAAATATGCGTTGAGGGGCTGGATATTGTTAGAACTCCACTCTTTACCGACTCGTTCATTTTAAATGTGTCATGCCGCGAACGGTCTTTTGTGAATTATTTAAAGAATTATAAATGTAACGCTTTGTGGAGTCTCGTTTGAGTCTTCTTTGAGAGTTTGAGCCTTTTCACGACGTCGACGGGCGGACGGTGTCTGAGCCTATGACATGGTTAAATGACGGCATGAACTTTCATATTTGTTTTTGTACCTATTAAGTATAATATATAGGTACCTATATATACTATAGTTATGCTTCTAACCGTTTTTGTATCTTTAGTGTTTAGTAAATATAAACTATACAAACTATACGTCTGGCTCCTGAAACACAGTTGTTACTAGTTCGGGAGCCTATGGATTCATTAATTGTTGTAATATTTATTTTTGTCAATAAATAACTTTTTACTTTTTTTTTACTTTTTTTAAATATAAACATCTCAAACGGTTTGTGCTGCCCCAATGTAACTCGAACCCGTGCCTTCTATCTCAGACACTCTTCCAACATAGCTATCGCAGTGACGAAATTCTTAAATGTTAGTTTTTAAAATATAGTCTTTAAAACGAGAGAGAACTAGTTTATTCTAGGTAAACGTGCTACATCGTCGCTTACCATCAAGGTATGATGGCGGTCAAACGTGTGCCTACAGAACATACACAACATGTGTGAGATAACATTTTAAAAATCTACTTAATCATAAGTATAAGTACGCCCAAAATTAATAGGTAATATTGGGCGTCCATATAACCTCGGAAAAGATGAGGGAAGCCCATCCATTCGATAGGTACAAGCGACCGTTAAGCACAGCTATAGGTGCGACTGACGACACTGCGTCGTCGCGCTAGCGCCTCCACCCTCTGAATCCCGTTATAATTTACGATCATCCCGAAAAATCCCGGGATTATTTTTATTCGATAACAATAAAGGTGCCGCCGAGGGTTACCTTTATTATCACTCAGTGCGGGACGACTCTTTTACAACTTTACACATGTTATAGGAACGCCGGAATAGGTTGGCGGCCCTGTTTTATAGTTATGTTAGAACATTTTTATTTTGTTGCGGTTAGCGATATGATTGTGTGTGATAGCTGAATGCCGGCAATAAAAAACAATTCTCTAACTTTAGCAGCAATTAACCCTAGGGTTTAGATCTAGATTAGATCTTCCATTTTGTTGAATTAACGATAATTTAGTAGCTAATATAACATTTGGTCCTGGTTTTTGCGTATGGAGCGCTCTCATATACTTGTTCAATCTATTGAGCATGTGTTATTATTTCACCACACCTGATCCCTTAATTAACGTAATACTGTTTACCTTAAAAATTTGATTAACATAATAACAAGGACGCGTTCGAGGCACGTGCTGGATCGGTCGTCACGGCAGCGGATTAGACGATCCCGAAAGTGATCCGTTATAATTGTGGGGTGGACAGTGACGGCTGGGTACGCACAGATTAGCCCCTTCGATAAACAATAGCATTAGTATGCGAGGACGCGCTGACCGGCGATCGGGCGGGCTCGGATTAATTTGCCTTCTGGAAATTATGGAGGCTTGCGAAACGATCGCCGGTGTTATTGTTTTGCTTCTCGCTTATGCGGTCGCCCGCCGGCGCCGTTTGTCTTCAATCAGAGTAGACTTTTGCAATTTGGTTGCAACGTAGCGTTATTTTTCCTTTCTTTGCCTTTCTTTTAATTGTTTGATCGATAGCGTTTTGATTCGGTTTGTTGATGAGTCTTGTTGCTTGTGTGCCAATATAATTGGCGATGCAGTTTGTATTTCATTTGTAACTTTTTATTTAAGATATCGCCTTTTTTCACAAGGTAATGGGTTTGGGGTAGTAGTTCGGATTGTAACGAAAATCAGATGACTAGATGAGTATTCGACTCATTCGAAAGATAATATCTAAGCCTCACGCCTGTTCATAATATGTGCACTCGTCTCCTTTAGACGTCTTTTAAATTTTATTTAGCAAGCAAGTTTACGGATTACTTCACCATTAAAATTGCGATAGAGACTTTTCTAAAGAAGTAGTTTTTTTATGTTATTTGGTAACGAGACGAGCTGGTCGTTTGCCTGATGGTAAGCATAACGCCAGCCTATAACAATTGCAGTGCTTGCATATTACTACTTGGCGCCAGAGTTCTCGAGCAAAGCAGCTGTAGTACCAACCCAGAGTGACACTCGCAGAAGAATTAGTCCTACCACCTGTCTGTTTTGTCATAAAGTAAACATCGAAAGTCTCGTTATTCTATTTCCTTTCCCTATAGTATATTCTTGTAAACTTCTGAACTAACTCCAAGGGTCCTCTATTAGAGCGTACAAAGGGCAATAAGCGTTAATTTTATTTGTCCGTCGTGCCGTATCCGGTTTCGATGGAAGCACACGCCTACCCACCCGCCTCCACCGCTAAGTAATGAGGCTAATGTTACCAACGGTGCACTTGTCCTCCCAATAAATTATCACATTACACACGCATGATATTTTCACCTTTAAACCCATGCGATCAGGTCTTATTTTCGTTTGAATAGTTTCCTTTGATAGAAGCATAATATAGAGAGATAATCGCGTACATAAAAATTGAGTGTACGATTTTATGACTATACAACAAGCTAATTATACTGTCTATACGAGAGACTACATAATTATAAGATCATTATTAAATTTGTAGAAAGAAATATTTGAACAAATGGTTCAGTTAAATAAAATTTACGGTGACCTATTGTATACACTGTTATATTCTGTTTTTTATTAATATTAATGATTATCTTCGTTATTATTGATTCCTATTATTATCCTTGAATACCTACCGCTCTAAGATTCAACTAAACGTGCGTAAGAAAATTCTGGCTACCGGCTTGGTTACTTACTAGGAATGAAAAAATATGAAGTCATGATTCATAGCAATATTCTAGGATCTCTTAGTTAGATATGCATTTTCTTTCTGGTAGTCAAACACCAATTAGAAAGAAAATAACCACCTGCAAACATTCTTAAGTTTGAAAAATTACTTATTCCAAACATAGCTCGCGGATAATTAGACTCAGTTTAAGGTCGCACAGACAACACTCAAGTTATAAAGTGGCTTAATGCGGACAAAGCCTGTACACAGTTTGCACGCAACAAACTTAAAGTCCTATAAATCAAAAGCTAATTTGGTCCAAGATTCGGGAGTTGAGAAGCATTGCGTAGGGTAATGTGTTCTTTACATCAAAAACACATTTAAAAGAAGTTAGATTGGCTTACAGGAGTTGGCTTGCGGCCACGCGGAGTCGGAGTCTCCCCGGCGCCCGGAGCCGACCTAATCTTAGAAGATCCGCGGCAGATTGTTTGCGAGCATTTCGCTCCATCAAAATATGATGGAGGGAGAACTTTCCCACATAAATTACACACCAACACTTGAGCTTTCATGGATTTTTTTTAAATTAGTTATGTAAAAATCTTTAAAAGTGTTACTAAGCAATTTTTGATGTATCCATCGTCAACACCGCCAGTGGCTTTAGAAATTGATTTGTCATTAAGCCAATAAAAAATATCAACTTTGCTATTGACTGTCTATTCTTAAATTTTTGATTAAAAATTTCATAGTAGCGGCCGCCCACAGTAAATAAAATAATAAATTTAGAATTTGCATTTAGGCACATAGTAAATTTAGAAACCAAAGCGCTGCAGCACATCATCCCTTTAGTCAGTTGTTGCATCGAATATTATCCTACCTATTTATTTTAATTTCTATTTGAGATAAATCAATAAAATACACAATTTAAAACAAGCTTTATTTATTCAGTAACCTATCCTCTTAAACCCTATCGTTACATTAGTTACGTAGGTATGCTCATATTCTTTCGCACAATCTCGCGAATCTCAATAAACATTCAATAATTTTCTCGTAAAAACGCACAAATAGTTGCTTTGGCTTATGGATTATATTTACAACAGTTTCTATCTATTTAGCTTATCTTTAGCAATTTGGCAACATGTTAACGGTAACATTTACATACATTACTATGTATAAAGGATAATAATTGACGGAATAAAATCGGGATCTGTTAAAAAAATCAAGTAGGGAAAAACAAATAAGAAAAAATATGGAAAATTCATTAAAAATATGTTTATATCGAGAAGAATTTTCGATGCTAATACAATATTGCTGTCATATATATTTTGTGATCAAATAAATTTATCATTGCATAATTCAGAAATTTGAAAATAAAATAATCATAATCCAGAAACCCAATAGAATAAGTTTTAAAACTTTTTTTATTCAATCATAAATGTATCACAGCGAACATGAGGTTTACATAAGCCCAAAAATAATACTATATTCTAAAGACGATTTTATAATTCATTCAGTCTTACTCTATCTACCTATCTACTTATTAAAATAAAATAAACTATGATAAGAGTGCACTTTATATTATTTTTTAATATAGTGTGTGCAGTTAATTTTCTATGATTATTCACGATACAGAAGAACAATATATCTCAGATACTATTATGTTTTGAGATGCATTTATAACGATAAATTAATTCATTATTATAATGTACAACCAAAAACAATGTGTGAGTTTAAATTGGTATGTTATCCCGAAAGGGGGTCAATCAACTCCTGGATGTCAACAACATTTGTTTTACGAGTTTTTGAAATTCAGAATTATTCATTGCAGAAAAGGCATTTAAAGTTTACGTTAAAATTCTACTACAGAACTTCCGAGCAACCCTAGATCAGCTGATTCACTTGAATTTTGTTCCATGATAATGTTGATTAGAAGAGACAAAAAAAATGCTGCGCTTGAAGTTTCACGTTTTAGTTTTATTCAAGTATGAAGTTTTTTTTTGGAAATTTTGAATGACCTTTTTGTGGAAAACTCTCACAACTTGTCAACAACCATGATCCTAATCACCCCCTTCCAGAATAACATACCAATTCAAACTCACCCTTATACATTTAGGAACGGTTACAAAAAAAACGATTACTACATCTGCATAATTATAAGTATAATATTTATTTTGATAACCGGTTCCTTTGAAGTGTTTACATTCTCTTTGATCAACTGAATCGTGAATTAATACAAGGAACATCATAATACAATATCTATAGTGTCTATATGTATATTATGTAGTGAATGTATAATTAACAATAACGCTTTAAATGTATGAATATCAATTCTGATTATGAAAATGTAGTCTCTTTAATAAATTACCGTGATGTGCCTACATTTTCATATAATATATTTTATTCTAATTTACCTGTTTTCAAGGACATTTAAATTCATAATCATAACTTTATGTATAATTCTCAATTCGTATGAATAGCAGATAACTGATCACTTGGTCGTAAGCTCTAAGCCCTGTTATTACATTTTTAATTTTGTTCGTCTGGAAATCTAGACCGTACCATTCTAAAATATTAAATCTCAAAAAAAATTGTCTTTAATATTTATGAACGTAATTAGAGAATGAAACGGCATGCTTTCTTAGTAGACCTTGCATTGAATGTATTCTAAAATCTTTTACAAAATAAAATCACTCATTTAAAGCTTGCTTTCGACGTATGAGGAGGTTTAATAAAGGTAATGGACAGCTGTTTGGATGGTAACTAAAATATAAAATCTATGATTATCATTAACATTAAAAATAATGAGTTAAAAATCCTAACATTAGCATCCATAGGTGGCTTCTACACCAAACAGCATCACCTGTAAAGAAAGTAAGTGTATTGGATTATAATGTATGTTCATGGATTATGTCTACATCAAGGTTTTTTTATCAGATGGTAGGACTAACTCTTCTGCGAGTGTCCATATGGGTGGGTACCACCGCTTTCCTCGTGTAATCTGCCACCAAGTATTACTGTGTTTCGGTTTGATGAGCAAAGTAGTCAGTGCAATTCCTGGACTTATGAGACTTAATACCTAATGCCTCAGGGTATCAAGCGCACTGCAGTGCCACTCAGAACTTTGAAATGCAAATGCAATTGTTATGGGCTGACGTTATGCTTACCATCAAGCAAACGATCCACTCATCTCGTTACCCCATAAAAATAAATGGATTGGATGAGTAAATGATGACTTATTTTCAGTTAGGCTTTTGCTAACTCTGAATTTAGAGATCTAGGTTTTCGTTCATTAATTAACGAATCCGTTCTGTTTCACTCATACTCCCTTCATTGGAAATCTACATTTTCGGTTAAAAATCTCTAGCTATCCTCAAGCAACTATTTGTTTAAGAGAATAGGAACGGAGGTGACTGTTTTATCGATGGAGTAATCACGTTTAACTCAACTCCTTCGTAAATTACTTCGTGCAAAATATTACTAAATACACTTGCGTTAGCGTAAGTTTAAGCTCTTAAACTTATTTAGCTTATTTTTAAATACTTTTCGGTGCAAGTCACCCTTAATGTGCCAATATAAGTATACTCGTAGCACGAGTATAGCACGTCAGACTAGACTATACAGCTCTACCATTTAGTTAGATTGCTATGAATGTTACCTGTGACTTGCGAGGCGCCCCCCACCCAATTGTGCTGCATCTTTCCGCCTCCCTCGTCTGTCTTCTGTTTTCCTTTGTCGATCTCGTTCAGGTTCGATTGATACTTCGTCCCTACAAAAACAATATTAGTCCTATAATATGTTGGTGTAAAAAATATATGAAGGGCGAAACGACAAAGTGAACTGATCGCGTAAAGGATTCAATATGGCAAGGGACGGGCCGAGGGCAGGCGGTCGGCTAACAGTTATTGAAAAGTTGCGCAATATTGTCGAGTGGAGGGGCAGCCGTAAATTCGTAATGGGCGCAAAAAATAAAACAGGAACGCGCCATCGCGCCGCCGCCGCCGCCACTCGCGCAAAAACAACCAACCGCAAAACTTACATCAGTGCCATCGCAAATGGATTTTTCAAGTTCATGTGAGCTCAGCTATAATGAAAAAATGGATTCGGAAGTATGTTTGCGACAACGCTACCGGCAAATTCAGTCTGCTTCCGCTGGGTAGACTTAATATTTCTTTGAAGAATATGTTTTACGAGGGTGCCTTACGCTCATAGAGATTAAACTTGTCGTGTTTACAAAGCTTATTAAGAGTTTGCAACAAGAAAGGCGAACACTTGGCCGTAATAGGTTGTCGCGCAAGATGTCGTCCAGCGATGTGTCCGGAGACGGCCAACTTGCCAATAACGCGGGGTAATGACGCCAGCCCGTCGACTTATGACATGGTATTACAAATTTTAATAAAATAGGCTTTTCTGTGATATTTATGGGAAAAATTAAGCTTGTTTATAGTTTAATCATTTGGTAAACATGAAATACCGTTATAGAGTTTATATGATGGGTTATTACATCAATAAAATAATACACAAACAAACGAGTTTTATCGCCTTGAGAATCAGACACCTTAATTGTTTGTATACCACTCGAAAGCATTTGTTTACAACTAAATGATTTGTTTATACTTTACGGTCGGCTGTATAACGTTCGGAGCCAGTTAACAAACTACAGTCTGGCGCTGGCGACAACCAGATCGGAGACTTTATGATCTATAAACAAATAACGGCCACTAATAACTGAAACAGCAGCCAACAATGAAAACAACCGCTCTCGGGGATGGCTCGTAAAGGTAATATTATCTCTTAATAAACGGAATCGTTGGTGTAAAAATGTTGTTCCGATGCATTTTATCGGCACCGTATCGGATATTAATGGACTCGTTCGACCGCGGAATTTGTTGTACGTATTTTAATCACTACGCGAATTGTGTACACAATCGAGAATATTGTACGTACATTATGTGGACATCGTAAACATGAGTGAACAAGTAACGTTACATTAACTGTTGTATTTACTTGTTTACGATTCTGTATGGTAACTATAAATGACAAACTATGTACAATACGAAAAAGAACGCTAATTTTGTGGAGTCACGACAATAGCCTTTTAGGTAGCGTATATTATAAGAAATCTGACAACATTATCGTGGATTTTGCTTTTATCTAATCTTTAAGTGAGCTGGTTATTTAAAGAAATAAATTTTGATTACTGAATGATTCTAGGTAACATCCATGTTTTTTAAAGTGTCTAGTCGAAACAAATATAGCGAATCACCAACTATTTGATGATATAGTATAACAATGACATAAATAGCATCACGTTTTATGTCATTAGTTGGCGAACCGCCATATATTTTTATTTATTTATATATACTTAGAGAAAATAACATACTTTATGTATGCATACGTATGCATACATACATGTTTGTCAGAGATATTCTTATGATTGTCTGACCCTAACGAAAAAGGGATTCAAGTGGTCTTTTTAAAAATAGGAGGTAGCTTTAACGCAATAATAGGTCATGAATCTGATGAGGTAAGCAGTAGTTTGTTGTTATACCTTTATCGGAAATCGGTGAATCACGTCTTGGTGGCCTAGATGGTGGTGGAACTGTTACAGCATGAGGGTCTGGCGTCGTAGTCGGTGGTGAAGAAGCTATAAATATTTAATAAAATACATTTAGCCAACCTTTAAAAAAAAAACAAAAAGAAAAGTAACAAAGCAGCCAGTGAAATTACTGGGCTTATATATAACTAGCTGCTGCCCCGCGGTTTCACCCGCGCGGAGATATTGGATTACATGGTTTTTATTTTTTTGCGCGGAACCCTAATTATTTTTCTAAAATTAAAGTAGCTTATGTTACTCCTTGTAACATCAGCTATCTGCCAGTGAAAGTCCCGTCAAAATCGGTCCAGCCGTTTCGGAGATTACCCGGAACAAACACGGACAAAAATTTTAAAAATGGTTGTTTTGTTATAGGTACCGTATATACTTTCATATGCATTAAGTAAAAAGCTGTTATTTTGATATTACAAACAGACGCTTCAATTTTATTTATCTGTATGGAGTATGGATAAGGGTCTTATATAAATATGTATGCGTTACCTAAATTGTCAAAAGTTTTCGATTCAAGAAGTAAACCCAACATTACTCGTTTAGATAGGTACGTGTACTTACTATACAAACGTATCGTCCCATCCGACTCTCCCCTCGGATTTTTAGCCACGCACTTATACGTGCCGTAGTCCTCGTGATTGATGTTCCTTATCAGCAGCCTCATATGGGTCTTGTAAGCTGGCACTCCCACTGTGTTGTCCATGTGGTACTTGGGGCTCTCGTGGATCATGTGCCCGTCGTCCCTGGTCCAATAGTTAAGCGAGGTTGGGTGTGCTTCAGTGAAGCATTCCAGGGTAACGTTGTAGTTGAGGGGAGCGCCGACTAGCTGGTGTGGGATCCAAAGCATCGGTGGGACTGGAAAGATGAATGTTTGTTATGATTGTTTGTAGTCAATATGGGCAGCAATCGTACTGTATTGAAGTGAAATGATGTTACTTTGAAGTCTCTTTATGTATCTTTTAATAGTTTGTAGGTAAGCAACTTTTGGTTCAATCTTAATATGGTTTTCTCATTGATTAGGAGTAGTATCTCGATAGGTTTTCATCACTTATATTTTACATAATTTTAATTCCGACCACATATTTATTTGTTTTCTCTTGTATTGTTTGCTATCATTGGTAGACTGTCGTCGGATACTTATTGAAGTATTATATAATATAGGCTATAAACCCGTTAATAACCTAAAAAAATAAGACAGGTTTTTAAGATTCCACACAAAGTTATTTATTTCGCTAAAAGTTTTCTTGTACTTACAGTCCACACTAACTTTGACTCTCTTGGACACGGTTGGTGGTACACCATTGCTGGCGATGCACAAATACGCTCCCATATCCAGTCTCGATATTCTGGCCATGTCTAATACTTCTCCTTCCCATTCCGATACTGAAATTAATAAGCTCTTAGAAAATTCAATCAAGAAAGAACGTGATTTTAGTGTTAAAACCCTGCCATGCCACCACGTAAGGATAATTATTTCTTAAAGTAAATACTTAAACCAGTTACATATTGTTATTTTATTCCGAAATTTTAAATCTGGCCGTTCCCTCTGCGCAGCTTCGCCGGCATCGCGCCGTTAACGCGATCAAATCGAATTATAAAAAAGTAAATCGACAGGCCGAAAAATAAAACGTCCAAAAAGGGTGGCAAAAACTAATGGCAATTACGGTCATCAACAAATTCGACGTCTCACCGGTATATCCCTTGCTGATGGAGATTTTAGAGTTGTCGTCCCGTTTCCACTTGATGGTGGGCTTAGGCGAGCCATTAGCGCGGCACGTCAGAGTGACGTTGGCGCCCTCCCGCACGATAACGTCGCTCGAGCTCAACGAGTCGTCGATTGTCGGCGGAACTGTAAACAAACGTGAGCTGTGAACACTCAGCACGACGTGGACGGAATTACGACGTCTGCGCTGGGCGTTGGTCGTTAGCTGTCACAGCTCTCGAATATATTAGTTGTATTAGTAATATATCGATACCGCCTGATAAAACAACGGTTTTGGCTGATGAATCAGTAATGTTTTCCACATACATGTAGTTCATAACTGATGGAACTTTAGCTGATGTGAAGCAAGAAAGCAGCGGTTAAGAACTTAGTTTAAAATAATGATTATGTTTTTAAGTTCCTTGTTACATCAAACTGTAAGACCTACAATAAACGTGGCTACGCCAGAAACACTTTCAACATTTCATTCCAAATCTTTTTTCTTTCCGATTATGAGAAACTGAATCCAAAGATGATGCTTTACCTACCAACAACGTGCAAGTATCCGAATTGTGTCTTGGCAGTGACTGTGTTGATCTGGCACATGTATCGTCCGCGATCCTCTTCTCTGACGTCGGATATGTGGAGGAACCAGGTACGGTGTTTGTCGTGCGTCACGCTCACTCGAGGGTTTCGGGTGATAACGTGGTTGTGGACTGTCAGAATCGCCGACTGTTCGAAGTGCATCCACGCAACCTGAGACAAAGATTTATAAATATTTAAATTGTGGTTCTATAAAGCTCTCATATAAGTCCCTCATAGGATCTGTACGCGTGTGGCTGACTATCCAACTGTCACAGCCAATTTGGTCAGATTCTACTAAACTGGTAAACATATTAATTTCTGTTTCCAAAGGTCATACCGTCGTACCTACACGTCTATGGTGTAACGTATTTAAATTAATTTTGAATATGAGCGTTACTTTTGGGGAGCTAATTAGAAAATTAAAAAAATCAGCCCTAAAAATGAAAACTTTATATACCTAGTGGTAGTAAAATTCTTACCCTTGTAACAAAATCGTTGAAAAATATATCTACTTAAGCTGTTTTCATAGCAATAACTTAATAAACGCCTTTTTTCAATTAAACTTTGAGTTTTATGAAGTTACCTCGTAAAGATAGAGAAAAAGCTTTCCCGCATACAAAGGTTTCTTTCCGCCCGAAGTAAAATGAAGTTTTAGCTAAACTAAATTCAGTAGTTCTAACTTTTGTTGTGAAGTCACAAAGCGCTTCCTATAAATGTTAATTAAATTGCTATTTTCTACCTGTTTATATAAAAACTATGCGCAAACTCCGAAAATATTAAAGAATTCTTCTAAAATACTTAGCCATGAAACTTTTAAGATACAGTTGTCTACATAATTAGATAAGATAAGTATAAGTTGAGGCTAGTTTATATATTAAACAATAGTTACAAGTTTTGTAAAATTCTATGACATTAACTGTGAGATCCTGGAAACAACTTGACAATGTTGTAATGATATTGTGATTAGGTGTATTTGTGTGATGTGTCTTTGACAGCTTTCACCGGCTCAAACAAAAATAAGTAGGCATTTCAACAAAAAATCAGTTATGATTCATAGTTGATGGCTTCTAAAACTTAATTTTGTTTCATATTATAACGAAATAACCAAAAAATATATAAGTCGGCATTGCAGGGCGCGGTGAGCTTGAATGATTTCCAATTTCTCCCAATTGGACGAGTGACGTAACGGAAATTAAAGAAACGTCGCTTCTTTTCAAACACACTTTCGTATTTGGAAAGATGATATATTTTATGTTCATGAAGGTTTTTTTATAAGACACGTTTCTAAAGACTATACAATTTCTAAATCTGAAATCAAAAGTATGTTTTATGAAAATGTGTAGTGTGTGATTGTGTTAAAGAAAAATTTGCAAAAACACAATACGTGGATGTGTTTTAGTTTTTTTTTAATATCCGAATTCCTTTTACTTTGTATACAGCCCAAACGGCGTAAACACCGATTTTGGGTTGAAATTCGTGGCGGCGTCTACACGACATTTGTGTAATTGCACGAAGCTGCCATCGCGTCCCACTCCACACCAATTTCCGGGGCATTAAACGCTCAAAATGCATTTTACACAGATTGTTATACTCACTCCCAGCGATCCCGCCACTTTTACCGTCGCCTGAATAATTTAATCCCATCAAAGACACACTGATAGCGACAACTAATTTTGAAATGTCTTGAGTTGCTGCTTCAAGGGGTTTTTAGGATTTCTACTCGCATACATTGTACATGTACATCACATGTCTTTTGAAGTAATCGCTTCTTGTTGTAACACCCCTATATATGTAAAATGCAATTATAAACGCTTGTTTTAATTGGCTTTGAGTAGAAAACAATGTTTAAAAAGAAACTATTACCTGTTTTAATTAAAGTTCGATGAGGAAAATTAGCCTAGATACCAAGTACATAAAATGCCTGTGTCCAAGGCTAAAGTTCGACGCGCATCTATAATCTCATAATCCAGCTTTTAGTTTGAATCATGGCTAGTTTTTATCAAGATTGCGGGGGCAATATAGGGAAAGTTGGCTAAAACTCGTGCCGGGTTACATCTTACCTATCTTAACTGATGCGGCTCTCCGCTGTCTAATTTATAATGGACTTGTGGAAACTTCGGCCATTTTATTATGCAATGGGACGGTAACCCCTCTAATGACGCCGACCTAACTTGTCGCCGCAACCTGGGGTTCAGAGATATTAAATAAGGCTCCCAAATATTTCTCAAGATTTACATTTAAATACATAACTTCTATCTATTCTCTATATCTCAATTGATCGAATCTGATACTGATTAGCATTGCAACTCTCTACTTCTGTGAAATTTCATTATACGACTAGCTCACATATATGTGAGGAATCAAGGAACAAAGCTTTTATTTTACGAGTTTATTGCTCCCGTAGCTTATCACTGCAGGTAGTGAGGGAGGTGACACCGGACGAGACGACGCGGACCTCGACTCGGCTGCGAAGGAGGATGTAAATCTGATCTGCGTAATTGTGGCCGGCGTCTAATCTAATCGCGGCAGTGTGTCCTTCTGCACCGCACTGATTGAATTACGAGCTTCGGCCGCCACCTCGTCGCCACCGTGCGCTATACCTAGACTACTCTGGACTTGCTATAGCTGATATCTCGACAGCTCAATTTTGTAAGATTTTTAGGATCATTTACATTGGCTTGAGATGTATTGAATCCATAACTGTAACAGTCCTCAAGACCGCAATTCTTTTTATTCGAGACATTTTGTTTGGAAGCAGTGGGACAATTACTGTCATGGACCATAACGCTATGATTCAAATGCCTCAACAAACTTCCACTTTGAACCACTTAAAACCGTTATAACTTAACCCGAAGCGATATTACTCCAAAAACTTCTCCTTGAAAATGAACAATTAAGATAAAATTAAATAGGAATCAAAATTTTATAAGCGGTTAGAAGATAAGCGTCGAGTGTTAAACTTGACGAAGTTCGCAAATCGCATCGTACGATTGGAGAAAGTGAAGTTTTCAGATCGCTTGTAATTGTATTACGAGTTTCGCCGGCGGGCAAGTGTGCAGTAAACATTTTCTTTTTACATGTTTATTTTTTAAATAATTTCCCGCAGTAATGAAGCTGTCGACAGCGGCAGATGCAAATATAATATTCGTAATGGCGGGCTGCAGCGGCTAACTAATTTGATTCGTCTGCGGATCCTAAACGAGTTTTACGAGTTGCCAGCGAGCGGTGGTAGTGTGGGGCGAGCGGCGCGGCACTCTGGCACACCTTGCTTTGATTTTAATAAAGGCTGTCCAGGCAAATCAATAAAAATCGAAAACTTTAGGTGGTTAAGCGCCCAAACTCATCAAATAAAATAAGCTTCAGTTATTAAACAGTTTCATTCAGTATTTATTCAGTTATTTAAGCATCTTAATAAAACAGATTTTAATATCATTGAATTACTACATACAAAATTAAAACACATTTTCAATATTTTCCTACTGGGTATTCGAAAAAAAGAAATGCTTAAATATTCTGTCTATTTAATTCATAATCTCAGTTTCCACGGCTCACTGGGAAAGTTAGAAAAGGCCTATTAACTCGTTATCTTTTAACCACCTTTAATTTAGGCTCTTCTTTCTTTTTATCTTAATTGTTAAGGCATTAAGGAGGTAAAGTTGAAGTTTGGTGGCACGGCGGGAGATGTTTGCGTCCCTCAGGACATGCCTCGGAGGCGTCGTTTGATTTATAATGGACTCGTTGGAAAGTTCGCCCATTCTGCCGCACCGCACCGACCTCTTTAACGACGGGCCCTATCGCCCGAGGAGATGATTCCTAGACGTGTTTAATAATATTACGACAGATTTAATTATGGAACGTTTAACGTGCTTCATTTTCCGTAGACCACTTTGTTTGAGTTCAGTTGGACGGCTCTTGTTTTTTCTTTTGTTTCGTGGTAAGTGGAATTATTATGCACTTTATTCAAGATTTAACAATAAAAATATAGGGCATATTGAATATAATTTGTGTAGGTAGAAATATTGCACCTGGTTTATGAAATTAATTTAAACTTAATCTTTATCCCAATAAATAATTGTCTGATATGGCTAGATCAGATGATTAATCTAATCTTAATTTATCATGATTAAATTATAAATAGCCACCACAATTACAAAAATAACTTTAAGTCGAAAGTTCGGCTACATTTTCTCACGTTAAAGCCTTTCAATGTTTCAGCAAACTGCCAGTATGTTGACATACTAATGCAATGGCGTAGACAGAAATGAACATCTTGCACAAGACGGCTTAGCCTACTCTTGCTAAAAGCCCACTTAGAGATCTCTTCGACTGCGGATTTACGAGGAGGGCTCTCGAACTTTTCGCAAAATCTTCAGTCGATAGATACCCAGGATATTTTGGGGTTGATGTTGCTAATGCTGATCGAAAACATAAGCCTACTCTATTTATGTGAACGAGGAAGAAAGATAAAAAAATAGACATCATTTTTAATTAAAACATGAATCAGTAAATGTACTTGTATCATAGGAAACACGATCATTACGTTTCCGGCAGCACTGTGAAACGGTCGACGGAACTAGCGCTCTAGGCCCCCAGTCTTGGGCTCAGTTTGGCGGGGCAGGCTTTCACGCGGAGGCACGAGAAATATGCCAGAATTTGAACAGCCGGCGCTCGCATGCGGTGCGAGTGTAACATTGCTGCGACTCGTTGTGGCATGTTATTGCAAACCCACATACGTGATACTGCCGACTATCTGACATTTCATGCCGATGAACCGGCTACGTGCGCATACTCACCAAAATTTCATCATATGAAACAAGAAATCTCATAGGTTTCGCATCATGAATAAAATTCTGTATTGAGAACTTTCGCAAGCCTATTGTTTGCAAGGAATGTCTCTACGGTGATATATTTGCTACGATATTGGACAGAGTGAATGCGAAATTTACCTACTGAGCTCAGTACCTATTGAAATATAAACATAGAATAAGCTAGTTATAGGTTCGCAACAAATGGATCCTTTGATTTATTACCTGTTCAAAAGTACCCCTTACCTTCTTCATATTGTTTGTCGATACAAAGATAAAATGATCCGAGTTTTTGTCGTTTCATCGCAATATTTCGCATGAGTCTATAATTCTAAATAAAAAATACGGTCGAAGAGGCAAATCTTTTTAACCGACGCGGGAAACTAATGGCACAGGCGAGGCTTTCGGGAAAATCCGCTTCTTGTTGTCAATACAGGGCAACCGTGATGGCTCCCTCCGTTAAGCCTTTATTTCTGAAGAACACTATCGTTGCTTTTATTGCGCTCGCACTGAAGACAGCCTCAGACGTAAGTAAATGCAATAAAATGAAGAGAAAAATCGGTGAAACGGAAATCAACAAAGCTTCTATCGTTGTTTATGTGACCTCGTTTACACTTTTTGTTTTACCTAACGTGTGATTCTAAATGTGCAATTTTGTGTATGACTTAGGTACTCATTTTATTAAGGTAGTTTTACTATAGTTACCACGACACAAAATGCACACATACAATTCCAACGTATGCTACGCTAATTGTAACTGTAGGGACGTAAATTACCAACGAGTTACGCGAACACATTGATAGCCCAGCGGAATTTACATGACATTTGACGATTAGCTCCAACTAATCTACGTTTCTAGCGAGTGGTGGGTGAGCCGGGAGGGAGTGAAGGGGAGTCCGAGAGCCAAATGAACCGGATCCCCCCTTGCGGTGCCGGCAGTTAGCCGACAGCGGCGTCACCTTGCGGCTTATCGGCCGTCCGGTCACCGCCCGGCGCCGGACGACTTGCTGGCGACCGACCGACTGCTCTGCCGAAATATATGGCAAATAAATTGGAATGCTAAATGAATGTCGTCAAAACAGTTCTTGAACAATAGTTTAATAAAATCTGCTGATTTTATTGCCAGTTAAGCCAGGATATGATTAAGACTCTAAATGTATTTAGTATTTATAAACCATTTTTAGGTTTTAGCATTGTTTATTCTCGCTTTTAACACTTGACACTGGACTTAACGCTTCTAGCACTTAACCGTATAGATTGGGGATCCTCACTCTGTAGTTACAGCTGCCGAAAAACACCGTTACATGGGCTGTAATAAGGCATCTTTAAGTATAATCCATTTGTAAAGAAATAATATTGAAAATGGCGATGCGTTATCTTTTAGTTGAACATTGTTTCGTATTTTTTAATTCATTAAGATAGAGAGACACTATACATTTTAAATATTTTTACATATGTCTATAGATAATTAAATTCCGTTCCTTTTGGTAACAAAAAATATGGTTGTTGTCGCTCAAAATATTGAACCTTTCGATACAAAAGACTTTTTTTGGGGTGTTTTTTTGCGATTTTTTGTCAAGATTCTGGACCATTTCCTTTTATATATTATAGCTGATGTCATAAGGAGTAGCTTGGGCTACTTTTATTCCTGTATAAAGTAACTAGCGTTCTATTCTGCACTGTCTTGTAAAATTGGTTTTGTCATGTAGATTTTCAAACATTCTGTAAGCCCGCCTCAAATCCAACAAAGACCATGAAACGGAAATGCAACAAAGACCGTCTGCAGCGAAAAACTTGGCTTTCCAGAGGAAATATTATAGTTTTTAAACCTCCGCTGCCGCCATAGCGAGGTGCAAACTCGGCGTAACGGCTCTAAATCATATCTTCCTCCATTTATATGGACACTTTATTACGACGCCGCGTTCTAAATCAAATGATAAAATGCTTCTTATTTTATGTTTCCCTTCGCCGCTGTACGCATATTGACATTCCTTCGACTGCTTCTTAACCTTGTAGAAGATCCTTAGCTAAGTGCTGTGCATTTACGAGCTTTATTTATGTTTATTGTTTTGTTATTAACTGCCATTAGAAACTGAGAATTAGACTTGCGTAAAAAAATAAACCATGAATACATACATGATATTAGTAAAGGATGAAACATGAATTTGTGTTGTGGATGGTAACATTTTCCAGTAGGTACTCGTCTGGCCAACTGCCCTTATGTTTAAACTCTGTCGGCAAGACATCAATCCGTTTATTCCAGTAGCTGCGATCTCTATTCTAGGCTTAGTTTGCTGACCACTCTCGACCACATTGCTACTTAAAATCTGCTAAGAAAATTGTTTGAATCAAACTATTGAGATTTAAATAATAATTAAGTTATTTCATTTTTATAACATTTTTTGCCAAACAAGTACCTTAATATTTATTTATTTATACGGAATGAATGTTTTGCTACATTGTATAAACTTAACGAACACACACTTAAGAAAAGTACAGACAGTAACAAAATGAACGTACTTTATAAGATCCGAGATTCTTCACGGAGCAGGCGAGGCGCACGCTCCGCCCAGCAGGCACCGTCACGTTCTGGATTACATCAGTAAACTCCGGCTCCTCCACCACTGGAACAACACATTCCATTATTAAGACAACTTCGATACACTATAAATAGGTTCCTACACAAGTACGCAAGATATCTAATTATTTATATTCCGCTCCTTTATGTCGGCGGCGAAGCATATTCCAAAGATATAAATTTAGATAAATTGGAACGATTTCTCTCCGTGGCCTTATCAAGCTGGCGAGTATTTGCAGTTATGGGGACATTTTTGTGTCAGAAAATACGATTTGTAATTCTCAAATTATCAAAGCAGAACGCTTTTAAACAAATTGAGTGGGCGATAAGGAATAATGTCGTCGTTTATCAAGCTCCAAGATAGATGGCCGAAGCTATGCTCTGCCCATTTTAAATGCGTTTGTCTTCGACTTGCCAAATTGGCGTGCTTTGTTTTCTTCTCAAGTTCTCACTTTTACGCCGTGTAGATAGCGGAATAAACAGGCGGGTATCGATGGATTGCAAAGCCCGGTCTTACCATAAAAACGTTAAACACACTTTAAACCTGTGTTAAACACTGTTTAACCCGTCAACGTGCCTTAGTCGCGTGTTTAAATATGAGCAACTACAATTCCTGATTTAAGTAGTGGCTAACCGTTGTCTAACACAATTCTGTGACATTTCTAATCAATTTTGGCTTTTATCTTTAGACACTGTCTAGCTAAACAGGTGTCTAAAAGTGTTTTTGTAGTAGTACGGCTAGTGTTTATAAAAGCTTGAAAGTTGCATTTTGGCAGACGCAGGGGTTGTGGAAGGTAAAGTAAGTAAACATTTGTTATTCAGTGAACGAAGTGGCATTCTGCTGAAGGGGTGAAAGGAGGCGTCGAGATCGAGACAGTACAATGGAATTAAGAAATAATTGTTCTGAACAGTTGCAGGCTTATGAAGGTTGCAGTAGGTCTTTATTTACGACTTAATAAAATCAAAATCTAGATTTATTGACAAGAATTTCCCAATCCAATTTGATCATAACATAAACCAGCATTGTGTTGCTCAATATCAACAATCACTGTTTATCTACTTACAACTGTTTGAAATAAAATCGAATGAAAACAATAGATACTTATAGTTAAATTCCAATAAGATATATTGTGATATTTTACTGATATTTAGTAAGAATACAAAAGCTAAAATCTGTGTATCGAGAAGCTGCTGATAGAAACGAAATTTCGGAGGGGGTCTAAAAGTAAGACTTCTTTATTACAAAAAAATGTGGAAAATCTAACAACAAGATGGAAAACGCTATTTTGGTACGTTGTAACTTTTGTTTGGGAATTGTTAACTTAGCATAGACAATCTACGCGTACACTTCCAAACCTAGCATCCCTGTTCAAAGGAGATAGACACTATCTGTATAAATAACACTGTTGTATCTGACCGTACCTTTACTCAGCCCAGCCACTGTGTTTGGTGAATAAACTTGCTTAGTGGCGATAGTTCGTCTGCTGTTTGTTCCCTTGTTTACGTATCACCGTCTTGCTCACACCGACAACAATACATTTATTTTATTCGGTTTTTGCGCCGTCACAATATATTTTGCGAGTAACAGATGTAACATTTTCGTCAGATGTTGTCTGTATTCCTAGTGACATTATTGGTATATCCAGAATAAATATGCATAGAAGGATAGATTGGAACACGTAAGAATATAGTATGATTTTTAATTATGTTTGAGATGTTTGACTTACTTTCACGCACGTGCGATTTGTGTGAACTAGACATGCAGATAATAAAAAAATGTGACAGTTTTTTGTTCTGGAATGGATGGTTGTAGACTACCAAATAGGGATCTGTCACTGAACCTTACGAATGTGTTAATCTAGTTTTACTTATTTTCTACTATAATGCGCCATATAGCTATTATTTGAAGAGCATCACAATTTTACCTATTTTTTAAGAAAAGCTGAAAGGATCTCTCAATTTCGAACATTTTTTAACAATCTTAAACTCGTATTAATGTATCTCTGGAGTCTATTAAAAAATTCAATCGCCTAGCTTTAACTGTTTGTGTAAAATAGAGGTTTTTTCTTAAAACTGACCCCAATTTGAATTTTCGATATTCCTTTCTTAGTTTGTGTTATTACTTCTACCCTATATAGATACTCCAACTCTCTCAACATTTTAAGTCTCTACGACCAGTGATTTGGGCTGTACGTTGTCTGTCAGTCAGTCAATCAGTCACTCAAGATAAAGCCTTTTATATCTATATAAATGGATTCAGATTCTATTAAATTGTTAATAATAATAAATAATTATTTATTATTAGACTACCATTTTAAGTATTGCAACTATTTTTGTTTTGTAGATTCAAGTATCGTGCTACAAAATAAGCGTCATGTCGTCACGTGGCCTTAGCGTTATTGTATTTTCTTTGAAATAATTAAAACAATTTATAAATTAATTAATTAAATTAAGTACAAATAAAACACGATGCAATTCATTTGCATATCCATAAAGGTATTTATTACATCAGAATAAAATAAAATTATGATCGGACGACTGGATAAAAACAATGACGAACAATTTGAACGGGCTGAACGCACGTTCGCGGTTCGCCTGATTGCTGCCTATACTACTTCTGTACTGCGAGGACAGTGTTTTAGTTTCATACGAGCTCTATGATTAGTACGCTCTTGTTTTCATTTGAATCACCAAGAACAACGGACTATATGCATAGTCGGTTGTGATGATTATGTACATGTATTCAGCTGCTGCTTCAGCTCAACGTTCAGCTATTAGGAATAAGTAAGTAGGTAGTAGTACTTATTCCTAAAAGTTGAACGTTGCAGATATTTAATGCATGTGAATTAAATATCTACATTCAAATGTAGACATTTCTTTTGATGTGTCGTAGCTAAATGTTGTAGCGATAAATTGAATTCAATTACTTTGCAAATTTGGCATGGTTTGTTTTTTAATTGGGTTTGCAGTTGCAGCCCAGCTTAATACATTAAAGAAAAGAAAACATTGAGTTTACGTACTGTCTATTATATTGGAATGTGGCAATATGGTTATAGGTACGTGAGTCTGTTTGTGAACAGGGCTAAGAGATACCCGAGTGAAGATGAAAGCTGGTTTGCCTGTTTGCTCATCTGATCGTATTAGCTATAAGCAGACGCTCCATTTTCTACCCGGATGGTTTGACTCGACGGATGTAAACCGCGCATTGCCTCGCACACCCTATTAGCTCTGTGTATGCGATTCTCTAACCGTAGATGGATCAGTCGATTTAACACTTCTCTATTGTAACTTTTAAACTTTCGCGATTCGAAAACATTGTTTATTTTTAAGCAACGGGACTTAATCGCGATAAAACACAGGTTTATATTTACCTCGACGTTTCGATCAAGTTGCATTGATCGTGGTCACGAGAAGACTTCTCTATTATTGAAACCTGAATTAATGCTTCGGTGAAATCAACAAATTATTTTAAAATTAAAACTTTCTATATATTTTTCCTATCTATGGTTATATATTTTGAATACTATTTGATATAAACTTATAATTAGTAACTATATTACTAATAATAATAAAATCATTTATTGCAGGCATCAAAGGCCCTTAAAACATATACCTTACAGACTACCATACATAGAAATATAAAAACACTTAAAAATATATTGCAACTTGGTTGGCGAAAACGCTGATTTATACAGCATGAGTTTAAATTGGTATGTTATCCCGAAAGGGGGTCAATCTACGCCTGGAGGTCAACAACATTTGTTTTACGAGTTTTTGAAATTCAGAATTTTTCATTGAAGAAATGGCATTTAATGTTTACGTCAAAATTCTACTACGGAACTTTCGGGCAGCCCTAGATCAGCTGATTCACTTGAACTATGTTAAACTTTGTTAAATGATGATATTGATTAGAAGAGACTTAAGAACGATTCCATAAAATGCCACGCATTTCACGTTTTGTTTTTGTATGGAAATTTTGAATGACGTTTTTCCAAGGGAGGTTCTTACAATTTGTCCACCACCATGGACCTAAACGCTCTACCGGAATATTATACCAATTCAAACTCATCCTGTATGCTATTAAAATGGCGTCGTGAGACTCATGTTATTAGCGGTATCAAACGCCATTACTGTAAAACTATAAACGAGCCGCGTTTTCGCGCTATTCTAAAGCTCCTAATTTCATTAATAATGTGATGCAAGAATGAGCTACCTGTTACATACGAAAGGGGCTTACGGAGTCGCGAACTTATATTTGTTTCAATAATGCTGTACATTAAAATTAACAAGGAGAACGTTGGCAATAATCTTACATACCGCAGCGGCGCGGTTGCAAGGGTATTTGGGGGTTAATTAAGAAACCGCAGACGGCGCGGGATTCAGGCGAAGAGGGGGGAGTAATCCCTTTGTCACCGATGGCAAGACTCCATGGCTACACAGTATGGATGTTATTACTATTAATATGGCAACGTGCTTAAGGTTCTACGGCATATATCAAAATGTTTCCTCTATTTGAATAATTAAATACTCTACCTTATGTATGTGTCAGACGGACTCATATGCTAGCAGCATTATTACAAAATAATTGTTTAGTGCCAGTCTTACTGCACGCTTTCAGGATTCCATTATGCTAAGACATAGAAATACATTTAGATGCAAGTGTTTTATGGTATTTTTATTGACAGATAACTGGGTACAAAATAATAGGACTTCGTTAAATAAGTATACGTTAAAATAACTTACTTGAGTCCATGTCCATGAACGGATTCTAGAAGATACTTTGCTTTGTAAGCAAGTTAAGTTTTTTAATAGTAATTTTTTTTGTAAATCTGGATAAATACATTCCATTTTTATCAACTCTCAAACCCAATAATAGTTAATTTTAGAACTACAATATTAGTTCTACCCTTATATATTGGCTTTTTTACACAAAGCAAATCTAATCCTGAGGCACAGTGTCATTCCTGTATTTTTACTATTTCCGTGTGCGTCTGTTATTTTATTTTGTATGCTTCCTGTCTATTTTTGGTATCGGAAATAGTGTATCCAGACTATCTATGAGCTGGTTTCAATTTTACATGTATCTTTTTGTGTGAATTTTTCTGAAAACGCTGATGGATTAAAGAATATCTACAATAAAAAATGTAGGCGCACTAAAAGAAGTATGTGTGAAACTATGATACTTACCCAGAATTGAAAAAAAATCGATAAACTTTCACGAACCAAATGTACAAGATCTTAACAAGTAATTTGGGTTTAAATTTTGTATTTACGGATAAACATTCAAAACAAAAACAAATAGCCAACGAAACAACTGTACGTAATTGCAATTTGGCATCAAACAAGTCAAACGCTAGTGGCAATTTAAATAATTACGTCCGGGATTGGGTCGACTAAATATTCCAAAACTAATAATGAATGGGTCCGGCTCGTCGGGCGCTCCTAACTCGAGAATAATCTCATATTAAAGCTGGCCCTTATGCAAATCAGGAGCGGTCACTCGGAAGTCATCAGGCGAGGCTGGCGGACGGACCGTGCGGTGAGCAGCGGTTCTGTCGCGACGCCGGTGGAGCGCCGCAAATTGACAGGGCCCGCGCCGCCAAATTGATTGCGGCCGCACAGACACCTTGTTATAATACTGGTGACATGCGGCTGACAAATAACGTATCGTTCTACGAGGCTTTCATTTGTAACCCTTGCAACCTCGCTCGCTCTAACGTGATAATAAATTGATGACTGTGTATGTGTAACTGGCGGTCCAAACAAATCAGATCTATTGGAAAATGACGCAGTACGTTACATATTTTATAATAAACTAATTTGTGCACTTACACGATTAATGTTAATTTCTTAAATAGCGGAGAGAACCTAGCGGGCAACCTATAGCGGAACGGACAACCTTCAGTTGTCTTGTCACAGTAGTTATGTTAAGAATTAGTCTTTAAACCGACTGAAATAAAATACTTTTCTTCTTTAAGACTAAATTACCACCGTTTAATTTACATCAATCACAAACACTGAAAATAGTATTTATAATAAAAGACTTAATCTTAAATTTACCTGGTTTTGCCATAACATGTGTTATATTTACTCAGTTTCTTCTAAAGTTAGTTCTATGGCGGGTAAAACGTTGAAATTGGTAGAAACAGATTTTTGCGAGCTAAATGCGGACTCTTAGGAACCTCACACTCAGGCCACCTTACCCTACGTATTACAACAAAAACGGATAGAAATAGAACCTTTTGGAACTAATTTTCATGTCTATACATCCGTACTATTGCGAAAGTGAGTTTGTCTGTTTGTTGGTTGGTCCTTCCTTCGTGCAGCAACTGAGGAACGAATCGATGTGATTTTTGGCATAGATATAGTTTATGGGACTTTCTATGCCGGAAAATGCACAGTTCTTGTAGGAACACGGGTGAAACCGCGGGCAGAAGATAGTACAAAATAAATATAAACTTACGTTCTATTAAAAGTCACAAGATAGCAGCTTAAGTTTTGAATATCTTGATTCGTTTTGCCGGAGCTGGTAAACCTAATAAATTTACAGAAGTACCTAGTACCTAGCGAACTGTTTTTCGGTATTTCCCGTCCAAGGTTCAAAAGTTATGTGTGTTTTCAACTTGCGTAAAAAGGCTAACAGAAAATTCCAAATGCAACGGGAGTAATATTGCATTTCACATATTGATACTACAGTGTGGATTTGCAATCAGCTTTTCCAAACGCATGCAAATACTGCGATGTCTAGAGATTTTAACATAACGGTATACAAGACCAATCTCAATCCACCCGTATTAATATTAGTATTATTATTATTTGTTAGTGGGAGGACTAACTCTTCTGCGAGTGTCCGTCTGGGTACCACAGCTTTGCTCGTGAAGTCCACCGCCAAGCAGTAGTGTGCAAGCATTACTGTGTTCCGGTTTGATGAGCAGAGTATCTAGTGAAATTACTGAGCTTATGAGACTTAATACCTAATGTCTCAGGATAACGAGCCCACTGCAGTGCCACGCAGGCCTGTGTGTTTCAAAGTTCTGGGTGGCACTGCAATTGTTATGGGCCGGCGTTATGCTTACCATCAGGCAAACGACCAGCTTGTCTCGTTACCAAAACATAAAAAAAAAAACAAAAAATATAGATGCAAAAGTGTTTGCTAGTTTGTCGGTGAGTTGGTTTGTCCATGACGTGACGCGTTTTATTTTTAAAGAGAGAGTTTATGAACCGTAGAGTAAGGCTACTATTTCCTGTGACAATCTCCACGCGGGTAAAACCGCTAGTTACGTATTTATAAAATTAGAATGTAAAGTCTCCGGTAGGTAATTTAATTACATTCATTTCTAAATTAAGGGTACAAAGGGTAAGCAAATCTATTTCTAAGTTTTGGCATCTGTTTAAAGAAAAGTTGATAAAGACGGCGAATGTTTAAGTTTATACGTCCCTTGTCACAGATGTTGGCCGTAATATTCCCATATACGATCAAATTCTTTTAAGAGATCCCAAAATAAAGAACATAGCGTCGGGTGTTTGGGCGGTCTCGGACTTCCACTTATTTGTATGCTTCACCCTTCGCCGGACGGGCACGTGACTATTCGAGATACATAAACCCTGAGTGAATACAGAAAATAGAAATAAAGTTACATACATATTATCTTTTAGTGGACGGATTGTGGAAAATATATGGATAGCGTTTGTTTTATTGCGACCCGCACCGCGTCTTATTTGATATCAAATTGTTTATGATAGACCTTTGCAAGAGATAAAAAAGTTGGTGTTTTGTTGTCAATTATTTTACAATTACTTACTGATTTGTGTTTATGAATTCTATGATCGCATGTTGGATTATTGTTGTTCAACTTATTTATTTCCACTTTTTTTTTTGTAAAAATACTAATAGTAATAGTTGTCGAATTGAGTAATATTAATAATATTATTCAAGATAATTATGTCATTATAAACAAAATAAATAATAAGTAGTCCAATGTCATAACAGAAATACAACGAGAATAAAAAAAATATATATTAAATATTAAATATATTTTTTTCTCATTTTTGTTTTATTCTATTTGATAATGAGACGAGCTCGTCGTTTGCCTGATGGTAAGCATACGGCCCATAACAATTGCAGTGCCACTCAGAACTTTGAAACACAAAGGCCTGCGCGGCACTGCAGTGCGCTCGTTACCCTGAGACATTAGGTATTAAGTATCATAACCCCAGTAATTTCACTGGCTGCTCTGTTCATCCAAACGGAACACAGTAATGCTTGCACATTATTGACTTCACGAGCAAAGCTATAGTAAGAACCCAGACGGACACTCGCAGAAGAGTTAGTCCTACCACTAACGACTTATAATACCCAATATTGTATAAATGAGTTCGTATTTAATTTACTTGTGATAGTTAGATTAGATTTATAATAATAGTGTAAAATATAGAAGAATAAGTATATTTAATGTAATTTATTTCGGCTTGGATATTAGGGTAATTCATATAAGACCTACCTGTAGCCTGTAGGTTGCTGAACTGGTTTTATAGATTGATTAGATTTATTTAAAGTAACAATAATTATAGTACAAAGTATAAATAAAATCTGCCGGTTTAAAAAAAATCTGTTAGTCATAATTTTAATGTTAGAAGCAGTCATCATTGACAAATCACTGTAATAATTGTGTACGTGGTTAAGTCACGCTACTAGGGTAATATTTGCAGGGTCACGAGGGCGGGCGGCGTCGCGGGCGGTTAGGCGGAAGTGCGGAAGCAGATGTCGACACTCGACAGTCCTGCCCGGCTTCCCGCCTCGCCCGTCGACACCGCTCGCCGTCAACTGATGCCTATTCAATCTGTTGACCAATATCATATATCTTGATGTGTGAGATGAGATGAGAAAACATTAATGACATGTGTTCGGAAAAAACACGTCCTAAGCATGCCAAACGATTTCGTCATTATACATATAATGATATTCAGTTAAATTAAATAAAGTAGCATTTTCAACAGTTTAAAACCCGTGCTAGATAATTTAAATTTAGGACTCACTCGACTCTAATTTATAAATAAATAGAAAATCAGAAAAAAATATAAATATAAAACAACTTTTAGTTTAGCACCACCACTGGGCGGATAAGAGCCATAAAAATCATACATAAAATGCTGACTACATAAACAACCACATGGTGATTAAATCGGTTGGATAGAATTAGCATAGATATAACGCAGCCAACCAAACATTAATTTAATTATGTGAAAAGAAATTGCAAGACACAATTTAACTAGCAAAAAAAGATTGCGAGCGCTGGAGCTTGCAGAGTATAATAAAATAAAATATAAAAAAACATAAGTAACCAAACAACTATAATTTCGTGAGTTAAAATATTTATCCGAATATAACATTAAAATAAGAAAATTAAAGCTATACTCTTAAACATCCAAACGAAGCAGTTAGCCGCGATCATGTTTGCATAGCAAGTTCTTAAAGCTAATCACTAATTGAACAAGTGTTTTGAGACTCACGGCAAGTCGAGGGATCTAATTAAAGCACCTACCGCGGTGCGCCGAACGAACCCCAGTCGGAGCCTATTAACACGCCTCCACCGCCTATTAGCATTGTCTCCGAGAGGGCGATACTTATCTTTATTTAAATTCACTTCTTGGTAATTGGGTTGACGAGTCGACAACGTGATTTGCATTGATGAAAATTGGCCAGTGTACCTCGTCGAATAACTTAGTTCGACGGATTGTTTGTTTTATTTGCCTTTGTGTAAGATATCATTTCGCTGTTGTGCAGGATTGTTGCATTAAGAAAATAGTATTGCCGATGCGCTGAGCCTGTTAAAAGTTCATAGCTTTAGTTTAGAAAGCGCACTCCGATACGAGATTACGCTCGCATTTTATTTGCATGGGAAAACTGTATAAATAAGGAGTAGCGGTTGTCACTTGTAGCATTTTTGCTGGCAGCCACACGAGTGTAGTCAAAGAGGATGCGCTTGGTTATTTCTCATTACGGCACACGCGATAAAATCACACAGAGTCGTTGCCTCATTAAAATCTTCTGGTGCGCGCATCTGTAAGCCTTTTGTGAAGGGAGGAGCGCGCCGCTCTCGACGCCTTTCGCGTGTCATTTCGGGCACAATGCCGGCGGGGCCGCGGCTGGCAATTTTTGCTCTAACATGCCACCCGGTGACGCCAAAACGTGTGCTTTTTATCAGTTTATCGGAGAATATTTTATGCGGATACCATGTTATTATATTCTCCTCACGTTAAATTCGTGTCTATGTTACTTTGAATGGTATGCTCACCTAGGTACGCGTCGAATATCGAGCTTACATATTTTACCTGAGACATTGTTCGGTTTATTGAGAATAATTTTAATAACTAATAAATGAATGAAATAATACTTATGCTGAGTAATCCCTGTGTAAGCTTTCTACATACCAATCAAATTACTGAAAGTGTGTATTTCGTGAAGACTGAAAAATAGAATACGTGAAAAAGTTCGTGTGGTAAAACACACGTTACCCTGAGGCATTAGGTATTATGTCTCATAAGCCCAGTAATTTAAATGGCTACTCTGCTCGTCAAACCGGAACACAGGAATGCTTGCACATTACTGCTTGGTGGCTGACTTCAGAAGCAAAGCAATGGTACCAACCCAGACTCGCAAAAGAATTAGTCCTACCACCTAGTAAAAGTAGCTAAAAATAGATTTTAAATATATGCAAAGAACACATCTATCCGTTGCTCTGTTGCTGTTTAAAAAAGGACAAACCAACAAATACGCTTTCGCATTTATTATAAGTGCGGATTACTGAGACCTCGTTTGTCGCTTCTGTAACATCTAAGAAACTATGAAATAGAATTATGCTGGAAAAGTCTGCTATTAACAATCTCACCGTCTAGAAATTCACTTCAAAATAAAATGAATTTTTAAATAAGAAAGCAAAGACAAAAGTGGAAGTCTTTTGTATTCGCTTAGTAGCTTCCTTAATAACAAAAACAGTCAATGCACTGTACCTACAGAAGAAACTAAGGCGACGATTCAGAGACGAGTCGTAGATTCTTTCTTCCATAATATGTTCTGACATATTATGATAGGGACGTTGCTTGAAACACAAAATAAATAACTACTGTCGTTATACAGGTTAAAAATTGAAATTCACAAAAAATATATAACTTCCATAAAGATACTGCATCTAAAATTTTCCCGGATTCAACAATTTTTTTTATTATCCAATAATAATATAAATACATAATACTATCATATTCTATACATTTCAATGAATAAAAAATATATGACAAAGCAGATTTTCACGGTCAAACTCAACAAAACGTTTTTTTAGTTCAACTACGGCGTACTTCAATATTTAATTTGTCTCACTTTGCATATTCAGAAGGTAGCCTATGTGGGTTACCGTTTGCTCACCACTCACCGCTCGCTCACTGCGTTCCGCTCACTCCGTTCACCTAGCGAACTACCGAGCTGGAATGGTAATGCTGCCCATTAAAGGCAGCGCCGCCCGCTGTGCGGTGCGCCTCGTCCGAACTCCTACCGATTACCGATTACCTCATTTGAACTTTGAGCATTTGAATTTTTTTGTACTTCAATTTTTCACTGTAAGTATGTATGAACTGTTTTGAGATGAGCAATGCCGCTAATAATTTGCCACTTTAAATTTTTTGATGACCAATGTAATTGCAATTAGGGTTCTTTTAGTATGTGATAGGGACTTAATAGCATAATAGACAAATCTGCAATAATAGTCGTAATATAAATAAACATCATTACGCAGTGGTGGCCACATAGTTGCAGACGCACAGCAGATATTGTATTCTGTGTTATTACCTCTTTAGCTATGAAACATTATAATTTTCAACTCAGACAAATCAAAAATTACAAGTGAGGCACATATATTTATTTACCCCAGATTATAGCTAATTAGAAACACAGAGGCCGGAAAAGAATTCCACTCCTTTGCCGTCTGTATAATGAAAATTGAAGCAAAACGCTTGGTACGGACAGGACGGATATCAACCACAAACGGGTGACGCGGTGCCTCTAGTGGTCCGATGCAAGAATGGAGATGCGGAAATCAGGTTGTGTAATTCCATCGCATACTCTCCAAAATGTAGATATCCTTTAAAACACTGAGGGACTTGCAACTTTACGCCGATGTTCAAGACTCAGAAGCTTAGTCTCAGTGTATATGTAGTTTGTATGACAATACAATAATTTGATACCCGAGCTGATCTGATGATGGAGCCTGGGGATGGATAGTGGTACTCTTTTGTGGCTACAAGGAAACCTCTCGAGTTTGGCTTCATATATTGATTCGTTTTGACGAATCCAAGAGGTCACACTTGATGTCGAGGATCATATGCTGTCAGGAGGTGGAAGCATGTTTTTTAGTTTTTGTTCGTTTTGTTATCTGTAACAAAAAAAACTTGATCTATAAAGTTCCCATCCATTTTATACGAAGAAAGTGAAAAGTAAACATACCTATGGTGTTTTATTTTCTTTGCTGTAAAATGGATTGGAGAAATTATGACGCTGTGACATACTGGGGCGGACTGAGAGACGGGCCGACCGCCCGATAAATGAACAAATTTTATGAGGGATTCTTGGTCCGATTATGGGTTCCCCCGTAAAGGTAGCTTATAGATGGTAGTTTACTAACTCTAGTCAAGACCCATCTACATATTTTTCAATATTTTTCAACAAAAATTTTTATATTTTATTCCCCAACACCATATATCTACATTCTCAATTGAATTTGAATTTGAACATTCAGGAATAATTTAGCTTCCTATTAGTGAAGTAATTTTTAAAATTGGTGATTAGTGAGATATTAGCGATGTAACATACTTCACATCTTTATAATTTTAGTATAGACAAAATAATTGATAGCTAAGCCAAAAGCCGAAAAAAAAATACATCATATCAAGAATTTCGTAGTCAACATCGATTGCTCCCATAGCCTAGTGGTTAAGGCGTCTGGCTCGGCAAGCCAGAAGACGCAGGTTAGAATCCTGTTGGAAGCGAAATTTTTGTGATGTATATATTTGCGTGAACATCCACTAGTATCGGTTAACACTATAAAATATATTTCATAATTGATAGCTGTTGATGACATCGTTTCATATCTCCAATTAGACGCTGTATCAACAACTTACACTATCTCATACACAGCAGCACTCATATTTCATAGTGCTATACATATTACTTTGTACTTGTGTAGTTATTTTACGTTTGTGTAGCGGGCGGCCATGTTGACTAATCGACAGTGCAATACGAGAGCGGCTACAATCACAGGTGAGATGTAGCTAAAGGACTATCTACAGCGAAAACGTTGTCACCTCTCACCACACATACATTCACTGCACACCTTAAAACCACGTTCAACACAAGCGTACGTTCGTCTTTACAGTACAGTCAGATAACTGCGGTAAACAAACCTAACCCTAGTTTAATTTAGATTTTGAAATGTGATTAGGGTTTAAGGTAGTATACGGTAAGGTAGTGTACGATTAGTTATAACATAGCTGTATCTGTAAAAATGTTTCATGTTGTTATATCTGACCTCAAGAAACCTTTTGCTCGTAATTCCCGAACCATAACGGATTTCACTACATTATGTGTTTGTGTCTGTGTCCATGTAATTTTGAAATAAATAAATTTTATTTTATCATTTTTATAACGATGGATTAATAACAATAGGCTACTTAAACAAGTTTGTCTATTAGCCGTAGCTTGGAGAAAATATTGGATAATTTTTTTTTATAATTCGGCAAAAGCAACAAGTATGTGCGTCGTAACTGAACATATTAAAAATAATAATCAAATATTTAAAAAAATAATTAAGTTGAATTTAAATACACTATATCATGTTTTGCTCCTGAGTATTTGCAGTCACTATGAAATGGCCACATTATGATGCCACGCGCGTCTGTATGACTTTTGCATTTCTGTAAAATCAATGATACACATCTTTCTACACACAAAGTTACGTTTGTGTAACCGCTTTAATTTATAAATTAAGTAAAATATACTTTGAAGAAACTGAAAAACACATTATACTAAACAATACGATGAGTTGCTTTCTATTCGTGGGCTAGTAATTGGTATTTGCATAGAAACATGTATGCAGAGGTTTTCGGTCAAAATAGCATCGCATCGTGAGTCGTGACATTACTGACTGGGCACTTTCTCCCCGATCCATAAAGGAATCTGTCGTGTTTAAGATGCCTTTGATAAGCGAGCGCAACTTTAGTATGTAGATGTACGGTACGTACGGTTACTGAGTGCAGTTACGTATTCTGTCGTCGGCAACGGATCGTTATCTGTTTCCACTAAAGGAAACTGGCTTTCCTCGAAAGAACCACCCAACGGTTTCTGCGTCCCCCTTCACCCGACTCGACTTCTCCTTTTTGCGTTATTTCATTTTTCTTTGCTAACGTGCACCTGCTAGTTAGCCGCCTCGGGCTCTCATTGCTCCGGAACGCAACCCTGCCGGACGTTTCCTCGTATCATAAAGAAGATATAAATTGTGTCTTGTATTTCAACTCATACAAATGCCGGATAAACTCGGCTATACTGTTGTTATGAACGTATCTAAATAAAAATTTCACGTGTCACAACTTCCGCACAAACGACAGTTTCTGAAATACAAAACATGGGGTGGGCTATGAAGTTTAATGTTAGATGTCAGTACAAAGGATGGCGCTCGCAGGAGCGCTAGAACAGTTTCCTTGATACATTTGTATTCCTTACAGACAAGTAATCAATATCCGTTGAACACCGAGAGCATCGGCAGGGTTGTCCTATGTGGAGTAATTTTTCTTTCTTCACACACAGTATGGAAGCAGATACTTCTATTAATTTGACGGAAGGTTTATACAGCGTGTGTTGAACATTCTTAAATTTGCATAAGCTTCTACGTTTATTACAAGGCTTTTTTTATGAAAGCAGTGGTGCGGACGAGGTGACGGGAATATCAACCTTAGTTACAAAAATGCTTTCAATCGATACCACTTCCCATTTATGTCACCGATGAAAAATATAGGCATTGCCAACAGCAGGACAATATGATATTCTTGTAACGCGAAAAAATAAAGCTGGTACGCCGTCACGCGTATGAAATAAAATAACAACGGCAGCATGGTGCGGATGGGGCTTGATACATATTTGAATACATTACTGAACACGAAGATAATACCAGCGACATGCCATACTTATTCATAACACCACCTCAACACTGTGAATGAATACGGAATATATATACGTGTAAACAGCAGCTAGTCAATGAGACGTAATTTTCCTCGTTATCATCTTAATAAAGGCCGATCTTCTCAAACGTTCCATTGGAACGCTATTTGAGTGCATTCAAAGAGCAGAAGGTTTATCGGAGACTATTTTGAGCTCGCAATCATTTTATCGTTTCCATGCGATTGGTATGCCTTCGCTATAGTAAACATGAAACGCTTTTTTTTCCGCTCAATGCTAATTTTAAGCGTCTCCTAATAAGTATCTAATAGAAATGCTCGATATAGTTAGACTCTTTAGCTAAGAGACTACTGCAATTCAGTTTGGATTCAACCATTGTAAATAATTGATACGGAAAGTGCTTTACCAAATAGGAGTATCGGTGGACAGAGTTTATTTTATGCATGTTTGCTAGTGTAGTGTGGCAGTTGTGGTAGCGCTGGCCGGGTCGGGAAGGCGTTCACACTTGGCGCTGATTTCCTGTAAACACATCCATTGTGTCCCAGACGTGTTGGCAGCTCGCACACTCTCTCCCTACACAACATCTACGAATAATTATTTGTTACATTTTGTTAGGCATGTTTAAACATTTAACGGGTTAGTTAGCACAACATTAAATTACATGTATTGATTTTCCGATGTTTATATGGGAATAATTAATATTATTCGGGTCAATCGAAGTACGACTAATTAAATATTGGTTTACACCGTGTTATTAATATAGACTAGAATTAATTTACCTATAGCAGTATTTCTAAAATATACCATAGATTTTTCACAGTTAGCTATAAAATCAATCGCTCTTGTTAATTAAAACCATATAGAGTTCAACCACCACAGAAATAAAATTATGTAAATATATGAAATTATTTGATCAGTAACTAATTATTGTTAATGAATTTAGCGGCATACCTATGCAATTATTTAGAAAAGTCCAACTATGTGTGTTTGAGGTACTATGTAGTTTAAGCCAAAGTGAATGAACTTAGGATAATGATTATACTTTTAACTCATAATAAGTAAAATACGTTACAATACTTTAAAATATACTGCACATATTTATAGACTTAAAAATCAAGTATGTTATGAGTACATTCCCTTTAACATTTCAAGGTAGAGGAAACTAAAAAATACAAAATATCTTATTTTGTCTTATTATGTATGTATTTGTTTCCTTTAGTTTATAAAAGAGATTACTTACCAAAAACTCTTCAAAGTTGTAAATGCAATCCAGAATCGGCGGTCCATTATCGCTAGTACCCAGTAAATTCAACATCAGCCAATTACCAATCAACAAGTTCATATCGATTGAACGTTGAAGTGCCCTTGACAGTACAAGTGTGTCAATGGATAGACCTTAAGCTGTGGAGATTAGACAGGGCTGTCACCTTACGGCGCTCTCGAGTGGAGTGGCTCTCAGCCCCTCTCTGATATTTGTGAGCAAACAACGTCAAATATGCAGAACACGATGGCAAGTTTCGCGTACGCTATTATCGAGCACAATGGAACGCACCCTTAATAATGTTAGAAAAGTTTATACGACACGTAAGTTTGTCGGTAAGTACTTTGGGGTACATAAAAACATATCAAATTCTTTCTTTCTTACAAATTCTTTTCACTAATATATCGGCGACAATGGTCGAAGATGGTGAATATGCTAACCCTAGACATTCACAATCACATTAAACGGGCGAAAATTCAAAAGTGTTAAAAATATATCCAGTACAAAGCCAGGCGAATAATTAGAAATGTTCAGAGGCAGCGTCCGCGAGTGATTGATGTAGTGGAAGCCGGTGCGAACCCTCCGCTGCGACAACTTGGAGACATTAAGAATATTTAAATTGTAAATTGCTCCCTGCACTGAATACCTATTTGCCGAAAGTTTGCCCTTTTATACAATCACCCCGCAAACTCACCAAGTTGGTTAAACATGCATATTATTTTGGTTCAGACTTCCCTAATTTCCTAGCAACCAAATTGCGCTGAGACGTTCAATGCAAATTTTAATAAGTATCAACTGGAACGAATCTCCGAATACGAAATCCTTCGTTTTAGTATGAAAAGAAACTGAATTTTAGCTGCTGGAGTATTCGTACGAACATAATGGATAATGGAGCAAAAAAAGTTAACATCGCAGATAACAATAAGACTCGCAGATGGTCGACTGTAACATGAATATAACAAACTAAAGAACGGGACTGATTGAATCATCCGCTGTTCTTTGTCATAAATCCGACAACGGCGGGCCGTCTAACAATGCCTCCTGAAATCGCTCCATTTCTCATTTTGTTACACTCCCCTTTAATCTCGCATCCGTAGAAAAGTGGATCAGCGTTGCAAAGGGCATTGCGATGCAGTCAGTAGTTGCAGACACGCTTCTGATTAATCTATTGTGAAAGTACCTATTAGCCGCTCTTGTCTCTTTAGTTAAATAAACGAGACTCATTGATTAACTGGATAATGCATTGGAGCTTTGGTGATCTTTGACGTTGGGTCTTCTGTATTTCGTATATATATGGAATTTTTGATATATGTTCAATTGTTCACGTTAGGAATTTAACCATAAAAAAAACAGCCAAGTGCGGGTCTGACTCGTGCACCGAGGGTTCCGTACAAACTTGTATACCTAAATGTGAATAGTTCGTCCATCACGGAAATCGTTAGGTACACAGCTATATTCACTTTTTTTGTGATACTACAAATTTACGGTTTTCGGATTGCTGGAGGTCTTGATAAACGGTCTAGAAAAAAGTTAAACACACCTTAGGGGCAGCTTAGATGCTCAAGCAAACGTACATTTGCTTGAGCGTCTAAGCTGCCCCTTAAACCTGTGTTAAACAGCGTGGCTTGCTCGCGTGTTTAAATATGAGCAACCACAAATCTTGATTTAAATAGGCTCTAACCGTTATCTAACTCCATTCTATTATGACATTTGTAATCATTCTAGTCTTTTATCTTTATACACTATCTAGATAAACAGGCATCTAACAGTGCTTTTTTGTAGTAACACGGTAAGGGTTCCTTTTTTTCTTTTGAGGTATGGAACCCTAAAATTAAGTAAAATCGTTTTTATCATTACAAAATTAAGTACCTAAGTGTGGTTTACTAGGTGGTATAGGACTAGGTCTTCTGCGAGTGCCCGTCTGGGTTGGTACCACCACTTTGCTCCTGAAGTCTGCCGCCAAGCAGGAATGTGCATCATTACTGTGTTCCGGTTTCATGAGCAAAGTAGCCAGTGAAATTAATGGGCTTATGCATTGAGACTTAATTATGTCTCAGGGTAACGACAGCACTGCAGTGCCACGCAGGCATTTGTGTGTCAAAGTTCTGAATGGCACTGCAATTGTATGGGCCGGCCTTATGCTTACCGTCAGGCAAACGACCAGCTCGTCTAATTATCAATTAGTATAAAAAATGTCCCATGTTTGAAGTAAATGATTTGTACAGAAAATAAAGGTTACATTTTTTTATAGCAAATAGGCTTGCGTTTGACTGCTAACGTGGTCGATGATGTAGCACGCTTGCCCAGAAGATACCTGTTCACTCGTGTCACATTCACGAAAAACAGACCTGCAATGAGTTCTGCTCTTTAGCTATAAATTTTAATAAAATATAGGCTATTAAGTCGATTATGACGATACATGGTTGAAATTGCAGACACTTGATTATAAAAAAGCTATTCCTGTCCATTGGACTAATAAATTACGTAACCGCTTACAGAAGAAGTCGTAACAGTCCATAAAAACTCCAATGAGTACTTGAATGCGTAGTTAAACATTTACTAGTCTCATAAAAATCCGAGCAAGTGTTTTTTCGTCGTAATGAAGGCAGATGGGCGGTCATTGGCCAAAACCGTATTCCCAGCGGTGTGGCCACTCGGGCCCTACCCCTGTCAGCGTCGCTCACAAAAACAGGGGGTTTTTATTTTCTCGGACTAATTTGAGGTTACTTTTCGACTGTTGGCTCGTGCCCTGCCCGCGCGGGACTCGAGGTCAGGGTATCTTCCGGAGCGGCTTTTGCACAAACTGCATAAATTAGCAAACTTACCGGATTTATGTAACTTTCTGAATTGTCGTTTACTGTAGAAGATTATAACAAAACATTGGGTGAAGTTAAGGTGCTTTTGAGGGTCGTTTTCCATATTAGATTTGTCTGGGTTAGAAGATATAAGTTTGTAATGGACTTACAAATAAAGCACATAATTAAAAGAAAAAACACTGACAGTGGATTTACTAAAACTTAATCACTATTGTATTACTACCTAATTATACATCAACTCGTTATTAAAAAAACCGAACGAAAACGACATTCTTCTGAAGTTCTTGTTTTATTAGCTGCGCCCCGACGACCAAAAGGAGGTTGAAATTTTGGACCATATTGAATACGAGTGTGTAAAACTCAAATAGATGCTTACATATACTTATAATTTAGAAAAGCTGGAAAAATGTCGCGTAAAATCCACTAAAAAATCTGTATACCGGAGTCCTTAGGGGAAGATATCTCAAAATCCCCCTCATAAATAAAGCTGAGCGGAAACAACATGCGAATTCCACATAATTGTATAATTCCTGTTAGGAGAGCGCAGAAAATCCGAGACAGCCGAGATTACAACCGTTAACCGACTGATCCCGGCCCGGAAGAAAACAGAATGTCTCGCGACTTGGATAATGTTAAATTTATTGCAGTGCTAAAATGTTTACGGATATCGCGCGGAAACGAAACGCCCCGAGGACGGCGAGCTCTACTCACCCTTGTAAACACGTTTTATTGGCTTTATAATATGTTTTACGCGTGACGTTTTACAAACGATCCCAGAGGAACGTCGAATTATTTTTACGGCACGTACTCGCACGCCGCGCGAAAACATTGGAAAATTCAGTACTCAAGGGATTTTGTAATTACACCTCTTAAACAAACAGTTTTTGTTCCGGCACTGGAAACCGAACATGGGATTAACGCGATTTTAATTGTGCAATCCCGATGGAATATTTGCGTAGAGATCGCGTTCAGATGAATTGTGTACTTTTGGACCAAGTGTTAATTTGTGAAATCACAGGGGGAAATATTTGTTGTAGGTGTAGACGGAGGAGGCTTGGAATGCGGCGCAGTGGAACAATTGCAGGGCGTAATACCAGTCAACCGCTTGATGAAGGTCCGGCCGACCGCGCCGCTTCCTGTCAGCCTCGACACATGTGCGCCGCATACCTTTCCCAATATTAGTATCATATTTGTGCGGAAACTTTAATTACAAGAATAAAAAGGAAGGGTCGTACCAACTCGCACTAAATAAACAAAATTACTTACCACCATTCTTTATTTGACCATGATACGTTGTCGAACCAAAAATTGTCTGTCATTTTCCAAGAACCAATATTAAGGTGAAAGCTGTTTATATAAATGCAAAACAGATCGGAAGCTTGTCAGATCGCCTCAGTGCAGATCCCGCAGATCGAATATGGATTTACAGTCGTCCCTATTTCATCCGCTTCACATCACACCCTCCTGGCACATCGACGCGGTCGGACACCCGAAAAATAATCTCTACATTCTAATAAAACAACCTTAGCAAATTCTTGCACATTCCCTGTAGCTATTGCAAGAGTTCTCCAAGATTTTATTACTAAACTTTTTGCTCGTTGATTTTCTAGCACTTTTTTGCTATCCTCTCGTTATTCTCAGTTACTGTTGTTTTATTTCATACCATGTCCTGTTGTAGACAAAAACATACGTCTAGGTTAACTATTTTTTGTCCGTAGGAATAGCAATATAAGTAAATATATTTCATGAAAATATTTCCAAATCCAATTCAAACATTTCCCGTGGAACAAGATAAACGGCGGAAACCGCGGGTGTCTTAGTCGATTTCCTTATCATCCGATTTTCGTATTAGTGTTCAATGGTGAACATTTCCTTTCAAATGTTCGGCCGAGAGTAGGTACTTGCGTCCCTGGCTGTGGCTGAATCCAATCGCAGGGATATTAAAACTTTCCGCCCGTCGTACTCTGCTCCTTTGTATAGGGAGAGCCTGAAACCCGACCCAAGCTCGATCTGCTTTTTTAAAGACGCGCCAAACTAATTCGGCTTTAGGAACCCATGAAATTAAAAGTTAACTCACGGACTTACATAATTCTTGGTATCCATAACCTAAACATGGTACAATATACAAGTGAACATAGATAAAGTCTTCATGACTAGTCAGAAGAAAATATAAAGTGGACGTGCATTCAGTTTATTCCACGATTTTTTTCTTTTTTCTATGGGCAGACACAGTTTGTGTATTGTGCCAATTTCAAGTTAAAACTGCACGTATTTACCTAATTACCTCTCAATAAGTAGGTTACAAACTTTGTACTGGCTAAATACATAACCTGCGTGGAGCCAAATTAAAAATAAAAAAGTTATGCTGTTTTATGTTTTTTTTTTGTATACGAGTATATTGTGCCAATTTTTTTTTTTTACGCTTACTCACTCATACCCCCGCACTAGGATTCCCTGTGTCGCAGGTGGCATGGACATACACAGATACACATCACAAACATCCAAGACCCGAGAACAAACTTTATGCTTACACAAAATCTGCCCCGGCCGGGAATCGAACCCGGGACCCCTCGCCTTGCAGGCAAGGTTACTACCAACTTAGCTACGGAGCCGTCAAGTTACACCACGTATACCTATTTCCTCTAAATAAGTAGATTACAAACTGGACACTGGCTAAATATACGTAACTTGCGTGGAGCCAAATTTAAAACCAAAAAGTAAATTGTTATGTTTTTGTGCATCACACTATTTTTTGCATTCTGCCAGTGTCATTCTAGAGCTAGGATGAAATATCATAATATTGTAGAACGGAGGAGGTTCTCAACACAGCCCGTATATTTTTTATGTATGACGTCGCATAACTTTTTACAAAGGAGTCCGATGTTATTGATTATTTTTTATCGGATATAATCATAACTTCGAAGTTAATCCCTTTCAATTTGTTTTAAAAAAAATCTGTCGGTGGTTTAAGAGCGAGTGTGGCCGAGCGGGAACTTGTGCGACTTTCAATCTGACGCACCATGGTTCAAATCCCGACTTGGTCTCGTACCAAAGTTAAGTTCGGATTATACCACACTCGCTCTGAAAACAGTAAAGGGACACATCGTAAGAAACCCCGAATACCCAAGAATCATAAAAAATTGAGAACCTGTGACATCTATCAAGCCGTATTGGACCCGCCGTGGCCGATTATGGCTCCTAGAATTCCCAAGGACGGTATACGTCAGGCAGGCGGCGGCTGGCTGTAAAAAAAGCTAGGTGGTAGCACTATAACTCTTCTGCGAGTGTCCGTCTGGGTTGGCACTAACTCTTTGCTCATGTAGTCTACCACCAAGCAGTAATGTGCAAGCATTACTGTGTTCCGGTTTGATGAGCAAAGTAGCCAGTGAAATCACTGGGCTTATGAGACTTATAATAGCTACCGTTATATGTTCATTAGATTTTTGTTAAAACTAAAAGGACATGAATTTCGGATTTTCCTGAGAATTACCCTAGCTTTATATTCTCTTTGCACTAAGTATCAACTTATTTTCAAAATGTTTTATAAATTTGACCTTAGATCAATTTAAGAATTTATAAATCTAACCACGGAGAATCACATTAACGAATAAATGTGAGTGCCGCCATTTATTTTACCTTTTGGCGCAGTGAGGCAGGAGTGTGTTTCTTATACCGACTGCAGCGCATAAATAATTAAGAAAAACGTTAGATGCAGCGTGCTCCCACTTTGCCAAAATGAGTTTGTACTAATTAAAATATTTGACTGTTTCTGAATAATGGTACAAGATGCAACAAACAAAGATAGTTAAACATCAATAATACAGCCGATGGGCATCTGACAATGCCTAATCATTTATGCCCGTTTTCACCAACCCTAGGAGACGTCTAAATTGGACGCATAAATATTTAGGAGTTGCCTAGGGCAAAAAAAACGTTTCACCAATCTTTAGGAGTGTTATAACGGTTCATACTTAGGACTTTGCTTACATTAGGAGTTACTTAGGCGTCGCCTTATTCGTCTTTGGTGAAAACAGGCAGTAGTCTCGCAAATTTTGTCTTTGTTTTTCATACCTACTCGATAGGATAGCGTTTGACTACTAGGTGTCTTGCCTGATCTTTGGTGTCGATGTGGTCTAAGATGGCAACTATGCTAACCTCGATTAGGTTGTGGGCACAAAACAGAGAGCTCTATTTTGTGTTGTGGGACTATTGTTCTTTGAAGTTCCTGATTCCTTAGATAAAAGAAATCCTAATTACCTAAAGAGAAAATAAATGATTTGTCTTTACATTGAAATCTGTTTTTTTATTTGTGCGAGTTGGTTCATTTTTTGGCAAGTAACCGAATGCTCCAAATCCTGAACTTTTAAATATTTTCATAAATGTTCTATGTCACCCTATGAACACAGCTTGTATATTGTATTGTATATTATATTGTATAGTTCAAGCCAATGTTGTTGGCAGGCTGCGGTCCAATATTGGGAGCCCGCGCGCGCTTTATGTCGATAAAGTGAATTATTCGGTTTTCCAAGTAGTGGCTTTGCTTTCAGTACTATCTTAAATCCAGACGTTGCACACATTAACTAGTTTTGTGAGAGCGAAGTCTGCCTCTTAATTTGTATTCGGCCCTCGGACGGCCCGGGAGAGGCGAGCGTGTGCTTCTTTTGTAGCTTCAGAAACCAATTTGTATACCAGTAAGAAAATTAAAAACTTTCGGATGTTTTCGCATTTACCTTCTTAACGCAATAAAAGCTTTTAATCCGAAAGAATTCTGCAGAATGTTCAAGAGTTTGTAAGTAGCTTATCCAGTGTCGGATTCCATGAAGTTTCAATTTCAGATTTATAAGGGAGTTAGACATCTTCTACATGCAACTCACAAAGATAGTGGTGTCAATTCTATTATTTCATACCTAAACTAATTTTAGTTTCGCTTACTCTCTTTCCAATACATAACATGAGAAAGAGACGGAAGATGTCTGACAGATCTAAATTTTGTTTTAGAGCTGTCAAATATCTTTCGATCTTGATAAATTAGATGTCACTGAATTCATTGCCATTACATTTATACTATTCACAAGCAAGTGGATTAATTTGACAGGTCTAAAATATATTCCATCTCTTTCTCATGTTATGCTTTGGAAAGAGAGAGAGCGAAACTAAAATTAGTTTAGGTATGAAATAATAGAATTGACACCATTGTTGATTGTTTTATGTCAAGTACCTACCTAGGTTTGTAGACTTGACTGAATACGAACAATAGTCTATTGTTGTAATTTCTTAGATTTTCAGTAATGTGTTGTGTAAATAAACAAACGCAGAAATCAAATAACTTCTATAGCGGTTTAATTGAGTGTACTTTAACAAACTGGCCACTTCAAAGTGATGTGAGATCGTGTAGAATGTTATTAAAACAGTTAAATCAATTATTAGACTTGGAGTGGCCTATTCGGACTATTTAATTTCTATTATTTTACGTTTATTAAGATGTAGCTGCAATAACATCCCAACTATTAAGAGAGCGACATTGTCCGAAGAAATCAACATTTATAACATACCGAAACGCGAAGAATTCGTGAATTAAACGGAAAGTGACATTAAGACAGATGTTAAGAGCCGGAACAATAATTAAGAGGCTGTCGGTCTGAAACCGCGTCGTCGCTGGGATTTAATTAGTGAGGGAGCCGACCGAGCTGCCGTCTGCCCAGCGCGCAGTACATTCGCCGTAATATCCACGGCTATAAAATTGTTCTACCTAACCTAGGTAGACCTGGGATTTACTAGCGGGAACTAATAGATGTCTGTGAACCACCGATAATGTGAAGGTGGCATTATTACACGACTGCCCAAAAAAAGAATGTAATGTTTTTAGGGTTCATTTATGTATGTGAGTTTCTTTATTCGACCATAACCTTTAAAATCCTGAACAGATTTGGTTGTACGAGTACGTATCGTTAGAATCCTGACATCATCCCGGATGACAATGGCTAAGACAGTCGTGCTTTTTTTTAAATGGTAATTTTAGCGTGCGACTTCGACAACGCCGTATATTAAAATAAGTTTTTTTTTTTTATTTGGTAACGAGACGAGCTTGTCGTTTGCCTGATGGTAAGTATAAAGCTGGCCCATAACATTTGCAGTGCCACTCAGAACTTTGAAACACAAATTAAAAGGTATAAAGTCTCATTAGCCCAGTACTTAATTTCACTGGATATTCTGCTCATCAAACCGGAACACAGTAATGCTTGCACACTACTGCTTGGCGGCAGACTTCACGAGCAAAGCGGTGGTACCAACCCAGAGGGACACTAATTATTTTTAACTATTTAAACAAACTGAAATACCCTTTTTACGGTTCCTTTAATGCCTTAAAAAGATCTTAGGATGAATTGCAAGATTTTTATCATAAGAAAGGTTTACCAAAATATAAAAATACTTTAACCTAAAAATAGAAATAAAATGTGAGTTACGATTTCCGATACAGTTTATGGGTTGTCTTATTAAAATGAGATATATTTTACAAAAAGAGTCCGATAATACGACACGTCTGGGACTGCTGGCAAATCCGATTTTCCTATCTCCCCATATTTGTATTCGAAGCCCGATCCATCTAATATTTCCTTCCAACTCCGCCGACGCTATCTGCGTTCCTTCCTGACACTGAATCTAATCGGAATAGATATTAAAACTTTCCTTACAACCGACTCCTATATTACACAAAAATTATACGGCAGGAAATATTTTTGTTATTATATGACATAGTTACATAAATAATTCTTGCGATTCATACTGTTGCGGATAGATAGGCGCGCTCGAAATGTGAAAGATAAGATAATGATGTGTGTAAAATAAAATAAATGTTAATAAATTTATTTAGTGCTTTGTAAATTTGAAACAAAATGTAAAGTCTTGGACACATAACAAAAAAGATACTTGATTAAATGAAGCTTCTAAGTTTAGACACGATGCGACCCGACAATATTCCTGACTTGTTCACGGCGCCCGTGGCTTAGCTTTACGAGACTTTCAGAGAGGAAGCGATAAAAAGAAAAACGCTCCTTTGATTTCCTGATTTATGTAAAACAGAGAGAATACCTCCCTAATGTATAGCGACTAGTTCAGCTGGATTCACTCAGTAGTCAGTAGTAGTTATAATATGTATTAGGCCAAGTTCAAAGATGGTAAAGCTACAATACTTATTCAACGGAATTCACGGACAAAAGAATATAGGTAATCTTGAACCTATTAGATCTTATAAAAGGAACATTCCTACCTGCAAAACTATCAAGTTACTATAGTAAAACTAAAAGCCTGACTCCTGCAAAACTTAGGACAAAAAGGGCGAAAACAGTTCAACAAACAACGAAGTGTTATAATTGGAAGTGCATAAAAGGTTGTCTGAATCAGCGTAATGGGTCCACTCAATACAAACACAAATATGTTGACAACACAGAAAGTTGCTAAGTGCCGTCGTCGGCGTGTAGCCTTATCTAATTTATTTAACTGTTAGCGGAGCCGCATCGAAAACAAGTTCCTCGTACGTTAGAACATTAGTCTATATCCTCCTATAAGGATGAAACAGAAACGTGTTCTCTTCAAGTTTTTATGTGATAGTCGTAAAAGACAATAGGTAAAGTGAGGTGATATTTTTGATCAAGGCCAGTTTATATGAGTTTTGTACGTTAGCCAGAAAATTGAGGCTTCACATTTAAATATAATTATGAAGCCACAATATTGTAATGTACAAACCCGGAAAGAATCTTTTCAACCGCATTATCCATTTCAACAGAAAATTTCGACTGCACATTTTCTTTATCCGGAATCCTTTCAACTTGACCCTCCGATTTTGTAATCTCCCTGCCCTTTCAAAACAAGTTCGCAAAAATTACAAGACTCCATAAACCGGGATAAGCAGAGTTTAAGCTTCATGCCCATCTAAGAAAACATGTTTTCATTTATCTTTGTTTTATTTTTCATTGATTTTGACATTTTGATGGGACGATACACAAAGGAAGCCGTATGAATATCAATGAGGCGCGCATAAAGGAGAGCAAAAGAAACTATTTTAATCTAAACAAGAAGAAATATCACAAGTTGTGTGTAGTGTATGGAGTCGGGAGGAGCATAAAATATTTATCAAAAGAGTCCTGGCTGCGTCCGCTTCCCGGGGGACCACCGCGTCTCGGCTACACTACGCCCCACTACTTAGCACCTTTGAATAACGATTTACTTCACGTCACTCGTGACAAACGTTGTGTAACAACGAATCATGATTTTCTTTATAAAGAAAATAGTTTCTTTGAGAATCTTTGTTAGAATCATAAGATCTAGGGTTGGCACGTCACTGGTCCCGATGACGGGACATGCTCTGTTTCTTGGGTGGTGTGTTTTGTGATGTAGGTACTATTCGGTCGTTGACTGAGGTAAGCGAGAAACAATCTGGGACGCGTGTATGATTTTGTTTCAATTTAAAATTTGAGAGGCGGAAAACTGGTGCATCGGAGCGATGCACACCCGGTGCTCTTGCTTTATACACCATTGTTTGGAAGAGAGAACCGCCCATGCTTTACCCTGTTCAAACACACCGTGACGACTGTTATTATATCAATTATTCAACTCTATTACGACCCCCAATGTGTGCTAAAGACAAAACACGTAGCTGAGTACAAGCCCGGCAACCAGTAAACTACATACGTAGTATTATATGTTCTGTAACTGTACTGATCGAAAGACTAATAGTCAAAGAGCTATTTTTTAAAGTGGAAGAATATTTTTTTTTACGTCGTTCTGTCTTATAAGTGGTTAGTTCTTTGAGTATAAGACGTCCGCTTGTGTTCAAGTTAGGGATACAATGATGTTTCAAAGTAAATTTGACGGAGGAGGCATACCGCATTGTCTGTACACACGAGACAATCTTTGAAATATATAATTTGTGTTTACAAATTATTTAAATCATAAGTACTATTAGTTTTGGCACTTCTAGAATTAAAATTTGAAAAAACTATCCATTTGCGGCCAAAAAAGTTCAGTCAACTTGAAGGTTTAATTTTACGCTAATTTTATATAAATGAACTCAATAAATGTCTCGCTGATTTCGAAATTATAATATATCAATCTTCTTCGTAGATCCGAGAGGTGAGTATAGAGGCGTCGACAGATAAGTACAGCCCTCCGCGCTGAAGGATCAACTTCGAACTTTTAATTAGTTCAACGACAATAATCGAGTTTCTCGAATCGTCGCTTGCTCAACCTTATAAAATGAAATACTATTACTTTAAAGCATGTTTTAGAAAAACATCTAAATATTGTGAAAGCATAATAAAATTTTATTCTTAAAGCAGGTTCTTCTATATTTTCTGTGAGGTTTTTCAAAACTTTCACCATCCCGTCAGCCAAAAATACTTTCGGTAGGTACGCAATTAATTTTTACGATATGGAAAATAGAATTCATATATCCAACTGTTTTAGTATATAAGTAGGTTAGATGTAGTGTTTACGTAGTCTACTAAGCAGCACTGCACCAGACCAGCGCCGACTCACCTTGCAGCCATGTATATGAAAAACAAAGTTATGCTATGTGATATAAAGTCCAATTTAGATTCGTAAGCAAAAATAGAGGACCACGCGAGGTCTCCGCACTGTCAACTCGAGATCGACTTTTTACGGTGCTTAGTGGCCTTTAATCCGTTAAAAAAAACAACAAAGGAAAATACATCATCATTCATCGTACTTGTATAACATGTATAAAATTATCCACGCTCGTCGCTCATCCACGAGAGTAAAAGCAGATTTGTATTATCCCGGACACAGGTAATTGTTTCACGAGCGCGCTGACGATTACATGAATTTACGCTCGGCAGCCCGAGCGCCGGCGGCGCCGTGTCCGCGTATGAATGGCCATTGAAAAGTCATCAGTTATGGAGGGCGCATAGCGCACCATGTGGCCGACTCGCTGCGCGCCCTAAGTAATTTTTCCGTGGGCAATTTTCCACAATTCCCAAACAACCATCAGCCGCCGCCCTCACCCTTTATTATAAAAACATACGGGTTTGTAATACCTTGCTGGTCAACGGTTTACATGAGAATTAACGTGTTGATTTTTGATAATAAAGTATCGTCAAAATTTTAATGCATGACAATTATGGTTTTGTCCCCGTAATTTACTGTTAAATTATAACACAACACCCAATAAAAGGACATATTAAGTACATATTATTATTGATAAAAACGCAATCAACTTGTTGAAGAGTTTTATCGCTCACAATGTGAAACAGAAGTCGGTATATCCGACCACTTTTCCAACAAACCGCAACAACCAAACATATGGAGCTATTATGGAAGAGTCATGAAACCGCAGAAACTAAAAGGCTCCAATAAAAATGGTCAAAGCACTTCGCAGTGAGTTCAAATTTATGCAAATTGACTGAAATGTATTGATAGCACTTTGAAAACATTTTTCGTTTCGAAATGAAATGCATCTACTATTCAAACAGTGGAATAGGTGAAGCGAATAGATCTGATGATATTCCTCTTTTTGTGTCGATTTGCATACGTCGGTGAATGCGAAATTAATTCAAGAGCGCTAATTTAAGGATAAATTATTCTCATTTTTATCAATATTATGCGATCAAATAGAAAAACATCGGAGGGTAGGGAGTCATCCCGCCACCGCTAACAAACCATATCACCCATATTGCTTAGAACTTGAAACAAAACTACCTCTCATAAAAAGTTATGCTCAATTTAGTTTCATCCAAGCCAGTCATAGTTTAGGGAGCGGGTGCAACATATTGCCAAAGTAAATTAATAAAATAGGAAAATAAAAAAGGCCACAACAACACAACGGCCTGAAACACGCCTTTTGAAATGTAACCAGCTTCTTATAGATCGATATATAGTACGACAGAATGACATGTAGGTGTAATATTGTCTAAAGAGAACGGGAATTTTATTTACTGCAAAAGAATTTTAAATCAGATTTCGAAAAATGTGTCAAGAAAGCTACAATGACATGTAAAATTGATTTCTTCACATGCCATCGTTTTATATCATTCTACGTAAACTGAACTGCGAACTCTCACCATCTATTGTCACGTAATTAATGTTAATAAATTAATCTCCAGTTACGGGAGACAAATTAGACGCAGGCTGCTCGGCTAACGACGGACTATTTGGATTAAATGGAGGGTTGATGTTTATGATTTACGCAGGCTGTGTAATTGTGGCGCCTGCCAGTCGCGGCCTGCAACACTAGAGAGGTGCTGGCAGCTTCCATCAGAGATCGGACGTAATGCTCTCACTAATTTTAGTAAAAAGATTTTCATTTTAACTACGTAGTTTTTATATTTATATGCAGTGAGTCTCATTATGTGAATTAGGTATTAGTGATTAGGAAAAGTTCAGTGGTATTAGGCTAACAATATTTTACGATATTTCAGCTAATGAATTTTAAACCATTCGATTTATAGAAAGTAAACACTAATGAATTAACGAACAAATATACAGATAGACCGCGAAAGGGGTTAATTGGCGGTTGTATTGTGAGGTCTGAAATTCCAAAATACACTTAATTAACTGCTACATAAAAAGTTAAAATTAATTCTTCTAAAGTATATACCTACACAAACAGTGCAATCATCTAGATTATAGTCTTTTTTCATTCACATATCTATTTGAAAATGGAACATTACTGCGTAGGTACACTTATGAATTGTGGGAACAAATTCTACATAGGACAATTATAGTTAAGTATAATTGTCTACAAAAATATTAAGATTATTAAAATATAACCAATGTAACCAAAATATATCATTGTGTATAAAAGGATTTATATCTTAACGTTATTGGTTCTAACCGTATTGTTTAAATTTAATAAATAAAATTAATACCTTAATGATAATTGACACGATCCGTAGCTATGATTTCGTCCGACTATAAATTCGAAGAGATATGTTGAAGTTTCAGCTTATAGCCTTCCAGTTTATATCCACGTTACAGCTCCAACTAGTTACAGGTTTAACATTCCGTAACTTTGTTATAATAGCCGTAATAAAACAATGACGATCCACGTACAACGACGATAGTGCTTGTTGACTATTCATTAAAGCATCTCGCCGAAAGACAAACAATCCTGTTATGTTATTAGATTTCCTGCATAGTTGAAGCGATTCATATACACGTACTACATAATTACGTGGTTAATTAATTTGCAACTTTATTATATCTACCTGAACTTTGTTAATTAACGCTATAAAATAGGTATTGAAATATTCACGAGGTCGATACAATGTTCCGATAAATCACTGAGAATAACCAAGAGCGTTTTCTATTTGGAGAGGCGAGTATACGCGTACGTATCGAACCCGGAGACACAGCTTGTTTGTCCTCGCAGACTAATTAAAAAGTTTGTTCCTACAACTTCCGAGTGGAAGTGGAAACGAAGTAAGACCGGCGTTGATTTGATACGGAAATATATTTAGCTATACCAATCTGTGGATGCATTTTATGAAATATAGAGAAAAAATAAAGCGTGTGCGGATAACTTCATTGATTTAGTCATGGAGCGTAAAGAGTCGACGAGCGTCGTAGCTCGTATGAATATGTATGGGATGGACACGATCCTGCTGATAATGGAATCTGCACACGGAAGCAGATTCGTTTAGTCCTAGCCACAATTAGCGGCCGCTGTATAAAAAGTTGTTACGTCGGGATCGTGCAGCATTCTGCAAATAGAAGGACGATATCTTTGTTTTATTTAAGACTGGTGCTGGGATAGCAAAATCGTCATGAACAGTTTTTATACTAATGTATAACGAGACGAGCTGATCGTTTGCCTGATGGTAAGCATATCACCGGCCCATAACAATTGCAGTGCTACTCAGAACTTAAAGTCATTCAGTTTATTTATAGCCTTGACAAAAATAAAGTCTTAAAACAGTGTTGGTCAATGTTTTTGTGCTCATTTTACAAGACCTTTACAAGATTATATCACTGAAAAAGGCTAACTAATATAAATTATATATAATATAAATAAGTTTACTAACTGTGACCCGCGGCTTCGCCCACGTAGCCTAATTTACTTCTTATGACATCAGCTATCTGCTACTGAAAGTCTAGTCAAAATCGGTCCAGCCGTTTCGGAGATTACCCGGAACAAACAGACCGACAGACAAAAATTTTGTTTTTGTTATACGATAGTACCGTATATACTTTCATTTGCATTTCAATTTTATTTATTTGTATATATAGAGTATAATAGATGTACAGATAATATAAATAATACTTATACTTACATAATTATGCAATGTCTTGTTCAAGACTATTGCATCGCTCTGATAGAATCTGTATATAAGACGCCTGTTATCAGACTAAAAATCCTAAAATGACGACAATGAAAATGACTTTTACGGAGTATTTACATTGCTTAGGTCAGTTTTATATTATGCTAATAATCTCAAATTGATCTTTTTTTATGCTTTTACAGGATTTTTCGACATAATGTTATATTTGGTCATTTTAAGAAGTATTTCAAATATATAATTTTCAATTAAAATGTTTTATGGACCAATTACTGGACTTAAAGAAATGGAAACTAATAGCGAAGCGGAGGTTTTAGGCGAAAAGTTTTTGAAAACCCTGATAAATCGCAGAAAAAAAACATTTAATGGACCAAGCTAGTGCGATGCTCGCAATGATGCGAGCGATTCCGTACAATTTTATTAACAAAACAAAAACTAAATTTTGTAGTTCCATGGATTTACCGATGATGCTTCGGTGATGAAGTAGCGGTTCCGCAGATATTTTATCTTCTGATAATAAGAATTCTGACTCTAATGAATATTACTCAAAAGGCGAAATTAATAATATATAAAATAAAAAAACACATAAAACAAAAAAACTTAGACCATCATTTTGTGCTGAGTTCGACAATTTTTTCTTAAATATGTAAAATCTAGAACTGAAAGTAAGTTAACATATTTCGGAGCGCACTCGCCGCGCGGCATAAATATGGGGCATGAACAAAGATTTGTGAATGAGGCTGGAGATGCGCGATAGCACAACCCCGGCATGAGCACGTGCGCCGCCCGCCCTGCAAGTGCACCGTAAGTATTGTTTACGTACCCTACTACATTTATAGCGGCATAAACAAACATTCTAAACAAAGAATTATTTTTACGTAGTGTAACTGCTATGAAATGACTGTTGTCTTCATTTAAAAATTGTTTCTAGTAGGTACTCTAGTACTAGAAATAATTGAAACAAATTAAATTTTTTTTTCCTTCAGTTTAACAACATAACATAACATAAACGCTTACACTCATACCCCCGCACTAGGATTCCCTGTGTCGCAGGTGGCATGGACAATGGACATACACAGATACACATCACAAACATCCAAGACCCGAGAACAAACTTTATGCTTACACAAAATCTGCCCCGGCCGGGAATCGAACCCGGGACCCCTCGCCTTGCAGGCAGGGTTGCTACCAACTTAGCTACGGAGCCGTCAAACTACAGCCGTTTACAACTTATAGTTTTTGATCCTAGGCAGATTGAATTAAAATAAAATCGTGTTCCCAAAATCTATGAATGTAGGTGCATATTTGTTTCTTAAGAACGTTATCCCATGCTGCTCGGTCTCAAAGATACACCATATATAGTATAGGTCATATTTTAGGTTATTTGCTCATACGAAGTTATATAATTTATCTATAACCCTACAACGTCTTGTAGATTATCCTAGTGTTTTTGTAGCTAAGTTAGATGTAGTGTTTATGTAGTAGTTACAAGGGCTTTTAACCTATTGAAAATTATATTGTAATACTTATATGCATTAGGTACTTTAGGTCCAATATAAAAAAAAATAATAGCCTTTACTAGAAAAAAAAATGCTGAACAGTATTACTTACCTAAATAACCCTTTGTTATATGAATTAATTGCCTTACTGCCTTATGAATGAATGAAGTAATACGCAGAAATGTAAATAAAAAAGGTTGCTCAAGTTTTATCACTACTGTTACTGTACAAATTACACATGTGTGAACAAGGTACAGAACGTACGGTTTGGCCGCGAGGCGCCGTCAGCGATAGCGTGGTGCGGGATCGCACCGGCCGGTGCTAAGCCGCTAGTACGCCCTAATAAATTGCGATTTAACTTGTCTCCCGGATAACGCCAACTTTTCCGCGTTTGTTCCGAGCCCGACACTTTTTTCCGCCTCTTCATTTCCTATCTCTTACTTTTGTATTTTCCGTTCTCTCTTCACCGAGATAAACAGGCGAGAAACGGTGAAAGGGGCTTTACAAATTCAAATTGAACTTATCACACAACTTTTTACATTTGTTTCTGGTCTCGAGTTCGAGGGAAAAGAGCGAAGAGGCATTTAATAGTACAATCTGGGGAAAGATTGATGATTTTGTATCACACCTCGCTTCGGGCGGCTCGTAACGAGTCGGCGCGGCGCGAGCGGCTCTCGACGTGGGTCGTGCTGAGTCTTATCTGGAATGGGATGCCGCTTTATCTCAAATTACATATTTTACTTGAGACGTTCTCGGAGTTGCACACTTATTTCGGTGTCCCTATTAGTGGAAAAATTTAAAGAAAATTAGACTACACGTTCCCACGTTAGAATACAAACAGCGCATTTTCTAAATGGAAAAAGGCTGTAAACAGGTTTAGAACTAATACTATGGCAGAGATAGGCGGGGAGGGAAGTGAGGGAGTAATTTCTTTACTCTAGAAACTTGACTCACTTTTGCTTAATTTAACCGATTTTGTTAAACCACCAGTTAAAAAACTTGCTTTTAAAATTCTAATTTTGAAATAACAGATAATGTTTACAAATTCTAAGCGCCACTAAGATGTCCCTTCACAAGCATCTTGTAACAACGCAGATGTAATGGTAAACACCATCCAGTTAATCAAGCAAAGAGTCCCGCCACGTGCAGTAAATAGCGCTCGCTTAATTTGAGGGCCATGTGTGGGCACATAACCGCAGCATATTTATCCCATTATGCAGGCACGGTGCGAGCCCGCCGGTGATGCCAGTCACGTCGTCTGAAACGAATCGCATGTGACATTATTTGTGAAGATCGTGCTCTATCTTCGTCGGCGACATGGCTGGGACGTGGAGGGATTACTCACAAAGAAGTACGATTTCAACGGTGCGATAAAGAAAGCGAAAAGTTACTGGCTATATTCTCTGCGGGATATACGCACGGTTACGCGTACTCTTATATATTTTTTTCCAAATTTGATATCGGCTCAGCGATAGTCTGTCTGGCGTATTTAATCTTTTTATACAAAAGTAAATGAAATCTTCGGTCGGTTTCTTTGATATTTTTTTCGTATTCATTTATTTGATATGCCACATTTTATTACTCGACTGAGTACTACAAAGCTGAAGTTACGAGTACAAATATGTCACCGAGCGACTAGCACTTATTGCGTTTCGACTGCTACACTTGAGAGCAAATCTTATACTAGCATGCTCACCACCTTCGAGCATATCTTCACTAGAAATAAGATAAGATAGTGGTCGAAAGCTAGCCTACTAATAATATTTCAGCAATAGGGATGTTAACTCCGTTTTTTTTATGATGACAATCAATTCGTTTTCTCGTGAGATTCAAACGTCTATATCGAAAAAACTGAGAAATGAACACTAGAAACGTCATAATGAGAGACAAAGTCGGGCGTATCTACTGAGTGCTAAAATGCCCAATACAAATTGGACAGAACATCTGACGTCACTTGTTCTACGCGGGCCGTAAAACTGTACTAAAAACATGCATTTTGTTGATTGACAAAACTGCGTTTTAGTACATAGTCATAAATTTTTTTATTCATTAAATGTAAATAATCTGATGGTATCATTTAAATTACTAATGGATGATAAAATAAAATGTTGATTTTGAGAAACTTTTGATGCAGTATCTTTGTGGAAATTATATATTTTAAGTGAATTTATTTTATTGTGTTAATGTGATCTTAGAACTTTATAACGACAGAAGAAATTATGTATTTTGTGTTTCGTGCAACATCCCAATTCATGTTTTCTGGGATGTAACTTCCAGCCAACCTTGCTGCGTTGTCAGCGTGCCGTCCGGCGCACGGCGGCCCGGCCGGGTGTAATAACAACGCAGTCACGTGACACAACATACCACCATACCGCACTGGATGCCTCCGTACAATGTTATTACTACAAACATCAGATGCATTGAATTAATTTGAATTTCAAAATATGATTAGTGTTCGATTAATTACCTACTAGTAACAAATTTTGAAATAAAAATTAGTCGTTAGAGTAGTTTAAAAAATAAATCATCGGGATGGCTTTCATTTTTAGAGCTCCGTACTCGAAATTTAAAATAAAAACAAAATATATTATAGGATTTCTTTGTTGTCTTTCGGCTAGTTGGTCTGTATCTGTATGTATTTATGTATGTGTGCGTATGTATATGTCTGTATGTGTATATGTGTATGTCTGGTGTGTAAAAGCTCTTTATGAGAGTTGAGCTATCATGCTGAAATTAATAAGGGCACTTGCGGATTTTGTCGTTGTAATTAGTAAGGAACGCTATCGCTAAAATACATTTAGTCTCTCTTTCGTTATTTCGTATTGTTAAAGAGATAAGGATTTATTAATTTTGAAAGTTCATAAATAACTGACTAATATATGCAAGGTGTATATGCACGTTGACTGGAATTAAAATGATAATATGGTGTATACGCAAAAAATGAAATCACACACCAGCCCGACTAAAAAGTAGTCCCTATACTGCTGACAGCTATAGATGCAACACACTTAATAGTTGGTTACGTAACACAGACAGAAAAGGTCTGTATTTTTTGTATTCTCCATGTATTACCAAAGTTGATTAAAACAAGTTTCCCTGTCCGGGATGCAGCCCGGAATAAAACTAACATTGTATATTAGCAGCAGGGTATGTGAGTCAGCACAATATTAGCGGAGGCCGACGCACGAGGCAGGGGCTGTTTTCGAGACAAATAGACACCGACAGTGTCGAAGATCACGCCGTTTCGAGGTAAACGACATTAAGGCCAATAACAATTAAGTAAAGCGCAGCAGGGAGTGCTTTCTCCATCTTACTCTCTGGTTAATTCTCTCCAAACTAAGCCGCAGGCATTGAGGAGTCATTGATGTTCCATCTAACTAGATATACCGACGACCTGGTTAATACCATAGGAAACCGTCGCTTGCAAAAGGCGAGTAACTGATCAAAATGGTCTTCTACGGAGGCCTATGTTGAGCAGTGGACCTCTTCCGGCTAATGATGATGAATATTCCATCAGCTGTTAGACAATAGGCTAGCTTTTTCTATTCACCTACTTTTTAATATGCAAATGGTCGCCATAAAATAGAGGTGTGATAACGAGACGAGTAGATCGTTCGTTCGATCTTGTCAGCCTAAATAAATTGCAATGGCATTCAGAACTCTTCACAGAACCGCTTACCAACCCTACTGCTTGGCTTCATACTTTACGAACAAATCAATATTACCAAATCAAATGCTACGACAATTAGTCGGGATCATCTCCTCTCACGACTTGTGCTTCCCCAATGAACCGAAGCGTATTATCCCTCACAAGTGAATAGGACAAAACGGCTGTTATCATCGGCGCGTCACCATGGAAATCAGTACTTACATGACTGTTTCATTCAACTGTCTATAGTATTTCTTTATGTTTATTAAGAAAGAAAAGTTACTGAATTTAGCCATCTCCCAAATTTTAGCTAATGTTCACGAATCTATGGTAAGAAGCTTTAACACTGTCACAACACTGCGCCTGCTTGGTATTCCTCGCGTGCCGCCCGTCCGGAGACTGCCTCGCGCCTCCGCCAACATTAGCGCTGGCGCTGCTACCAGTGCTACCTACACCGGACATCACACCACACGTGGCTAAAATTTTACAATCCACAAAAGACACATTCCCAATCAACATCAGCCACAATTGAACAACAAAAATCTTCACTTAGTCCAAAGTAAAACAAACTTATGGAAGGAAAACTTAAATAGATCGAATAGGCGATATCGATCTTATGAACCTTATGTAAATCTGAATTCGTTAAAAACAAAACAAATTGGAAATTTTCCACCAAATATTCATCTTTGCTTTTTTATGTATATTTACGCTTATTATTTACCTTTTCCTGCTATAATATTAAGTTTCATAGCGTAAATTAGTATTCATAGCGTAAGTAGGTATTTAGTGATATTTGCAGAGCCACACCCAGAGCTCCTGCGCTGCACTAGCCTGAGACATTATTCTTATTCATAAAAAATAATGTTCATCTCTCAGGTCTCTTACGCAAAATAATTTCACTGACGAGTAAAGACTTGGAATACCAGCTCGCCAAAAAAACAAGAAATATTACGCTCCCTTTATCACAATAAGCTTTATATTGTAACCGCCACATAAAAGGCCATCGATATTGATATATTGTTAGACAACATCGATAAAATGCAATGTGTATTGTCTGTCTGGGGTCGCAATTATGCCAAAATATCCATTCATTTTTCCGGCGGCTCGCGGCGCGACCAACCATGCGTGATTTTGTTTCTGCACGCTTGTTCAGTGTCTGTGCGCTTTACTGCGGTTATTTGAACCGTTCCCAAAGCCATTTGTATTGAAATAAAACAGTTGCATATTTGCTCGGCACTCGAGGCTGGTGCTAATGTGCGGTCGCCGTAATAACTAACCGCGCGTGTTTACCTAAATTACCTTTATCGGCCTCAAATAATATTTGCTGAGGAGGCAATACGACGATTAAATAGTGTTTGCTGTAAATACGGCGACGTAAATCGATGTTCACGGAACTCGGGTGCGATAAAAAGATTGCACGGTTCAATAGATTCAATAGAGCAGATCCCTAAGTCCCAAATTAAATCATGAAACATCTTTGCACCTGGTGGGAGCCCCGCGAGGCGCGTTTGCCGTTCCTCGCACGCTCGCTGACGATTCGCTTTCATTATTCTTCCTTTGATTTTTATTAAAACTACGTTTGTTGCTTCTTTTTTCCTGCTTCGCTTTACAGGCGTTTGATTTTCTGCCCACAATTTGTTTTGCGGTGTACTTACATTTTAGAGGAATGGAAATACTAATTTGTTTTACGGTGGTTTGTTCTATTATCTCTATCTTTTTTAATATATTTAGAGCTAATTAGGTAACTTAACTTAGGCTCGCTTGTGCCAGCTCGAGCGAGTTAATTGCTAACACGGGAATAAATTAAGTACCATTTTTTCTTGCGTCGTTCTAGGTTCTTTTCTTTAAATTATATTTGTCGTAAGTGGGCCTTAGTAATAGAGCTTATTTCTATGACTGTGTAAATCTACTTTTCGATTTTGATGTGAAAACTAGCGAATAGTAAAAAAGGTATTTTCTCCTTTTAGTAAGTATACATTGGCAGCCGCTCGCTTATTCCGCTTTTATAAACATTGAAGAAAAAACGAGAGAGTTTCATGTCAGTGAAGTAGAGTGTTAAGGATTTAGTGGCCATTCGTTGGAAGGGACCACTATCTCCATCTGTCCATCGAATGTGAGAGAAAGCTGCGGCTTTACAGGGCCTGGGACAAATTCGTTCTGATTCAGTCACGTACCAGCGAGATGGGCCCCTTAGCAGATTTGGTAAGCGTATGTTTAGATTTGGCCGAACTGTTTATTGAATGGGATTGGAAGTAGTTGTTTATTTGTAAAGTTTCTTTTCCGCTTATGTTTCGCTACTTACTTTCCTTTGAGGAAATAATGTGAAAACCGGCAGCTGAAATGTAAACAGGAAATCTGTTATTGTTGCCAGATACACGTTGGTTTAATATAAAATACTGCTTACATTAGCGGATTGCTAAATGGGATGGTTTTCAAACGGTTTGTAGCGGCCTCATAGGCGGTGCCGCTAGGTTAGCCGGCGGGCTATCTGCATTTTGAATGGCGTCATTGTTACAAACACTGAAAAAATGGTGATTTGCGACATGAAACATTTACGAGTTTCACAACTGAACAAAGAACCATTTACCTTTGTATGAAGCTCATTGCCTGGGATTAAATAAGAGTTACAATGATGGTATCCATTATGTATCCGTGTGTTCCAACTACATAGTAAAAATTAAATTAACAGAATATTCCTTTCTTGTCGTTAACTTTTCATTTACGAATTATTTTTTTCGTAGATTTTTACCATAATACGTTTGTGTGCACAGAAATTACTTTAATTAGTTCCCATTTCCATTGAAAAGAAGGCAATGCTAATGGGAAATGGACGGGCAAACAAGAATACTAGTTGTACGTCATTTAACGAGTAATTGCGACGCACAGCTGACGCGCTGTACACGCGCTACGCGTGCTACGCGGCCGCTGCTCCATTGTGCTACGTACGCCCAGCGCAAGTACGCTGTACTTTTTGTTGCAATCTGTACTTTTTTTTTGCTATTTGGTAACGAGACGAGCTGGTCGTTTGCCTGATGGTAAGCATAGCGCCGGCCCATAACAATTGCAGTGCCACTCAGAACTTTGAAACACAAAGGCCCGCGCGGCACTGCAGTGCGCTCGTCACCCGAGACATTAGTTATTAAGTATCATAAGCGCAGTAATTTCACTGGCTACTCTGCTCATCAAACGGGAACACAGTAATGCTTGCGCATTACTGCTTGGTGGCATATTTCACGAGCGGTGGTAGCAACCCAGACGGACACTCGCAGAAGAGTTAGTCCTACCATTGACATGGCTAGGTTAGCGATTGATCATTACACCTGATCTAATCTAATGTGCTTTAAGATGGTAAACATAGTATAGGACTTATATTCTTACATCCACTTTCTTAGCGAATTTGTGATATTGTCGTGTTAACAAGAACGATTGTGTAAACCACTTTATGGCTGCATTGTTCGGGTGGAGAGCGTCGCGCCGGCAGTGCATTACTGCTGGAACTTTGGCAAACATTCGTTATGAACTATTTCTAGCCATTAAATTGTAAACCTTATTTCTTTAATATTAAGGTTTACCTAGAATTTTTAAGTCTTTTCAAGTCTCATGGAGTAGAAAACACCGAAAATCAACAAACACAATATTATAGATCTTTTTGCTTTGACAATAAAAACCAAAGTAAAATAATATTTATGCCTCACGCGTAGGACTGTGCTACGAATTACAATGTTAAACGGAAATAAAACCTTATTCATACGCCAATATGAACCTATTACTTAAATCTTTTCAACATGAAAGCTTACGACGAAATTTCTATAAAAACTTGTAGAAGTGACCTTGCTATCTTTGTTGTTTCGGTCGGCCTATTTTCGAAAGTCCGTCGTAAAGGGTAGTAAATGATGATCTTATGCAATCGAGCTTAGTATAAATTATTGTATTAATTATTCACAGCATAAACTAAACTAATTAAACAATGTCATCAAATAACTCAATAATATACAATCTATTTACAATCTTAATTTATTTATTTACATTGAAAGTAGCTTATATTCTACAAATTTTGTCGCTGACTATACATTGTTTAGAGTTAAGCCGCCGGGATTTTAAATAAACAAGTATGCTCGCAACGTAATGCCTTTTTCAGCAACGTTACCTAAAGCACACTGACACTTGAAAAGCACTCACTCCTGTCATGCATGAAGCACAATGCTGTTCATTTTCACTTTTCCACAATACTATTCTTTAAATTTCAATATTAAACTTTTAATTCAAAATCAACTACCAAACAAAAGATAACCTGCACTATCAAGCTAAAAATGATTTTCTTTTATTTATTTAAGCAACCCACTAGCGGATTTTGTTACTTTTATAAATTATAATCGTATCGGCGTCGTGATATTTCCACATGAGGTTTGGACTAATCAAAATGCAATTCATTTACTAAACATGCTACTTCCTCTGAAAAGTCTGGTATCAAAAACATTCCCAAAATGTGTATGAAAGTTTTCGTCAGCCGACGACAAGCGGAGATAATTAAGGAGTATGAAACCATTTTGAATATTTTATGAATGAGCATTTCATATGTATGAGACGTGGCTACTATACGGGTATTATGTGAATTAGCATCTCTAATGAATATATTTATGGAGACAATTAACACTTTGGCTGGAGATTGTACTTTTTGCTGCAGCATTTATCCTTAACGTAGAACGTTATGAAATGATATTGTACAATACATGTTTAGTCCGTCGAATATTTTGGGGATTAGGTACATCTTTATTTTACATCAAGTTATTTATTTTTGTTGTACTCGATGAACAGGTATTTATACAATCTTCTTCTATACGATAAAATTGTAATGTCTGTTTGTAATCTTCTATCCTCTCTTCTATACATCTTTTTCTTCTTTCTTCCTATCAATAAAATTGAGGTGTCTGTTTGTAATGTCAAAATAACAGCTTTTTCCAATCAAAAGATTGTATTTTAGTTTGCAGGATACAACAATATATTTCCTTCCCATATTTCCATCCATCAAAGAAAACAAAAGTAGAACAGCAGCGCTGTGTCAGAGCGCGGTACATTGCGCGTGTAATTGGCGCGCGTGCTACGCCGCTATTAATCTCGCGCTCGCGATGAAACGCAAGTCATCGCCTCGCACGACGTTACTTACCCGCCGAGCCGCGGAATGTGCACTGTCGCTGCCAAATTATATTGGACGATTATTCAAATTAGTTGAGACTACAAAAGCAGCAGCTGTCTTATTTGAAACCAACTTGGTTTAAATAAATAATAAATAGGTACATCTACAATACCCAGCTAATTTCATTGAGCATCGGCACTTTGCTTTGTCACCTCCCACACTCAGTTAAAATCACCAAACTTCGGCACTTACAGCATTTCAATGAGACATAGGAATGGAGTTATTATTTTCTATGCCGATATACTAATTTCTCCTACGTATTATGAGAATTAAATAAAGGACTCAAAAAAAATATTAAGGGCAGATTGCTTTTAATAAACTTCTCAACAAAGTTAAAATTCCTAAATGCCCCAGAGAATTAGGTACTTCTTCTTCTTCTTAGCGTGTCGATGGCACTTGGCCACGTTGTTTGTAGTATCCATATGACGTGTGGCGCTTGCATGTGACAGGGCACGCAGGTCAGTTAGGCCATGGTTTGGATACTTTTATTTTTACCTATCAGTCCTTACCTACATCATTTTTACCTACCATACATTTGTCTCACCATTGAACCGACGTTAGATGACAAAATTTTTGTATTTTTTATGAAGATAGCAAATTACACACTACGTCTTCCTCAGCAGATGCTTTTACTACCAGTTCATAAGTATATACTTGACAAAATTAGATTGTATTAGAATTGAAAATGGAATTTTACATAATTCTTATCAGTGGAAACTTTCAATCAAATGATCCTGCGTAAATAAATGTCTGTAACCCTTTTGTGAAGTGAAAAAGCACCAATCTAATTTGTTCAGTTTTATTTATATAAGTCTAAAAGCTTTCTAATGAAAACTCCACAGAAATAAGTCCACCGTGTGGTAGTAATCGAAGGCGACATGTTAGGCACGGTGCAATAGTTGCTGGTGGGCACTCGGCCGCTCCTCCGACTTTCAGCGCGTTCGAGACAAATTCAATTTGCGCGAACGCCGACGACGAACCAGTTTGCGCTGCTAACTAGCTGCGACGTGGTTCCTGCCACCCTTGTCTTTGTATTTTATCTCTCTAACGATTTCACACCTTATCCTCTCTATTCAGCTATTTCTTATTAAAATATATAATAGAACGCACCGCTAAAAAATTGGTAGAAAAATTTCATATCGGACAAATAATAATATATCACAGTGTCTTTAGGCACAATTGGATTATACGCAAAACAAATGAAAGGATAAATAAATCAAAAAAAATCTGAGGAACATCGCCTTTAAGTCCCAATAATAAGCCATAGTTTTCAATCAAGATCCAGGGGGCGCACGAGAGCGAGAGCCAGCGGAAAGTTGCTATTAAGCAAGCGAGAGAAAACACATTTGTCTTGTCCGGGGCCGTTAGCGTATATTACGCCGGGCTGAGACATCGCCCGCTGCGTGCTTTAACTCGCTTTCTCTGCGTTAAGTTGCGCGTTATTCATCGTTTACTAAAAATTAGCTCACTGATAGCGAACACAAATATGTTAAAACCTTTTTAGTCTTACGCCCCAAAACCTTTAGTGGTGGAATTCTAAGTCTAATTCTAAGCTGTGGAAGTAAGTTAACTTCGGTTTGGCAAACTTCGTTGTGTCATGGCGCCTTGTTGAAGTTTATTTTTCAAATAATCCAGCAATTTAGTTCACTACAACATCAAGTCACCATTTAATCACTGAATCGGCGAAAACTTTGATGTTTTCAATGTCGCTCCCGCAAACTCTGCTAGTTATTACAACAACAAACTATATTAATAGCGCGTTCAGCGTGTGGCTCCTCTTTATTAATTCCTGGCTTTCAAAACTACATGGGGATACTTTCGTGGTTTTTAATTATTTTGAGAGCTTTAAGTAGAGAGTAACTTTCACTATTAATAGTATGTATTCTGCCTCTCAATCTGTCTGCTTTTTTCAATTTTCCACTAATCACCGATTTTCCAGCAGGAACTTTTTTGGACAGAATTTAAATTGTTGTCTTCAACAAAACTTCAGAAAAAAATAACATTTTTCAGCAATTTAGTCGGCAAGTAGAAAATACAATTTCGGATATTTAATAAAAAGTTCAAGGATGAGAAATCATTTTTAGTTTTCGTACGTATATTGTCTATAGGCTCTTTTGGTAAAACTTTTTACGAGCCTAGAAAACATCAAATATTTTTGACTCATAAAACGACAAAGAACGATAACACAAACGAATAAGCCTATGACACCTACTCTTTAGAATCTTACCTAATAGCCCAGAGGCAATAAATCGTCCGCCTGAACAGATCGAATCCGCCGGCATTAGACTAGAAACACACCACTTACACGAGTATGGCAGTTATGACTAAGTCCACGGCGCCACGGAGTCTACTCACTTTTGTCCCCTCTAAATCTTATAGTAACACCGTGTCATAATGCAAGCACGACGCAAACATGTCTATGTGCGCCAAGCTTGTTAAGTGGTTTGGAAGAAAAACATCAGAAAAACTTTTTTATTGTCGTAAGCCATTTAAGGCATATTTCTTTTGTATAGGTGAGCGCCATTTGTACGTTACGAAGTCGAGCGTGTAATAATGAACTATCTCTTTGTGTCTGTCTGTATTTTCATGGAGGCGGGTTATTTTTGTATTTTGCGAGACGATTCAATAGTTATAACGGAATGTTATGCTACGTAGTCAATATTTTTGTACAGTCAAGTGGTATTATATTTTTATGCATAGACAGAAAAATTTACCTATTAATAAAAAAAGTATCTTTATTATCTTTTAATTTATTAGAAACCGCCGCTTCGTATTTATTATTTCAATAACATTGCTTTTTAAAACTAAGAAATAGAAATGAATGGCAGTTAACTGTGAAACTTGACAGTAAAGGTCTGTCTTTATGTGTGATACGTTTCAGATCATTATGCCAAATATAAACAATTTAATTAAAGTTTGTTTTTGTTATTTAGTTACATACTTTGTTACACATAGGATGCCTAAAACTTATCGAAGGGGTAGGTTTAATACATTGGTGTTCCCGGATAAGGGATGTCGATAAAACTTTTTATATTTTTTATAAAACTGTCGATGACTGTCAAATACTCGTAAAGGATCAGCGCATAAAGAGGCGCACTTCAAATTCCTCGGTTATATTTATAACGAAACCTTACGATAACCCTACAAGTTCTAAACTTTTTAATAGAGATCATTATACATTACGTGATGACATTAAGCATTTTTACGGTGGAAGCAATTAAAGGAGAAATTAAATTTCTTACAAATAAAGCAACCATTACCTACTACCTGCCAACAAACTTATACTATTCAACTTAGAAGTGCTTTTGTCTCCATGAAAAATTTAATCTTTACCTCGTATAAATAAATAACTTTGGGGCAGGAGTTTTATTATTGTGTAATTTTCAGAACGTATCTTTGCTCCAACACATGCAATTGCTACTTATTAAGTTTTAAAGACACCGCTTACATCCTTTCTAAAAGTAGGCACACAGAAAAGTAGCTGAACGGAATACCGATACCGTTGAGTTACTTTAATAACTAAATAATATTTTGCTTAACTTTCGTTGTGTTTCATTTAAAATTACAAATAAGCTAATGGCTTATAGGTACTTCAAAGATACGTTGTTAAACGTCTGTCCCTTGCGAAGTTCAGCGGCCGACTGACTCCAGCCAATTGGACCGCCCTCGCGCTCCTGCCCTACCGACCCTGCACAACGAATATTTTTTGTGGGGACATCATAATAATAGCTCTGTATTACTTCAGGAGAAATTCCAAGAAGTTTATAACTCGAGATGAGTTCGGTGTTCCTTGTCATAAATAATAAAGCGGTCGTCGACCACAACGCTGTGCAGATTTTAAGTGAAGTAAAAATTTAAGAAATAATTTTTCATTTTCCTGTCCCCCGTCAAAAGGACATTGTTGAAGTTTCGTGAAATTAATGAAGATTTCATGGACAATGAACGGTGACGTTGGAATAACATTTTTCCTGTTATTTAAAACCAAAATGTTTAACAACGAGATATGTAAATTGTAAATTAAAAGAAAAGATATTGAAGTTTTCTAATACAAACCAATCAGGTAAAGTAATCCGATAACCAAGTTTTCGCTTGCCACAAAACTTTATCCCGGACGCTGTATCAACAAAAGCATCCATCCCTCCGAAAGCACGACTAAAACAAAGAAGTACATCGTACATTACCAATCAATCTGATATCATAAATTTCGCTTAACGCTCAAACTACTCCGAAGACGACGGACGAAGGCACTATTCTCTCCTTGCTGTCTACAGATTCTACTTAAGTTAATGGATAAGTTGCGAAGGCACCGAGTTTACTTTGTGTTTTCAGGTAGACGGACTTGATCGAGAAGTTTTCTTCGTTAATTTGAACAAGACAGGCTTTACAAGACTGTCAGTAGTTTTAGGAACAATGTCCTAACTTTGTAAGATTGATTTTAAAATTACATCGATGGTTGATTTTGATACATTTTATGGAAAGCTATAGTTATGTTCAGAAGTTTGAGATTTTAATTTATTGTATCAAAGGAAACCTTTTCTGGTAATGTATAATACTAAACTATTCCTTTTTATTTATTATGAATAGATCATGTAGAATCATGGTAAGAATACCTTCGTCAGTTTACAAATTCTTTCCTTTATCACGTAAGGATACTTCGTAGATTTTGATCTTATAGCAGTAAGCAGACTGCTTTATAGAATACTAGTATTTAATGCAGTAATAACAAAGGTTAAAATAGCATTCACCTTTGACCAATATCTTGTTAACATGAACATATAACCTTCTTAACGGCCTGGCTATTTATAAAAATAAATCTATTTTGTGTTATTTAACAGTCAGTTCAAAAACAGTCCCAATTAATTTCTCTTTGTACATAAATGTAACTTGTTATAACAGAATCGTTGTCATGGTAATACCGGTATAGACTAGACAAACAGTAAGGAGTCATAACAAGTATAGGATTCATAACAAGGAGTCTTAACACAAAACAACTACTGCACTCATACAAAAGCCCATAAGGTGATGAAACTTTTCTTACTGTGACTGTACCTACATAGACAAATGTCTATAATAATAAACGTCTTTTTATTTATTTAATTAAAGACTATACGTTATTATCTAAACAATACAATAAACACCAAAAATTAAATTATTTAAAACTATCCATACTAACCTCGCATATAACAAAATTAAACAAAACCTTATATATAAAAAACGGCATGAAGGTCTATAATAAATATATGTCTATGTCGAGTAAATACTCGTCGATAGAATGTCGTAGTACAGCACGCTAAACCTTGAATAGACGGAATCACAAATGCAATCGCCGGAACATACACGTGCTTGGCGACCAATTTTCAACATGGATCCTCACGTTGAAAATTGGCTAGCCAGTCTACATCTGGTCGGTTCCCAATAATCGTCGCCAAAACAAAATAACGTTTGAACTTCAACTTTCATACACAAATTCCGCAAAAATTAAACTGGTTATTATTTAAAATCTCACACAACTCCATTTGCAAAACCTATAGAGCCCCTTTCGTCCGTGTGCGTGCCGTTCAACGGAGTAACAAATTACGTCTGAATTACAACTTATTTTCAAAAAAGTAACTTGTCCGAAACTTCCGCCGCCTGAAGAATTATGAAGATTAGCATAACAAAGTAAGCTAAAACTGTATTCACAGACTGCGTCGCCTTTTACAACTTACAAATCTCAACGTATTTATTTTTGCTGGAAGTTAAAAAGTATGTGCATGGAATGTTTTTTATCGTAAACAATTATTAAATTACTTGCATACTTGGTAGTAAGAAAAGTTGTGGCATACTACGTATGTCTCGACAGCTTTGAAAATGTGTAATCTGAATACCTATAGGTAACAATCCTAAAGCAACAAGAAAGATAACTAGCCAATCGTTACTCACTCATTTGTATGGTACTCACTCCCTAACCTACCATGAAAAAAATTGTATTTAAATAATAAATAAAGATACAGAAGCGCGAAGGATCACTAAAGTAGTGAGATCGACTACCGATCCGTAGGTCGATGGTTCAATCCTACAATGCTATGCAACTTGAGCTTTTGGTGAATGAAACAATAGTGCTACAACTATAATATATAGTGATAGGAATATCTAGTTCTACTACAGTGATGAGATAGTTTTCAAGTTGGTATTAAAAGGATGTAAAATTGAGGCAGTGAATTAATTCAAGTTCTTACCGAAAACGAAAGATGTTATTAACAAAATTGTTATAGCTGTTAATACTTACTTTTATCGACAAAACTAGAAGCATGTACGACAGGTTCGCTCTAGGCAAACGGGCCCCAATAGCTCTCTTTCGTTATCAATTACGCTAATGGAGTTTATTTCATTTCAGCCCCGCTCCCAACGAGACCATGGAGCTCGTAGTACTCACTCCGGTCCGGGTGCATTTGTTGTTGCAACTAACATTGGAAATAATACGTGGATATGTCTTTTTATAATGGTATTTAAACCATTCATCATTTTAGAGTATTTCTGAGATTTTACGCAAAGTACAATTATATGAGATTTATTTATAAGAAAACAAAAGAAATCCCAAACATTTGCCAATTATGGATCAGGTCAGAATAATTTATCTTATTATTATTATTACTCAAATGTAGTTCATATTTTTTTATAAAAATAATACATGTTATTGTCACGTAAAAACACTTGCAGAAATAGAAATAATTTAAAAAAGTAACAACTTAAAGAGACCCAAAACTATTTTAAATACTTAGTTGCAACATTTTACTATGGGCATATTTAGTAGGATCACACAATTGTGTCCTACACGCTAGCGGCGCAGTTAAATCTCTATAGCTGGAGTTACAAACTTATGCATGTTTGCGTTTTGCTATCAAATTAACCATAGTTTTGCAACAAGCGCGGATTACGAGGTCACGCGCAAGCTCGACTTGAAGCAAAACATTATGATGTTGTATGAAGAACAGCAATACAGCAAGAAAGTGCTGTCTCTTCCCTGCCTGGGCCTATAATGACTACTGCTCCACTTTACTCTAGATACGTCATTTTCTGCACGGAACACGCAGTGGTTATGACATTATTTTTGTTAATAGAGATTGTAGGGGTAGCGTGTAGCGCTCTGACTATATTTCTACCATGCTCCACCTTAGACTGTACGATAGGTAGGTATGCATAAAGCGGTGATCGTGGTTTTCCATGATTTTCGAGTGATCCGTGATTGATTCTTATCCATCGATTATGCATTAGGTTTTCGTTCGTCAACACATCAGCCTATGTACCTATATAAGTACTTCTGTTTAATACTAAAGTGAGGTTGACACAGAAACATGCTTCTTGTGACTTTGTAAAACATACATTCTTGGCAGGGGATCACAGGATCTATCTAACAACGAATGTACCTATGTTGTATAATCGTTTAACATGATGTTCAGTGAGCTTAAAGTGATTAAGGTAAACTCAATAATGCCACATCGAAGCTCGCCTCCTTCCAAGTTCACGTATTAAAAGTTAAAAAGTAGCCCTTGCGAGGCTCGTACGTGTTCTTTGTCTCAAGTTTGCGCTCACCTATAAGGAAGTTCCCCTACAGCAACTAATATTAGTCAATTAGGTATTCAGGACGCGCGCACGGCCGCTCGATGCGTCTAGCTCCGCTCAGCGGCGCGCCCCGCTCTCGCCGCTTTCGCTTCTCCGTACTGCAATGCCAATAATTAAACATGTGGTGTATTTGCTGTGGTAACTAAATAAATGGAATAGATTACATCCAGAGCAGAAAGACGTTCTATTCATACTTATATCCATACTCCATACTTACTCCATATATTACCGCAATAAATGCGAAAGTGTGTTTGTACGTTTGATGGTTTGTTGGTTTGGTGGTTTGTAGGATTTTCCTTCTTTCACGCAGCAACGGAACAAAGGATCGACGTGATTTTTGGCATAGATATAGTTTTTAGACCGGACAGAAAAAATTAAGGCAACTTTTTATCCCGGAAAAATGCAAAGATTAATTTTATTACTATTATGCTGCTTTTGAAAGTGTTACTTTTGCGAGCGATGATTCCGTATAATCCTGGACTCAACGATCGATGGACGGTCTCAAGCCATCACCACTATAGTGGTGTTATGGCCGTTCATCCTCGATTCCTACAATTACCTTATGCTTTTCAATGAACGCAAATATTGCATACATCATCGCATAACATGAATTGCATAGTGATAAAGCGTTTAGTAATGTTCGACTGGTTAACCACTCTCAAGTTTAAAATCTTGTTCTATCGATGTGTTTTGGCAGCTGTATCTACTTGACTAGTCTGTTTTAGATTTAGAGCGTTTACAATCATCACGCGAGACAGTGGTCAAAAGCAATCCTGAATAAAAAATAATGTAACAAGGAAAATAGAATGAAACAAACTATATTGTTATATAGGAGTATGTGCGTAAGCTACACCAATACGAACCTATAGCCTGTTCCCTTATCAAATCCTAAGAGTTCTTTTTAGAACACTCTTGGGTGTTACGACTTTTATCGCAGGAAATCTCTCTGCTCTCTGCATAATTCATCGCTATGAAGTTGAAACCGAAGTCGTAAAAGAAATCGTTCTATGATTTCATGTCTTCGGCGGGAAAGTTTCTACTTGTCTTTCTCGAATCGATGGCCGCTTCGGGGCATGTTACCTATATTATCATGGATTGCAGTTTGGGAGTCTTACCGATAGGTATTGAACGTTCTCCGATTTTATGTCTCATCTACAAATGTTGTACATAGGCGCGAGGTCACTGCAATGCGCTGTCCACCCGACATCGACGTTTTTTACTTTGCTTTTCATTCACACGATTGTGAGGCGAGGCGGTGCTGCTTTGATGCGGTGCTGGTCTGATGCGGTGCTGCTTAGTGGACTCCGAGATAAAGTGTGTATCGAAAAAGAGGTGATCGAAAGTGATATGCTAAAATAACAAAACAGGATATGTACTGGTAGCCAAGTTGTTGTAACGCACAAGCCGACTTTGTCGTCGTTTGCGAAGCGCCGTGTCGTTTGTGAAGTTTGGCATTAGAACCCTGCGATAAAACCACATTTAAATTCATGAATATGTTTAGTATCTTCTTTTGAAAAATAACTGCAATGCATATAAAAGACCAGCGCTTAAACGAAAGTTACAAACTCTACGGAGAAACATATTCAGGAAACAAGAGAAATCCCGACTAATTTTATACCAGCTTCAAGATTCCGGTTTGCTGTCACAGACTAGTTATGAGGCAGTGGCAAGTTTATTCGTAGAGTTACATTATACTTTTTACATGTTGAGCCGTCTAACTCCGGGAAACGTCGGAAGCTTCTTCCCCGCAAGAAATGCTTTAAAATAAATTCCGAAAATTTCCCCTTAACAACGCGGCAACGTTGCCATTCAAAGAAACAAACTTATACTAAAGTAATTTAAATGGCTGCTTTGTTATTCTTGGCCGAAGTTAGAAGTTATGCTTTTTGTATTTTTGTGTAGGTAAAGCAAGATGGGGAAGCTTACTTAATCATTGATTTTGCCTCGAAAACCCACAACCATATCTGACTGTGTATGTAAGTTGATGTAGCCGTATTCTAAATTTGTACTCTGCGGCGCAAGTACGGATCTCTTCGGTCGATAAAATTCGATAAAATCGACAGTTAAAATCGATAAAACCCACTTTATCGATTTTAACTGTCAATTTTATCGCATAAAACCTACTTTATCGATTTTAACTGTCAATTTTATCGAATATTATCGAATTTTATCGACCCGAATAGATCCGTACTTGCGCCGCTGGTCTTCTATCCTTATTTTTAACCGACTTCCATAAAAGGAGGAGGTTCTCAATTCGTCTGTATTTTTTTTTCGGCCATGTTTCTTGATGTTTCCGTCAATTGTCAACAAATTTAAATAATTCTTTTTTTTTAATTAATAGGGTAAGTATCTTTTTAAATTAATAGTAATAGGTATCAAGGGTGGTCCTTTTATAAATTTTATTATAAAATACCACCCCTAAGGGTGACAAAATGGGGGATGATATTTCAAATATCGCGATATGTTCGGCGAAGTCGGTTCCGCTTTTTTTAAAGTTTGTTGCAGCCTTAACTGTAAATAGGATGAGAGGAGGGAATGGAAACTATATATTCTTTTATAAAAAGCGAAACCTTTACCAATACTCCATGGACTTCTTAAATAAGCTACCCCGCGGCTCTATCGGAATTTAAAAATAAAAAATATGTTTTTTTCTTCTAAGCAATACTTACGAATTTGTTTTATGATATATCTGGTCACTTGCGTAGGTAATAGAGTATTGGCATCAATAGTTTTTAAATTATGTACTATTATGTTATACTTATTTAACGTAAGTTTTCAACTCATTCCGTAAAATTAATTAAATAGATATTCTCTTCACACCCAAATTGTTTGTAACTTTTGTCCTAAATTAAGCACATATTGTTGTGACATAAATAAAGTCGTTAACTGTAGGACAATTTGTGATTGTTTCTTTAAACGTGTTAATGTGGATGTATAACTTATATTTATTGATATATCATTTTCGTCATTCTTTCGTAGCTCTTTCTTTTGTCTTGGACATGTCAAAGAAAACCAAGGAAGCAAACCTCTTAAATCGCGAATGGTCATGCCGCATAATTGACGACGAGACCGCATTTTTGTTACATGCCTAAATAGGAACTCTACTTTTATACTTCTGACAAAACAACAAATCTTTAGGATTCTCTTATAACTGTCGCTAGAGCAGGACTCGTAAAATCTCTCTTACTCTCTATTAACTTCATCAATAACCCCCGCAAAAAAAGATTGCCTATTATTTTAAACCACATTTTTCGTCAAATCATAATTTGATTATCTCAGGATAAAAAATATGGTAACGAAAAAAAGCATCTGTCCATTGAAACAAGCTGCTGCCTATATTAAATTCCTAAATGTGGCCAGGAGGCTTATTAAAATACTTACCTGTTTCTTTACAACTGAGTTTAAAACGATGGTCTATTTTTAGACCGTAAACCTAAATATGTACTTGTTTTTTTTTCAGGCATACTAATTGAAGATAAGTTACAGAGAAAAAATTACATAATATCTAAAATATGTTTTAGCGATTAAAACAACGGGCAGCAGCTAATGCCTAAATCTACATCGATATCCAATTTTTGTTTTTTTATGTACTATATGCTTGCCTTTGACCTCTATCTGTTAGTGGGAGGACTAACTCTTCTGCGAGTGTCCGTCTGGGTTGTTACCACCGCTTTGCTCGTGAAGTCTGCCGCCAAGCAGTAGTGTGCAAGCATTACTGTGTTCCGGTGATGGGCAGAGTATCCAGTGAAATTACTGGGCTTGTGAGACTTAATACCTAATGTCTCAGGGTAACGAGCGCACTGCAGTGCCGCGCAGGCCTTTGTGTTTCAAAGTTCTGGGTGGCACTGCAATCGTTATGGGCCGGCGTTATGCTTACCATCAGGCAAACGACCAGCTCGTCTCGTTACCTAATAACATAAAAAAAAAAAAATCTCACCTGATGGTAAGTGTCTGTCCAATTTGTATGGGGCATTTTAGCACTCAGTAGATACAACCAACTTTGAAACTCATTTTTATGTTTCTAGCGTTCGATTTCCAGTTACTTCAATATAGACATTTGATTCTCATGACAAAACGAATTGATTGCCATCATAAAAACAATTGAGTCAACGTCCCTATTAAACCTTATTCATATATACAGGTGATTGGAAATAAGATACATTCCTTGGTTAAAGTAGAGCCTACTTGCAAATAATTTGATCATGTGATACCAAGTCCGCACCTTGGTTATTTCTGTATAATATAATAATACAGAAATAACCAAGGTGCGAACTTGGTAATATGAATCTTGAATACAAGATCCATATTACCATTACCATTTTAATGAATTATACGGCATTTTATTTATTATATTGTAGTTTTCTATTAGACAAACAACCAAAAAGTCATTCAAAAGCAAAATTAGCTAGAAAACACTGGTTTTTTAAGTTAACGCAAAAAAAAACTAATTGCTATTTTACAAAAAAACATGTTTCATGTTAATATACAAGGATTTACCAAAAAATGTATGTATTGTTGTGTAAACATTACCTTCCATAGTTAATTATCTAATCTTGAATAACTCAGAAATAACCAAGTTGTGAACATGGTATCACATAACCAAACTAGCTGCAAATATGCTCTACTTTAACCTTTTGCAAGGAATGTATCGTATTTCCAATCATTCTGTATAGTCATAAAGGTTAAGATCTGGAGAAGCTCCCAAAACGTAAGAAAGACATTATTAAGTAAATCTGCAACATTTTGAATCCTACAATGAGTTTGAGCTTTCAGTGATGAAAAACGTCGTGATATAACCGTAGTGTATATTTATCTGGCTAGTTACCACCCTTGACTTGTAGCTGTGTTCCAGCAGCAGCACCTGAAGAATTGGTCTCTTTGCAACTGTATGAATTGCACATTGTTATGATGATCAGGGGCCTGTTTCATAAAAAATATTAGTCTAATATTATGAGTATTAGTCTCATATTTTATATGGAAAAAAGAAAAAAAAAGCTCATAATATTAGACTAATATTTTTTATGAAGTAGGCCCCAGGTAAGAAATATTACATAATTTACGATAAATCCATTATAATTAAAACAAATTGCAGGCTTCCCTTCCCAATGATAACGACTGTTTTACAAATAACCAGATAAGGGACAGAGTCAATGATTAATAATCAACACAGCGGATTTCTTGCAGATTTAGCGCGAGGACGGTATTATAATATAAATAAAGCCAATATCCCCACAAAATGGACCGTGTGCCGGCTAATCCAGTAATAAATCATCATTTAGATAGAATAATCATCATAAACCGTGCGTCGAGGAGTGGTGGCTGCGGCTGGATCGGTTCCATACATCATGTGGCGATTACATGTATCAAATAAACATTACGGCGAACTCGCCGTCTCATATTATACGGAGGGAGCGTGCGGTTTTACCAATATCGATATCGCCTTTTTCGTCCACAAAATTGATTTACGATTGGATCTCGGCTCCAACAATGTTTTTGTGAGCCATAAACGAAACATTACGAAGGATTGACGAACAAAGCATTATTTTGATGAGACAATCGAATGAAACACATGGGGTGCAGTGGTTGTACAACGGATGAAGCCGAACAACAATTTGCTTCATACTATGCATTATTTGCCATTGTTGTCGGGAAGATAAAAGGTTTTTATGCCGAGATGCCTGATGTTCAGCGTCTCGGTTGCCCATAGCCAACGACAATCCCATAGGTAACCATTATCGCCTGGAGACTTGAACAACAAAGTCCGGTCCTGCAGCGCGCTTTCAACTTTGGACGCTTTACACTATTACAAATTGCGTGCTACATAACCACTTGAGCTACTGTTTCCAATAATACATAGTTGACCGAGCAAAACACGTTTTTGTGACAATAATCACGTACGTCTCCTTTAAAAAACCGACTTCCAAAAAAGGAGGAGGTTATCAATTCGTCGGGTATTTTTTTTATGTTTGTTTCCTCAGATCTCGTTGATTTATAAACCGATTTGGAAAATTCTTTTTTTATTTGAAAGGGTATACTTTCAGATTGGTTCCATAGAAATTTCATCAAAATCGGTTTAGTAGTTTGTCACTGCAGTCGGTTCGTCGCTTTTTTTAAAGCAATTTTTTTTTCAATTTGGTTGTAATTTTTTTTAATGTTTGTTACCTCAGAACTCCCTCATTTATAAACCAATTTGGAAATTTTTTCCTTTATTTGAAAAGGTATGCTTTCATATTGGTCCCTTAGAAATTTCATCAAAATCGGTTTAGTAGTTTGTAATTGAAATCGACCATTTGCTAAGTGATGTTGTGGTGGAAAATACACGCTATACAATAATTATACATGCTATGTGTATCGTAGTCAAGTTGTCCGGACGCAACACAATCGCAACTCCCAATCATGTGCAAAGCACCTATAAGACATCAAATCGCATTTATCTCATACGCGGATTAGTCTCATGCACTGACTGCTTTACCCTTCAAACCAAACACAGTAACGCTTGCCCACTACTATTCAGTTTTTTCATTCTTAAATGAACAAAGCGGGGTACAGTCACACTCCTGCGCAAGGGTAAACTAGAATTAGAAACAGTATAGAAAAAAACGTAAATTTTTAGCATAAAATTATGTGATAAGAAATCGTGAACAAAGTCACAATGTAATCGATCGTGAAGTGGCCGAAAATCTATTGGGAAACGAATAAAAATATATAAACATAAGTATTTTTAAATAAATGAAGTATTTACTCATCTGAATGCCAAACATATTGATCATTAATGGTTTTCAAGTGTTTACTCATCTATCCACGGTTGATTGAACCAGTGTTCTTTTTTAATTAGGCATCTATATCATACGGGGGAGTTACGTGGAATCGCCCGCGGTACCGTTTGAGGCAACATCATGGAACGGCACACATAAACCAAATGGGTTTGAATAAAAATTCTTATAGCGGAAAATTCATATTGGAATAATTGGTTTAGATAATCTTTACGACGCTGACTGTAGCTATTGTTATTATAAGGCCTTACTGTAAGGCGACAGTATCTACACAAATAATTTTATTGAAGTGTCTCTTTGTAATGTCAAAATAACAGCTTTTTACTAAATGCATATGAAAGCATATACGATACCTATAACAAAAACACAAATTTATAATTTTTTGTCTATCTATTTATTCCGATTAATCTCCGACACAGTTGGACCGATTTTGACGGCACTTTCACTGACAGATAGCTGATGTTATAAAGAGTAAAGTGGGCTACGTGGACGAAGCTGCGGGGTACAGTATCACATATATACCTTCACGCACATCTTTAGTAGGTAGGTACTATTTTGATAGACTTTTTAAAGACACCAACCTTATAAAAGCTCTACCTCATTCTCCATAGCAGCCATCTTTATTTTCTACATCGTCGTAGTAGTAACCAATTTCTTTTTACCCGACTTTCGAAACGGAGGAAATTTACAATTAGCTCTTTTTACATTTGGTGATAATTTAGGTACATTTGAAAACTTTGGTCAAACCGTAAGTATTCCCTAAATTCATATTTTTTTTCTTTAACGACATGTGTTTAGTAAAAATTATATATTTTAAATTTTGTTACTTCAAGTGCTAATAATGTCGCTTGAGCTTAACATAATTCAGAAAGTTTCAACAAAAATTATTAGGCAACCATAAATTTAGTTTCTATTCACCAAAACAGTCTTATAATGTTCAGATAAAGTATCGATCGTTCAATTTTAAAAATGAACGCGAGTAGACCGGCGGCGAGGCAGGGAGCACCCCTAATACTTGCAAATTAAAAGGCGCGGTGGTCCCCTGCGACTTGTATTTTGAGTCGGCAAAGATTTGCGGAGGGTCCCATTCTCTATGGTCGACATGTTACAATCGATCATTAATTACGTTTAGTCGCATTTACACGCCACATGTTACTGTAGGCAGAGGACTAAACCCTCGTTTCGTGTTGACGCTACATACTTGAAAGTTGAAAGCCAGTCCGATACCTTACTTTATCATTGGGTGGTTCTGTCGTAAACGTTTCCTAAATCAATATGTTTATGATATCGGTTATTGCTTAAAACAAGTCTCACATGCTTTTTTTGAACTGTTGCCAGATAAAACAATATTTCTACGATTAGGATTTTAAAAAAATGTAAAGGACATCTTACATAAAAAATGCAATAGCTTGACAGAATTTTTAATGACTCACGATAAGAACATCTCGCAAAGAAAATTCAACCAATAAAATTAAAAGTAAAATTAACCGGCCCGTCCGTCAACTATGTTGCTATACCCTAACTAGGGTCATATAGGTAAACTCACCTACTAATCTAAGACCTCCATTTGTTGTACAATTGTACATATGGTGCAACAAATTATCGAGTATAATGCAAAATCGGCGGATGCCAGCCAATGACATCAACAGTGATCCGATCGTCAATCAATGACATGATTGATGCTCGTGAAGTCTGCCGCCAAGCAGAAGTGTGCAAGCATTACTGTGTTCCGGTTTGATGAGCAGAGTATCCAGTGAAATTACTGGGCTTATGAGACTTAATACCTAATGTCTCAGGGTAACGAGCGCACTGCAGTGCCGCGCAGGCCTTTGTGTTTCAAAGTTCTGGGTGGCACTGCAATTGTTATGGGCCGGCGTTATGCTTACCATCAGGTAAACGACGAGCTCGTCTCGTTATCAAGTAAAATAAAAAAAATAAAAAATGATTCGAATTCGAATTTCTATGTCATTGATCGGTGAGCCGTCAAGTTTGTTTACATTATTGGACAACTAAGAAAATCTCCACCTTAGTATGTTCCGGCCACCATCAGCTACACTTGAGACCCAGTACTCAGTCCCATTCTTGGCTTGCGTTTGACGACTATCTCACCGGCTGTTAAATTGACCACATGTTCAATAGCAAAACCAGAAACATGTTCAATAGCAAAACCTTATAAGATCGTCTAGCCCATCGGTTCGTCTGTCGATCACAGTCTTTCAAAACGTCATAACCTAATGAACAAAAAGTATGAAATTGAGCATGTGTACCTTATAATTTAGAAGTAGATCTATGCTATAAAAATATTAACAGATTTATTCAGAAGGTATAAAATGTAGTGGTTTATGTTTTGTTTCACCTTTTCATGTGGGCTATCGTTGAACAGACATTTGTAGCTTGTAGCGCTATTTTTATCTGACATGCTCAATTGCCCAACAAGTCGACGTAAAGCCAGTTTTACTAACATTTGACCATCACTTAAGTTACAGTACCATAACTCGCTTTAGCTTCACTTGTAAGTAACTAACAAATAATGTAATAAAATCTTAGAACTCAATTTTAACCTACTTCTAATTGTCGTATCAAAATGGAACTTTGTATGTATATGTAGTTTCGATGATAATACAATAATTTGATATAATGGAGCTGATCTGATAATGGAGCCAGGAGGTGGATAGTTGAACTCTTCAGTGGCTACTATAGTAAACCCCTCGAATTTGGGCTCATATGGTTCGTTTTAACGAGTCCAATAGATTGAAAAGCGTGTTTCTTTGTTTTTTTAAACTAGATATTAGTTATTCCTTAGAAATGACATAATTTAACTATATTGAGTCGTGTTTAATATTTAAGTAGGTTCAAGACACTGTAGTGACTACAGTGTAGTGCCATTCTGCTTTACTCCCATCTCTGCCGTTGATGATACAAACGTAGCGACTAATATGGTAAGTAAGATAATAAGCAGCTATTTACACTGGCACGTCGGAGCAGAGACGCTGTTAGAGGCAGAACGCTTGCCGATAAGCATCTGCTGAGTGGCCCCCCTGTTTTCCGATCGACACACGCTCAGCCTCGCTATTAATTTCTCCACCCTGTCACAAAGCTAACATAATGTGATTATATTTGCAAGTAAAATGCGTATAACACTATAATTTTATGCAGTCCTATTATCATGTCTGAGGAAAAATCCCTGTGTGAACTTTGATGAACGGCGTCTGTTGGCTTATGTAGCATAAAATGGCGTAATAAATCGACTACAAAAGTAAAAAGATGCATTTCGAGCGTGTCACTGATTATTCGTAAATCATAGAAGGATACTTGCTTACTAATCTGTACATATCTGCGTTTAAGCCGTATATAGCAGCTAAATAGCTTCATTTAAAAGGTTTTCTAGCAAAATCAGATGAGCTCCGGGCACTGGAAAAAGTATATGTCATTATTCATCATACTAATGATAAGCTTATTTAGATAAAGTTACCTCTAAAAATAAGTTTGAAATAACATATCTCTGTTATTTATAAATTTATATCGAAAAAATTAACAAGACTTACGTATTACAATAACAAAAAAACTTAGTTGTGGTACATTTTCGATTACGCATCTAATTTTGAAGTAATCATCCTTTTTTGGATTACTACTCAATTTTTACGCGCGCGCGATCTTTTTTCTCTATTACTTCTATGCAAACCGACAGTACCTACCTATGTGTAAAGAGCACAGAGTGATAAATGTCACTGATTCGGGATAGCGCCTGAAGCACCTTCATAAGACTTTTATTTGTAAGTTAAAGACTCCTTTCCTTGTCGTCTTATGCGAGGCCCTGTTGGATATATGAAGCAGTAAATTGACGAAAATATGTCATTGTGGCTGCGTATAAGCACGGGCGTAAGACTCGACTTAGTCACATCTATGAGCAATTGATCAATGAGCGAATTACATACAGTAATTCATACGAAATTTTACAATTAGGACCTACACATACCCCTAAAACAATTTATAAAAAGTATATCAGTAAACCACATTTGTATTTGCGTTTTTGTACTTATTTGATATGGACAAATGTGACTTTATAAATCTGGCCTTGCAACCTAGTAATTTTGTAGCTTAATCTATTTTATTTTCTAGATGAAACGCTGGTCTGTATTTATTTAGGTAAAAGTAAATTATAGTTATCTGTAATCAACAGGCTTAGACGAACCAATAAGCCTCATTTACTATTTACATTCTTCGCAACAAGGCCTTCAAAGAAACACTCAGAAACGAAGAGAAACTTTTCCTTCACCTTGACTTGCCAATAAGGACCACGTCCCTAAAAATGTAAAGTGAGGGGAGACGTTAATAAAAATTCCACGCTGAAACAACAAATTAAACGAAGCCGAGCCACTCGAAAAGCCATAAGTACTCATCTCAATTGCTGCCGATAAGAAATCCAAGCCTCGACAATGTATTCCAAGCACGTTTCGGCTCACGGTTTTTTCTCGCTATGGTTCTGTGGCGTTTAAAACGAATTGACTCTTAAATTCTTCAGAACGAAATGCTGTCGGACTTTTATTAAATCGAGTGTAACCATTCCTGACATTACGCAAATGGCGGGTCCTCCCCTACATCTGTCGCAGAGATGCACCCCCTTAATAAGTGTTAACGCTCGCCGGCTGCGATGAACACTCTGTGCCGACTCTGGCTAAATCTGTACAAATTCTTGATACAAATTAATGCCGCGGGAGGACTCCGCGAACGTCTCTTGTAATTTCATTTTGTAATACCACGTGCCCTCACGAGTGAGGGAAAACATTACAATACGTGAGATTCGCCCTACGTGCTTAATACCGCGGCTTTATTTAGACAAAAGACAATGTGTTTTGGTGACGGAATTTTTATCTGACATCTTTATAATATCTTGGATTATGTACCTACATGCGTAAGTAAGTATAGGTACTCATTACACCCATTATGGCCATTATTCTCTAATTTGTATTTATGTTAGGAGCGTAGTATGACTTATGACATTGGGCTGTAATTATTACTATTGTTTTGTTTTTATTTATTTTTATAATGATAAAATTATCTAAAAAAATGTTAACAAACAATTCGTGTAGCAATAATATTAATTACGTATCCCATAATATGAAAACGTATCTCAGTACACTTATTTTCGCAAATTATTTAGTTACGCATACATTTGAAAATCTAAAAGTCCATGTAGGTACGTACATATTATTGCAGCCGACGGTGCCTACCTACCGTGTAAACTAAGTTTTAAAGAATTATTTGAGTAATTACATTTTAAAGATATTTCAGATAATAATTCTCAATTTTATTTAATCATCTTATGCGTCTATGCTACATTGTAGGTATACAGCTACTATTCCAACTGCCGTATTGGGCAACGTTTTGGATATAAAATAAACAAAATATGCGAAATATTCACTAATAGACATCTCCATAAATTCAACTATGCTGTCAAATTAAGCGGTGGCTATAACTTACGTAACTACACTCACAGCAATAACATCATACAAATTGCGATTCATTTCTATTTTTCAGACCATTAACTCCGAACAATAACACGGCAGCGGAACGGCGAGAGTAAAATAAACGCCGGGTGAAATAGTTCGGAACTGGTATCATCGTTGCAAATGTAAATGAACAATTAAAGCGCTCGCCGTGGCCAGGACAATGATGATAATTATTTTAGTTTGCTGTCGGCGCGGTTGTCACTCGCCGGGGCCCGCTCGCTGGAATGCTCCTCGGACCCCTATTTTCGCCATTAAACAGCGACACTTCTGCTGTTCGTAAATTATTATCAGCTAGCGCTTTCATTACAGTACTCGGCTTTGTAACAAAGGAGCTCCCCGAATCTACGCCGAGATTCAACTTCGATTCGAATACTCCTCAACCTCTACCTCTATTGTTCGACGCCTGAAGTCGTGACTCATATTAGGCCCGGAGGTGAAATTTTGATTAATTCGTTACACTGTTCTTAGTTGTCGGCAACCAAAGGCTGAACTCTTGTAAGGGGATTCCATTTTAGAATTATTGCACCACGCCGGTCCATTTTCTAATGCTGTTCGTGTTCGTGCTGCACGGTAATATCATAATGTCTGTAAGATTAATTCGTAGAGACAATAGTGTCTTCGTTTGTAAACAGGGACGCAGCCAGAACTTAGCTTGTGGGGCAGATGCTAGACACTGTACGTAAAATGATTTATTGAATTCTGAGGTACTTTTTAGGGTTTCGTACCTACCCTGTGAAATGATAAAATAGAACCATTAAATAAATGATCATTTTGCTGCCCGTTAATAATGTCCGTTTGGCTTGTCAATGCTCTTTATCCCAAAAATGTCTACAGTAGGTATTAGGTTGAAATTAACATGTCATACTTTAGTTCCACTACTATGCCTACGCCTATAGAGCATTAGAATAATGTCCAATATCTTTATTTTTACTGGGTTGGTACCAGTACTTTGCTAGTGAATTCTGCCGCCAAGCAGTAATGTGCAAGCAATACTGTATGCATAATTATTGCAAAAAAGTTAGTGCTCGCGAGATCTACCGCTCGCAGAATTACTAGTTAATAACTGTTTAAAATAGGTTTTGACGGTATAACGAATATGTTGTCAAAGAAAAATAAGTAACATCCCTCAAACATCCAATGCCATTGCATTGGATGTTTGAAGGACGCTGCATACTCGTAGATACCAACTGAAAACCAAAGAACGTTCATCGAATCAGATTATAGTACTAATATAAGGATTATATGACACATTGGCACCGAATAGCTCGCTAATTAAATTTCATTGATTCAAAGCTCATTTGTGAAGTGCCCCGCGCCGCGTGCCGTGGCCGACATATCATACGGTCCGCATTCGACACTGGTGGAATGCTTTCAACTCGCGTAATTCAGTTAAACGAGTAATTTATGACTAGCCAAATTACTGGCATCACTGTGTCTGGCTATCTGATGCACGGCCCTCAAATGTAATACGATTACGAGCTGCAACTGTAATGAATTCAGACAGGACTGTTCCGAGTATTTTAGTAAATATGATTTTAAGGTCAGCTGCACAAATGTGCTTTTTAAGAAATAGCACCAGAATTAATCCTACCAGGTGGCAGGATTAACTCTTCTGCGAGGGTCCGTCTGGGAGGGTACCACCGCTTTCTTATGTAGTCTACCACCAAGCAGTAACGTGCAAGCATTTACTGTGTTCTGATTTGATGAGCAGTCAGTGAAATTACTGAGCTTATGAGACTTACGTAATGTCTCAAGGTAACGATAAATTGCCCTTTGCAAGGATCATATTGAGACATAGTAAATTTAGAGTCTAAAAGTTCAGCTATGCAACTATACGAGCTTCAGCCTGTGATCGACATAGATTCTTAGCATCATGATTTTGTATTGGAGTTTTGTAAAGGTATTCGATATCCTTTGAACCATGATAAAAATACAGGATCGTTAGTTAAACCATTCGTCATAAAAGTATTGTAGACGACCGGCAACAATATTAAGGCATGAATAAGGCAAGAATATTATCTACCTTTGTAGCTAGTGTCCTTGATAGTCAACGATAAGCTGCAACGCCCCTCGAGGTGATCTTCGCACTGGTACTCGACGTCGTCGACTCGTGCTACCGCGGTCGTGGCTGCCGGTGTTGATGGGGTATGCCTGGTTACCGCGTCACCCCCCTCGCGTTTAAAGGCTTGCGTCTCAAGTTATTTGGCTCAGTCTGCTTTAGTTGGTTTGAGCTGTTCTGCCAAGTCGGCACCAAATAAATGTTCATCAATTTTTGTGCCTTTTGCGGTTTATGTGTTTGTTAAATGTATTTATTATAATGTATATGTTTATAACATATAGTCGCGATTGCGATTCTCTGTTGCAGTCTGCAGGTAGCATTTTACTGGCATCATTTATAAGCCAAACGTTATCTTGTTCATTAACCTTGCGAAAGCCACATTTAATTTTAGCTAATGCAGGATTTGGTTTTATTTATTCTATTACTTAACTTCGATTGCGCAGCTTTCATTTCTAAGTTTAAACTTAGTTTCTTTAGAATTAATTTTCGCGCGGTATAAATGAACTCAATAGTTCTGTGTTAATATGTTTCCATCAGGAAGCTACGTCCTTTAATTCCATAATGCAATTACGAACTGGGATCCTTTCCTAAAATTTCTAGGATATCTTGATTCAATTCCATATATTCATCAGCTGCTGCAAGTGCTGATGGTTTGGTATCACTTTGAATGACCGGTTGTATATATCCGGGATTTCATCTAAAATATTCCTCAGAAAAATAAAATTACGCCTTCACTGCGGTATATATAAAAGGGTTACAAAGCAGTGTAGTACCGTATAGGTACATTTTATTAAAACAGCCATGTTATATTACCATATAGGTAAAATTAAAAATTGATTTATTTTAGTATTAAGTGTTTATGTGGGTACATCGTGAATTTCTAATTTATAGATAAAACATTGGGCGGGCAAGTAGGAAGCTACGTAGATACACGCTACACTCCTTTACTCGAACACCGTATAGGTAGGTACGTCGAAAGGTAGGTAGGTACCCAAACTTCGTAGTTATTGATAATCATATAGAATGCAATTTTTGTTGTATTAATATAGAATACTTGCTCACGTTCTTCACGATATACGTGGAACTTGGCACACATACATATAATATGTTTTGTAGGTAGGTAGTATATTTCAAACTGAGTATTTATAGCTATTCATATAAGTAGAATGCACTTTTTGTTGTATTCATATAGAATACCTGCACACGTTCTTCACGATATACGCGGAACTTGGCACACATACATATAATTATAATGTTTGTAGGTAGGTAGTATATTTTAAATTGTGTAGTTATTGCTATTCATATAGAATGCAGTTTTTGTTGTATTCATATAGAATACTTGCACACGTTCTTCACGATATACGTGGAACTCGGCACACATACGTTTAGTATGTTTGTAGGTACGTAGTATAGGTATAGCAGGTTCAACAGCGCTCGCGCTAGTAGGTAGCGGAGACGAGACAGGCGCGCAGGCGGCGCGGCATGGCGACCGACGGCGCGCGATTGGCGCCAGCCTGTCTGTCTGCCTGCTGCAGCTGTCCGCGGTGCTTGCGCGCGGATTTGCTTCAAGTTTAAACTTGTTAAGATTGCACTCTAGTCAGTACTTACCTAATTGTTTTAAATCATTAGCATCTACAGCCATATTTATGGACTGGTGGAATAAAACACTTCCTGTTTCAGACGAAGTTGAACCATTTCGTCTTCGTCTCAAATGTCCCAGCTTTTTAATTTCTTTGCTATTTTTCACACTCACTGCCTTTGGACCGTTTTATTTTAACCATTGTGGCAAATTTTTGGTTTAATTGGCTGAAAAAATCTAAAAAACGATATTCAGTAGTGACTCGGACAACACAAAAACGCGTAATGGCGCTCGAAAGCGGCAGGCGCGGGAACAGTGGAGGTGCATAGAGGTGAAAGAGACGAAACATTTATGTTAATAGGGAGGCTTTAAAGTGTGACAAGGACAGCATGATACGTTGTACTGCTGCACGTAATCAATCATCTTCGGTAGATATACGAAGTATAATTAGCTTTATATAAATACATCAATTAAAATCAACAATCAAAATCAAAATAAAATAAAATTATTGTATCTACCACTGTAAGCTACCTGTCGGTCACCGCAGTGGCGCATGTAAGGACAGTCAAACCGCCCAGCAATCATCACCAGAACGGTGTTGGAGCTGGCCTGCACTCTGCGCACCATGGAGGCACAGCGCTTACGCATTGTAGCGAAAAAACAGTTAGTGCGTGCCTCCGCGAACATCCCCGATGCACTGCAAAAGCGGGGCAGCCCCATCACCGCTCTGAAGGCATTATTATACTGAACTCGGAGAGCTCCGTAACATTTCTGCGTGTAATTAGCCCACAGGCTGCACGTGTACATAGAGATGCAATATGCTAATTAATTGAAACCATTTTTTTACCCACCCAGTTGGGTTGAGTTTTAATAATCTCTCTAGCATAATTATTATACTTTATAATGAAGAGTAAATATAGCTAATTTGACATCTATTTTGAGATATGAAATGTAAGTACAAAAAATTTTCAACACCGTATCACCCCTATCAAAATCGCTGAAATAAGTTTTTAGCAAACACAACAACAAGCTACTAGACCAACTTTCAAAATAATATGTGTGGTAATTTGAGAGATGCACTACAACAAAAAATAGACCTAAATATTTAATAGTCATTTTTACCTTAATGGGGTAGACTTTGGAAAAATATTTATTCCGTTATAGTTTATTAATTTTGTGCATGTGTTTGGTTATCCAAATCTTATCTAGAACCAAGTATCATATATTTCAAACATCCAATTCACTCCTATAGGGGTTGTTTTAAAAAAAATATTTAGTACTATATGCACCTGCCGTACATAAGGTAATTACTATAGAAATTTTAAGTCAGTAGAGGTAGCCGTTTGACATGTGTCTCAACTGCCTCTTCTTTTATGAACATATAATTATAATATCTATAAATATGACTTATTATATTAATTAGTAATAATTAGTAATAAATTAGTAATAATTATAATATATTTAGTAAATGTATAAAAATCACCATAAAATATCCATGGCTAAGCGCTTCTACTCTTTGCGCTCTGTCAAGAACGGTTGATTTTATGAAATACTAGTTTCTGCCCGCGGCTTCGCCCGCAGGGTCTTTATCTCTATAGCCTATGATGAATTATTCCAGAACCTAAACTATCTACATTACAAATTTCATTAAAATCGGTTTAGGAGTTACGGAGACACGTGGTAACAAATACTCACACACACAAACTTTCGCATTTATAATATTATTAAGTAACAATTAAGTAGGATAGGATTATTTGATGGAATCAGGCGTTACTTTGCGGAAATCCATTTTAAATAAGATTATATAATGTGGGCAATTTATAGTTTTAATTCCGCGATAAAGAATGTCTAATGGCTTAGGCCAATTAATTTCGATCTAGGTATACTGAATTTAACCAAAACTAACGCGCGACGCTGGACAATGAAACCAACATTTAGTATTTTTTAGTTAGTTAAAAACCCTTGGTTGGAATTATGTGAACCACCTCCGACTCGGCTGGAACTCACAACGCAGAACTCAAAAAGTTAGTCAATTTGTTAGTAAAAACTGTTACTCACCCGCGACCACAGATTTGCTACTGTAAGTCTGTGCCCGCGACGCTGAACTGCAATAGGGGCACCTTAGACGCTCAAACAAACGTAAGTTTGCTTGAGCGTCTATGGTGCCCCATACTTATCCTTTGTCACTATGGTTAGTGACACGACGTTTCTCAGCATGAAGTGAACTCAACCCGACCTTCGACACGTGTTTCGCCTCTACACGAGGCATCCTCAGGATGTTGACTCGCCGACCGCTGGACTCTCGTTCCTGCCGTCGGTGAGTCAACATCCTACCTACTACCTTTTTTACGACTATCGTTTTGAGTTCTGCCGAGTTCCAGCCGAGCCGGAGGTGGTTCACAGTGTCTGTTTCTGTGTCTGTGTGTCTGTTTGTAATGCATATGAAAGTATATAAGGTGCCTATAACAAACAACCATTTTCTAAATTTTTTTCTCTTTTATTTGTTTGTTCCGGGTAATCTCCAAAACGGCTGGAACGATTTTGACAAGACTTTCACTGGCAGATAGCTGAAGTTATATGGAGTAACTTAGGCTACTTTTATTTTAGAAAAAGCATTAGGGTTCCGCCCAAAAAAATAAAAACCAAGAAATCCAATAACACCGCGCGGGTGAAACCGCGGGCAGCAGCTAGTCCATAATAAAAAAGTAGTTATAAATGTAGTTGCTACTTCTATATTATTATAATATAGTATATATATATATATATATAGCTTTGCTTTATTAATGCTTTTGACGATAGATATAATGATATAAGTTCGTGCGAATTATTTCTTATAAATATACCTACTATTGATTAAGGAAGTTCCCCTAAGAGGTGTACCCAGTACTTATAACTAAAATAACCCAACCACCCACATTACTAGTTATATCCAGATAACATTTGGTGATACAATATACTGTTGTAAACATGTGCAAAAAAACATGGCACAGTAAGCTCTGATAAATATTTTTTATTTAATTTCTCGAAAATGTTATCTGTTCCGACGGAAGTCAACATGTTTTGTTTGGAAACTTGAACAAGTAACACAAGTAAGTAGGTACGTATTTATAAAGTTATATTAAACTAAGTAATATCAGCTACGAGTTTTTTTTATAAGAGTAATGCAATTTTATAAACCGAATGCAAACGTTAGCAAAATGTTTCAATCGTATCAAAATCGTAGTAACAAACGTGTTTCATTGACAATAAAAATATTCCTAAAAACAATTAGAACGCTAATTGAAATCAAACTCTTGATGATTAATTAATTATCGACATAAACGTAGGTTTTGTTTTCGAAAAAGATTCTTCGTGAATCATTTTCATCACAAACGTGAAGAGTGAGCAGAATTTCTGTTTTTCTTTTATTGAAAAGTTAATAGTCGAATTATTTTAAGGGCAGCTCCACGTCCCGCGACAAGCATTATTTATAAATAATGATTGTCGCGGGACGTCGTGTTATTTTTTTCTAACAACGAAATAACTTCTCTTTTTTGCGAATATTATTATTGTTACAATACATGTTTTAGCGGAATTTTGTCCCGTATGTTGGCATTACTTTTATCACCGACGATGTTTCGAAAGCTTTACAGTGTTTATGGTCACTGTAGACGCAATAAAAATCGTTGAAATATCTTTTTCTACTATAACTTTCATTTGACCATCTCACCTGATATTAAGTGACGACGCGGTTGACGATGTAGCACACTTGCCCGCAGAAGATATCTGTTCACTCGTGTCTTGAAGACTCCCAGATTGTAGAATTCGGGAAAAACAGATGCCGGCAAAGAGTTCCACTCTTTAGCCGTCCGCATAATGATAGGTCGAAGCAAAACACTTATTGAACGTCAACTATAAATGGATGACGAATCAGTGCACTGAACTCTCAAAAATGTAAGTATCCTGTTGAAAAGAGAAAGGCTGCATGGCAACCTTGCGTCGATGCTCTGGGCTCTGGAGCCTGGCGTCAACCAGCGTATCATTCCAAATGAGCATTTTGGCTTCAATTGGCCTTTCAATGATTTCCAAGAACCTCAAGCTGATACTTGGCTGATTTATCCAACAAATGAACACAGTAGGTACCCCATACATGATTCGACCTGAACTTGATACAGATTAAGAAGTTGTCGCAGTGTGAAGTACTGTCTCACCTTCTCCAATATGCCAAGCTTTTCATATCGAAAACATATTCGTTTATAATTATAAATCTACGATTTAAACATTAAAATAGCTTAGCACTGAACTAAGCCACTTGCAAGTGAAAGACAACATTTTATTACATCAGACTATTTCAGACACAAAAAGAGAGCACAATAATTCGTTACGAATTTATATACGTTTGGAGTAAAGAAGGTGTTGTTCTCTTTGGTCGCCGCCCACCGTTGTCTCCTAACAGCGAAACATTACGAATTCCGCGGGCAAATATTTGCTTGCAAAGTATTTTTAATTCCCGTCAAACATTTTTTGGTATCGCGAAAATAAGTTATGTGTCTCCGTGATAAATCGTTTTCTAATATATAAATAAACCACTTCTATTCGTTTGAGATTCACGGGCCACAGCTCTCAAGAACTCGGAAGAAGTTTTGAAAACATTAGATTAATCTCGGTTTGCTCTTATATTAATTAATACTGATATAATCTTTGTTGAACTACCTTTATAAAAAAGTAATCAGGTACTGCATATCAATAATATCTACATATAAAAATAATAGGTAGGTACACAGTCGGTTTTTTATCAGAATATTATTCATTTATGGTTGTTTCAAAACCAATACAAAATTACAAAGCTTCTTAGTAAGTTTACTACGTCTCTCAACTTTCAACAGAATCCTTCGTTGGAAGTTCTATAGGTATATAAGTGTATATGATTGAGCCTCAAAATTGAATATCTAAATAGGTTTTCCTCTTTTTCGAATTTGTTATTTTTTTTTTATATGTAGTTTATATGTAGAGAGATTATTGTTGAATAGTGCCACTTCATGTATTACAGGAGAATATGTTTTATCACATAGTACCTATAACTAACCTGTGTTGGTAAGAGTGTTGTCTCCTAGTCCCGTAGACGTGTCGACATCAGCGTGGGCTTCCGCGGATGTCGCGAGGAGCGCGCATGCCCACGCGCACCCAGCCAACACCAGGCGCGCGCACTGCCCTGTTCTGTGCCCATGTTCTCTACCGTGCCTAGCCATAGCACATCACCAACCGATCTGTCCCAACATTAACTACTTGCAAAGTTCCAAAAGTTTTTCTACAAAGTACTTAGTTAAAACATTTAACAAATTTTACTCATAAAAAGTAACAACTACCGTTTTCTAAGTTTAAAAAGTTCATCATCGAATAATGTGTTACTCGGACGCGCGTGACGCCGTGCGTGGAGCGAGCGTGCGACGGCGCGGCACGGGTGCGGTGGCGTGGAGCGTGGTCGCGGTGGCACTGTCCGCGGCCGCATCGCGCCGCGGCCGGCTCCTCCGGAGTCACAGCATCTCGCCTGACACGAGGAGGGCCGCTGCGCGCGCACCCGCGCCCTCGACCAATCGCACCCAGGGGGTGGGCCCGCGCGTAAGACGCATGGAAGTATATGCGAAGGCCTATGTACAGATGATAGCGGACAGGTGGTTTCGCGGCCGTAATTAGCCTCCTGATAACTTATTGCTACATAAATATGCTTAAACGCTGGGCGATTAAGATAGCGCCCGGAACGGTGTCGAAGTACGGACCCTGCCTCGAGCCATTACCTGCCTTCCCATTTTCCTTTCGTAATATTATATTATGTACTTTAAAGAGAAACTCCAATATTCAGAGCGAGCTCGCGGCGCAAAGGCTTTTTCAAAGTATTAAGTGATCTCGCAAAAACTCTTCAGAACAAAAAGGTCTCGGTACTTTAGTGTAATTCCAACTAAGTAAAATACTTTACTGACATCTATGGTTGGTGGCAGCTTTTTCTTAGGTTTTAACAGTTTTACCTACAATAGATAGGTACCTTTTTAATATCTATTATGCGACCTTGATGACCGCTATCTCATCTAATATTTTGTCAGTCTGAATTTTCAAACTGACTTCACAGTTTTTCACACTTATGTTCCTGCCGGAACATAATACTACTGATCACTGCTTTGTCTCAGCTTTTCAACAGGAAAATCCAAATGCTAGTAGTAGTCCACTTAATTATAACCTTTTTGTAGCACAACTATTTACCACCACAGGGTGCCTGAAAATCATGATTTAGTATACATGACTGCCCAAAAAAGGAGTGTAATGATTTCAAGGTTCATGTAAGTATGTATGTGAGTTTCTTTATTCCCCCACAAATTGTAAATACCTGAACAGATTTGAATATATGCGGTATTATTTTCTAACAATACCGCATATATTATGTAAGGAATCATTTCCTTGAATAATCCCGAGTGACACTGGCTGGGCTGGGACAGACATGTTTTTAATTTTTTAACAATACTTGAAAGGCTAATGATAACTTAATACCAATACCACCTAACAATTGGAAACAAATGACTGGTATTTCATTGTATTTCAATTGTATAAAATGTATTTCATTAAAATCAGATTTTGTCTATAAAATAATACATGATTGTCATCCTGCATAGGTACTATAGTTACATAAATGCTAGATGCTACTTAGAAACTTATTTAGCGTTTATTTGAGAAAAATCAATGTAATTATTTTCTGAATATTCAAAACTTGTTCCAAATTTTAATCTTCTTGATTAACTTGGTAACGGTTAAACCCTTTTCCCATTACTGTCATATTTAAGGATTAACATAATGTTTATACGAGTAGAATTTACTTTAATAATAAAACTTTCTTCACAAGTATAAGTACCTATATTAATTAATTTTTTTTTAATCTCGAGTGTGTAGCGTTACCAGTTACCATTACCCATCACTAATGTGTTTTAATAAGACATTATGATGTGATTGAAGCGATGTGAAGTGATGTGATCTAGGTTACCGCTATATATGTAATAAGAATTAAATTTCGGTAACATAACGTTAGAGTTAACTGAAGGAAGAGTAATATGTACCTAGTTTGGAAGTTGATATCATTTTTATTAATTTATTTTTAAAACCTATAAGCGTGGTAACTCGTGCTTCAAAACTTTCTATAAGCTTATCGAGACACACGTCCGTGTGTCACCCAAGTTCGCAAAGCAAAAGAGCGACACACTGGCCGAGTGCTATATTACAATTGGGTTGTTGACTGTATTCAAATAAAAATATAATTTTGCCGCGAAACGGTAGTTTTTGTGACAGAAATCCTATTAAACACAATATTTTTGTTTATTTTTAAGGAATTTAATTTAAATTAAATAATCAAAATGTAATCACATCAATCCGAAGTCACGTGACCTAAAACGCCCGTGACGTCACGGTTTCAATCGGAATGAGTATATATTTTTTTGTTTTGTTTTTGGCTCCACGTGATTTGCGCATTTAACTAGTGTCAAGTTATATAAATAATAATATAAATAAATCTCTAGTTTTTGTGCATGAAAGTCGTCAAAGTCACGTTAAAGTTTAGTCTAGGCGCGGTCGAGTCGAAGTGACGCTTCAGTAAATTGGTGGATAGTTTACTGAAGCTTGTATGGAGTTTTGGATACAATACGAAAATACACGTTTTTCGTCTTTGTACTATTTGCCTTTCACTCATGCAAGTTTACGAACACTTAATGGTTAATAATCCACTATTATTACACATTAACACCCTATAAAACAAAGGTTTTAGTAAATAACACAAAATCAACAACAGCACATTTTCGCATTCCCGCCATAACTCCAATGAGTATATAGCTCGTTGCGCTTAACTGCTTAGTATTTTAGAGTGATTTCTGTGATTATTTATCTGTGCTGTGAATTCCGCGCCTATTTTTCTAAATTTATTTCGACTCTTGAATATTCTCCCATGATGGAAAGTGGCTTCATAAAGGCAAATAATTCCAATTTGCCGAGAATTGATTGTTTTACGGTGGCCAATTTCTTCTCGACAAACGATAATTTCTGCTCTGCTGAATTTAGAAATGTGAAGACCTCCGTGTAAGTACCTACTTATTATACCAAAAATCATTATTTCTATAACCAACAATGAATATATAACAGTAATCGTAGATTCTAAGATCCAAAGTGTATTAATTAACCAAAGCATATATATAAATCAATAAGCTCAAAAAACTTAGAACTCATATTTTAATACATAACAATACATACACAGAAAGCATCGAATGAACTTGTCACTAAACGTAGCACAGACTAGGTAGTAGTGGTTATATTCTCTTTGTTTGTCACTTTACAGTGTTATAGAAAATTACTCTGTGGTAATTGAACACGTGACGTCACTGCCGTTTTGGAGCAAAATTTAAAACGGCATTTTAAATACATGATAATTAAAATATTAGTTGTTTTAAAAAGTAAATTTAAATATTTTGGGTTATATTAGGCCCATACGCATCAATTTAAACACTTTCCCAAAATCAGTCAACATCCCAATTGAACCAATTCGGGCCACTATTGACCCCCTCACCCCGCCCCCCATAACAAAATCTATTCGACCTATAGACTTGTAATTTTGCGTGTCTAGTAAGACCCTCTTGTAATTACTAAATCCCGGGTTTCAATAAAAAATACCATTTACCATTCACGAGATAATGACATCCGAAATTTACTATTTTATCACTGACTGACTGACTCACTCACTCATCCAAAAACTTAGACTATTTCCTCGTGACTTAGGAAGTTGAAAACTGGTGAGGAGGTAAGTTATTGGACGTACCTATTGTAGGAAAAAAACATGAGAAATTGACAAATTAAGAGTTGCTGTTGAAAACAATATTATTAATAATAATTACTTTCGAACATTATGTATGGAACTGGTAAATTAGAGAACTTTGTATTGGTGTTAGTATTATATAATATTTATTTATTCATTGGGTGCTTGTACGCTTTAATGTTTACAGTGTGCAAGAAAATCTATATTTTCTTGCACAAATTGAGAGCGAAAAAAATTTGTGTGTAAACGAAGAAAACATCAGAGATATTAAACAAAGAGTAATGATATACTTGATAAAAAATAATGATATCCCATCAAAAACATAATTGTGAAAGAAAGCCAAATTCGTAACAGAACTCGGTTAATAACGGCTCCGTTAGTAAAAGAAATGAGATCTAACTGGATACCAAGTTCTTTCGAAGTTCCTCCTGTTATTAGCATAACGTTCTTCATTTGCTTTAAATGAAAATTTGTTATGTTCTATGCTACTCAACAGTACGACTGATTTTTATGTAATGTAAATACGAGTAACAAAAATGGTGCCTATTATCAGCTTTCAGTTTGCATCCTGCTACGCCTCTACTCGTACCAAATGGCAAGAATGTACCGTTGGTCTATAATGCATGATATTTCCAAGGGAGGTTCTTTGGAAATATTTCATTCCACACCACACAAAAAATTATATTCAACTTCAAACGTGATTTACACAGCGTTCTAAGTCTCCTCTAATTAACATCATCTGCTGATCTAGCGCTGCCCGGAAATTCTGTAGTATACGTAAACTTAAACGTAATCTTAACGTAAACTTTGAAACTTAAATTTAAAATTATTAATTTAACTTTCAAATAATTTAAACTTCAATGAAAAATTCCGAACTTTAAACAATTAATGTTATTTACCTCCAGGAGTAGATTGGCCCTCCTTTCGGGATAACATAGTACCAATTCAAATTCAGAGAAGCCGCACGTCTAATGGAAACTTATAAATCATAGACGTACAGCTTGAACAGTAATGGAGCCGTTCTATAGAATGTAACTGACATGTATTAGGAGAGGCTTGACTCTTGAGGGTAAGGTTTTCCGAAGACGTAAGGGAGAAAGAGTTACAGTCAGGTGGCCACAAGATTTCTGTAATGAAACGATGTAACCCCACCGAGTTTGGGCTCGTTTGATTTCTCTCTACTAGTACTCTACACAATACAGTACATCATACAGTAGGTACTGTACAGTATTATATCAATTACATGTCTAAAAAGCTTGTCTGGAAAAATATATTTTTCTACAAAACCTTACCTACTTACCAACGTCATCATCTAGGATCACAGTACCTAGGTACCTATACTTGTAAAGATAAATCAAACGAGCCCAAACTCGTTGGCCGTTACGTTGTTTGGTTATAGAGTTCCAGTGGTCGTCTTCTGGCTCCATCATCAGACCAGTTCTATGACATCATTAACATTATATTGCATAGTCATCCAATTTACATGTTATGTACCTATGTAAAATTACGGCTCAATCGAACGCCGCGGGAAGTAAGTCAAATTTAGCTTGCAAGATTTGACTTGGCTAGTTAAATAAAAGCTTGTAGAAAATAGTTTATATCCGGAGTTTTTATAGTAGATGGTAGGATTATTACTTCTTCTGCGAGTGTCCGTCTGGATTGGTACCACCGCTTTGCTTATGAAGCCTGCCGCCAAGCAGCAATGTGCAATCATTATTGTGTTCCAGTTTGATGAGCATAGTAGCCAGTGAAATTATATTTAATACCTATATGTCTCAAGTAATAGGTAACACTGCAGTGAGTGGCACTGTAACTGATACCTATGGGTCAAAATTATGCTTACCATTAGGCAAATGACCAAGTTGTCTCGTTATCACATAGGTAGTATAAAAAATATGTTGGCTACAGTAAGAATAACCATCCATAAAGCGTGACTGGCTCGACCGTTGACTAGACTAGAAAAGATTTCTAAATTAAATGTGAACTGTTTACTATGTGGTACTAATAATAGCTCTTAGTTGTAACTTCACATACGATCCAGTTTAAAACAAAGACAACAAAGAGAAAACATAGTTTAACTAAACCACCGCTTAACATTGTTTGCCTATTGATAAGAATCTATAAAAACTTGACATTTGCTAAATAAGAAAACCACATGGAGCCAAATTTAAAAAAAAAATGACACGTCACAACATAACCATCTTGGCATCGATAAATGTCAGTTGTCTTGGTCAAGAATCCGTCAATTGTCGGATTTGTGATTGTCGATTTGTCGCTGTCGGCGGTCATCAATTTTGCGTTAAAGTAAACAATAAAGTTATTCATCAGTAATTTTGGTAAATGAAGCTTTAGAAATAAATAAAAATGGACCAAGGTAATCGTCCGAGAAGAAGTGACTTAGATATAAGCAGTTTTCGGAGTGATGAGCCTGAATTTGACCGGGCTCGTATGAGAAGACAATCAGGTGGTTTCGTGGATTTAGGAAATGAATCACAATATGGTACGGGAGGTCATCAAGCGTCAGGGGCAAATGAAATCTTCGCAGATATACAAGTACGTTAAATTACCTTTATATTATTTATCAGCATGCCCACTGTTCTATAAACTTTCTAATCACGTTCTGTCATCATTTCTAGGGCGATGTACCGTGGTGGAAATCAAATTTCTTCATATCACAGCCGGTACTCTTCGGCACTTGGGACGGAGTGTTTACATCCTGTCTCATAAACATATTTGGAGTAATTGTTTTTCTAAGATCTGGCTGGATAATAGGTCAAGCTGGATTAGTTAATGGTGTTTTTATAGTCATCTTTACAGGTAAGAAATATTTCATTCCTACTAGTAATGTAATCAGTGATTTATCTGAAATCATAAAACCTTGAATAATTCACCTAATTCTTTTAAGTACCAGTGTTAAAAATATAACTATCAGTCTGTCTAACACCGTTTTTAAATACTTACATAATAATAGTAGGTATTCTATATAATATTGGTATGCCTTATGTCCATTTGTTCATATAGTATCTATATATCGATTCTATTGAACAGATAACAAACATTTTGAAGCATCTCCTAATTCCTTTTGTTTCAGTGTTTGTGGCCTTGATATCAGTATTGTCAGCTGTAGGTATTTGTGAAAGATGCAGGATAGAGAGTGGAGGAGTCTACTTCTTGCTAGCTCACACCTTGGGCTCAAGAATGGGAGGAGCTCTAGGAATAGTATACTGTTTTGGACAGGTATGTAACTAATAAAAATGAGTCATTATTAAATAACATCATAAATATTTTATACCATCCTTATTTTTACACGGAAAAGACTTGCTTTTGACCACATTTTTCCTGTTTGTAATTGACAATGTTGTTGATGATGAATAATGAAGCATGCTTCTAAAGAACATACCAATTTGTGGCTTTATTTATAAGTGACTTTAATAAATATTTAATAAGAAAATCTATTTTAGGGATATCAGTCATATGGAAAGAAAAACAATCTAAAATACCTAAAGGCTGTTAAATGAAAAGTAAATTATTTTGTAGTGTCTTAAGCCAGGTTGTTAATAGATTTTGGCACCCTAAATTGGTGCTGTAGTAGATTAAATGATGGAACATGTACATGTGCATTACTTTTTGAATGTGCAATTGAATATTCCCCAATTTTTAATCTTCTTTATGACTTTCAGGCTGTGGGATGTGCCTTAAATGTTTTTGGTTTCGGTGAATCCATGGCAAACTTGCTCTCAATAGACAATACCTGGGCAGCTAGAGGATTTGCTGTTGCTGCAGTGCTTTTACTCGGCACCATTAATGTAGCAGGAGTAAAATGGGTGATAAAACTACAATTTTTGCTGCTTGTGATCATATTGCTGGCAGCACTTGACTTTTTTGTTGGATCTCTTACTACTACACCAAGTAAGTATCACCCAATAATATTGCTTAAACAACTATTAAAATAATCACATGTTAAGATATCTCATGACAGCCAAGCTAACCCACCAAAGTGCCTTCACCATATCATAAAATGAGCAATATCAATACAAACATTTTAAATTCTTAATATTATCCCAAAAAAGCTTTATAAGCTAAAGCATATTTTGTTACCAGATGGTGCCAGGAAAAGCAAAATTATACTATGCTGCTATAAACTCTAAAAACCCAAACAGGCCTGTTAGCGGTTAGTGCATTGTGAACTAGTGGACAACCAGTGGCAAATAAATTAAATAAAATTAATGAATAATAGTGGTAAAAGTTATCAAAGTTAAGTTGATCTAGAACAATATCCATTCCACCGGCTGGTGTCAAGCTTCACCTTGTAACATTTAATTTCTAAAGAATATTCATGGTAATTAGACAATATCAGCTGATATGGGTTGGATACAAGCCTATCCAATGGTGCACTACTAAGCCTGATCCTACAAACTCCATAAAGTATGATACTAAAAATAGGTAAATAGTATTTAAATACATGCATATAAATATATAAAATGATCGGGAGATTCCTGATGCAGTGCTGACCTTTAGAACTCTGTTCCTGCATTTGAAGAATTATTTTTGTCTTCTAAAATTAATTACAGTATATTAATTAGCATGACTGAGAGATAAATCTCACATCATAGCATATTTTCAATTACAGATGATGATTTCAAAGGGTGGCTTGGGGGCACAATGGCCAACAATACTTGGGCAGACTACCAGGACAACTATACATGGTTCAAATGTTTTGGAGTTTTCTTCCCAACCATCACTGGTATACTAGCTGGTATCAACATGAGTGGTGACTTAAAAAACCCTTCAATTAACATCCCTAATGGTTCCTTAGCAGCTATAGGGACAGGGTATGTATTATTTCATGTCCAATGACATTTTTGTTTTTATTTGTAGAATGATGTTTGGATTGGATGCCTAAATTCAAAACTGGGAGAAATCCGTACTTTAATAAATGCAAAAGTGTGATTGTAGGTTTGTTGGTCAGTTGGTTGTCCATCTTTCATGCAGCAACGGAGCAACGAATGATTTTTGGCATATAGGTTACCGAAGAGTAACATAGGCTACTTTTATCCCTGGAAATGCACTTTACCAGTCGGAACGCGAGTGAAACCACGGGCCGAAGCTAGTAATAAAATATTTTGAAGTGATGATTACTGAGTGATAGTGAGATTGACTGCCAATCCAATAGCTAAAGATTTGAATCCAATGTGCATAGCTCTTCTCTCATATAATTTCTTGGTGGTCATACACCCAAACTTACGATTATGATCTGCAAAAACAAGCAAAAATATGTCTTCCAATGCTTCTTTACTTGTTAGTCTTCACAGAAAGGGTTAGTGTCTATTTTGCACTGCAATTGCGTTCTAAATCAAATCCATCCATCATTATCAGCCTCTTACGCTCCCACTGCTGGGATACCGGCCTTCTCTCAGAAAGAGATAGTATGGGCCATGATCCAAAACACGGGCCCAGTGCGGCTTGGTAGATGTCACATGTCCTCGAATTTTGTGGTTCTTGAACATGCTGGTTTCCTCATGATGTTTTCCTTCACAGTTTTAGAGCGAGTGTGATAAATCCGTACATAACTTGATATAAATCATGGGCTGAGTCGAGATTCCAACTACAGTGCGTCGAATAGAAAGTCGCACAAGCTCAGCTACACTCGTTTTCAAAAATCCATCCACGTCAAGGGAAATAGACAGTCAAGAATAACAAATTTTATTTGTTTACAGGACAATCTTATACCTAATATTCATAATAACCCTAGCTGCAACTGTAACAAGGGAAGCCCTGCTTACGCAATTCTCTATAACAGCGGATATATCAGCAGTTAGAGTGCTTCTCCTTGCTGGTCTGTATGTCAGCTCTATGAGCTCTTGCCTCGGAGCTATGTACGGCACTCCCAGGGTACTGCAAAGTATTTCAATAGAAAAAGTTATACCTGGATTAGATGTTTTAGGCCGTGGTGTGAGTATGACCTTCGATTTCAAATCTTTTAAGTTTTCCATCTTAAGTTTTTTAAGTTTTAGCACATTACATCATAATAACTTGGCATTGTAACAGCAATAAACTATTATATACAATTGATGTATGATAGAAAAGACAATGAATATGAAACGCATGCACTGGTTTCACAGCAATATTATACAATATGCCAATACAAATATTGACCGAAATCAGTTTCATATTTCCAAAATTAGTCTAGAATAAAATTAATTAATTTGGTTTGTTATTATGCAAACTGTATCAATAATCCTAATAAAGTGTAGTTTTTAACCATTAAGTTACAACTATTGCCACTTTGCTGCGTCGTCCCCCTTGTGGTTAACAATGTGAAGTGCATAATTTCGCATATTTTAACCGACTTCAAAAAAGGAGGAAAGTTCTCAATTTTATTTGGTGCCAATGTTACTCTCTTTCTCCGCCAATTGTCAACCGATTTAAATGATTCTTTTTGTTTAGGGTTCATGTATGTATGTAAATATGTGAGTTTCTTTGTTCCACCATAACTATTGAATGCCTGAACAGATTTGGATGGAGGTATCGTTAGAATCCTTACATCATCCCGAGTGAAGTGTCACTCGGGCTAGAGCAGTCATGTTTTTTTATGTAACTTTTTTTACGTCGACTGGTTTTCATGGGTTTGGGTTTATCTCAAGGGGGGGCCTCTTAATAGTTTATAAAAGAATACGTATAATAAAATGAGGGATAAAATTTCATATATCGCGATATATTAGTCGAAGTTGGTTCCCGCTTTTTTAATACCAATTTTTAGTTACAGCCAAAGACCACTTCCCTCATGTCTTCATTGGTTTATTTCCAGAGAGGGCCGAATAAAGTGCCGTTATACTCGATGGTCGTAGTAGCTATAGTGACAGTGACATTCATTATCATCGGCGACATCAACAAACTTGCACCCATCGTCACCATGCCGTTTCTTATTACTTACGCTAGCATTGATTACTCTTATTTTGCCCTCGCCCAAACTTTTGATTTGCAACACAAACGCGAAATGAGGTATGACATTTAAACTTATTTTTATTTTACTAAACATTGCTTTAACAGATAAGCGGATGGTTTGGACTTACAATACAAGCAATGGCCATTGCCGCCTTTTTATTAGAAAATTCATAATTTCAAGCAGTCGATGGTACTTTGGACCATTCATTGTTCAGTTATGACATTGTTTTAAGTTTGCTTCTCATCAATGAAAATATTTCACTGTTATCACCACAGGCAAAGCATTGATATTATCTATTATTTTTAGGTTTCAAGGGCATTCACAACGCGATACTCAAGTATACGGAGCCACTGGCAGTGATCTCGATTTGTTATTCCCTGAAAGGATACGACATAAAAACGTTGGTGTAAGTACATTCCCAACCATATATTAAAACCTACTAGCTATGCCTCACGCTACGGCTCTACTTATTTGATGGTGTATTTTTCAAAACCTTAAGGAATCAAGACGAATGTACCCACATGCCAAATTTGAAGTGTAAAGGCTGTCTTAGCGGTTTTTTTATGATTAATTTATACAATATGTAGGTATATTATAAAATATATTGTTTAGCCTTGCGCGGGTATATCTTCGAGACTCGATTCTCGTGATGGACGAACTATATACATACCTACAAGTTTGTACGGAACCCTCGGTGCGCGAGTCCGACTCGCACTTGGTCGCTTCTTTTCATCACTCTATTGTTTTTGTGAACACGTTTTTTTCTTTTATATAATTGTCAGTGCTATCTTTACATCAGACTGTTTCCATCTAATCCACAATAAAATGTTTAATTTTTTGATTAGATAAACACGTCATTACCTACCTAAATTAGTAACTTTAAGCGGACGAATGTCTGCAAAATTATTACTAACTAAGTATATAAAAGTCTTTGTACGAGTTTTTTTATGTATTGGTCAAGACGAGCTGGTCGTTTACCTGATGGTAAGCTTAACGCCGGCCCATAACAATTGCCACCCAGAACTTTGAAACACAAACGCCTGCGCGGCACTGCAGTGCGCTCGTTACCCTGAGACATTAGGTCTTAAGTCTCATAAACCCAGTAATTTCACTGGCTACTCTGCTCATCAAACCGGAACACAGTAATGCTTGCACACTAGTGCTTGGCGGCAGTCTTCACTAGCAAAATGGTGGTAACAACCGAGACGGACACTCGCAGAAGAGTTAGTTCTACCACTAACGAATACTAGAAACTAGTTCTGAATATTTCAGCAATCAGATGTCGCTTTGTATCGAAAAAATATAGATTTTGATTTGCAGTCTAAACTGACAACATTGATAACAGTAATGTTATGTTATTGCCAGCAACTTCACAGAATGCGATTTTTCATAATCATATTACGTGATTATTTATCTTCAAAACTGTTAAGATGCGCGATCGACGGCGGCGTGCCGTATCCTGTCCAATAAGTCCATCAAGTTTTGAATCTCTCATGACTTCGATCAAAAGTAATGTCTATATGTTTATAAATGTATATTGTGTGCTATAAGTACCGAACTAAAAGTCAGTTATAAATAACAAATAGCATATACTTATCTATTTCCCATTTTGCTGCAGGACTTCACTCCTTCGCCTACGGACCCCGCGATAATGAACGGGCGGGCGACCAATGGCGACGTCCGCCGCCCGAGTGTCAGCGTGCATTCCAAGAACAAAAACTGGTACTCCAACCTCTGCAACAGATGGCTGTCTTTGGCCGGGGTACGTTTTGAAGAATGTTTTTATACGATTGCACAAAAAGGATTGTAAAGTTTTAAGGTTCATTGTATGTGAGTTTTTTAATTCCACCATAACTTTTAAATGCCTGAACAGATGGGTATGTGTGGAGTATCGTTAGAATCTTTACAGCATCCCGAATGACACTAACTAGGGAAGTCGTGTTTTTTATTTATGTAACTTGCTACATCGACTTGTTTTAAAATCCCTTATACAGTGTTCCCTATATTACATGAGGATCTATTACATTAAGCTATAATTTGATAAATATAAATATGTACTTTACTTACTACTATATATTTTCTCGCAGTTAGTAGTACAAAGTAGAGTATATAACTCATGAAAAAAAATTTCATCTTGATCCTTGTATCCCTCGCTCCACTCAGGATTATACTCTAGAATTATTTGCTGCCCTCGGAATCACCTTAGTCCTTCGAATTAAGTTCCATTTTTTCACTTGTCATGATTGTAATCTACTATTATGAAATAGGTATCACGTTTTATTGTCAGGTTGCAATAAAGTTGCTTCTGATGTTCCTGGTGAACTGGGGGTACGCTCTCGGTTGCCTCGGGGGCCTGTGGCTTCTGTGGCTTTACATCGGAGCAGCCAACCCCGCCGTCAAGCCGGGCCGCGCTTCGGAGTTCCACTTCTTTCATTGGCTGAAGATAGCCTTCTTACAAATGATAGGGTTAGTATGGATCGCTACGCTGTGTTATTGTAATCATCAAATAGAACATGTTTGTTTTTGTTGCGGATATAAATATTTACTTTACTGGTATATATAAACTGAACATTTAAGGGGCAGAATACGCCATGCCGCTCTGTCTCATCCGCATCTCATTCGCATCTCGCTCGCGCATCACAACATTTTTGAGAATAAACAATCACTTAATATAATTATGAAAAATCACGTTCAGTGAAGCAGCTGGCAATATCATTACAATTTTGATCCATTCAAGTTTTCGAACCTAAAAATGGATTTTATGTTTTGCCCATTTTCATGTTTGAAAACTTGATCGGATCAAAATAATACTTTGACCTTTGTAATGCTATTGCCAGCAATTTATTACGTATAAATTAAGTGATTACCTTAAAAATGTTAAGACGCGCGAGCGAGACAGTGGCGCGCCATAATCTGCCCCTTAAAAGTCTACTTAAGAATGTATGAATTAAAAAGCTTATTATAAATGTAAACAAACACATTTCACACAAAAACTTATAATACTTACTATTAGTGTACTTGATAACAAATCAATTACTTTGCAGAAAAAGACCTCTAGAATACGAACAGCTGGTTGTGACTCCAGTGCACGGAGATATCTCAGTGGAACAGGAGAGATTGAACGATGACAATGAAGACTTTGCATCGCGGCGCCGTTACCACCAGTCCACGGCGCTACAGAGTCACCTCGTCAGCGTAGATAGCTAATTTACATAAAACCTACTTAGTATGCATATGTGAACAATAAGTGTGGAAAGGAATGAAATGCTTTATTGAGCGCGGTGATTATGCAATAATTTAAGGCGTATACTGCAGCTAAATAGCTTCACTTAAAAGTTTTTTTAGCAAAATCAGATGAGCTTCAGGCACTGGAAAAATGTATGTCCATTATTCATCATTACCGATAATCTTGTAATCAAAACGAGTTTAACAAATTTACTCAATAAAAATAATGACGAAGTTACCTCTAATAATAAGTTTGAAATATCTTTGTTATATATAAATGTATATCGAAAACATTAATAAGACTTACGTATTATAAGTACTATAATGACAAAAACTTAGTTGTGGTACATTTTCGATTAGGTATCTAATTTTGAAGTAATCACGCTTTTTTGGATTTTTACTCAATTTCTACGCGCGCGCGATCTTTGATCTCTTTTACATCAATGCAAAGCGACAGTATGTGTAAAGAGGACAGACAGAATGATAAGTGTCATTGATTCGGAATAAGCCTAAGAGGTCCCAACCCGCCATACATTCTATACAAACGCTCGTACGTAATTACAGTGTTGTATCATTTTTTTTTCTTTGAGTGTTTTGATCAAATAGGTATTTGTCCATTATATCTAGGATTTTATGGAACCAAAAATTTAAAATCTTGACAATCCAATTCTCTAAAAGCCTTAAAAACAGCCTTTTTAAACAAATTGTACGTTGACTTTGGCCGTTCACAATATTCTCATAAATGTAAAAGTAACTAAAACTTCTATAGGATTCTTGGACATGTAATGGAGATTCTAAATAACAAACATTTTTTTACAAACTTGGAAGGCATTTTCAAAAACACGTATTTCCTGAAACAAGTTTTAGGAAATTGCTACGCACTAGTTGTCTTCGGAAATTTTCTTTGGAAATGTATTTCAAAATTTTCAGAATGCCAACTGAAGGCTCTGGCGTTGTCTCTCCTTTTCCGTAGTGACGGTTTTTCTTCGATGAACCAACAAGCCTTTAGGCCATTTTTGCGTTCTACTTAGGCAGGCCGGGACCTGCGTCAAATGCAGAGGCACGTGGACTGACATCTCGAAGAACAACATAATAGCTACCGGCAGTAATGCGAAATGAAACTAATAAAAGTTCATAAAATATCATTTAAGTAGGTAACGAGCAATAATAATAACTGAGTTCTTGACATGTATGTTTTCCGGCCAAGGAGCTAAAAAACATCTGCTACTCATCTGGCTCAACGGATCAGCATTGCGGTTCAAAGAGGCAATACCACCAGCATGCTGGGTACGCTTGCAACTGATAGTAGTGTAGTATTTATTTATGTATTAGGTAGTTAAGCAAATAAATAATTGAATTGAACATCTCGCTCAAAAATAATGTACATTTTCCTTGAGCCAATGCCTTAGAACAAATGTTTTATGCAAAACAATGTTCCACAGTCTGGCATTGACAGACGACACGCGCCATTTTCGCTCGTTCATGAAGCGGGAACTTGGAACATATCCGCATGATGTGGATATTGTGGGACATTATGTAACGTTATTCTTACATTAGAGACTAAATTAATAGAGGAGTAACAGCTTTACCCAAGCCGATATATACAAACTACTGTGCACTGGTCAGTTGTCTAACTTAGACCGTCAAGATTAACATATCAACTAGATACCTAAATATTATCAACATTTGATTAGAAACTAAAATTTACTTTCACTTGGGTTTCGCTGCATTTATCACTCACTATAAGTCATAACTCATAATAACATAATAAAAAAGGATGATAAAGGACGTAATTATATTTTCAACTTGAATTTTTAAATTCAGTTGTATCGTTCACATACTTATTTTAACCAATAAACTCTATTGGCGTGTGGATAATGTAGCAATGTTATTACTTGTGTACCTAACTCATGTTATTTAAATCTAAAATATAGATTACATAATTTTATTAATAAATATTAACTATTTTTACAAGTCTTATAAGTACCCGTTTTTATTTCATGTTATGTAATTTTCTAATTCTGTGTTTGTATCTTTGGCGGAACACTTAAAACGGATGTAGAAAACGCATTACTTATACATCATTAGCGAAATATCTATTGAGATCGATATACAAAACAAAATTTTCTTTTAGGTTAGGTACCTGTTTACATTCGCTGTAGGTACCTAAGGACTACAACCAAGTTCACTGCGTATGTACCTACAGAACATTTAGTTCACATAACATGTTTGTTTCTGAGTAATTCGCTAAAGGTTATTTTTCGCCCTGTCCTTAGTGTCGTCCTTGGCGGCGATTCGATACTCGCCAAGTTATTCACCGGACTAGGGGAAAATACACTTGATTAGATGTATAATACATACAAGTACGTACCTATGTAAAATATATAGGTACCCACTACGAACAAATAATAAGTCAGGAAGTGTAATTCAGAACAAAATCCACACAAAAAATGGCCCTACTTCAAACCAAAACGACGTATGAACCAAAATACGAATCGCTTCCGAGGTTTCAAAAAATAGACTTCCGTTAAAAAATAGACTTGCTTGGTGATTGGTTTAAATTTAAACGAAAGCAGGGATTGGTTCGCGCGCGTGCTGCAATGTCGGCTATGACAGCTGAGTCATTGAAGCGAAGATTTGACGTGTACTCTTGCATGCAAGGAAAATGTCCGAATGATGACGTGCTGGACACGACTTTTGTTGGGTCATTTTCTTTACATAGTTACATTTCCTGACTTATTATTATTCGTAGGGTACCCATATATATATACATGGACCTGCACTCATACATTCACATAAGGTAGGTACTACTCGCGTAAGTATGTCCCGAAGTTATTAATGACAGATACCAGCAATTATGTTACAGTATTGAGTTTGAAGAGATTTTATGTATACACTTGTAGTAGCACGCATAATGTCGCCTTGTCTATGCACTAAGTTCAGAGAGAGAAAAAAAAAAATATGTAGGTAGACCGCACAATTTCATTATTTCGTGCGGTCGGCTGGTTCTTCATTCACGTTGCAGTGCTCCGCCGCGTCGCACTACAAAGTTGGTTTTTCTAAGTTTCTCCGTGTTAACAAGTTTTTTCGTCAAAATCAAGATGCCGAAGAGGAAACATAACGACGAGTGGGAATATTTGTAAGTAATTTGCACATTTACCGATAACTATCGATTGCATATGAGGTTTCACGTTCCAACGATTCGAGTTCTTACTTAACCTACTTTTTTACTCGAGTTCACGATGCAACGCCACGAGTTCATCTTACTCGCTGTATACCTATGCGTACTTAATACGCCATCCATATAGCAACCTGTTGAGGTTATCCTATAATAATAATATGAAACGACCCGAAAGGTAACATTCTAACTAATTAAGTAATTTGCAATTTGTTCGGTCCACGTTTGAGTTGCCACTTACTGATAATAATGCATACGAGGTTTAACGTTCCAACGATTCGAGTTGTTACTTAACCTACTTTTTACTCGAGTTCATCTTACTCGCTGTATACCTATGCGTACCTAATACGCCATGCACATAGCAACCTGTTGAGGTTATTCTATAATAATAATATGAAACGACCCGAAAGGTAACATTTTAACTATTTAAGTTAAGTTCTAATGTTCACGTTTCAACGATTGGAGTTGTCACTTAACGATAATAATGCATACGAGGTTTAACGTTCCAACGATTCAAGTTGTTACTTAACCTACTTCTTACTCGAGTTCATTTTACTCGCTGTATAACTATGCGTACCTAATACGCCATTCATATAGCAACCTGTTGAGGTTATCTATAATAATAAAAAGATGAAACGACCCGAAAGGTAACATTTTAACTATTTAAGTAATTTGCAATTTCTTCGGTTCACGTTTGAGTTGTCACTTAAATACATACGATGTTTAACGTTCCAACGGTTCAAGTTGTTACTTAACCTATTTTTTACTCGAGTTAATCTTACTCGCTGTATACCTATGCGTACCTAATACGCCATGCATGTAGCAACCTGTTGAGGTTGTCCTATAATAATAATATGAAACGAACCGGAAGGTAACATTTTAACTATATAAGTTAAGTTCTAATGTTCACGTTTCAACAATTCGAGTTGCCACTTACCGATAATAATGTATAAGAGGTTTCACGTTCCAACGATTCGAGTTGTTACTAAACCTATTTTTTACTCGAGTTCACGATGCAACGCCACGAATTCATCTTACTCGCTGTATACCTATGCGTACCTAATACGCCATGCATATAGCAACTTGTTGAGGTTATCCTATGATAATAATATGAAGGTATACGTATAATTACGTATATTAGACACAAATTTGCAATTTGCTGTTAATGTTGAAAACGAAAATCAAGAGCTACGCGAACCAAGACCGTCGACTAGCGCGTTACACGCGAGTTCCGATCGTTCGCTGGATATAGCCAACGTGACAATACTGGAGGATGTATCTCCACCACCAGTGATTAAAGGTGCTTCCAGCAGTGAGGATGTTCCACGAACAGAACCAAGCTAAGGCAAAATTAGCAGCGGTATTGCTTGTCTTGACGAGCCTATAAGACTCTTCTTAGTAAGGATAATAAAGATCCAACTGTTCTAAAGCTGCTGATTGATGCTGGGCGCATCATCTGTGACACACAACTCAGTGAGTCAATAACGAGGCGAAATTTCATAATGGCTGTACTAAAAAAGGACTTGAAAGATCAGATGCTGCTCACGATAATAGATAGTTTTCTTGTAGCCAAGAACTAGCCGAAACTTTAAAGACCGCCAAAGCGATCAATAAAACAGGTGTGGATCTCAAAGCTTCCACCTCTAACAAGACTACTGCTACAAAACCAAAGCAATCAAGTCGTTAACAGAAATTGAAACGGGAAGGCTCCGGTTCAAAACCACAGACAGCAGCCATCGGCGCCCTCAAAGATGAAGGAGTCTGCACCTCAGAGGCAACAGCACTCGCCATCATCGAGGACATCGCGACTGAACTTCAGTCGCGGCCGCCGCTAGACAATACGGTAAATTACGCCGGTAGACTAACTGTTTTTTACAACCAATGGTCACAAATAACCGCAGATAAAATAATTTTATCGTGGATACGTGGTTATGAAATTCCGTTCACTGAAACTCCATATCAGCATTGTATACCTCAACCCCGAAATTATGCACACTCAGACAAACTTGAATTTGATCAAGCTATACACAATTTAATTTCTATAGGTGCTATACCACATTGTGAGCCCTGTGAGGATATCCAATATCTTTTTACCCAAACCGAACGGAAAAGCACGCTTTATCCTAAATTTGAAAAAGCTAAACGAGTTCATTCAACATGTTCATTTGAATTAGAAGATTTTAGAATAATGATCAAACTAATCTCAAGATGTTGTCTCAGGTCAACTATTGATCTCAAAGACGCATATTATTAAGCGAAAGTTCATGATAACTCTAAAAAATATTCAAGATTTAGTTTGAACGGTAACTTGTATGAATTTAATACCGTTTGGTGTCAATACGGCACCTTTTGTCTTCACAAAAATAATGAAAACGGTGGTCAGAATGCCACGCTGTGCTGATTATTTATCGGCAATATATCTTAACGATACCTGTCTAATATCACATAGCTATAGCGAATGTATGGATAACATTACAAAAATGAAAAGTACATACATGAATTTGCCTGTAAGTTTACAGTCAGATTTCGATTGGTGGATTAAATCTATCGAAAATCCAAAAAATCAAATTAAATTTGACGAATTCAGATGCTTCGACTATGGGGGGTTGGGGATAGCCTGTGCGGGAAAAACGGCAAGCGGAAGCTGAAGTCGGGAAGAAAGGAAACTTCACATTCATAAGATTAAAAATTTGTCTAGAGGATTTATCCAATTGTCATATTATCCTGCGAATAGATAATACAACTGCGATTTTTTACATTAATCGTATGGGAGGAATCCAATTCCCCCATCTCACAAACTGACCAAAGATATACGACAATGGTGTGAAGCGCGAATTCTATTTATAACAGCGCTATACATTCCATCTACAGAAAATACTATAGCAGATACTGAATCAAGGTGTATTCACCCGGATATTGAATGGGAACTATCTGATCTTGCCTTTCAGCAAATCATTAACAATTTCGGGCTACCAGAGATTGACATGATTGCTAGTTGAATAAATAAAAAATGTCCTGTATACATATCATGGCACAAAGATCCTGATGCTTGACGCTTTCTCTGTGAATTGGTCAAAATGGTATAAAAATACCATGGGAGGGAACCCGTTTTTACGGGTTCCCTTCCTTCTCAATAATTTTAAAAAAGCATTGATGAAAATTATTAGCGACAAAGCTAAGTGCATACTGGTCGGGCCAACATGGCCAGCTGAACCTTGGTATCCCCTATTTAACCAGTTTTTTACAAACTAAACCACTGGTTTTTTTTTTCAAACTTCTGAGGACCTAATAATCTCTCATTCCAGTTTCTGCCAGATCCAGCGGCAGATTACCCTGGATGCCGGAGTATTGTGCGGGAGTCTCTAATAAGAAAACTCCCTCCCGGGTCTTTAGACACATTAATAGCGTCTCTGTCAGATAATTAAATTAAGTAATATGATACTTACACATTCCAGTTATTATTCATGTTTTAACAGAGTTATTTCAATCGGGAGCGCTATACGGCACTCTAAATGGGTTTAGATCTACACCTTCCTTAGTATTAGGAAGTCAGATAAGCACAGACGACTGTGTTAAAAGGTTTTTAAGGGTATATTTAGGCTTCGCCCTCCCTTACCTAAGTATGAATCCACTGGGATACTACATTAGTAATTGAAACTCTAGCCACTTGGATTCCTAATTAATCTCATTCTTTAGAAAAAATCACTAAAGAAGCTAGTTACCCTGCTGGCGCTGGTAACAGCGCATAGAGTACAAACTATTTCAAAAATAGATATCCGAAATTTTCAAAATTGGCGGAATGATATTTCCATTAGGATCCCTGACTTAATAAAAACGTCAAGTGTAAACGCAACTAAGCCAACGCTGATGCTGCCAATTTTTCGAGACAGACCTGACATAGGTCCGGCTTAATTATTAACGGATTATTTAAAAGTAATGTAGCGGCATTACGTGATCATCACACCTCTATTTTTATTTCTATAAAAAACCATATAATAAAGTTTCTCCCCAAACACTTAGCAGATGGATAAAGAGTATACGTTGTGGGTCTGTGGAATAGATATCACACAGTACTCTGCACATAGTACTTGACACCTCAAAAGCTCATAAGCTCGGTGTGAATTTGGATGTTATCAGGAAGACTGCCGGTTGGTCCGGCGGCTCTACAATATTTGCCAAGTTTTATAACAGGCATATAACAGACAGCATATACAGAATCAAATCATTGTTTTGCTAGAAGTAAAATAGATTGATTTATGCTAAAATTTACTGTAGCTATTATGTTAATAGTTTATTTAAGAAACATTACCTTTTAATTGAGTGATTAAGTACATTTATTATGTCAATTATTGAAGAAATATTAAATATATTTACTTCTGTAATACTTTCAACTGAAATAGATATTTCACAACTTCTCTCAACATCTACAAGTGTATACATAAAATCTCTTCAAACTCAATACTGTAACATAATTTAATGATTAAACGAACTTACCTGTAAGTTAAGTTCTATCATAATTATGTGAAGTAGTGAGTTTGAAGAGATAGCATCCCGCCCACCCAGATTACCTATTTCATAGGTCCCGAATAGTGAAATATCTACTTGAACTGATAAGCTCTGAACTAAATGAAGAACCAGCCGACCGCACGAAATAATGAAATTGTGCGGTCTACCTACATATTTTTTTTTTCTCTCTCTGAACTTAGTGCATAGACAAGGCGACATTATGCGTGCTACTACAAGTGTATACATAAAATCTCTTCAAACTCACTACTTCACATTATTATGATAGAACTTAACTTACAGGTAAGTTCGTTTAATCATTAACCTATTGTGTGGTTGTTTACGAAATGAAAATGTATGGTAGGTAGCTACCTACTAGCTAGTACCTACACTTACCTGCTATAGCTGCTACCCATGTTAGCGGTGAAGTTTGATGTCCAGAATATGGTATCCAGCTGTAGGTTCATGGTGAATTGGTGATCTAATCTAGTAGGCCTATCACGAATAACGAAAGTTTAGTATTGGACCACTATCTGGCGTGGCGTGATCATAAGCGACAATGTAAGAGAGCAAAGAACACAAGGACAATTTGGTACGGTAGAAGTCCTTTCATAAAATTATGTTCTAAACTCCAGTTTAGCCACATTTAGCGTTAAAGCTCGTATTATAATAAAGGTTTAATGGTCTGTGGACTCAGCACTCGTCAAAATTCTATCACTTTTTCCGGGGGACGAGGAAGACAATCATGCCATGTCTTCATTTTATTTTACCTTAAACCTATCAAAATTTAAGCACTTTACATTTTTTATCATATTTTGACAGTTATTACTATTTTTATTTTGAATAATATACCTACTCATTGTACTGTTTTCTTTGTGAAATATTATAATATGTTATTTCTATACCAATGTGACGTGTAACATTGGATTCTGAACAAATGTTTACGAGTTGGTATTGAACCAAATTACCAGATTGTAGTTTTTGTGTAAAGAATAGTGGATGTAAATAGATTCTGTGGAATGGAACGGCAAAATTGACAATGACAATGACATAAAAGCAAAAGCATTATTTCATATGACATTCTTGGTTTTGGTTTGTTAGATGATTGATTTTATTTCTAAAATCGTTTTTATTTAATTTAGTTGAACCAATTCTTCCATGCTAATGCAATATAAAACTTGCAAATCAAGATAATTTGAAAACAATGGCCGAAGACCTGCGGAATTACAAGCTTCAGTTGCAACAGGTACGCCCAATGCACCACGTACAAACAATGGTGCATAGCAACCTTTGAATAGCAACATGCAAACAATATTTTTATGAGTTATTTTATTTCAGGTGGAGGCAGCATTGCTCACTGACCCAGACAATGAGGAACTTTTGAAGCTGAAGTCGGATCTGGAGGAAGTAATTGAGTTAACAAAAGATCTTATAAAAACTCAAGAAGGTGAAACGAAAGTGGTTATTAATCATGGTTCTAGTAATGATGATGATGTTACAGCTTCCCTGCTGGCGGCAGAAGAAGACGGCGATTATGGTTCGCAGAAGATATACTCAAAATGGCAAGTAGGAGAAAAGTGCCTCGCAAAATGGAGAGCTGATGGAGCGTGAGTATACTTTATCAGCTGTCGTGATAAATTGCGTAATTTTTCGATGATTTTATGATTACAGTGTAGACAATACCAGTCTAGAATAAGTGTAGCAAATTATGTATAGTAATAAATGAATGAAAAGTAGGCTTGTTCATGTCATGGCCATCATCATTGTCAGCCGGAAGATGTCCACTACTAAACATAGTGTATATCACACCTTTCGTTTTATGTATAAATCTATACTGCATATTTTATTATCCTGGTATATGTATAATACATAATATATACAAATAATATCAATAATAACTATAATAATTATTCTCTTCATACTGTGAAATGACACCACTTATTGTATGTTAGCATATGTTAATACATTGAGTTACATTTTTCTTTGCAGATTTTATGAAGCTCTTATAGAGGAAGTATCTTCAGATAACCTTAAAGTAAAATTTGATGGCTACACAACACTAGAAGTAGTATCACTAGATGATGTTAAGATATTTGTAGGAGGTGGAGTCAAGAGACCTCTTAGCGGTGATGAGAGCAAGTGAGTCTATAAGTTTATTACAATAATCAATTATTACAGGAGAAAAAGGATAATAAACATGGCTCATTTAAAAGCTAATGTATGGTCGAGTACAAACTAACAAATCTCAGCCCACATGAAGTTTACAACAATGGGCTTCTATCTCAATCATAAATAAGCATGCTTGAACTTTCAAAAGCTTGGAGAGCCTTGTTAAGTTTGACTTACACCTTTTTTTCATCCTGAAGTCATTGGTCTGAAGACTTCTTTGAGCATTTTTTTTTTTTTTTTTTTTTTTTTTTTTTTTTTTTTTATGTTATTAGGTAACGAGGCGAGCTGGTCGTTTGCCTGATGGTAAGCATAACGCCGGCCCATAACGATTGCAGTGCCACCCAGAACTTTGAAACACAAAGGCCTGCGCGGCACTGCAGTGCGCTCGTTACCCTGAGACATTAGGTATTAAGTCTCATAAGCCCAGTAATTTCTCTGGATACTCTGCTCATCAAACCGCATTTTACACTCCTCATAATTTGGAGTAGTTCAACAAAATTCTCCTTAAACATAAACGCTTACACACTCATACCCCCGCACTAGGATTCCCTGTGTCGCAGGTGGCATGGACATACACAGATACACATCACAAACATCCAAGACCCGAGAACAAACTTTACACAAAATCTGCCCCGGCCGGGAATCGAACCCGGGACCCCTCGCCTTGCAGGCAGGGTTACTACCAACTTAGCTACGGAGCCGTCCTTGTTTAAAAATATTATTTTTTTCAACAGGCTAATAGCCTTTTTTACCAGCTAATACATAAATAAACACTACATCTAAACTAGCTACAAAAACGGTTGGATAATCTACAAACCAATGTAGGCCTATACATAATCCAAATGTTCAAACCATTATTATATCTATATGTTTAAGACCTTTCATAAACATGATACAAAAACTATGAGTTATGGGAATATTCATAGAAAGTACTAACTCAAAGCAAATTTATTAGTATCGCAAGAAGACCATTAATCTTCACAATGTATTATTATGTAGCAGAAGCAAATAAATGCTGCATATTTATGGTTGTATTAGACAGAATTATTATATTGGCTTTATTGTTATTTATATATTATATTTATTGCAGACATGGGAAAACATATAACAGAGAATATCTCAAAAAGAAAAAGCAAAAGAAACAACAGAGGTTCAAACAGATTGAAGAAGAAAGAGAAACTGAAAAGAATAAATGGCTCAATTTCCATACAAAAGCATCTAAAAAGGCTGGAGTACGAAACAAAAGTATATTTGCATCCCCTGATAACTTGGCTGGCAGAGTTGGCATTGGAACTTGTGGTATATCAGGAAAACCAATGACTGAGTACACTCCTGGTGAAAAATGGAAGAAAGGTGGATAATGTCTGTTTAAATATTCATCTTAGAGTAATTTAAATACCCTCACTGTTTCATATTTTCCCCTTTGTTTTGTAAAGGGGATTGAAAACTTTCAGCATACTAATGAAAGGTCATTTTTCAGAATCCCATGTCATAATTAATTATTTAGATTGGAGGCATATAGACAAAAATAGAATATTTTTTTTATATAATGTAACATCCAAGTGTCAGGTTATGGAGATAATTGAACCTAAATATTTCAAAATGACTTCAAATATTTTTACTAGATAATTATGGCTCTTATAACTTTGAACAGCTTTAGACAGCTTTACAGCTTTATGGCTTTACACAGTGTTAAATGTTAATCTACTTTTTGTCTCTTCTGATTCAGTTTCTAGTTCGGTCAAAGAACAACAAAGACAAAACATATGCCAAGTTCCAACAAAAAAACACTTAGACGCCGTTTTGGCTAGAAAGTGTCTAAAGATAATCGTCTAAAATGATTAGAATTACTAACAAAATCATTCATGTATGTTGTTGTACTAAAATATCAAAAAAATATTTAGTCATTTTGAAATTATTATGTCCAAATATCTCCATAACAAAACCTAAAGTGTCACATTTAACGTTATACTTTAGGACATTGTAACATTTTTGTTTAAACAAAATGCTGGGTTGGGAATAAGCCAACCTCCATACTATATTATTTTTCAAACCCTTCTGATAGATTTTGTAATTTGACAATATTATGCAATACTTTAGTTTTGTTATGCAAAGATGAGTCAGTTTTGGGTTACTTAGGGCCGATCTTTCAATTGCAGCGTTAGTGGACTGATTGCTAGTGAACCGATAAATTTTATTGATCCGTTATGTGCTTGTCTTTTTTTTTCGGGTCTTTCAATACGAATTTAACGGACCGTTAGCTACCTAAGGTTTATTTCTTTAGAATGGCAACAATTTATTTACGTCTGCCTTCACCAAAAAGTTACTATAGCTCTGATGATTCAGAGAATTTACGAAAAGTTTTTTTCTTGGCATTATATTGTTGGAATCCTTTTCTTATTTGCAATAAATACATATAGCCATCCTGTAGTCAAGCGAGCGAGGCAGCCCGGAACATATCTGGTTAAACGTCGTTTTTATGTCACTTCTACGTGTTGTTATTTGCATAGCGACCGCTTCTCCTTGGTTACTTGTTGTTTTTTTGAGTTTTTTCATTGGATTTAAAATATCGCTTTTTCTGTGGCGAACATACCACAGAAGCCAGGAAATAAAGATAGAAGAATATCGCTTTTACCGTGAGGTTCAAAATGAGTGAAAAACTGAACGCAAAATTACCAAAACGAAAAGAAAAGGGCTGTAAATTTCCTCAATGAACAAAATAAGTTTCGTCCCATTTGCATTCTTCCCAATGATCAGTGCGATTCCGAACAATATATTATGGGGGCATGCGTTGCTGGTTGATATTTTGCAAGCGAGGCAAAACGCGCACTTGGCGCCAGTCACATCACTTCAGCTTCCACATATTATTTATAATGTTAGATTTTTATAAGTTTACAGTGTTTTGTATATAATTATATTTATACTTTTTTACAATTGTGTTTCTGTAAAACTTTTTTTCAAAATGAGGAGTGTTGATGTGGGGTCAGGCGTTGCAGGTTGATATTTAGCAAGCGAGGCAAAACGCGCTCTTGGCGCCAGTCGCACCACCACCCTGCAACCGCGTGCCCGGCAGCCCTCGCTTTTATGTTTACGTGTGTCGTAATAAAAAAGCATTAATTAATGTGACTTCGGGCTTATGATTTCCTATCTAGTAGAGTGAGCACATACCTATAGGGAAACATACCACCTAGCACCTACAACTAAAATATTCTAATCAGTGATCATCCTATTCCTCAATTATTATCCATTTAACTTCTATAGAAACTGTTATAACCTTACTAGCTTCTGCCAGCGGTTTTTACCCGCGTTCCCACAGGAACCGAGTATTATCCGGGATAAAAAATAGCCTATGTTACTCTCCGGTCCATAAACTATATATAAGTTTGTCAAAAATCACCTCGATCCGTTGCTTCGTTGCTGCATGAAAGAAGGACAAACAAACAAGCCAACAAATTAACAAACAGACAAACACACTAGGATAAGGTAGTTTGGCTTTGACATGACGAGTTAGCGAGAGAATAACAACCTTATCTGGCCATAAAACAGTCCGATAAAGTTATACCTCCGCTACGTGTTTTATTCCTCCGTTAACTCGTAACTGTCACTTGAAAGATTCAAATTTCTTCTATCAGAGCAATAAGTCTTAGTTGATTCTTTAACGCTAGACTAAGGACGTTATCTCACTCTTGAAAGATCCGCCCTTAGGAAACTAAACATAAAGTTATTTTGGACTAATTCCAATTGAGTGAGGAATAAAGAAATAAATATTGTATATATATAAGTATTATTGTAGTTTCATTAATTGAAAGCGTACGGTCTTATCACACAAAAATTAAACACACCCTAAACCTGTGTTAAATAGCATTTAACTCCTAAACATGCCTTAGTCGCGTATTTAAATGTGAGCAACCACAAATCGTGATTTAAGTAGCAGGAAATATGTTTTTAACTTTTTGACATACGAGGTATTCACTCTACAGCTACGATATTTAATCGCGTGTATGTTTAGGAGTTAAACGCTGTATAACACATGTTTAAGGTGTGTTTAATTTTTTGTGGTAAGACCGTAAACATTCTGCCGGGCATGTAATGAGGTAAATAGTATGTAAATACCGAAATTCATGACAAACACCTAAAGCAAATCAAATAAAGTAACCGGAGATTCTGATTGCGTGTTTATACACGAGAAAATCTCATTACTTAAAATAACAATATTGCTAAAGCTATAAGAACAACGTGGTCTGTCGTTTCGCTTGCAAACATCTTATAGAATTAATAATAGATTAGATAGGTAGGTAAGTATTATATTATCCTTATATCTATTACAAGTACCAGGCCTAGACAGGCAAGTGAATGATCGTAACTATCTATGGTGGAGATTTTCTTAAGGTCCAATAATGTAAACAAACTCGGTGTATAACCAGCATGACATAGTAATTCGATTTCGAATCGATTCAGTTCAAAGGTCATCCGCCAAGTATGTTTAAATTTTTGGACAAGTGTAGAAACACAGACAGTAGAGTATTTCATCGCAGGCAGAGGTCAAACAAAAACCGAAATGAAATTAGGTACATACTATTATTATGTTATACACGGCATCAATGAAAGCATATCTAAATAAGTACCTACGCAAGCACATTTAGCGTGCTTCTTATGCAATAGGGCACGCCGCACGCGTAGGTACCGAGGCGGCAGCGTAAAGCAATCAGCCATGTGCGCAAATTGTTTACAAATATAACGTGAAAATTAGCCCCACAACCTATCCGATTCTGGCTTACAAAACTGTTACTAATAAACAATTCATATATAACGAAGCTGGCGATTGATGTGTCGTCGATTGATTTGTTTAGCATGGGATTTCATTGACTTGTGGTTTACGATAATTGGGTCAGTTTGATTGGTTTATCCCTTTGATTTAGATGAATGTGATAGGATGGGTCTCCTGTGATTACGAAGCATCTATGATGGGTAGGTATTAGGTTTTATGTCTTGTTAAACCAGATTAACTCGTAACTATAAACAAGATATACCTATACGCTGAAATTCACGGAAACAAATCCGGTAGGTATCTACGATGGAGATATCAGGGTTTTTTGGCAGTTTACACCGGAAAAACTATGTATAAACTAGCTGAAGAATTAACGTGGGTAAAAGCCCAGCAACGCACGAGATTGTTTTTGGCACTACCAGTATATTCGCTGTCTGTTTATGCTTGCAAACCAATGATCGTTTATGTTTCCAGGTTTGATTGATTTGTCAAAAAGATGATAGGTAGGTATTAAACTAAAACGCGTGCAAAAACTCGCATCCTATTACTTCCTTAAAGCTATCGTCAACATATACCTACATGTGTAAAGGAGAACTACTACTATGAGAATTGTTTTGTTAGCTCAACAGCAGGTATCGGATCACACCGCAATAAGTGTTTGGCGATTGATTTTCAATTAGAGAGTGGAAGCTAGCCAGCGAGAATTACAAAATGCTCAACTAGCACGCTTTAATTGCATCGCGAAGTTTGAGCTTTTATCGAAAGCTCGAACTTCGAAGCTCAGGATCCGATCCATCGGCCTACAGATCGGCGGATTGTATTGTATTGTACTTATTATTTATTCAAGAACAAATTACATTGTTTGAATGTCAATTAAAAAGATTACAAAGACTAAATTACAAATTAAATTAAATATAAATGTCATGCAGTCACAATAATCAAGAATCACAATAGTCATAACCACACATAATCAACCTACTAACTCAGCCGCCATTACTTAGATAGTCTTGTATACTGTACAGACACTTTTCTAAAAGAAATACTTTCAGTTTACTTTTAAATATATTGGATGTGTAAACAGTGGCTTTAATATCGCTTGGTAACCTATTAAATATTTCAACTGCCTGGTATGCAGTATTATGTTTATATATGTTAAGCTTTGGTTGAATTTTATGCTTAAGATCTTTTCTTCTGGTACTCTCTCTGTCGCGTCTTTCGTCCTCGGTTTCAAATTCATTAATGTATTTCACTAGGTGATTGAGAAGGACTGTTATATAGAGGCTAGGAACTGTCAAAATATTTAACTTTTTAAAGTGGTCTCTACACGATACTCTTTATGATATACGAACCATTGTTCGAATACTCCTTTTCTGTAAAATAAATGCCTTGCTGCTATTGTATGCATAACTATTGCATGCATTACTTCATTACCACTGAGTACTGACCCATCATCACTTTAAACAAATTAGAAAATATGGAGCAACCCATCTACGTGGCCTACTTATAACAAAATAGAGCACAATCTAAGTAAACTGCAAAAGTTTCTCATATTGGATCGTTTATAAATGACAGTATGAAGCTTCTAACATGGACATTCTAACGTGGAACACCCACGGCAGCATTAGAAGCAGGAAAGCGATTTACGCTCCTATAGAACTTCACATAAAGCAAATACTTGTGACTACAATCTTCAAGAAAAAATACTCTCCTTAATCAATGACTACAATACAATAACACTTCATTATGCTTACCAACATAGAATTATAATCAAAGCTTACCAAAAAACAGTATACGAAATAACAATTGGAGGTGTTATCGCCTCTAGCGATTTCTACCAGAAAATTTTAGTTTTATAGGAATACCTATTACTAAATACCATACAATACAATTATAGATGGTAGGTATGCAACGCTAAAAGAAATCATGGAAAAGTTTGCAGAGGATTATCCCGTGATACTTTCTCATTTACGTCTTCATACTCAATAATCTTTACTAAAAAGCTTCTTTTGACTACTTACTCACTAGTAGTGCAGTTTCTAGTTAAAGTGTGCTTTTTAGGTACCTATACTTACTGTATCTCATTGTTTTTTTTTAAATTAGTACTTGAAACTAAGTGACAGCAGATAGGGATAATAAAATTGAAGCTAGTATTTGCACTGATGCCTAAAAAACAAGCAGGTTAATATCGACTCTGAGGTACTATTTCTGTTATTTCAATAGGTACTAGTGTGTACCTACCTAATGTTCTCGATCGATCTTAACGTTTCCTTGGCAGGAACTCTAGTTGAATACAAATGTACACTGCTGGAATCATACAGTATTCAGACAAGCGGCACTGGCAGTACAACGTTAAAACGTACCTTGTAACGGAACCGTTACATAACATTAATATTTAATAAAATCTAAGCAAATATATCATAATTTATTCTATAGCTATTTTAAAATTAAAACCTATTTACATTTTTTAAACATATGATCGGCCGTTGAGCGTTAAGCAAGTTCATTACATATCTTAAATAATATTATTTTTTGTCCTCCATTGTACATTCCGGATTCACGAACGGCAAGCGAGTAGAATCGAGCTGCGCCCGCGTCGCATTTCACGGCCAGTCGTCACTAGACAGGAGTCAGAGCCGGTCCACGCCACTCTGCGCTTCGCCGCTCCAACGGTCGGCCAGCGCGATCTATATTTTGAAAATTTAAACCTATATTTATCACTGTATAATTAATCAAGTGATTAATTGTGTTTTTGGACACCAAACAAATAGTTTTGGCGCAGGATTCAACCCCGCATTAGGGTAAGTTTTTGAACAGCACATAAAAGAAAAACCGTTAGCGTAATTTTAGACATTTAATCATTGTTTCTTGGCTTTTAATCATTTACTTCATTATGTACTTATTTTGTTCATCTCAAGCTCTTTCACATAATTATCTAGGTACCATTAGAACACTTTTATTTAAAATAAAATCCGTTACAAATTTATAAAAATCAAGCCTCTTACCTACATTTAGTAAATGATAATCTGTTATTCATATTTGCTGTAATTTGGTAGTTTATGCCAATCATACTAATCATGATGTGCATAAAGCTGCTTCTATTTTCCTTTTCTTTTCTTGTAAACTCCGTTCTGGTAGTCTACCACCACGACAATCTCTCTACAAAGTGCTTTCCTCGTATTGCCGCTGGTGGTGGCCCAGAACGGAAATTAGATGAACCAAATAATTTACTATTTGGTTTTCATCGCTTCCAGGGTTTTTCCGTACCAGCTTACACCGCACTGCACTGCACTGCTTGCCTTCACACGCCATCCTCCTTCCGTGCGCTTTGTAGCCGGAACAACACGTCAGCGAGGATCCCGAAGCCACCAAGCCACCATCCACCGCTCATCATCACCGCATACAGGGGAGTGCTTCGCTGCAGGCACGATCAGATTGGCCGTACACCCACGACCCTATAAATTTGTGCTCGCCTACTCTGTTCCCTAAGGCATTATACATATTTATTATTGAGACTCCTAATTGTTTCATTTCCAATTCCGAGGTAGGGATAGGGAACAAGTAGGTCGTCGCAACCTGACTCCTATATAATTTTTTCTCTTCCGGTTAGCGTTGTCGAAGTACAGTTGCACTGAGTACCTACTGGCTACTGCTGAGCGCTCGGACGCAATGATCACCCTTCGGGGCGAACTATCTGTAATGATTCAAAGTAGTAAGGGGGCGTCCAATAATTACGTGAGGTGATTTTGGCAATTTTTGGACCCCCCTCTCCCGCAACGTGAGATTTGGTGAGATTTGGCTTGACGGCCCCTGCCCCCCTAAATACCTGCGTAATTAATGTACGAGCCCTAAACACGCTAGTCTAGCACATCCATAGTTTAATTTATAAACTAATTGATAACGAGACGAGCGAGTTGTTTGCCTGATATTAAGCATTAGTAAGCATAACCCCAGCCCTTAATACTACCCAGAACTTTGAAACACAAAGGCCTGCGTGGTACTGCATTGCGCTCGCTACCCTGAGACATCAGGTATTAATTAGTCTCATAACTCCAGTAATTTCAATACCTATATGAAGCTTATTGCTTACCAAAAACTTTGACGATCGAAATTCTCCGATTTAATTTCACATCTAATTTTAATCCTACGCTACGCTTCGTTGGGTAACTAAAAAAGTGGGCAGTATTATTTTTTCATATTCATTCTCAATTCCTATGCCAACTTCACCCACGTTCTTCCCTCGATCTTTCTGACGTTATCGGCTCATTGCACTGCTCTACATGTCTAAAGTTTCGTTTTCCTGTCCTAAATAACTACAGTCAGGGACTTACCTTACGGTGAATCTCCTCTTCTGAGCTCAACTTCATGTGACTCGGGATAGTTGCCTGAAGCAGAGCACGGCTCGCCATTCTGTGGTGCTGATCACAGATTAGGTAATAGTTACTTCTTAATGTAGAATGAATTATATGAACTTAGAAATTTAATGTCATTCATTAATCCAGTGATTTCACCAAAATGGAAGAACACGCGAGGGCGTGAGAAGAGGCCGAGGACCCTCTTCTCACTACCTATATCTATCTGTAGTGAAACTATATTATGTAGTTTGCTCTCATTCATTTGTCATTTCTTATAATACTAGCATCAACGAAATGTATACCTTACTTTGACCAAGAAATTCTTTGACCAGATAATTATAAAAAAATCAGCTACATCAAAGAACTTACTTCAAAATGAAACATGAATAAATAATGCATGTATGTAGGTTTAGTCCGTGAAGTGAACCGTATAATTCGTAAAGCCATCATATAAAGTGATCGATGAGCGTTGATGCGAAAGTAGTAGTAGGCATGTCACTAATGAACTCTATAGGTACCCACCTATCTATCTATCTATGTATAGATACTTCAAAAGAGCAATAACGTTTTAAGTCGATTACAAATATTGTTGTAGGCTCGCAGGGCAAAGTTTCCTTAATTATACCCATAGATATTAGGTAGAGTAGATACTCTACCTCAGCGGTTCTCAATCTTTTTTGGTGACGGAATCCTTTTGAAAAGCGTAATACATGACGGTAATACATGATGGACGGATGACCCTACAATAAAATAATAGTTTTTATTAAAAGTGTATTCTTTATTAATTAAGCATAATAAAAGTACCATGAATTTTTTTGTAAATTCTTGCGGAACCCTAGGGTTCCGCGAAACACACTTTGAGTATGGCTGCTCTACCTAGACCTACTTCCGCAGGGTCTAGTTGGTGTGTAGGTAGTATTTCTATTTACCTGACTATGGCAAAGCCAAAAGGAGGGCTGAGTGGCACTGCAATTGTTGTGGGCTAGCGTTATGCTTACCAACAGCCAACGTCTCGTTATCCAATAGTACCAATAAAAATGTTTTTACCGTAGTGCCTAAACTACTCATCCGATTTTGGTGAATGAGGTCTTTATCGATTCCTTATTATGGTATGGGTGATATAATTATAGGCTCTATATTTTATACTAGCTGTTGCCCACGGTTTCACCCGCGTGGAGATATTGGATTTCATGGGTTTTATTGTTGTGCGTGAAACCCAAATTTTTTTAAAATTAAAATTGCCTATTTCACTCCTTCATACTTCAGCTATCTGCCAGTCAAAGTCCCGTCAAAATCGGTGCAGCCGTTTCGGAGATTACCCGGAACAAACAGGCAGACAGACAGACGAAAATTTAAAAAATGGTTGTGTTTGTATATGTATATACATTCATATGTATTTAGTAAAAAGCTGTTATTTTGATATTACAAACAGACGCTTCAATTTTATTTATTTGTATAGAGTATAGATAAAATCAATATGATGGATGTTACAATCGAAGAAGTGGGGCATCTCTATATAATTTGTGACGCCCACGGTTACTGAAACATTTTTTTTCATAGTCAGGGGTTACAGTTTTTTAAACTTTTTGTTTTTTATGAATTCGACCTGAAGAACCAGTAGTGCTAGAATATTAGATGTTATACTTCGTTCGTGAGAGTGTGGTAGGTCTGTGTTCGTGAGCTAATAACATGTTTATAAAAAAGGCAAAAATCAGTAATTCTGCATACCTAGGTACGTAGGTACCTAAGTACTATATCACCAGGTCATGAAATTTATATGGGACCTTACTTACACAAAAGGTATCGCTGTAAATGACAGAATAAGTTCTGGCTTGTGTGTGCAAACCCGTTCGTTTTTATTCACGACAGCAATTGAAATTTAAATCTCGCTTAAAATTCGCCGGTGCAGCATTCTACATATTGGAACTGAAAGTGGCGAGTAGGCGCATAAACATATTTAAAATCCTTATTGCCAGCGGGCAGAAATTATATTCTCTAGCGTGATAGCATGATTTTATATATGATGTTATTATCAGGTTAAACTTTGGCTATATGTAATACATTTTTAAGGCGTAATTTTCATCAACCTGTCAACTTAACAACGTACAAATGAACCATGCAAAAATTTTAGGCAAACTAGACATGACGTAGCGATTGTTACATCCTAATGATAATCACTGGTGTGACAATGGCCACATTGAAATTGTGGAGGTTGAAATATATAATTTACCACAAAAGCTTATATATTTGCTAGATATCTACCAAACCTACCTATAATAATACATAGGTGTATGTACGAATGTGCAACATGTACAATAGTTTACAGTTTGTACAGAAACATTAAAATAACAAAACGTAAAAATGGCGCTATTCCTTTAACGAGTGTAGATTTGTTTAAAACACGAAAACAGATACACATGAAACGGCTCGTTTCGCTAATATAATAACACTAGACAAGCCTGCATTTCAATTTAACTCGTAAGCAATACGATTAGTGGCGGTCCCTCAGGATTTTCCTTCCCGGATTATTACATATTCCTACATACAAACTTAGTAAAGGTTGCAGTGGGAAATGTCCGTGGCGTGCTTACTACGTGCAGTTATAAAATATTGTAATTATAAATGCTCGCTCAAAAACGACTAGGCTGTAGCTGATATGAACAAAACAATTTTACTCTCGTTTTAAGGTTTCGTTAGAACCTCGCTCTAAATAAATGATTTAAGTTACGGGCTAGTAACTTTTTATGTAAGTGTACATAGGCACCTAATCTCGGCACGGATTGAATCACAACATTAAAAATGCAAATCCCATCCAGGTTTTCCGTTTAGGGAAGAATCGGAAATGCAGGTACGATGACCTGAATAGTCAAGAGGTGGCCAACAATTAGAATTAGAGGAGCGCGGGGCGGCAGGGCGATCGGGCGGCAGCGGCGACGGCGTTGGGCGGGCGGCGGGACGGGAGCCGCAGCGGCGGGCGCGTCAGTCGGCGCTCGCGTCCCGCGCGTCTCGTGGCCGCTCCGCCGCGGCGCCGCCTGTCCTCCGATGAGTGGCGAGTATTATGCCGGCGCCCCGGAGCCGCTCCCCACGTGCCGCGAGCTCGCCGCCGCCGGCACCCGCGCTGCGACTCCCGCGACACACTAGCTCGCGCCTCCGCACTGAGGCGATACCGCGACTCACGTCTACCGGAATGTAAATATTTATGGATGTCAGTTTTCAGTTGTTTAGATTGGCTGTGAATTTTAAGGTACGTAACTAATGACTGATGTTTCGATATTGCACGACGTCATTTTAGTGTCCGAACAGTTAGGTGTCATAAAATGACCGTAATTATCCAATTACATTATGAAATTAAAATAAACAGCATGCCTGTTCCATATCGTGTAGTTCTTTGTGCCTTTGTACATAATTGCTAACGATAACTTCGGTTTTAATGGCGTTCGAAGTAACCTTCTATATTTGGATCGATAGTTTAACTATTAAACGTAGTGGTAGCGATGGTTTGAGTGATTTTTCGCATTACATTAAAATATGACGGCGACAAGCGACCGACATCCACAATGCGCCGCCGCGAACATGCCAAATTACTATAGACACGTATTTATAACAACAGTATCGTAACTTAACTTTTCAACAACAATAACGAAATCAAAATTACATTTGCAATTGTTTTACTTGGGTTTATTGTTCTTCGTTTTATTTTAAGCTCCAAACTCCAGCTCAATCCAGTTAAAAACGACTGCAGGCTGTTTTTGTTTTTGACCTTTTACGTTTGACCCCAGGATAGCACAATTTCACAAAGGCAAATGTGTTGAGTAGTGATTCGAGTGCCTATGCTGTACCCAGCACAATGGTTTTGACTGCAAAGAATAGAAAAAAAATAGGTATATCGCCCTTATGGTGTCATAAACAATAATGCCAATATACATAGAGTGCAGATCAGGTATTTGAAGCTTAACTACCTATGTGTTACTGTTACTTGTCAATGATCTTTAATTGCAACTATTAACTTCTCAAGCATGTACATCTACGTTTGATAAGTTTTGATAATTCGTTATGCCCTCTGCCAAATTTTCATCTATTTGTTTGTTATTAAGAAATGACCCCATGTGCCTAACAAATACATTAACAATTTATTGGCTTTTAAAAATGTTACCATTATTTACTGGCATATAATGTTCAGGTGAAAATGAAAACGACCAGGCGTGTTCGGGTACATGAAGATGCTATACGTCATAGGTAATACAAATCATCTAATATTTTTTCATTTATTTACCTACGTATTTTTGTAGACTATAGTAGACGCTCCTATTTTTCATTATTATGTTTTGACCTTAGACTGAGAAAATCGTAACAGACTTATTATTTTGATAATAATAATATATTATACTTAACTATATTTTGCTAGTTGTAGCTAGATTGTATGATATTGAATACGTATCTATCTAATAATGTTTTATAACCCGTGTGTAAATTTTCGCGAAGTTAAATTACTAATTTTCTGTTAAACCTGTCAAGTACCCTTCTGTGCATTGGCACTTGAGCCTGTTTGAATGTTAATTTATCTACCTACCTAGGAGATTTTTATGGTCTTTACTTACTCTTGCTTTCCCTTAATATTTAACCCTTAATTCGAAGTCATTTATTCCTGCATTTATATGACACTCAAAAACCCCGTTAAATTCTAATTATATATTTCTTACAATCAATAGCTTAACGATTTCACTTTTCACTACTTCCTATTTGCGATAATACTTTCCCCAAGCACTACAATGGGAATATGCGCACTTCATATTTTTACCTAGTCCAAGGTTCAGATATAGGTACTGCCTACCTTATTCAGCGGATCTATACTGCTAACACTTAATTTATTCTACTCAATGCAATCTCCTTAATGCACAGTCAAATAGCAATAATAAATTAGGTATCACATATCGTAGCAGTTGGATATTTTATAGGGTAATAAACAAAAGATTGGACCAAAATTTGGCCCCTAGAGGGAACACGAAGCCGAGGTCATTACTACCATTGAGTCGTGTGTATTTTATTACAGGTATTCCTTGTACCTACTTATCCTTTTACGCTACTCAGTTTCAAGTATGATACGTGCTCTAGCATTATTGTTCAGCTCGATGTGTTACGAGTACACTTACTCTATTGAAGATTTATTCGATTAGATGCTGAGGGAATTTATTTCAACGGCGTTGAGCGTCGAGACATACATATATGTTCCTTAATTAGCAAACACGTCTGTTAGTTACGTCGAAACAACACTCGGTTCAGACATTATGATGTGCGCGTTAATTAGCCTGTTAACTTAATACTTGTAAGTTTAATCAAGATAAGACAGACAAATAAATTAAATTCATTCGTAATTCAATTATTTTAGGTTCAACCACTTTTAGACAGGTGAGATCAAGTGAGATCGTGGTATACACTGATCTTGCCTTATCTTGCCTGCTGACTAGAATACTGATCTATAGAGAATAAGAATGCCCAATCAAATATAAAAACAAAATTATAGTACAATGGTACTATAGCTCTACTTAAAATAATAACAGGGAGTTCTACTAACATTAAGGATTATTATTATATAGAAACTTTAATGTTTTTCCATGAATATATAATGTAGTTCTAGTACGCAGACGTGTAAATCTGGACAAACTGATGAGTGCTCAGGGAGTTCTCGTTCTCGCCTTGCACGGAAAATTGTTTTCGCTGCAGGGATTGCAATAAAACAAGAAGAAATCGGAATCTTTTGTTCGCTACGAGCTTTTAATTCCCTCGTTATTTACCTTGATTGTATATCTAGGAAACAATAAATAGAATGAATTAAAATAGTGTATGCTGTAATAAGCTGTATGTGTGTTATTTAAGTAAACCTAAAATAAAAACCAGTCGACGTAACAAAAGTTACATAAAAAACATGACTCATGCCAGTGTCACTCGGGACGATGTAAGGATTCTAACTCTATACATCCTTTGTGCAGGCATTTAAAGTTAGGAATCAATATTTCTGTATATATAATTTGAATTATCAAACAAAGGGTGCGAGCCCTGGAGCTTGCAGAGGAAAATAGATTAAATAAAAAAAAACCAGAATCAATAAACTCACATATAAATACAAAAATCGAGTCACATTAATTACGACTAATTCTCTGTATAGTATTCGAATTAGATTAAGTTATTCAGATCAAAAAGGAAAGAAACGCTTAAGCCGCTTAGACGACGAGAATGACCGATAAATCCTAATCTACGCATAGCGTGTCACCAGGTTCGATCAAATCCTCACTTAACGTCAGGTGAGATAGTGATCAAAGGATAACGTATCAAACGTTAAAAAAAATACTAGAGTCTGTTCAGAAAGAGTGCCGTCGCGGCCAAATTGTGAACTAACGTTTCTATACATATTACAACAAAAATTAGGAGCCGGTTTCTTGGTATTTTAAATCATAGAGTAAAGAAATAGTTACATTTGTAATAGGATTAAAACGGAACAGACGCGCTATTGTAATGCCTGCTAGAGAAAAAAGGTAATTAAGCACAGCAGCGCCCTCAAATCCCACGATGGGTGTCTTTCTGAACAGACTCTACCAACTAACAGTAGCTCAGGTCTTCGAAGCGCACTAAAAGTCGATCTCGTATGCGTACGTATATATTTGTAAAACCTCTCAGACGGGTACTTTAAAGTCGAAAATTTCCTCTAAATTTCATATCAATGTCTGAGGAATCTTTCTCAAAAAATGTATGTAACTTCCTCAGGATCTCAAACCTGCAGCCTAATTCTCACGGCAGGTAATTAACTGTGGTGTGGGTACATGATACTGTATTCATCGTGAGAGAATTATTTAAGAAGAACTTGCGATCCCTCGATGACAGCTTAACTAACACCTTGACATTACAACTCTCTTGATTGTTGTTAAGACGCCTTTCACTGATCACCTAGCTTCTGTTATGTGTTTTGTAATAAAGACTTATGCTATTATACAAGCAATTCGTTTGTAGCACGGCAACAGCTCCAACGTTCTCAAAGAAAATCATGAATTTTGAATCTAGAAGTCAACGTCTTTTGTCCTCGGAAAATTTCGGGAGAGTTAGGAAAATTACCGAAACTTGGTAAGGTACTTAAATGAGTTATGACCACACTTTGTCCATGTATTTATCAGGCTCTTTTTCGAAGCATATCATAATAATAAGTATATATAATACTTAGGTACTAAAAGACTCAGAGCTGAGAATTATTCCAAAACTTGATCTCACTGACGTATTTATAACATAAAACTAGTAACAGAAAATAAGGTAATCCGAACAAAATACGTAAGTGAATGAGAAGTAATAGAATGGATTACTAATCTATAAACATATTTAAACAAACATGTATCTACTGAGCGTGTACGAATCTCGCCAATCTTTAATGCACCTCTGAAGTTCGCCGTAGTTGTGCAGGACAAAAGCGAGAAAGGCTGGAGACGAACTTATGTCGCTCGGGCTTTCTCGCGTTTTCATTGTTATTGCGTTTCTTTTCTCACGTCTTTTCGCTCGAGCTTTTCCTTGCCAATTATATTGACTGTTTTTCTACATAGTCAAAGTGAAACTAGAAAAACACCACATATTTTTACTATGTAGATGGATATAGGTAGACATATAATACGAATCATTTTTCATGGAGTATCTCTGCATAGCGATAGCTCTACATAAGCTTTGCTCTGTTGTGATTGTGACCACGCTAATATTAGTGCATTTGGATTAATTATTAATAATAATTAATTTATTATATTGTTAAAAATTCGGTCGAAGCCCGTTTCTTCGCGAAACCATAAAATAAATAATTAATATTTAATTTTCATAAACCGGAAGGTATAACGTACCATTTTTTTAACTCAAAGCTCATTTACAATAAATAAACACTATGGCGGTCTAGCGATTAATAACCAACTCACGTTGCAGTTTTTCGAACTCTGTTCTAAAAATAAACCAAAGAAACGTAAGATTGTTGTAGAGCATTAAATATTTCTTTTATTATTTTAATATTCTTTTTAAGACACGGTAGAGACACCTTCGTTGTACTTTGTCCCATCGAGTTAGCTCTGAAATACTGTTGTTCACCCAGAGAGGTACTTTTTATTAAGTTGAATTTCTGAAAATATTAAATATTAACCTAGTCATGCTAAAGGTCTGGTTTGACATTAAAATAAGATTTCAGTAAGATATTGATAGAAATCTACTTCTTATTTCTACAGAGAAAGGTCTTGGCCTTGCCATTATCTAAATTAAATCTGCAACTGAAATGAAAAAGAAACATCTGCATCTGATAGACTGCGGAAGTATTACAATTTCATTTTATACTTCAGATTAAGGTACCAGAAAATTTAGCAATGGAATAGCAAGTCGCTATGAGGTTTAATTATTAATATTAAGCTACTTAATGTTTTGTAAATATTGTTTGTAAGTGAATTAGGCGATGAGATATGTGAAGTACTTCTTACTTTAGAGTTGAGGATATCATGAAATTGTTATAATGTGGTGCAAGAAAAGTATATGGACTATAGTGTACTATACTGTAGTATATAGCCTAGTACGGAGATAGCACTACCTACTGATATGTCGGTATACAGTTCCATTCATAAGAAATAACTGCAGGCTAAAGAATTAACATAAGAAAACAATGTCATTCAATCTCATTCCATTGCGGCTTCAAACTAAAATTTTATTGGTAAAGTATCGTAAGTCATGTTTAGAGAGAGTCGCAAACATGAGTAGAGATCGCAAACAATGTAATTCAACAAGACAAACGTGCTGAAGAAACTCGCTAAAAGCGAACTAGGTGTTTGTAGATTGGGTCGTCTCCATTGGCAAGGAGGCGAGTTTATCGCAGTGATTTCATCGCGGTTCCGACGTGTTGATAAACTCAACTGTCACGACCCGCAACTGCGATTTTGCTCTAAATGAGAGTAGCGAGTTGAAAATAGTTTACTTGTAGGTGTGGAGGTAAACTGATTTAAATCATTTGTTATGCACTATCTCTTAAAATTGTTTTATCTTCTCGTTTCAAAAATTCATGTAAACGATTTTAAGTCGGTGTTTGTAGGTAGGAAACTGGCTGTGTTTAGCGAAACGTGACTACTGCGGCGCAGATAAAAAACTTACAATAGCGCTTCCGGTAACAACGCAGACTAGCGAGACGGCCTTGTAATATGTGGGTATCGTGCATTTGATCTCAATAGAAGCAGTGTGAGACAGGGCGAAGTGACCGCAGATAGCAGATGTGATGTGTTGGTTGCAGTGAAAGTAAGAGTGGCGGCAACCGGCTGGCGACGCCGCGGATGTCGCTGCTGGGCAAGCCGCTCAGCTACCGCGCCACGCGCCGCGACGCGCGCTACCGCCGCTTGCAGTCCAAGTTCTACAACTTCCTTGAACGGCCGCGAGGAGCGAAGGCAGTCCTTTATCATATGCTTGTGTAAGATTCAGTTATTTTCCTATCTTTAATCAATACACCTGCCACATACTTATTAAACTGCACTGTCGAAACGTAGGTGTTGTATCTTAAAAGTAATACACAATAGTACGTAATTATATATTATATATACTACGTACTTAATATCACTTTCATAGAAACAGTTCTGGTTTAAGATTCTTTATTTCTCTAAAGAACATACATAGTTCACTTATAAGAGAATTAACTTATTAACTAAGATAAATGTTTGCCTTTGAGCATGCAGGCGAATTTTATCACAAATAAAAAAGTAGTATGTAGATTGTAGGTAGGTAAAAAAAGCAAAAAAAATAAACAAGTTACGAACAAACTAGTCTAAGAGTATGAAGTTCACAGAAGTAATGAAAGGTCACTTAGAATGTGGTCTTTAAGTAGTTTTTAACAGTTAAACAGAACATCTTAAAAAAATCTTGAAAATCTTAAAACATTTACAGCCATGTATATTGGACATCACTTTTAAAAGACAAAAACTCTTATAAATACAACACAACGTAAATATGCAAAAAAAAATTATTTTACGTAAGTAATTAATAAAGTTATGATGAAGTTCTGTATCCATCTAAACCATCGAGCAGACTGCTTTATTATAGTACTACTCTATTCAGACTGTCATCTGTCTTTCTATCATATTTGGTATAGAAACAAAGATAATAATGTTAACAATCTAAATAAGGCATATTTACTGACAAACTTCTCAATTACGTATGGAAATTACCTTCAATACGTTACTGTCAAAATCACTCTCTCAAGCTTTTGTATCTGTACGTTTCTCGAGGTATATTAAAATTGCAAATTATATTAAAGGCAGATCCAACGTGAATATTCAGCGCGTTCATATTTGGCAATTTACCGCTCATTCACCTGAGGGAATGATGTTATGAAAGCTTTTAGCTTGAGCGACAGTTTATAACGATTTGAGAATGTGTTGTGATGCAGGTTCCTGATGGTGTTCATGTGCTTGGCTCTGTCGGTGTTCTCAACGATCGAGGAGTACGAGGCGAAGGCGGGCATCATCCTCTTCTACATGGAGACGGTAGTCGTCATCTGGTTCGCTATTGAATTCGTTTTAAGGTACGTTTGCGGTCACGTAACTCTCGTAGCACTAGCGTAGCTGCGTAGCAGGCCCTACGAGAGTCCCAGCTGTGCTGTATTCCATGTGAATTTTGCTATACGAGTATGTTAACTATTTGTATCAGGTACTTGAATCAACTAGAAACAGATTCTTGTACAGCTTTACACTGGTGTATCTCACAAAAATATGTAGGCGACGCGACGTAGGAAAATTCATATAATTGCAAGAAAATTGTGTTAAACACAAAAGTAAATAGGCAATGTTTAGCAGTTTCTCAAGCTACATATTATATGAATAAAAAAGACTTACAGATGTTATGGCAAGTAAATAATATAATACTGATTTATTCTAATACCAAACATTGAGTTTTGTTAAGGAAATTCCGTTTTACTGAGTTGATTCAATATTGATTCTGGCACAACACAAGAAAAAGAAAACACACCGAATCTAACCGTATACCGCGACCGTTATCCCGTCCGGCTTATACCATTGTATACCAGTCCGATGGACAAAATAGTGCCAAAAAGTCTATAAAAGATTATTTTACTTTATTTTACTTTCATATAGACTTTTTCATTATGTTACAAAAGATTCCTAGTAACATGTTTCACAGACGTCAAATCACAAGAAAACAATTATTAAATTAATAATCAAGCCTATTTTGCAGATATACCATTTATTTGTCCACTTACTGTACAAAGCATTTAGGATTAATTTAAGACGCGGTTAAAACATAACGTCCGAAAAAGTCCTGTTTTTCGTCACAAATTTCCATTTTCATAGATATTACAAGCAAAAAAATAGACCAGTGTAGCCAAGTGTTTATTGAAAAGACTTATCTATAAAATGTTATAAAGAAATGGCCCAGAATCTTGTAAAACATAATCGCATAAAAGACCCCGAAAAATTATTTGGTCGCGAAATGCTTAATATTTTGAGCGACAACTATCAAATTTTTTATAACCAAAAAAGGAAATATAATCATCTAAAGACGTACATATGTAACAATATTTAAACTTTATGGTGTATCTTTTTCTTAAATATAAAACCCTATGAAAAAGCCTTCAACTAAAATAAAACGCATCTCCATTTTCAACCTTATTTCAATACGAAAGATTTATAAGCCTAAGGAGGGCCTTTAAGACTAACGCTTTGCTATTTGCCCGAAGCTTTACATATCGGATTGACAATCTTACTAGCTTAACTTATTCATCGCATAAGCGTAGAAATACTTAGCAAAATATGAATAGCTTTTAATTACGAAACACATTCGTACTGAATTTAACCTTTTTGTTTCGTGGTTCGTTCAATTAACTGAGTGAATTCGGTACAGTACATATGTTTTCGACGTGTTAGGAATAACTTTGCTAAACTCCTGAGCGAGCCGTATCAGAGCACTAATTACTGTAATTAATTAATGGAATAGTCAAACTGTTAATTAACCAACATCATTTCCGACACATTCGATATATTTGTAGCGCCACTACCTCATACTACGTGCTACACTAGTACTGCTCTATTGAGTGCTATCAATAAGGTAGATTAGACTTCTAATATAGTGCATATTCAGTTTGCAAGCGATTACAACCCTTATTAGATCGTTATAAAGTCGAAGTAGTAGTCATTACCCCGATATAACAAATAAAGCTCTTTTTATTATGGCTACTCGTCTAATTAATAGTTGCTTTGTTGATACGGTCCGTGTAATGTGATTTTTACGATCAGCAGTTCCCAAACGACTTGTAGGTACGACCGCTTGTGATTGTTACTGACCCGCAAATATATGATGTCGTCTCTGTCACTTCGTTTGTAACTAGGTACCTATAAGTTACGTAGATTCATTGCGACCCAGATTCGTGTGTTATATGATTAAATTAAAACAATAGCCTGTAGACTGCCGCCGTGACAATGGACACAATGGACTACATTTTCATATCCACAGCTTTTAACTAACTTTTACGAAATTATTTTTGTAGTTCCTAGCACTAGGCAAGTGCCGAAAGCGAAATTGAACTTCAAGCACTAATATTTAGATGTATATATCCGGTTAAAATATGTATTAGGTACATAGTACTCACCAAACTTGAGCGCGTCTTAAGTGAAGTTAGAGCGTCTATACGTGATCTACAAGGAGGATTACACATCATCGTGGTGATCTATGACGGGTTACTGTCACACATTGATTAGGATCTCGATGCTGTCATAGAATAAAAAGTTGTGGTAGTAGGACCCAAGACGACTTACTCAAAGAGTATATAAGTTTACTTACGTAAATTTACGAACAAGATAAACATTATCATTTAGGTACCTTCTATTTTCAATTACAATTAATTTCAAAAGCGCGTTTTAGTATGAGGACATTAGTTGGTTAGTGGATATGTATGTAAATTGTAAGTACATACATATTATATAACCCCTATCATTAAATATGTTTATAATAAAATGAATTAAGGATTGTCGATTGATCAATTTTAAAAGGCGTACGTTGGCTCCAGGAGAACACGCAGATATTATGTAGGTACGTCAGAAATTCTATAAGCTTAAGTAGCTTGATATAAATATTTGCTATAGTTTTTAGTTCCGTTACAGCTTATACGAAGTCTGTTTCCTATATAAAATGTGAGGATTCCACAAACATTGCACTAGTAGATTAGCTTTGTGAAGGAGGCAGGTAATTCGTCACTGGCTAAGATAGATCACTCTGCCTCAACGCTCTAGTGGCCATTATTTTCTTTTATTTATTTTCGAGGCGATAGATCAGGCAGAACTCACTTCCAACGCCGATAAAAAAGCTTGAATGAAGCTCGGCGAACATTACACTACCTAATGTATAGGTAATATAGCTACGACAGATATTGCGTATTGCAGTGTTAGTAGTACAGTATTCCACTATAAAATGTGAATAATTTTTAAATAATGTCAGTTTCCGAACACGTGCAGCTAAAGTAACCTGCAGTCTTAAACGTGCTATGACAAACGTGACCCAATATCAGTTACGACTATGACCAGGGGCGTATTTACCCTTGGGCCAAAAGGGCCATGGCCCGGGGCGGCAGGCTGCTAGGGGCGGTGCAAGCAGAAGAAATTTATAAAAGACTACGTAACTAAGGCTCTTATTAATGAACAGTGTTAAACTGTGTTTTGTCTCTTTCGATTCAGTTTAAAACTGTCAAAAAAAGGGCGGCGGGATCTGCAGGCCCAGTGCGCTGAATCCTAAAATACGCCACTGACTATGACCAATCTTCTCGGGATTCTCTCCAGTGTACCCTATTGGGTGCTGTAAGCTGTACGGACTTGGAATGGAATTCCTGTCCGGATTCATTCACAGTAGAGTGCGTTTTTCCCTTCACGCTAGAATTGGAGTTCGATTAGCCAACCGACTGACCACGAATATCTTTTGTGGGCAATTACTGGCAATCTCGATTATCTTCACTCCATTGTAAGCGTTGCTGATTGATAAATAGATGGACATAATTCGAGATAAGTGTTCGGAAATGGGTTAGATAGTGTAGGTGTGATGTACGTATGTAATATGTACCTACTATGGTTGTGTGCTGAGTTCATCTATATTGTTTATTGGTAAAACTACGCAAGAGCTGAACTTGATCGCATCACTGAATAAACTACATGTTTATTTATCTCTTCTACGATTCCGAATATTTTCTTTGGGTCATAAATAATGTCTGTGTTCTGGGTTATTAAAGTTTTTTTTTTAAAAACGCCTAACTTTTACATGTGATCCTTCTTTGGACTCCAAGCTACAACCAACATCCTTGCTAATATGTTCAGCAGTTTAGTTTGAGGTTATAGACACAGAAATTGTTACTTCATATTAATATGTAGTAGTCTAGAATGGATATAGTTTCGTATATCGTAATAATCTCGTATGCTAATCCCAGGAAGGATTTGTTTTGATGATAACATCTTCACTCAATTTAGCACATACCTACTCGTACATAGATTTTGGCAGTCAGCGAAATGCCGCACATTTTTTGAAGAGACCGCATATCCGTTACTTCCACTCTACTTTCAAGTTTTCACTGACAAATTCATAATGAATTGTATCGCAACAAGAGAGCATTATGCACAACAGTTTGTGCTTTCTTTTATTTGTTCTAGACTTTGCCCCTTTGATTCTTAGCCCTCCTTTAGGAATTTAATTATTTTTTTGTATTGAGGTTGAAAATGCCGATGCGTTTGCTTTTAGTTGAAGGTTATTTCGTAGTTTTTATTTAATCAAGAAAAAGAGACACCATAAAGTTTAATTTTTTACATATTTCTTTAGATGATTAACTTTCGCTTTTTTGGTTACAAAAATATGATAGTTGACGCTCAAAATATTGAGCATTTCGAGACAAAAGAAATTTATCCGGGAATTTTTTGTTTATAAGATAATTTATAAGCCCTTTTCTGTATACTATGTTATAGATAAGTGTTTTCAAGCGAGGAAGCGAGTGTGGCCGAGCGGGAGCTTGTGCGACTTTCAATCCGACTCACCATAGTTCGAATCTCCACTCGGCACGCACCAATGACTTGTATCAAATTATGTGCGGATTATTCACACTCGCTCTAAAACGATGAAGGAAAACATCGTGAGGAAACCCGCATGTTCAAGAACCACAAAATTCGAGGACATGTGACATCCACCAAGCTCTGTGCCCGCGTGCAGGTGGATTACGGCCCATACCTCTTTCTGAGAGAAGGCCGGTATCCCAGCAGTGGGAGTGTAAGAGGCTGATATGATGATTAAGTGTGTTCTATAAATACTTTATAGTTCTTCCTGCAAGAAAGTAGAGCGCTTTTTTCGTGATATCATCTTTTATTATTAAAATAAGCGATTGCAGTTAGTTTTGCGACGATTTCAGACAAACTAAATCTTCAATATTTCACTTACTTTTAGCAACTATCTAGGTACTTACGTTATAAATAGTGAGGCAAACGCGGCGCAACCTTGGTTGACCCGCTCTATGCCGTTCCACCAGGTTGGCATGTCCCTCGACTCGCGCATAGGCGCTATGGTCAATGTAAAATTACCATAAAGCCGGCCAGTATCCATCCGGGCAGTAAGGGTACTTACTGGGTGGAAAAATTCCTGTGGACAGAACATTGAAAGATAGAAAGTACAGTACGTGAAAAGGTTCCGTGAGATATATTGCCAGGGGCAATGTGTCCCAAAACTCCTTCAGTTTCAAATGCCAACTGTAATTAAGTCAACAAAAACACAATAAACCTACTAGTCAAGAGCCAGAAACCTCTACAATCCTGCGGAGGGAGAAAATCCCTCTTAATGCCCGAAATCCACCTCATGCCACCTATAAACCTCATTCAGTCTCTCCCCGCATTCTTTTCATGAAGGAGGAGGTATTAATTGAGACAAATATAAACTTTGTTTACCTACCGAAACCTGCTCGCACTTACATAATATATTCATTATTTCAGTTTATTAAATTTGTTGTCCTAATTTATTATTAAAATAGGTTACACAATTATTTGCAATTGAGTCAATATGCGAGTAAAACTCGCGCGCCGAAGTTTATATATCTACTTCCATTAACATCATTTAATTATTAAAAAGTTACTATTTGTAACATGCACGTCGTGTAAAATGATAATAAATACAATGCCATTAGGTTTTAACTTTATATATTATATTATTATCACCATCTATTTATTTGCTATTATTAGTTAGCTTTTAAACCTCTCTATCAATAAATAATTGCGATACGTATGATTTTTCATCATCACACATCACACCAAACTATATTGTAGTAAAATGAATGTCAAGATGTACATATATTTAAATGAAATTATTCATTTTAAAAAAATTCCAACTTATTGAAATTTTGATTTTTTTTTCTTATAAAAACACTTAGGTACGTTTTAAAATATACATAAGCAACCATTGCTATCTTTTAATTAACTAACCCAGCAAAGAAAAGATGTAAAATTAAATTTTATTATTGTCTTTCTGCACAAAGGTTATGGTCGTCAGGATGCAGGTCCCGGTATCAAGGCTCAATGGGGCGCCTCAAATTTTTGCGGCGACCCTTCTGCATTATAGGTAAGCTTATTTATTTTAAGTGGACAATTTTTTCTTGTCACCGCCACACAATGGGAGTTCTTATGGAGAACGCAATTTACCACAATACTTTTTTTACCAAAGTACTAGGTGTAGGTATCTGATAGGGTGTGACGTAAAGAGTGGATACTGGATAATCCTAAAACAGTCGCATGGTTTACGACTTTTGTAAATTTTTTAGTTAAAAAATCTACTTTGCACACTATTTTCGGTGTCCAGTACAACCAAAACATATTATCATTATTCACTTTATTTCTGAAATTTAGATTTTATCACAATATTTTTATCAAACAACGCTCACATGAAAACAACCTAAACCTAGATTGCCGCCAGCAGCGGAGCAGCACTCAAGCTACTTAGAGTTAGGCGCTGCAGAAAGAGGAACCTCCTATGTATATGTGCCTTGTCAAGGAGTACTGCCTTATGCATCAGATCCTTGATCCAATCGCTCCGAAAATTTTGAAAATACTATGACCTCAACGGCCTCGATGGATCCAATGTTTTAACATTAAAACAAACAAAGAGCTCAAGTAAAAATACCACTGCCGTGCTCACAATGCCCACGCCGCTTGAGTCCCTCAGATTTAATTTTTAAAACAATATTGTGTTATGACATAAATATGCCGATAATAAACTAGCATCCAATTCATGAGCTCGCATAAAAAGCATGACAAGTTGACAAGCGACAAGCTCTCAACAAAATTACATTTGAATGGAGCGCAACGATTGCAACAGGCTACTTTGCATCGCATGTTATGAACGTCACGTAGATCCACAGACTAGGTAGTGTACGCGCAGATCGTTTCGTGACTCTTTGCTGTTGTTACGTAAAATTACATAGACTACTTGATAGTAGCGCAAAATTGTTTCCGTTCCCTTTTGTTTCTGCTTATTAATAAAACACGTATAACATAGGTTGGTACAGCTTCAAAAGCCTTGGCCTACTAAGATAATGCCAATCCATAACCTTTTTGTTTTCGTCGACGAATTAGCATTCCGAATGAAAAGCTTGTGCGCGACCAAAAACTTTTAATGACGGAACTTCACTTTAAGGAATAGGTGGTGAATACTAAATAATAAATGACACGCGATTCCGTGTCTACTGTTGTCATCCACAGCGGCATTTGAAGTAAAAGTCACGTACCGACCATAAACCGTGACGAAGTGACCCTATTTCAGGTGCGGGCAATCTGCTATGACCTTCGCATTTTCAGTGTGCCCTCCTCTGTCCCCTGGCTCTAGTTTCGTGCGACCGCCATTCCGCTCTCTAGGGAGCTGGTCCGCCGCCCGAGACCTAGCCGCGTCACATAGCCACACGATATTCCGAGGACAATAAAACAGGCCTTCCGCAATTATTCAGCCCTTTCTGGATTATTAATGGCTCGTTTCTTTGCACTTGCTCGACAAATTGTGCCATGTTTGCAGTTCGTATGAATTAAATAAAACACCGATATTACCGATGCAAAACCAATTACCGAACGTTTTGGCGATTTAACGAAAGCTTAATAGACAATTTTAATATTATAAAAGGTAATACAGCTCCACAATGAGTTTCATTAGGACTGTTTTATCTGATGGGTCTGTAATTATACGTAGTCATTTGGTATAAAATATTGAAGAGGACTTTGGTATTGTGCCAAATGTTGTCACTCGCTATAATCAAGGAGGTTTCTATCTGAGTGAGAGTATGATAATAATATGTTGTACTGTAACGACAGATGTCACGACAATCCTGGCGTCTCTGGTGGTGCTGGCCATGGGCTCGTCGGGGCAGGTGTTCGCGGCATCGGCACTCCGAGGTCTTCGCTTCTTCCAGATCTTGCGTATGGTCCGCATGGACAGACGGGGCGGCACGTGGAAACTGCTGGGATCAGTCGTTTATGCTCATCGACAGGTTATATAGCAGACATATTTTAACTAAATGTATTTATAATTTTTGTTGCTTATTATCAAGGGTTAGAATAGGTAAAGTTTTTAAGTAGATATGTAGATCATAACATGGATATACCTACAAAAAATGCGGAATATGAAATAACATACCTATTAAACACGAACGTTCTATAAATATATTAATAAGAAATTGTTTCATTGAACGAAAATAAAAAGTTACCGGTAGTCTAATTTTGCATTAGAAAATATTGTATTATATATCTATGTGGTAGACTACTTGGGGAAGGCTAGGAACAGGGTTTTTAGCGCTATTTAAATTTCTTGTTCAGGCAAGAAAAGTTTTAGAAGGCATCCCGGAATCCCTGGGATTAAAACGCACATTTATATTAAGATTTCACGTAGAATTTGACGCCATATGATATTTAAAAACTCTACCTATTCCGACCCCTGCATTTATTATACAGGGTGGTATTCATTTGGGATGAGGCAATAAAGTAGCAACCTTAACTCAATTTCAAGTCTATGAATTCAGACATAGGTATGTACTTAACTCTCAAATGTTAGTGTTGGTCATCAAAGAAAGTTTTCTTGTAGTACTGTTACATTGTATTATGACTACCAGAAATCGTTCTATTAAAGACCCATCACTAACTTTTGGAGTCACTTTCGTCTGAATTCATAGTTTTTAAAAGAACCCGTGAGATGCGCATCATGACACTAATTTATTGGATTTAAGTTTTTTTTTTTAAATCAGATCCATATGCGTCATTGGCATCGTTCGCTACAAATTTACTGTCTGCCTTATCTATTTTTTTACTATTTGATAACGAGACGAGCTGGTCATTGATTGCCCTGATTGTAAGCATAACGCCGGTCCATAACAATTGCAGTGCTACTCAAAACTTTTAAACACGAAGGTCTGCGTGGCACTGCAGAAATTGAGTATTAAGTCTCATAGCCCAGTAATTTAATTGCCTACTCTGCTCATCAAACCGGAACACAGTAATGCTTGCACTTTACTGCTTGGCGGCAAACTACACGAGCAAAGCGGTGGTACCTACCCAGACGGACACTTGCAGAAGAGTTAGTACTACCATATAGTACATAGCACAAGCCCCGTAAAAAGTCAGTTCTGACCTAAGTTCTATGTAACTAGAGTTGAGAGCGGAAGTAGAACGTTTTTCAAGAAATTTGCATTAGCAGGCCGAGGGGGGTGGAACGGACGGAAACGTAATCTAGTCTACGACTCTACGCAATACGAAAGCTTACGGCAGCGCTAACCGTATTGCCAATGCGACGTAGAGCCGCTGTAGGTAATTTAGTACGATAACGCTATAGACTCTACTCGTATATAAAATCAAACCATCTCTATAATGTAGTATCTCTATATAGTTTGTGTCTATTATATAGAGTTTAGATTGTGCTGGTGAAAAAAAAACAAATGATACAGACGTGTATCATTTGTTTTGCTTTTAACACACGTAAAAAACGAGGTTAATATCAGTCCGACACGTAGGTATGTAGGTAGGTATGTATTGGACCTACAATATATTCAAAATTATGTATTAATACTATTTGATAACGAGACGAGCTGGTGGTTTGCCTGATGGTAAGCATAACGCCATAACGATTCTAGTGCCACTCAGAACTTTGAAACAAAAAGTCCTGCGTGGCACTGTAGTGTGCTCGTTACCCTTAGACATTAGGAATTAAGTTTCATAAGCCCAGTAATTTCACTGGCTATACTTTGCTCATCAAACCGGAACACGGTAATGCTTGCACATTGCTGCTTGGCGGCAGACTAAATGAGCAAAGCGGTGGTTCGTGGTACCAACCCAGACGGATACCTACTCGCAGAAGAGTTAGTCCTACCTAGTAGATAAAATAATCTACTAGGGCTTCCAAACAAATATAACTACAAAATTGTATAGGTGCATATATTTAAATACAAGACTATGCGACACCATTGTTTGGCGTCACACAATACAATACACAATATAAATACAAAGTACAAACTTTTACACTAGATACAAGCAAGTGGATTAATTTGACAGGTCTAATATTTATTCCATCTCTTTCTCATACTCTTTTTTAAATTGACTGACACTCGCTTCACTCACTCGCTCAGCTCCTTATAACATCAGCTATCTGTCAGTGAACGAGATTAGCCTGAATAAACAAACAGACAAAAATTATTAAAATTGTTTTTTGTTATAAGTAGTACCGTATATACTTTCATATGCATTGAGTAAAAAGCTGTTATTTTGACATTACAAACAGATACTTCAATTTTATTTATATTAGTATACTTATATAGATGTACTATAGATATGTAGCCAATTTGTAATCACAGTTCCACCCGATTTAGCCGTTCCTTTACTTACAAAATCTATAAGATATGTAAAAAACAGGAGAAAATAAAAATGCAAATTGATCGTTTCAACTTATATGAAAAGGGAAATTTGTAACTTTAATTGTACTTTTTATATTATTAGGTTACGAGACGAGTCTGGAAACAGAAAAAGAAATCATTTTACTACCTATTACTTTATGTTCAACAAATAGAAAAGTGACATACATTTTTCTTGTCCTGTATTTGTCAATCTCTGTAGGGATTCTTCTTCTTCTTCAGATTATGGCTTTTAAACGTTGCTTGACGTTTTTCTGCCAGTGTCAAAGTGAGGCCAGTGTACGGTATTAATAATTGCCCGGTTACAAAATATGGAACATTCAAATATAATTATAGAAAAAAAGGTTTAAAGACATAACATTTGTTTATAAACGAATATTATTAGACTTATCTGTAGGGATTAATATACAATTAAATTGTGGCATACCATAAAGACATGGCATATATGTTGTTAGTTCTTATATGGTATTTTAGAAGAAAAAGCTGTTTTTGTGACTGATTTTTAAGTATTTTAATTTATATATAAAGAAACATTGATTTTCAATAGATTTTCGAGAGAGTTCACACCAGCTGTCAGAATTGTCAATAAATTAATAAACGTCAGGTGGCGGGTCACATCGCGTTTGATAGATGGCGCTGCCCCAAAACTTCCTGGAATTGAATGCGGCGCGAACATGCTCCCCCTCGTTGAAAGCATCCTCTTTCAAGGCTAAAGGTCTTCCACTGTAGGTAGAGGGCATAAACGCGTCAACGGCCGTCGCACGCAGCCTCGTATGGTGTTGACTTCGGCAACTCGGGATACTCCATCGGGTCCCAGGAACAATCGTACTACTCGTCCGAGACGCCAAGATAGTGGAGGTACATATTCTTCTTGAAGGAGAACCAGATCTCCGACCTTTAGTTTGGCGAAGTTGGTTTTCCATTTTGTTCGCTGCTGTAATTCGGAAATATAGTCCTTCTGCCATCTCTTCCAGAAGTGTTGGCGGATTTGTTCAAGCCGTGCATATCGTTGCAGAATAGGTTTGTCATTATTGTCCAAAATTGGTGCTGGAAGTGCAGTGAGTGGTCTTCCTATTATAAAGTGCCCTGGAGTAAGGGATAGGAAGTCGTCCGGCGAACAAGATAAAGGGTACAAGGGGCGACTGTTGAGAATAGCCTCCACTTGTGCAAATAATGTTGTAAGTTCTTCAAATGTAAGGTGGCTGTTACCCATTTCGCGTTTGATGTGAAACTTAGCAGATTTTACGCCTGCCTCCCAGATACCGCCAAAGTGAGGAGCGTATGTTGGTGTGAAAACAAATTTAATTTTTTCTTGAGTTGCAAAGTTACATAGATGTTGAGCATTACATTGTAAAAATTGACCCAGCTCTTTAGCTGCGGCCACAAAATTTCGTCCATTGTCACAGAATATTTCCTCTGGCTTTCCCCGACGTGAAACAAATCTTCGTAATGTCATCACGAAGGCATCCTTCGTTAAATCACTGACTGCTTCTAGATGTAGGCATTTATAGCGCAAACAGACGAACAAGCACAAGTAACATTTTACTAGTTTAGCGCCACGTCCCCTTCGATTTAGTGTTAGAAAGGGGCCGGCAAAATCTACGCCTACAGATCGAAAGGGATAGTCAGGGGTTATGCGTTGAGGTGGAAGATCACCCATTTTTGGGCACAAGGTTTTACCTTGAATGCGTCTGCATCGTACGCACTTAAAGACTGTACGTCGAGCAAGGTGTCTGCCATTGATTGGCCATACGTACTCTCTTATTGTGGCTAATAATAGCTGAGGGCCCGCATGCATGTTTCGTAAATGCTCATATTCGAAAATTAGTTTAGTTAGATGGTGTGATGAGTCAAGCAATATAGGATGTTTCTTTTCATACGAATAATCGGAGGCATCAATTCTACCACCAACTCTGATTAAATTGTGTTCGCCTAAGAATGGAGAAAGTGATAAGATTTTTGATTTGCAGTTTAAAGGTTTGTTTTGAATTAAGGCATTGTATTCTAGAGAAAATGAGTGTTTTTGGGCAATAACACAAAGGTAAGTAAATGATTCATCTAGTTCTTCAATTGATAAGTTTCCTTTAAGTTTATTTTTAGAATTTTTAATATTGTGTATAAATCGTTTAATATAGGCTAATGTTCTTTGTAATTTTATCAGTTTAGAATAATTTTGTATTTTTATTGCAGGTTCTACTACAGCGGCTGGGTTGACCATTATTTCAGGTAAGTATTTAGAATTACTATTTTTTAATGTGTATGTGTCCTTAATTTTATTGTTTTTTGTTTCAGGTAAGTCCTTGCAAATGGAGTTTGGATTCAAAAGTGGCCAGTCGGATTCGTCACAACACAGAAAACTTGGTCCTGACCACCATAACTCAAGATTTTGTAATTGACTAGCGTTGACGCTTCTTGTGATCAAATCGGCACTGTTCATATCAGTGGGCACATAGCGCCAGGATGAAGGCTGTGTTGTCTCGAGTATCTCGACTACCCTATTGGCGACAAAGGTTTTAAGTTGACCGGGGTGGCTATTGAGCCATCCTAATACTACAGTGGAGTCGCACCAGTGTACGAAGCGAGATGGTTTGACTCGTAACGAATCGGTGACACTTTTACATAGTCTGGCAGCGAGTAAAGCTGCGCATAATTCCAAGCGAGGAATTGTTACAGGTTTCACAGGTGTGACCTTGGATTTTGCACATAATAGTTTTACAGTGACTGTATTATTGTTATCTATGGATCTTATATAGACGCATGCACCTAGAGCGCCTAGCGATGCATCGCTGAACGTATGTAGTTCAATTGTATTAGGAGAGTCACATAAAACTCTTCTTGGTGTTTGTAAACTAGAAATATAACTTAAGTTATTGACAAAATTGTCCCATTCATTTTGAATATATTGCGGGACGGGCTGATCCCACTCAAGTTTAAGTTGCCATAGTTTTTGTAAAATCATTTTAGGCTGAATAGTACATGGACTTAAAAGTCCCAGTGGATCAAATATTTTAAATGCGTTTGACATTATATTGCGTTTTGTTACTGTACTTTCTTGGGATTGAGTACATATTGGAAAATGTATACAATCGTTTGATGGATTCCAACCAACTCCAAGTGTGCTTGATGATTCGCTAAAGGTTAGACTTTGTTGTGTATCAATAGTAGGATTTTCAAATATAGTAGGTAAGTTAGATTTGAATTTTCGTAATTTAAAACAAGCTGAGTTTAGTTCTGTTGAAACTGAATTTAGAATATAGCGTAAAGATTGCTCATCATCAGTGCCAGTTATTAGATCATCGACGTAGAAATCGTTTTGAATGATAGTTTTTATAGTCTCATCTTTACATTCCTGTCCGACTTGCCAAAGGCAACGCGTGCTTAAATAGCTAGCGCTTGCGGTACCGTAAGTGATAGTATTTAATCGCAGAGTTTCAATAGGCGCTGACTCTTCTTCTCTCCATAAAATTAGTTGTAAATTGCGATCATCTTCATGAATCATCACCTGACGATACATTTTCTCTATATCGCCGGTAAGTATGTATTTATAGTGTCGCGCTCTTATCAATATGGAAAAGAGTGAGTCTTGAATGTTTGGGCCTACCATTTGTATGTCATTTAAGGCGAAGCCGGATCCGGTAGCAGCTGATCCGTCGAAGACAACTCGAATTTTAGAACTTTCGCTCGAGTCTCTGAATACAGCATGATGGCACAAAAAGTATGATGGATTAGGCCTTTGAATATTAGACTTAGAAAGATGGCCTAGCTCTTCATATTCACGAATGAATTCTACATATTGTAATTTTAAACTAGGGTTTTTACGAAATCTTTTTTCTAGGTTAAGAAACCGTTTTTTGGATAGAGTATAGGAATCACCCAGACAATCTGGAGAATCTAGGATAGGTAGCTTGACACAAAATCGTCCTGATTTTAATCGAGTTGTATTTTCAAAAAAATGATTTTCACAAGCCTTTTCTTCTTCGCTCAAAATCCTTTTTTGTGGGAGATCTTCTATTTCCCAGAATTTTGTGAGCATTTCTTCGATATTTGATGATGAATTTGATAGTATAGCATGGTTGCAGTGAACTGATAGCTTATTTGTTTGATTGTTTGTTTTATTGCAAGTTGTATTGTTAGTATTGAATTTTGTATGATTGTTGGTATAATTGTTTAAATGATTGTTTGAGTTTTCGCTGGCATGATTGTATGATTGATAGTTTAAATAATTGTTTGTATTGTTGCTTAAATACTTGTTTGAAATTTCGCTTGAATAATTGTTTGAATGATCGCTTGAATGCTTGTTTGAAACTTCGCTTGAATGAGGTATTGCGTTTACGCTTGAATGATTGGCTGAAGTTTCACTTGAATGATTGCTTGAATGATGTATTGAGTTTTTGCTTGAATGATTGCTTGAAATATTGATTGTATTATGATGTTTATTTGTATAATTTGTTGTAGATTTAGAAGGATTGTATATAGAATTTTTATGTTTTTTATTTATTATTGTGCTTATCGGACCACCCACCAACCAGCCTAATTTTGAGCTAATTAGTTTAGGGTTACTAGGGCCCACTGAGCGTTTCTCGCCTTCAACAATATCCCAAAAGATGTCAGCTCCAATTAATATGTCAACTGGACCGGGTTGATAGAAGTATGGGTCGGCTAACTTTATATTTTTTGGTAAATTGAAACCTTGTAAGTCTAAGCCAGTATTAGGCAGTTGTCCTGTTAACTCATTTAGAACAAACAAGGAAAGTTTGGTACTGAATGGTGTATGCATAGACGCAATTTGGGCAGTACAACTTTCTTTGATTGTATCTGCTGACTTGTTGCTAATCCCTATGACACTGAGGTCAATTGGGTTTGATTGAAGTGATAATTTCTGCATTAATGACTTGCTGATAAAAGACCATTGGCTGCCGCTATCCAAGAAGGCACGAACCTGGATCGTCTCATTTGTTTTAGGATTTGATACTTCAATTAAAGCTGTTGATAACAGTACATCATTAGATCCAAATTCACACAAAGCGGTGTTACTTATGATTGCATTATCGGATTGATGAAGCATGGTGTTGTGTTTTTCCTTGCATTCACGACAATGACCTAAGCGACACTGACTAACAGAGTGCCCCTGTCTCAGGCAGTTAAAGCATAATTTGAGTTTTTCAACGTCAGCCAATCGTTCTTTTACATTTTTTGATTTGAATGTAGGACAGTCATAAATTCGATGAGTTTCTTTACAAATGATGCATGAATAAGTTTTAGAAGTATTTTGTGTTGTACTAGAAAATGACTTTATAGGAGTTCGCTCTTGCTTGTTATTATTGTTATAGTTATTTGATGGGAAACGTGAAGTGCTTGGTAATGATCTAGAGTAGTTGTCATTTTTGTTACGATGTATAGATTCGAGAACATCAGCTCGATCTATCAAAAATTTATTAAATTGGTCCAAAGTAGGCACCTCATCAAGTGAGTTGCGCATTTCCTCCCACTTCATTAAGGTTGTGCTATCCAACTTTGAAGATAACATGTATATAAGCAGAATATCCCAATGGTTTGTTGGCTGTTGTAGACTAGAAAGAGCACGCAAGTTTTTAGTAACATGGTCCACTAAAAATCGCAATGAACTCTCTGACTCATAAGAAATTTGTTTTATATTGAATAAAGATTTTAAGTGATGGTTAATAAGTAACCTTTTGTTATTGTACCGTGAGCATAACAATGCCCAGGCTTCCTTATAGTTGGCAGAAGACACCTCTAAGTTTGATATTATCCGAGCAGCATCTCCTTCTAGGTAAGAGACGAGATAATGGAACTTGTGAATGTCCGTAATGTTTGCATTGTTATGTACTAAGTTTTGAAATGTATCACGGAATTCCAGCCAGTGGAAATATGAACCGTTAAACTTTGAAATCGATATTTGAGGCAATCTAACACCAATGTTGTGATGATCGAGGCCACATTGAGCTTCTTGGAATAATGATTCTCGCCTTGTTTCGTCTTTAATAGTATTATATTTATCAATAATGGCCTTTGCAGCAACAATATTTGTTATGAACTCATGCTCAATGTTGTCTCTTAAATCTAGCTCAACATCAAGGTTTTGTGAATTGATGACCTCGATGTCACCTTGCAACACATCAAATTTGGTCGATAGACCTTCAAATTTAGCAAGTTTGAATGAAAGCTCAGCCACTTGAGTAGCGGAAAAGTGTGAATCTTGAAGTTTGTCTACATAGTTCTTGAATTTGGTGATCTGGCCCCTAATTGAGCTACGCTTAGTAGTCAGCTCTTTCAGGGTACCAATAGCTGAACTTGTAGCTGGCCTTTCAGTCTCAGAATACATTATTTAAGTTTGTTTAATGAAAATTTAATAAAAGTTAATTGTATCTCACGCTCCTCCTTGGGCTGGCAACTGGATGAGGCGCGTTCAAGGCTGATGGCCACCGACTGATAAGGCTTGCCTTTCAGATGTCCTTAAAGCGGCCTTACAGCGCAGCTGCACCCTGGAAACGTTCCGCAATTTCACGTTAAAATTACGCAAAAAAACGTATTTTAGATTACAAACTGTGGATAATAGATTATCGTTTTGCAATTTATTGATTATAAAGGAGGTAAGAGGTTATTATTGTTAAGAAATTTGACAAAAATTTAACATGAAAAAATTGTAAAGTGAGGTTAACCGGTATAATTGTATGAACAAATTTGTTGAAAATAGTGAAATAATCGTAAATCTTACGTTGCTGGATCCTTGTACACGTATATTTGCGCAAGTAGAAGGCTGAAGATTAGAAAATAGGATGAATTTTAATGAGAAATTTGCATTATTTTTTTTACGAAAATTGTGGGTGTTTTGAAATTGTGAAGGACAAAAGGAAAGGGCACTTATCTCAAAATACACTGCACTGCTGCAGCTGCGGGGGATATTGAAAACCACTGCCCGGCTGGCGGCTTTATATCCTGATCTAAGGCTTCCTTCGAAGGTCTGCTTCACATCTGCATGGCTCAATTACGCTCTCGGCGGCGTGATGACGCAGATTTTTCTCGACGACTTTTTCTTAAGTCCTTTTGTTCGGGCGCCAGATGTTAGTTCTTATATGGTATTTTAGAAGAAAAAGCTGTTTTTGTGACTGATTTTTAAGTATTTTAATTTATATATAAAGAAACATTGATTTTCAATAGATTTTCGAGAGAGTTCACACCAGCTGTCAGAATTGTCAATAAATTAATAAACGTCAGGTGGCGGGTCACATCGCGTTTGATAGATGGCGCTGCCCCAAAACTTCCTGGAATTGAATGCGGCGCGAACATATGTCATAATATGATAATATGACGATATTTTAGTTAGTGATTACATTCCGTAGATACTACACTATAGTCTGTGATTACATTGGTATGGTGTACATGGCTTTAGGACAAGCCTTATGATAATGACAAAGATTTTTTTTTTATTTTTTTTTATTTGTTTATTATCATAGACATTACACTGGTCTATACAATGCAGTAAGTATTTACCATAAAGTAGGTTCTAAATATGTATCTTCTTAGGGAAGCAAAAAATTATATCGCTAAAAACAAAAGCACGTTACTTTTGAAAGCTATAAAAATCAGATCACATAAATCATATAAGTAGGTAACCAAAGATTAAAATTAGGTAATTGCAGTCCATAAAACTAAGTGCCTCAGCCAGAGCCGTACGTACACGCCTACGTGGCTCCACGTAACATTTACTAACTATAAATTAGAACAGATGCCCGCCACCAGCTGATTTATACTCTAGTTTACCTAATTTTATTTATTGTGCCTAACGATTGCGTTAATTACGCGCCTTGATTAATTCATAACGCAACAAAAAGTTTGTATATATTTCAGTCTATTCATTCATTCCTAGAAACCATATTTTTAAATCTAGATATCACTGGATATCACCACGTGGCTCTGCCAGTAAGTAACTCCACGAGGCCGGGACTAAAGCAAATATCTGTTAGATATTAAATAAGTTTTATTTTGGTCGATCAGACGTCCAAGAATGTTGATTTCATAGACACATAACAGAAACAATAATGTGGCTATTATTATCCGACAATGGCTGGCTGTCGTGGCTATAATCTGCGATATTTCTGTTTTATTTAGAAGCGTATACATTTCATAGCACTTATGATATAAAGTTACCGGAGTATTGCTACGAAATTTTCTTTGCTACATCATTGTTAACGTCAAAGGGGATCACAGTTTGAAAGTATTTTTATACGTGCCTTTTTATTTGATAAAAAAATACTATGTTAGCACGCCTCGGTGTGGCTGTTGGCTGCCTTTTGCATAACCCAGGTATGCTGAGTAAGCAGGCACCCCTTGCGGGTCCGCCCGCAATTTCCTGCGGGGCGCCGACCACTTGTGTGGCTATACTTAGCTACGTGAATAAACCCAATATCTACTCACAATCGGTCCAGGTTAAAGTTGCATGATCACAATGCAGAACTAATAAAGCGAAGTTCAGTGCCGCATTTTCCACTCTCCGATACAATATTTACTCGTACCTTGGAAACGCTTCATTAAACGAAAAGCTTCTACCCGACTAAATGCAGCCAGGTGTAGCCATTTGTGAGCGTGCAGTAGATTAGTCATAAGTTAGCTACTGTAGAAGAGAATATCATGCGATTATGATACTTGAAGCCATCTTGTCAGGAATGCTTTAAAAATACTTTACGCGTACCTTCACGTGAATGAATCACCCTAAAGTCTACTAATGCTTATGATACTTGTATTACGTACAAAAGTGTACAAATCAATATTTTCTAGGTTATCCTGATCTTGTCCTTACTCAAAATTATATCTATTTTTATTATTCTTCAATATTAAACAAACTGTTTTCGTTTCAGGAATTAATTACAACATTATACATAGGATTCTTAGGGTTGATATTCGCATCGTTCTTGGTCTATTTAGCGGAAAAAGACGTCGCCGACACAAAGTTTAAAAATTTTGCTGAAGCGTTGTGGTGGGGAGTTGTAAGTATCGATTTCTTAGCCCATCTTTGTAACTATACTATTCGAGAGAGCCTTCTTAGCTCTTTCTCGGCCGAGAATAAGTGCATACTCTATGTTGTAGATCACGCTGTGCACAGTGGGCTACGGGGACATGGTCCCGCAGACCTGGCAAGGGAAATTCATCGCCTCCTTTTGTGCGCTGCTCGGAATATCGTTCTTCGCGCTCCCTGCGGTGAGAATCACTCAGCCGACCTTATTTGTTTATTCAATTTATCGAGCTCGTAACATTTTTGTTTTCCGATTGCGCAAAGAAAACTGGATGTCGGAAAGGATAAACAGAAACGAGTTCGTTAATGTGTTCCTGAAGTTAACTAATAACAATTTATGCTTTTATTTACTTCGATTGTAATTTTAACAGTGGCTTCATGATTTTTTATTTCACTTTTACTAACTAGTGTTTATTTCCATGACAGGGTATCTTGGGTTCGGGCTTTGCCCTAAAGGTTCAGCAACAACAAAGACAGAAGCACATGATCCGACGCCGCCAACCAGCCGCTACGCTCATCCAAGCTCTATGGCGGTGCTACGCAGCAGACGAGCATTCCATTAGCGTAGCCACATGGAAGATACACCAAATTCCATTACCCAGTCCACAAACAAGGTAAATTAATGTACCAACAGTAAAAAGGAGAATAAATTGTATATTTAGCTAAATTTGTGTAATCTTTTTAGTCAGAGAAAAGTTGGCAGCTAACTTCAAAGGCACTTCGAAATCTTTTTCATTCAAACGTAAATTTAAAATGTAAAAATGACAGTAAATTCGTAACTTAATCGCGAGTAGGAATCGTAAAGTACGCGTCGAGTGGATCGACGAGAGTAAGTGATGAGCGTTATGTATATTTGACAGCCGAGTGATGAGTGCGTCGTTCAAGAACAATGCGTCCTTTGTGTCGCGGCTGCCGACGATCCGCCGCCACAAGAGCACCTCGCTGCACTCGCCCGCGCCGCACTCCAAGCCCGCACACAGATACGATGTCAACGCCAGCTCTGAAAATCTCGGTAAGCCCTACAAACTCGAAGTCACTACCGACCCTAGCCATGTCACACTACCTACTTGAGCACTACAAACAATATCAATACCCACCTGCATTGTTAAACCGACATTTAAACGTTATCGATATTAAATCTATACGTTTGTTCAGTCGCGATATCGAAAAAACCTCATATACCCACTCTACTAATCTGGCAACGCAGCTACGCAAAATTACACGTCAATAATTTACGTACTAACATTGCAACACTATATTCAAAATTAGTTTTTTTTTTTCTTTACCTAGGTACGATATAACAAATCTGCATTTTAAATTATACAAATTATTTTAACCAAAATTGTTGAACGACTCAGTTATTCAGATAAAAATTGACTTTAAAACTTACCAAATTATTACAAATCAACCAATCTTAGAACTCTTTGGAAAGTAAAACACCGAACAGAAGAATTTAAAGTAAATAGTGGACTGAATAAATGGTTTGAAAAATTCAAATTGTCAAAACACAACGATAAATTTATGTTGTGGCCATGTGAGAAACAAACTTACAAGTCACGTATGCAGCGCACCTAAAACTACTACCTACTTACTTACTTCAGATATTCAACTAAATACAAGGTACCTGACAACACAAGATACAGAAGTCTCGACCACGATAAATGTATATCTTATCAAACCACGAGAGACTTCACTGAGAAGAATTTGTTGGAATGGAGAGTAATATTTATTACCCTGTTCCGTAGATAATCATACATCCAGAGGGGACCGTGCGTGTTGCCTACTCCATTGTTGGAAAAGCTGCTTTAAAGGTTCTATTCTCATCTCTTAGACGGCACTATGGCATGACAATTACAGTCGATAAACTTCTGCTGCGTTTCTTAATTCTTATTATTAGTAAAAACTTTCCCAGAACATGTGAATACACGAAATGCGAGAATATTGAACGTAGCCTTGAGTCCGGACAGAAGTGCAGCCTCCGGCGGTAACGGCTACGTTTCTAGCTCCAGACACGATGCTAATGCCCTACTTTCTACTTCTTTCTATTATTTTCACTTTTTGAAATAAGAATGCACCCGCGTAGATTGAAAAATCGCTTCGAAATACTTAATTCAAAATACCTACTTATAATGCAATGAGAAGCTTCACGTATCTCTTTTTGACAAAGTGGCTTCTAATCGTAATCGCTTCCGCGTATGTGAGTGCTGAGTTAGAGACATGCGAGATGATACTGTAACTAATCGATTGCCCGACTTGCGTTCATTTAGAATCATAGAGTGCGGTTCACATGATTTTTAATTTTTTACAAGCGATTAGTGTAGGAACCTCATGTTATTGGAATGGCTTCAATCAAAGCTTGTGTTTTGAGTTCGAGAACGTATCTAAACAATCAGTTAGGTATCTAATTTCACACTGCTTTGCATTTTTTACTATGCATGCCAGATAGTTCATAGGAGTCTGTAAAATATTTTTACTTCATGATGAATTCTTTATATATTAGGAATAAAGTGTCTCCACATGTAAGCCGAATAGTGCATATCAAACGCAATTTTGAACAAATACCTTCTTTCTAACCTTTCAAATGGTAAAACTACTTTATTGTACTCAATTATACTCTAATACCTATGTTTTAATTTAAATAAAAACTTAATTATTTTGAAAATAACCGTTGATTTCAATATTAGATATTTAAGTATTCTACAAAGGTGACACCAAGTCACTCTCCTGAAATTAAGGAAACGCGTAACTTTACGTCAATTGGTTTGTTGATGCTCGTCGGAAACTATAATCGTTATATATATAACCCGCCGTCGATTGTGACCACAAAAACTTGAAACAAGTTTGACGCTTGTAAACAACTTTTGCTGTCATAAAAACACAGTCAGTTTCTTTATATTTCGTTCGGCTACGGTACGGCAAAGCACTTTTGCGGACTCATGATTTTTGTTTACCCAATTTAACTAAAAGGCCTCCAGGTTGTTGCTTTCCATGTCAATATCTATCATCGTTACACGCTGTGTCACAAAACTGATAGTGAACCCTTGCTCGCTATCTCAATTGTGTTATCGACATGCAAATATTCCGTTCGACACTTGACCGTATTGCATAATACTTTTAATTAGAACTAACTGCGTTAAAACTTTGAAAAATTTCTTTTACTGAAAATTGATTTTGCTGTGTGAAAGCTCCATTCATAAAAGTGATTGCGCGAGTAAGAAAGAGATACCAAATGGATCAATAGTACTCGCAGTTTGCCTGAGACATTAAACAGCAACCGCTGCATTGGCCTCATTATTTAGGTATTTGTTCATCGCAGCTATATATATATATTGAGTTAATCGATATGTAACCATAGCTAAAATAACCTCTGTTTTCTTACCATTTTGAAATTTCTCTTTTTATATAAATTGCTTTTTAAATATTGAGTATGCTACCTAAGAAAGTAGAGAGCGATTTAATTTTTGTCGGGTGAATATATTATGTATAGGTACGATAGTGTATATGGATCAAACTTTATCCATTTCTAAGAACAACATTTTACGGTAAAGTAACTATTTTGCATATTGGGGTAACCAGTCATATCATTTTGATGAGCAAAGTAGTCAGTAAAAGTACTAGGCTTATATGAGACTTAATACCTATGTCTCAGGGTAACGAGAGCACTGCAGTGCCGCGCAGGCCTTTGTGTTTCAAAGTTCTCAGTGGCACTGCAATTGTTAGCTCCAATGAATAGGAGAAACATAGGTCCACAATGGAAAAATCAGTATTGAGGAAAATACCAGCAACCCATGAGTTTAAAACATATGCAATTTTATAGGGTTCAAGTTCGTATCAGTAAAATTTCCCGGAGTTAAGCAAATTCAACAGCTCAACTGTATTTATGGTACTTTTATGTTTTGTACTCGATCGCCAATTTTACTGCTGAATGGAGAGCGTTTGCCTGTTTTGACTGACGTCCTCATTGAATAAAGATGTGGCTATCAACACCAATACGCGATTCTTTTAGTCTCAAAGGCAAACAAATATTTGAGATAGGAGTATATTAGTCAGCAGTTTAAGGAATATAAGGAAAATAAAAAGGAAATAGTGATGAAATTTTATTTTTACTTTATATGCATAGTCAATGGCGATAAAAAGTTTCGTTAAGTTTTTTCATTACTTCAGTAGGTACAACCCCGAGCGATGAGTGCCCGTATAGAACTTTGTTCATCGTGTGGGTCACGATGCCGCTTACTTTAAAGGTTAATGAAAATATAAATTAAAAAGCTCAGATTACAAAAGCGATGCTACAATTTAAAATATATACCTACCGGTAGCTACGAGTAGGTATGCAATAGCGATTACACTGTCGTAATTTGGGATTAGGACCTATTTGGGGGTATCTTTACAATATTACAAGTCACAAGGTGTACTTGTACAAGAGAGCTTATAGGTAAGATACTTTCCAAGTATAGGTACCTGTCAAAGTTACCGTCTCTGATTCCTTAGTAACATGCAGGAAGTTTCCTCCACAAATAAAATAGTCATAAATCCGGGGCGCCGTTACCATTTACGATGCTATACCTCATCTCTCACAGCAATTACGTCGCTTCAGATGAACTCGTATAATAGCTTATTATATGGGTAAATATGAAAGAATCCTTTCTACTCAAAAGAGGGTTTCTCCAACCCTGTAATATAAAACAAAATGAAAGACGAATCCTGCTTAGCATAAGCTACGACAAAATCTCATTTAGATGATATTATTTAAACCCATTTTGCATTAGGAGACATTTTGAAAAGGTTTAACCTGATAAATATAATGCAAAGCCGAGATTTAATAAAAAAATTAATGTCCATCACGTTTTATGTTAGGTCGTTAGAAAATTTTAAACTTCTAAAACAAAGCACGGAATTATGTCGCGAGCTCGTATCGAATGAATGCAGGTATACAAATAGCTAAGAACACAAATGTATATTTTAATCAGTGCTGACACCGAGTAGCACACGGTTAATTTATAATGAAAATGTAAAACAGCAGTGCGGTTATAATTAGCCACCAAAGGAGCAGTTGGGCTATTATAACTAACTACCACTGAATAAAAAACAGATGGTCCGTCCTGATGCGTTCACCGAAGTAAAGCTATATGACAAAAACAGTGAGCGAGGCTGCCAGACAACCGCTGTCACGTTTTTGTGATTAGAGAGAATCTGTTATTTCATGTGAAACGAGTTCACTATAAAAATAATAACTCGTTTTATTAGCTAACTTACATTCCTGGCGGTATAACCGTATCTATAAATAAGTTATGAGAGATTTTGTAGTGTTGTGCGGCTAATGCACGCTGCTAATAAATAATTCAACGTTTTATGTGAAGGTATACCGAAGGTCGTAGGGAGAGTATCGAAGGATAGTGGCGGACGTGTAGGGTCCTTAGGTTGAGTAAGTGTTGAAGTGAGCGTGTGTGTGGCTCGGCAGGCGCGACGACGGGGCGCACAGGGCGCGCGAGGCCCGTCAACCCTTCGCTCAGCGAGGACTCGGTGGCAGAAACAGCGCTCTCCAAGAAAAACTCTGACGGTAAGATGCAAACGTGCAGGTGTGTCTTGCGGCAGTTTCCAAAATTAGTTTTCTCTCCGTTATAGCCCTAATCGTTCATTGACATGCTCTTACTGTCGCTTTCGAGTAGTGTACCTTCGTAACGTTAAACTTTGTGTAAAGGTTTAGTGAATGTTGTTTGACGTGAGTACGTACACAGGCTTCACTTTGTGACACTGTTTTGACTGCGTAATGTTTCACAAACTTTATGGTTATGTTACACGTAGCCTTGCTAATCAGCCATAGAAAATGTCTACTAACTAGTTTCAACACTGCTTGTAATCAAATCGATGTTTAACTCTAGATAAAACATTAATATTTCCTGTATACAGTCCGATTCATCTATTAAAACAATACTGAAAGTACTTTGTCGCACTAAAATCTTGATAAGTCTGCAACGTGGTTATCAAAAACTATCATACGTTATAATAATGGCGACAAAGTTCTAACAGTTTAAATTTAAGTATATTGAATTTCAGCTGAAGCTGCCAATTTTGTTCTAGCAGTTACTTGCACATATAAATACTTATATTGGTAGCTATGTAGACTATCGAGATTCCTTTAGATAAGTGCTCTCTGATTCAAGTTAGAATTTCTTTACATTATTAACTGTATTCTATACTTACGTGCTGTTGGATGTTAATAGCTAAAGATTATGTACTTAGTTTGTTTTAAAAAAAAATGTATGCACATTAGTATTTAAGTTAATATTAATAGTTTTTAATCTCGTTGTTTATAAATAAACAGTACGTAAATTTACGTCCGTTTGGTTATTTATTCCGTTAATTCTAGATGGGCGTTTTGTATCAAGTAAATACTTAGTATATTTTTAGTTATTATATATTTTACCTTCAAAGTACAATTTAATTTACCTAATTACTATACAATTACTACCCGTACATTATTCATAATCTATTGTTCATTTTAAAATGAGAAACATTTGGGTAACAACAATTATTATTGTTCTAACCATTTACAATCCGCGCGTGCATGGATTGAGTGGAACGATGGTCCAGTTTCGAGCACACAGACGGTCACTCCAATCGGGGCGCACAATCGCTTTATTTTTCGGTCATTCTGCGTCTCGAGTACGGCCAACTGAGCGCGAAATGGATCGTAGTATCGGCTACTAACGTTGAGATTTGGAACGTTTTGATTTCTAATATATCTACCTATCACTCCACGTACCTAATTCATTTGAGATTCCCGGGTGGTTTTTGGAAAGTTGTATTAGAATATTGTGGATTGGACTGCTCGTGTATATACACGAGCAAAGTCAAAGCCCACATAGGCTCTAACAGTTCTAAGATAATATTCACAAAAAAAACGTAATCATATGTTCGCGTAGCGTCCCAAATATGTAGACATAATAATATTAATAATACCTATTTAGGTATAGAAACCTCAAACACCGACCCCATGTAAAATGGGACAAGGCTTGGTAATCTGTAGAAAAAAAATGCATACCTATAATTTATGCCAGTTTTAACAATTAGCGATCAAATCTTACAATATTCAATAGAGAGCATCATGATTAGAAATATATACCAAAATTAAACATGCATGGGACTATTATGTTCACATTACTAGCCATTAGTCCAACCGTGCTGACGGCGCTTGCCACCGTGTCGGCCGGAATATCGCAAGCTCAGATGTCTAAATATTTAAAGTAAACACCCCGTTTCCATCGTTAATTACGTGCTGTGCGTTGAAACTATAAAAACTATTATCAATGTGGATCAAATTTTTGAGTGATTCTGTTATGCGGGTAAATATAAAATATCAGTATGTGAAACATTAATATGTGTTGGTACTGAGCCACACCATAGAAAATAAGTGACCTTATGACGTCTAATAGCTCGATAACAAAATATAAACACCGATATGAAATTGCCTTGTGGTAAAATTCCGAGCACAGCCGTAGAATGTTAACATTCTAGCAAGCTTATGCCGTATGAATAAACAATTTCGAATTTTACAAAAACGTCATCTTGGTTTTTTAGCGTGTTTCGCCGTGTGTCTCTGAATAGTAACGTCTTTCATGCAAATGCAGCACAAAACTATGAGATGTAGACAGGGGCGTATTTACCCTAGGGCCAAAAGGGCCATGGCCCGGGGCGGCAGGCTGCTGGGGGCGGTGCAAGCAGAAGAAATTTAAAAACTAAGGCTCTTATTAATGAATAGTGTTAAACTGTGTTTTGTCTCTTTCGATTCAGTTTAATATTGTCAAAAAATAAGGGCGGCGGAGCCTGCAGGCCCAGGGCGCTAAATCCTAAAATACGCCACTGGATGTAGAGCAATATTTCACCGACAGTGGAGAGACGCATCAAGCGAACCAAGGAGCTGCGAACTACGCGCTCCACGTTGTTCTTCATTTTCCGTACCGTCCAATTAGTGCCAACGTAAATTTGTTATTGCGTACTTTACGTTTTCTGAAATCTGTTTTGTAATTTATGATTACATTAAACATTCAAATTTGTAATGTGTTCCAAACTTTTAAATATTTATAATTAACTACTTATAAACAATTAGGTAAATTTACTAACTGGTAGAAGTTAGGTTTCTTCAAGGAATTCGGTGCGGGGAACCTTTTTATACTCATATAAATTGTTTTACTAGTCTGCAAAATCTGTTAACCCAGAGACAAATAAAAAAATACATACTTACTTCACTTTATATAATCTTATTTTAAAAAAAATACATTTCACAAATACACGGGCGTGACGATACTCGTCTCTCGTTCACAAAATTCGGTAAAAACTCCCAGTTTTATACAAAAATGAAATACAAAAGAACGAGGACATAAAAGGTAATGGTTTGGGTACGGCTTTGTTTTTATGACAGCTAAAATGCAAGGGATAGGTATAGTAATCGCTTAATCATTCTGTCATCATTATAAAATATGTTACTGTCCGCCTATACACAAACTCCCTTTTGTTGGAACTAATGAACACAGAAGTGTTCCATCATTTGGGTTCGTAGATGTTAAGTGGTATCTTTTAAAGTTTCTCATTACATAAATACCAGTTACCTTATTCTGTATTCTGAAATCGACACTAAATTCATAAGTATTTAATCTGACCCTGAATGACACCTTTGAACAGAGTACTCACTGCGATGAATGTAACGATCCTAAACTCGGTGGAATGATTATCGTTTACTGTTTAAGAGTGTGCAACCTTATAATTCTGTTGTCAGACCAGCTCCACTGTGCCATAATATTGTATTATTATCATTCGGAAACATACATTGAACCAGAGAACTCGCTGAGATGAATTAAATCATTTCAAACTCGCTGAGCTTCGCCATTATAGATTAAATAATAATATGTAAATAAATTATAGATTTCTTATCATGACCTTGCGGCCATTAGAACCACGCGTGTTGTGTACATAATTTCAAGCTTTTCCAATAACTTAAACTGTTCCAAAGTCAGCAGTAATATTCGTAGCGGACGCAGTGACAGAAGTAGTATGTTAAATAAAACCTTATAAATAAATAATGTAAAAATAAATAATAGAAATAAATAATGTTGAATAATAATAATAAATAATTTGCCACGCTTTTTTATTTTATAAATACAAATATAATGAAAAGCTAAAATAAATACTGATTCAATAAATAAAAATGCGAACTTTCCAAATTAATATATAACAGTGAATAGGCTTGCGTTTGACCGCAATCTCACTCAACGTAAACTAAAATATTAGAATGAAACACTGTTCATTCATTAAAACTTGTTATAATAATTTATAGTCAGTACTAATATTCGTAAACACTTGAAGATCTTTATACTATATAGATCTTACAACAATTCAAAAGAAACGCTGTTTTTTTTTATTGGATGGCTCTGAAGTGTTTACACGTATTGGTACCTACTAGACTTCGTGTGTTATTATTTTCCACTGACAACTAACAACGATTTTCTTTTGACGCAGACGAGGATGACGAGCCGCGTTGTGTGACTTTGACACCTCGACACAAAGCGGCTATAAGATTCATAAGAAAGGTATGTAAACTCGCACAAAATAGCCTTTTCCTATATAAGTTCACAAATACTTTATTTACATAAAGATACAAACGATTATATTCACAAATGCCCTTGCGGTATTTCTATAGGCAGGTATTTTATCACTTCGAACTCATGACCAGAATTAGTTTAACAAACTTCACAAATATGCACCTAAACTTAGTTGTAGTCAAACAGGTTTATTTATGTCCTCACATGAATTATTATTAGACAGTCATACATCAAAAAAACGTAGCTATTTTTTGAACTCTGCCGCTGATTTAACGACGATGTGGTGACAAATATCCGGCAACGCAACATTATTTTCCACGAATCCATCAATAACTATCCTGATTAAATTAGTCGGATCACAGTCAATGGATGCCGCCTACTGTTTTATCTACATAATGCCTACACTTGAAACTTGACCTTGGTAGCGCTGAATTATTCAGCTTGTTTGCGAGCATCTCTAATTCAATTTCCTGTGTTTTTACAGAGTAATAAATTGTAGTTTTTTAGCCGATAAAGCTTCAAAGTTATTTTTGAAGATTCAGCTGTTAATCCAGGTTTAGGTGCATAGAGCATCGATACGCAATTTTACATAATATCTATCAAGTGATTTATCTATATTCTGGAATTCTAACAGATGAAGTATTTTGTGGCCCGACGTAAGTTTAAAGAAGCGCTAAAGCCATACGACGTCAAGGACGTTATTGAGCAATATTCCGCGGGCCATGTGGACCTGCTGGGCCGGGTGAAAAACGTCCAAACTAGGTACTGCAGCCAGCGAACCTTCCTCACCATGCACCACCATTTACTTTCTACAAGCCATGCTCTTGTCTGGACTGTACCTACTGTCTGTTATGTTGTCTGTAGTCGGAGTTGGCATCGATTCTAATATCTTCTATAGTGTGTAGTTAGTACTGCATTGCTAAACATAACGCATAAGTCTAAGTACTTATATTACTGCTTCGAAATCGCTGATGGAATCTTTATTTTATCTCACGCTTATATTCAAAATAACGATTGTATCTGCACGATCTAATAACAGTGGTTGTATCTATATTCAAGGATTATATTAACAATTATTTATAATAAAATAAATAAGTTGTTTATAATAAAATAGATGTTTCAGCGATTTAGAAGTATCTTAACACTGAAAACTTCAAAACGATTTAAGTAATATTAATGCAATAATCAGGCAGACCTACAATTTGTGCACTTGTGTACTGAGTTCTTAAAAACACATGTTTTACACTTTGTTACTAGGTACTTATATTTTGAAAGGAATTTTTCAGTGAAACGAAATGACAACGCGTAGGTCCCTTTAAGCTCCTACTGCATCAAACTTACTCACGTACCTTACCTATAGAATTAATATAAATGATACGTAAATGCATGGCTGCCTATAATTTAGGTCATCAAAATACCTACATCAACCTTACAAATGTATATCTATTCTGCTCTCAAATGTGATGTCATTACTTCATACGTTGTGTGTTAGTTTATTTTACAAAAAGACAATCAACCACAAGTAGATGCTATAGAGAAGTTTACACTGCTCATCAAATATCGAATAAAAAATTATGTACCTAAGTATAAAATGAACGTCACCAAAATCCCAATAAAAATTCGTGTCGCCCCGACAATACCTTTCATCACCAGCTGTAACTGTCCTAGTATTGTTGTATATCCTTACGTGTACCTGATATTTTATATATATAACATGAGCCATCAGGATATGTTTTGTTTCCGTGTAGCTCAAGTATTTTGTCGCACGCAAGAGATTTAGAGAAGCGTTGAAACCTTACGACGTGAAAGACGTCATAGAGCAATACTCCTCAGGACACGCAGACCTGCTAAACCGAACCAAGAACCTACAGTACAGGTGAGCTGAGAGCCCCGACCGCCCGCACCGCTCGCCCGCCGGCTGTAGCCTGCAACATCACCCACCGCTCATTACCTCGTCTCAATCAGCTCACGTGCCACACATCGTCAAAACTCCCGATCATGTTACCCTAAATTACTGGAGCTTTTTGTTTCACTAACAACTAGGTAGTAACTTTTGGTCACTTGCCAGGCGCTTCACGTCAATCAGTTATACTTATTAAAGTAATGCATCTTTTGGTAAAAAATTGTATCCTCTAAAAATCTCAATGTCGAAATAATGCTTCGGCATTACGATTTTTAATAAAGTAGTATATTATGTATTTAAATTCAACTAATATTAAGGCCGGAGTTCGCCAAATGTGAAATGAACGACGTCCACGTGATCGGCAGTTCCAAAGAGTAAGCTAGCTTTGACACCAGATGTCAAAATTCTCTTTCAAATAATTCTAAGAGTAAGCAACCTATATACGAACTTCAGTTCATGAATTCAGTTCATGGTTGGTGAATTCCATCCTAACTAGTTGGTACGAAGTGAAAACTGATGAACTAAAACGTTACTATCTAGGGGATCTAAGTAGCGGTTTTACTACAGGTGTCCAGACCTCCATTTACCTACATTAGGTACTTAATATTTGCTTGGAGAAAATATTTATATAATTTATTGTTTCTTGGGTTGGAGTAAAAGTATATATTGCATAGCACTTTAAAAATTAAAATAACAACTAGTTCATTACTTTCTTAAGTACTTGTTAAATACCTCATAACAATTTTATTTTATCTTTTCGTTAATCATGAATATTAATCCAGTCGCTTTTAACATTGTCGTCATTACATATATACATTGTAGGTTTTTACCGCAGTTTGTAAGAACTCATAATTTAATTAGTTGCATGTCGTTTGATATCCTTCAGTTCATTTTTCCAATATAGGTTTCCCTTTACATTACTTTCTTTGCATGAATAAAGTAAGGGTGGTGTAGGTGCCGTGTCATTCTGAACTTTTAATTTTAGGTTTTGGTCATTTGTCATGATGCCTGCCTGAAAACGGACATAGTTTAAGTTAATTCATATGAGAAATTAAATTTAGAAATTTATTAAGTATAATAAATGCGTTTTCTGTGTAATACCTACGTAAAGAAGTAATAAGAATCGTGTATATAGGTATTTTATCTACCAGTATAAATAAGCACTTTTTTCCATTGAACTTAAACTTTGGACTGTTGAGGGTGGATACAAATTAAGTTCAATTAAATTTCGCAAAATTTTCTTTAAAAATACAAGTACCATTTTTTAAATTGCTCATGTTTTACAAAGAGAATGTGCACACCTGATTATTTATGAAATTTGAAATGATTAATTACTTCAATGGAACTTTAATATGTTGATAAAAATTAAATTTCAAAAATAAATATCAGGTTTGCTTATGCTCTTACTTTTAAATGATTTGCTTAGCCGTAATATGTTTGCCGCTATTATCAATTTACTATTATATACATTTTAATAATAACACCTTTACAATAAGTTTGAATTTTGTTAAGTACTTGTTATTACACTGCCTAAAAATTTTTTTCGGTAAAATATTTAAGTATTTAAAAGTTTTGTAATGGACTTTAGACTACGGAAGTAGCACATTACTTTGATTTATGTAAACTGTCTAAAAGTTACATTGTTTGTGACAGTGTTTTATTAATATTGATTTAGTAAACAAACGAATGTGGTTGACTACTTTCATTAGGGATTATCACTATGAATGAATATAGTTAGTCAGTTGCTGAGCAACCTTCCAACTACAAACTATTATTATTAATTACCTATTGGCTTAGTTTGGCTCTATGAAGTTAAGACTGATGTTAGTTGGGGAACTGTATAATGTTCCCTTAACTGTTATTATGTTATAAGTTAGATATCATTTATACACAGAAAATAAAATGTGCCAGGGTAAAAAAGTTCACTGATCCAAAGTTTGAACAGGCCCCATGTCCAAACCACTCGGTCGACCAGCCTTTTATTTCCATACGTGGAAACATGTAACGACAATGATATATTGTACGTACTTTTCAGGAACAGTTAACTGGAATTTCCTCATTCGGCGTAAATTAACTTTCTGTAACATTCTCGACCGTTTCATTTTTCAATTTTTTCTTCGTGAAAAATAGTCACGTAAATTTGACTCAACGTTGTTATAATTACACTGTTATTCCAATATAAAAATACATGTTATTTTAAAATATTCACAGGTTAGACCAAATCCTTGGAAAGCAAGGGTCGAAGGCTAAAGACGTCTACGCATCTAAAATCAGCCTAGCTTCCAGAGTAGTTAAAATTGAAAGACAAGTGAGTGCCGCTTTCAATTTTCTTACTTGCAAGCACCTACTTGATTGCATTTTAAGATTAGATACAAGTTATGGCATCAATAAAATGGACACAGAATTTCTATTTCCAGGTAGATGATATAGAAAGTAAGTTGGATCATTTAATAGAGTTATTAGAAGAGGAAAGACGAATGAGAAGAATGGGTAACAGTGCGGGTGGAGGCGAGGGTGGCACCTCTGGCGAGTCAACTCTGGTGCTGCGCGGCCGGCCGGCGCTGGTGGAGAAGCAGTGCTCGGAGCCCAGCTCGCCCGTGTCGCGGGGCTACGAGCCGCCGCCGCCCGCCTCCGCGCCGCCCGTGCCGCACAAACGACCAATGAACCGGGGCTACTCGGACCTCGGCACTAGGTTCATGAGAAAAAAAGTCATAGTCAAGTAAGTTGTCGCTACTACTTTATCTTGTAGTTTACTAAGTAGATATCTGCCAAAAACGAAGTACTCTATTCTACCAGGCTGCGTTTCTTTACGAACATTATTTAAAAAAAAGTGTGTCCTTTACCACAGTTTGGTAGCGATATACTCAGAACATTTATGGCTAGTTATAGAAGACTTCAATCTTTAAATATTTAAATCAGGTTAATTTTGTATTATAGCTAAAATAAACTCTTTGAAGGCTTTTTATGTTCAAAAACCATCCAACTCATATCATGATTTACGATAAGTTAGAAGTGGTACAAAACAAAACTAGCGAGCCACAAATTATGGAGTGCATGGAGTAGGTACATCGTGTTTGGGTACTCCCAGAAGCGCACCGATTTGCACATTGGGGAAATAAGACGTCGAATATGTGTTATTGATGTTATGTTGGTACGCTTTACAGCACTCGAGGTGGATATAGTTAGGACAAAAAGACAATCCATTTGTACTGAACCAGCTGTCTTACCTATACGTTAGCATTTGACCTTTCTCTCGCCTGATGTTTACCTAGTGACGATGTGGGCAACAAACTAAGTCTTAAATGACATTTGATGACGGACTCTTGAATGCAGTCCGCTGTAATGAACTATTTTTCTAAGTATTAGTATTTCCACCATTAGTACCTACCTATTGACTTCGTATAAGTATGTAGACTGATTCTAGAAATAGATCTAAAAATTAAAAAGTTCTAGTTATTGAAATAAACCAAATATTAATAAACTTTTAAACTAGAACTACCTATTTATTGTTGCCATTGTCTAAATCCAACTTTTTTTAGTAATTTAAGAAGGGCGACGCAATTTCGCTAAAAGAAACCCTTAATCAATTTTACGGCATCCCTAACACACGGGATCTTTGTTTAGAGATGTTATTTATTTTGACCCGGAAAATAGAGGGTTACGAAAGGGTATATACGCTCCAAAGGGAATCGCCCTTCTAATAAAAGTTTTAATACCTTACGTTGCGATAGCCGTTGTGATAGATAATGATAACCAATACGTACCTATGGTGGTCACCATGACGCGAGTTAATGTCTCACGTGCTGGTACTAAGTCTTCAATGTAAAGCTAATCTTTGGACGTATTCTACTTGTAGAACATCGTCGAGCCGCAACGGCGAGTCCCCTCGGGAGGACGAAGTAGTAATAGTAGTGCCCACCGACCGTGAAGACACGCCTCCCCGTCTCATCACTGACAGCTCAGGTTCGTACGCACCAACATAGATAACACCTACACTTATAAATACACGCTGCATTAACAACACGACTTACACTGTAGCTTACACTGTTGTGTTTAGGTAACTACCGTTACGAAAATCACAAATTGGAATTTTGTACCTATACTATGATGGATCATATCATTTTGTACATACATTGTAGGTACCTACGCCCCAAAAACAAATACGCTTTGAGTGTAATTAATAACTGCTACGTGAACGGATTGTTATATCGTGGCGTGGACCGTGGTTATTCTTTTTCTGCTACATAATAATATCTAATGTGAAATAGCCAATACTTCCAATTTCCCCACCCGTTTATCTTCTAAAAATATGGTCTGCACAAACTCTAGAAGCACATTTAAATTTGGCATGGAATATACAGGGTGTAGCGTAAAGAGTGGATAACCCTTAACTAGCAGGTGGGGTTCTAGATTTTCCTTCACTGAAAGCTCAAGCTGGTATACGATTCGAACCCCAACCTACAAATCAGCGGCTGACGGCACTACCACAGACCCAAAAGCAGTATAACTTTGTTGTTAACATAAATTCTTATCAATTTCTACTGCGATCTCTTATACGCCTGCAAAGCATGATGTGTTATGGCAATCCAGCAATAGACGTCTTTTTGATGATAATGATGATCACATTAATATTGTTTGTTAAATTCCAAGTAAATTAGTAGATTTTTGTATAACTTGTAAATATTTGACAAAATAAACTCTAATCCATCTTAATAGGAATATCCTATGGATTCAAATGTGGAATTAGCATGACTGTGCTATATCATTTTAGAGTCTCGATGAAATTGGCAAATTTTTCCGTCGTTTGTCATCCATGTCACCATAATTTTTTTTATGCCACAATATCTCAATCTTACGATAGAAAAATGAGTAGAACACAAATTTCAACTTTAACACTTAACTAAACAAAAACTAAACCTGTGGCATAAAATTGGAAGTTAACATTTGATAGCACGTTCATCCAACAATAAAACTCAAAAAGCAGACTGAAGAAACTCCTTAATTTGTGATCAGGACACCGAAAAGAGTGAGCAACAAGGTATCGATTTTTTAAAATTTACAAAATATCCAAAAACTCGAAAACCATGTGACTTTTACTAAACACAATTTTTAATTTTCTGGACAGTCATGATGTCCTCCAGCCGCTGTTTAAAGATTATATACTCTTTACGCCACACCCTATATATATAGCCACAGAATTAAGACATAAATGTATTGTACCTATATGCCTGAATATGCATTGTGAATCGTGTGAAATACCTAACAAAAACTTAGCGGCCTTTATCCACTCTAGCAGTTTACATATATTGACTGACCACCTCAAAATAACAGCACTTTATTATAAGCACTGGACGTCATCATGTGTAAATAGGTACCTATCGATCTGAATTATCGCACACATTGATCTCACACAAACCTGACGTAGTGAATGTACTAAATGCTAATTTAACCAATTAAACATCGTTGCCTTAGGTATAAATATGCGCATATTACAAAATTGCAGCATCTTATGAAGATTATTCATCATCTACCTCTCTCTGACGATCAACTTGGGAGAGCCCCGTTGTATTCCGTCGTCGAGGGCTGCGTGAGTCCAACATACCTACCCCTTCCCTATCGATGTGTGGAATGTTTAATCTATAGTTTAATAGACCTTATATTTTTGTACCGTCCCTTATCCGACCTAAGAATTTCTACCTGTACCTATACCTCTATAATATAGGTCTACGGCTATATGTTTTATGGTCTATATGAATGAGTGTCTTTATAAACGTGTATTTAGATTTACCTCTTTAGGTTCGTGTTCTACTTTGTTACTTTTATTTTGCTAAATATTCGTTTTTCTCGTGTTTTCTTCCGATAAGTACTTTTATTTTGGCTAATCATTAATTCCTTTTCTGGATATGTCTTTAATATAAGCTACTACTACTGTTGTATATACCCAAAATCATAACGAAATTGAATGTGATACTGAGTTTAGAGCTGTCATTCACTACACCATATCATATTATAATATACTGATGACAAAAAACAGTAATTCTTTCATGCAACCTCACTAAAATTAACTACTCTATTAACATGTATCGTAGTTCAATAAATTCACGCACATAAGGATAACCCATTCTGATTGCAAATCACATCATCTTAAAGCAAAGTAGAGAAGTTTGGATCCGTTGTGTTAAAACTACCAAAATATACTATCAAGCATTTACTAATATTCGTGCGAATATTATCTTCATGTTTATATTATACTCAAGTTATATATACTACCTACATTATGTTTTGTTTAACTTGCCTTTTCTATCCACCATAAAACTATGAGCATGCTCTGTAATGTAGAGTAGATTACATTTAGTTTGTAATGAAAATTGTAGATTTTTACTATATCGATGTTGTTTATCTGATTACCTTAAATAATTGTATTGTTATTTTTATTGAAATCGGTCTTCTAAACCGTTTTATTAAATCAAATGGTAGATATGCGTAAGTATATACCTAACGCATCGCAATACGACGAGCAGGCAATTAAAACAGCGTATTCGAAATACTGTGTGTTATTCCAGAAGTCTGCGCAAGCTGTTCAGTGGAAGTGGAAACAGAGGCTGACCACGGTGGGTCACAGGACGGCAGCTCGGGCTCGGCGTCGTGGTGCGAGGGCGAGGCCGGCGACGCCGAAGAGCGCGGCTACGGCTCCGGCGACTCGCTGGCGGAGGACGCCGCGCTGCTGGGCGACGCCGCGCTCGCGCCGCGCCTCGTGCGCAGCCAGAAGCGCGACGTCGCCGTCGACTTGCACTTGCTGCGGCCGGACGTGTGAGACCGCCGGCCGTGGCGCGGGCGCTGCACCGCCCCGGCACCGCCCCGGCACTTACCCGCCAGGGGACCGATTTTTGAAAGTCATTAGTGATTTCGAAATCATCGGTGACAAGATTCTCAGCGAAGACTATGAAATCACTAATTTGCAAAAGTCGTATTTTTGAAAGTCATACCTTGTATACCAACATGCAACTATTTCTCAGCTTAGATGATCATAGATAAACTTATGATTGTGTTCTAGTCCATTTTATTTTTTATGATGGACATTGTTTTCAAGTCAAAATGGTCACTAAATACTCATACCTATGATATCGTTTACGAGTGGGGGTACCCATTCGTAAACGATATCATAGGTATGATAATTTTAGTCACCCGCTGAGATTCAAAAATACGACTTTGTAAATCGGTGACTATCGGTCATATCGCTGATATTTAGTCACTCGGTGACATTCAAAAATTGCACCCCAGATATCCCATGTTGGCCTTCTCCGCACAATAATAGCGAAATAATGACACAAAACGCTGTCCGATCACAAAATTTCCTGTTAGATAGGTGCTTTGTTTAAGAAAAAAAGCAATCATAGATTATATTATGGTAATGAAGTAAGTTATTTAGATTAAAGGTTGAAGTGTGTCTTAAATCTTGAATAAAACGATAAAAATTATACAACGAGCCAGTATTGTGGTATAATGGTTACTGTCACTTCCACTCGGTTATGAAGAATTTTAAAATTATTTAGGTACGTAAGTATGTAGTTAATTTAAAAACCTACGCTTAACTCGTTTAATTTTAACTAGGAAATTGCTTTAATGAACTTGAAACATTTTGATTGTAGGTGCTTTAATTTTATTTATTAAAAACCCAAAGGAATTAAAATAATTGTTACGTTGTAAATAGTTTATTGATAAGTTAGATATTTATTAATTATAGAATAAATTAGAAAATTTATATACCTATTGTTCGCATCGAAATCACTTAAACATAATAAAAGCTGTGGAACAACGTAGGCTAGCTAGATTTTTCAGACAGATTTTTTAGAACGATTCCTATTTACTATTTCCTAATTCATATTATATCTGTATCTATGGTTTCAATTTTGAATGATGTATGGCCTACAGAATAATTACCTATGTGTAATTATTCCAGTGCGAGTAGATTTTAGACAGTGAATTGACAAATAACTGTGATAGACATTCAGTTTTCATAATTACACCAAATAAATAGGTAATAGTACCTACATATAGGTACTGAAGCACCACTCGAAAGGTACCTTAAAGGCTATTAAATTACATAATTAAAGGTATACATATATACCTAATTTGCTACGTAGGTCATACGATGTCGTTCCTACCTAAGTAGGTACTTATTTTATTAGAAAAAAAACCTTTTCTCGAACCAATTTTACGATTTTGGACATGTTTCTCAATAAAAGCAGGGTAATAATTGCCTGGGATTCAAATTAAATAGTTAAGATATTAATGTTGATATTAAAATAGAACATTTGTCTGTCTAGCTGTTTTAAAATTATTTTCTTAGCTCCCTATCATACCTATTGATATCGTAGTAAAATGACCACTGCTGCTATAGTAAGTATATCTAGTCCTACTCAAACAGAAGTACGAATTTGGTTTTACCATTCACAGACACACTTTATTAGAACTTAGGTATACCTAATATGTACTAGATTACTCAATTGTGGACCTTCAGTTCAATAAATAAAAACATAAGTACAATGGGACCTACTTTTGCCTAACTGTTAGACCTTAGTGAAATTGTGATACGCTTAAAATAATAAATAATAATTTTACCTTTTTTACCACATCATTACGTCTTAGATAATTAGGTACGAACAATCGTACGCTGGTGTTCAAGGTTTACGTTCTCACAATAATACCTAAGTATCAAAAATACATAGAATAACGTATCTTGGACTTACGTCCTTGTGTTCAAAATAATATATTTACTGATCGAATGTATTTTTGTTATTTTTGTAGACCAAATAATATAATATGTTATTACCAGAATTAAATACTTAGGAAAAAATACTCTAGGCATCTTAATAAAAATCTGCTGATCTGATGCTTCAAGTTACTTCGTTCATACATAGTTTTAATTAAAATTAGAACAAGCGTATATTCTACCACCTACTCTGGCATGTTTACATAACTACAATATCGTACTATGTTAAATCATTGCACCATGCATTTTATCCTTACAGAAAGCACGACTTTTAAAGTAAACCATTTACCTAGTTATGAGTATATTTATAAAGAATAATTTGAATTGTCATGAGAATTACAGCTTGATGCAAGGAATACGCAGGAATTACTAATTCTGCAGTGAACGGCCTAGTTTACTTACGAGTAGGGATATGGCATACGGCGATTTTCATAACTAAGTGAAAAATCCCATAATAGGTGATCTTACCATTTCAAAAGCATTATTATATAATAAAGCTGGCTTTTTGGCCAAAATGTACCTAATTAAGTGTTTAAGTATTAGATTTTCTAAAACATGACAATTGCTTATGTACCTACCTAAGTACCTATTGCATAAATATAATAAAGCGAGTGAATAGGTATGTGATGCGTTTCATTTTTTGTGCCTATTTAATAATACTACTAGCTCATGCTGCCCGCAGTTTCACCCGAGCGGAAATACATATTGGATTTCAGGGGTTTTATTATCTTTCGCGGTATCCTAAATATTTTTCTAAAATAAAAGTTACTAGTACTTATAACATCAGCTATCTGCCAGTGAAAGTTCCGTCAAAGTTGGTCCAGCCGTTTCGGAGATTACCCGGAACAAACAGACAGACAAAAATGTTTAAAATTGTTTTTGTTACAGGTACCGTATATAGGTACTTTCATATGCATTTAGTGAAAAGCTGTTATTTTGGTATTACAAACAGACACTTAATTTTATTTATTTGTAAAGATATACTAACTGTGCCCCGCGGCTTCGCTCACGTAGCCTAAGTTACTACTCCTTATAACATCAGCTATCTTCCAGTGATAGTCTCTGTCTCGTCAAAATCGTTCCAGCGTTTTCGGAGATTTCCCGGAACAGATACAATTTTTTTTTAATTGTTTTTTGTTATAGGTACCTTAATTATGTACTTTCATATAGATTTACTAAAAAGTTTAATTAAGTTTAATATTACAAACAGACATTTCAATTTTATAATTTTATTTATTTGTATATATAGATATATTATGTAGGTAATATAAATGACGGAATCATGACATCCGCGCGTCCGTACTAATAATAATTATAAAAGGGAAAGTGTGTTTGTTGGTTTGTTTCACAGACTTTAATTCCACGCCTATAAACAGATGGCGTTAGTTTCTGTGTCTCGGGGCTCGACCTTGGAATACATAGAATATAAAGCGTAGAGTTTTGGCGGGAATGCGAAAATGTGCTGTTGTTGTGTTTGTGTTATTTACTAAAACCTGTGTTTTATCGAGTGTTAATGTGTAATAATGGTGGATTATTAACCATTAAGTGTTCGTAAACGTGCATAAGTGAAAGGCAAATAGTACAAAGACGAAAAACGTGTATTTTCGTATTGTATCCAAAACTCCATAGAAGCTTCAGTAAAGTTTCCACCGCTTTACTGAAGCGTCACTTCGACTCGACTGCGCCTAGACTAAACTTTAACGTGACTTTGACGACTTTTACACACCAAAACTAGAGATTTATTATATATTAATATATTTTATATAACTTGACACTGGGTAAATACGCAAATCACGTGGAGCCAAAAACAAAACAAAAAAAATATATAAAGCATAAAGTCTACGATATAAAGGCTCGACGTACCTCTAAGTAGTCTTGGTAGTCTGCTATAGTACTACTCTATGGTAGTCTGTGTGATCTGTGGTCTGGAGTATTATTGTTTGGAGTGGTTTAAGGTTTTGTTTGTAATTTGATTTGCTGTACGTAGCAAATAAACTGTAATCTAATTACAAGAACTATGCCTACCCAATACGAAGAAGAACGGGCTTGGGAGGCTCCAAGTCACAATCAGTTTGAAGTGAGATTAATTCTCTTTTTTTAATTTGTTTTTATTTACTTACGTTTTTTTCTTTGAATTCAGGTTTACCATTAATGTTACATTTTGTAGGATGAAGGTGGCGAAGATGTTATCGAAAACCCTGAGGAAGTGTTACTTGAATGCTTGGAAAAATTTAAAACTCCAGATTACATCATGGAACCTGGAATATTCGGGCAGCTGAAGCGATATTTCCAAGCCGGGGGTAATCCTGAACAAGTAATTGAACAGCTGTCAATTAATTACAGTGCTGTTGCTCAAATGGCCAATTTATTAGCAGAATGGCTTATTCTTGGAGGTGAGTTACATTTTACTATAGGTGTGAAAGTTTTGAACCAAAAACATTGTCTGAAGGAAGAGAACCAAAAATCTGTTGAACTCACCAGAAATCGAATAGTAACAGTTCTATTATAAATTACTAGCGTTTGCGTGTGGCTTCACACAAAAGTACATTGAATCAGGACAAAATGTACTCAGTGATAATGTAGGATAATGAAAGTTTTTTTTAAATTGGACCACTGTCCATGATTAACTGTAACAAACAAAAAACTTCACCTCTTCATAATATTACTGCATTTTTTATACTATTCAATAACAAGAGAAGCTCATTTGTAATTAAATGTTATGACTTTAAACTTTTTTAAATTATTCTATGCCAATGTTTCAAATTTTCTAACTGGGCAATTAATACCATACACTGGCCTCACTTTGACACTGGCAGAAAAACAAGCAGCTTTTAAAAGCCATAATCCGAGGAAGAAGAAGAACAAGACAAGCTGGTTGTTAAGTTGTGAATGGACCACAAAAATGATTTATTGCAAAGTATTTGTTGCTGAACTGGGAGTGGAAGTGCATACTGTATGGTGCCAAATTTTGAAAAGTACCAGTTGATGGTACTGATGGGTTAACAAACTTTATTTTTTTCTTTTATAGGAGTCAAGGTAACTGAAGTACAGGCAATGGTGGAAAATCATTTGAAAGATATGATCCTGAAAACTTTTGACCCTAAAAAAGCTGATACAATATTCACAGAAGAGGGTGAGGTAAATATCAAACACAGACTATTAAACCTATATGTAGACTCTGCCTAGCCGGGCACCCCTGCTTGTCAAGTTTAGGTAGTATCACTGATTCGCACCGGCCATACAAACAATCACAACATGCCATCTTCCCTTGTCCCCCGGCAATAGTTGACAATTATGTGCTCATGCAAAACTTGGATTATGCAGTGTCTAGGTTTACTGGTCTGTAATATCAAATCATTAGTGTACTATTCTCATCACAGAATTCCACATTAGATTCCTGAATAATTTATAGCATTTGCACTGTAGCAAAGATAAGAATAGAAGACATTTATTTAACACTCACTATAAACATACAAAAAAATATTTTATGAGTAAGGAAAAAATTGTATATATGTTGTTTTTTTTTTCTTGGAACATCAAACACATACACATACCTGCCTAGAACTAATCATAGAAATAAGGTGTTTTGAAAAAAAATGTTATTTAAACACTTAAAAATGGATCAGGTTGTGAAATCTATTCTCATTAGCTAATTTTTCTAGAATGTTTAATGCCTTAGCTTGAGAGCAATCTCTATAATTAGGGATGTTAGCTCCATTTTTTATGATGTTACAATCAATTTATTTTCTCATTAAAATCAAGTGTCTATCTAGAAATGAAAAAACTAAAAATCAAACGCTAGAAATATAAAAAATGAGAGCCAAGGTCGAGTGTATCTCCTGAGCGCTAAAACTCTCCATACAAATTTCTCATGATATGTGATGCCACATATCATACGAGGGCTGTAAAGCTGTACTAAAAATATACGTTTTTTTTATTATGGCCTGACAAATTGCACCTGTACCTGTTACAGTTGTACCTGTGTATTCATTACCTTATAATGAAACCAGAAATTATTAGAAAGTAATGATGTTTTTAGTTAATTAACACTAATGTTATTATGATTCACTCTTCTTTAGACTCCTGCATGGTTGACTGAAATGATTGAGCATCCCACCTGGCGCTCTTTAATCTACAGATTGGCAGAAGAGTATCCTGACTGTCTCATGCTCAATTTTACTATAAAGGCAAGTATCCTAAAATTGTGTTCAACTATTTAACAATGTTGCCTTTGTCAAAACTCTGTTTATAGCTACATTTTACAATTTTGGAAGAGAAGACAAAGTTATCTCACCATTACTTTCTATTGCACTGCAAATGTGCTAACTAAAGTTGCAAACTTCGAGAAATATGCACATACGTAGTATAGAGCGATCCGAGTTATCGATTTGTCGACGACCCCAAGCTCACGGACCTCCTAGAGACGTTGGCTCCGTCTGTATAATATACTGTTATTGCGTCTTTGAATATACAACGGGGAATGCTCGGAAGAGGTTTTTCATCTTATCCCACCGTCGCAGTTCTAGCACCGAATATCTCGACACAGCGGCGCGAGTGTGTTTTTTATTCGATAAAATTGACAGTTAAAATCGATAAAACCCACTTTATCGAACTTTACCGGAACAAAGCTCATCCACACATAATGGAGTCCTGGAAGTGTCATGCCACTCGATTTATACGATCCGTTCTCCCACATACTTGCAAAATGTGGAACGAGGTCCACAACGTGATCCACAGATTTTCCCGCAGTGCTACAAAATGCCGTCCTTCAAGATGGGTGTCAAACTGTTGTGTCAAAGTGTTGCAAATGTCCATAGGTGACGATGATCGCATACCATCAGCGGCGCAAGTACGGATCTTTTCGATAAATAAAATTCGATAAAATTGACAGTTAAAATCGATAAAACCCACTTTATCGATTTTAACTGTCAATTTTATTTATCGAAAATATCCGTACTTGCGACGCGGAAGGCCTTTGCTTGTTTGACACCCGTTTAAATAAAAAAAAGCTTAAAGTATACTTTAGTACCTAGTATTTTTATTAACAGTCATCAAAATAAGGAGGATGTTCTCAATTTGTTACTATTTTTAAAACAGGAACCACTTCATATTGAGATATACGAATTTTCTACACCCATTTTTTCCTTCATATAATGTATTATAACAATTACTAGAACCACCCCTGAACCACCTACTCATGAAAAGAAAATAATTGAAAATCATTTGACAATCGCGGAGAAATCCATTGTCATAGAAGTTTTTTTTATTGTATGAAAAATCTTTTGTTTTAATACATTCTTCATGTTTTAGCTAATATCTGATGCAGGCTTTCAAGGTGAAATCACTAGTATTTCCACAGCAGCCCAACAGATAGAGGTGTTCTCAAGAGTGCTGAAATCAGCTATTGTTGGGTTTCTACAAAGTTCTGATGATTGGCAAAATAGTGTCAATGAATGTGCAGTAAGTTTGAAATACATTTTTTAGTTTTTTATTCACATTATTAGTTGAAGTAGTGGTTTTATCGGAGATGATTTTTATTGTTTTATATCAAAGGAGAGCTGAGCATTGATGGTTTCAAAATCACACATCACACACTTGCATGTGTGCGTATCGCAGCGGAAAAGTATCGAATTTCATGATTTCACACGACCAATTTTGTCGCCCCTTCCGTAATTCATACTGCATAATACCAAGGTTCTAATATACAGAATTAGGGTAACAAAAGGTATCAATAGTTTATTTAAGTATGTCTATCAAAGAAACAGTTACTTGTTTCACTATTTATTAATCTACTCAGGAGAGGAGGCCATACTATGTGCCTCTCTCTACTAACAATGGCTTTGCCATAGGTATACTCTTACTGACACAGCTTTGCCATATACTTTTACTGATGGCTTTGCCATATACACCAACACTAACCTTTTTACAGTTTTTAGTATATGGTGTCGTGTAAAAACCACTACATACACTAAAAACCTTTTTACAGTTTTTAGTATATGGTGTCGTGTAGAAACCACTACATACACTAAAAACCTTTTTACAGTTTTTAGTATATGGTGTCGTGTAGAAACCACTACATACACTAAAAACCTTTTTACAGTTTTTAGTATATGGTGTCGTGTAAAAACCACTACATACACTAAAAACCTTTTTACAGGTTTTTGATGTATGGTGTCGTGTAAATGTGTATGATAATTTTAAATTTGTGTGTCCAGCCATTTTTGAGTTATAACCATAAACAGTTGCCGCCGCTGCGGTACATAACGTTATCCCAGCGGATTTTTTTTAGAAGTAGTCTCAAATCGTGAAATTCGATACTTTTCCGCTGCGATAACGCCCACCACTAGCATAGCCTAAAACATTAAAGATGCACAAAAACCATCTACACATGTAAGCAATGCCTCGCTTCGTAAAAATCCATAAAGGTATGTCTTTACTGGACTTTATCTCTTTTTTTTTTTAATTTATTTCATGACCTGGATACAAAGTCCTTCAGTCGCAATATTAGAAACAAACTTTACCTCTTGAGTTTAAATGATACCAGTGTAATCAATTACCCTGAAATGAACAATACATTAATCGCTATAAGTAAAGTGTACAAAATCTATTTATTAAGTATACCTAGTCTGTAAAATATTGTTTACTAGAGACATTATTATTACAGAAAATGGTATGTCACGGCGCTCACACCTATGTGTACAGTCAAGTGATAGTGCACATACTAGCCCAAGAGCCCAGAGGAGGAGCCATAATGAAGAGACTTAGCCAAGAAATTACTCGCTGTGCGCAACAAAGGTATGGTCCATAAAGTACATATGATTAACAAAACCAAATTGTTACTCTAACTAGTAGAAATTAACAAAATTAAGAATATGAAAAATAAAAGTACCATACACATTTGATAAAAGGACCCACGCCACGTGAGACGTGGGCCCTTTATTGCGCAGAATCCGGCGCGCCACTATCTCGCTTGCGCATCTCAACATTTTTGAAGATAAACAATCACTATGATATATCTATATAGATATACAATCACTAAATGTATCAAATTTTCCCTGACTAATATCATGACATTACCTCCAATAATTATTGACAATAGTAAATTAAAACTTGCATTAAATACAAAATTCTTAGGATTAACATTGGATAGAAAATTACAATGGGGTGCCCACATAGAAGAACTATCAGGGAAACTCAGTTCTGCTGCATATGCAGTTAAAAAGATAAAAGAATACTCAAACATTCAGACGGCTCGTATAGTTTATTTTAGTTATTTCCATTCATTGATGACTTACGGCATCCTCCTTTGGGGTAACGCAGCCGATTATAAGTCTATATTTATTCTTCAAAAAAGGGCTGTACGTTTTATTTATGGACTTGGGCCGAGAGAGTCCCTGAGAGAACACTTCAAATCCATAAATATTTTGACCATGCCATGTCAATATATTTTTTTAAATATCATGTATGCAAGGAAAAACCTTACAAAATACAATAAAAACTGTGACGTTCATCCATACAATACACGAAACAGCAATAAATTAATTCTTCCCCAAACTAGGCTCTCCAAAGTCGGCAGATCTTTTACTGTGAATAGTGTTAGGTTTTATAACATCCTACCCAAATGGTTAACACAGATGCGGGAGTCACTTTTTAAAATCACTGTGAAACGTATGCTGCTTGGAAAGGCCTACTATTCTATTCAAGAATTTATTAGCGACAAAGATGCATGGCAAAATGTTGATGAATTTGGTTTAGAGCAAGTTAAGTTTATATGACTTCGTGATTCCATTTATATTTATTGTTAATATTGGATATTTTATATTATTGTAATTGACGTTCAAAAGTGTACTTTGTATGTACCTACTTGAATAAATGCATATTGAATTGAATTGAATTGAATATGAAAAATCGCATTCGGTGAAATTGATGACAATAACATTACAAAGGTTACAAATTTCATTTTCATCCATTCAAGTTTTCAAACCTAAAAATAGGATTTTATGTTTTGCCCCTTTTCATGTATGAAAACTGGATCGGGTCAAAATGATATTTTGCCGTACCTTCGTAATGTTATTGGCAGCAACTTCACCGAATGCTATTTTTCATAATTATACTAAGGTGCCCCTTCCCGACCCGTCTAAGTAGAACAGAAAAATGGCCTAAAGGCTTGTTGGTTCATCGAAGAAAAACAGGCACTACGGAAAAAGAGAGACAACGGCAGAGCCTTCGGTTGACATTCTGAAAACTTTTGAAATAAATTTCCGAAGACAATTAGTGTGTAATTTCCTAAAACTTGTTCCACTTGTTCCACGAAATACGTGATTTTGAAAATGCCCCGTACAAGTTTGTTAAAAAAATGTTTGTTATTTAGAATCTCCATTACATGTCCAAGGATTCTATGGAAGTGTTTTATTTACTTTTACATTTATGAGAATATAGTGAACGGCCAAAGTCAAGGTAAAATTTGTTTAAAAAGGCTGTTTTTTTAAGGCTTTTACTGAATTGGATTGTCAAAATTTTAAATTTTTGGTTCCATAAAATCCTTGCTATTTATTACTTATTGCTAAATAGGTGATGTGTTGTTAGTGGGCACGACGTGACGCCGATCACGCTGGCGCTGACGGCGGGCGAGTCGTGGCGCAACGCGCGCACGGCGCTGGCGGCCATGCTGTCCCGCGGCGCGCTCAACCCGGCCGACATCTCGGTGCTGTTCCGCGCCTACACGCAGCCCGAGCCGCCGCCGGTGCACCTGCTTAGGATACCGCAGTTTTTGGGTACAATAAATAATAATTGTAGCCAGTGAAATTACTGGGCTTATGAGACTTAATACCTAATGTCTCAGGGTCTAATGTCATGTCTAATGTACATGTCTAATGTAACGAGCGCACTGCAGTGCCGCGCAGGCCTTTATGTTTCAAAGTTCTGGGTGGCACTGCAATTGTTATGGGCCGGCGTTATGCTTACCATCAGGCAAACGACCAGCTCGCCCGTTACCAAATAAAATTAAAAAAAAACGTAGACAAATCAAATATGTATGTGATCTTTAGACAATTTCGACAGGAAATGTAGATAATAATTCCTTATTCCTTGTATGCACTCTTTTTTTACTATCAATGATAGATAGGCTGTGTAATTGACAAACACCGTAATGGTTGGTTATGAACTTAACTTTGTATGAGGGTGGGTGCCTGAATCATTATACTTATCTTTTTTACTTTCAGAGCTTCTTGTGGATGCCCTCTTCAAGTTAGGGAGCAAACTGAACCCGGAACATAAATCCAAGTACATGTACCTCCTAGCATACGCCGCTAGTGTATGCGAGGCCGTAACACCCGGAAGACCTGTAAAAGACGAGCTCAAGGCCACGGTGCAGGCAATAGAGAAAGTACACGCCGTCTGTTGCAGTTCAGCAAGTTCAAGTGATCTTATCGCAGAACTGCCAACATTGTATCACTGCATAAGGTACACAGGCATTGCCTTATTTTGTCTGATAAAAGAACTTCGCTCTTTTGATTGGGAATGGAATGATAATAATATAAATTGTGATGCTCACATCACTTACTGTACATATCTTATTAAATAACTAGCTGTGCCCCGCGGCTTCGCTCACGTAGCCTAAGTTACTCCTTGTAAATTCAGCTATCTGCCAGTGAAAGTCCCGTCTAACCAGTGCAAGTATCGGTCCAGCCGTTTCAAAGATTACCCAGAACAACCAGACAGACAAAAAAAAGGTTGTTTTGTTATAGGTACCCATATATACTTTCATATGCATTTAGTAAAAAGCTGTTGTTTTGATATTACAAATAGACACTTCAATTTTATTTATTTGTTAGATGTATAGATAAAAGTAACATAAGGACAACATTAGGCACTGTTTTTAAAAGCTAACACAAAATAATTTATTTATATATTTTTACAGGTTCCCTGTTGTAGGAATGGGAGTCCTAGTATGGGTGGAATGTGTTGTAACAGAGCCATCTTACTTTAAACTGTGTACAGAGCACTGTCCCGTACATCTAGCCCTTTTAGACGAAGTCGCTTCTTGCCACCAGCTTCTGCATCACAGACTACTGAGGCTACTTGTGCAGTTGTTTGAATCGCCGCAAGATGAATTAGAAATATTAGTGCAGGTAATATATATAAGGTAGTACTGATGAAATACTGCATTTTGTGCATTGGCCTTTTAAACAACAAGGGGCAACAATTAATGTTATAAAGAAGTTTTTTTTTAATTACAGTTGGAACTGAGAAAGATGCTTCTCGATCGCATGGTCAATTTGTTAAGTCGCGGTTGTGTAGTACCGGTCTTACGGTACATAAAACAATGTTGGCAACGAGGCGACACAGACATTTCTTTAATTCGATACTTCATAACAGAGGTAAGAATGTTCCTGTTGCAACAGCACGACATAGCACTAAACTATCCTAAAGTTTTGGGCCCACTGTTGGTATCTTTTTATCAATATATCATTGTAATCACTTGCAACATGACTGTTTGTTGCAGTTATAATGTTGCATGTGTTTTGCCAAATAAATAATTACTATACATTTGCATGGATCATAATTAATGCCAATTTTAAATATTTTGGCAGGTTCTCGATGCTATTGCTCCACCTTATACACCGGAATTTGTACAGCTTGTGCTACCCATGGTTGAGAATGAAGAAATAACTGGCACCATGAGAGCAGAAGGAGAAAACGATCCTGTATCAGAGTTTATAGGTATACACTTATTTTGTTTTTTTTTGAGGGTGGGGTGGCTCACTTGTAGTAAATATTTAGTGGCACTGGTAGTTACTCCTCCTTATTCATAAACGTTCCGTAACTTACTTATTACTAGAAAGTGTTTTGTCTCGATTTCACGCGTAACACCTTCCGTCAACGAGAAGTTGACAGAGCTAGATTATCTTATTGAGCATTTATGAGTAAGGAGGTTAAACTTTAAAGTGGCATCTATAAACTGCATAGTTTTTTTTTACAATTTTAGTTATTTAGGATTTTTATATCAAACAATACTGTTACATACTTACGATACTAACATATTTTCTCTTTTATTTACAGTTCACTGTAAGGCGCACTATGTCGTGGTTTGAAATAATAAGTAGATTTTAAATGTTTTATAACTTTTATTTAAGTAGATATAATAAAAAACAATATTTACTAGTACATAGACATTATTTTACCCTCTAGCAGCCTTCCTTTCATAATATCTTCTGAGAGCTTCATCAAACACTGCACCAACAGTTCTTTTTTTCCAAATATCTATTTTTGGCTTAACTTCAATCACTATTTCTGTTGTGTCTTTTTTCTTTGAATCTCTATCCACTTTTGTTTCCTTTTCTGGAGTATTTGATTTCTGTGGTGTGCTAAACTCCTTTTTTACTTCTATCAACTGCTTTACAACATCTTTCTTCTCATTTTCTTCATCACTAGACTCATCAATAGAAAAATCGGAATCTGCATCAATATTTTCTTCTGCTGCTTTATTTTTCTTTGCCAATTTGATATTGTCAAGATTCAACCTGTTGATCTCTTCATCTGAATCTTCAATTTCACCCTCAGATAAATGAGTTTTGTTTTCAGTTGACTTTCTTTTCCTGTAGTTTCTCTTTTTTGATGGCTCTGATTTAAAAGCTTCAGTAGTTTTGGCTTTTGCTTCAGAAGAACTCTCATCTTTCGATTCATTACCAATGGTTTTATTGCCATCCGTAGGTTTATCTGTACCTAGCTTTTGTTCATACAAATGACGATAAAAGCCACCTGAAATAAAATTATTCAATTAAAAATAAGTTATAGCTGTCGTACTATATGTATAAAGGGTCAGCGATAAACTCCTTCCCACCTTGCCGTAGATTCTGCATTGCTGCAATACATGCAAAATGCATACTAAATTGGCAATTTGCATGTTCATGTGCCTGCATTGTCCCAATTAAAGCTGTTTTTTGACATGGCCCTAAGTTACATGCTTGTCCACAAAATACTTATTCATTTTTACGCAACTGCCCAAAAAAAGAGTAATGTTTTTTTTTATTTAGTGTTCATGTATGTATGTATGCTAGTTTCTTTATTCCACCATAACTTTTAAAAGCCTGAACAGCTGCCTTATCAGCTAACAATCTCGTGTTCGTTTTCAATGCCAGACCGTTTAACACCAGCGGTCAATAGTCTTCGTGTGGAAGGAATTTTCAATAGTTTTAGCTTCTTTTCGTTTTGTAAGAGCTTATTTCTTTAATAACCAGCGAAAATTCTAGACTATTCCTTCCACACGAAGACTAGTGACTGCTGGTTTTAATTGGTCTGGTATTGAAAATGTACACGAGATTGTTAGCTGATGAGGCAGCAGATTTGGATGTATATGGTAATGTTAGAATACTTCATCATCTCAAACGACAATGGCTAGGTCATCAGTCATGTTTTGTAGTTATACTTTTTGCCACATACCTAAATCCCTCTGCTTTGTTACATCTCCAATATTCTCCAAATATTCCTCTCGTTTTTCTTTTTCTTCCTCTTCACGCATTTCTGCCAGTTTCTTTTTATAAGCAGATGTTACAAACACCTCCTTATCTTTATATTCTTCTCCTTCCTTTTCTCTTTCTTTCTGAATCTGTTAATAAAAGATAATATAATAGAAGAGTATACGAATAGTGTACTAATAATTAATGTAATAGGGTGAAACATAAAATACTGTGGTTATATCGGTTTAAGAACATCACATTACCACAATAAAAATAAAATTCACAGAAATATATAATTTCCACAAAGCTGGATTTAAAAATTTCCCAAATTCAACAATTTTTTTATCATCCAATAGTAATTTTAATGGTACTATCAGATTCTTTAATTCTTTACATTTTAATGAATATAAAAAGTATATGACAACTATGTACTTAAATGCAACTAAACAAAATGCATGTTTTTATAAAGCTTTACGCCCGTGCTTGCTTACGCGCGCCCTATGTGACGTCACATAACGACACATGACTCATTTCTGACGTATCTAATTTCGTCAAAAATGAGTCAAAGTCGGGCGTATACTGAGCGCTAATTAATTGCCTCATACAAATGGGGCAGAACAAGTGACTTCATATATTCATTTTGCTGATTTTTGGCCATGAAAACTGTGTAACTATCTAGTACATAGTTGTCGCACATTTTTTTGTTCATTGAAATGTAATGAATCTGGTAGTATCATTTATATTGCTATTGGATGATAAAAAAAATCGTTTAATTCGGGAATCTTTTAGATGCAGTGCAGTATCTTTGTAAAAATTATGTTTTTGTAAACTTAATTTTTATTGTGATAATGTGATGTTTTTAAACCTTATAGAGGCTTAAATATGTATTTCGTGTTTCATGCCACATCCCGGTTCCACATTAATTTTAACCTGATGCTACAAGAGATAAAATGCTTTTGATAGACAGATGGAACTGTTCATTATTTTCATTTAGAGGTGTGTAACCCTAGAAACTTTGATTATACACCTTAGCAGATGGACAATAGGGCCATAAACAACGACGCTACAATAAAGGAGTGAGGACTCGTACTAACTCCATTTACGTCAGTCAGTGCTGTCAGCGCCGCGTACGTCACCACACGAAAAGATTTTGTAAAAATATGACGAGTTTTGCAATTAATTTCTGCCGAAATCACTCAAAAGTTAAAGAGAAACACTTATTAATACATTTCCAAAAATACGTATCACAATTTCTCACTTTTATGTGTTTTTATGCAAAAAATTATATTCAAAACTGGTGCAACCAAACAGAGACGTTGGGTTGCCATTAAAATCAATTAGGTTTCCCACTTTGCCGTCTCTTGACAATCGTATGAATAAAAGATACATCGTGCACTAAATTGAAAACAATGCGATTTACGCCAGCACCGTCATTTCACAGATAATACAAGCCGATGGTATTTACTAGAATAATTAGTTAAACGATAGACATGTAATCTATAATGCGATTAAAATGAGAATAGAACTGGCCAAAGAGTTTTTAGCCAAACTTCACTCTAAACTTCACTTAGTTCTATGTTCTTTTTTGTATCGAGTGTACTATATTATCATATAATATATATCATTTTACCTACCTTTCTATGACAATTTGGTTTAGTAATAAATTGTTTTTTTCTAATACGATATCTATAGTAGGAAATAAAAAAATATGTTATAAATAAATATAGTTAAACTATGTCTTTTTTGTTGCTTTTTGACAATTTTAAACTGAATCGAAAAAGACAAAACATAGTTTAAGGAAGGTCCGTGAGAGGCGGGAAATTTGAAAAAGAAAAACGTACTTTTTGTGATTTTTACCACGTTAAAATAAAAATATGAAAATATTTTGTAATTCATTCTAATAACCATTAAGCTACTTTTAATATCTTAGTTTGGCTTTGAAACCAAATCAAATTCGAATATCGGTACAATAAATATAATAATTGGTCCACCCGTTTCGAATGTTACCCAGAACAAACAGACAGACAAAAATTTTAAAAATGGTTGTTTTGTTATGGGTACCGTATATACTTTCATATGCATTTAGTAAAAAGCTGTTATTTTGATATTACAAACAGACACTTCAATTTTTTTTTTGTATAGATTAATGTGTATACGTACCCCAAAAACAGGTAAGTAATGACGGTCATAGCAACACTACCCGGGTGGGAAGGGAGGTGGGCGCGGGACGCTTATTTTGTTTTTGACGTCAGTGCGCGGCTTGCAAACGCAGATTGTCTGTGCTTCTAGTAATAAAATTCTATGCCTAGAAACATTAATAGGAGAGGTTGTCTTTTACCTGTCTTTCTACACGGCGTTCATTCTCAATTTTCCTTTTGTTCGCAGATTTCATTAAATTTTCAATGTAGCGTGGTTTGACATCTTCCTTAGTCTTTTTTTTCTCCTTTTCTTTAGATCCAACTATCTTATCATATATTTCATCATACTGATATACTGTTGGATCTTCTGTTACAGCTTTTACTTGTGTGATTTTAGCCTGGATAAAAATAATATAAACTTTATTGGTTACATTCACTTTCACAATATAACTCTGATCTGTGGCCTTACCGGCTAATAACAATTGTCTTTGTTTTCAACTCCAACTCGAGTAAAACAAGTAGGGAATATGCATGTCATTTTTTTATATGTTTATTTCACTGTTTACCTCGATATAACATAGTAAAAAACATGAATAAAAAATTCCCATTCATTAAGTAGATTTTGTTATTTAAAAAAATAGGCCTTGGTCTTAAGGTGATGGTCAAGTAGCAGGAAATTTGATACAATGTACTTTTTGTGACTCGTTTTATTGAGAATATTTTGTAATTTAAAGTATAGTTTACAATAGATACTGGATTAAAAGAGAGCAGAGATGTCACAATTCAACCCGTGGATGGTGTTGTGGCCTGTGAGCAGTAATTAGAGCTGTATGATTTTGTTGGTTCATGTTTGAGAAGACTTCTATGTAACTTTATACAAAGCTACATATTATACCAGGTTATAAAAGTATATTATAAATTGTATACCTGTCTGTTAACATTATCACTTGGACGCAATAAAAATGGTCTTTTTGAAGTTTCTTTGTCTGAATCAGAATCATCCCCAAACACATTTCTTGATGCTTGAAATTTAGGTCCTTGTAATTTTCCTTTATCAGGCAAAACAAGGCCATACCTGTAAAATTTAAACAAGTTTTAAAGCTGTATTAAAAACATGCATTTTGTTGATTTGTCCGTAAAAAACTGTGTTTAAGTATGTATAGTTGTCTTACATTTTTTATTCATTGAAATGTAAAGAATCTGATGGTATCCTTTAAACTACTATTGGATGATAAAAAAATCGTTGAATTCAAGAAACTTTTAGATGCATTCTTTTTGTGGAAATTATTTTTTTTTAATTTAATTTTTATTGTTTTATGTGATGTTCTTTAACTTTTATAACGACTGTAATTATGTATTTTGTGTTTCATGCAACCAATGTTTTTGGTTATCATTCATTAGGTAGTGAGCAATCATTCCCGTTTCCCGTGAGCGTGTAACGATCTAAAAACGACTACATACGTGCCATGATTAATTAAATACTTTGAATTTCAAATGAAAAGGCGTGGCGCCTGTCGTTCGCTTGAAAAACTAAATTGTATCCAAATCTTACTTCTTGTTGTTAGACATTGTTTGCAGGAAGGATGAAATCTTAGCGTAGCGTTGTATTCTCTTTGTAGTTTGCACAGCACATAAATTAGATAAATATAGATAGTTGTTTTTCCACTCAAATAACTTTCAGATCAGATCAATTCTTTGATCTTTGTTGATTTCAGACTAGACAAATTATAAAGTGAAATAACACAAACAAATACAAATTACAAAGAATTTAAGAAAGTAATCACCAGTGACACCAGTCCACAGAGGACATAACTGTCATAATCACAGACTAGTAAACTAAAAACTTTGTTTGTTGCAAACCTAGACAGAGAAGGTAATAGACGACTAGATAGCTTGCATCTCATTCATACAAGAAGGAGAACCACTTATGCATACTTCATGTAAAGAAAAGAGATAGAACGATATGACTTTTTGTTTCATGTCGCGTGCCGGTTTTTCCAAGGTCATTCACACTATTGTGCAAAACAAACATTGACAGTTCGCCCTATATTCTGGAGTTCGCCGCAGTTTTGACGCTTTTATTAATTGAAACCAGACTGTGAACACGTTTTATTACTTCCAAATTGTGAATAACAATTTCCCTAACAAATTTACTATGATAAAATGGTTCGGTGCAGTGTGTTAGGATGCAAAAGTGACAGTGAACAAAAACTTCCCGATTTGTCTTTTCACTCGTAAGTACAGTACTTTTGGATCATATTTAGGCTTCAAAATTGATTGTTAAACATATAAACACTCTAGACAACAACATTTAGAATAGAACTTTGTTCATTAATATGCAATAAAGTTGAATTCAATCAATGTTAGAATCCTTCAACCAAAAAATATCTCAGTTTGGTGTTGCCTGCATTCGAAATTATTTTTCCCCAGACCACGTATTTTTATGTCATATAAATATATAAACACTATACAAATACTACTACACAAATAAATAAAATTGAACTGATTAGACTATACAAATAAATAAAATTGAAGTGTCTGTTTGTAATATCAAAATAACAGCTTTTTACCAAATGCATATGAAAGTATATATACGGTACCTATTACAAAACAACCATTTATAAAATATTTTTGTCTGTCTGTCTGTTTGTTCCGGTTAATCATCGAAACAACTGGGCCGATTTTGACGGGACTTTCACTGGCAGATAGCTGATGTTACAAGGAGTAACTTAGGCTACTTTTATTTTAGAAAAAGAATTAGGGTTTCGCGCAGAAAAATAAAAACCATGAAATCCAACATCTCCGCGCGGATGAAACCGCCAACCTTATGGTAAAAAGTAGCCAGTAGAAAAGTGTGAAAATGTGACTTTGAATGAAAGATGCAATACAGAAATGAACTAATAATGAACCGTCTGATTGCAGTGCTGTAATATAATTGTTGTCACCAATTCCCCTGAAGTAGCTGAATGATTTGAATGATATTTGCATTAAGTTCTATAACCACGAAAGCAAACTTTAGATCTCAAAAAATCCAGTTCCTATAGGGTAACGTGTAGGCTAGTTAATTACAGAACAGGGGACCTATTTTTGAATGTCACGAATGATTTCGAAATCACCGATGACAAAATTCTCAGCGATGACTTTGAAATTACTAATTTGCAAAAGTCATATTTTTGAAAGTCATACCCTGTATACCAATCATGCAACTATTTCTCAGCTTTGATCACAGATAAACTTATGATTGCATTCTATTTATTTTTATTTTTTAAGTTGGAAATTGTGTTCAAGTCAAAATTGGCACTAAATATTCGTATCTATGATATCGTTTACGAGTGGGGGTACCCATTCGTAAACGATATCATAGGTATGATAATTTTAGTCACCCGCTGAGATTCAAAAATACGACTGTTTGTAAATCGGTGACTATCGGTCATATCGCTGATATTTAGTCACTCGGTGACATTCAAAAATTGCACCCCTGATCTCTAGATAAATTATGGAGTAAATCTGGCATTGCTAAAAACCAGGGTAAACGTTTTGATGTGGCAACACCACCCAATATCGTTCTATCTCACATGCGGCACGGAAACCAGTCGTCTATAGACAGTCCGTCTACGGTGGCAAACTAAATAGGTAGTGTAGTAAACTAAACCATTTTTTTTTTGTTTTGTTTTTGGCTCCACGCTATTAGCGTATTTAGCCAGTGTCAAGTTTTATAAATAATAATATATAATAAATCTCTAGTTTTGGTGCATGAAAGTCGTCAAAGTCACGTTAAAGTTTAGTCTAGAAAAAAGCGCGGGAAACCTTCTTTTATGGCGGTCGTGTTTTTGATTTGAAAATTTGTAAAATATTTTTTACGTGTTTAAAGTGATCAGCTGAGTAGTAGTTATAATTAGTTTAATTCTTTATTGTATATAGTTTGTTTATTTGGTAAGTCTTTTCTGAGTTTTTAGTTGATAATGAATGAACCTCCGGACCCAGGGGGCTCAGGTCCCCCTGTTGGTTGTAATGTTACCATTGGGTCGAATGAATCTGGTATGGATACAGATAGCTCTCTAAATACCCGAGCAATAAAGCGTAGCCGCCTTAACAAAGTCTGCAAGCACTGTAATAAACGCAGGAGGAGGCATAATTCGGAACTCAAATCTTCTGATTGTCATTGTTCTGAAAGTGAACCGATTATTGAGAAATCGAACGCAACTCCTACTGAATCAAGTGAAAATGCTAATCCCCCACGTCCAACCCCAGTAGCTAGAAATCTTTACGAATCCACTGATAATGCCCCTTACGTTGTCCATATTCAAAGACAACAAACCGACCCTAACGATGGAACAGTGTTACACCCTATCGCGTTTGGTAAATTCTTGACGAAATATTCCATAGATTATATTGTGAATGGTAGCTTAAAACGCATCGGAAGGAACAGAATAACCATTAGTTTCTCAAACTATATGAGTGCGAACTCTTTCCTCACACATAACAGCTTATCCTCAAATAGCTTGAAAGCATTCATTCCATCTTTCAATGTAACTCGCATGGGCTTAGTGCGTGGTGTGCCTAATGAATGGTCTCCAGAAGAGGTAATCGAAAACATCAATGTTCCAATTGGATGCGGTAAGATTCTTAAAGTTAGACGGCTTAATTATAAAGTTACAATTAATGGAGAAACTACATGGAAACCTTCTCAAACGGTAGTTCTTACTTTTGATGGCCAGGTCTTACCTAAGCGAATTTTTATGTGCTATAATGCATTGCTGGTTGAACTGTATACATATCCTACAATACAATGTTATAATTGCTGCCGCTTCGGTCACACAAAGACTCAATGCAGATCCAAGCCACGCTGTTTCAAATGTGGCCAAGATCATTCCGGTGATACCTGTAAGGTTGAAGAAGATTCTGCTACATGTTGCTCATGTTCAGGTTCTCACTTTGCCAATAAAAGAACATGCCCAGAATTTGTACGTCAGAAACAGATTAAACAAACCATGGCTGAAAGTTGCTTGTCGTACTTTGAGGCATCCAAATTGCATCCTCCAGTTAACAAATCATTTGCAGAAATAACAAGAAATATTAAGCCTATGTCACAAACCTACTCTATCTCTGCCAATTCACAATCTCCTAACCCAAGTTCTACAGTTTCTTACAAAAAAACTGTTTTTAAAAAACCCTGGTCTGCTCCTAAAACTACAAGGGGATACGACCAATATGCACATAATGAACTTATAAAGGAGTATGATGCTCCTCCGCCTTCCAATGGTTGTGCACTTAAACAAAATTTAACATCAGATGAAACCAAGCAACAATCTGTTGCTGATATAATCATTGCATTAATAAATTTGCTATCCCAATCCAAACTTATTGAACCGTCCAACGTCGCCCCAGTAATTGCAGCTATTACAAATTTATCAGTCCAATATGGATCAAACAAAGGTAGTCCAGTGGAACTGCCGCAGCATCATTAGTAAAAAAAGCGATATTATTTATCTCTTAAATAAATATAAATCTAATGTCTTTGCCCTCTCTGAGACATGGCTAAAACCTGGTTCTGTATTTCAGATCAGGGGGTACTCATGTCTCAGAGAGGACAGACAAGACGGGTATGGCGGTGTTGCCATACTCATTAAGAACTCTCTTTCATTTAAACAAATTTCTCTTCCCCAACATAACGATGATTATTCGGTTATTGCCGCTTTAATTAATGGTATATGTTATGTTTCTATATATATTCCTCGACCTTCCTCCATTATATTCAGTGAATTCAACTCTTTTCTCTCATTACTTCCGAAACCCTATATCGTACTAGGAGATTTTAATTCCCATCATCAATCTTGGGGTAGTTCTATTTCAAATTCTCATGGCGAGTCACTATTAGAAATAATTGACTACCATAATTTGTGTTTATTGAATTCCGGCTCTGCAACCCGACGCACCAATCCTAATGAGGGCAATAGTGCTATAGATCTAACAATATGTACCCCAGATTTAGCATCTGAGTTATCTTGGTATACGCTTTCATCCACCTTTGGGAGTGATCATTTCCCTATCATTATTAATTCTCCAAATAGGTCTCCAAATGAAATACGTACTCAAAAACCTCGCCTTAAATATAGAATTATAGATAGCAACTGGGACCAATTTAAATCCCTCGTAGAAAGCAAATTTCATGAACTTCCTGACATTTCTGAAGGAGACAGTAATAAATGTTCCGAAGCTCTAGCAAAAGCAATTTTGTCAGCTGCAGATCAAGTTTTCCCCCTTAAGAATTCGGCAACTGGTAAAATTCCTTCTCCGCCCTGGTGGGATAGTGATTGTACTCAAGCTGTAAATGAACGAAAAATAGCTGAACAAGAATATAACGAAGATATGACCCCGCAAAATTTTGATACCCTTACCAAAACAATTACCAACACAAAGAAATTTCTACAGGATAAAAAATTCTCGGGGTGGAGAACATTTTGTCAATCCATTTCCCCAAATTCTCATCCTACTATTGTTTGGAATTACATTAGACGATTTAAATCAGGTATGAGTTTCACTAATCGGTCTCCATTACCTTCCTCTATGTCTATTTCTTTTCTAAATAAACTTGCACCACCATTCGTAGCACCTGCACTAGAAACATTATTAGTTCCGATACAATCACATACGAATCCAAACTCAAGTCTTAACTCCGATTTTTCAATAAGTGAATTGAAGGGGATTTTTACCAACCTACGTGACTCTGCACCAGGTGAAGATGGAATATCGTATTCATTTTTGTGTCATTTAGGAGATAATACTCTATTATATTATCTTAACATTATAAATTTCGTATTGAAATCAGGTAAAGTTCCTCATTCTTGGAAATCTCAAATAATTATACCAATTTTAAAGCCCAATAAATCACCATCTTCTATAGCATCGTACCGTCCCATAGCACTTTCATCAGTTATTACAAAAATTGCAGAACACTTAGTAAAAAACCGGTTAGAATGGTTCATAGAAAGTCGTGATTTGCTCGCTGCCTCCCAATATGGTTTCCGAAGAGGCAGAAGCACGTTGGATAGCCTGAGTATTTTTGTAACGGATATTCGTTTGAGTTTCTCATGTAAAAAATCTGTTGTAGCCACATTTTTAGATGTAAATTCTGCATACGACAGTGTTATTTTACCAATCCTAAAAGAAAAGATGCAATCATTGCAGGTACCTGCCATGCTTTGTAACTTCATACTTAATATGCTTTATGGTAGATCAATTAAATTAGACAACTCAGATGAAATGAGATTTGTGTGGAAAGGTTTACCACAAGGTTCAGTTATCAGTCCATTGCTATATAACATCTACACTTACGATCTGGAAACGACAATTAACAAACCTGTTCAGGTTTTACAATATGCAGATGACCTCCTTTTATATTGTTCAGATATCTCAGTTGAAAACGCTTGTTCTAATATTTCAACTGCTTTAAATAACTTAAAATGCTGGATGGATAATAATGGTCTTGAACTTTCAACGACTAAAAGTAATGTAGTAGTATTTTCGAGACAACGCCACCTTCCGCATATTAATGTAGTTTACAATGGAGAACCGATACCTATTAAAAATGAAATTAAATTTTTGGGGATGGTTTTTGACTCCAAACTTACATTTTTACCACATTGTGAATACATTGCCACAAAATGTGAGAAGCTTCTTAATATTATAAGATGTCTATCTGGCGTTTGGTGGGGAGCGCATCCCTCTTCTTTAAGGCTCATCTACGGCGGTCTAATAAGAAACGTCATAGATTATGGCTCTTTCTTGCTGGAACCTTGTAGCGTTGCTGGAGTTAAGAAGTTTGATGCCATTCAAGCCAAAGCTCTGAGAGTAATTACTGGAGCCATGAAGTCTAGTCCTATTAACGCATTACAAATTGAATGTGCTGATTCTCCATTTAAATTACGTCGACAGTACCTGTCTGATAAATTTCTATTCCGCTCACTTCGTCTCTCTAAGCACCCAATATTTTCCAAACTACAATTATTAGCTGAATATGTTACATCACGATCTGGCTACTGGTCACATAAATCTCCACCATTTTTGATTAATAGCTGGCATAAGTTTACAAAACTGAAGGCACCTACACATAGCATCGAAAAGATCCCCATTTTTAATGTAAATTATGAATGTCTGATTCAGTCTCCTGACATAATTTACAGTATTGGCATTGACAAGGAAGATCTTAATGCAAATGCTCATTTTAATTCTATTGTTTATGATAAATGGAATGGATGGCATCATATTTATAGTGACGCGTCAAAACATACTCCTTCTGATTATGTAGGTGTGGGCGTTTACCACACCCAATATAATATTGTACAAAAAATTAAATTCCCTCCTGAAACATCTGTCTTTACTGGCGAATGCTTTGGAATATTGAAGGCTTTGGAGTATATTCTTCTTATGAAGCTCCCTAAAACTGTAATCTTCTGTGACTCACTTAGCGCTCTGCAGTCACTAGCAAAATACCCATTTACACCTCAACCGCATTACCCTGTCATTATTGAAGCCCGATATAAATTACACCAATGTTCTCTCTTTGGTTATTCTGTTTCTTTCACCTGGATTCCTAGCCATTGTGGAATTAGAGGCAATGAAGTAGCCGATCGGTTAGCAAATGAAGCCGTTTCATGCGGAGATGTCGTTCCTTTCACAAACTACTTCCATGATCTGACATCTTTACCAAAGAAGTTTCTTCTTGAATCCTGGAGCGTGATGTGGTCTAACAGTTCTCAACTTAAGGGCAAGCACTTTTTCCATATTCAACCAAATATAGTCACCAAGCCGTGGTTCTCGTTTGTAAAATTAAGTAAAATGATTACTTCTATATTAATAAGAATGCGTTTGGGTCATGTATGTAGCCCGGCACATCTTGCTAAACTTCATATAGTCGATTCTCCAGCATGCGCATGCGGGGAGGATGTGGGGGATTTGAATCACATCTTCCTTTCTTGTCCACAGTATGATCAATCTACTTTGCTTGAGGCTTTGGCTGTGCTTAAGATTCCTTTTCCTACCAATATTATGTGCCTTCTTCAAAATGTAGATTCTGACGTATATATGGCAATAGCTGAATATATTGTTTCTAATAATATTAAACTGTAAATATGTAATGTTCATTTGTAAATATTATTGTTATGTTAAACCTGTATGTTAGTCCTTGTATTTCCTATTATTTACTTTTTTCCTTTTACTCTCCTGATCCTATTATCCTCTTCCGGTAATCCTTGATATCCCCAATTTATTGACTCCTATGGTTTCCCCGTTTTATAAAAGTTAACCGTAACATCATAGAAAAGCAAATAGAAAATGAAAAGATATTACGAAGATCGAAGACATGACGCTGGCAAATGCACAAGACGTGCGACGCCAAGTTCTCGAAAAGAGGACAAAAAAAAAAAAAAAAAAAAAAGTTTAGTCTAGGCGCGGACGCGGTCAAGTCGAAGTGATGCCAAAGAGAATATAATCACTACGTTTAGTGATGCTTCAGTAAAGCGGTGGATACTTTACTCATAGAGTAGTACTATACTTTACTGAAGCTTCTATGGAGTTTTGGATAGAATACGAAAATACACGTTTTTCGTTTCTGTACTATTTGCCTTTCAATCATGCACGTTTACGAACACTTAATGGTTAATAATCCACCATTATTACACATTAACACTCGATAAAACACAGGTTTTAGTAAATAACACAAAATCAACAACAGCCCATTTTCACATTCCCGCCAAAACTCCCAACTAAACCATTCCGTATTATAGTGATTATCACGTGATTATCAAAGAGAATATAATTATAATCCCGGTAGTGAATTATCAAATAGTATATAAGAGGTGATTATATACAATACTATACTCTTTGACGTAAACTTATAGGTTAGGTGAAAGCATAACATATATAATTTGTGAAGCATAAATAGAATAGATATTAGTTACACACACAAGTTAAATATTATTTCAGTGTTAAAACATGGAACTAAAAAAAATGAGGACTGACGAAATATCCCCTCTTGCTAATCACCTCTATAAAAAACTGTATTGTGAAAGAAAAGGTGTAAAGGATAAGGTAAGTAGTTTATTATAAAAGCATCTAACTATTAGCTAGCTTGGCGTCACTAAAATGTAGTGGTCATGTTAGTATTCTTTGCACTGTACAAAATATGTTGGGACCCTAATATTGCCCAAAGCTACTATCAGAGAATATGTATATCTTATAAATTGTAGTAGGTGGCACATATTTAATGCTTGCAAGCTGGAATGCATATACAGTTTAGATTAAGTTTGTATGGACCTTATCTTGTCTGCTTAAAACCTAAATAATTGAAGCAATTCTATACAAATTTATACATCACAATGCTTAAAAAGCAATTCTATAATAAAACTTTCCAGAAAACAATTCAAGAAGCAAAGCAATCATGGATTTCCTTAAACCCGTCTAAGAAGAAACACTTTTACAAAACAAGTGCTGATGGAAATTTATTGAAATATGCTCATGGTCTAAGTAACACACAAATATATTTAAGAGAAAAATTTCCAAGAAAACATGGCAATAGATTGGACATATTTAATAGTATTGAAGACCATAATAAAGATCTTGAGTCTCATGCAGCAGTAGTGTCCATCAATGAAAGTGAGATAGTAGAAAATGAATCTCAACCATTAGTGGAAGAAGAATTAATTTATGATAAAAGTCAGTAAGTATGTCATTCAGTATTCATATATTTATTTCAAATTGGAATATTTACATACACTTGACAATTCATAAGTGATGTTCCCAAAGTGGTCCAGGTGAACACCCAGGGGTCCACAGGCGACTCGATGGGGGTCTATGTTGGCATGACAAAAAATTTTGAGGGTACACAATTCTTTTTATTTTTATCACTCCGAATAAGGAGTTTTCTAAATGAAATAAGTGAGAATTGATTGGTTCCTTATTCTGTGAGTAGATGTCAAAAAAGTAAAGTTGTATGGAATCACTTTTTTGATTGGCCAACTTTACTTTTTTGACATCCACTCACAGCAAAATCACTTATCGGTTTTTTTTTTTTTTCGAAAATTCAATGTGTGCTTAGAACTCAGCTGCAACGCAAATTTCTATAGTTCTATTTAATCTTCACATTTTTTGTCAAGGTATAAAAAAATGGTAGAAATGTAGCTGCAGGGGGTCCACCGGAACCAGCTAAATTTTGAAAGTGGTCTATGAGAAAAAAATTCTGGGAACCTCTGTGTAATGTGGTGATTTTACACAGTAGTGCTAATAATTTTGATTGGATAGGTATTTACATTTGTATGGAAAAATAAAATAAATATGTGACATAGAAAAAAAAACTAACTAATTGAATACTAATAAATACATACATATTCAAATATAATATAGGTACCCTAGGTATAATAATAGGAAAGCAAGATAGTGACACTTTTAAATTATCTAGACGTCATCTACACACCTTAGTGTTTAGTATTATTTTACACATTTCAATCTTTCTACAAATCAGCTTATAAATATTACTGTCAATGGACCAATTAGTTTTTTATTCAATAATATAATGGTATTAACAGTCTTTCAATAGTTTAATCATAACACTTTTCATTAATTAATATAAATATTGCCCGTGTTCTAAGGGTATGCCCTCAGCATCAAGAACAGGAGAGCTCATTACACCAATTCCGTTGATGATAATTATAAATTATAGGTTAAAGTTTAACCACATTCTTACCCAATTGAAGATGGCACCGGCTATATATACCTTTCCAGGTATAGAATAAGACTGACTCTCAAGGTGGTGATGAGGGCACAAACCAATAGATGCCTATTGCCTATATTTTAGAACTGCATTATAAATCCAATAAATTATTGGTTGCAGGATTGATACAATATTAGAAAACTCAGTTGAGACCCAATATAATGCTGACTTAAACCCAGAAGCTGATTTAGGAAGCCCTTATCCTGATGAAGCACCTTTAAATGAGATGTAAGTACTACTTTTGTGTTGATTGTTTCATGTATCTTTTAGTTATTACTATACTAAGCAAATTGTGTACTGTTCACAGCAGAGAAACAGCTTCACAAGATGCACTGGAGATACACACTAACTCGAACAGTAATCAAGAAAATACTGTTGTAGTTGCTTTGGATGAACCAGCAGCACCAATTGTTAAGTTAGTACCTATTCACTAATGATAATGAATTCAATTTGATTTGAAGTTTATAAATCTCAAGAGTTAAAAGCATGTTTTATACCTGTCACTAAACTCACTGACTAAACATGGAATCTTATTGTAAATTTTAATAACGAAAGTCTTAAAGTATTATCCCTGCAAAGTGCAAACCTGGAGCAGATTGCTTTTTTTTCCCTTTGATCTTTTGGGCAGGCTAAAGTCATAAGTATTTTTATCATTTCATAAGTTTTTTTATTACCATACCGCCTTGTCTAGCGTACTAATACCAACATCCAAAAAAGGAGGAGTTCCCAATTTGTAGTTTTTTGTAGCGATGTCTTCTATTTAGCTGCCGACCGACTTCCAAAAAAGGAGAAGGTTCTCTACTCGGTGGGTATTTTTTTTATGTTTATGACCTCAGATCTCCGTCATTTATAAACCGATTTGGAAAATTCTTTTTTATTTGTAAGGATATACTTTCAGATTGGTCCCATAGAAATTTCATCATAAACGATTTAGTAGTTTGTCAGTGAAGTCGGTTCGTCGCTTTTTTAAAGCAATTTCAGTTGTTTAAAAGTCACTTGTTTCAATTGTATTTTTCACTTTTCAGAGTTGGCAAGGATCTGTATGAAATGATAAAGGGTTCAGAAGATAAGGATTGGACAGATATTACTAAATTAGAAAAAAATCACTACAATTCTGCTGTCCGCACTCTCAAAAGGCAATATATACAAAATTACACAAGATATTTAGAAAGCTTATCTAAACAGCAATTGTTTGATCACTACATGAAAACTCTGCACTAAATTCTGAAACAATGTTTAAAATAATATAAGTAACCATTGCTGTTATAACTTGTTTGGCACTTTAGAACTATGATGATTATAATTATTGATAATCATATCATTAAATAAATAGGTAAATTTTTATTTGGAACTCTTATTAGCTGCTGCCCACGGTTTCATCCGCGTCGACTTCATGGGTTTTTTTTTGCGCGGAATTCTAATTCTTTTCTGTACAAATAAATAAAATTGAAGAATCTGTTTGTAATGTCAAAATAACAGCTTTTTACCAAATGCATATGAAAGTATATACGGTACCTCTAACAAAATAACCATTTTTAAATTTTTTGTCCAGATGTTTGTTCCGGCTAATCTCCGAAACGGCTGGACCGATTTTGACGGGACATTCACTGGCAGATAGCTGATGTTATAAGGAGTTACTTAGGCTACTTTTATTTTAGAAAAAGAATAGTTCCACGCAAAAAAATAAAACACAAGAAATCCAATATCTCCGCGCGGGTAAAACCGCGGGCAGCAGCTGGTTCTAAAACAAAACTATCCAAGTTACTCCCCAGCTACATCAGCTATCTTCCAGTGAAAGTCCCGTCAAAATCCGTCCAGCCGTTTCGGAGATTAGCCGGAACAGACCAAATTTTAAAAATTGCTTTTTTGTTATAATTACCTACTGTATATACTTTTAGTAAAAATTTGTTATTTTGTCGTTACAAACAGACACTTCAATTTTATTTATCTGTTTAAGTATCTCAAGATTTCCACAAAATTTCTTTCCTACAAATACAATAGAAAAACTAATAATAAAATTATCCTACATCCTTCTAATCCTACTTAGTTAGGTACTTATGAAATGTACATACATATAAGTAAATGTAAGGAGGTATTCCGAAATATTGAAAATTTATGTATAAAAATGAAACAACTGTTTATTTATTTTTAATAAATATTAATGATCTACAAATTTATAACATACAGAAATGATAATAACACTAAGACAGATAAGATTTTACAAGTTTTGCTGTTACAGAAGAATATTATTTATTAATAACAAGCTAGGTAGATAATAATCCTGTTAGTTGCAAGGGTAGCCATGAGTTGTAACCTGATTTTCTAATACTTTTTCGATAATAGCTAACAGTGCTGAGTGCTCTAATAATACTCTTAACATTCATAACACTATTCTAAAAAATTTGTAGTGGAGAAGAAAATAATTTGGGATGTAAGCTTTATTTACCACAGACAAGCCCTAATGCCATACCAGCTACAAATGATGCCATAAATACATGGCTTTCCGTCGCATGATAGTGATCATCTTTAGTGAAATTTGAATACCATTTCTTTGCCTTAACTTCTTTCTTTTTGATTAATTCCTCAGCTTTATCCAATTTCCTGTCCACAAACCGCTCCAACTAAAAACCAAACAAAAAGTAAGTTTTAGATAAGTCTGCTCCATACACAGTGAGATTTTTAAATGAACAGTGAACACTGCTCCAATAAATTATAACTGTATGTACTTAATATTTTTGTTAATTTATTTTATTTGAGACTTGTTTACTATAATGTCTGAAATCCTAGAGAGCTAAATTCCACAGGCATCTTATCTAATATTTATCTAAGAAAATCAACTACAACATGACTAATGAGTATAGTTGCCAACACAGTAGTTATATTAAGTAAGTATTTGTTATTGTGTAAGATAAAAGATATGTAGCAACATGAAAATAGGTGAAATAAAAGAATTAAACAAAGCACAAGAAGTTTTGTTATAGTACACATATATGTTAAATGAAAATGTTAGGTAAACTAAACTATAGGCAACATGGAGGACTACATAGCTGATATCCTTAACATTTGTTGTACTGTAGGACATGCAAACATCCCACTAAAAAAAATAATGTACTCAAATTATTCCCATTGACATAGAAAAAGTTGTAGAAACTAGCATATTTTTATATTAAAACTCACTCGCCTTAACTAGAACAAAGTTTATGAAGATGCTATGCCAAATAGGAATCCTCCAGTAAAGCCTGCTGAATAATATGAATTATTTTTGATAAATAATAAGACCTGCAACAAAATAGAAAATGATTTTTTTATGATGTAGATTGTAGGTACTTTAAAGGTAAGGTCTGTTTTTAATACTGGTCCAATAATGTAAACAAAATTTGTGGATGGCAACCATTGACATCAATAATGATCCGATTGTCTACCAACAACACAATCCGAATTTCTATCTGTCATTGGTTGGTACTCCATCAAGTTTGTTTACTTTATTGGACAAGTATAAAAACTTGGACCATATGGAAATAATGATGTAACTCTGGATAGATAAGGCGCTGCTTCTTGATAAACCTAACTAGTAAGTTTTTATATATTTTGTTAGCTGTTTCTCTGCTAATAAATGATAATAATTTGAGCAGTATTTTACTAAATAATGAAAATGTATTGCTTGTTATGAAATCAGGATATCGGCTACATGTAGCTTTTTAATGTTGATTGATTAGTATGTTTGTAATTACAATGTTATTACTAGCAAATAAAAAAATTCTTAACTTACTTTTTCACTCCAGTTAGGGCCTTTACCAGTGGCCTCTTTCTCAATCTTATCAGTGATTTTGTCGACCTTCTTGTTGATTTTGTCCCAGTTTATATCAATGTATCCTTTTTGGCTTGCAATGTGAAGTAGAATTACACTACCACCCAAGCCTACAGCAGCAACTTTTCCAATTTTCATAGAAATAAATCCAGTGATCCTACAAAAGAAATTCAACAGAAAATAGTTCAGGCATTAGGGTCATTGAATCAGATTACAATTTTAGACACATCTATTTTCCAATCTGCCTACATAGGCAGATTGAGGCTAGATGACTCATAGTTCAAGTTTCCATTGTGTAAATGGTCACACAACAATGGAAACTTGAATTAAAAGTCAGTACATACCTAGGTAGGTACTCCAAACGTAAAAATAGTTTACTGTGAAATTGTGAATATCGAATGAGTTCAAAGTTATACCAACCTTTTGGTTGGACGTAATTACTTACATTAGACCATAATCAAAAGTACAAAAAATATAATATTCCCTCGATGGTCGCTCTATGGAAAAAGAATGATTTTGTTTTTAATGCATGCTCTTACCATCCTGACGCAGTGCCTAAAATTAGCTGCTTTGTTGCGGAAGTAGTCCCAATGTCTGATATAGCTTTTTCGATGAAGTTCTTCGCGTCATCAACAATTTTCTTAGCATCTTCAGATGGATCTTCACTCCTCGGTCTAGCCATTTTGCGAAATGGTTTTTTTCGGCTGTTTTTTTATTCAAATGCAAGTCAAATGACTTCTTTCTTTACAATTATCTCAACCTCAACAAACAATTAGGGATGGGCGATATATATCGATATTAGAGAAATATCGATACTTATGACCAAAATATCGATATTTTTATATCGATAATGGCATCTCCTAAATATCGATATTTTAAGAAGATATCGCGGTATCGATATTTCTTTTCATGATCACTAGCAGATGCTAAATGATAAAAATTCCCCAGAATCCCATCTGGGATACTGGGGAATCACAACATAATTCAAACTATTACTTAAATTACGTAATCGGTGCTGTAATCTCGTGGCCACCTTCCGGCTCTATCATCAGGACTCGGGGCATTATCTAGAAACAGATTACTTGTAAAGACGAGCCCAAGCTCAATGGGGTTATGTCATTTCTTTACAGAGTTCCTATGGCCATCTTCCGGCTCCATCATCAGACAGCTCGGTGACAACTGACATCATTATATGTATTGCATTCTCATCCGATTTACACGTGTGTAAAATTTTGGCTAAATCAAACACCGGAAAGTGGGCCAAATTTAACTTGCAATATTTGACTAGCCAACAAATAAACATACTTTAAGCATAACATTGTAAGCTAAAATAAAAGCTTGTAGAAATAAACTTAAATTACAACGTTTTGCGTAATGTAAAATTACAAAATTTAAAACTTTTTTTTATACTATTTGTGTCGCGAAAGTTGCAACATCGCGATTGTAAATGTTTTATTAGTAGTGGCAACACCGCGATTATAAATGTTTTATTAGTAATCGCAACACTATGAATGACATCATTTCCAAATCCGAATATTTCTTCGGTAAGTCTACATTATCTATGACACTTAATTTTCCTTGCCGTTCAACATCATACCCTATATACTTTGTGCCGTTCATTTTGAAAGTGGAGGTGCTCGTGAGAGGTCGAATAATATCGGTGAGTATTGCTGGTGGTAACCGTAAGTAGATAATTGTTAATTGTTGATAATACGAGAATGATAAATGATGAAAGATGTTAAGCCCTATTGTTAACCTGGTGATTCTATGGCATACTAGTTTGTGGCGAGTTGTCGAGGTTGTGGATGGACGGAGAAATGAGAGGTGGCTTGGCATCTCAAAGTTTGAAACGGAGGCTGGTGGGACTAAAACACCAGATCCAGAGTTGTGCATGTTAGCCAGGTATGAGTACCCGACATGCAGGCCTAGTAAGCTTACTTAGGTCAGACCAAGGTGGGGAACGTGGGTTCCTCACATCTCCTAGTCTACGACCATAGTTTGGGGCTAACACACTAGACGGTATTCAATTCCGAGCCAGTTTGTGCATATGTTAACCATGTACATGAAGAGTTATCCTAGGTTTAGTACATATACTAACTGTGTACGTAGGGTCCTGAGTTAGTGCATACATTAACTATGTACTTGATGTGTCTCCCTTGATAGCAGGCCTGCGGGCTGCCCAAAGAGGTCTACTTGCGGGTTGCCATCCAGCCATGCTCCTTGTTGTACTTATAGTTTCAGTATACACGCACCTAACATCACACCTAATACGGACGACCACCAGAGAGAGTGAGAGGATAGAGATGAAATACGAATATTATGCGAAGCAGACTAAAGAATTGTAATCCACACTACATGATACCAGCAGCCTTTGGTGAGTGATTCTAATTTATTCACATAACACAGACATAACAACTTTGTGGTGAAGAATTTGGGCCATGAGTTAAAACCTGAGTTATTTTATTGTTGAGAGCAATTCCCCTACTACTAAGTACCCAAACTTCCCCACAAAAATGGTGGAGTAATGCTAGGATAAGGTGAAATCTGGACATTTAGCAATTTCAATTTGAAACTGTGTTGTGAATGAAGTGGAATCATAAGCCATTGGTACCTATTCAAAGTATAATAATGCCTTCCTTAAACTTGGTACTTACCTGTACTTATACATTTCTAACATTATCCTTATAGACAGTCAATACTTAATTCTTATAATATATAATAATAATATATGTATGTATGGTATGTAGATCTATGTACAGATAATTGTCATAATAATTTAATACTACATTACATGTGATGTTGAGTGAACTTCTAGTGAGGTAGAAGTTCTATTGAGTTTGATATAAAGGTCACATTTCTCATGTGAGATGAGAGAGAATAATAGAATATGTAAAATTATTATTCTATACAAGAAGTGATTACCAACATGATCATCAGGTGAAACCGTGGAATGATCAAAGATGTATCTCTGATCCAGAAAATAATGATGCAAAATAGCAAACCAGGGTCAAGAATGGTTCAGTCTATTTGGCGGCATAATTCAAAACGTTTACAACCAACAAACTAACACGGAATTCCGAGAGATGGCGCTCCTAAGCAGTTTTGGTGAAATAGCATACATGGACTCTTAATTCATTTTAATGTGAAAATGGTTTTACAGCTATAATGTTTAGTTTTTAGAAAATGTTATTCTAATTTAGGGAGCGTTTTATGGTAGATTAAATTGAAGAGTCTGAGTATTTAAGTTTGGTAAATAAAGCGAATGCGCTAACGCGGGTTCGTGATCAGCCAATCGTGGCACGAGAAAGTTTGCAAAAAGTATGGCAGGCGGAAATGAGCCCATCGCGTTCATTTACAGCGTTGCCAGACTATCCTATTTAGGACGGTTTTCAGTCTTATTTAATGTCCATCCGTCCTATCGACGTCATATCACCAAGACCGTCCCTTTATAACGAATATATCAGGCCAACAGGAATTTATGCAAAATATGATTTCTAAGTTTTATAGAATACCTTCTACGACATAATATCGTAGGTAGTACGATTGCCGTGAAATCGGGTCCTTTTGACTCAAAGCGGCAATGTAAAACACGTTCATTGTTATAATTTGTTTCTTGTCTTGCAAACGAGGTTTTGCACACTTTAACATAAATTAGGTGTTTTTATTTAAGAGATCGCTGGCCGAATACGCATTTCTTTATTCCTCCATTCGTAAGTTTCATTCCAAACTGTAGATTAATTTGATTGTTTCTTCGCAAGTTGGAGAAAAGTACTTGTACAAGTTTCGGCTGAAACAAATAACGGCCTCCACAGTAATGTACTATTGTGCACGGATAATTTAAAATGACATTTATTTTAAATCGCCCTCTAACCATCAAAACCGTCCCTTTTCGGATAGATTATCGTTCGAAAACGCTCACACGCGTTGGCAACACAATTCATTTATCGCATTTTCATGTTCGTGTTTTTAAAATTGTATTCACGTTGTTCGGAAAAGTATTTGTGGCTTCTTTAAACTTGTTTATAAGCTCTATTAGCTGAGTTAATGTGGAAAACAAGTGAATATCACGTTTAAATCGTTGGATTTTGTCGAGGTGAGCTGCAATTACGATATTTTTGAAATTCATTGTTCGTACCGTACGGTCGAATTAGATTTCTACGAAATCAATCGTTTAATGGTTAAAATTTGTAGTAAATACATTACTAAACGTAATTTACTGTTGGATTCTTATATTATTAGTACAAAGCTTCTTCTTAAATTAATGATGATTTTGGATCACGAAATTGAAGCAAAGTTTTCTAAGTGATCAATGGACATATTTAATTTTTACTTCGTGGTTTATATCAATATACCTATCTTTGATGGTAGAATAACGAATTCTAGAAGTAAATGATAAAATGACATTCTAAACGGGTGTAAAATCATTTCAGCATTACGATTCAACTCGACTGGGAAATCTAAACAGTGTTTGTAAATCTGCTTTGGTCTGGAATGTGAATTATACCGAAAATACCTACATCCTACCTACCACTTATGTAAAGAAAATCGTTTTAGAAGAAAACGTGAGTAGAAAATGTTTGCTTTAATTTAAAACTTGTACTTAAATACTTTGTTGTTATGAGTATTCTTCTAGTTAATTGAGAAAATCGTTTTAGAAGAAAACGTGAGTAGAAAATGTTTCCTTTAAAACTTGTAAATACTTTATGAGTTATAACTAGAGAATTGAGTATTTATAACGAGGTGTATATTATGATTTTGTGCATTGATATTTACATGATATAGTAAACCTTTCAAAAGATGAAAGAAATTATTAGAATTTTATATAGACTATGAATATGCTTGTTATTTGACTTTGCAAAGTTAGAACATAGGTTTGCAAAGTTTGAATTTGAAATATTACTTGGGTAAGGTGAACATATTTCAGTTTGATGATTTTAAAGGTAACATGTTTTAGTACTATTGGTTTCCGGATATAAATTTATTTCAAATCTCTTCAGATAAGAGTAATTAAAATTAAGAACAATTTAAATGAATTTAAAATAAAGTTATTAAGAGGTAGGGCTTGAAATAAATCAATTTCTTCTAGGCTAAACTTCTGGACTAAGTTCTTGAATGGATATAGTATAGGAAAATGTTGAATATTATGTATCATCTTATGAGCCAACGAATTTAATTTCAATAATTTAATTGTTTTGATATTTAATTAATACTGCTATAAATAAATAAAGTAGATATCTAAATTTAATGGAATGTATTGACATAATAAAAAAAACCGGTATTATAAAGCTTGATAGTAACTTTGACATTTATAGTACATAGTATATTATGTACTTGAATATTGACTATGAAATGTTTGATATTATTTATAGGTCAAGAAATACATAAGTCAATATGGAGGAAATATTACTAAGTAGACTCAAATCTATAACAGATCAATTACACACCTTTTCCGAAGAAGCGGTTGCATGCTTAAATAATTTTGAAGCCAACGCTGATAAAGCAGAAGTCGTTTCAGCCAAACTAGATACAAGTATACATAGGTTCAATAGTGAGCTTCACAACTATTTCCGAATTAGTCAACATCCGTCCGCAGATGATATTTCAGACTTCAGTAATATACAACTTCGAGCCGATGAATTGTTTGCTGAATTGAAAGTAAAACTAAAGAAAACTATTTCTACGGCCACGTCTCAGTCTCAGGATAAAACTATGATGATCAGTAGTAGGCTACCTAAACTAGAGTTAGCTGAATTTGATGGTGATATTTTGGGATGGTCAACCTTTTGGGATCAGTTCAGCTCAAATATTGATAATCGAAACTTACCGGATGTTGACAAGCTTTTATACCTAAAAGCAGCACTTAAAGGAAATGCGAAGAAAGCCATTGAAGGACTTGAAACAACGAATAAAAATTATAGCATTGCTGTAACAACTCTTAAGGAACGCTATGGGAAACAGAGCCAAATTATTGATGCACATTATTCTGCTTTGAACAAAGTCCAGACTTCAGATAGCTCGGTACCAGATTGTCGAAGGGCGTTAAATGAAATAGAACGTCATCTACGGGTACTGGGTTCTTTAGGGGAAGACATTAACCACAACCACTTAAGGTTCTTGATTTTGGAAAAATTTCCTGAAGATATAATTTATGAGATGAAAATGAAAATTCAAAATGATTCGATAGAAGAGATGAGGAAAACTCTTGAAACTATAATTGCAGCCAGGGAGGATGCTAATAGGATTACCCAAGTTGAGAAGAACATTGAGAATTACACTGTTGAAACTTTACATGTTAAGAACAATTCTCGAACAACAAGGCAACAACAGGGCAATAAAACCGATAATAGATTTCAAGAGTACAACCGTAAATATGGAAATAAGAATAAAGGAGGTGATAAAACACAGGTTAATTCTACATTTCAAAGAGAAAGTGAAAAGAGATTTAACGAATGGAAGGATGAATGGAATGAAATGGAGAGAAAAAGGAGCAGAATTAGCTGCATCTTTTGTGATGGTTCACATTATAACGACACCTGCAAGAATGTTCAGACTATTGAAGATCGGAAAGCAAAACTTGGAGATCGCTGTTTTTGCTGTTTCCGCACAGGACATTATATCAAGAATTGTCAGAATAAACGAAAGTGCGCTCACTGTAGTGAGAATACACACAACAGAGCATTATGTTATAAATGGATTCTCAAAGCTAAGATTGATAATTCCAAGGGGTCCCATAGCATGGACGACAACTAAGGAAATTACTGATAAATAGACAGGATATGTAAATAAGTTTTGAAGAAATTAAATAAATTTTACTGCAAAGATGTTTTACCAAATTAAAGGAAAGCTTCGACTAGTACCAATAAAAGATCAGGAAAATCTAAAAATACCTCGCTTGGAATTGTTAGGAGCATTGATAGGAAGCCGTCTGTCGCAGTATGTTTGCAAAGCTTTGAAACTGGAAGTTAAGTAACAATATTTATGGACAGATAGCCAGATTGTAATAAGTTGGTGCAGTTCTAATAAGCTGTGCCACCATTTAATGCTCGTAGAGTCGAGGAGATCAATAAGAACAAGGCCCTCAAAATTCGATATGTACCTTCTGAACTAAATCCAGCAGACATCGCCAGACCCACAGCTACTATATAGGACAAGAGACAATGGCTTGTAGGACCGGATTTCGCGGTGAAAGACCAGGCCAAATGGCCTACTGGTAAAACCAACACTTCAACTTTCCTGTCTGGGGAGGGTCCGTTGGAAGAATTATCTAGTATAATAGCTGACACAAAGCACTCTGAATTTACAGGTCAAAAAACTATGGCTGAGAAAGACTATTCAGAACCATAAGGAGCTGAAAATCAACTTAAGGATTCTGACACAGAATTGAACCACATTCTAAAAATCTTTTGATTTACCCGATGTAAGGAACATCGGGTAAATGCATCACTATGAAACCAGCTCTTGATGAAGCTTCGATTCAAGGAACGGTGACTAAGGTAGAGTTAGTTAAAGGATGGAAAAGATCTTAAACCATTCTGGGCGAGTTCAAGAAGATATTTGCCAATCAGTACTTACCATGCCTTCGTGAAAGATATTGGCAATGTCATAAAAAACCCAGGGTGGTATTCAAGATTGTGCCTCAGGAAGAACGAATTGTTCAAATCAAAGGAGATTCAAAGAATAGGGAAAGCTGGCGAGTAGGCAAAATTATTTCTCTGGTAAAGGGATCTGATGGATTGATTAAGAGTTGCAAAGGTTAAAGTAGGCGACACCGAATTTATCAGATCTATTGCCCATTTGTATCCACTTGAGATGGAATTTGAGAACAATGATCATTCAGAATCTAAACCTAAAGACGAACCAAAGTGTAGTAAAGTAGTTTGTGAAGTTGACCCCGTGGGAGAATCTGAAACAGATAAATTTATAGAAAGTGAAGAATTGGCTGAACCGAATGTTATAGAAATGGATATCGATGAAGATACAAACTGAGAATGAAAATGTACAATCACCTGATGGAACTGTCTTGATAGAAAATAATGACGTTGGTAATCCTTTTGAAGAAAAGAGACCTAAAAGAAGCGCGGCCACTAGAGCTCTCGAGAAGATTAGAGAGTGGACGCGCAACTTAACAACACTTCTTTAATTCCTCTCCGTTGGGAGTGTCGCGAAAGTTGCAACATCGCGATTGTAAATGTTTTATTAGTAGTGGCAACACCGCGATTATAAATGTTTTATTAGTAATCGCAACACTATGAATGACATCATTTCCAAATCCGAATATTTCTTCGGTAAGTCTACATTATCTATGACACTTAATTTTCCTTGCCGTTCAACATCATACCCTATATACTTTGTGCCGTTCATTTTGAAAGTGGAGGTGCTCGTGAGAGGTCGAATAATATCGGTGAGTATTGCTGGTGGTAACCGTAAGTAGATAATTGTTAATTGTTGATAATACGAGAATGATAAATGATGAAAGATGTTAAGCCCTATTGTTAACCTGGTGATTCTATGGCATACTAGTTTGTGGCGAGTTGTCGAGGTTGTGGATGGACGGAGAAATGAGAGGTGGCTTGGCATCTCAAAGTTTGAAACGGAGGCTGGTGGGACTAAAACACCAGATCCAGAGTTGTGCATGTTAGCCAGGTATGAGTACCCGACATGCAGGCCTAGTAAGCTTACTTAGGTCAGACCAAGGTGGGGAACGTGGGTTCCTCACATCTCCTAGTCTACGACCATAGTTTGGGGCTAACACACTAGACGGTATTCAATTCCGAGCCAGTTTGTGCATATGTTAACCATGTACATGAAGAGTTATCCTAGGTTTAGTACATATACTAACTGTGTACGTAGGGTCCTGAGTTAGTGCATACATTAACTATGTACTTGATGTGTCTCCCTTGATAGCAGGCCTGCGGGCTGCCCAAAGAGGTCTACTTGCGGGTTGCCATCCAGCCATGCTCCTTGTTGTACTTATAGTTTCAGTATACACGCACCTAACATCACACCTAATACGGACGACCACCAGAGAGAGTGAGAGGATAGAGATGAAATACGAATATTATGCGAAGCAGACTAAAGAATTGTAATCCACACTACATGATACCAGCAGCCTTTGGTGAGTGATTCTAATTTATTCACATAACACAGACATAACAACTTTGTGGTGAAGAATTTGGGCCATGAGTTAAAACCTGAGTTATTTTATTGTTGAGAGCAATTCCCCTACTACTAAGTACCCAAACTTCCCCACAATTTGTTAGGAAACGAGCCGGTCGGTTTCCTGATGGTAAGCATAACGCCCGGCTCGTAATTTGATAACGAGATGCGCATCAAACTAGTATGCATTAAAATAAAAGTATTAAAAACCAACGATATTTTTCAAATGCCTCAAAATATCAATATTTTGATGTAGATAATAACGGCGTATCGATAGTAAGCACTTCATATTTTATCAATATCCCTCATCCCTACAAGCAATTGGCCGCGACCACAAATTATATAGGGTATGCCGCGACTGTGGCCGCGACCAAGCCGCGACTTGGCCGCGACCACAAGTGCCGCGACTATTTTCACGGAATTTCACACAGACATAAAATTACCACAGACAATTATAAAGAGGCTAGTTATTTTTTTCTGGGAATAAAGCACAAACTACTAAGGGATACTACGTGAATAAAGTACCAAGCTGCATACAAAGGACTTGTACCTTTTTTTCTAGATATGTGCCTGAAATAAGGAACCTAGCAGAACAATAAACAAAATTATGAGGCCTGCGTTTTTTTAAAAACTAGTTTAAAAATAGCTTGGTAGAAATGCAAAATTAATTAACAGTCACACTGCGTTCCCAAAAATTATCCACAAAGCAGTACCCCTAGTACGAGTTTTAAAATTACGAAAACGATAATAGTTTTCGTGAGCTCACTAAACTAATAGTTAAACTAATTTCAGTTCCTCCAAGTTTTCGCTAGGGGCGCTGCACGTAAATGTATGGGAGCAAACGATACGAAATGTAGTATTCGAAAACTATCAAAACTCGTACTAGGGGTACAGTACCCCTGTAACCAATTTCCTCTGTGGCAGTAACATTATAAAAGTATGGCGTCATGGTCACGTCATTCATTTACTAACGATTTATTGATAAAAATGCTTGAATTATAATCCAAATGTTATTGAAAATAGGATTTAGAGCATAATAGGGTTTCAGACCTTGCGATCTTACGAATGGAAGGCATGCGTTTTCTCAGCTATATCGTTTCTGTTTCCTACAGTAAGTTTTTCCGATTAAATGTGATTCTTGTGAAACATATAATTATCTCTCAGGCTCGTATCTAATATTGATACTCTTTATAGAAACACCTATGTTTCTTGATTGGCACGACCGCGACCCTAGCAATGGCAACCATTTTATTCGACAATATGAGTTGTAGGTACGCACCTTTTTTTAGTAGCTATTTCTAGTCCATATAGGTATATGTCAGTGGGCTGCACAAACACAAAGTACTTGTCTATATACTGATAACAGTGATAACGAGTTTTGGCGGGAAAGCGAAAATGTGCTGTTGTTGATTTTGTGTTATTTACTAAAACCTATGTTTCTTCGAGTGTTAATGTGTAATAATGGTGGATTATTAACCGTTAAGTGTTCGTAAATGTGCATGAGTGAAATGCAAATAGTACAAAGACGAAAAACGTGTATTTTCGTATTGTATCCAAAACTCCATAGAAGCTTCAGTAAAGTATCCACCGCTTTACTGAAGCGTCACTTCGACTCGACCGCGACTAGACTAAACTTTAACGTGACTTTGACGACTTTCATGCAACAAAACTAGAGACTTATATATTAGATATTATTATTTATATAACTTGACACTGGCTAAATACGCTAATCGCGTAGAGCCAAATATAAAACAAAAAAAAAAACAGTGATAACAAGTATCTCTTTAGCCACAGACTACTGAGAGTCTTTAGCACTCTTTAGTTTGTGGCAAAGAGAATATAATTCCGGGATTGTGGCTGTCTCAGCTAATAGATCATAATAGATATAATCACGATATAATTTCAAATTTATGGCTAATAGTGATTTGAATATATAGCTAAAAACAAAGCTTTATAGAATTAAAAAAATATTTATATGAGTAAATTACGCAGATTTAGCTTCTCCCCCATTTATTCGATGAATGATTACTATAATAATTAAATATAATTTATTATTTTCTATACATATTGTGGTCCTTATGTATAGTAATCTGTAATAGTGATGTGTTGAAACTAAACTAACATTTTAGCACTTGTTATGATGAAAGGACAATGCTTCAAACGATATACTCTTTGGCTTGGTTTGCCAAAGTTCAGAAGTCCCATAATATTTTGTAGAGAAAAATACAGTCTTAATCGTTGGGTAAGTACTTAAAAATAAACAACTTTCTAAAATTATATCATAAGTTTTTTTTACATGTAATGCTCACAACCAACAAAAGTATTCTGGTCAATTTTTGTTTTCATAAACCATTTATTGCAGCATGAAGACATAAATACAAAAATCAAAGTGAACATAGAAAAACATTGGAGTGATGAAGTTTCACAAAAGAAGAAAACCTCTTGTAATAAAAAGAAAGCATATTATGTTCTTCCTATGTTTCCATATCCTTCTGGTAATTTGCATATGGGACATGTTCGAGTTTATTCAATATCTGACACCTTAGCCCGATTTCAAAAACTCAATGGCAATAATGCTATACATCCAGTAGGATGGGATGCCTTTGGCTTACCTGCTGAAAATGCAGCCATAGAAAGAAATATTGCTCCAAACACATGGACCACATCCAATATTAGTTCTATGAAACAGCAGCTTGAGCAGCTGGGCTTTAATTTTGATTGGGAGAGAGAAGTATCCACATGTGATCCCCAGTACTATAAATGGACTCAGTATATATTTTTAAAGTTATTTGAAAAAGGCTTAGTTTACCAAAACAAGGTAAGATGGTTTTAATGTAAATAATATTTATTGATAATGATGGTTAATTGAACCTCCTCTGAACAATAATTTTCAGCCTCTGTGTAATTCATAGGAAATTTATTCTCAAAAGACAATTACAGTTACTTGATGAGAACAATGAAAGGTACAATGTGTTTTTTATCTACCTACTCATTTATCACATTCCTCGCTATGGTTTTTTTTAAATCCTGTAAATAATAAACTTCTGTAGTGCATAAATAAGGATTAAAAGTTTAGATTTTTAAATGGGACTAATATTAGTGAATTTAAAAGAGTGAATTTGTTCTGTTTTGGTTATTGTTTGAAAGTGATCCTCAAAGTTCCTGATTTCCTATAAACAGGGAATCCTAGTTAGCGGTCAGCATCTATGTATGTCAATGTTTGGTGTTGTTTATTAATTTAATTAAATCCTAATATTAAATGATTGTATAATTTTTCAGGCACAAGTGAATTGGGATCCAGTTGATCAAACAGTTTTAGCTGATGAACAGGTGGATGACTTTGGTTGTTCCTGGAGATCTGGGGCTAAAGTTGAAAAGAAATACCTCACTCAATGGTTTATAAGAACAACAAAATATGCTAAAGATTTGTATGATGGATTAAATAGTAAAACATTAGAAAATTGGAATGACATAATTAATTTACAAAAACACTGGATTGGGGAATGTGATGGAGTAGTGGTTACATTTAAATTAAAAATAGATAAAACAACAAGAGATCTTGATGTATGGACATCTGAACCTTATAAATTTATTCATGGGAACTTCCTCACAATAAGCACAAGTAATGCTTTTGTCCAAGAGCTGCCAATTAATAAGAGGCATAGTTTATTTGCTTTAAATCCAATCAGCAATTTGGAAATACCAGTGTATATATCTGACAATGTTGAATATCCAGAAGGAAGAGATGTATATTTGGCTTGCCCAGCAGCAAATGAGTATGATGCAGAAATAGCTTCATCACTTAACATCTCTATCATAGACAATACTAGGAACATAGATATTCAAGGTGAAAGTGAGAGAGCTATTCATATAGCTCAAGAGAAAAATGTTGGAGGACATTTTGTAAGTTCAAAGCTAAAAGATTGGCTCATTTCTCGACAAAGATATTGGGGAACCCCTATTCCAATAATCCATTGTAATGTTTGTGGTGCCATTCCTGTTCCTTTTGAAGACCTCCCTGTTCGATTACCAACTATTAGTGCTTCTGCCACAAGCATTCAAACATTGAGTAAGGTAGATGAATGGGTCAATTGCAAATGCCCTAGATGTTGTTCAAATGCTAAGAGAGAAACTGATACTATGGACACTTTTGTGGATTCTTCCTGGTATTACTACAGATTTTTGGATTCACAAAATGAGAATGCGCCATTTGATAAGAAATGCTTGGAAAACCAAACTCCTGTTGATATTTATATAGGAGGCAAGGAGCATGCTGTGTTACATTTGTACTATGCCCGTTTCATGAGTTACTTCCTTCATTCACTTGGATGGATTCCTACCCCAGAACCATTCAAAAAACTGCTTGTTCAGGGTATGGTAATGGGACAATCATATAAATTAAAATCATCAGGAAAATATCTCCCACAGGAGAAAGTGGAAAAAATAGGAACAGAGTACAAGGAAAAGATTAGTGGTGAGCCTGTTCTTGTACAGTGGGAAAAGATGAGCAAGTCCAAGTATAATGGTGAAAATCCTGAAAGGCTACTCTCTGAGTATGGATGTGACACAACACGCTTGCTAATTTTAGCTGACGTGCCACCAGCAACACCTAGAAAATGGTCAGATGCAAGTAAGAGTTTGTTACATTACACTTATTTTGGACAAAGAGCTGTTTTACACCATGGGCTGTATTTTATAAAATTTTCGCCTTTGATCTTTTTTGTACATTGTACCTCAAGTCACAGTATAAATAATAGTACAAGTCTCAAATCAAGAACCTAGTTAGTAAGGCAACAACTAGGACTAAGGGCCGGTTTGTTGGTCCCTAGTAGAAGTTGAGTTGACCATTAGTCAAACTAAACATAGTTAAGACTTAAGTGCCAAACCAATTGTTAAATCAAGTTTACGTTTTTTGACCCCCATTTTAACTACGCTACAGTTAGTTACGGCAAAAGTATAATTTACCATAGATAAAAAAACCCGTTTTTAAGAAATATAGGTAACTATTGGTTGCCTACGGATTAAAAAACCGGCCCTTAATTATAATATTTAAATAGATTGCCATTTTTACTACACGTTTCTAAAATATGATTTATGAACATTCTTTGTATTAACAGCATTACCTGGAGTATTAAACTGGCAACATAGATTGTGGATGACAATGCGGGAATTTATAAAACTAAGAAATGACACTTCCATTCAGAAAACTCTCACTGAGGAACAAATTAAAAATTTTGAAGACAAAATTAGAGATGCACGAAATTATTTCACTGCTACTGCCACTTTTCACTTCAAATACTCCCAAAAGTTGAGTGTGGGTATTTCAAGACTTCAGAGTTTGACAAGTACATTACGGGTATGTATTTGAAGTATAGAGTCCGCGCTACTACTGAAGTCCGATTGGCGCGGCGCTGTAGTAGCTCAGAAATATGAGGCCAACGATATTTTCCATTTTCACTTCCACGTATTACGTAAAGTATAAAATATTAAAGAAGTTCAAGTTTTAAAGAAGTAATCCCAAGATATAGATAAAATGCAATAAATGCGAAGATAGGGCGATTTTAGTTCCTTTTTATTCCACAGGACTTCAGTCTCGGCGCGGACTCTACAAACGATTATTAAAAAATTACAGGAAATATTTTAAACGTAGTATCTCTATACAGTTTGTGATTTAAGCATTACTTGCCTCGGACGCATTGCAGCATCTGTCAATCTGTCTTACAGTAGAAGCTAGAGTCTAGACTCCTATAGAGCGATACTTTACCAGCCTGAGACGAATAAAAACCTGCTGCCTTACCGGCTAACTATCTCGTGTTCGTTTTCGATTCCAAACCGATTAAAACCAGCGGTCACTTGTCTTTGTGTGGTAAGAGTTGTCTAGATTTTTCGCTTCTTTTCGTTTTGTAAAAACTTGTTTCCTTAATAACGTTCGTTTTAAAATTATATCCAGCGAAAATTCTAGACAATTCCTTCCAGCCGAAGACCTCTAGAATCGAACGCTGGTTTTAATCGGTTAGGAGTCGAAAACGAACACGAGATTGTTAGTCGGTAAGGCAGCTGGTTGAGAAGTACCATGGCAGAAAGTGGCTTCAATGGTCTTGCAATGATGAGTATTCATCGAGAGGTTATTATGGCCCAACTGGAGTGCAGGATTTTAATTTAAAAAAAAGTGGTCGAGTTTACAAGAAACCCGAGATTATGTTTTAAGTAGCTTTTTCCCGCGGCTTCACTCGTGATACGAACAACGCGTTTAGAAATGGGTTTAATCTTAACAAAAAAACAATAATGTAAGGACCTGGGCCCCGATTCTACTAAACCAATTGTTTATAGATTGTTAATGGATTGTCAAAAAATCGTGACTTTTGACACTTTTGGTATTCTACTACTACAATTGTTTAATAATTGTGACAATTGAAAAACAATACAAAATTCGGTTATAGTTTTCGTATTCTCTTAATCAATCGTTTATGAATTGTCTATTGTGGTGGTGATAAATTGGTATTCTACTATTTTTTGACAGCTCTTCCGATTGTTATTTGTCTTTGAAAACACAATTGTTAAACAATTTTGCAAAGGTTGCTTTTTAGCTATTGTTACAGTAGCGTTTCCGTCTTCCACTGCAACTTCTGGATTACAATATATCATTCCAATTGAAAATGAGTCGCATTATCCGTTGGCTTAGCTACGGAGCAATCAATACATACTTTGTTTACATTTCGGCTTGCTTTATTACAGAACAAAGTACCGCCAGAAATAATTTCAAAAAGCAAAGAGTTTGAAGAGGCGTTAGCGGTTTTGCTGATAATGTTAGCACCAGTGGCCCCTCACTTCTGCTCCGAGCTTTGGGCTGGATTCCTGTCAGCACCTCACCGAGCTTGTGACTACTCCCGCCTGATCAATTGGAATGAGAATGTTCTAGAACAGAGTTGGCCGACCGTTGATGATGAATATAAACTCTCCGTTCAGTGCAAAGTAAGTATGCAAGGGGAATTCTTGACATGACTTTGCCTTTCGAAACTTACTTGAAATAGCCCAAAATGGTTAAAGATTTTGATTTGATATTATTGTTATATATACTTACTTTGTATAGCAAGAAATTCGCGTGATGATGTCACATCTGTGTCACTGCCACCTAGAGGCCTAGAGCCTTAGTAATACGTACATTTAATAACAAATGCTCCTTGCCCTCCACTACCGGACCGGCACTAGGATTCCCTGTAGCGCAAGTGGCATATACACACAGATACACAACACAAACATCCCAGACCCGAGAGCAAACTGCTCCGCGGCTGGGGATCGAACCCCGGGTTGCTCCTTGCCAGAATATATGTACATAATACATATCACCTAGGTCCTATATTTGTAAAACGTAATATAAATCACATTTACTTTTTTCCATTTTGTTACAACCCTCGCACATATACCAGGTAAATAATTATACCTACCAACAATGGCGGTCGGTGGCGGCATACGATATCAAAGGCGTTTCACTGATTGTAAAACTGTGCTAATATTATGCATTTTATTTTTAGGTTGATGGAGCTGATAGAGCCGAACTCAAAATCAAAGCAGCCGATCTCCCCAATTTTTGCCACGAAAAAGCCTTGCAAACGATGCTCAATGAAGTAGCCGTACAAAAAAGAGTAAAAAGTGGAATTTCGCGAACCAAGTACGATTTTTACCCGGATTGCCGAGCAATACTGCATATTTACACCAACAGAAATATAAAGTCAACTAATGTAGTTGAACCTGTCGAAAGCATAGGCAGCTGAAAATATTATTAAGTATAGGAAGTTCATATTTTGCTTTGCTCTGAAGTTAAATACACGATTTTAAGTATAAATGTAATATTATTCAGGTACTACTATGTTATATAAACATTTTGCTCTCTGGATTTGAACCCGCGTCGTTTAGTAGTCCGAACCAGCGGCGCGAGTACGGATCTTTTCGATAAATAAAATTCGATAAAATTGACAGTTAAAATCGATAAAACCCACTTTTATATCTTTTTATATCTTTTTTATAACCCACTTTTTTATCGATTTTAAATGTCAATTTTATCGAATAAAACCTACTTTATCGATTTTAACTGTCAATTTTATCGAATTTTATTTATCGAAAAGATCCGTACTCGCGCCGCAGACGTACCTACCTATGGGAACGATTAGTGTTAGCAATGGTATTCTTGAGATGATGGGCTTTTCTTTCTGCCAACAGGCCTTGGCCATCCGGTAGATACGCTTTACAGCGATACTTTCATTTGTGATAAAAAGAATTACAAGCTTTTATTTAACTGGCAATGTTTGTATGTAACTATTATGTACTTACATATACAATGTTTGTTTAGGTCAAATCTTTCAAGTTAAGTTTGACCCACTTCCCGGTGTTCGATTCGAGTCGAAATTTTGCATATGTAAATCGGATGACAATGCAATATTATAATGATGTCACTGAGCTGCTGCCTTATCAGCTAACAATCTCGTGTTCGTTTTCAACACCAGACCGATTAAAACCAGCGGTCACTAGTATTCGTGTGGAAGGAATAGTTGCTCTTACAAAACGAAAAGAAGCGAAAACTATTGACAACTCCTTCCACACGAAGACTAGTGACCGCTGGTTTTAATCGGTCTGGTGTTGAAAACGAACACGAGATTGTTAGCTGATAAGGCAGCTGGTCTGATGATGGAGCCGGAAGGCGGCCATAGGAATGTAACGAAACGACGTAACTCCATCGAGATTGTGCTCGTTTGATTTGCCTACAAGTACTATGAACCTAGATGTTGTCCAGGGTCCTTGGAGCTGGATGGTGATCACAACTCTGTAACTAAACGATGTTATCCCAACGAGTTTGGGCTTGCTTGTAAAGACAATCATTGTCTTTACAAGTACTCTGATCCTAGATGATGTTTAGAGCACTGGTGATGGAAGGTGGCCACAAGATTACAGTACCAATTACGTATTTTATAAGAGATTGTCTGGAAAAATATTTTTTTTTACAAAAAACTTATTTCATATCAACCAAATGACAAGAGATAATGCACTGCCTATTGTGAATTTTTTTTTTATGATATTTTAACGAGACGTGTCTGTCGTTTGCCTGATGGTAAGCATAACGCCGGCCCATAATAATTGCTGTGCCTCTCAGAACTTTGAAACGCAAAGGCCTGCGCGGCACTGTAGTGCGCTCGTTTCCCCCGAGACATTTATGTCTCATAAGCCCAGTAATTTCACTGGCTACTCTGCTCATCAAACCGGAACACAGTGCTTTCACATTACTGCTTGGTAATGTGCAAGCTGCATATTTTAATTTTACTCTCCAATAAAAAAGCATGAAAAAGGGATGAAATATTATGTTTGACAGGTCTAAACTTAGGTTAAGAACTGTTAATTAACTTAAACCTTTGACAAATTAGACGCAATTTAATTCATGACTGTTAAATTTACACTGTAGATACAAGCAAGTGGATTATTGAATTTGACAAGTTTAAAATATATTCCACCCCTTTCTCATGTTCTTACTTAGAAAGAGAGAGATTGAAACTAAAATTAAGTTTAGGTTTAAAACGCCAGAACCGAAACCACTGTTACTTCATACAGGTAACGTCAAACTTTATGGTCAATCTGAGCATGTGCACGATGCGAGTCTACCATCTCACTCTTGTATGCCCCGCTAGGCGTACAATCAGGTTCTGCGCAGGACTCTCATCATTATTCACACAGGCCAAAAAGTCTGGTTAATAGTTAAAAAATTGTTTTTATAGTGTTAAGGAATTTTTAGATTTTAAAAATTGAATTGTATAACGAATCTTAAATATTTGCACGTCTGCTTGCAGGCTGAATACACAGACCCTATATTTTAATTATTACCATGATATTTTACTGTATTCTGGCAAATAAATTGTTTGATTTGATTTGATATTTTCATATTATGAGAATGGCCTCAATTTGACATCAACCCATCACAAAACTAAACCTAATTTTAGTTTCGCTTTTTCCAATAATTAACGTGAGAAAGGGATAGAAGATATGCGACAGGTCTAAAATTAGTTTTAGAGGTGTCAAAAAACTTTCATGTTTACAAATTAGACACCACGAAATTTATGGCCGTTCAATTTACTATTGTAAATTAAAAACGAGCTAAAATGTATTCCATCCCTTTCTCGTGTTCTAATGTTTGGAAAGAGAGAGAAACTAAAATTAGGTTTAAGTTTCTGATGCCAGAATCGAGGCCAGTAACTGAAGACCATTTTAACATTTGAGCGCATTCTTCGGGAAGTAATGACATAGCAAAAAAATGTTTCCTATGTACATTTATTTTTCAAACCAGTAAAAACTAAAATCTTTCATTTCTACAAACTACTTAGGTACTTAGTGGACTAGACATGTTTTAAGTGTAGGTACTATCTTCTATTTCTTGCTTTTTTCCCTGCGAATATTTCGTCTTTATAGGCTCGGAAGTTCGCTGCAGAATCCTGAAATAAATAGTTATTATGGTGAACACAGCCTTTATTTTTTATAGATTTCCAGATATTAACTACCTAATTATGACTTTCCTTGGCCTCTAAGGGCGAGGCCACAATACTGCGGTGCAACGACGCACCGTAAAAATCTACGACGGCGCATAACGCATCGTGGAAATGTCCGATGACGTGCCGCATCGAATGGTCAAGGTTTACTCGTACAATGCCGTATGCGATGAAATTTTTGCGTTGCGTCAACGCATCGCATCGCATAGCGGTGCAGCGTCGTTTGTGTGCCCTAAGTTACATCCCTGGCAAATCTGTTCATTAGTTGAACTGTAATGAGGTAGGTACAAACAAGCAAACCTTGCTTTCAGGTTTGTAAAATATGTTTGTATGGATTCTAGATACTATAAAATTCTTAAACAAGCTCTATCTATCTAACTAGCTAACAAGCTATTCAGCCTGAGTTTGAATTGGTATGTTACCACAAAAGGGGGTCAATCTACTCCCGTAGGTCAACAACATTTGTTTTACGACTTTTTAAAATTCGGAATTTTTCATTGAAGAAATGGCATTTAAAGTTCAAGCAGTTAAGTCAAATTCTACGACACAATTTCCGGGCAGCCCTAGAACAGCTGATTCACTTGAACTATGTTGAATGTATGTTGATTAGAAGAGACTTTCGAAACAATTCTAGAAAAAGCCGCGCAATTCACGTTTGAAGTTGAATTTATTTTTTTGTATGGAATGAAGTATTACCAAGGGAGGTTCTAACAACTTGTGGACAACCATGGTCCTAATCACCCCCTTCCGGAATAACATACCAATTCAAACTCATCCTGCATATATACAAATAAATAAAATTGAGGTGTCTCTTTGTAATATCAAAATAACAGCTTTTTACGTATATGCATACGGAACTGACAAAATCAATTTTTTAAATTTTTGTATGTCACTCTGTTTGTTCCGGTTAATCTCCGAAACGGCTGACCCATTTTGACGGGACTTACACTTTTATTTTAGAAAAAGAATTAGGGTTCCGCGCAAAAGAATAAAACCCATACGGCCTTATTACAAAAAACTCGTTAAACTCGACTTTGGTCGACAACCAATTTGTCTTCAACTATCTTTAGAGTCGACCTATAAACCAAACCTTATTACAAAAGATGAATAAAGCCAAGACAACTTAATACCAAACTGTAGCTATGGTAGAAATTATTTCCACAGATAATAAATGTCTTTATGCTACGGATACACGAAATGTAGAATTGACACAATGTACTAATTTTTATTTTGGAATATAAGTAGCTATTTTGTTACACAATACTATTTTCTAATATCGAAAAATATTGTAGGTAATTTTTAAATGACTTTTGATCATTGCGAGTAATTCAAAACATCCTAATTAGGTATTTACGTATATGAAAAAAATGTTAAGGAGATACTCCTTATATATCCAACCTATACAATGGCACACTATGGCTAAGAAACCATAGCAACATGTTTTGTTGATTGTGTGTACTGTCAATTCTTGTAATATATTCTGTTTTTACTATGTATACTTTCGATATTATAAGTATTTCCTATATATTTTACTAAAAGCTATTATTCTACTCATCCACGCTTCCTAATACCTCACCACCCCTTCTTACTTTAATACAAAATATATGAATTTTTTTACGATTTGACAAGTAGAATACGTGGCCGCCATTAAAATAAATGCTTAAACCGTCGCTAAACTAGGTGCCCGGCAAGACTAACTTTGACACCATAGTCAACCAAGACCTAAGTGCTAATCTGCTTTTTGTAATAAGAAATTTGACAAAACTACGGTTTAAACTCCAGTTTAGCGTTAAAACTCGTTTTGTAATAAGGCCGATGAAATCCAATATATCCGCGCGGGTAAAACCGCAGGCAGCAACTAGTATCTATCTATGTGTGACAAAAATATTTAAAAGGCATAATTATTGTTACCTTTTTAGCTTCTCTCCACTCGAGGTTTCGAAGGCGATTTAACCCTTTGAGATTCCGGTCAAGGATTTTGAGGAACTCCCCACGGGATATCCTAGGAGTTTCCGTGGTTCCGTTGACTTCCATGGGCGCCTTGGTAGAAATCTGTTGAAAACGTATTCGTGTATGTTAGTGATCGGCTCTTACAACAACGGACCGGAGAAGTCTTTACTTCTATTTTTTATTTCGAATTAAATTAGCGCGTCGTAGGGGAGAATTTCAGTATAATATGTATTTGATTTCTGGGAAGGGAAAATACCGATATGGAATGGAACCAGTGCTACGAAACATCCATATATTCGATATTTGTACTGAGATGAGTGGTTCTACTGACAACTTGAGAAAATAAACCAACATAACAAACACAACTAATTTTCAAATTGACATTTGACGTCAACTGACATTCGATTTTGACTCGATTCACTATAATTTGTGGATTTACTACACTTCTATTCTATCATCTGTGTACTCTGTGATTTTCATCGGCGCCGGTTAAACTGGAATTTTAAAAGATTATTTGTATTAATTGTGATATTTTAACCACATTCTTTCATATTTGGGTAGAAGTCAAAATAATCGTACATGGGTTGAAAAAATATGTGTCCTCTACCTTTTTTGGCTAATATACAGCTTAACTCAGATAATAAGCGGCTTTATATATTTTTTATTTAAAGTACATATAATATCCAGTAGAAATAAAGCACTTTAGTACAGTCAATCAGGGTAACTTTGACAATCTGGGTAACTTTGGCACTTTTGATCTATCATGATTTTTTATTTTTTTACTATAGAAACTAACAAAACCACAACCAAATTCAAAAACAAATCTATTCTTTGCCATCTCCATAAACAATCTTCACAAAAAAAAGTTAAGTGTCAAACTTAATTCATCTATTATTTCAAAATGAAAACCGCGGTAATGTGGCGAGTAATTTTTTGAGGTGAAATACTCTGATTTTCATGCAAGTTGAGTTTAATTATAAAAAACTATTTTCTTTTTCTATCCTAGGCCTATTTTTTGTTGAAAATTGCAAATATTGACTTTTTGTAATAGTTTTCTTAATAGATAGAAAATATGAAAAAAATACAGATATTTATACAGATAATTATTTTCAAATTCCAGTTTTAATAAATTGTATGGATTAGTGTAACTATAAAATTGAAGAGATAATTATTTTTGGTTGACATTCTTTATTGTATCGGTAATAATTCGAAGCTCAATGTCAAGTTGATTGGATCTCAAATTTGTTGCAATTTAAGAATAAAATATAACTATTTGTCTATTTTGTTCTGGTTTTATTTTTCACTATGGCTACCCAGAACCTATAAACGTTGATCAAAGTTACCCAGAATCTTCAAAACACAAATAAAAAGCGATTTTAGTGAAAACCATAATTACTGTCAAAGTTACCCAGAAAGGGGGGGTAACTTTGCCATACCATATTTTTGTAATTTTCTTTTATAATTTCTATTAATAAAAGTTGGATAATTTTAGAATTATATTCTTCACGATCTCAGAACACAAATATACTTAACAACTTACGTCTTATACTTTTTACCAAAATCATACAAGCAAAAATGTGCTCGAAACCTGTCAATGTTACCCTGATTGACTGTAACGATAGCAATTTAATTTTACCGCCAAAATACAATTTAATAAAACTGAATTATTTCAGTTCCATACAAAATGACAGTGTCCTCTTGCATGGTGCAAATTTAAATATTATAAAATAATCTAAATAATTACATTTTTTGGTATATTTATTTCATAAGTATTTAAACCAATGACGAAACTAATGTTTTATTTAAATATAATGGTTATTTATTACAAATAAACATATTATATTATTATTTACAATAATGTCCCACATATCCTTCCTGTGAATAACTCCAGGTAGATAACACTGATTATAGATACCCATAATAGGAATTTCTACCATGTCCCACTTTTATTTTATTCTGGAAGCACTTTGCTTTATACTGTGTAATTTTCAAATCGCTATCTTGTTGTGTCACTTAGTTTCGGCAACAAAAGTGCATACACAAAAAAAAAACCTCGAAATGTTCCTGTGAATAACTAGTGAATTGTATAAAACCTAAATGGAGATAAACTAGTACAGATACATAGTTCGAAATAGTATATTTTGGTGAATACAACATATAGACAACTATTTAAAAGGTAAGATAATTTTTAATGTTACGTTCAGTTTTAAACGTTAAAATTCATATTTTTCGTTCCTGTAGATAACGTAACGCGCCTTAGGGCTACTTCATATTGCTAATTGTTACTCACAAGATTTTAATGTGAGTAACAAGCACGCGGCAGGACTCATCAGCTAGATTTTTAAATCATCAAAGATTCCGTTGTACACCATACCTAAACATATGAAATGTTAAAGAAAAAAATAGTCCTGGGTCATATTTTGCTTTATTTCAAAAATGTATAAAAATTAAAACCCGGCTAAAAGGAGACTCTTTCCCTAAAATTGATGTAAGCTTGTTATCGTAGTAAACCCCTACTTAAAAAATGACATTTCGATGTCTACATGTATTTCATTTATAATAAAAGTTTTTTTTAATATCCATTTTTTGTTTTAATCATTCTGAATGCGTCCTAATGTTCCTGTTAGTAACATTTTCTTATCATGTGAGTAACGTTACTAACCGGACTTCATGTGAGTTACGGTCGATTATTCTGACTACTACCCATTTCTCCGCTAAAATGGTTTTGGCGTCGAGATTTCGGTAGAATTTATCAATTTGTTTAGTGTGAGAGACAGAGACTCGTAGTTTTGTGCTTTTGAGAAATAGACTCATAGTTTTGTGTATTTTGGAAGAATGGGAGGTAAAAGCAGAAAATGTGAAATCTGTGGTGTTATGGAAAAACAGCGACGTGGATTCTATGCCAATTTTCCACTAGGTGAAGCCGATTGAAACTGGTAAATATAGTAGTCCTACTTCATACTAATATTATAAATGTGAAAGCTTGTGTGTGTGTGTGAATGTTTGTTACCAAGTATCTCCGTAAAAACTAAACCGATTTTAATGAAATTTGGAATGTAGACCAGCAGGGCTATTCCGTATCTCGGTTGACAACTCAAAGTGATGATCACTTGGCAAAGTGTACAACGATGAACTGTCAAACAGCTAGTTTCGTATTCGCTAACCTCAGTTATCAACTTGGATGACGTCATGAGCACCGAGTTTCGCGGTTAGTCACTTGTTACTCACCATAACTTATTTTGACAGATGTTTCTGTATCGATAGTTTAAAATTGCGATTATGTAAGCATAGTGGACATCAAATTTGATAATCACCGAGGTTTGTGATAGACACTACCCAAAAGCAGTGTTTTACAAATTCGAGTGATTAACACCGTCGATCGACAACAACGATTTTGTTGTGATTGTGATGCTGGAGTATTTATTATTATATATTTTATGATTAGATGGTAGGGCTAAGTCTTCTGCGAGTGTCCGTCTGGGTTGGTACCACTACTATGCTCGTGAAGTCTGCCACCAAGCAGTAATGTGCGAGCATTACTGTGTTCCCTTTTGATGAACAAAGTAGCCAGTGAAATTCAGTGGCTTATGCTGAGAATTAATACCTAATGTCTCAGGGTAACGAGTGTACTGCAGTGCTGCGCAGGTTTTAGTGTTTCAAAGTGTGGGTGGCACTGTAATTGTTATGGGCCGCCGTTATGCTTACCATCAGGCAAAGAACCCGCTCGTCTCGTTATCCAATAGTATAAAAAATAATTTTACATAATATTAGCTGTTTCCCGCGGCTTCGTTCACGTAGCCTAAGTTACTCCTTGTAACATCAGCTATCTGCCATCGAAAGTCAGGTCAAAATCGGTCCAACCATTTCGGAGATTACCCGGAACAAACAGACAGACAGACAAAAATTTAAAAAATGGTTAATTTGTTGTAGGTACCGTATATACTTTCACATGCACATGTGGTAAAAAGCTGTTATTTTGATATTACAAACAGACACTTCAATTTTATTTATTTGTATGAGTTTTTAATTTGCCTCCTTTATTAATTCGGTATCATAACCTACTTACTTTATTTACTATCACCAAATTTCTAATATTGAACTAACTTTTAAACAGTAATTAATCGAATGTTGCTCGAATGGAATGAAGATTACCTACGTAATGAATTACTATGAATTTTACCCAAAGAGTTTACATATATTTTACCATACATAGTTATAGTATAGTCTGTGATTTTATTTTACCGCCACTTTATCTTAAATACACCGCCTAAAATGAAATGTCCTCAAAATGTTCCACGCACAACCCTCAAAAAGCATTAAATAACTTAGTCGTATAATAGTCGATAGAAAATAGTGTTGCGCTAGTGAAGTCCTGAAAGACACCGTTAGTCACTATAACCAGTTAACCACTCAATGTGATACGCAATACCAAAGTTATGATAAATCAGTTGACATCAAATGTCGGTGTACAACCAGACTCGGTTAATCACTAGAAACGTAAAAGTTAGCGAATAGGGGGGCAGGAGGAGGTAACTTAACTCCGCACATAACTTGAATTAAACCTTTGGTGGCAGACCCGGAATAGGAACTATGCTGCGTCGGATTGAAAGTCGCACAAGTTCCCGCTCGGCCACACTCCCTCTAGTTTTAATTTTAATTTTGAATGAAATGCTAAAAGAAACTTCTTTTTATTTTCAGTTTCTGAGCCATCGACTAGTGTGCAGCTGGTATCTCTGCAAGAATGCAAAGCAAAAAAAGAAAACTGGAGGACCCTTTAGGTATTGTTCATTTATATTTTCTGTTTGGCAATTTGAACAATAGCTATCATTATAATAACATGGTTTTTTAAGTCTTGACGTCGAAAACGAGGGGACCTTTTACATACCTACCTACTTAATTAACGATTGGCCTCAAGGCTCAGTTGGTAGAAGCTCTGCCTTCTGCACTATAGGTTGTGGGTTCGATTCCCACCTAGAACAAATATTTATGTGATGAACATGGATGTTTGTTCTGTTGCTGCATGTAATAATGTATTTATATTATAAGTATGTATTTACAAAAATAAAACAGTTATCTGGTTACCATTAGTACAAGCTTTGCTTAGTTTGGAACCAGGCGCTGTGTGAAATGTCCACAATAATTTGTTTATTTAAATTGGTGTACACACTTATGTGCCAATGACTAAAGACCTTATTTTTTTAATTGAAATGTTAAACCATAACAATATTCTTCAATTTCAGATTGGACTCTAAGAGAAAAGAAGTTAATGGCCCAATTAAAATAAACAAAACGCACCCTAGCATCTTTAAAAAAGAGTGCAAATTTGGTAGAGGATATTGCCTCACCAGGCATAAAAACCTTAGTCCATGGAGCAACTTCAAACCAAAAAAAAATGCAGGGGACAACGTTAAACAACTAAAAACAAAATATCGGCATTAGCTATATTTAAACGGTCAGCAAAGACTTATAAATACCTAAGCCACATCGGTATAGTTATTACCGGGTATGTATTATAGCCGATGATAATAGTAGTTTCTGTATTGTCAAATTGATGTTTTTTTAGATTTCCGGCTAGTCTAATGTTATCACGATACTATTTAATAAAAAATGTGCCTATACTTGCTGAGTTTTATTTTTAATTTATAAAATGTAAAAGTAATCCTGTATTACAATTGGTTAAATCGATATTATCGACGGGAATCGATATTATCGATTCGAGTGTCAAATCGATTCATCACTAAAATCTTCGCAGCACTAGTTTTGACAAGTAAAAGGTAGATCATTATGTTGGTATCCATGTCTTCCTTGCTAGGTTGGTGTTATAGCCACTCGATTTATATCAAATACTCTTTGGAATTAGTATGAAGTTCCGCCTCTTACTCTTATATACTCTTTGAATGGAACCTTGGATGGATGGAAGTCTTACATGCCAAAATATTTTCGCTTTTTTTTTCTACCGAAAAAACAATGTTGCAACATTAGCATTTGCACAGAATTGTAAATAACTCCGTTTCAAATGCTAATTTTATAAAAAATTTATTAGTTATAGGTATTAGTGTTCAACATTTGTTTATATTCGAAATTCAAATGACTAACAAATAAGTACCTAATTTTTCTGCTTACCCAGACAAAATCAGGTTAGTATAAACCTTAGGGGGCCATAACACATTTAGCTCTAAATTAGTAGGCTAGGATTTTAGGAAATATTTTTCTGAATAGATGAAGAGAAAATAAAGAAACAAAATAATAATACGGTAGCGTTTGTAATCGAGTGGAAAAAGCAGACGGCCCGCTTGATAGTAATCGGTCACCGTCACTTATGGACATTTACAACACTAGGGGCGTTGCCGACCCTTGATAACTCGTTTTACACCCATCTTGGATCAATTAATCTTTCATAGAGCTATTTGATAATATGACTATTATTAAATAGTTTGTTTGAACAATAAATAACAGCGATAGAAGTACCTCACTATTATTATTTAGTAGTATTAGAGTTAGCTTAATTTTACAATAGACACCCACCACATGCATTTTTTTAATATAGTTTTCTAGTATTAGTAATAAAACGTAATTTATTATGTGGGATATACTACAATACCTTAGTGTGTAAGTATATGTAGAGATATGAAAGTTTTTTTTCAAAATCACGTTTGTGATATAATTGGCATTCTACTTACATTATCGTCAGTGAATTGAGCATTTACCAACTCTGATATTTGGGTGTATGCGCTCTTAGTGTCGTTTATTTGCTGAAATTAAAAATAATCATTATTTATCTTTTTTTTATAAATGACGAGGTAGTGTACATAACTACTATACATATTAGGTAGTTAATTATTAATTAAAAATATTAGGTACTAATTATCTACACAAAGTCACATAAAATAAAATCAGCAGAATAACACAAATTGGTTCATCTTCTTAAAAATGTATACCGTCTATTTATTTATTTATTCATACACAAAACAGAATACAGTCAATAATATTATATTTAGATAAAGTTTACATTTATGAACCAGACCATATTCCTAAATATGTGTATACAACATGATTAATATTACATTAGCAGAAACTATACTAATACAAAAGTGATTGTAGGTAACAAATTATAAATATTGAAAGTTAAGTACAATAATTAGGTATTATCATCACTGTAAGCAGTGAACACAATCTTCTTTAAATTGGTTTTGAATTTTGTTAATTTTTGGTCAAAAATGTCAATTGAGCTAGGGTGTTCTTTTGCGATACAAGGTGTATACGTATACACCTTGTATAGTTTCTGGTATTGAGTTAGGAACAGGGTAGATCGCCCTGCTATTTGCGCATTAAACCGCGGGCAGAAGCTAGTTACAAATAAAAATTACAATTAAAAAGAATCAAAAATACCTGTACAATAAGATTAAAAATGGTTCCAAAAAATCCCCACTTTGGTGTAGTAGCAACACGTTTTCCTGACTTGATTGCAGTTTGCCTCGATTGACGGTCGTTTTGTATAACGTCGTCAGCTGTTGGCTGAAATGTCAAGAAATAAAAATTAAAAACCAAATTTACTGTACAGGGCTGCCTATTGCCAGAAGTTTGAACGCCTCATATTAAAATTGCCATTTAACTCCTTGAGAGTAATAAGTATAAGTTAATAATTACTACATTTTACAGTGTTAACACAAAATTTTTGAGATGTATATATTTGCCTTAAGTAATACTTTTGAAAGACTCTTACTATCTCTTAATTATTTTGTGTGTTATTTTGTCGGGAAACCAAAATATATAATAATGTGCGATCAGTACCTACACATATTCATTAACACCAAGAGATCTGTGAGTAACACTGATAAACCTACCATCTAATTTCTACGTTAGTTATACAGTCTGTCTGTGTGTCATAAGCATTATTCTCTTTTACATATTTATGTAATTTAGTCTCTTGTTGATTAACTGTTTTTCTTGATTGTTTTTCTACAAATGGTAGATACTAACTGGCTGTGCGGTGAAATGGGGGGCGACGATGGCAACGATAACAAACGTGACCCACACGGCGCTCTGCCCTCTCAGTGCCATCTTTACACTTCTTTGGCTAAATCTGGAACAAACAAATACAAAACATGCCTCTACGTATACGTGATATACCTGTTAACATATTGAGTAACGTATGCGTACAAGGTAAATTGGCAAGGTCGGACGCTTAATTTAGTAAGCGAGCTCCTAGTAATGTAACCTTTCACCTTTTTTTATCAATGACTTCTTGCAGTGTTAGGTTAGTTTAGGCTAGCTAGTAGTTGCCTAGTGGAGGAGGTTCGAACGAGATAGGTACTCTCGTTGTCAGTAGGTACATCATAAGCAATTTGCGTCCGACCTACTATGTAAATCGTAGGATGCAAAACCATACGATGTTTATATTCCTACCTACGAAACTCTGGCAATAACATAATTGGTACCTACCTACGATGTTCGTACGGTCTACTTACAGATAGTTGATAGTTAATCGGTTATGTAATGTAAGTAGTAAATAGATATCTAATACATTCTGGCTCTAGATGTTGGTAAATTTTATGAAGGAACAACTAAAGCTGAAAAAATGGGAATTGAATTTTCATATATCGCGGTGTATTCATCGAAGTCGGTTCTTGGTTTTTTAAACCCAATTGTACTTGTAAATTTTTAACACCGCTTTGTTATTAGGTAACTAAACACAAAATATTTTGCTATCATATCCTATTCTTCGGTTATTGAACTTGCAAATGTTATACCAGAACACCAATTTGGGTTCAGAGAGAAGCATTCTGCAATCGATCAAAATTCAAATGCACAGAATTACACTTATTATAGGAAAAACTCTTGAAGATAAAAGAGTATGTTCTATTGTATTCCTAGTTGTAGCACAAGCATTTGATAAGGTTTGGCACGAAGCCCACAAGCTTAGAAAGATGTTACCAAAACAGCTGTTAGTCAATATCTTAGGATCGTACATATCAAATATAGAAATAAGTAATATTGAACTGTCTATTTGTAATGTATACAAATAAATAAAATTTGAAGTGTCGGTTTGTAATGTCAAGTTCACAGCTTTTTACTAAATACATATGATAGTACCTATATACTTACGGCCGCGGCACTTAGGTATCCGTATAACAGAAACACAATTTTTAAAATTTTGTATTTTTTTTCCGGCTAATCTCCGAAACGGCTGAACCGATTTTTAGACGAGACTCACTGGCAGATACCTGATATTATAAGGAGTAACTTAGGCTACTGTTATTACGTGGGCGAATCCGCGGGCACAGCTAGTTTAGTAATCTAATATGTGTTATTAGACAAAATGATTCTTACTCAGAGTTTAAGGAAATAAGAGCTGATGGGTGCCACAAGGAAGTGTTTTAGGTCCGGTCCTGTGCCTACTATACAGGGTGAGTTTGAATTGATATGTTATCCCGGAAGAGGGTGATTAGGACAATGGTTGTCGAAAAGTTGTCAGAACCTCTCTTGGAAAAACGTCATATAAAATTTCCGAAAACAAAAGAAAAATCTTCTGCGCGGCTGTTTCTGGATTTTTTCTAAGTCTCTTCTAACCAACAATCCACAAGTGAATAAGCTGATATAGGGCTGCCCGGAATTTCTGTAGTAGAATTTTAAAAATATTTAAACGTAAACTTTAAATGCATTTTTGTTCCATATACGTGCATATAGTTGATTACCAGCAGGTTCATACAAAAACAACTGGAGCGGTGGCACTTCCTGCTCACCTATTCTATCCACACGCAACAGTCAGGTTATGAACTCATGACATACAGGTTTGATTTATTTCCGCGATGCTGATGTACTGTTGGGGATATATACTCTCGCTCGGGTTTTGCTTATATTCGTCGTAATGTAATAATTTTGTTACGACGACGTAAAAGCTAAAGTTCAATTATTGAACATTAACTTTTCCAGAAGCATAGCTTGGTGCGAACCTAAAAGAGAGTTACTCCTTATATAACATCAGCTATCTGCCAGTGAAAGTCCCGTCAAAATCGGCCCAGCCGTTTCGGAGATTACCCGGAACAGACAGACAGACAAAAATTTTTAAAAATGGTTGTTTTGTTATAGGTATGTACCGTATATATTTTCATATGCATTTGGTAAAAAGCAGTTATTTTGATATTACAAACATACACTTCAATTTCATTTATTTGTATAGATGATTAAATTCGATCGGGAGATAAATATAAGTTTATAAACTTTATAAAGATAATAGGGTGCGCAGTTTTTCCAATTTTGACATGCCATTTCTTCAAACAAAAATTCCTAATTTCAAAAACTTGTAACACAAATGTTGTTGACCGCCAGTAGAAGATTGGCCCTCTTTCGGGATAACATTATTTAGCACTTAGCTAGGGAGTGAAGGAAACAGCACTATCTGGATGTATTGTTGTTGTCTATTTCGTGGATTTTTGATGGTTTTATCTTTTATATGAAGCCGCGCTTGTGCGTGTATTAACTCGTAATCCGCGCTTACTGCAAAATCATGGTAATTTTGACAGCAAAACGCAAACATGCATAAGCGCGTACGGCCGGCCTTACGCAGCTATAAAGCTATTTCAGCTAAACTTTTTATTTATTGACAAATAAGTACCTACTTAGCTACTTGTACCTTTTGTTAGTATTAAACCAACTCATCAACAGTTAAACGCAAATTGCGTCAATCGATTGTAAAAAGACCCGTATCTCGCAACTCTTACGTGCTCTTGCTCCCAATAAAACCTCTAGGTGTTCGTAATAGGTAGGTAATTATTACGAACCATACAGTAGTTATAGGAGTGAGATTAGGTAAATGTAGGAAACTTGTTTAGCTGCCTAAAACAAACAAATTCAAACAGTCAACCATCTAAACTAGAATGTAGGTACGTAAGTTCCTAATAGGTCATACTCAATTACTCAAGGGCGCACAAGCACATAGTAATAAATAAAATGTTGTAGTTGATCAGGCGAAGTTGGCTCCCAAACTTTTTAGTTTCTTATTTTACAAAACTTTAAAAGTAGCCCTAGAGTAATAAATGAAATATTGCAGTTGATCGGGCGAAGTTGGCTCCCAAACTCTTTAGTTTCTTATTTTACAAAACTATAAAAGTAGCCCTTTGCCGTTGCGTCAAAATACCAACAGACAAACAGGTTGATAAGTACCTTATACTGTTCTTACATGCATTAGGTACGTACGTATAATTAATATACTAAGGTATTTTAATGTAGTAAATTTCTGTAATTACATTCCATTTGTATTCTCTGCACCTTCGGCATTGAAATTATTATTTAAATTCCAGAACATTGTACCTAATTATGTAAATATTTAATTATTATACGAAATCTTAATCTGACCGACCGAAATACTTAATTATGACCTTTTAGAATAATTTCTTGCAAATAATAATAGTAACCTTTTGTTACGTATGTACTAACGTCATCTAACACTGTGTTTATATTAGGTACTAACTGTGCACCGCGGTTTCGCCCGCGTAGCCAAGTTATACCTTATAACATCAGCTACCTGTCAGTGAGTCTCGTCAAAATCAATCCAGCCGTTTCGGATTAGCCGGAACAAACAGACAGACAAAAATTGTAAAAATGGTTTTTTGTTAAATTAAGTAGGTACCGTACCTATATATTTTATTAGTATGCATTTTAGTAAAATGCTATTAAATTAACATTACAAACAGACATTTTAATTATATTTATTTGTATATATATATAGATAGATACCTTCTTATGTCGATATACACCAAATTTGCACTTGGATACTAACTAATACCTAATAAAACAAGTAATTATTTAGGTACCTACTTACTATGTGACTTTTGAGGGACCCACTTACTTGCTTGGCTTGGTATTAATAAATAACTATTTAGGTATTAATTAATTTTAGAATTTGTAGAATATTATTCGGCTAGCGTAAAAAAGCCCGATATACGCATTAAATATTAGACCTGCCTGCCAATTAAGTACCTACCTACGACTACTTTAGTATTTTAAAATCATCCTGTATAATTATGAATTATGGCCATATATGGCACTCGCTACAATAAATAGTACTTCCCATGATTTACTGTCATGAACTTAAGATCCGTAAGTAACGAGTACATTGGTACATACAAACCACACCAACATGCTATAAAGCCAGACAGACCTATCATAATATGACGAAATTACTGTGTATCAACTTGACGAATTACTGCTCATCACAGACTACAAGCCATAGAGCTTAAAACTAAACACTAAACACTGCGAAGGTCACCAATATCACCATTTAACCAAAATAAATATATAGATATCAATTTTTCTGATAGAAAAAACTGCTTAGAAACATGATTTTACCAAAAGTGCAAAGTGCAGGTACGAGTAGATTCGAGGGGCGCACGCGCACCGGCTTCGCGCGCAAAGCAGCCGAGGGCACTGGAAGCGCAGCACCCGCGCCCGCGCGCCGTCGCCGGTCGTTGCGCCGACGGCGGCGGCAGCAGCGTCGCGGCCGTTGGAAGGCGTGCGCCGCGAAGTCCGCGCGCAACACCATCGGGGCCAAGGCCGCTGCGGGAGTCGATTGCGAAGTAGGTAGGTAGGTATTAGTTATGTCAGCTCGCGTTCTACTTATGCAATGCTTCTGACCATTTAATGCAGTTCGATGGCCGGGTCATTATTTATTAATTAATAAATAGGTATCTGCTGTTATAATAACGGAAAACAGACTATGTATTTGGGCATTCTGTAGAGCAATGTTTGGTTCGATAACTTCGGCTCGTTGAATAATTTCGAACCAAATTATTGTTAAATGCAGATTGTATTTATGAGAGATAGTGAGAGCTTGTAGAAGCTAATCTCTATGAATGGTAGACACGACGGGACGCGCAGTTTTATATCTCCCAGTAGGAAATATTATATCGACGGCTCCGTAGCTAAGTTGTTAGTAACCCTGCCTGCAAAGCGAGGGGTCCTGGCTTCGATTCCCGGCCGGGGCAGATTTTGTATAAGCATTAAGTTTGTGTTCTCGGGTATTGGATGTTTGTGATGTGTATCTGTGTGTCCATGAAATCCTAGGGCGGGGTTGTGAGTGTAAGCGTTTATTTTATTTATTTATTATAGCAGGTATTCTTTGGTTTATAGTGCTAAGCACTTTGCGACCTATTCGAATTATCAAAAATTGAAATAGTGTAAAATATAAACATTTGTTGCTGTTTACAAAATTAATGTAACATTGATTATGAAATTCTTTTTTATATCTTTTTAAATTATCAAAGATATGCATTCGGGCTCAAGCTCAGCATTACTACCTACTCAGTCGGTGAAGATTTGGATCAGAATGTCCATTTGCGAGTAAAAAACATGATGTAAATGTAAGTCACTAAAAAAGAACGCCAACGGCCACACCTCAATTAAAAGTGTCGGAGTAATGCGTGGACAAACATTCATACATAAACACTATAAAATTTTGTATACTTGTTTGGAAGCCCTAATAGATAACATAATAAGGGAATATCCATACATCCATACAGATAAATAAAATTGAAGTGTCTGTTTGTAATATCAAAATAACAGCTTTTTACTAAATGCATATGAAAGTATATACGGTACCTATAACAAAATAACCATTTTTAAAATTTTTGTCTGTCTGTCTGTTTGTTCCGGGTAATCTCCGAAACGGCTGGTCCGATTTTGACGGGACTTTCACTGGCAGATAGCTGATGTTACAAGGAGTAACATAGGCTACTTTAATTTTAGAAAAATAATTAGGGTTCCGTGCAAATAAATAAAAACCATGTAATCCAAAATCTCCACGCGGGTGAAACCGCGGGGCAGCAGCTAGTATTGCAATAATATTACATACATAGCTACTTGTCGAATTAATAACCTCCTTTTTTGAAGCCATTTTAATGCGAGATCACGCCGTGATATTCGCATACATTTTCTTTATAAAAGCAAGGAGTAAAAGAAAATAAGGTACCTATGTTCCTATCAGTACCTATGTATATACGCGTTGGAATTTGGAAATCATCTAAAAATAACAATAATACTTTTAAAACATTTATTTGGTTTTATTGCTAAAAATGTTAAAAATTAACAGTAAGTAACCAGGTTATCTAATAAATTACTAATAATAGAGTATTTATGTAACTTACAATAAAATCAATAACATGATATTACATTTAAATGCATATATTTATTCTATTATTATCTTATTTCTTCTATTTCTTATGAATGTTACTATCAATATAACCTAAGTCCTAAGACCTAATCCATAAGCTAAACTCTAAAGTATAAAACACTTCTGTGCACCTTCAAATTATTGTGTCAAACCGAAAAGCTGATTTCACTAATAATACCAAAACAATATCAAAATTATTGGAAAATAGCGCCTTCGCCGCTATTTTGAGTTTTGATTTTAGTGGGCCTAATTTAGACAAACGACATTCGCCTCGAAGCGATTGTAATGCTACAGTCGTTATCGTCAAAGTTTGATTGAAATTGAGAATATAAATTACCACGATGACTTCAATTATAATTCTCTACATTTTTGGCTTTTGCTTTATCTATAGCGATAATCATTGCGAAGTGAATGCCGTTTGTCTAGAGTCAGCCTAGATTGTAGCGATCTTAACACAAAAAAATTAAACACATTTTACTACCTTATGTAAATAATCTTAGATTAAAAATACTGTGCAAATACATATCTAACCCACAACACAGCTTTACTGATTAGTGATTACAAAGCTTGCACATAGTGAAGCGGGACACTTGCTTTATCAAAATAAGAACGGCAACCATATAGAGGTTCTAACCCTACGAAGGACTTATTAATAAATAAATATTCATTAAATTCAAACAGTTACGCACCGCGCACGTTTTGCCATTGCTACCCTTGACAATTCTAAACTACATCGAAGTAGACAAAATTAACACTTTTCAACTACATGGCAAGGTTTATGCCAAGACGCATCAAAACTATAACGCACACGTTCATTTACAAAGCCTCGAGGAATGTTCACAATTCATTCACTTTGGTTGGACTAAGAAGTGACAAGTTCCATTTTCCTGTACTTCTTCCGAAGCGTAGACACAGGGTCCTTGAACAGGATGGGGTCGAGTCTCAGCACGGAGCGCACGAGCGGCATGTAGCCCCACGCCGTCGCGAACGTGTTCAGGCACGACTGCCGCTGCACGAAGTGCTCTGGGTCACTCCACGACGACCTGTCCAGGGAATCACTACATTAGTTCAGTATACTGTAGACAAAACTGGCTATTTTGTCTATGGTATAAGTGTAATCAAAGTTTTTGGCTGGTGTTAACATGGACGGCTCCGTGGCTAAATTGGTACTAACCTGCATGCCCAATGTGCTTTATTACTGCGGCAGTATATTTCACCAGCCAGGTAGTACCAACCGAGATGGAGATTCGCAGAAGAGTTAGTCCTACCACCTAGTAGTACTAGTGTAATACTGTATGCAAGTTGGTGTTTTTAAATACATAGTTATTAATTTATTATCTATATTTTCTTTTGCAGTATTGAGGCGACCGCGTCGCGCGTCGCCGGCTACGTCCAGTGACGCAGCCGAATGTTCGGGCAGAAATCCTTAAACTCGAAACCGAAAAAAAAGAAGTATTTGTAGGGATTTTAAACGAATTAAAAACTATAATAATAATAAACTATAATAAACGCTTACACTCATCACCCCGCACTAGGATTCCCTGTGTCGCAGATGGCATAGACGCATACAGATACACATCACAAACATACAAGACCGGAAAACAAACTTTATGCTTTATGAAATATATTTTATAGTGTTAACCGACACTAGCGGATGTTCACACAAATATATACATCACAAAAATTTCGCTTCCAACAGGATTCGAACCTGTGTCTTCTGGCTATCCGGGCCAGACGCCTTAACCAACTAGGCTATGGGAGCAATCGACGTTGACTGCGAAATTCTTGATGGCAATCGCTACAAAGCGGATGGTCTGCTAGATTGAGCTACGGCTTGTAAGCCGGAAAGAAATACATCATGTCAACCTGTACCGGTGGTGCGTGGACTTGTAGCGGCGGCGCTGCGCCAGCTTGAGCGGCGGGCGGCGCGAGAGGTGCGCCGCGACGCAGTTGAGCAGGATGTCCTCGCAGTTGCTAATAAGAGCCTAGAGTTTAGAACGGGTGACCTGTACCGGTGGTGCGTGGACTTGTAGCGGCGGCGCTGCGCCAGCTTGAGCGGCGGGCGGCGCGAGAGGTGCGCCGCGACGCAGTTGAGCAGGATGTCCTCGCAGTTGCTAATAAGAGCCTAGAGTTTAGAACGGGTGACCTGTACCGGTGGTGCGTGGACTTGTAGCGGCGGCGCTGCGCCAGCTTGAGCGGCGGGCGGCGCGAGAGGTGCGCCGCGACGCAGTTGAGCAGGATGTCCTCGCAGTTGCTAATAAGAGCCTAGAGTTTAGAACGGGTGACCTGTACCGGTGGTGCGTGGACTTGTAGCGGCGGCGCTGCGCCAGCTTGAGCGGCGGGCGGCGCGAGAGGTGCGCCGCGACGCAGTTGAGCAGGATGTCCTCGCAGTTGCTAATAAGAGCCTAGAGTTTAGAACGGGTGACCTGTACCGGTGGTGCGTGGACTTGTAGCGGCGGCGCTGCGCCAGCTTGAGCGGCGGGCGGCGCGAGAGGTGCGCCGCGACGCAGTTGAGCAGGATGTCCTCGCAGTTGCTAATAAGAGCCTAGAGTTTAGAACGGGTGACCTGTACCGGTGGTGCGTGGACTTGTAGCGGCGGCGCTGCGCCAGCTTGAGCGGCGGGCGGCGCGAGAGGTGCGCCGCGACGCAGTTGAGCAGGATGTCCTCGCAGTTGCTAATAAGAGCCTAGAGTTTAGAACGGGTGACCTGTACCGGTGGTGCGTGGACTTGTAGCGGCGGCGCTGCGCCAGCTTGAGCGGCGGGCGGCGCGAGAGGTGCGCCGCGACGCAGTTGAGCAGGATGTCCTCGCAGTTGCTAATAAGAGCCTAGAGTTTAGAACGGGTGACCTGTACCGGTGGTGCGTGGACTTGTAGCGGCGGCGCTGCGCCAGCTTGAGCGGCGGGCGGCGCGAGAGGTGCGCCGCGACGCAGTTGAGCAGGATGTCCTCGCAGTTGCTAATAAGAGCCTAGAGTTTAGAACGGGTGACCTGTACCGGTGGTGCGTGGACTTGTAGCGGCGGCGCTGCGCCAGCTTGAGCGGCGGGCGGCGCGAGAGGTGCGCCGCGACGCAGTTGAGCAGGATGTCCTCGCAGTTGCTAATAAGAGCCTAGAGTTTAGAACGGGTGACCTGTACCGGTGGTGCGTGGACTTGTAGCGGCGGCGCTGCGCCAGCTTGAGCGGCGGGCGGCGCGAGAGGTGCGCCGCGACGCAGTTGAGCAGGATGTCCTCGCAGTTGCTAATAAGAGCCTAGAGTTTAGAACGGGTGACCTGTACCGGTGGTGCGTGGACTTGTAGCGGCGGCGCTGCGCCAGCTTGAGCGGCGGGCGGCGCGAGAGGTGCGCCGCGACGCAGTTGAGCAGGATGTCCTCGCAGTTGCTAATAAGAGCCTAGAGTTTAGAACGGGTGACCTGTACCGGTGGTGCGTGGACTTGTAGCGGCGGCGCTGCGCCAGCTTGAGCGGCGGGCGGCGCGAGAGGTGCGCCGCGACGCAGTTGAGCAGGATGTCCTCGCAGTTGCTAATAAGAGCCTAGAGTTTAGAACGGGTGACCTGTACCGGTGGTGCGTGGACTTGTAGCGGCGGCGCTGCGCCAGCTTGAGCGGCGGGCGGCGCGAGAGGTGCGCCGCGACGCAGTTGAGCAGGATGTCCTCGCAGTTGCTAATAAGAGCCTAGAGTTTAGAACGGGTGACCTGTACCGGTGGTGCGTGGACTTGTAGCGGCGGCGCTGCGCCAGCTTGAGCGGCGGGCGGCGCGAGAGGTGCGCCGCGACGCAGTTGAGCAGGATGTCCTCGCAGTTGCTAATAAGAGCCTAGAGTTTAGAACGGGTGACCTGTACCGGTGGTGCGTGGACTTGTAGCGGCGGCGCTGCGCCAGCTTGAGCGGCGGGCGGCGCGAGAGGTGCGCCGCGACGCAGTTGAGCAGGATGTCCTCGCAGTTGCTAATAAGAGCCTAGAGTTTAGAACGGGTGACCTGTACCGGTGGTGCGTGGACTTGTAGCGGCGGCGCTGCGCCAGCTTGAGCGGCGGGCGGCGCGAGAGGTGCGCCGCGACGCAGTTGAGCAGGATGTCCTCGCAGTTGCGCGCGCGCCGCACGGCGTGGCGCAGCGCCGGCGCGCCCGCCGCGTACAGCGCCAGCGTGGCGCGGTGCACGAGCGCGGCGCCGGGCAACACCATGGAATAGCTGCTGCCCCACTTGCTGCTGTAGCCCCATGAGCTCTGTGTGCAACACTCATAAATAGCTTTCAATTATCTATTAAATGTATTTTATAATATTTGTCAGTGGCACAAGATAAACATACCAGATTGCAGGTACGCGATTTAACAAAATGCAATTTTTTTTAAATTTTATTTGGTAACGAGACGATCGTGTCGTTTGCCTGATGGTAAGCATAACGCCGGCCCATAACAACTGCAGTGCCACCCAGAACTTTGAAACGCAAAGGCCTGCGCGGCACTGCAGTGCGCTCGTTACCCTGAGACATTTGGTATCAAGTCTCATAAACCCAGTAATTTCACTGGATACTCTGCTCATCAAACTGGAACACAGTAATGCTTGCACACTACTGCTTGGCGGCAGACTTCACGAGCAAAGCGGTGGTGAACAACCCAGACGGACACTCGCAGAAGAGTTAGTCCTCCCACTAACAGACACAATTGTTTATAGAGCAGTGTTTTTCAAACTTTTTGAATATGCGGCCCCTTTACAACTAAAAAAATTCCAGCAACCCCCCGGTCCAAGGCCGTAATATAACAAAATAACGTACTTATTGACATAACAACACAAATCATTGGATTTCAAAGACGTTTAGTAGCTGTCGCCTTGTATTGAGACTCATAGAATAATCTAGTATATTTTATATTTTTAATTTTTTTTAACCCATATTTGCTTTGTACTTTGCCCTGACTTTAGAAGTTAGAACACGATCCCAATCGATACTTCGCGACCCCCAGGGATAGATCTCAACCCACACTTTGCAAAACACTGGTTTAGAAGTTAGACATTATTACCTTAGCCTCATCCCAGAAGTGCGTCCGCGCAGGGTAGCCGACGATGCGCTCGGGGAAGGCCTGCCACACGCGGAACGCGAAATCTAACTCCTCAGCCAGAAGCGGCGCGTCGCCGTCCAGCGAGAACACTGCCGCCGTCGGGACCGCCCACAGCGGCTGCCAGCGGGCCGACACGCCTTCCCTGTCGGCAACAATAAACATTACTGCATGCCATGATTCGGAAGCAGCTGACCGTTATTTTCATCATGCCACTTAGAAACGAACACAAAAGGTCAATTACCCCGGATAATGAGTTGTAGCATCAACAACCAACACTGGTAGAGGCTCGCGAGTATCGCCGGCCATACGCGCTAACGACTTCAAAGAGGGCGCGGCTCGTTCACTGTCCCAAACTAGCACCACCTGCAACAAAAGTAAACCCAGTAAATAGTCAAAGATTGCAAGGAACATGTACATGTGACATTATATGAATGGTATTAACCTTTTCACAGAACTCGCTGCTGGCTATATTGGCAAGCAGCTTATGGAGGGCAGGCGATGTAGCTTGCACATAAAGAAGAGCTGTAAATGAGATACCTGGAGTAGATGGTGGAGCGGCCAGGGGAACAGAAGGTGCCGGGAGAGGGACGAGAGGGGCAGAAGGCACCGCGGGCGCGGGGAGGACGGGGGAGGCGATCGGGTAGTGGGCGCGGGAGTCGCCGTACGTAGGCAACGTGTTCAACGCACCAGGGGACGCATTCCAAATTAATGCTTCGCGTTGTCTCGATGATTTGTGAGCCAGTACACGCTCCAAAATAATCTGTTGGGTCAAATATAACAGATATTTAATTAATATTAATAGACATATAAAACCCATGTTTAGGTAAGCATAAAATGTTTAGTCAAATAAAATTCTACATAGTAGTGTGGAACTTACAAATAACAGTAGGTAAAGACCGCTTTTTTTATTGTATAATTGTATAATATTATATTGTATAAATAATATAATAGATTCAAAGTTAGTGATAGTTTCATAAAAATGCCGATTCAAATGGCTTTTTTTAAAAGAATCAAATGATTCCATAAGATTTTCAGATACTGAAGGTTTTTGTATAAGTTGTAAAAATACTTCATATTAATGAATAATAATAAACAGACTAAAAAGATTTCCACGTTTTACCTCAACCGTGGTAAAGACAATTTTTTCAATGGATGAGAAATATAGTTCCCATAGTAGCTGGGTCTGCTGTCGTAAAGCAAGGATACGCTCAGGTGGCACAGAGCGCACTAGCTCAGGGACCTGCAAAGAATTATATTGTTTAATAAAACCTTAACCAACTGCCGTAGGCACTGATGAGTTAACAGTTACCTGTAATAACAAACGTTCATCAGCCCATATGACAGCACGTCGCCAGTCAATTCGTTCGTCAAACGGCAAACGCCAGCTATTGCTCAGGAGGACGGGTATGCAACCAGCGGCCAATGCTTCGAGGAAGCGATAAGAACCCAGTCTACGTCCTCTTGCTACAAGGCAAAACGTCGAATTGGCCAATAGCTGCTCATAATCAAACCTACAAGGAAATAATAATGGTTACATATTTGCGTAATCAGCGGCGCGAGTACGGATCTTTTCGATAAATAAAATTCGATAAAATTGACAGTTAAAATCGATAAAACCCACTTTATCGATTTTACTGTTAATTTATCGAACAAAACCCACTTTATCGATTTTAACTGTCAAATTTATCGAATTTTATTCATCGAAAAGATCCGTACTCGCGCCGCAGCTAAGCACCATTCAGGCTTCCTTTAAAAGGGTTTTTTATTCAATTTATACAATTTATAAAAGATAGTATTTAAACCTACAATTAATAAACGAGACAATTACAATTCAATCGGATATGTTTCTGAAATTAGTAGACTATTGATTTTAATGAAAATTGTATTTGAATTGAAATTGTATCGTTTATCCACCGTTTTTCTTAAGAAATAAGAGAATCGGGGCCCCTAAACCTCTTTAAGTTTATGCTTCGGTGAGCAGTATATGTATTGCAAATATTTTAAAATTGTCATTCCTTTCTTTCATCGTTTGCAAATTTTCAGTCTTATAGGCTAGTTGTTCACGATGACCTCCCAATTAATGCTGTTCCAGCATGAGCAGATCCATCCAGATGTGGGTATGATATATGCGATTTGGCTATCAAGAGTAAGTCAAATTTGTGAATATTGAGTAGCGTTTCAGTTTAATTTTTATTAGAAGCTAGTAGCTAAACCGTTGATGTTCCATGATGATGGTATAGTAAATAACCTGAAGAAACCAAATGCTGGAGTTTTTTTATACAATTTGGTGATACAATGAGCACATTGTTTGCTTGATGATAAATAACAAAACATAACTAAATAGTGATGTGTAACAGTCCTATCTTAATTGCACTTAAGTATTTAATTATTATCAATATACATTTTTAAATTCAATAGTCACAATTTCTAACAACAAAATATGTTGTTACCCAGTAACATATTGTATCAGTTTTTGCAAATGAAATTTAAATTTGCAAAAATTTATATTCACAAAGAATATACTTTTTCAAACGTACTTATCATATTCTCTGTTATCTTCATCACATCGTTCATCTCGTAAGTCTTTCCAAGATTTTCCATGCCGACAAGTAGTAACTAAAATAAGATTATTCCCATCATGCAAATGCCATAGTGAATTTCTAGTCTCACTGCCAATCCCATGAACATATCTTTTGCCTTTAAATGCCAGTAAATAGCGTTTAGGTGCTGGAAAAGGATTGCCTGTGGCTGCTGGTGGAGCACCACCTCTCTCTGGATGCTCCTTATGAAATAGTGGCAGTGACACATCAAATCCCTCACGGAATATTGTTTCAGAAGCACTAGCTCTAGCCAAAATTGCTTCACCTGCATCAAAACCTAATGCATCTTCAGCATAATCTGGCCAAGTGCCAGCATATAAATTAAATATCAGATGATTTCTGCCATCTTTCCAGTACGGCAATCGGGATAAATGAGATCCCACATCGGGAACATGTTCTGGTGATAACGGATCTGCATCTAATGTGTCTATAGCTGGGACAAATAGGCAAGCTTCAGTAGGATCTCTCGTGGCATATCTTGACTCTCTCAAAACTGATAAAACTTTTCGATAAGATGCACTTACTGGACTTTCACTTGGATACACATATATCTTGGGATCATTACCACACTTTGAGAAATCAAAGCATGTCTCCATTCTGCAAGGAATTGCAACTGCTGTAGGTTGCCTTTGTTGAGATGACGGAGCTTCTTCCAGTTCTTCTATGGTTGCAAAGGAGGGTAGGTGGTCACGACGATCATTTTGAACTAACTCAGTTTTTAAATGATAACTACCGAAATAACAATAAATTAAAAAAGCACAAGTTAAAAATAGAAGAACAAAGCGTTTTCTTGCCTGCATTTCAAAATTGTATTAGGTATTTGTTTTTTTTTTTTTTTTTTTTTTTTTTCCCCTCTTCCGGGGCTTTGGCTTCGCACGTCTTATGCATTCGCCAGTGTCAGGTTTTCAAATTCAATTCTCTGTCTTCTGTGTGTTCTCAGGTTCAGCCTTTTCAAAGCTTTGCTTCAAATTGTCGAATCAATTTTGTGGACATCAGGCAAAATATTTACATAACATGTAGTATATACAATTTATTTACAATAAAAACGGGGAAACGATAATAATTAACAAAAATTGGATTTAAGGAAATAGGTATTTGTTTATTTCACAATTCACAGCACAAACTACCTAGACAGAGAAGGTAATAGACGACTAGATAGCTTGCATCTCATTCATACAAGAAAGAGAACCACTTATGCATACTTCATGTAAAGAAAAGAGATAGAACGATATGACTTTTTGTTTCATGTCGCGTGCCGGTTTTTCCAAGGTCATTCACACTATTGTGCGAAACAAACATTGACATTTCGCCCTATATTCTGGAGTTCACCGCAGTTTTGACGCTTTTATTAATTGAAACCAGACTGTGAACACGTTTTATTACTTCCAAATTGTGAATAACAATTTCCCTAACAAATTTACTATGAGAAAATGGTGCAGTGTGTTAGGATGCAAAAGTGACAGTGAACAAAAACTTCCCGATTTGTCTTTTCACTCGTAAGTACAGTACTTTTGGATCATATTTAGACTTCAAAATTGATTGTTAAACATATAAACACTCTAGATAACAACATTTAGAATAGAACTTTGTTCATTAATATGCAATAAAGTTGAATTCAATCAATGTTAGAATCCTTCAACCAAAAAATATCTCAGTTTGGTGTTGCCTGCATTCGAAATTATTTTCCCCAGACCACGTATTTTTATGTCATATAAATATATAAACACTATACAAATACTACTACACAAATAAATAAAATTAAAGTGTCTGTTTGTAATATCAAAATAACAGCTTTTTACCAAATGCATATGAAAGTATATACGGTATAGTAACCTATAACAAAACAACCATTTATAAAATTTTTGTCTGTCTGTCTGTTTGTTCCGGTTAATCATCGAAACGGCTGGGCCGATTTTGACGGGACTTTCACGGGCAGATAGCTGATGTTACAAGGAGTAACTTAGGCTACTTTTATTTTAGAAAAAGAATTAGGGTTCCGCGCAGAAAAATAAAAACCATGAAATCCAATATCTCCGCGCGGGTGAAACCGCCAACCTTATGGTAAAAAGTAGCCAGTAGAAAAGTGTGAAAATGTGACTTTGAATGAAAGATGCAATACAGAAATGAAATAATAATGAACCGTCTGATTGCAGTGCTGTAATATAATTGTTGTCACCAATTCCCTTGAAGTAGCTGAATGATTTGAATGATATTTGCATTAAGTTCTATAACCACGAAAGCAAATTTTAGATCGCAAAAAATCCAGTTCCTATAGGGTAACGCGTAGGCTAGTTATTTACAGAACAGGGGACCTAATTTTGAATGTCACGAATGATTTCGAAATCACCGATGACAAAATTCTCAGCGATGACTTTGAAATTACTAATTTGCAAAAGTCATATTTTTGAAAGTCATACCCTGCATACCAATCATGCAACTATTTCTCAGCTTTGATCACAGATAAACTTATGATTGCATTCTATTTATTTTTATTTTTTAAGTTGGAAATTGTGTTCAAGTCATTATTGGCACTAAATATTCGTATCTATGATATCGTTTACGAGTGGGGGTACCCATTCGTAAACGATATCATAGGTATGATAATTTTAGTCACCCGCTGAGATTCAAAAATACGACTGTTTGTAAATCGGTGACTATCGGTCATATCGCTGATATTTAGTCACTCGGTGACATTCAAAAATTGCACCCCTGATCTCTAGATAAATTATGGAGTAAATCTGGCATTGCTAAAAACCAGGGTAAACGTTTTGATGTGGCAACACCACCCAATATCGTTCTATCTCACATGCGGCACGGAAACCAGTCGTCTATAGACAGTCCGTCTACGACAAACTATTTTTTTTTGTGGTAATTCAATGTCTTTATTTGACATCTGTGTCAGCTGCACGTCTAACAGCTCAAACTATTTTTTTTTGTTTTGTTTTTGGCTCCACGTGATTTACGTATTTAGCCAGTGTCAAGCTATATAAATTATAATATAAAATAAATCTCTAGTTTTGGTGCATGAAAATCGTCAGTCACGTTAAAGTTTAGTCTAGGTGCGGTCGAGTCAGGGGGGGCACACTTTGTGACAATACCTTAGACGAGCCCCGAGTCACGTGAAATAACGCCATCTACATTATATTACATTACTCTACATCTACATTATTACGTTTGGTACAGTATATTATTTTGTTCCTACTCCTAGGCACAAACATGGGAAAGGCTGCAATTTTCCATATAAGTAGTAAATGTATCTACATTTACTTGCGCAGGAACTATGGAAATAGTGTGAATGGTGTGTGAAATATAGTATGCAAACATAGATAGACATGTTGAGTGTTTTCTAAAATATAGAACGCACAAATAGATATTAAAGTAGTTTCACCGCCTTTTTGTAGGTGGCGTTGATCGCCATACATCGTGAGACAAGAGAGCACACTCTATTCCTTTTATTATATATAATTTGTGATTATAGTACTACTCCACAAACTACTTAGAGGTACTAGGTACAGACAGGAATCTTGGAACAACCGACAACCAATCAGAGCACGATGGTAGTATCGAGTTTGACATTTAGTTTTCTTTTTTTTTGACCTGGGCCATGGTCTTTTTTGCCTTTTTAGTCGACTTCCCTAGATTATAAATAGTTATTCTAAAATTATTATCTAAAAGAGGAAAACAATAAAACTACAATTAAGTTTAAGTACTTATTAAGTACTTACAATTTTTTATTTTTCTAAACTTTTGATATTTCTTTAATGCTTTATTTTGGTAATTTATTGTTAACACATACTATATCAAGCCTTTTAAAATTATATTTGTATTCACAATACTGTGCTACTTAATAACAGTTAATTTGATTGTTATTGATACAAAATAATCAAAAATAAGCAAGCTCTCTCGTCAAAGATCTTTGTCCAAGTTTTGTGTCATATATTTGATCTAAGTTCTTTGATCAAATATATCAAATATATCCCAGTGCGGTACACAGCAAATTTTCTTCATGATAATGTAGCGTATTACTGATTTGAACGTGAGAGGATAAGCATTGTGTTAAAATATCTCCACATAACTTCATTCGACCAATTCCAAAACAAAAAATGGCGGCTATACTTTATCTATAAATAGCGGTTGGCACTTAGCGCTGACATTAAAAACAGACTAACGTCAAAATTTATCTGTCAAATATCATCCTACCGTATGTCTATAGTACTAAATAAGGGCTATTTTTTTTCTTCTAAGATTATACATATATAGTAATCTGTGGATTATTATATGCCGCGTACTACTCTATGGTCATACCCTATGTGGAAGCGTCATAACTTGAATTGAATTAATACTTTAGTAGTTAGGCTAGGCTATATTATTTATATATTTCAAAAAGTGAATTGTGAAACATTTAAGTAAAGGTAAGAGGGAACGACACGATTTAAAATAAAATTGTTTAAAACGCGTAAAAGCTGTCATTTTCTTCGCCTGCCTCCGCCTGCGCCATTTTCTATTTACGACAAAACTCGTTATTCGTGTTGCGCTTTCATAAATTCATACAATCCGAAATCTAAATGCAAGTCCTTTATTTTTTATTTATTCGTACGTGAAGAAATTTTAAAATATCTTCTAGCAGTAATACAAAACTGAACATGTACATACCTTCAGTTGTGAATTGTGAACAGTCTACTCATTTGTAACTTTCAGCCGGCCTAACTCGTGTAATCATTACATACTTCAGAAAGCCTAAATATTCTTTTATTTTTTGTTAATAGTAAATAAATTAGCAGTTAGCTAGTTTATTACAGCTTATTTAGCAATAAAACAAAAATTTTAAATCGGACTAATTGTAACCTCTAAAGCTATAGTGAAAGAAATTTAAAAGCTAATCAATGGTTAACTATAAACGCTATTTAGCGCTATGCAATGGATAAAGTCGGATGTTTATCAACTGTCAAGATAAACTACCTCCACACCTTTGATTATAAAAATTTAATTATATTCTGTACATTACACTCCAACTGTATCATTTTTTAACATTTCTGTCCACTCAAAGATTGACTGTTAGAAATTTGGTGAAATCGATAATGGCCAACCATTCCTGCTCACTTGTAAATGGTTTTTTTGATAGTGTTCACTAGGGACATGTAATTTTTTTGTGTAAAATATGTAAAGATATTTGAAATAGTGAATATTAATTTGGCTAGATGTCATCTCGTGGAAGAGGATATGGTGGCTACGGAGGCCGAGGCAGTTACAGTGGTGGGCGTGGCAACTACAGGGGATCCTATCGTGGCAGCAGCAACCGGGGCTCTTATGAGAGCCGTGGTGGGCGAGGCGGTGGCTACTCTTACAATAGTGACTCCCGCTATAACAGCAGCAGCAATAACAGATACAACAATCGTGATAGAGTAGAAGATTCATACAAGAAACCCTATAGATCGGTAAGCTAGGCTACTAATTATAATACCATAGTTTGTGGTCACAGGTTGATTACATGACAGTTGCAGCTTTGCTATAATTATGAAAACAGTTAATTCTACCATTATTAAGTAGTACATTTTTAAACTATCCAACATTTTAAGCAGAATGTGCAATACCTCTTGCCATTTGATTGGTATCTGAATTCAGATACCAGACTATTTGACCAATATTCATTTGAGAGTCCAAGACCCACCATCAAAATGTAAAAAATACAAAGATTTAATTGAAACATTTATTATTACACCTATGCACACATGCTCATGATATCTAGAGGTAATGCACTTTTATGTTAGTCTTTATATTTTATAATTTGCTCGGTGAAAGATTTTCACAACTTGAAGATGTAGCTAGGTGAGTCGTTGAAAATGATCTGAACAAAGATTATTATGATATTTATTACTTTGTGCTATTCTGGTTTCTATTTTGATTCTATATCTCTCTAGAAAACAGAGTTTGCTTATAAGAGAAACTATAATTAACTTAATAATGATGATAAATGTTGCCTTTGAGCATGTAGGCAAATTTTATTACAAACTAGCTTCTGCCTCCTGCTTGGTATGTATCTTTATAGGTAGTCTATGTGTTATTCCAGAACCTAAACTATCTACATTCCCAATATCATAAAAAATTGGATTAAGTTAATACAGATACACATGGTAACAAACATTCACACACCCACACACACATAATAATATACACAATCACACTCAAACACAAACTTTCGCATTTATAATATTAGTAGGATTATAAAGTTTATCTAGATTCTAGACCATGTTTTGAGTGAATATAATCAAGGAACAAAATTTTCCATACAAAGTATTGAACATCCAGTAGTGGCACAGAATAGATAATAGCACAAGTACAGAAGACTCACTCAGCAAAATCATTTGAATAAATAGCGACTCTCACTGCTACACAATAAAGTGTTCATATCGCACATTGTTAATAACCTACTGATATATTCACCCAGAAGTTGCCTCTCTCTCTATCGCATAACTCTTAGCTCTTCTGAATATGTTAGGGTTGTAATCTAAATATTTAATTACCAGTTATGTACCCATTACTCTACTTTTGTGAACAAATGATGATGCAAATAAACCTAGGCTAGAGATGGGTAATTACTTAGCAGGGTGTAGAACCTGTTACAGTTTTATTATAAATATAAATAAATGTAGCATTTAAAATTTGTTTATAGATTTTATTAACCGACTTCCAAAACAAGAGGTTCTCAATTTGGTATTTATTTTTTTTATGTTTGTTAGCTCAGATCTCTGCCATTTATAAACCGATTTGGAAAATTCTTATTTTATTTGAAAGGATATACTTTCAGATTGGTTCAGTAGTTTGTCCCTGAAGTCAGTTCGTCACTTTTTTAAAGCAATTTTATTTTTATTGTTTAGCTGTGCTCCTTCATACAAGATTTTTCTTGATATAATTTGTTCTCGGGTATGGTTGCTATATTATCTTACTATTTATAGTACATCTGTTTTCATCGTACAGGTGTTTTTTATTTCAGGATGGGTCAGCTAGTTATTCAAACCGTGACTATGGAGGCCGCTCAGGTTCACCTGATCGAAAAAGAATGAGGATGGAGGTTAGTATCTTAGTTATTTATGTTCAAGTTGACAATCCTCAACCAATTGTGCAAGAAATTTGATATGGACCAGGGAGGGACTAAAACAAGTAAATAAAAAGATTGGAAAACCTACTTTCCTAAGAATAAGAAAAATACAAAGATGATAATGAAAATCATTACTATTATACGGTATTGAGGATATCTGATTTCTTGAGAGCTTCAGTGGCATGAAAAGAAACACTATCAGAACCTGAATTAATGTGTTGCAAAAAGATTGAAATGACACTTCTACACCTCATGATATATTTATGTTTAGATTACAAATCCACCAGCCCTAACATTCAATTAAACTAGTAGCTGAGAATGCAGGAATTACTTTTTTATTTATACTTTCTATTGACACATGTATAATGTTCAGAAGGCTTTACAAATACCAAATGTTGAATGAATTTTTTCATAGATGTGATTTGAGCACTACATGAGCCATTGAGATTGTTGAGTGGTGGTGAATTTTACTGATATGAGAAACTGAAATGAAAGCAGATTACAAGATTGCAGCATATATACTTGTAGATTAAGACTGCAATGATTCATCTATCACACAAAAGAAATCATTGATATGTAGTTAGATGTCAACAATTCTGCTGCATCTCTTTCCTCAGATTGTTCAGATAAGAACATCTCCATTATTACTTCCAGAACATATACTGAACATCTCTGATGGTATTCCATCTTAAATTAAGAACTTTTTAGATACTATAGAAAACGGCTCCTCAAATGTACACATTGGTTAATGAAAGGGTTCTTCACCTTGAATCGCTTATGTTTGCAACAGGAAGTTGCCAAATGACACATTAAGATCAATCTTTCTGATCACCCTTGCACAGAATTTCTAAAGTTGATAATCAGGCAAAAAAGTTCATGCGATTGACTAAATTGCCTCATTGAAATAATCAAAGCAGTGCATAGAATACAATATCTTCCTCTTCATAGAGGCATCACATCAGAGAAAATCATAGGACCTTCCGAGAGACATCTTTACGTATAGAGGTGCCGAAAATGGAAGACGCTCCTAATATTTATACTAACTAATTTGTGCGATCCGATTTGTAAAGGATGTAGAAAGAACCAAAGAGAATTATGTACAGGGGTCATCGAGCGATAGACGTAGCCACGATGGCGGCGGCCATTACGGGGGCTCGTACAGCGCTAGACAAGATGGTTACACCAGCGAGAGAAGGTCGTTCGGTGGCGAGGAACGGAGGCGCTCCCCGGGCCGAGATAGCTACCGCAAGTCTAGCGGCATGGGCCCGCCGCGGGAGCCGATGCGCTCGTCCGTGCGGCCGCGCGCGCCGCGCCGCTCCTTCCGCGGCCGCACGCTGCGCACGCGCGCCTCCTACCGCGGCGCGCCGCGCTCGCGCGGCACCTTCGCCCCCAGGCGCTTCACTGACAGATCGCTCGGTTACACCCGCGCATTCAAAACTATCAAGAGAAGGTAACTCGTATGTTGAATAACTTAAACGTTGTAGAAATTGTTTACGATATTGGAGATATTGATTTGAGAATAGAGGAAGTTTTTCGAACGCTACTGTTAAGGTGTTGGTTCCCGCCGATGTGGGTTTAGTACAAGGTATGATGACTAAAGCTTGCCGAGTGAGGATCCTCTGCTGTAACAGTGATAAGAGGAGGAGACAGAATGTTACTTGATCCAGGAGTCATGGAGTGGGGAATGGAAAGGCCACTATGTTGACTGCTGCTTATTTTATGATCAGGTGGGATGGCTTAACACTCATTAATAAGATTAAAATAAGTATGCTTATTGTTTTTTATTTCTACATATTTCCTGCCCAACATTATACTGAACTTTATTGTTTTTTTTCTAACAGCTCAATTAAATCTAAGGATGATGCTTCTTCTACCGAAGAAGAATGGGACGAAGAGGAGAAAGAGGAATCCTCTGAAGAAAAGAAGGAGTTGAAAATTAAAGAAGAGGTAAATATTTTTATTTGTCGTCATTTATAATACTATTACTATTACTATTTAATACTTTATTGCACTAAGAAAAGTACAAAAGGAGGACTTAATGCTAAAGCATTTTCTACCAGTCATCCGCTCTTTGTACAAGAAAGAGGGATGTAGGCGCGCATCAAAATAAGAGAAAACAAAAATAAAGATAAATTGCTATTAACTATACTAACTTATATAAATTATATACTAACAAAATAAGATTAATAATAGAAGAAAAACTACTCATACAACAACTACTAAGAAAAGATAATTAAATAAAAATAATATAATAACATACATTTAAATAATATATATTATATAAATATTAAATACATATACAATTATACATATATAAATAATTGAGTGACAAGATTTTATGATGGCAAAGAAGCTTGAAAGTAGTGCTCTCGAACTAGCCTTTTAAAAATGACCTTAGAGGGTGCTGTTTGTATATTGTTCGGTAGCTGATTCCATAAACGCACCGCCTCTACTCCAAAAGAATTGTGTACAAAAGAAGTAGTGTGTTTAGGGGTACAAAGCTGTAGGGAGTTAGATGACCTCAGATCGAGAATATGAGTATCGGAAAGATAGTTAAAATTGTTTTTGAAGTAAATAGGGGATTTAGGATCATTAAGTATGGAATACAGTAAGCCAAGAATTCTAGCGTTTCTTCCATCGCGTATTGGAAGCCATTTAAGTTTTAAACGATGCTCGGTTACCTATATGATCGTACTTACGGAGATTAAATATAAAGCGAATCTACTATCTAATTGGCAAATCCATATGTATGTATTTCGCTCTTTTATTGTGTATCTGAAGTGAGTGAGTTTATGGTGTCGATTCTGTCGTTTCATACCGAAACCTAATTTTAGTTTCGCTCTCTCTTTTCAATATATAAGATGAGAAAGCGATAGAAGATATTTGACATATCTGACAAAAAATAATATTTTTAGAGCTTTTTAGATATTTTTAAAGCATATTTCTAATCTTATCTAATTAGTACATCATAGCTCTAAATATAATATGTAAGTACCTAAATCATAGGATACCTATGTTGTAGAAAGTAAAGCAAAAACAAATCTAAACAAATATGATTATTACGAATAGTTACATTAGCCGGAGTACACGTAGTAGTATGATAAAAAAGAGATTTACCCACCGTTACACTTAATCAACAAAATACTCAGTCGATACCTAAATACACAAAGTGAATCGCGATTTCATCGAAGTTGTCCCAGCTCTATGCGTGGCTTTTTGATATGTGTCATTTCAATCAAGCTACATTATTATTACTATAGACAAGCAATTTGACAGGTCTAAAAGCTCGTGAAGTCTGCCGCCAAGCAGTAGTGTGCAAGCATTACTGTGTTCCGGTTTGATGAGCAGAGTATCCAGTGAAATTACTGGGCTTATGAGACTTAATACCTATAATGTCTCATGGTAACGAGCGCACTGCAGTGCCGCGGAGGCCTTTGTGTTTCAAAGTTCTGGGTGGCACTGCAATTGTTATGGGCCGGCGTTATGCTTACCATCAGGCAAACGACCAGCTCGTCTCGTTACCAAATAACATAAAAAAAAAATTCCATCTCTTTCTCACGTTCTCATTTACAAAGAGAGGTTGAAACGGTTTAGTTACGAGATGACAGAATGGACACGTGTGTCGCACTAGGTGGACCCGGAGCCGTCGTCGGAGCCCGAGCCCCTCGAGGCGGGCGAGGACACGGACAAGGAGCCCGACGCCGCGTCCGACGCGCCGCCGCGCCGCGCGCGCCCCTACGTGCACCTCGCCTGTGTGCACTGCAAGGAAAAGCACGCTACTTTTGCGGTATGGTGATTGCATCGTTTTCTTCTCTAAAAACATCAAAGGATCTTACTTTTATGAGAGATTCTTTCAGTACTTCCCCCATTTTCTCATGTATTCTGCGGACAAGTACAGCTACGCAAGTGCCGATCTTTTCGATAAATAAAATTGACAGTTCGAATCGTTACAAATTTTAATTAGAGATAGGTAATTCTTGATTTATTCGAAAACGAAACGAAGCCGAATCTACTTTCTTCAATATGAAGTGAATATTCGCACCGCACAGTTCGAAGACTGGTTTATAGAACGAAGACTATCTATACAAATAAATAAAATTGAAGTGTCTGTTTGTAATATCAAAATAACAGCTTTTTACCAAATGCATATGAAAGTATGTACGGTACATTAACAAAACAACCATTTTTAACATTTTTGTCTGTCTGTTTGTTCCTTGTAATCTCCGAAACAGCTAGGCCGATTTTGACGGACTTTCACTGGTAGATAGCTGATGTTATATTATAAGGAGTAACTTAGGCTACTATTATTTTAGAAAAAGAATTAGGGGTCCGCGCAAAAAAAAATAAAAATCATGAAATCCAATACCTCCGCGCGGGTGAAACCGCGGACAGCAGCTAGTTTTAACATAAATATATAAATGGTTTTATCGTCGTTCGCCAAGGTTTTGACACGAAAATCACTTCGCGAAATTAGTTATTCGGTCAATGCAATGACAATTGAGCTTCATTTTGTAGGAAATGTAATCGCTAACAGTTTACAAGTAAAACTTGTCTTCGTGGCAAAATCTATTTCGGAGATTAGTTTCGTTCTGAGGAAAAAGGTTGACTTGACTTTTTGATTTATGGCCTCTGTGATTATTTATCACAATTCTGCCAATGTCCGTTCATGCTAGTTTCACAAACTATATAGGGATTGCGTGTAAGAAAAATAATATGATCGGTATTTCTCTGGGAGAATCGATCAGACATTTGAAGACAATGATTTATAATAATAATTTATGGTGCTTTATCTAAAACAAAGAGAACAACACAACTAAGACAAACACAATGTTAGTAAGTACATACATATAGGTAAATTAAATAGAGTTAGGTTACGTTATGTTTCGTTTTCGACAAAATTCAATCTATTTCTAATTTTAACTTATCGGACTGTCAATTTATCGATCGCTATGGATCTCAAAGTTCCGTAGTTGCGTACCGGGAGGAGGCGGTAGTTGACAGCGCGGTGTCTCCGCAGGGCTACGCGAAGCACCTGATGTCGATGAAGCACCGCGCGGCGATGAGCAGCGTGGCGCGGCGGCACAAGGCGCAGCTGCTGCGCATGCGCGTGGCGCAGCGCGGCGCGCAGCGCGAGCTGGAGGCGGCGGCGGGCGCGGAGCTGGCGCCGCGCACCACGTTCTGCCTCGTGTGCCGCCTCAACCACCGCACCACGCGCCACGCGCACAACCTCACCGACACGCACCGCGCCATGAAGCGGTTCCTCATGCCCTTCTGCCGCTCCTGCCGCCTCACCTTCCGCTCGCCCATGATATACGAGCACCACATCAGTTCCTTGGATCATCTTAAGGTATCATCGTTCATTTACAACACCGCACGCACGCTTAAACACACTCGTGCCCCTGCATTAGGATTTCCTGTGTCGCAGGTGGCATGGACACAATGGCACACGCAAACATAAAAGACCCGAGAACAAATCTTATGTTCCACACACACACACACACATACTGTGCTCTGGCCGACGATCGAACCTATTGTTCCTCGCTATGCTGACAGAGTTACTACCAACTTAGCCTCGGAGTTGTTAAATTTGTCGTGTGGTCCGTAAGAGCCGGCTAAGGCGCTCAGCACATGTAGCTAATTTGAGTTTCCAATTCTAGCAAGCGGCAACTTTTACGATTTTCATATAATTTTGAGTAACTGTGCACACAAGTTGGGAGTTTCAATGATCGCAACAGTTTTCGGTTGCCACAATTGGTGACAAAATCAATTGCAAATTTCCGCTACTAGCAACTGACAAATTTGTAACATTTGTGTCAAGATCCACAACCAGCTACCGCAACGCAGAGCAATTTCACCTATATAAGTTTATTTCAAATTGCGGCAACCGTAAACTGTTTCTGCAATAGACAACCGTTAATGAAAACTTATAAAAAGTTGATAGTTGCCGAAACTCAAGTTGCTTCGTGTGTTGAGCACGTCACAAGGGTATTTGCAGGGAATGAGCAGCAGCATTCCCCTCGGCCAACATAATCTACTGCAATCACGCCTGTAACCTGCCAAGTATTATGGGGAGTTGTATGTTCAGTAGTTGACATTTTCCGGCTGATGGTGATGATGATCACATAATTTCAATTGAGTAAATGTGTCTTACTTTTTACTGAACAGAGGAAAGCTAGCCAAGTAGCTCGCCGAGCCGCTAGCCCGAAGGCAGAGGCGAGTGGAGATGAAGGCATGGATGTAGACTTGGACAACTTCATGACATTGGATTCAGTGGGAGATGTTGATGGTGAGAGTTGATTTCTGTTTAGCTATTTGACTACCCTTCAAAACATAGTGTGAATAATTGATCTTTACATAAAAATATATTTATTTTGCAGAAGTTGAAGATGATGACTCAGGTGGCGAGAAGAAGACTGAATCTTCTCCCAAGAAGGTTAAAGTTGAAATAAACATTGGCAGTGAACACATCAAAAAGTTGGAGGTAATGCTTGAGTTAGGGAAATAAAGTAAAGCTCTTATACGAGTACACTTTGTATTCGTGCTTGAGTTCAAAGAGAGCTCAAACAAATACAGTTGATTGGTTAATTTTCGTGCAAATTGTTTTTGCTTGAATGTGGATCTTCGTAAGGGCCATTTTTTTAAAGCATGTAATAATGTAAATTAATATTGCTGATCACAGCCATTAATTCCCACTACTGCGATAGACAAGCAGGTGGTTCTCTCCTCGCGTTCCTTCTGCATTCTGCAACACACCTACAATATAGTACACAAATCACAACCAATCGCCCTTACTTCCGAGGGCTCAATACCATTCGCGCGACAAAAATTCTATGAAGTTATATAAAAGTTAAGTGACTAGGTGCCCATTTTCCAAATATACAACCCATCGTGAAGATCGCCATTCATTTTTACATGACTGCCCAAAAAGGACTATAATGTTTTCAGGGTTCATGTATGTATGTGAGTTTCTTTATTCCACCATAACTTAAATGCCGAAACCGATTTGGATGTATAGTATCATTAGAATTCTTACATCATCCCTAGTGACACTGACTATGGCTAAGGCAGTCGTGTTTTTATTTTAGTAATACTGTACATTTTTAAATTGATTCTAACATCAATGTTATGTTGTTATTCTAACATCGTGTTATGTTTAAAATAACAGTTCGAACCAACAAAAATTGTACTATAAATAAAAACATGTCTGCCCTAGCCAGTGACACTCGGGATGATGTAAGCATTCTATTGATACCCCGTACATCCAAATCGGTTAAACAATATTAAACTTCTTTTTTGTACAGTCGTGTAAAAATAGCGTAAGATAGACCGAAGTGGCGGCTCTTATTATCGGAGATCATTTAGGGTCACTGTGACCTCCTAGTGAGATTTTATGTTTAAAATAAATAGCTAAATATATAATGATGTCGGTCGTGCCAGGTGCACTGGTGCGAGCTGTGCCGCGTGTACCTGCCGCGCGCGGAGGCGGGCGGCGCGGACGAGGCGGAGGCGCTGCGGCGCCACTGCCGCCTGCGCATCCACCTGGGCCGCTACGTGCAGCACCGCGACACGCGCACTCTGCGCAAACACGCCGAGCGCATCCACCGCCAGCTGCACCAGCAGAAAGGTCTCTTCCGTTTACATATAAAAGCAGCAGGATGATTTATACCTTGCTAATAAGGAAGTTCTCAATTGGGTGTAGTTTTTGTTTGTTATGTATGGCGAATTAAATCGCGATGTCTTCCCATCTTCTTCACCCTTGACGCAAAAAAGGAGGGGTGTTATAAGTTTATCGTTTATATCTGTATGTCTGCTGTGGCATTGTAGCTTCTAAGCAGGACTGATTTTTTAATTATTATTTTTGTTTGAAAGGTATGTCATCGAGAGTGATTTAGATGGGGTTTTTTAAAAACAAAAAAAATATCTTGTGTTTCTTTCTAACGTAATAAAATATTGCGAATGTATAATAAGTCACAGCAGATACGAGTGCTTAGCTTGTAGATCATCGATTGTCTGTAAAAGACAATTCACTTTTATTATAAACTGAACCATCTCAACCTATATTTTGTTTTTCAGAAGATGAAAAGGATGCTACATCATCTGCTGAGGGTGGAGAAAAAACCAAAGAAGACAAGGGTGACTCTGCTGAACAAAACAAGAAACTTGATAATGGTGGTGATGCCTCTATTGCATCTGGTATGTCAATGTCATTGTGAAGTGCAATTTTTTCTTTGGTCCATTTACATAAATGTTTTTCATAACTATGCCAATTTTTTTTCACTGATTCGTAACTAGTTATTAAAAAGGAATATTTAATCCATGTACATAACTGTGTTTCATAACCAGCTACAAAAACGGATAAAATTTTCTTATTTTAGTAATCAGGAATGAACAATACTTATCTTTTACTTTTTGGAAACTAGCTACGAAAGTGGATGCTTCATTTCTTCCTTTCATAACCTTTCCCTTAAACAATTTCATTAGTTATGAAAAATAGTTATAACATATTCATTAGTTTTGAAAAATAGTTATTTTATTTTATTATCATAGGTAAACGTACAGCTATGTACAAAGAATTGACACTAGTAAAAGTGGCAGGCTAGTTACAAGTTTTCACAGATATTTTAGCTCAGAACTTTTAAATTTGACGGCTCCGTAGCTAAGTTGGTAGTAACCCTGCCTGCAAGGCGAGGGGTCCCGGGTTCGATTCCCGGCCGGGGCAGATTTTGTGTAAGCATAAAGTTTGTTCTCGGGTCTTGGATGTTTGTGATGTGTATCTGTGTATGTCCATGCCACCTGCGACACAGGGAATCCTAGTGCGGGGGTATGAGTGTGTAAGCGTTTATGTTTATGTTTATGTTTAAATGGACCAAAGGCAATTTTTAGCTTTGGACCCTAGCAATTTATTGGATTTGGCTAAAACATGCATATTAGTTTAACAGTACACACTACGCACATATAGATTTGTCCACATCTCAGTCCCTCTTACCACAAAAATCAACATTTAAACGCCTGCTTAACTAGACGGAGTATAAAACTTAAACACCACTACACAAATTTCAGGAGTATAGTCTAATCACTTTACTCCTGAAATGTCACAACATAACTGGAGGTCTATAATGTGTCTCAAAATAAACATCTCTTCTGTTGTGATCTTAAATGATAATATCACAACATAATTCAGTTAGACAATGGTTAGACACTTCTTAAATCAAGGTTTGTGGTTATTTTGATATTTCAACACGCGAATAAGGCATGTTTAAGAGTTAGACGCTGTTTAACACATGCTTAGTGTGTGTTTTATTTTTTTTGTGGTAAGACCGATCGTGTTATAAAATTTAAGTTGCAGTGACATCGGCTAGTACCATGATAGAACAAAGGCAAATTGCTTTTATGAAGTAGTCAAGGCTCCACGAAAAAATAACCATGTAGTTGTTTGACAAAAGTTCGCCAGGTTTGTAGTTGGAATGAAGTAACATAAGTCCTCCTTGAGTTTTCAAATAATATTCAGTAAAAATAATGTATTAGTACAATCAAATTTCAACCTAGGAATGAAAGATAATAAGCTTAAAGCTACAAACTTGTACATACCTTTGGACATTTTATACATTGGCTTAACTCTCATATTATTATTATCTTGTGGTCCGCGTCACAAGATTAAAGAGGTCCACGTCACGAAAACATTTTTTGTAAATAATTTGCTCAAATGACATATTCTGATGTGTTTACAAATGTTGTAAGGAATAAAATTCTCAACAAATTTCATCTAACAATATTATACAATCAACCGTTCTTGTGATAAAGTGCGAAGAGTGGAAGCGCTTAGCCATACTTTAGATGAGGCCAGCGATGTAATTCAGATATAATTTATGTTTTATATATGTACTTATTTACTAAGCATATTGGGTCTTACCACAGTTACATTAGTCTTACCACAAAAAAAATTAAACATGTGTTAGACAGCATCTAACTCATAAACATGCCATAGTCGCTTTTTCAAATATTAACAACCACAAATCTTGATTTAACCTTTTCAGAGCCGTGAACATCGATAGAAGTTCGAGATTATTGAGCCCTCCGAGCCACTACTTCATTAGAAGTTTATCGCCCATCCTATATTAAAATAAATATACTTTAATTAAAAACTCTTGTTATTATTAATATAGCACTGCCTACCACCCTATTCTAGTTGCCCTAGCTCTTGTTGCTATATAATAGGCAAAAATAAAATCTGCTAAATATTTCTGTTGCTTCACATTTAAATTATGGTAATGGGAAATAACGAATGTTTCAATAATGGTAACATTACCATTAGTTATTTTTTTATTTTCATTCACAAATAATTAAGTTTACTAATCATTGTCGTTCATGAAACTCCCATATCTACAAAACGGCTAGTTAGAATCCCAAGAGCTGCTGACTCCAGTAGAAGTCAATCTGTGACGTGATAAGCGTACGAATATCAAGGTCACTCACTTAGTGCGGTGTAAACGCACAGAGTATACTTTTTATATACGGGAATGTAAACGGGCGAGCGCGCATGCGTCTTGCCCGCATCGCTAATGCGAAATGAGTAATAGGAAATTAGACTGAAGAGTTATTAAGAATTTAGCAAGGTGTGGAATCGTACTCGGCGTCAGATTTTAAAGCAGTGGAAACGGACGGTGAATCAGAAGAGGATGATTCGCAGGTAATCGTGTTTCGGCATGCAATGTAACGGTCCACCGAGCGACGGGCTCCGATCTGGCCCGCCAATGTCCCTTCTGGAGCAGGAGTGTATCTCCCTCGGAAATTTATTTTGATAGCCTCTTTGACACAACTAATAGGGGAAAAACCGTAGACAAAAAGAGCTTTTGATAGAAGTTGATGCCGATTGCTCCGACATTCTTTACCTGGTAGCAGTGCATTCGATCGGGTTTTGAACTTAAAACAAGAAATAGAAGGCTTTCTAAAGAACATTATTGACAAATGGAACGATTTTGTAATACTTGCCAGCGAAATTGGCTGACCGAATTTTGCTTTTTTCACACATCTGCTTGAGCAATATAATATATATCAGTTGGCCTATTTTTATTTTACCTTATTTGACTGTACATTACTACAGGTAACGAGGATAAGCTATGGGCTGATGTCGACAAAGACATCGGCGAGTTCTTACGCGAGGTGGACCCGCAGGGCAACGAAGGCAGTGACGATGACGAAGATCACGGCAGGTAATTAACTGAACACGATGTTATTGGACAGAGTTACTGAGCGCATTTAAAAACTAATATTATAAAACACTGTAAAACAAAAAGGTGAACTCACTAAAACTTGAGTGCAATATATTAATAGTATGACGTAGCGTAGTTATTAAATGTAATTTATTATGATCTCAAGTGATTTTGAGTTCATTTTTTTATTTGATGGTAACTAGTTTTTTTTTATAAATATGGTACTAGACCAGAAACTATTGTTGCATTCTTCTGCTGGCACTTTTTTTATGTAAACGAGTGGCAAACGGACCCCCTGATGGTAAGCGGTCACCTTCGCCTATGGATTTTTGCAACACTGGGGGTTTTGCCAATGCGTTGCCGAACCTTGAGAACTCGTTTGACACCCATCTTGAAGGACTGCATTTTGTAGCACTGCGGAAAAACCTGTGGAAGGGAGTTCGTTCCACATTTTGCAAGTATGCGAGTGAAAGGATCGAATAAATCGAGTCGTTCCAGGACACGACTATGTGTGCATGAGCTTTGTTCCGGTGCTGTGGCGAGATGGTTGGTGATAGAACTGGGATAGGGTGGGATGAGATGAAAAAGCTCTTCCGAGCATTCCCCTTTGTATATCTTGTCAATCCCTGTGTCCAACAAAAACTACAATACGGATAACTTAAAAGAGTCCTCAAGATTACGGTGACGCCTAATATAGAAATGTCATCCCGGGCATATAAACATATGCCTGCACGTACCCTGTAGCTATGCTCCAGTGTGTACCCTGGGTACAACAGGTACGTCACGTCGGATGGACATTTGATCCGGGTCTCCGAGAGATGAGGTTTTACAGTCTTGAGATGGTAATGGGCTGGCACGAGATTATAGTGCAGACTCTGATATTAGTGAGGTGCACTTTTGAGTGAGTGGGAGTGCCTGCGCTGAGGAAACTTATTTTGTTATTTCTCTTCTTCATCTTTTATTAAGGGAGTGAAGGAAGGTGGAAAGACCGAAGTGGAACGAGGCATCCACTGGAAAGCCCAGAGACACAAAATAGTCCACAACGCATCATTGAGTGACACGCCCGAGCATTAGCATGTTAACATAATCATCCACAATCTAACATCTTGTGAGATCGTAATCAAGTGGCTATTATAGTAGCTATACACATCCGAGTCACATGCATATATCATTATTTTTTTAGTGAAACATTTTTTTTTGCAGATACGATAAATTCCGCAAAAGTGATAAAAAGGGCAAGAATGGTGATAATGTAGAAAATGATGCCGCTGCTGCAGACACTGCCATTGAATCAAATAACGCTGAAATCAATACACCAGCTTAGATTAACATATTACTTGTTTTCTCATGTCTAAATTATTGTGTCAATATAATGTAATTACATCATTTCTAGCTTACGCTCGGGCCACACTGACGTTTAATGTCACTGCTTCATTGTTGCTATAAAAACGGCGTTAGAATATGTCGCAAAATGAGGCGATAAACTGAGTTGCACACTTGCTCTTAGAGTAGGCCGATAATAATCTCGCTAGTTGACCAACGATGTGTGTCTGTCTATCAAGAAAAATTAATGTTTCAACTTGATACCTCAAATTTAATTTAATAGTAAAATACAATAAATAATAGTAATATCAATAAAATAAAAAAATCAAACCTAGGTCGACGCAATTAAAAGATACGGGGCTGCGTTCACTGCCTTTAGGTGCGAGTGTCGGAACGGTTCCGCACTGCATCCGATCCGTATCCGAGAAAACTCTTTTCGAAGTAACCACAGTATTATTTCTAAGACAGGTTACGCACTAGATCCGAATCAGTCATCAGATTTCTTTCAGTCATCCGTGAATCTCAAATTCGGAGCAAAATATTAACTTACTTTTATAATATTTTTTTATGTTATTTGGTAACGAGACAAGCTGGTCGTTTGCCTGATAGTAAGCATAACGCCGGCCTAACAATTGCAGTGCCACCCAGAGCTTTGAAATACAAAGGCCTGCGCGGCACTGCAGTGCGCTCGTTACCCTGAGACATTAGGTATTAAGTCTCATAAGCCCAGTAATTTCACTGGCTACTCTACTCATCAAACCGGAACACAGTAATGCTTACACACTCCCAAGGAAATCAAAACCTATTGGGTACTTCCCGTTGACCTAGAATCATGAATTTGAAAAGAACAATTAATGTCTTATAGCGCAAGTAAAGGTGGAAAATTCGAAAACCTTAAATTTCTAGACACATTACAAAAACAATTATACGTTTTGGGGACTGATTATGGGGGGAAACCCAAAACAATACCCGGAAAAATCTTCAAGAGCCGTTAACCATTAAGTCTCGATCGTGACGGATGACCTATTTACTTGTTTGTACGGAATTCTCGGAGCTCGAGTATGACTCGCACTTGGCCGTTTTTTTCCCACCGTTCCTTTTGTATTTGGATGGGAAGAGACTCGAGGGACAGCTCATTACCCTGGCTGCAACGCACGAGGGCTTCAACTGGCTTCTACCCCAAAGTAACTGGATAGTCACTATGTGGCTAAACTTCATGCTGGAGGAGTGTCAAATTTCTAATGTTTTTAATGCCATTGTCAAATACGATAAGTTGTGGCATAGTCCGGAAGTGTGGCCCGAGAAAATTTTGTTTTAGACTTAGCTATTTAGAATTCTTAGGAAAATAAATTTCTTTGCACCGTATATTATTATTAGACACTAATGCATTGTAACATGACGAAATAATAATAAAAAAATTGCATTAAGTATATTTTATGATTTATGTACTTTACTTTATGAAGTAATAATAAATAGCTATACTAACATGAAAACATTTTTTTAACGGAGATATTCCTAATTATTAATAGGTATGTTTGCCATGGGGCTAAGAATAGTACTTCCCCCTCTTCCCGTGGGTGCCGTAAGAAGCGGGAATGTGCTTCAACTTTCTCCTCGGTAAAAATCCTAATTTACTGCCATCACCAAGACCCCTGCCAAGCGGGTTGTATTATGGTGGTATGAGACCACTGGTAATAAATAACCAGTGCTTTAACCCACTGGTTGTTGGTCCATAGGTAATTTTTATTCCCTGTAGTTCCACTACACTTGAGATTAAATTTTAATCAATTTCAGTGGGGCCACGATTAATTTTGATTAACCAGTCTTTTTTATCCGTGGACCCATTACTTCGCTTTATGGCAAGCATATATACAGCGGTGGTCATATAATTAGAAACACTGACTTTCACTTCCAGTTGCATTAAAGATTAACTTGTTAACTATTTTTTAGCTTGTAAAAGGGGCTTCCCCGTGGACCCACTGCTATCACCCATTTCTAGCGCGGTGGGTCTACGGGTAAAAAATCCTCGTAGACCCACCACCGATAGAGATGGAATTAAAAACTAACTTTTTTAATCTTATTGGTAACGAGACGAGCTGGTCGTTTGCCTGATGGTAAGCATAACGTCGGCCCCATAACAATTGCAGTGCCACTCAGAACTTTGAAACACGGCGCGGCACTGCAGTGCGCTCGTTATCCTAAGCCCAGTAATTTCACTGGCTACTTTGCTCATCAAACCGGAACATAGTAATGCTTGCACATTACTGTTTAGCGGCAGACTTCACGAGCAAAGCGGTGGTAGTAACCCAGACGGACACTCGAAGAAGAGTTAGTCCTCCCACTAACAATTAATTAGCATAAGCTAACTTTTATTACGCAGTATAAGGCAGTAGTGGATCGCAAGCTGTAACTTTCGTCTGAACTCAAATGTCTAATCAAACCATTCCTGATACAAATAAAGATGGGTAGAGGTCAAACCAGCTACCAGTACAGTATATAAATTAATACACCACCGTCGTGTACCCTTTCTTAATTCCTCTCCATCCAAAGGTTGTCTGGAAGAGATCGCTATTTAGCGATAAGACCGCCCATTGTACTTAATATACCTTATCTAGTTATGTTCACTTTTGTATAATGTTGGTGTATCATAAAGAGTATCTATCTATATTTAGCTTCACGCGGATCCCATGCTTCTGAAAGTGGCAACCACGACAGAAGACCCCGGATTTGTGTCGATTAGGGCCCTATTTAATAAAGCTGACAATCCGACAAGTCCGACATATGTCAATAAGTGACAATTCGACAGTTTTTCTGTTTAATAAAACTTACAGGCGACAAAATTGTCATGGCGGAAAATTGACAAATTTGTCACGACAATTTTCTTATTGTCAGATTAAAGACTGGTTTTTTGACATATGTCGAGTTTTAAACGCGTTTTTAGATGAAAAATATGTCAAGATTTCACCGGTCGATTTTTGACATATTTGTCACTTTTATTAAACAGCCTAAGCGCGACAATTCTACAATTATGTCATTTTTTGACATATATGTCGAATTGTCAGCTTTATTAAATAGGGCCCTGATTAAAATTATCAGGAATCGGCGATTTCAGGTTAATTTGCTGTCTGGGAAAATTAAGTAGGTGGATACCGAAAAGAGTGAACAAAAATATCGACGTTTTAAATTTACAAAATGTCCCAAATCTCAAAAACTGTCTTACTAAAAACTAATTTTCTGAACAGTCATGATCTACCGCACCCGCCAGATATAACTTTAAAAGACAGCAGAAAGTTTTTATGGTTTTATTGCTAAAATCACTTCTTAGACTTAGGTTCCTTGACAGCTGTTGGAGCCTTGGTGACATCGTCAGGATTTTCTGCAGCATCCTTCAGCCTCTTGGCGCGGATACCAACCAATTTAGCAAGGGATCGAGCCTGAAAAGATAAAATAGGTCAGTTAAATATATATAACACTACTGGTAAAAAATCCTCGTAGACCCACCACCGATAGAGATGGAATTAAAAACTAACTTTTTTTAATCTTATTGGTAACGAGACGAGCTGGTCGTTTGCCTGATGGTAAGCATATAACGTCGGCCCCATAACAATTGCAGTGCCACTCAGAACTTTGAAACACGGCGCGGCACTGCAGTGCGCTCGTTATCCTAAGCCCAGTAATTTCACTGGCTACTTTGATCTAATATACACACTTGTTACACCTTGATCTAATATAGGAACCTACATTATCTTTCTATTGTTAGTTCATGACAGGAACAATAATTAATTATTAATCTACAATTATACATACCTAGAACCTACCCCTAATAATGTTTAATGAGGAATACAAGTGAGTCATCAATTTCCATTAAAAGCTTAGGTAATGTGAGAATATAAACAAATATGGCGGATTACTAACCAATCATACACAGGTGTGGCGTAAAGAGGACATTGGTGTCGATACTGGCGCCTCATTCCTAAAGCTAATTTTTTCACTCTCTCCTTCCAATAAATAAGACGAGAAAGGGATGGAAGATGTTTGACAGGTCTGAATATAGTTTTATAGCTGTCAAATATCGTCCATCTTTGACAAATTAGGCGTCACTAAATCCATGGCCGTTAATTTTAAAATAGATACAAACAAGTTAATTGAATGTGAGTGAATGACAGGTTTAAAATATATTCCATCCCTTTCTCCTATTCTTATTTAGAAAGTGAGACAATTAAACTAAAATTGTATGTAGGTATGCAACGCCAGATTCGACACCGTTATTTCCTTAGACTCCAGAAAGTTAAAAATTGTGTTTAGTAAAAGCCACAATGGTTTTTAGAATTATTGGACATTTTGTAAAGGGGTTCAAAACATTTTGGCATAGTGATCGGCAGACAATTTTGTTTATTTTTTAGTTCCGGTGCCACCTTCCGAACCATACTATTGGTGTATCATGGTGTTATTCTTCCTTAAGACCTTACAAATCGCCGAGCGACGTCACTACACCGAGCCTTGTTTTCATAAATTCTTATCGATTTCAAATTCGATCTCCAACTCCAATACGCCTAGCAAGCATGGTGTATTAAGGTAAATCCCACATACGGCTGATTTAGTTGATGATGATGATAACATAAATACTGTTTGTTAAGTTCCAATTAATTATTGTAAGTATTTGAAAAAATTGACTGATTCATCTTTATAGGAATATCCTACGGATTGAAAACTCGAAATAGCACGTGTTATGTACGAATTTAGAATCTCATGAAATAGAAAAAAAAATCCGTAGTTTTGTCACCAATGTCTCCATACATTTTTTTACACCACAACAACTCAACCTTACGACAGAAAAATTAGTAAAATACATATTTTAAGTTTAACACTTAACTAAACAAAACCTAAACCTGCAGCATAAAATGGAAGTTAACATTTGATAATACAATTCAAAAACAGACTGAAATTATTGCTTAATTTGTGATCAGGATGTCGAAAAGGGAACAACAAAATGTCCAAATAACTCGATAACTATGACTTTAACTAAACACAATTTTTAAGTTTCTGGATTATGGTGTTTCCATCTGCTGGTTTAGCGGATGGAAACACCATCCACTCTTTACGCCACACCCTATTGATAGAAATTCGTATTCTAATCATAACATTGGCATTGGCGATCGGAGTAATTCTACTAGTAAGAATTAATCAAGTGTACATTGCCCAAAAAATGTGTAATACCTGTAGATTTAAAAAATTGGAACTTACTCTGGCTGGGCTTTATATTTTCCAAGTTGGTTTTTTTGTCAAAGTAAACAGTACACTATTTAACAAACTAAATGGAAACAAATATTTTAAAGGTCCAAGCTGAGACCCCACTGACTAAAAATGTATGCTAGCAAATCTGCACTTTGTTAGAAAAACAGCAACATTGTTATCAAAATCTTTAATAAAATACAATGATATTAAGGTAAATAAATTGCTTGATTGTCACTGTTTTTATAAGTACATTGAAAGAATGTTTTTATTGTAAAGATTGACATATTGATGTAGTTGATGATGATTATTTGTTACATTTGATTATTTTGCCACTACTTCATTATTAATTTTGTTATCATATTATTTCTAAATTAATTGCATAATTTAATTTATCAATCCGCCAATTTGGTGTAATTTGACATAATACCTAACATAAATAACACATTGTCTAAAATTTTCTCGATAAAATAATTAATATAGACATTAGATTTCTTGTCATTTTAAACGAACATAGCTGGTCGGATCCATTATTGTATTATTCAGAACACAGTTCGTGTGATGTAACGACTATTATGCAGATATAATAATAGTATTTCTATACTCACATCCTACAGGCACATATTATGTAATAAAGAGTTGCAGGTTTGATTCCCAGGGTGGTTCAATATTTATATCAAAATAAAGCACAAACCAGTAAACCTAGACGCTGCATAATCCAAGTTTTGCATGAGAACCCAATCGTCAAAAACTGGCAGAGGACAAGGGAAGACGGTGCGGCGTGTTGTCATCGGTGAGTTTAAAATCATACATCAGATGAGTTAAGATGGCGTGTTGTGATTGGTTCAGCTGGGCGGCGTTAAGCAGTGATAATGCTTCACCTTGACGAGCAAGGGTGCCCGGCTAAGCGGAGTCTATAGGTTTAATGGTCTGTGCAAAACAGTCAGGGTTTTGTGGGACCATAGTCATCAGTTTATGATTCCAAAACTAAACAGAAATGATCTGTTGGGTCTGTGAGAAAGGACTTTAATTGACACAGCCATGCTAGCCTTATATGTGCACACAGCAAGAATGAAAATAATACTAATTTTTTTTTCTTTTTTGATAAATTTTTTTGTTGTACAAGTTAGGTAATGGTAATGTTTAAACTTAAATGTCATGTAAAAAATACTTACGCCTCTGAGGTATTGGTATGCCTTAAAGTCTTTCTCCTCATCGGTGATAGCCCGGGCAATAGACTTGGGGGCTGGCTGTTGGACAGGCATCAGAGGGCCACGGAGTTGAGTGGCCAGCTTGCGCTCTTCTTCATTTGCTTCACCCTTCAGTACCTTTAACACACAAGTTAAATAGGAATACCTAACACTTCAAAATAAAACATTAATATACACTATACAGTGATAGCCTGCTTAACACAAGGGACATACTGTGGACAAAACTGCATACACTGGGGTATGATCAATTAACAATAAAATATACATATATTATTTTAGTAGAGCTGCCACCGAAAGATTACCAATTTGACACTTCTAAGGTGCAATAGAAGTAGAATTTACCTTTGAACTTGTAATCAAATAATTCTTTAATTTATGAGAATTAAAAAATTATTTCTTGGGTTTAACTTATCTTGCGTTACTTTCCCTTTTAGTTGGGGTTTTTGCAAGAAAATTATTTAATTCTTTTTCGATTACAATGTCATGAGTTTTCTCAAAATTTTTAATTTTTTTTAATATAACTTCATCAAATATATTAAAATATCACAAGTGTAAAGCTTTAAAGTAGAATTACCTTCTTGCCCTTGGGGAAAAGAATAAGACGAGCTCTGTACTCCTTCAACCTTTGCACATTGATCTGCAGTGACTCAACAGATTTATTGCGCCTGCGAGGGTCCACTGAAATTCCAATAGTCCTAGCAAAGGCAGGGTTTAGTCCAGAGGCCTAAAACAATAAATTAATAAACATATTTAGAAGAATATCATTGATAATGGATATTTTACATTAAAGAAGGCTGAAATTCAAATAAAACAAAAACAAAATTATGTAAATATTGAAGCCAAAAAGTTTTCATAAATAAATAATTACTAAATAAACCTAGTATACAAGATACTAAGAATTAGTAGTTTGATATATGTAATATCAAAAACACAAGCAGAATATAATCTTGTAAAATTATAACTACCAACGAAAATACAAACAGTTTTTCCAAAGCTGACCATACAGCAAGTCTCATATAATACTATGTTTACGAGGTTATGTTCCGCTTTGGGTTGTTTCCTGCCGCATCACAAAACGTATACATACAGTAAAATTTAAGTAATATTTTTTTATGTAATTATTACGTATACGGCTTACCCTGATTTCACGAAGTGTAAATCCTCGGCCAGCCCGAACTTTTGTGTGGTAACGAACTGTGGGGCACCGGACAACAGGGCGCAATGGGCCGGCAGCAGGGCGAGGAGCAATCGCTTTCGCTTTCTTGATTCTATTTTGTTTTCTGCGGTAGCGACGTGCAGGTTGGTTGAACCATGTCTTAACGAATCTTTGCCAATCCTTATGGAAATGGCCATTAGGAATCATATTATTCCCTTTCCCCATGTTTGAAAAACAGCAAATTCACCTACAATATCAAAATTAAAAATACAGCATTTGTGGAATAGTACATATAAGTACACACTTATACAAAACACATTTCATTTAAATTCCATGAGATTAATCGAATTTTTTAAGATTTATTTCAAAACACTAACCAATGCGAAGAAAATTTACTGAAAAAGAATTACACTTGTTAAACTGACAAGTGACAATAGGTTGTCATCGTATATAAATAAATGACACTGACAGTTAAATTCCACACGAGCCTTTTTTTTAGTTTTTGATTTCTCATATTTTACCATTGGATAACGGCTCAAGGGCATAATAGGTATTACTGTTATTAGATGACGCGGATATGTTATTCTGTTTATTTATTTTTAGCAGGTAGCGGAGGGAGGTCCTGAGCGGCGGGTCCCGGCCACAGAGTACGTCCCGGCCGGGTTGAAGAATGAGGAGAGACGAGGCACTAACGTCATCTTCTAAATTTGCACCATAGTGAAAATGCAGTTCCTTACGGCTATTATAGTTTTTACTAGGCAGATTAACAGGCGTTAATACTACGTATCGTACAATTGTCCGAGGCGCGCGCGCCGGTCGAACGTACCTAAACTGCGGAGTGACATATTACAGATCTGTGGTTTGTGTTTGTAGTCTCCTTGCTCTCGAAGCTTGTCACAGACTACTTAGGAAGCTTGTTGCATTCTACCACACTTCGAGCAATAACAAGCAATGCTCGAAGCTACCACAGAATAAACATTATTATTATAATGTTGGCACTTCTGTAATTACTATAAAACGTGTGTTTATAAAATTATTCTCTTTGACTTCGTCCTTCGTTTCATGCTTGAAGTATGTACTACGTACGTAGACGGAGTACCTTTAGTAGTCTGTGCTCGAAGTTCCATTTATTTGCCATGCGTACTTTTTGGCCATGCGCCATCTTGATTTTTGTCAAACGTCACCTTTTCCTTTGGTGAGCAAGGTGTGTTCACGTGAGGTTGTGTGTTCCCTGAGATATAGGTCACACAATCCTCAGAATTCCGTGAAATATTCTTGTAAAATAAAAAAAAAAATCATAAAATACACAAAAATCCAAAAAAATAGTAAAATAATAAAAAACAAACGGGAATCACTTGATTTTAAGTTAGTGTACGTAAGCGTGCAACGTGGTCTGAGGAATGCGATAGTCATTGTAAAGAGAAAGTGAACTTGTCTTTGCCTTCGATAAGTTAATGTCTACGTAAATTGCAACAGCAAAAATACCAAAATGAATCCTGGCCCGCCGAATTATCCGATGGCATCTCTTTATGTCGGAGATTTACACTCCGATATAACTGAAGCCATGTTGTTTGAAAAATTTTCAACCGCTGGTCCGGTTCTATCTATTCGCGTTTGTCGCGATATGATAACTAGAAGATCCCTTGGCTACGCTTATGTTAACTTTCAGCAGCCTGCTGATGGTAAGTTATTGTTAACTAACATTTCCTCGACATGCATGCATTTTGACAAACAACATGTCCATACCATATGGATGATTAATGCTTTCACCTTTAATATTTGCCCAACTTTAAATTTACTTCCGCAATGATTGTATTATTGCTTTAATTATTTATTCGATTAGTAACTCATGCTGATTTCATATTTAGTTTGTCTTGTCTTGATTTGATTGCATTTTCTGTGTAATTATTAAACTGGCATGCAACTTGCAATTTAAACTGCTGGTAATGTCAACAGAAGAAATGGAAATACTACTATTATGTACATCTAAGAACTTTCATTTTAGGATTCTCAAAATCAAAATCTTGATTACTCAAAATGGAAACCTTTAGTTGTCTAATTTTATGCCAACACATTTTTCCTAAAATAATTAAGCATGACATTAGGTTGAATGTAATTCTGTGTGTTCTATAGAAAATTTTAATTTTTAGCTCAATACATCTTGATATGGCAGCAATATAGTGTTTACTTTTTTATTAGTATTACTCATACAGTAATTAGCAAAATCTACACAAGTTAATTATTATGCCCCTTAACAATAATTTAAATGTGGCTTGTAAATAGTAGTTCAATAGCTATGGAAGTCTCAAGATCAAAATTCTACTTGCACTTGGTGATTGTGAATAATAGTTTTCTACATAAATTATTTGAAATCTTAGTAGCAGTGTAATATTAATAATACTATTTTTTATTGTTGTAGCTGAAAGAGCTCTAGACACTATGAATTTTGATATGATCAAAGGAAGACCAATTAGAATCATGTGGTCCCAACGAGACCCCTCACTGCGCAAGTCTGGTGTAGGAAATGTGTTCATTAAGAACCTTGACAAGACCATTGATAATAAAGCAATGTATGATACATTCACTGCATTTGGGAATATTTTAAGTTGCAAGGTTGCTCAAGATGAAACCGGAGCCTCCAAAGGCTATGGATTTGTTCATTTTGAAACTGAAGAAGCAGCTAATAAATCCATTGAAAAGGTGAATGGTATGCTTTTGAATGGCAAAAAAGTTTACGTTGGCAGATTCATCCCTCGTAAAGAACGTGAAAAGGAACTTGGTGAACGAGCCAAATTGTTCACTAATGTATATGTCAAAAACTTTGGTGAAGATTTTGCTGATGAATTGCTGAAAGATATGTTTGAGAAATATGGACGCATCACTAGTCACAAAGTGATGTATAAAGATGATGGAAGTTCCAGGGGATTTGGATTTGTGGCCTTTGAAGACCCTGATGCAGCTGAAAGAGCTTGCATAGAATTGAATGGAAAAGAATTGGTAGAAGGAAAACCGCTGTATGTGGGGCGTGCCCAAAAGAAAGCTGAACGTCAAAAAGAACTTAAACGGAAGTTTGAACAGCTGAAATCTGAGCGCCTAACACGCTACCAAGGAGTTAACCTGTATGTCAAGAATTTAGATGACACTATTGATGATGAACGTCTTCGTAAAGAATTTGCTCCATTCGGTACTATTACTTCTGCCAAGGTAACTATTGATATCCTTAATTAGCTTATTTCAATTGATCAACTCCGCGAACTAACTCTTTGAAAGCAGTATTGGTTTGAGATTGGTAACATTATTTCTCAAAATGATATTAGGAAAATGTCAATTGTTAACATGTGAATCGAAAAAACTGGAACTATAGGTATCACAGTACATAATATTGATGATAATGACTTAGTAACATTAATTTCGCATGTAAGTTAAACCCAAATGCCAAAGAAGGCGAAAGCTTGATTGCGCAGGGCATTTTTAAATTTGACAAAAATATTATATTTTTTTTTACTCGGGAGCAACCAACCCTTCATACTTTCACACAAACACTTGTATGTGATAATAGTGTTCTGACAATTTTTTCTTTATATTGATCAAATATATATAATGCACAAGATACCCTCTTGTGAATTATATATAGGTTTTTATAGAACCCAAAATTGAAACTTTTGAGAGCCCAATTCAAGAAAAACTTTAAAAAACAGCTTATTTAACTAATTTTACCTTGACTTTAACCATTCCTATAACTTTAGTAACGGGATATTTACCATGGTAAATATCACGTTACTGAAGTTAACTCTTAGGTATGGCAAAGTAATAAATAATGTGCATCATATCAAAAATAATTGTGTGACTTAATAGGTAATATTTTATTATATTTAAACATATTTCTGATAATTTTATCATTGATGTGCATCATCACGTCTTGCTGAAATTCATATGAATGGTCCCCTTACCCTTGAGAGTTATAGAGCTATAAGTAACCCTTTCACATAAAATATTACCTATATAATTCTGTAAATACTGGACATACATGGTGTAATAGATAAGAAACAGGTTGTTTCAATCTTTTAGACATTTGGAAATGTTACATGTAATTTAATTGTTTTCTTTCATTTTTAGGTCATGTTGGAAGATGGACGCAGTAAGGGTTTCGGATTTGTTTGTTTCTCATCTCCTGAAGAAGCTACAAAAGCTGTTACTGAAATGAATGGTCGTATAGTTGGAACTAAACCGCTATATGTGGCCTTAGCTCAGCGCAAAGAGGATCGTAAGGCTCATCTTACATCTCAGTACATGCAGCGCATGGCAAGTGTGCGAATGCAACAGATGGGACAGATCTTCCAGCCTGGTGGTGCTGGAGGATACTTCGTACCAACTATACCACCCGCTCAGCGCTTCTATGGCCCAGCTCAAATGACTCAAATAAGACCTTCACCACGCTGGACTGCTCAGCCTCCTGTTAGGCCTAGCTCCCAGACAGCTGGATCTGGCTATCCTAACATGCAGGCCACTTTCCGCCCAGCACCTAGAGCCCCAGCTCAAGCTGCCTTACGTACTTCTCTCGGAGCTAGGCCAATCACTGGACAACAAGGAGTACCCGCAGCTGCTTCAATCCGTGCGCCTATGGTCTCTCAGAGTGGTCGTCCTGCTGGTTACAAATACACTGCTAATATGCGAAACCCACCAGCTCCACAACCAGCTGTCCACATTCAAGGTCAAGAGCCGCTTACTGCCACCATGTTGGCTACTGCTCCCCTTCAAGAACAGAAGCAAATGCTTGGTGAACGTTTGTTCCCACTCATTCAAAGGATGCATCCAGACTTGGCAGGGAAAATTACTGGCATGCTTTTGGAAATTGATAACTCTGAGCTTCTTCATATGTTAGAGCATGGAGAGTCCCTGAAAGCCAAAGTTGACGAAGCTGTTGCTGTATTGCAGGCTCACCAAGCTAAGCAGCAAGCTACTAAAAAGGAATAACATTATAGCACCAAAGCTGCTCACTTTAAATAAATAATGTGACCAGCTTTTTATGAATTTTCAAGAAAATATATGTTCTTGATAATTTTAATGCTTTGAACACCATAATATGGAATAGTTGTTATATGATCCCGCTCATAAAAATATATAAATAAAAATTGAAAAATAAAAAAGTGGACTGCACTCCTAAATAATTATAATATTACATTTTATATCAAGGAGTGTATATCTGCAAACAAAAATAATGCAACTGTGTAAGAGTTAAATACTCTTGACTCTGACTTTTTACATTGACTAGAAGTTTGTTTTATGTTTATTCACTAAAATATATTTCTTGTCTTGTATCTCAGAAAATGGAGATGGCTTTTTGTTCTTTCATGTATCTTTCTTTTCCATAATCAGTTCACATTGAAATTTTGTACCTTGGATTGTAAACTTGGTCCCCGATGTAACTGATTATTTAATTTCTTTATGATTTGTTATAATATATTCTGTGGAATATTCTGAATAAAATTGTGTTTTATTATCCTGTCATTACACTATTTTTAAGCCTATGACGTAATGTATGTCTAGGTCTAATGTTGGGATCTTTCGTTAGTCGTTACCGTCAGGATGCAATTGCTACCTATAATACCTATATTGGAAATCTATATATTTTTCGTTCATTGTCCGTGATCCTATTACGTGTAGGCCTACTGGTAGTTACCACGTTCCATTTTTTTTACCTTGGTTCCATCAGTTGTAACTTCTTATTTTATATACTTTTTAATCTAGGAATTGTATTATTTTTTAAATTGGCTTAGCTAGGTATCAGACGATAATGAATTTTTTTTCCTAACTACCTACTTATCTCTTTCAAGATTATAGTACCCGAGTGGTAACGCGGTATTACGACTTCGCTAATTGCATAGATGTTGCATGGAAATATACTTAGCTTTAATAATAAAGTAACTATCTTCTTCACATTATGGACTATCATAGACGCCTGAATAATTAAAGATAAAAAGGAATTCAATGAAAAAGACGCGGAAAAACTACCTCACTTTTTGAACAAAATTATAGCTCTATAACTGCCATTCTGCCCGCGGTTTTCACCCGCGTTCCCACAGGAACCGTGCCTTTTTCCAGGATAAAAAGTGGCTTATCGTCGCTTAGCTAACAATACCGCGCAACTTAAATTTGCTTAGTTTTCAGGAGTGACAAAAAACTGAATATCTTTGAAATATTTCAGACATGTGTGATTTATCCATAAATTGGTAAGTACTTATTAGTTTCAATTACAATGTCATAAGTTAAAATAAGCGTATTTTGTATTGTAAAAGTATTTGGTTGACTTGTGCAGTATAAGCTTAACAAAATAAAGACTTCTGCGGTGTTTAAAACTTCTTTTTTATATAATCAGGTAACAATAAAATATTTTACAAAATGTTATCATAGAAATCTTAATGCTTAATGCTGTTAGGAATAATATTAGAGAGTATGACTATTCTTTAAGCCTATCAATGATACATAGTTATTTTGTTTCATCAATACGAATAGGTACTAATTTTAGCTAATTAAAATAAATCAAGGGAACTAAGTACATAGTTACCTAAGAACGATTATGGAGAAATATTAGATACTTTAGTTTTGGTTATGAACTAGTTCCTACTGCTAGATTTACCCTTAAGTAATCGTAGCAGTAGGACCAACACGAAACACGGCAAAATCATAGACAGAGCCTTAAGCATCATCCCAGAGGCAAGTCGAGGCACTGATAAAATAGCCAGCACGCACCTAGATGGCAAAAAGTATGAAACAATAATGGTTATGGAGGCTGGGTGACTTAGTGGAACCATTACCTTCTTGGAATGCTTATACAGATGGTGCAAAGAATAAAACAGGTGCGGGCTGTGGTTTCTATTCCCCTGAACTTGGTCTCGCAGAGTCGTGGGCCTTGCATAAAACCACAACAGCGCTCCAAGCAGAAGCCATGGGATTATTACTAGCTGCAAAAACTTTCCTAAACCTCGACGTGACTACTTCGTCCCAAATAGAGGAAGGAAAGACCAGGACTCTCGTGTTTACGACGGACAGTGCGGCACTCATCTATGCACTTAGAAGACTAGTCACTAAGGTGAGGGGTCATAGCTGATTGCCACACGGTGTTACAAAACCTGTCGGATAGATGTAAACTAACAATTAGACGGACTAAGAGCCATGGTTCATGTTCGGGGAACACCAGGGCGGATTACATCGCTAAGCAAGGAATTTTGAAAGTAATCAGTGATGACGTGAGACAGCTATGCAAGCCATCAGCAATGGAAGTGCGAGATTTACTGCGTTGTCATTCTGAAAAAGTACAATAAACTCTGTGGGAGAAGAGAACGGATTGCGAACATGTCTTGTAAGAACCGTTTTCCCAGCCCTAAACAGGAACATCACAAACAATCTACTAAAGTTACATCGGTAAAATCTTCGACTTTTAGTAGGGCTCATCACAGGCCACTGCGACTTAAACTATCATCTACATAAGATTGGAGCGACAGACAGCCCCCTGTGCCGGGGCTGCTTGCTGGAAAATGAGATTGTGGAACAAGTGATATGGCATTGCGAGGCCACAGAAGAAATAAGAATTACTACCGAAATGCGTGAGCAGCTAACGCAACAACAACAGACGACTAACGTTCATACATATAAATACAACATCAACGCTACTGGAGCAACTTTACCAAGGCCGCAATCCGTTACATAAAGGAGTTGAGCTGGCTAGGGTGAACGCTGGCGGGGTGAAATGCACAAAACACCCCAAGCGGGACGTCAGTGCAGGCCTTATCGCCCCCACCTAGAATAAGATGTTCATAGACATACAGCGTGGGTCCAAACAAAATTTAAATAATATCGCATAAGCCAACGAACATTACAATTGATAAACCGCCTATGTATTAACACGTACAAAAACCCTAAAATAAGAGGCTTCAAACACATTAATCATCAACATAAAACAAAATTGAGTTCGCTTACCTTTTTAGTACATCACAACTCCCTGTCTCATCGATAAAAGTACCAAACTTAAAAAGAAATTAATCAATTTGTAGCTCAGTCACACATCAGTGCGAAATAGTATGGCGGACTCATGATTTGTGCGGTTTTAACACTACTAGACTTCCACGGTGCCAGAACTAGTTGAATAACGTCCTGGGATTGAATAATTTTGAATTTTGTGTAACGTCATTAGATGCGCGCCGAAAAAATCTATCCAATGAAGTATAAAACGTTACATGGTCAATTTTAGACTTGCGCGGTATTGTTAGCTAAGCGACGTTATGTGAAGGTAGCAATAATTATAGGTACGTACCTACTACAAACTATAACAAACTGCGTGTTTTTGACTTTTTGCTGTACAGGGAGGTGTAGGTACTGAAGTATCACAGGTAGAAATTATTTATTTGTGATAGGTAGCAATTCTTGAATAAAGTCTCAAATGTCACAGGCAACCAGCCATCCTAACAGTAGGTAACCATTTTATACCATACATATTTTTCAAAATCTGTGAATGCAGATCAAAATATCTTTAAAAGTAAGAGTAGATCTTCTAATAATGTTCCTGTAGCTACAACAGTTGCGGTACATACCTACCCTGTCTAAAAATACACCCTGCATACAACTTATTTTTACACCATCAGAATTTAGTTTCATCATAGATAGCCAGAAGTTTCACCAACTTAGCCATACTGCTGGTTACTGTAGGTGTAATGCAATGATGTCCACTGTCTTATTACTTGTACAGCAGGTATGTTTGGCTTATGTGGTAAAACTAAATGGTAGGTGCTAAGTATTTTAATGAAGTACAGGTGGTAAAATATTATACAGTCTCATTTAAACTAAAGGTATTTTTAATTAATAAAAACACTTTACATTTTGTAAAAATAAAAGAAAATAAACAGTTGTCTAATAAACAGAAGTTAGAATGAGGACAATACCAATAATGTTATTGCAACACTAAACCAATTTTATTTGGTGTCATGCTTGGGCATCGCCAGTTGTATAAATAATATTGTAAATTGCCATCACCAATTCCAAATTTAAGTGGCTCTAAGAATTCTTTGTTATCCATCAAATCCAGTGCATTGAAAACATCAAATCCTGAATTTTTAGCTGTAATTAATGCATCAAGCATTAAATCAATCCACTGTGTCTTAGTGGACACATTATAAAATGAGTATGCAGCCTTCAGAGTTTTATGCACAGGGTGGTACACCACAGTGGAGGGCAATGTATAGTAACTGATGAAATCTGTTATAGCACCATCAGATGATTCAACAACGAAGCTGTCAATTATTCCACCTTGAGGTAAAAACCAATGCTTGAAATCTTCGTCAGAAAAAATGGGTGACAAATCAAACTTTCTCAGATAATCATTTAATAACTTAACAACTTTGGTACTATCTCCAATTTCCATTTTGCGAAAACCTGGAGTCTTAGGTGCATCAGGAAGCTTAAACAGCTTCAAAGTTCTTTGCATAGTCATATTTCTTGACAAGTGACTGAATTTTATATCAATTAACTTTTTTGGGTTAAGAGATCTGTGCCAATACCTGCATGTAGCAATGGGCTTAGGCAGTACAATACCAGCTGTGTAGACACCTTGGAATATCCCAGTCAGATTGACTCTCCGAGTTATCTCTCTAATCAACACAGGGGCCACTCTTTTAGCACGTAGCTTTTTATGCACACATAGGAAATTAATCTCAACAACTGTCTGCTCGTGTTCATATATTCGCAACTGTGCAGGAATAGCAGATATGAAGCCAACTAACCTACCAGATTTCACTACACGCACTCCACAATGCCAATCCTTTCTCCATCCGGGAGGCTGCAGAGCCCATTTCAAGAATTCAGTTTGATAATCAAAACGAAACATACAGTCATCATCTTCTACATAGTTTTCATTGAGAAGAATGTATAGTTCCTTCAATACTAATGGGTCATTCAAATTCAATGTGTCCCATTGAAAACCATCAGGTAAAGTATAGGATTCAGACCTTATTTCGTCAGGAGTTTTCGGAAGTTCAATGGGTTCGTTGCATATTATCTTTTCATCCATCTTAGGAACAGGTTGGGTAGACCAGAATTGATATGACTTGTGTAAAGCTTCTTCGGTAGTTTTAGCAGGCTTATGTTGCAAATTTAAAACTTCCATTGCCATTTTTAGGTCTTTCAGCGATAAATTGGGAGGAACATCGGTAGAATTAGGCACTGCAACTACTCCGTCAGGTGTGGTTGGTACACCGTGGTCGCCATCACCACCGCTCCGTTTTTTCTTGTTTTTAGATTTTTTCTTTTGATTATCTTCGTTGTCATTTTGATATTCGTTAGATGATGAGGCTTTAGAGTCGTCCATAATGAAACTAATTGAAAAAAGTCGTCAATTAGAAATAGAGAATCTATATGAACTTCTTGTTCAGGCAGCTTTCTTTTTACTTCATTCATTCAAGTTCATTCTACTAATCACAGAATACGAAGAAAATTGTTCATTCATTCAACACTCCGCCTGACCCGTAGACTTACTGAATGTCTATTTATAATATTACATATCTGTGCCGTTGCCGTATACAGAGATGAGACCATTTATTTTAAAAAAGGACTAGGACAAGCCTAGCCTAGCTTCATGATACTATGTAACTGTTACGCACACACATTACTTAAAATATAAAAACTATTTGAACCTTGTTACAACGGTATACCGTTCTTTTTTAACTCAATTTAATTATTAGGGAAAATGGTCTCGCAACAGACTCACTTTTCAGTCGTCGTGTCCCTTTCACACAGTTGCTAGCATATAATAATTGGGATGTTGCATAAAACACAAAATACATATTTTTTGTTGTTTTTTAGAAAACACTTTTAAGAAGATCACATTAACAGTTAACACAATAAAAATGACATTCACAAAAATATATAAATTCCACAATGATTAGAAGTATACCATTTGTCCATCCTCACAAACTTTTGCGTTTGTAATATTAATAAAACAGGATAGGATTAGTGTGATGTGATTGATTGAGAATACATTTTAAGAAAACCACGTATTTTTTTAAATAAAATTGTGTTTGATTAAAAAAAAGTAATAATTTGAGTCACTACCACTTTATGCGACCTAAAGAAGCAACCAAGAGAAAGTTCTTTTTGCTCAACAATATAGTAATATTATTATCTATGATGAGGTATTACTGTTACTTTTGAACAATAATTAAGTTTTTCTAGAAAAAAACACTTGAAGACGCAAACCGTGTCTGGCGGCTAGCGGCTGGCCACTGACATACTATATATAAAAAATAATATATGTCTGGCCAAGAAAGAAAAAAAAAAACTTTGTCTTTGATGTATTACTTGATACTTCTTGAATCTTGACAAGTTGACAACTTAGACAGAAAATATCAGGCGTGAAGCACTAGCTACATATATAGTAATCTGTGGTGAAGCAAATCTACTACTCTTACTGGTCTGTGATCTATAACAAACTTTATGGATAGTTATTATACTCTTTGATAACAAATAAATTCAATAAACTTTGTATTTGCGGCGTAATCCGTTTTTTGAATTATTCTAATTACTTCACCGATCCGTTATTGTTCCTGTGTATTGGCTGCAGAGAAGTCGGGTACGAATAAGATAACTACCTGTTTGCGTGACCGTAATAAAAAACATAAATCTTTGGATTTTGGTGAAAGCGATTCAGCTCTACCTATCATCAGGTTTAAACGATCTGATTTCTCTTGCTTACGCGTCAAAATTCTTTTCAGGTAAATTTTCAGGAGGACTTCCGGGCTAATTCAAATGGATTTGCCCCTTTCGTGCATTTGGCATGTATTGCCGTAGTTACGACATCTGGCATAATTTCTTCACCGGCTGTTTCGATATTACTTCCTTCCCATGTAAGTGTAACTGTGGTTACTATATACTTTACTATACTGCTGTTATAATAAAGATCAATTCTAATATCAGATACATTCAATATACTTAAGAAAAGCAAAGTGAGAGATTTAAATACTGCAGTAATGGTAAGTGCTTATTAGAAATTTGGAGATGCAGGTGGGTGTGAGGGGCGTGAAGAGGAAAGGAGGAAAGCCAGCGCAGACAATTTGACTTCAGCACAAAATATAACTAACATATTTCGAACCCGGTCACACTTTTATATCGGGTGGTTGGTTCCTCCACCAGTGGCCTTACCGGCTAGTAATCATTTAATTTTAGATTCCAACCCGATTCAAACCAACGGTCGCTAGTCCTTCTGGTTCTGGCTGGAAGGCATTATCTAGAGTTCTCGCTAGTTTTTGTTCTGGTACAAACAATACTTCTTCTTCTTAGCATGCTGATGGCAAATAAATGTTCGCAGCCTAGAACTTGGCCACATCGACTGTGTTGCTTGTAGTGTCCATGAGGTACGGGAATAAGTTATTTCAAAACGAAAACTAGCAAGAACTCCCAGATGTAGAGACTTGAAATTTTGAGGCAATGTTAATAAAGGGGTAAAAACGCACACTAAGAAAGGAAGTTGGAAAATTTATATCACAAGTAGTTTAAAATAGGGGTCTAAGTTTTAAGAAAAACTATTTTACTGTAACCATTCAAGCTAGGAAGTTGAAAATTTTAATGATCACTCCAGAGATAAAATAAACGGGTATTCAAGTTGTCTGCGAAGTGATTGAGAATACTCTATACCCTGGTCCAAGATCTTATGGTGAAATGGAAACAAAAAGGAATATTATCATATTTGGACACTTGGTGAATCTTTTTGGAACCATTTACAATTCATAGCAACTGGGGTAATAGGGTCTGATGATGAGAGGTTAAATAGAAGTCCTAACTGGTGTGGATAAGGAGAGAGTGATCATGTTAAGGTTATTTATAATTGTATGTAATTTGGCGTCATTTTGTGATGTAGCCTCTTTAAAGCTATTTTATGCTATGTTATACTCATTGTTACTTATTATCTAATTTGCCTCCCCAAATAATTAAACTCCAATTAAATATAATGACTATTGTTAAAAAGTTGACTAGACCCTTGCTAACAAAATAATAATTATCAATATTATATGAAAATTGAATGAAAAAAGAAATGAATGAAATGTTAAAATTGCAAATACCCTAACAGGTTCCATGTCTTTACCTACTATACCCTGTTCCATAATCTTAGATATTTTTTGTAAACAAAGAAATGTCACAAAAAGTCACTGTCAAAGTGTCATGCCAGTTGCCCATAACATCTTTCACTTGAGAAAAATATTTTTGTTTCTATTTCCTCCGCTGACTTTGCTCTCGCGCAGCACAATTATAATGTAACAAGAAACAAATAACAAGAACCAACAACAAAAACTTAAACAAAACCACACTACAAAATAACAAGATCCTTAACAACAACACATACGCAGCAAGATACACACGCGAATTCGGAGATTGGATTAAGAACCTGATTCTTATGTTTAAGAGGTTGCTACATGCCATACTTTCGATACAAACGCTCGTACGCGATTATGGTGTCCTAATAAATTTTTCTTTAGATGTTTTGAGCAAATACGTGGGACACTCAGAATATTTCTAGAAACTAAAAAAAAATGTTCTATAGGGTATAATTTTTTTATTAAATCTTTTCAAAGTACTCTCCACTAGCGTCTATACAAAGTTTCATGCATCTGAACCAATTCTGAACACATTTTTTCCAGTCTTCTTCAGACACCTCTTCTACAGCCGGCTCGAACGCCGCTAGCGCATTTTCCGGCGATGAAAACTGTGTTCCTTTCAGTACATTTTTTATTTTGCGGAACAAAAATAAGTCGCACGGCACCAAGGTGGGTGACCTAACAGTTTAACCGGTATGCTATCCAGGAAGTCCCTAGTTTTGAGCGCCGAGTGCGCGGGTGCGTTGTCATTTTGGAGCAGTAGCCCGCGGAACCCCGTCTTCGGCCGCATGTTGCTCACTGCCTCGAACACTTCTGGCAGGCATTTTGTAGTATACCACTAAGCATTGATGCTACTTTGATTCCTTAAAGGAATTGACACCAGATATCCACTTAAAGTGAAATTACTAGCAATCAAAATTTTGCTTGCGTTTCTAGACCGCTTCACTTTGGTAGGTCTTGGTTCATTTTGAAACAGCCACACTGTTGACTGGCGCTTAGTTTCTGTATCGTATTGATAAATCCAAGACTCGTCACCTGTGACGATATCATAAATACGCCGAGATGAGCCTGCGTCAAATTTAACCTTCATATCACGGCACCATTCCACGCGGGCCTGCTTCTGAGCTTCAGTGAGGTTGTGCGGTACCGAGCGGGATACAATCCTCCTCACGCGAAGGCGCACATGGAGAATCTCGTGAATGCTTCCCGATCCGATCTGCAACGTCTGCTGAATGTCTTCGTATGTTATACGCCTATTCTCTCGAATTAATTTTTTCACTGCCAGCACGTTTTCTTCTGTAACTGCCGTCACAGGGTGACCACTTTTTTTTTCGTCAGTCAAAGATAGCCGACCACACTTAAATTCATTATACCAGTGGTACACAGTTGCTTTTGAAGGGTCCTTATCCGAAAAAGCCATTTGTAGTCTATTGAAAGATTTCTCCGGTTTTAGGCGACATTTAAAATCGTAAAAAATCATGGTGCAAAAATGTTCTCAGTGAGGTTCCATCAGAAATTATATATGGGTTCCATTTTTCATAGAGACACGATTTTGCAAATGAGCTCATATGAAAATATGGAAGGAAATTTGAAATTGGAACGTTCGAATTTTTACTTATAAATAATTATACTTTTATAATATATTACAACTGGCCAGTGTTTCAAACAAAAAAGCTGAGATTCTAGAAACATTCTGAGTGCCCTGGTAGATGTCATCTAGGATTCCGTGGGAGCAAAAATGTAAAATTTTGAGATTCCAACTCAGTACAAGTCTTCAAAAATCAGCTTTTTTGGACAAATTTTACCTTGACTTTGGCCGTTCACAGTGTTCTCATAAATGGGCCATTCCATGGTAATCTTATTAATGGTAAATATGTTTAATTTTCACCTAATGATGAAAATAAAACAAATGCTAGCATTCACACAATCAAATTTTACTTGAAGTTTCACCTTGCAAATGAATTTTCATGGTAGGAAAAATACATGTGTGTTGGCAACACTGTTTTGAGTTTTCTATGGGTTATTTCGCCCTATTTTGACTGTCAACAGAGTGCTGAAGTTCTCAGCTTGTGTTTGAACTATTTTTGGTGTTTATTACATAATATTTTACTAATTATTGTAGCAAGGCATGTTTGCATGTCACGCCCGTCACAAAATACATAGAAAAGTTCTCGTCAAAGAGTCCAAATCACTTGCACATTGTAATAAAGCTTACGAAAATAAGTTTAAGTCGCAAAGGAATGTGTGCGAATAAATTTTATACATTTTTATGCTACTGATTGGCGATGCTGAGCAAATTATTTTGGTCACTCCCGTCACAGTTTTTTTTACCTTCTTTTAAATGTTATTTGGTAACGAGACGAGCTGGTCGTTTGCCTGATGGTAAGCACAACGCCGGCCCATAACAATTGCAGTGCCACTCAGAACTTTAAAACACAAAGGCCTGTGCGGTACTGCAGTGCGCTTGCTATCCTGAGACATTAGGTATTAAGTCTCATTAGCCTAGTAATTTCACTGGCTACTCTACTCATCAAACCGGAACACAGTAATGCTTGCACATTAATGCTTGGCGGCAGACTTCACGAGCAAAGCGGTGGTAACAACCCAGACGGATAGTCGCTGAAGAGTTAGTCCTCCCACTAACAAAACCCGCTAATAATCGGAGTTTTTTAAACTTTCGCTTATTAGTTTTTTAAAGGGGATAGGATTTACTGTAAATTTAAAAGTTCTGATAATATTTATGAGTTTAGTGTGATAAAATTGTTCGTTTGTTCGACATTGAACTGGTCACGCCCGTCACAAAGTCTTGTCACGCCCGTCACAAAGTCTTGTCACGATCGTCACAACGTCTTGTACGCCCGTCACAACTTATTTCAGGTCACGAAAACTGCAGTAGCAAATATTCAGTTACCACATCACTGAAAATCTAGAAGGCATATTATTCTAAAAAGCGGACTAATTGAATTTAAAAAACAATTGTGTAATTACCAGAAATATTGTGTCTTGTCCAAGAGGTCGATAATCTTGTACGAGTACGCGTCACGCCCGTCACAGCGACTACAATCGTCGTAACTTGTTTTGTGAGCCAAATAAGAAAAAAATGTTTTAAATTTAGTAAAAACCATCAAAGAGACAAAGCAGACTTAGGGAGAAATTTAAATCTTCTAAATTCATAGAGTAATAACTTTTAAACTTTCGCGATTCGAAAACATTCCCGATTAAGTCCCGTTCTTAAAAGTAAACAATGTTCAAAGAGTAAGTCGCTGGAATAAGTAAAATGTGTTGCACAAAAGCTCTCTACTGGATACTTTAGGGTATCATGCTCATACCGTGTCAACAGAGTCATAAACCATTTATTCACCATCAAACAAATTAGCAAAACAACCTTTCGAAAATGTTTTTTACCATGGTCATGTCAATAAATAAGGCTCAAGGACAAACTCTAAAATATGCTGCAGTTGCCGATGAGAAGACTGTTTTCACATGGCTTGCTCGCTAGTAAATTCCTCTAAAGGCCTGGTTATCTTGGCACCCCCCAACAAAAATGTAAAAACGTTGTGGACAAAGAAACTGTTAACAGCAACATTAAAAACCACCTTAGCAACATTGAAAAACTCCTTACATTGTTATTATTTGTAAAGTTTCAAATTATTTCTAAACGCGGTGATCGTTTCACATTACTACGCGAGCAAAGCCGTCAAAAGCAAAAACTAGTCAAATTGTAAGATGTTAGGTTTTCATTTTAGGCCGTGAGGTACCGGCTTTAGAATAGTATCTTCCCGTGGGTGTCGTAAAAATCGGCGGAGGGAATATCCGGGAAATGGGCAGAAGCATTCTCCTCGGTCTACATCAAAATCTACTGCGATCACCAAGACGCCTGCCAAGCTTGGTGTATTATGGCAAATTTCTCCCTTATGAATAATACGGCCCCCAGTCCCCGGCAGCTCCGCTATCCATGGTCATGGTAGCGGCCACTGTAACGGCGGATCAGGGGGTGCGAAGAATCTCCGGCACAGATCCGGCTACTAATGTCCCAAACAACCCCTGGCCCTAGCAACTTATAATACACGGACGTTCAGGACTGACGAAAAGATGGTTGAACTGGAGGAAGACATGGACAAGTTACGCTGGGATGTTATCGGATTATCAGAAGTTCGAAGAAAGACTGGGACAGGACGAACTTTCTCGCACGCAGGTTTGATGAATTCCAGCCTCCCGACCAAGTCGGTTTCCGAAAAGGCTTTAGCACCGTATATACGTGTGTATGGATGTCCCATACGCTACGCCAGATTATACAGAAGAGTATAATCGGCCTCTATGTTTAGAGTTTTTGGACTATGAGAAAGACATTCGATTCAATCGAGACTTGGATGTTATTGCAGTACTTGCAGCGACGCCAAATTAACCACAGGTATATCGGAGTGCTGAAGTGTTACTGCAGCAACGCCACTATGTCAGTCCGACTACAGGACCAGAGTTACGGGACTATGGTTCTTGTCATCGAGGTAATATGTACTAACGTACTAGAGGAGCTATGTGAACCAAAAGTCTTGTTCCATTTTGTATGTTTAAGCTAAATTATGTCGTCTAACCAAACAAATAAAACATGTAGCGCTAGATTGCGTCTAAGGTGTAGTTTTCTCGCGATCAAAAGTTCGAAAGCGCCTGTAATTTCGCGGCGTTTATGCGTTTTGTTCTATAATGATGATTGAATGTTGCCTAATGCTAGTTTCTAGTTTTAAACAAGATCAACAAGGTCTTACTACACACACATGCCCACATATTATAGTTCATATTAACGTTTCTGTTTCAGTGACCAAACATGGCGGACAAAGAGCAAGTTATTCAGGCTCTAAGAGCCACCCTTATATCAGTGAAGGGAGCACTGACAATCAAGCAATGCAATAGTAAGTTAGCTACTAGTTACCCTAGTTACCAACCCTACTTACGTACTATGACTTATTCTGTGCCAACATACAGTGTAATCGTTTTTCCGCAGGGACTGCATTTTTCCGAGGAAAAAAGTCTTGATCCAAAGTATTATCTGATTACCAAATTACAGTCAAATCTTATCTACCATTTTAATTTGACCTCCTCCTCCTTACTACCATTGTCCCACTTTACATGGGGTCGGCGCAGTAACCATATTACTTTTAGGTCTTTTAGGTTTTAGACATTTTCCGACTTCCTGTTACCAACCATCCTTGGGATTTCTGAGAGTGTAGCATAGTATCCACCACATGTCCAAGATTTTTTTGTAATTCTTGAACATACATACTTCCTCACGATGTTTTCCTTCACCGTTTTAGAGTGAGTGTGGTAAAATCAGCACATAACATGGTTTAAGTCATTGGTGAGGGGCCGAGCAGGAATTTGGCCATTTTATAATAAGTGATATATTTTATTTATTTCGATAATCCAACAGTGTTATAATTACAATTTATTTATGTTTTTTTAACAATATAGACAGCAATAAGGCCAAGAAAGGATTACACAACTAGAATACATGTACCTACATTTACGTATTGTTCAATTGCATAAATTAGCACAAGAATATAACAACAAAACCAGTAGATTAGTAAGACATTACTTACTTATAGTTAAAGTTTACAGTAAAAAAACGAGATATAAAAAATAAAAAACTTATAAGTAACAAAAACAAAAGTACAACAAAGTAACAGTTTTTTTTTATATTTATATAGAATGAAATGAATTGAAGTAAATTGAGTTGTGTGCCTCAAAGGGTGTGTGCATGTGTATGGGTGTATGTGCGTGTGCGTGTGGGTAAATATATAGTATCGAGATGTAAATAGTATCGATAATAATGCGAACGTACACCGTGCTACCACAAAAACACATCTTTTAGGAGCTTGATTACCTAAACAGTGTCTAAAGACAAAATGACGGCTCCGTAGCTAAGTTGGTAGTAACCCTGCCTGCAAAGCGAGGGGTCCTGGGTTCGATTCCCGGCCGGGGCAGATTTTGTATAAGCATAAAGTTTGTTCTCGGGTCTTGGACGTTTGTGATGTGTATCTGTGTGTGTCCATGCCACCTGCGACACAGGGAATCCTAGTGCGGGGTTATGAGAGTATAAAAAAAAAGATTAACGGGTAAAATGATTAGAAATGTCACAACAGAATGGAGTTAGACAATCGTTAGACACTAAATAAAGAATGTGGTTGTTCATATTTAAACACGCGACTAAGGCATGTATACAGGTTAGATACTGTTTAACACATATTTAGAGTTTTTATTTTTTTGTGGTAAGACCGGTAAGTGTGTTTTTCTGTGATTTAGTGGAGTGCTTGGATAGGTCCAGCATTAAAAAATTAACAAGGCCTGAATTATTGGAGTTTTACTCAGAGCTTATCCGTAGTCCAGTTTATGGTAAGGCATAAGCTGGACTATTTATTTGCAGCAACAAACTCATAAAATAAGTATTTTACTCAATTTTTTGCAGGGGACTATAAAGAGCTTCAAGGTGAATGGATTCCTTTCAAGAGGCTGGGGTATCCATCACTCGACAAACTCTTTGTTGATGTACCTGGATTTAAAGTTACTCAAATAAATGGGGAGTGGTACGTCGACGCAATTGCCAGCCAGGAAACTCAGCACATTGCATCCATGGTGGCCAAGCAAAAGCCAAGCAAAAAACCTGCAATGAAGTACCCAGTGAGTATCTATAGATAGGCACTATGACTATACAGCCTGAGTTTAAATTGATATGTTATCCCGAAAGGGGGTCAATCTATTCCTGGAGGTCAACAACATCTGTTTTATGAGGTTTTGAAATTCGAAGTTTTTTTTATTGAAGAAAAGGCATTTAATGCTTACGTCAAAAGTCTACAACAGAAATTCCGGACAGCCCTATATTGGCTGATTCACTTGAACTATGTCAAATGACGATGTTGATTATAAGAGACATAGAAAGTATTCCAGAAAATGCCGCGCACTTCACGTTTGAAGTGAATTAATTTTTTTATATGGAAATTTTGAATGACTTACTTCCAAGAGAGGTTCTCACAACTTGTCGACAACCATGGTCCTAATCACCCCCCTTCGGGATAACATACCAATTCAAACTCGCCCTGTACGTTATTTAATTTAATATTTACGGTTTACGGTTTAAGACATTTATTTCTCTAAAAGAATAAAATTCACTTGTAAGAGAAATACAAAATAAACTTAAATTAACGTAAATAGTGAGTGCACGGTATGTGACGGTAGGCTTCTAAAAACATTGGCTTTACACAAAACACAAACAGATTCTATTACGTATCATGTTACGATGGCAATCAAAATGCTATCAGAACTTTAACTCTAATAGCATTTATTTCGATCAATTTGCGTGAAGTCCTTTAAAATGTGGAGTTTCAACTTCTTTTTAAATATCAGGAACGATTTGGTACTTTTAATGCTGTATTATATATGTAGTATTATATATTTATATATGTATATCTGGTGTCTAACAGCTATATAAATATCTGTATATTATATTATACGTGTGTCGGAGCGTGAGAATTTGTGAAAAGCGCCAGCTAGGAAAAGCCTGAGATGAGACAAGTGAAGTTTGTAATATTGATGGTATCGAAATAGCATCGATTTGTGAAATGGCTAGACAGTGATATTGACAATCGATCTGTTATGTGAGCAAACTGTCAGAGATTGTCGGGAATAACTGCCGTAATGGTTAGATTCTCGTAGTGTGCTCGTGGACTTGGAGTGAGCTGGTAGGCTTGAAAGAAGGAACACAGACGAGTGCATCTTGTTAAAGTAATTGATACCAAAATAAATTTATAATTGAATGGATTTTTGACACTGATATTTATTTAAAATTTCAGAGCCGATTTCCTAAAAAGCAAGGGTCATGGCGGAAACCAACACTTTCATACACAGGGAATTATAGCAACCAGTACTCTAATCAATATTATCGTGCGAAGGGCGATTCAACCCCTTTTAACAACAACTATAAGGTAAGCCAGAAACACAGAATGGCTGTTGATTGACTCGCAATTTGCCGATTTACTAACAGAAAAATATTATTTTTTATTTTTAGAGTGTTAAATATAATTACAAAACGAATGACTCAAAATACACCCCGGCTCCCTTAAGGCAGCAGACAAAATCGAACGACTACTCGAATTCGAGAGATTACACGAATTCGAAAGATTATACGAATTCGAAAGATTATACGAGTTCTAAGGATTATACGAGTGCGAAAGATTATACGAGTTCGAAAGAAATTACGAATACAAATTCGAAAATGAAAAACTCCATTCCTGTAGCTCTTCCATCGCATCAAGATCCAGTGCCGCCACATCCGGAAGAGGTATGATGTATTTTTTAATTCAACAGATATCTTTTTAAAGTATGTAAGATGCCACCACACAGAAGTTATGTCTACCTAATTGGGATGTTGACTGTATTAAAATAAAAATATAATTTTGCCGCGAAACGGTAGTTTTTGTGAGAGAAATCCTATAAAACACAATATTTTTGTTTATTTTTAAGGAATATAATTTTAATTTAATAATCTAAATGTAATCACATCACTCCGAAGTCACGTGACATAAAACGCGCGTGACGTCACTTTCTCAATCGGAATGAGTATATTGCTCTTTCTGCCTAGTATTTTAGAGTGATTTCTGTGAATATAGTTATCTGTGCCAGGAATCGTGACGTCACATCGACCACGTGACCAGTATTGGCGTTTTGGAGCGAAACTTGAAATGGCATTTAAAATACATGAAAATTAAAGTATTAGCTGTATTCAAAAAGTAATTTTAAATATTTTGGGTACACCAAGACCACACGAAGACTAGTGACCGCTGGTTTTAATCGGTCTGGTATTGAAAACGAACACGAGATTGGTAGCTGATAAGGCAGCAGATCTTATACCGAAATAGCATTAAAACAATCAGACTGAGGCTTTTATACCATTGTAGCCAATTAGTTCTTACAAAAAAATCTATAAAGATTTTGTAATCTCAATTAGGATAATTATAACTTAACCTAATTTGGAAATATGTGTAGTACAAGCTCCCCAGCCGCAACAGCAGCGAAATAAATGGAAAGCCGAGTGGGAAAGTATCCGCATCGCAGAGGCTGTCGAATCTCAGAGACAGATTAAACACTGTCGACTGCATACCTCTGCAGATGCCGGCAGCCAGCAACGAGACGTGTTTGCAGGTTAGTATTTTATACATGCTTTTAGTAGTTTATCTATACAAATAAATAAAATTGAACTGTCTGTTTGTAATATCAAAATAACAGGTTTTTACTAAATGCATATGAAAGTATATACGGTACCTATAACATAACAACCGTTTTAAAAAATTTTGTCGGTCTGTCTGTCTGAACTAGGAACATTGGCTACTCACGATGCAACTTCACACTCAATCCGTCGATTCAATTTGACTTGATTTGACAAATTGCGCGGCGAGGAGGCAAAAAAAGACACCTACTTTCAACACGTTGAATATCGAGGCGACAGTCCTAACATTCGACTTCAACAAATTGAATCGACCGACGGATTGACTATGTAATTGCATCGTGATACGTAGTAGCCAGCTTTAGTTTAATAATTACATACAATTTTAAATACATGACAGGAAGTTAGCGGCTCCGACGCAGTGACGCACGTAGCCCCAGCTTACAACTTGGAGCCTCCGCCAGACACGTCGTCTTCCGTTGTAAAACTGGAGTGGACTTGCAAGAAGCTGGGCCTCCAGGAGCCGGTCTATAAAGTGCACAATATGGCACAATCCAAGCAAGGCAGCTACTGTAGTGTCAAAGTTAGTATTACTCTTTCCGAGACAAACTGTGTGCAGAACCATGAAATTGGTTCCAGGGTCTTGAATGTTTGTGTGTGTCCATGCGACACAGGGAATCCTTGGACTATGAGACTATGGTATGACTGTGTGTAAACTTTATTGCCTCATTTTTCGAAGAAAACGTCGTGATGCTCGCTGATCACATTCTATAGCTTGCTTATAGTTGAATAGATGTGCCAATGTACAATAACTAGACTTTTTATGATATATACAAATAGTCGCCCGGCATGTAATTTTACTTGAAATGGCTAAGCTACAGGGGCGGGTATAGAGTTTGTTGAATTCGGGAAACTTCTAGATGTAATATCTTTGTGGAAATTATATATTTTTTGTGAATTTTATTTTTATTCTTAAACGTGTATAACGACAGTAATTGTGTATGTTGTGTTTCATGCAACATCCCTATTATGTGATGTGTGCAGGTGGGCACGACGTACTCCGCGACGTCGTACCCGGACGCGTCCCCGACGGAGGCGCTGGCGCGCGAGCTGGCGGCCATGAAGCTGCTGGCCGTGGTGGAGAGCGCGGAGGCGGCTGGAAGGGCCACCTCCTCCAGCGCAGAGGCCATCGCGCTACTCGCAGACCTCGTCTCTGAGTGTGACGCCGGCCTTTGGGCCACGACCGTGCCGCATCTATACAGGTTCTATCTCCCTCCTTTCTGCCTTTTTCCCATTTTACATGAGGTCTTTTTTTTTACTAAACCATTTGTGCTCTGTAAGGTTCAAGGCTCGCACCCTTTGTTTGGTAATTACATTTATTTTATACAGAAACATTCCTTACTTATCATCAATTTAACAAAAGTAAACTTACTCCGAAGTTATACGTATTTACAAAGGTACTATATAATTTTTTTTTTTTTTTTTTTTTTTTTTTTTTTTTTTTTTAATTTTGTTACATTACACTCTATGGACACGTGGTCCATACTCTTATAAGATTAGGTCATATATTAATAGAAATTAACGATATAAAGAAAGAAAAAACATCAAGACGGGAACTATGGTCTTAAACTAAATTAAAGTAGAACTAAATTACAAGACAACAGAAGGATTACAATTGGAGTTGACCAGACACCACAAGCGGCACCCGTTCACGAGTATGACCCATGTGCCAGCCATCGCTCTCCTCAACCATTACCGAGGGAAGAGGGCGACCCGCCACACGATGCCGCCGCGAGCAGAATCCTTTTCGTGAGCATGACAACTCCAGTTGCTTACATAGATGAACATAGTTTTATATACATAGGTACCTATATACTAGGGGATTGCAGGGTGATCGGTGACTGGGGATTATCGGCCGTGGATCCCGCATTTCCTAACCTCATAAGCGCTTGAACCACTTCTTCATTACGGTGTTGTATGGCTTTTCGGAGGTTGTAGTCCACGATCATCTGTGGTGTCGCAATCATAGCCCGCTTCACAAATCTGCCTATCGCGTCATCACTGTCATCGGTGTAGTAAACACAGCTGACAGTGTGTCGTGATACTGCTACTACTGCGTGTGGAACGCTATCGTGAAGCTGTAACTTTTTCGATCTTGTTTGAAGGACGATAACCGACTCGTAAGTAAGTCCCTGAGCTTCGTGTATAGTTAGAATGCGTGACCCTTCACCACTTCCATATCCCTTGCTGGTCAGGGATTCCTTTTCTTCCTGGGTGTTAACCAGAAACAGGGTGTTTGGAAGAGAGATGGGTATTTGGGCATCCTTATACATATTTAGCTTCAGGGAGCGCACCTGAGGTCTTGAGGAGTATATACCGGAGTATATCTCACTAAGGGCGTACGCTACATCCATTGGATTCCGATGCGTGCACAACAACTCCTGGCTGATGGTTGCAACCAGGCTTGGGCGATTGTACCTTAGCTCGAACAGGTTTTCTCTGTCGATATAAGGCAATTGATTGAGATCTCCGACGAGGACAACTTTATTAGCACCTGACAGTCGAGTCGCCATGACTATGGCCCCAAAGTGGTTCATAAGAGCCTCATCAACCATTAAACGGTTGCATTTGTCCGGCTCCTTAAACCCATTTACTAAAATTGAGGCCATAGTCCGCACCTTAGTTTTTACAGCGTCTCCAATGCGGTGTGCGAGCTTCTCTCTTAGATCTTTAGCTGCCTCAGTTGTAGTGGTGACTATTACATCATTGTCTACGTCGAAGTTCCCAACTAGCCATGTTGTTTTGCCGCATCCAGGAACCCCATTTACCCAATTGATTTCCGGTACTGCCCAGTTTTCCAATGCTGGTCCAGAATCAAGCGTCTTTGAGATGACATCGGCCATCTTCAGGATCTTGTCATCCAGCATTATCCTCGTACACCGGGCTGTAACTACTATGGGATCATTTGAATGGACGTTAAAGCGTAGTCGTCCTGTCCGTTTCAGCTCTACCTCGTCCAGAGCCACAAAGCCACTTGTTGCATTGTATCCAGCCATATACTGTCCTGTCATTGTTCCCATTATGAGCTGGGATGTTTCATTATTGTATATGGCCGCTTCCGCCTCCTCGAGTCTAGTCTTCAACATGCAGTCCTTCTGCTGGAAGGACTTCATGATGTTCCGGCAGGTGATAAGATTAACCTCCTTGGTTGCTCTTATGATAGCCTGAAACTCAAGAAAAGCGTTGATTGCGTGGTCTAAGGGCGTCGACGCTGGTCTGAGATTGGGTGGACTGACCTCTCCCTTGTCAGCTCTCGTCCGGGTGTCTTGGGGCTGTTTAGGACCAGAGGAGGGATTCCTCAAAAACTCAACCAAAGCGGCTGCCTGTCTTTCCAGTGGTTGAATATTTCGTGATCTCGTTCCCTGTGTCGCTATGCTGATTACGTTCAGAAAACCCCTAAATCTCCTTTCCCGGTTCCTCTCTTCATGAATGCCTCTTTGCTGTTCTGAGGCTTTCTCAACTGCTACTTTCTGTTGTAAGCGTTCTGAGCCACTCTGAGTAGTCGAGTTCATCGCCGCTGTGTCGTGTTTCGGTACTTTGAGAAAGCTCAAGTCTTCCCCTCTGTTCTCGTACACGACCACCTCATGATTTACAGAGGCTTTAATGCAGCAGATGTGGTCAGCGACTTCGCCTTTTTCATACTCGACTATCATTGCGTCTACGCTCAATTTGCGGGGTGTGTTGACCGTACCTGGTTCAGCCTCTCCGAGTTTTGTGAGCACTGAGCTTGCCTGAGCAAAAGGAGTCTTCTCACCCCATTCGAATAGTGCGATCGTCTTGTTTCTGAATCGCACTAATCGACATCGGTGGTCTCCTATTTCCGTTACAGGTAACGCGTTATATGTTTTACGTTTCATGCTCATTCGGGTGGTGCTTCCGTTCAGCAGAGAGGCTAAGCCTGGTGATATTGCAACATGTTTCCGTACCCCCGCATTGCAGAAGCTTATGCCGAGTCTCTCAGTGCAGTCGTCCATGAAGAGTGCTACGCTTCGAAGTCTAACACCTGGATTGCCCCTCTCTCCGCACGCCAAGAGGTGATGTATCGCGCTGCGACGCGGGGCGGGTATTTGTTGGGTCAGCTGTTGTGTTGCGCTTGTTAATGGTTCGGTTGGGGGTAAAGTGGAGGGATTGGGTGGGTGTTGTGGGTCAGCAAGAGTACTGTTTCTCCGAGTTGCTATGCGGAAGATGTTCTCCACGTAGGTCAGGAAAAAAGGTCTACTCTCACTGTCAGCAAGGATTTTATTAAGATTGGTCAGTTCCAGGTTCTGGTCAATTTTCGTTTCTAGGTCATTTCGAGCTGCTAGGAAGCGCGGACATTCGAGGATTATATGCCACACCGTTTCACTGACATCGGCATCACATTCGCATCCGGGGCTGTCTTTGAGTTTAAATCTATACAGATACTCGGCTATTCCTCCGTGTCCTGTCAAAGCTTGCACCACAAGAGGCGAAAACTTAGTTGCCCTCACTGTCCGGTATGCCTTGTCGACATCCGGGAGGAGCTTTCTTGTTATTGCGCCAGTGCTGGAAGTATCGTATCGGTCCTGCCATTTGCGAACCGATTCCTCTCTGATCTTTCTTTTGACATAAGACAGGGGGATCTTGTCATAGTCGTGGGCAGTGTTGCTGAGTGCTGCCGCTTTCGCGAGCTCATCCGCTCGCTCATTCCCGGCTGTACCCACGTGTGCCCTCAACCAGAACAGCCGAACCTCCCTCCCTTCTGCTCGAATCTCTCCAATATTTTCCTTAATGGCTTTTGCTAAGGGATGGCTTACTCTGGGATTTTTTAGCAAATCGAGCGAGGATCTAGAGTCGCTCAGTATGTTAACTACTTGTTCCCTGCTAGATTTCACCATTTGAGTGGCCCTGTAAAGCGCATAAAGTTCTGACTGGAAGACCGTGCACGAGGGATGAAGACTAAAGGTGGAGTAGTTAGACTCTTTACCTCCCTCCCACCAAGTTGCGGCAGCACCTACTTTGTCCTCTATTTTGCTGCCGTCCGTATATATTTGGGGACCGGTGACTTGGTGGGAGTCTAGAGTTGCAGGATCTGCGTTCTCCAGGAGCTCGTATCCCATCGCAACAGATGTGGATGGGTGAGGCTGGTCGAGGTATCTCACATTGTTCTCGAGTTCCTTTTCTGCTGGAAGGTAGTCTACTATATAATTTAGGTATTGTCAATATATACAGGTTCTCTACAATACCACTAAATATTTTTCACATGAAGGCTAGAAACAAGGGTACGAAAATAAAAACGCGTTTGAGGTAGGACGTTTACTGCAGTAACGCATGGAGTTAATATCGTCTATTATAACGAGCATGTAATTTCATCAATACTTTTTTGAAATTCTGTATTATTTATGCGAAAAACACGATTTTATTCCAAAAATCAAAAACCGTAACTTTCCAACGAAAATAACACATCGAAATTTTTGAATGCGATTGCAATAATTTTGAATACATGAGATAAACTGTACGTTTGTCTATACAAACGTTGTCCTTTTTTAACTTTAGCTATCTCTTATAAACAAGAGTCATAGACAAGGTTTATTCTTGCTTTCGGGTGCTAGCGATAACAATGTTGACATGCTTATTGGAGATCATGGTACGAAAGCAGTCTAGAGTTGCAGGATCTGCGTTCTCCAGGAGCTCGTATCCCATCGCAACAGATGTGGATGGGTGAGGCTGGTCGAGGTATCTCACATTGTTCTCGAGTTCCTTTTCTGCTGGAAGGTAGTCTACTATATAATTTAGGTATTGTCAATATATACAGGTTCTCTACAATACCACTAAATATTTTTCACATGAAGGCTAGAAACAAGGGTACGAAAATAAAAACGCGTTTGAGGTAGGACGTTTACTGCAGTAACGCATGGAGTTAATATCGTCTATTATAACGAGCATGTAATTTCATCAATACTTTTTTGAAATTCTGTATTATTTATGCGAAAAACACGATTTTATTCCAAAAATCAAAAACCGTAACTTTCCAACGAAAATAACACATCGAAATTTTTGAATGCGATTGCAATAATTTTGAATACATGAGATAAACTGTACGTTTGTCTATACAAACGTTGTCCTTTTTTAACTTTAGCTATCTCTTATAAACAAGAGTCATAGACAAGGTTTATTCTTGCTTTCGGGTGCTAGCGATAACAATGTTGACATGCTTATTGGAGATCATGGTACGAAAGCAAGCCGTTCTGGTTAGGTACCTTTTATAGACTGCATGGCTCTAGACTCGGAAATTTAAAGTTCGTAGTACGCCTCCTGTATATTACTCTGGTTTAGTCGGTAAAAAGCGATCTCATTATATTGTTAAGAGCGGTAGGGTTCGTTGGATAGAAAGTTACCCGTTAATGTAACAGTTATTTTATTGAACTCAAAAGGAATGTCTTGTAACTATATTCACTATAAAAATTACTAGGTGATTCACTCAATCACAGATATCACATTAACTGGCTAATCGCTTCGAATTCACTCCGATGTGTATCGCCAGAAAGTTCTAAAATGTTCTCTTTCGCACACATAGCCATGCTGCTCATACCTCTTCTGGAAGTTTCCAGAGACACGATCGAAATAACCGAAAGAACCGTCTGTCTCTTTCACACGTATAGGTTGTCCCTTTCACACATCTTCAAGAATGTTCAGGAGACCGGAGGGGTGTAACTAAGCATGAAACGGCCTGAAAATGGGGTTTCAGGGAATAGCGCCATGTAATTGCTGAGTTCCTGAAACGGCCTGAAAACATGTTTCAAACTGTTGAAAACGGTGGTGACTTGGAGTAATTTTTGATTTACTGGTATTTGTTAAGCCTTCCTCCGAAACGGCCTGAAAATGTTTCAGCCTGCTGAAAACGCCAGTAAGTCACGGAAAATTAAAAAAAATGTACACTAGCAGGATGTACTTATTTTTTTCTATTTTTTTATCAAGTATTTTATTTTAGGGAGAAGTACGGGGAAAACTTGCCTACCAACTGGCAAGAGCTCGTTGAAAACTGCCCACGAATTATTAAAGATCGCTTAGTGAATGGACTGTTAGTACTGCTTCCTAACAAAGAGGTACGTACATACTAGGTATTTATTATTTTAGAGGCTGAATGCGTATTCCTTTTCAAAAGTTTTAAAAAAGGTCAAAGACTCCGCGCGGTCTAATTGGCGTGAATGAAAATTAGATACTGTATGTTATTGTATAATATGTATGTACCAATTAACGGCCTTGTTAAAAATCCAGTATAACTCTGCCGTCAATTGCTTTATTTCAGGCCCAATTCTCGCGCAGTAGACATCAAGCCAAATTCGAGATATGTCGAAAAAAAAATGGCGTATGTCGATTAAAAACCTAATTTTCGTATTCTCGTAATGTCACGATAGAGGTTTGTCTACCCCAGCGCTCGACATGCAACGAGTGGTCTGATGCAAGAGACTTTTGATGTCGAATGAGAAGTCAAACCTTTTGGTCGCTATATTCGAACTAAATTTGCAACATTCTTCTTTTTTCTGTTTTCGGTTTTTTCTTTTGTTTTTGTGGTGTTTTCGAATAATGTGATCAAAGCCGCAGAAAATGCGGCGACCGAGCCAACTTCCACGGGGGCAATTACATGGTGTATTTGCGTCACAGTAGAAGTTGGCTCGGTTACCGCCTTTTCTGCGGCTTTGATCACTTTATTCGAAAAAAAAAGTCAGATATCGGTATTAATTTTAATTTTTAACAATTTAATCTGAATATTACTTTACAAACAAGAAACAAGAAGAAAGTTGCAAATTTAGTTCTACTATTATAGCGACCAAACTGTTCAACTTCTTATTCGAAATCAAAAGTCTACTGCTTCAGACCACTCGTTGCATGTCGAGCGCTGGGAGTAGAGATATCTCTAACGTGACATTCCGAGACTACGAAAATTAGGTTTGAATAGACATAAGTTTTTTTTTTCGACATATTTCGAATGCCACATGAAGTCTATTAAGCGAGAATTGGACCCGTATCAATCAGACAATCAGTAATGTACTTTATGTGACTTATTCACAGGAAGCACCCCGGACGCCTTCTTACGACGCGACTTTAGTTCCGGACGACTTCATCGACAGTGACCTCCCCATGTTACAATTCCCTCAAGAGCAGTACTGGAACGTTCACGTAACAGTCGCCAGCTCTCCTATTGAAATCTGGATACGGATCCTTGGGAGCCAGTACAGTGTGCGTATAAATTTCTAAATGTTAGAACTTTATAAATTTGATTTACGTGTGTATACCGAAATAGCTTTTAGCCGTCTTAGGCTAAGATTCAGAGACGAATCTAAGCTTGGACTTATGCTTACATAATAATCGTTGTGTCAAAATTCTACACAGTTTTGATTTCTACGCTTAGATTTGTCTCTGCCTAGAGACAAATCTAAGCGTGAACTTTTGCTTCCATATGTCAAAACTGTATAGAATTTTGACATGAAGCATGAGTCCACGCTTAGATTCGTTTCTGAATCTTAGCCTAAGAGCACTCCAATCCACAACATTCCAATTCAACGTTCCAAAAACCGCCCGCGTGTGGGGAATCTCAGATGGATTACGTGGAGTGAACCTCAACGTTCCAAATCCAACGTTCCAATTCATTGTTAGTGGCCCATACGATGATCCATTTCGCGCTCAGTTGGCAGTACTCGAGACATCAGAATGACCGAATAATGGAGCGATGGCGCGCCCGGATAGGAGTGGCCGTCTGTGGGCTCGAAATTGGACAAAAGTTCAAATTTTGGTCTATCGTGTCTGTTATGTTATGTTTGTTCCGGCTCCGATTTTGGCGAGACTCACTGGCAGTTAGCTGATGTTATAAGGACTAACTTAGGCTACGTGGTCGAAGCCGCGGAGCACATCTAGTAGTTAAATAAATAAAAATAAATAAGATATTATATGACGGGATGCGATTCCGAAATATAAAGGATCAAGACAGTAGCTTCCGAGAGGGATATCATTCCGAGTGAATTAAAATCACCCTGCAAATTGCAGCACAGTTCAATCGAACAGAGAGTGTTCGGATGGGGAACGGTGATATCTAGTATGTAGTAAATTTATACATCGATGATAAAAATATATAAAAATCCTCCGTAGATTTTTGTTATTTAAAAATGTATGTATTTCTGCAGGAAATGCTCGTGGATCTTTTAGACAGCATGAGCGAATATTACGAAAGCGCCGGCACCTCAGTCGACAAATCCATGCTGATAAAAACTGCTTGGTAAGTTTTGTTATTATAAAAGATATTTTGGCTTTACTACCTCCTTTCTGTTCGGTTTTATCAGTGGTTACGACTGTAGATATAAAAAAAAAATCTATTTACTAATGTCAGCTACCTCACTATCAAAAGGTCATAGAACGCCTACTGAGCAATATGTCTATTTAACGCACTTACGTTACTTATACGCATTGAAAGTTATGATTTGTAACTTAAATCTCAATTGGTTTGACAAACTCTTAGGTAAGTATTATGGTATGCCCCTAGGTACGCTGCAAAACTGGACGATTCGGGATGGCAGAGAGCTAAAATTCTAGACATCTATGAAGACACCGCGGCTGTATTCTTAGGCGACCACGGAGATGACGACATCGTTCCAATATCTAACATCAGAATTCTCGAACAACAGTTTAGGAAACTGCCGGCGCAGGTAAGAACACGTATTTAAATGTATTATACATGACACTTTCTTTTCTGGAATTTCATCTGACCCCCCCATAGGGTTTGAATGTGAATAAACTCAGGCGTTTTCGTGTAAGTCGTGGTACTAACCGGAGCAAATAGAGGACGGTTGAAGTTTAAGCGAAGATTGAATGTAGGAATCGAAGAAAAGCCGATGTAACGAGTTTATTGGAGTCCACCACTTGAAACTGAAGTAGGTACCTAAAGATAATTAATACTAAACCTCTCAAAAATGTGCTTGCTGATCTTATATATTCCTTAATAGTGCTGCGTACAGATCTGTCAGTTTGATAATATAATTTGCTAATTGAAAATATAGTAAAATGGTGGTTGATGGCATCTTATCCGTTACACTTTACATCTTATATGCTGCAATGGTGAAACAACTTTACAATTCTGCGGTGTAGTGTTCGAGTGTTCATCAGAACCTTGGTGAGTTTTTTGTTGTAAACATTCTGTGTGTTAAATAACGGCTAATTTGAATATAGCTTCTGTACAATACACCTGAAGCATTATAAACACTAGCGAAAATAATAATTAATAGTTCACTTATCCTACTACATAATAAGGATGTTGACTCCATTTTTATGATGTCAATCAATTCGTTTTCTCAGGAGAATCAAATGTCTATATCGAAAAAACTGGAAATCGAACGCTAGAAACGTCAAAAATGATAATTAAAGTCGCGCGTATCTACTGAGCGCTAAAACGCCCCCTCGTATATTATGCGGCAAAGTATGATTACGAACTGTGGGTGCAAACATTAATTCAAGGTCGTACGGTTCATATGTGTACCAAATTTTAACATAATTGGTCCAGTAGATTCGGAGGAAATTGTTTGTGACGGATAAACAGATGAGTGATCTTATAAGTGGAACTCTAAAAAAGATCCGCCTGGCCGTAAGGGATCGTCCCATTAATTATGTCAGGTGTTTAGGGGCGGGAGGGGGGTCAAGTCGAATCTCACCAAATCTCACGTGGAAGAGAGGGGGGTCTCAGCAAATATCAATTAATTTTTTTCAGTGTAAAATTGCGAGAAAAGTAAGTTAAATTAAGTAAAATATGTCACTCCACTAAAACATGTATTTTGAAAAAATCTCACGTAGTTGTTCGAGCCAAATCTCACCAAGGGGGGAGGAGGGTTTCCAAAAATTGCCAAAATCTTTTCACGTAATTAATGGACACCCCCTAAGCATTCGGGCAAGTAGTATACCTGAGCGGCGCTGTCCCCCAGGGCGTGCTGTGCCGGCTGGAGGGCGCGGAGGAGCTGGCGGCGCACCCGCTGGGCGCGCAGCTGGTGGAGCGGCGCCTGTCGGGCGAGGTGCTGGTGGCGCAGCCGGGCGCGCGCGCCGACCCGCTGGACCCGTCCGTGCCGCTCGTGCTCTACGACACCTCCACCACGCACGACCTCAACCTCAACAAGGAGATCGTCGAGGACTTCTGCATCGCCGGCGCCTTCAACCTCACGCAGGTACGACACCCGCACCGGAACTGACCGCGCTCAAACTGCTTTCGTTCAATTTTGCTTAGTACCAAAATTGTTCAATAAGTGTATTTCGTATCCGTTTCGAGAAATCGCGTTCCGTTTCACGTTACGTACCAAAAAAAACTATGTATTTTCAGGAAGTTTCAGGTCTGTAAAATTGTAATATCATTTCAGAATATCTAGATTTTGAGAGCTCTTTCCAAAAAGCCAACTGTTAGCCTCATTTATTTTAGTACCAAAACGGAACATCTCTCTCTGTAACGGGACACCCATGATTGTAAGTCGTACCTATATCGTTTGCAGAAACTTTGCGAGGTGGAAGTGGGCTGCGTGACGGAGGAGGGGCGCGTGTGGGTGGCGCGCGCGGGCGGTGCGGAGCTGGTCCGCGCGGCGCTGGAGCTGCTGACGGCCGGCGCCTACCGCCGCCCGCTGCCCGCCGCGCCGCACGCGCCGCCCGCGCACCCCGCGCTCTACATCGTGCGCACGCTCGCCGGGGACTGGTGAGTACCGAGCTACCGTGCCGGGGGCGGCGGGACTGGGGGCCACGAGGCCGCTGTACTATGATTTTCATCATCTTCAACCGATAAAACGTTCACTGCGGAACATCGTTCTTCCCCATGAAGTGGGCATTTTGCCATAATACACACGCTCGACAGCTGTCTTGATGATCGCCGTAGATTATTATGTTGACCGGCGAGGAGACTACCCATTCCCTGGAGATTCGGCTCTTACGGCACATGTTTAAAGAAACGCTAGAGACGAAGTTTCTTGAGGTGTGTGTGCGTGACCACTTGCGGCGTGCGGAGAGAAACCGGTTTACACCGGGTTGGTCTGTGCTCAGCTTCGTATCTGTTGTAGCCTTAAGGCTGTGTGGTCCCACAAGTAAAAATAGTATCAACCATCTCTTTTCGCAGCGTAGGCATATGAATAAAGAAACTGAAGATACTTTCCGGGACGTAAACAGAAAGCTGGCCGTTTACCTGCGCACTGAGCGATTTATCAATTCTTGCCTATTCCAAAGTACTAAGTAGCTAGTAAAGTACCCATTATGATTCTACAATAAAACAATTACACTTATGTTATAAAATGAATAGCTTATGACTTTAGAACGCGACTGTACCTGTGTGCACACATCCCTTCCCCTGTCGCTCAGCGTTCTTTTTACGTAATGAGAACTATTATACATGACATTAAACGCGTGGAAGTGTGGGTACAAAGCGGTGCGGTTTTGCGACGTATAGCACAAGACAAGTGTTTTTTGCTGACAATTTGCGCCGCCGCTGTACTTATGGTACAGCGTCGGCGTGTATAGGCACTATTTTTGTCCAATATCGAAAGTTTTTGAGTTAAACCGGTTCCATTTTAGGTTATGAATGACGTTTCGGTATTTATTAGGTTTTGATTCTCGTTGAATATAGCAAGAGTGGCAGTAAGGATCCCAATGGTTGCGCCGCAGGGTCCGCTGCAGCATCATCAGCGGGCTGGACGGCGAGGGCACGGTGCGCACGCAGCTGGCCGACAGCGGGCTCATCCTGCGCGCGCCGCTGTCGTCGCTCGTGCCGCTGCAGAGCTTCTCGCCCGCGCTCAACGCGTACCCGCCGCAGGTCACTACCACTTCACCACTTCACAGAAAACAACTCGAACAGGGACCGAAAACTAGCTTTATTCCCGACGTCTATACAAATAAATAAAATAGAACGGTCTTACGACATACAAATTAAACACACCCTAAACCTGTGTTTAACAGCGTTTAACTCCTAAACACGCCTCAGTCGCGTGTTTAAATATGAGCAACCACAAATGTCATTTAAGTTGTGTCTAACAGTTGTCTAACTCCATTCTATTGTGACATTTCTAATAATTTTAGTATCTTTAGACACTGGTGTCAATTCTATCATTTCTTAACTAAACTAATTTTAGTTTCGCTCTCTCTCTTTCCAATGCATAACATGGGAAAGAGATGGAAGATGTCTGACAGATCTAAATTTTGTTTTAGAGCTGTCAAATATCTTTCGATCTTGATAAATTAGATGCCACTAAATTCATTGCCATTAAATTTACACTACACTCAAGCAAGTGGATTAATTTGACAGGTCTAAAATATATTCCATCTCTTTCTCATGTTATGCATTGGAAAGAGAGAGAGCGAAACTAAAATTAGTTTAGGTATGAAATGATAGAATTGACACCACTGTCTAGCTAAATAGGCATCTAAAAGTTAAGTTGAGAGAAGAAACGGTGTATATGCTCCAAAATACTGGGTATATACTCGACATTAGTGTAAAAATACTTTTTATTATGCATGCAGTGTTCACTTCAAGAAGGTTGTACACTAATGTCGTGTACTATTTTTTCTTTTTTCTCATTTACCATAAATTTGTGTGTACCAACCAGTTTAGTGAACCAATAAAAAAAAAAAAAAATTAATATCACCGTTTTTTGAAACGGTGAAATTCACGACGAATTTCTCCGTTTAAGTATATCCTGACTTATGGATCTTGACCTGTCATATAATTTCAATATTTTCGTTTATCCTACGTACTCCTTACAAAATACTGAAAACACGTCGGCGCGTATCCGCTTCCCCAGGTCGCTCGTCGATCGAGACGCGCCATGTCGCGAATGCGCGCCAGCAATTCGATTTGGCGCGCCGCGGCTCGTTGATAATAGACGCAGTTTCATAGTATATAATATATAATTTCTGCGTTTCGATTCGCCTCGACTCGGCGAGCCAGCGAGCCTAGTGAACGCAAGCCTTAGCACCCCCCTTATGAGACAATGCAATAACTCATTAATGACACCGAGAAAAAAGAGTACAAAAATTAATATCTTAAAAATGAACATAAACAAAATTCCGGCTTCAATTGTTTCTCGCAGGCCTAGCTGCTCGCATCGTTAGCGCAGCGTTTGTTTCCCCCAGGCGGTGCAGGTGCGGCTGGGCGCGACGGAGCGCGCGGCGGGCGGCATGGTGGCGCGGCTGCGCGAGATGCTGCTGGGCGCGCGCGTGGTGTGCCGCGCGCTGCCGCCGCCGCCCGAGCGCGGCGCGCCGCCGCACGTGGAGCTGTTCGTGCGCACCGGCCCGCAGAACATACTCGCCTCCGTCAACAAAGCCATCCTCATAGAGTACGACTTCCTGCAGCTGTGAGTACTGTGTGCCTGTCTGCGCTGCCGCCGCCGCCCGAGCGCGGCGCGGCGCCGCACGTGGAGCTGTTCGTGCGCACCGGCCCGCAGAACATACTCGCCTCCGTCAACAAAGCCATCCTCATAGAGTACGACTTCCTGCAGCTGTGAGTACTGTGTGCCTGTCTGCGCTGCCGCCGCCGTCCGACCACCACTGAAGATGGAAATTTGTAATTTGGACAGTATTTTTCTTTCATAATGCGAACGGAATTTGTGCGGTCGAAAGATGGTGTCAATGTTTGCATAGACTCATAGAGAATGATTTTCTTTATGTCGGGGTGAAACATTAAAAATACGAAAGTGTGTATGTGGGCTTGTCCCTTTCACGCGGAACAAGTGACTTTTTGCATAGAGATTGTTCACGGCTGGGATATGCACAGATCTTGTGCGAATCACCTTGCTCGTAAAACCACGGGCAGCAGCTAGTATTACTAAAATAAAATATTACTATCGGTCAATACTTGCTATTACTGTTAATTAAATGTAATAAAAATTACAAAATAAATAACTAACGCAATCAGTGGTTTTTCGGATTTAACCGACTAGAGACATATTAGAATTTCCCTGCGTAAAGAACTATAATATATTTTTTGTCACCAGCTGTCGAACGTCAAATTTTCATTGAATTTTATTTCTGACTTGAGCACTATGGGTTTTTCCGTCTAGCTCACTGACTTATATATTATACCTCCATAGTCTAGCTAGGAACAATACACGAGCAATAATAACATTTATTCCATTTCGAACATGTGTCAAAATATTATGATTTAAAAAAAAATAAGAAAAAGGCGCGAAAGAAAAATTCATCCTGCTTACAAATACCCAGTAATAGTGGTTATATTCTCTTTGCCCAGTACATACATTACTGTTTGATGTAATATTATTATAATTATTGTTTTCCTAAAAATTGTTCCGCATGTAATTTTGATGTAAAATTTCAACGCAGATTATCTGAAAACAAACAAGTGTTGTTGTGAATAACTATATGTTGCATACAATACCAAGAAAAAGGTAGGTTAGGTATGTGAAAAATTATTCAAGTGTTTCATTTATTTTCTACTCACGAGAATTGAAACCAATTATTAAAATTATATTACCTCATTTTAATAAGATATATTATTAGATATTAATATAAAATTAAGAACGTCAATCTTTACTGTGCCACTAGGTCAATGGAAACCATTCTAGTAATCTCAAGTTTTCATATCACGCTGACCGTCGGCGCTGATAGGTCAATATGTATATTTTTTTATTAACATGAAGCGTTAGTAAGCGGTTAATATATCAGAAAACCGGTCTAAAATATATCAGATCTGTTACATCCTTATGCACCGTCTTCAAATATAAACACCCCATTACCAAAATGATTGATGCTTCGATTGAAGGTTCATCCATCGATTTTCAATCTTATAACACGTAGCGGTTGAGTCCTTGACCAATCGCGACTGATCGTTTATGGACCTGTATATTATTTATTTATTTTAGAGGAATCAATAGCTACAAGCAAAATAGACATAAAAACCTACATAACTTTAGGAAGCAGGACTTCATAAAGCGATTATAGAATTTATTTTTAGAATGCCGATACGAATTTCTTGCCCGTTTTCTTGCTTGGCTTTTACCGATTTGGAACGGGCACGGTGGGTTTCTGGAAGGTTCGTTGACTTTGATCATGGGTTGGGTCTGTTGATATCTTTGCCATTTATTATGTTCTGATTAAGACAGCATTAGTTTTAGTCTGTGATTCGGGTAGACGAACGTTATAAGTAGAGACCCGCTGTTAGAGTCAGTTATTTAAACCTTCATAAGTGCTTCCTTGGGGCCTATATGAATAAAGCATTTTGAATTATTTTTAACGGGCTAAATGCCTTTTTTAAGAAGCTAATACATAAATAAACACTACATCTAACCTAGCTAGCTCCAAAACTAGCTATTTACAAGGAACGAGCGTTTCGAAGTTTGAATTTTTTTTTTTTTTTTTTTTTTTTTTTTATTGAAAGTCCACAAAACTGGAAATACATACTGATAAACATTACAAAACTAAGAATAAAATATTTTAGAAAAACATATCTCCTACTAGGAGTGGACCTAGCATTTACATTATAACTAACAATTATACTACTATTATAACAACAAGATGCGAAAATACAGCTCTTTTGCTGCTTACTGACAACAAAAATAAAAACACAAAAAAAGGTATACTTAACTACACTAATTTGTTCAGATGATATTTGACTGAGGCCAGCGAGCTATGGTCAAATATATCAAAATCTTTCTTTACTGTGGAGTAACTTTCACACATGCGATAAACAGGAGAGTGCCTCAACATGTTGGTTCTACAACTAGGAAGAAAAAATGAGTTTCTGTCCAAAAGGCGACTACCGGGACGCGGGACTCGGAGAGCTATCCTACTGATGATCTCCTGACATTCCACTGATCCACGGATAAATTTGTAAAGCATTATAATATCGGATACCTTACGCCGCTTTTCCAGAGGTAAAATTTGATAATGATCCAATCGAGATTTATAAGACCGGAGTGATGAACATAAATTGTCCATGAAAGTGATGTGATACAGGAATTTCTTTTGGACCCGCTCCAACCTGTTAGCGTGCACTTGGTATACAGGATTCCAAATAACGCTACAGTAGTCCAAGATGCTGCGGACGAGACTATAAAAAAGCTGAATGGAGAGACTAGAGTTTTGAAAGATCTTCGACTGTCTGGCAACAAAACCACCTATCCTAAACGATTTTTTAACAATAGAGTCAATGTGGTCGCGAAAATTCAACTTACTGTCAACAATTACTCCCAAATCACGAACAGATGAAAGTTCGGTCAAGAATTTGTTTTCAATTGTATAGCATGCTGGAAATGGTGCGAGTTTACGTGAAAACCTAATGAAAGAGCACTTAGATGCGTTGAGCAACATGTGATTCTGTCTACACCATCGACTAACCACATCAATATCAGATTGCAACTCTTCTACATCCCTCTGATCAACAATAGTTTTGTACAGTTTCAAGTCATCAGCAAATAATTTGACTTTGGTTTTTAACAATAAAGGCAGATCATTTATAAAGATAACGAAAAGCAAAGGACCCAGGTGGGATCCTTGAGGAACCCCCGAAGGTACCTCTGCTACAATGGACTTATAACCTTTAGCTACCACCAGTTGAGACCGATTCTTTAAATAAGATTGCAACCATCGAAAAAGAGAACCGTGTATACCCAGACATTGAAGTTTTGCTAACAACAGATCATGGTTAACTAGATCAAAAGCTTTGCTGAAATCGGTGTAAATGGCGTGCGTTTCCTCACCCTTGTCAAACCCTTCAAGAATATCAGTTACGTATCCAATCAGGTTGGAAGAAGTGGACCTGCGGGGCAAAAAACCATGCTGGTTATCGTTAAGAAGATGGGAAACATGCCAGTAAATTGTTCCGACAACCAGAGACTCGAGCAGTTTTCCAAATCCCGAAAGAATGGAAATCGGCCTGTAATTCTCAACACTAGCCAGATCACCCTTTTTATGGATTGGAGTAATATGCGCTACTTTCCACCGCGTTGGAAAAAATCCCGTCGTTAGTGAACGTTGAAAAATTTTAGCTAAAGGCTTAGCAATCACTTCGGCGCACATTTTTAATACAATACTAGGAAGCGAATCTGGCCCAGCTCCTTTTATTGCCAGAGAATCTAACGCTTTACGCACTTCACACTCCCGAATATGTATGCTTTGAAGTGGAGAGGTACTAGAATGGTCATAGCAAGTTAAACCAGATACATCAGCAACTTTAGAAGGAATTAAATGGTATACAGAATTGAACTGTTCCAGAAATAAATTACATATTTCCTGTCCACCTACGGCTACCTTTGGACCCAAATGCATTTGATCGGGTAACGAACTATTATTAGTTTTAAGGTTATTAACATACCGCCATATGTGTTTAGGGTTTTTCTTTAAAATCTCGGAGGAATTCTTTTTAAATTTTGTAAAGCATTCTACTAATAGCTTATCACATCGTTTTCTAGTATCATTAAAGGCTAATTTGTCTTGAAGATTTCTGTAAATTTTATATTTTAAATGGTATTTGGCTTTTTCATTGAGAGACTTAATTAAAGGAACCGAAAACCAAACAGGGTAGCAACTATTGTTTGTTCGATGCATTGGGGTGTTTCCCTCCAGAACTGGCATGAAGATTCTATAAATTTTTGAATTTGAAGGTGTATTTCATTTAACAGCGACAAAATGAAAGAAGAAGTAAAGATCGTGCCGAACCAAGTAGAAGCGCTGAACAAGAAGAAGGAGCGCATATTCCGCAGCGTGTCGTCCGCGAGCGCGGAGGAGCGGCCCGCGTCCGCGCTGCCGCCGCCCGCGCTGCCGCCCGTCGACACGTGCTTCGACGTGCTCGTGGCCATGGCCGCCAACCCCTGGAACTTCGTCGTGAGTAACGCATGGCCACCGACGCGGCACCAGAAGCACCACTTGTAAAAAATCATCCTTCAGTTTGGAAAGTTCACCGTTGTTAAGGGGCAGAATACGGCGCGCCGCTATCTCGCTCGCACATCTTAACATTTTTGTTAGTGGTAGGACTTACTCTTCTGCGAGTGTCCGTCTGGGTGGTTACCACCGCTTTGCTCGTGAAGTCTGCTGCCAAGCAGTAATGTGCAAGCATTACTGTGTTCCGGTTTGATGAGAAGAGTAGCCAGTGAAATTACTGGGCTTATGAGACTTAATACCTAATGTCTCAGGGTAACGAGCGCACTGCAGTGCCGCACAGGCCTTTGTGTTTCAAAGTTCTGAGTGGCACTGCAATTGTTATGGGCCGGCGTTATGCTTACCATCAGGCAAACGACCGGCTCGTCTCGTTACCAAATAGTATAAAAAAAATCACATACCCCCTTATTTTAGTTTAAAGCACAGATTAATTAGATTTAGCTTTTATGAATAAGGGGGTTAATATATAATTATGTAAAATCGCATTCGGTGCAATTGCTGGCCATAACATTACAAAGGTACGGCAAAAGTATCATTATGATCCGATCATGTTTTCTCATACATGAAAATGGGCAAATAATAAAATCCCATTTTTAGGCTTGAAAACTTGAATGGATTAAAATGAAATTTTTGTTTAACCTTTGTAATGTTATTGACAAGACGCATTACCTTCGCAACCTGTCGTGGTATCCCCTAGCGCGCCCTTTGACATATAATATAGGTATGCCCTTTGAGCCTCCGTGGTCAGTCTCTGAGCTTTGGAATCTGCATTGTTACTATTAGATGCGTACGAATTTACGTTAGCGAATTGAAAATATCCTGCACCGCCGTCCGTTGATGTGTGCTGGCCATTAACTATTATAATGTAGATATTTACAAAATGGCCTTCAACTGTTACAAAAAATGCTATAATTTACAGGTGCAGCCAAATAGCACAAGAAATACGCTTCAGACGATGATGTCTACGTTACAAATTGAGTGCCCTAAGATGTCCGAAGCCGATGCTCCCACTAGTCCGGCGAGCGGAGAATTGTACACTGTTTTCTACGAGAAAGACTCCTCATGGTATAGGTAAGAACACATTACGAACAAAATATTGAGAACCTGGCTTGTAGATTGAATCCGTCCATATTTTGACAATGTCCCTAAGGGTCAACACCTCTCTTTTCTTATGTGTCTAAGAAAAAGAGTGTCAAAAAAGTGGATGGATTCAATTTACTTGGAAAGGGTTTGGCATTACAGGGCTGCCAGATCGAATCTGAGAGACACCGTAAAAGAAAATATGGCCATGCTTCTTTCACTAATCCCACTTATCTATGCAGGTTCACCCTCTATATTCTTCTCCTTTCCTACTTGCTATTTATTTATTTTAAATTTTGTTTATCAGAGTTACTGTGGCAGGGTGCGTGTCCACCGAAATGGTTTCCGTGTATTTCTGTGATTATGGGGATCTTGCCCTGTTCGCAACCAAAGAACTGCGACCGATGCCGCCAGGAGCACCTCTGGCTCGCTCGCTGCCGCCTCAAGCCCTAAAAGCTCGCCTATACGGTATGACTTTAATACATTTTTTTAATGTTATTTGGTAATGAGACGAGCTGGTCGTTTGCCTGATGGTAAGCATAACTCCGGCCCATATTCATATTAAGTCTCATAAGCCCAGTAATTTCACTGGATACTCTGCTCATCAAACCGGAACACAGTAATGTTTTCACACTACTGCTTGGCGGCGGACTTCACGAGCAAAGCGGTGGTTAAAACCCAGGCGGACACTCGCAGAAGAGTTAGTCCTACCAGTCCTACCACTAACCTGCCACTAATTATATGTTTTTTTTTGTAAGAGTATAATTTAACCAATCTACGCTAAACTAATGTGGATAAAGGCAATTATTGCAAAGAGAATCCGACATGGGCTACCAAAAGTTTGTTCATTGTTGAATTAAGGCGTATATAGCAGCTAAATAGCTTGACTTAAAAAGTTTTTTTTAGCAAAATCAGAGGAGCTTCTGGCACTGCAAAAAATATATTGCATTATTCAGCATGTTACTGATAATCTTGATGTGAACAAGTTTTTATCAAATATGCTTGATAAAAAAAATTACAAAACTACCTCTAAAAATAAGTTTGAACTGAAATATCTCTGATTTTTATGAATGTATATTGATAAAATTATGTTGTAATAAAGAAACTCACATACATACATGAACCCTAACCACATATACATTCCTTTTTTGTCCAGTCGTGTAACACGACTTACGTATTATATAATGAAAAAAGATAGTTGTGGCACATTTTCAATAAGGCATCTAGTTTTGAAGTAATCACGCTTCTTTTGTATTTTTTTCTCATTTGTTACGCGCGCGTTGTCTTCTTTCTCTTTTACATTAATGCAAATCAACAGTGTGTGCAAAGAGGGCAGAACGAGAAATCTCACTGGCTCGGGGTAGCGCCTTAAGGAAATTAATCTCGAATGCGATGACGGAAAAATTATCGCAGCTAGTTCCCAAGAAGAAACACGGTTTTTTTTTAATTTTGTCTCCACGCTATTTGCGTATTTAGCCAGTGTCAAGTTTTAATAAATCTCTAGTTTTGGTGCATGAAAGTCGTCAGTCACGTTAAAGTTTAGTCTAGGCGCGGTCGAGTCGAAGTGACGCTTCCGGCTTCAGTAAAGCGGTGGATACTTTACTGAAGCTTCTATGGAGTTTTGGATAGAATACGAAAATACACGTTTTTCGTCTTTGTACTATTTGCCTTTCACTCATGCACGTTTACGAACACTTAATGGTTAATTAACTTGTAATACTGTCTGTGTCCCGTGGCTTCGCTCATGTAGCCTAAGTCACTCCATATAACATCAGCATCTAATAGCGCTGTGCAGTTTTATATTACTGTCAATATTAACTTATTACTGTTAGTGGTAGGACTAACTCTTCTGCTAGTGTCCGTCTGGGTTGTTACCACCGCCTTTGCTCGTGAAGTCAGCCGCCAATCAGTAATGTGCAAGCATTAATGTGTTCCGGTTTGATGAGCAGAGTAGCCAGTGAAATTACTGGGCTTATGAGACTTAATACCTAATGTGTCAGGGTAACGAGCGCACTGCAGTGCCGCGCAGGCTTTTGTGTTTTAAAGTTCTGAGTGGCACTGCGATTGTTATGGGCCGGCGTTATGATTACCAACAGGCAAACGACCAGCTCGTCTCGTTAACAAATAACATAAAAAAATATATTATAGTTTTTAATTTGGCTGTATGTATTTATTTTTTACAACAGATGTGTGGCCTCTCCATCAAGACTGGACTGTTGAGGACTGCGTCAGATTTCAAGAGCTCTGTGTGGAGCAGCAGTTTGTCGGCATATGTAAGAATATTGGCAAGGACCCCTTGAACCCCAGCGAGCCGCTGCTCACTCTTGACCTCATCGACACTTCCACTGACGAGGATGTTTATCTTAGCAAACAATTAGTCTCCGAAGGGAGAGCACGCCTCTCTTCCACATAGTAATTAGGCTAGGTTGATCATGTTCCATATTTATATTTGTTGTTATGCTCTAATTGAAAACTTAATAAATGCAGGGTGCGACAATTAAATATGGCCCCTAGTGGATTGGCATTTTTTAATGGAGACAAAGGCTGACGCGAGTGACAACGGCATGGCTGCTAGATAGCTTTATAAGCCAGTAATTTTTCAATTAATTTCATTATGCGTACTAGAATAGATTCTGTAACATCATAGTTTTACTTGCAAGTGAACATTTTTGTATTTTTTCAGTATGTTTACAATTTTCAATTTAAGCCCTTTAGTAACTGTAGTATATTTAGGTACTATTTAATTACATTTATGAGCAACTTAATGCCATGTATCAAAAATATCGAATTGCTTAAAAGGTTACATTCCAATTATTAATTATACTCGGAACATTTTATTTTGAACTACTTTTGTTACCAGGCAATGCTATGCACATAATATTATGTACACTGAAAAATATATCTAAATATCTTGTTATTCTATCTGGTTGCCAAAGCATCTGTATACATCCATATTTCCGTATTAGAGAGTATCTACATTTTTTGCACTGAACATTATGATCATTAAACGTAATATTATAATTACAATATGCTAGCTTCGGCTAGTGTAGATGCTTTCTTATTGTTGCGCACTGCGAAAAAAGTATGTTATTTCGTTATAGTTTGACTTCTTTGAAATTAAGATCTTTTAACTTTAGGATATTAAGTCATAATACTCTTACATGTTATAAAGACATTCTCATGTATCTTTTGTACCTTTAAACATAATTATTCCACTTCTTATGTTTAATTTAGAAAAAACGTAATACCAATGTATTCCATGAGCACATTTAGTTTGCGAGTTTTAAGGGAAATTACTTAAATGATCATTACTTATTAGTAAGATGATAAAACAAAAGTAACACTGCATCAAAAATACTGTCGAGGTATTTAAAAATATGTTAACCGATTTAGTGATTGTGTTTTCACACTATTTTTCGTTAGTAATTATATCCATTAAAACTCTTGAGTTTCATTCATATAAAATCATAGTACATATAAGGAACACCATGTGCAAGTATTGAATTTTTCGATAACTAAAATTGACAGTTCAAATTAGAAATGACATCAATGTCAAATTGAACTTATTGTGTAGGAAATACAATCAAACAGATTACTGGTAAATCTTAAATTGCTTTTAGTTATCATTCTCGGGATAAACGCTGTGTTTCGTTTTCGAAAAAGAAAACAACAACCTGCCTGTTTATAATTGTAACTATTCGAACTGTCAACTTTATCGCAAAAGTTCCGTACTTGCTGAGCATCACCACTGTTTAACGCAGGACGGTGATTCTACATGTGTGTAATAGCAGTACCTATTTCAAACTATTACGTTGTGGTTGTAGCCTAGGTAAACTAGAATGCATAATTATATTATAAGGGGTTACGTTTTTTATATATGAATGTAAAATCTGATGCAGTGAACATTTGTATTCTTACTAGGTATCATCCAGCTTAGCATTGTCAATATTTGCAAATAAACATACATTCTATGTATTAACATGTTTTTTTCCACTAGATTTGAGTAGTTTAATATATTTTTCACCCCACAAGCTCGGAAAGGTCTTGTTTATCATTCGAAATCTGGCGCGTACGTGCTTTTTATCCGATAGCGTGGAGGCGGTAGCCATGCCCACTCTGCGCCCCGCTCTCCGCTGTCTTTTCCACACTAGCGTGGATAAAGTACTTTTGTGTTGTGTTTTGTACATAAAGTGGACGGTAAGGCCCCCGGCCTTAATAATACATTTAATACTTTTATATTTTATTGGTTCCTTAAACCATTCTATTTACGAAGTTCTTCAGTAGATATGCCATATTTCTTTTTCAATGCATCAATTTCTTCCTGTTTCTTCTCAATGTCTATGCCCTTGAATGCTTTGTTGGATCTATAGTATAATACAACCAAATATCTGTTACAAACATTGAAGCCAGACAGATGATCGCATGCATTTTTAGCATCAAATATGTCTTCGTAAACTACAAATGCAGTACCCCTTGTTTCAGGCGTGTTGCCCCTGAAATAAGAAATACAAATTAATAAACGCAAATCGTAGTAACCTTTTGACCTAATAGCAATTTTAAATCCACTAAATCGCCGTGGAGTGCCGGCTAAGAATTGTACCTCCACCTCTCTTCACGTAGGTGCCGTAAGAAGCGGCCAAGGGAATATCAAGGGAATGCGCAGCAGCATTCTCCTCGGTCAAGATCATAATCTACTACGATCTCCAAGGCGCCTGCCAAACGTGGTGCATTATAGCAATCCCTCTGAAATTGACAAACACATGTATGGCCCAGTCCCCGGTAGCTCTCCGACCCATAGTAATAGTAGCGGGCCATGGTAATGGCGGAGCAAGGGTTGCGAAGAATCACCGGCAGAGATCTGGCTACCAATCCCACAAACGACCACTGGCCCTGGCAACTTACACTACAATAGACGGACGCTGAGGACTGACGAAAATACGGTCGAATTACGAATTAAATTGAGAAGAGATGGACAACTGGGTTGTGATGTTACCCAGGGATGTTATGAGATTTTTTGAAGTTCGAAGATGTAACTTTGTCTTCCACTGAGAAGGAGACAAACAATCCCAAGGTGGAAACTAAATGGTATTCGCTGAAGGTAATACAGGTGTATGCACCGACATCAACACACAGACGATGAAGTAGAAGCTACATATGAAGATATCGAGGCCATGAGCATTGAGCATACTTCCAAAACCTACTTACTATTGTAATGGCCAATGGGAGAGTTCAATGCAAAGCTGGGCACAAAGAAAGGTGATGAGTTGAGAATGAGGCCATATAGATACGGGCAGCAGAACCCTAGGGGACAACGGCTGGTCAACTTCATGGAAAAGGAGGGACTCTTTACGATGAACTCCTTCTACGAGAAGCGGTCATACAGGAAGTTGATGTGGATTTGCCCCAATGCTTCCACTACAAATGAGATAGACTTCATGACAACCAAGAAGCACATATCGTCGCTTAGCTAACAATACCGCGTAAGTCGAAAATTGACCATTTAACGTTTTATACATCATTGGATAGATTTTTTCAGCGCGCATCTAATGACGTTACACAAAATTCAAAATTATTCAATCCCAGGACGTTATTCAACTAGTTCTGTCACCGCGCAAGTCATTAGTAGCGTTAAAACCGCACAAATCATGAGCCCACCATACTATTTCGCACTGATGTGTGACTGAGCTACAAAATTGATTAATTTCTTTTTAAGTTTGGTACTTTTATCGATGAGACAGGGAGTTATGATGCACTAAAAGGTAAGCGAACTCAATTGTTGTTTTATGTTGATGATTAATGTGATTGAAGCCTCTTATTTTAGGGTTGTTGTACGTGTTAATACATAGGCGGTTTATCAATTGCAATGTTCGTTGACTTATGCGATATTATTTAAATTTGTTTGGACCCACGCTGTATGTCTATGAACATCTTATTCTTATTCTAGGGGGGGGGCGACAGGCCTGGTTTTTTTTTGGCCGGATCAATTGCATTTACGCACCTACGCACACCCCTGCCCTGGGTGCAATGGGCGGGCCGGCTTCCGCCACCGGCCAATACCCACTAAAACCTCCGGTGACGGAACAGGCTCTACAACATAGGCTGGGGCCACGGGAATGAACATACCTCCGTGACCCGAGCAGTGTATATCCACAAGCTAGGGATACCCCCTGTGAAGAGCTTGGGCTCTTACCAATCATTTCTATAGTCATTTGCTATAGTCGTTTCACTATCTTATTGCGCCTGGCAATTAACCATCCAGGGGATCTATTCTCCTTCGTGGGTGACGCACTCCCCGTGTCCATCGCCCGGAGGTCAGATGCTATGGTGGTATTCTCCTGTCATGGGCCAGGCGTCTGCGCCCGGTCCTTTTTCGGCGAATCGGGTGGGAGAACTCGTCAACTTCCCTGGTTCGCTCTGCCATTTCTTTCTGTGACATTACACGCCCACAGAATGTAACCATCGCTTCCCACGAACTCTCGCTCTCAGCCATGGACTTCACCACGGCTGCTAAAGAGAGATCGTATCCCATAACTCCGACCAGATCTGCGCGCGGTTCCGCTCATTCTGGGCAATCCTCCAGTGTATGTTGCGCAGTGTCATTGCTGTGAGCGCAATTATGACATGCCGTTGTTAGCTCTCTACCTGCCACCCTAGACAGATACTTACCGAAGCAGCCGTGCCCCGACAAGACCTGAACAAGGTGGAAGGTGAGAACTCCGTATCTTCTGGGGACCCATGCCTTCAACACGGGTCGCAGGGGGCGATAAGGCCTGCACTGACGTCCCGCTTGGGGTGTATTGTGCATTTCTCCCTGCCAGCGTTCACCCTAGCCAGCCCAACTCCTTTATGTAACGGAGTGCGGCCTTGGGGCCCTGGTAAAGTTGCTCCAATAGCGTTGATGTTGATGTTGTATTATAATGTATGAACGTTAGTCGTCTGCTGTTGTTGCGTCAGCTGCTCACGCATTCCTGTAGTAATTCTTATTTCTTTAGTGGCCTCGCAATGCCATATCACTTGTTCCACAGTCTCATTTGCCAGCAAGAAGCCCCGGCACAGGGGGCTGTCTGTCGCTCCAATCTTATGTAGATGATAGTTTAAGTCGCCTGTGATGAGCCCTACTAAAAGTCGAAGATTTTACCGCTGTAACTTTAGTAGGTTGTTTGTGAAGTTCCTGTTTAGTGCCGGGAAAACGGTTCTTGCATGTTTGCAATCCGTTCTCTTCTCCCACAGTGTTTATTGTACTTTTTCAGAGTGACGACGCAATAAATCTCGCACTTCCATTGCTGATGGCTTGCATAGCTGTCTCACGTCATCACTGATTTCTTTCAGAATTCCTTGCTTAGCGAGGTAATCCACCCTGGTGTTCCCCGAACATGAACCATGGCTCTTATTCCGTCTAATTGTTAGTTTACATCTATCCGACCAGTTTTGTAACACCGTGTGGCACTCAGCTATGACCCCTCACCTTAGTGACTGGTCTTCTAACATTTTGAAAAATATTTTATTGTTTCCTGATTATATAAAAAAGAAATTTTAAACACCGCCGAAGTCTTTATTTTGTTAAGCTTATACCGCACAAGTCAACCAAATACTTTTATAGTACAAAATACGCTTATTTTAACTTATGACATCGTAATTGAGACTAATAAGTACCGATTTATGGATAAATCACACATGTCTGAAATATTTCAAAGAAGATATTCAGTTTTTTGTCTCTCCTGAAAACTAAGCAAATTTGAGATGCGCGGTATTGTTAGCTAAGCGACGATATTCAATTCATGTCTCTGTGTGAAGTAGGGTGAAAACCGGGATCAATCATCGTATTGTATGCGGCACATTGATAATCAGCACCACTCTTGAAAGATCACATCTGGTGAAGTCTACACTCCGTCCTAATCCTGCCCTAATCCAAAAACCCGGAGGCTTTCAGCTTGAACTCCAAATCGCTTCCAGTGCCTAGCTGAATGTGACACAGTTGACGAGTTAGGCAATGGGTTGGTGGAAACTGTCCAAGCTGTTGGGTTTGTATTCTGTAAGACCCAACACCGAAAGATGAGTCGGAAACTCTTGAAACAAACTCTGAAATTAATGGTACAACGGAACAAAATGAGACTGCAATCTTTAGTTGATCTAAATTTATTGTCTACTGTATTAGCTAACAATGAGACCTCTTTTGTTTGCCTTTTGTTACCCCTACTTAGGTAGATGTTTTTAAATTAACACACACACCTGTGCTTCGGCAATAATTTTTCAGCACCCTAAGTTTTCCTAGGAAAGAAACTTGGTCAGGAACATAGATCTGTTACACATACATTGGTAATGTAATATAGTTTACTAAGTAAATCATTGTTATCAATCTAGGAAAATACTTACACACGGATTTGTCTAATTGCACCATATTTGCCAAATATATCATACATTTCTTCACCTGATATTTTATAGGGCAAATTTCTGATATATAAAATTCTATTCACTTCGGGTGGTAGTCGGACCTGCAATTTTGAGTACACACATCAATTTACATATTTTCAATGTTCAATGAGCCACAAAATACAAATTCCTTATTTAATCTTGATTTTTAATTTAATAACCATTTACTTTAATTATAAGCGTATACACTAGCAGTTAGCTGCTGCTGTTAGAATTTTGTAGGTGTTTAGTGCACAATGAGCGGTTAGATATTAAAATCCTTAAAAGTGCCTAGTGCGTAAGGGTTGGAAATATTAGGAAAAACTGATGATGGAAGTGAGTTGTATTCCCTTGCTGTGCTACAGAAGGAATTAGCGATATCTATCTATGTAGAAAGCGAAGGAAACTTAAGAGTAAATAATACAATAATATAGAACATAATAGGAAAAAGAAACTATAAAATGTTATCCAAAACATTTACTAACCAGCGTCCAAAAACCTTTTGTGTGCTCATAGCTCATAGTAGGATCATAATATTGTTTAAGATGTGATACTTACATTTGCTCGCCTTTGAAGTGCCAAAGCCATTTTTGTGAATTTGATGTATTTGTTAAACCTTTAGTAGTATTTGGAAGGATATGAATTATCAACTTCCTAAGAAAATATAAAATTGTTTGGTCGAGACTATGATACGTTTATGACCACAGAGTACTTTGCACATGCCGAATTACGAATGGGAACATTGAACACAGATGACATATTACTCTCTAATCTGTGACACAGATGGCAAATTATGTACATCAGTATGTACATAGCGTAGACGGACTATCTATAGACGACTGGTTTCCGTGCCGCATGTGAGATAGAACGATATTGGGTGGTGTTGCCATATCAAAACGTTTACCCTGGTTTTTAGCAATGCCAGATTTACAGCGGGTGACTAAAATTATCATACCTATGATATCGTTTACGAATGGGTACCCCCACTCGTAAACGATATCATAGATACGAATATTTAGTGCCAATTTTGACTTGAACACAATTTCCAACTTAAAAAATAAAAATAAATAGAATACAATCATAAGTTTATCTGTGATCAAAGCTGAGAAATAGTTGCATGGTTGGTATACAGGGTATGACTTTCAAAAATACGACTTTTGCAAATTAGTAATTTCAAAGTCATCGCTGAGAATTTTGTCATCGGTGATTTCGAAATCATTCGTGACATTCAAAAATAGGTCCCCTGTTCTGTAATTAACTATCCTACGCGTTACCCTATAGGAACTGCGGCGCGAGTACGGAAGTCGGTTCGATAAATTTGTCGAACCGAAAAACTCGACAAATTTATCGAATGTTGCGAGTACCGAAGTCCGATCGTAAAGTATTGTAGTAGCTCTATATTCTCTTTGGATTCGACCTAGCTTTTCGATAACTTTTGTCGATTGTTTCGAGGGTCGATAAATCCTACCTTATCGATTTGAACTGTCAATTTTATCGAATATTATCGAATTTTATCGACCCGAATAGATCCTTACTTGCGCCGCTGGATTTTTTGCGATCTAAAGTTTGCTTTCGTGGTTATAGAACTTAATGCAAATATAATTCAAGTCATTCAGCTACTTCAAGGGAATTGGTGACAACAATTATATTATAGCACTGCAATCAGACGGTTCATTATTAGTTCATTTCTGTATTGCATCTTTCATTCAAAGTCACATTTTCACACTTTTCTACTGGCTACTTTTTACCATAAGGTTGACGGTTTCACCCGCGCGGAGATATTGGATTTCATGGTTTTTATTTTTCTGCGCGGAGCCCTAATTCTTTTTCTAAAATAAAAGTGGCATAAGTTACTCCTTGAAACATCAGCTATCTGCCAGTGAAAGTCCCGTCAAAATCGGCCCAGCCGTTTCAATGATTAACCGGAACAAACAGACAGACAGACAAACATTTTATAAATGGTTGTTTTGTTATAGGTACCGTATATACTTTCATATGCATTTGGTAAAACGCTGTTATTTTGTTATTACAAACAGACACTTCAATTTTATTTATTTGTATAGTCTAATCAGTTCAATTTTATTTATTTGTGTAGTAGTATTTGTATAGTGTTTATATATTTATATAACATAAAAATACGTGGTCTGGGGAAAAATAATTTCGAATGCAGGCAACACCAAACTGAGATATTTTTTGGTTGAAGGATTCTAACATTGATTGAATTCAACTTTATTGCATATTAATGAACAAAGTTCTATTCTAAATGTTGTTGTCTAGAGTGTTTATGTGTTTAACAATCAATTTTGAAGCTTAAATATGATCCAAAAGCTCTGTACTTACGAGTGAAAAGACAAATCGGGAAGTTTTTGTTCACTGTCACTTTTGCATCCTAACACACTGCACCGAACCATTTTCTCATAGTAAATTTGTTAGGGAAATTGTTATTCACAATTTGGAAGTAATAAAACGTGTTCACAGTCTGGTTTCAATTAATAAAAGCGTCAAAACTGCAGCGAACTCCAGAATATAGGGCGAACTGTCAATGTTTGTTTCGCACAATAGTGTGAATGACCTTGGAAAAACCGGCACGCGACATGAAACAAAAAGTCATATCGTTCTATCTCTTTTCTTTACATGAAGTATGCATAAGTGGTTCTCTTTCTTGTATGAATGAGATGCAAGCTATCTAGTCGTCTATTACCTTCTCTGTCTAGGGTACATAGACTAAGTAGTATGTAGCATAAACTACTATAAGAGATACGTAGTACACTACCTAGTCTATGGATACTACGTAATTATGTCAAAGAGATTCCAGTAAAGGATTCTACTTTTCTTTAATCATTGAATTATGCAGCTATAACTACGAATAAATAATATTTATTCGTAGAGCTATAAGAAGACCGAGGCAAGATGTCACAGATTAGAGACTACTATATTACTGTAATCTGTGGGGAAGACCACTGACCACAGAACATAATATAGAAAAGTACTCTGTGTCTGTAGATAGAACATTTTTTTTGCTCCATGTGATTTGCGTATTTAGCCAGCGTCAAGTTACATAATAAGAATATTAATAATAATAAATAATAAATCTCTAGTTTTGGTGCATGAAAGTCGTCAATCACGTTTAGTCTAGGCGCGGTCAAGTCGAAGTGATGATTCAGTAAAGCGGTGGATACTTTACTGAAGCTTCTATGGAGTTTTGGATAGAATACGAAAATACACGTTTTTCGTCTTTGTATTATTTGCCTTTCACTCATGCAAGTTTACGAACACTTAATGGTTAATAATCCACCATTATTACACATTAACACTCGATAAAACATAGGTTTTAGTCAATAACACAAAATCAACAAAAGCACATTTTTGCATTCCCGCCAAAACTCGGTGACACAGAACATTATTACTCAAGGGATGATACACGGGGAGTTTTGGCGGGAATGCGAAAAACGTGCATGGGTGAAAGTCAAATAGTACAAAGACGAAAAACGTGTATTATCGTATAATAATATGTAAAGGAGTAAGTATATTATTATAGTCGGTTAGTGTGTTAGTGTCGATTCTGGCGTCTCATTCCAGACTTAATTTTAGTTTCAATCTCTTTTAAAAAGGAGAAAAGGAGAAAGCGATGGAAATAAAGGAATATATTTTAGAACTAGCTGCTCCCCCGCGGTTTCACCCGCGTGGAGGTATTGGATTTCATGGTTTTTATTCTTTTGCGCGGAACCCTAATTATTTTTCTAAAATTAAAGTACCCTATGTTACTCCTTGTATCATCAGCTATCTGCCAGTGAAAGTCCCGTCAAAATCGGTCCAGCCGTTTCGGAGATTACCCGGAACAAACAGACAGACAAAAATTAAAAAAAATGGTTGTTTTGTTATAGTTTCCGTATATACTTTCATATGCATTTGGTAAAAACCTGTTATTTTGATGTTACAAACAGACACTTCAATTTTATTTATCTGTATGGATTTAGACCTTTCAAATTTATCCACTTGCTTAATTATATCTAGTGCAAATGGCAATGGAAGTAGTGGAGTCATATTTATTTAGGCTTTTTTAGGCTAACAAAGGTCCTATGCCAGCCCCATCGTACCCTAAACAATGAATCCAATTATAATGTTAATGGATATTACCTAATTTAATACACAGTTAGATAGTTTATTATTGAGCTTTTGTTTGTTCGGGGGTAATCTCAGAAACTTATATTTCATGGATTTTCATACAGTTTTCTCAAATTGAAAGAGGAATCATCGGAGATAGTTATATAGGGTATAATATATGAAAATTTTGCGAAAATAAGCCAGCGATATTATGACAATTGCGAATTAAGTCGGAAAAAAATCATCCCATCTGAGAATGTCGATCGCGTGCGCTGTGGAAGTAGTTACCTACACGAAAACAATAGACGGCGGAATAGATCCTCTTAAAAAGTTCTAAAAAATGTCCGCGACAGCATAATATTTCAGGTTGACTCGCAAGTCGCAACAACAATTTTTAAGATTTTGAAATTTGGTATAAAATATATATTTATTATATTATATATATATTTGCAATGGTGTTTTTACCGACATGGTAGAATATATGAGTCATCTTAAGTATTTAATATTTTCATGAAATTTTGCTAGAAAGATATTCATTAACTACAAGGGTTCTAAATTCTTCTAAAATAGGATCCTGGAATACAATATCAGAAGAGACGAAAAACATCGAAAATCTTACTAAAATAATTTTATTTTAATGTACTTATGAATATTGGTTACTTAACATTAATTAGGTGCGTCATCTGAAATTGAGATACAACGACGTGCACGTTGTCTTTGTAGCACAATTATACTAGCACACAAAAGTAACAGAAGAACAACTGCGACTCCACACATCGCGAATACACCACCCCGTAGCCTTTCGTCACCTAAACAGAAAAAATATTAGCACATTCATTTTACGCTGAGAGTTTCAATTTTTAAATGACGAAAACTGATAGTAACCTGGTCCAAGAAAACCCTTCCAAAAACTTATAGTTTTCATAGATAAGTCTGATAATATTAGGTTGGGGAAAAAGTCTTTTCGCATTATAGTATGTAGGAACTTGTAATAAAATCTCTTTGGCTATAGTATTTGTATCTGGCTGGTTTTGGTATCATATGAAAGTTTAAATTTTAAAGAACATAATTCCAAATTCAAATTAGGAAAATGTGTGATTTTCATTTGTTTTTCGTACTGTCAAAATGAGTGAATCTAATGAAGAAATTCGATACATTTTAAAATTTTACTACAAAAAAGGTAAAAATGCAACGCAAGCCGCGAAAAAAATTTGCGATGTTTATGGACCTAGTGCAGTGTCTCTGAGAGTAGCACAAATTTGGTTTAAGCGTTTTCAATCCGGAAATTTTGATTTCAAAGATGCACGTCGCTCTGGTCGCCCTATTACGGATAAAATGGATGCCATTTTTGAAAAAGTGGAACAAGATCGGCAGATCAGTAGTTACGACGTAGCTGAAGAACTGGGAATTGACCACAAAAGAGTTTTGGCGCATTTGAAAAAAACTGGGTACACAAAAAAGCTCGATATTTGGGTACCTCACGAGCTCACTGAAAGAAACCTAATGAATTGCTAATGAACCGTGTACTCATTTGTGATTCTTTACTACGACATAATGAAACCGAACCATTTTTGAAGAAGCTGATAACTGGTGATGAAAAGTGAATCACGTACGACAAGAACGTGTGAAAAAGGTCGTGGTCAAAGACCGGTCAGGCTTCACAGACTGTGGCGAAACCCGGGTTAACTCGCAACAAGGCGATGCTGTGTGTGTGGTGGGTTTGGTAGGGCATTATTCATTATGAGCTGTTACCACCAGGCAGGACCATCGATTCTGAACTCTACTGCGAACAACTGATGAGATTAAAGCAAGAAGTTGAGAGAAAGTGGCCGGAATTAATCAACAGAAGGGATGTGGTTTTTCATCATGATAACGCTAGACCTCACACATCTTTAGCCACTCAGAAAAAATTAAGAGAGTTTGGCTGGGAGGTGTTAATGCATCCGCCGTATAGTCCTGACCTTGCACCTTCAGATTTCCACCTGTTTCGGTCTCTTCAGAATTCTTTAGGCAGTGTCAGGTTAACATCACGAGAGGACTGCCAAAACCACTTGTCGCGGTATTTTGATCAGAAGTCCCAAAATTTATATAGCAATGGGATCATGTCCCTACCTACAAGATGGCAAAAAGTTATCGAACAAAATGGTACCAACATACTTTAGTTAAATGTAAATAAACTATATTAAAAAATGTTTTGAATTTTCTTAAAAAATGCGAACGAACTTTTTCCCCGACCTATTATTTCAAATATAATGATTGTAACCTGACGATGGTTTCTGTTTTCGTCATTTGATCTGATTCTTCATGCAATTTCAAATTCATAGTAGCTACCTTTTTCTGATGTCAGTTGTTCCGTCTGCTCAGACTTTTTAAAAAGACTTGATAATTCCGGCAAATATTGCAGCCAAAACTTCACTTCTTTAGTGATATCATTTCCATCGTTGCCATCTTCTTCGCGTATGTCATATATATGAGCGTCGCCTGCTTTATATTTTTCCCATTTGTTCTCATTTTCCGGAGACCTACAATTGTAATAAATGTATATATACCTCACCTTAAATTTTATTGCAAGATTTTGTTTTTCAACGTTTCCTCTTGGTAGGCCAATCTGGAGCGCCTATCCAGTCCACGCAATAACTTAAGTATAACTTTAACTACTTATAGCTATTTGTAAATTTCGTTACTACTCCATTATACCACGCTTAGCTACGTGCATAATACTCTTATCAACAGTATATTATATATATACAGGTTGATTCATCAAGATCAGGGGTCAGCATGGAGAAGTCTGAAACAGGTGCTTGGCGACCGATTTTCAACTCGATGACAGCCAGATGAGCACTAGAAAATGCGCTACCTATCAGCGTGCTGAAAGCTTAAGCTCATTGTTATGTATGACACAAACCATCGACTACAGATCGGCGGCCGTGACGTCACTTAATACCTAATGTCTCAGGGTAACGAGCGCACTGCAGTGCCGCGCAGGCCTTTGTGTTTCAAAGTTCAGGGTGGCACTGCAATTGTTATGGGCCGCCGTTATGCTTACCATCAAGCAAACGACCAGCTCGTCTCGTTACCAAATAACATAATTTTTTTTATTATAAATGCGAAAGTGTGTTTTTTGGTTTGTCCTTCTTTCACGCAGTAACAGAACAACGGATCGACGTGATTTTTGGCATAGATATAGTTTATGGACCAGAAAGTAACTTAGGCTACTTTTTATCCCGGAAAAATTCACCGTTGCTGTGGGAATGCGGGTGAAAACCGCGGGCGGAAGCTAGTCGTTGATAAAAACAGCTTATTAAACAAATGCTCACTCACCCGTATTTTACAAAATTTATCATGTATCGGCGAAAAATTGCGGAGAACCTTTTTTCACTAACAGTCGCTGGCCGCCGTGCTACCTGAAGCACTAAAGCATCTCCAAGCAATGATAATAAATCGGATCCATGAACTGCACCTGTTTTACGTAGAAATTAAAAGATTTAGGTATACATAGAGGTGTCTATTTTATTTATTATTATATATTTAGAAGTTTTAATAGGTAAATAATGTAGAAGTAACTAAGCAAGGGTAGGTAGAGACTAGAGTTAAATATCCTGCCCTCTTCATATTGGAAGAGGGACATGAAGTGCTTTAATTCATGAGTCGACGTAGCGATAGAAGTATTCATCTAGTTCCTAGTACCTACCTTATAGTAGATATATAAAAATTTAGCTCACATCTATACTCAAAGTAAGAAAGTTTATACTTAGCATAAGGTAGGTATAACATCGGTCTCATTATTACTCGAAAAAATACTTGCCAGAAAATTTTATCTGCCTGCCATAAAGGTCAACGGTAGCTGGTCGGGAATAACGATACACGTATAGACGAGAGACTCGCCGCGCCAACCTCGCCGCTAGGAGCGCACCTGCTGCACCCCATTTTGCTGATGTCTCAATACGAGCGAGGAGTTCCACTGCCTTATTCAAATCGTCAGCTCTTCGGGGTTTGTCACTCCAGTACTCCCATCGGATAGCTCGTATTAGCTACAAATTATAAGCATTTCAAAATGCAATGCAAATACAAAAGTTAGACAGACAGGTAACAGTTACAATAATTTTTTTATTTAAGCAATCTATATCTAATGCCTACCAGTTCAGATGGATGGAGATTGAACATTCGTAAAAGATCCGGAATGGATTTACTGTTTACATATTCAGTCACGTACGAGGCGTTCCATTTCATAAGTTCCTCGAAATTTTCATCTGTAACCATTATATATTTTACATTATTTAATTGACCTTGACTGCATTTTCTCCTCAGATATAATACGAACCATTGTAGTTAAGTGCTTCAAGGTCAGTGGTTCCCAAAAGTAGGTCAACTTGCATGGTAGACTGCTTTGTGTTGGACAAAGCGGTGACTAACGATGTTGGCAGATACTGCTCTGATTCTGGTAAGTAACTTTCGGACGCTGGTTGCAGAAACTTGGACCAATTTTTGTTCTAAAAAAATAATTTGGCGTTGTAAAGTTGAGTAAAAGTCAACACATACAAGATTACATACAACAGAACAGTACTACACACCGAATACGTTGAAAGAATGTCTGACAGCGGACGAGTTCGCATACAGTGTAATATTTCTTGTCCCTCTTTACTGTTACATCCCAAGGAAAGAGCTATGTCATGACAAGTCCGTTCTACTGTTTTAGTATCCACAACTCTTTGTTCATCTACAAGTTTCCAGATGTATCGTGGGGACATGATTATGGCTCTCTGAAACAGACCTGGAAACAGATATAAATAGCACTACATAATTATGTATTTGCAATTCGAAACTGTAATCTCGAGCTTGGATGCTAACAAGTCAAGCTCAGTATTGCTGAACTAGTATTTACCATTAGCTCGAGGAGAAGTAAGGTGGTGCAGAACACTATCGGCGCCAGCAGAATGTCCGAGTAGTGTGATCGTGTTTGGGTCACCACCGAACGCGGCAATATTTTCTCGAACCCATAGAAAAGCAAGATACTGATCCAGTAATGCAAGATTACCACGTGCCGCGATCGAGCCCAAGGTGAAGAAGCCGAGCAAGTGAAGCCGATACCCAACTGTCACTACAACGACACCTTCTGCAGCTAAATCCTGACATGGCAAAGATACTCCTCCTTGTGTCCAGGATTCACTGTATAGTATTATTATGACTGGAAGTGGAGTGTCGTCTGATTGCTATCTGGAAAACTTTTAATGTGTAAACAGCGATAAAGTACAGCCCGAATTTAAATTAGTATGTTATCCCGAAAGGGGGTCAATGTACTCCTGGAGGTCAACAAGATTTGTTTTACGAGTTTTTGTAATTCGGAATTATTCATTGAAGAAAAGGCGTTTAATGTTTAAGTTAAAATACTACTATACAGAACTTCCGGGCAGCCCTAGATCAGTTGATTCACTTCAACTATGTTGAACGTTCATAAATGATGACGTTGATTAGAAGAGGTTCTTAGAAAAATTCCAGAAAATACCACGCATTTCACGTTGGAAGTGAATTTATTTTTTTGGTATGGAAATATTGAATGACGTATTATTTAAAGGAGATTCTCACAACTTGTCGACAACCATGGTTCTAATCACCCCCTTCCGGGATAACATACCAATTCAAACTCACCTTGTATTAGATAGAAAAATAGCGTTCAGAATTTTAAAAAATTTAAAAATTCTCAATTTATAGGTAATTCTTGTGGGGTGAATAATTACTGCATCAAATGTTTTATGTTATGACTTATGACCTATGACCAAAGACCTATACATTAATGTACCTATTCTGTTCTGCCAACTAAATATTTTATTTTTGTCAATAAGTTCAGCATGCATTTATCGCGATAACAATTTCAATTGGTTCTAACCCGTGCAGTCCAAATATTAAGGAAGAGACAGTCCTCACTATAATTGGTATCTTTTCGAGTGTCCCCAGAAGGGCAGTGTGGTGGCACTCGATGTGCCTGCAATGTACGCCTCCATCCGGTGTGCCTTTCTGGTGCCTTGAATAAAAAAAATATTGAACTCAAAACTTGGCTAACGTTTAAGAGTTATGAAATACACAATAAATACAAACTTATAATAATTATAATAAAATACTTTAAATTAAAAAAAATACCGAAAATCTATATCTTCCGATAGGAGGCGTTGCGTACGGTATCCCATAATATATTTCAACAGGCACCAAAGACTTCTCCGTATATACTTTTGTCTGAAAAATTTGGTAGGTAAGTTTCACAAAAAATGCTTAACAAAAGCTAAATAGGTTACTTTATCAAAATAAGTAGGTACTTAATACAATGACTCACCCCAACTATTCGTCCTTGAGGTAAATTCACAAAAGGCTCTTGAGGGATTGAGTACGATAAACCTACTACAAATAAAATTATATTTTTTATATCGCGTGTCATAGTACAATCCATTATTTAAAACCATTCCACAAAACTCAAAATATATATGTTATTAAGCGTGATTATTCTCTGTAAGTATAAGTACATACAATTTTAAAATAAAAAAAGACAAAGCAATGCTTGCATGCAGAGGCTAATGTGTAATGAAACTGATGTTTTGCCACTCTGCCGTGTGCCATGGCATCGCATATCGAGATCGACACAACAGAAATTAGATGATACAATGATTGCGCTCCGGTCCATGACGGGGGCACCGTAACGATGACTGACTACCATTGTTCTTAATTCACCAACAATTTGCTTTGTCACAAATGTGGACATTTTATATTTAAATTTTAAAATAATGTAAATATATATATCGCACACGCTTTTATATACGTAATGGGTAAAGGTACTATTATAACACTAATACTTTATAACAAACAATAAAAATATATTACATGGGTACTTAGTAAATCATAGCAACAAAATAAGTACATAAGTAAGTTATATTATGAAAAGTTAGGTACGAATAATTTTTTGGCTTGTCAATGTTGCTTGAAGAAGAAGACATCATACTTTGACGCTGCTGTATGCAATATCCAGCTTTTTCATAAGTATTTTGTAATAATAATGAACTGGTTGGTTATTGGCAAAACCGATAGTCGCCAACATTAGACCATAGCCTAGCAGTATAGAAAGTAGCTTATGTCTTGAAAGCCACTGGCGAAGTCCTCCCGCTAAAAACATACAGACGATACATAAAGAACAAACCCAAACTATTAAACAGGTACATATGATAATAATTTAAAAGTAAATCATTAATTACCGTTTCTGTTTATGCTCGGTGTAGGAAATCTCATAGAAGCAGGTTGCTTGGCGTATACCAGAATGTATCGAACTCTCACCAAATCACAATTGGTCACAATGTACTGATTTATGGGGCTCTCAGAATGTGTAGCCGGAAGGATCTTTTTTTTCTCATCCTCGAAGACACCATCGCCTGTATAGAAAATCGGGAATATAAACTTATATAAACTTACCTGTAAATCTGTAAAATAAAGGTTATACACATAAAATATATCCCATGAAAATTATTATGAAATAGGTACTAAGAATACTAACATCAATCATGAATTAGGTGTGAGGGCTGCCTTATGCCAATGTTTCGTCATTCGTGTCTTTCGATTCAATTTATAATTGTCAAAGAACAACAAAGACAAAACATTATTCGTGTTACCACAAAAACACTTTTAGACTCCTGTTTAGCTAGACTATATATAAAGTTTATTATTATTAATTTATTATTTTATTAGTTTATTATTATTATATATAAATATTCGTTAGTGGGAGGACTAACTCTTTTGCGAGCGTCCGTCTGGGTTGTTACCACCGCTTTGCTCGTGAAGTCTGCCGCCAAGCAGTAGTGTGCAAGCATTACTGTGTTCCGGTTTGATGAGCAGAGTATCCAGTGAAATTACTGGGCTTATGAGACTTAATACCTAATGTCTCAGGGTAACGAGCGATCTGAAGTGCCGCGCAGGCCTTTGTGTTTCAAAGTTCTGGGTGGCACTGCAATTGTTATGGGCCGGCGTTATGCTTACCATCAGGCAAACGACCAGCTCGTCTCGTTACCAAATAACATAAAAAAAAAAAAAAAAAAAAAGATAAACGTCTAAAATGAATAGAAACATTACAACAGAATTGAGTTAGTCATTGGTTAGACACTACTTAAATCAGGATTTGTGGTTGCTCATATTTAAACACGCGACTAAGGCATGTTTAGAAATTAAACACTGTTTAACACAGGTTTAAAGTGTGTTTAATTTGTTTGGGGGTACCTAAGACCGTAAGTAACTGTATCACCGTTATACACTGCGTTTTTTAGTAAGGCCCTATAAAACTGGAGCGCTATTGCCCTTGTTTCGAAATAGGACAAAATAGAACAGATAAAAATATAGGTATAGAAAATTATAAAACGCTTTACAAATCAATAATGACCTTAAATTTTCTAACTATAAGATTTTATTACATGAAAATACGAGCAGTAATTCGAACCTCCATTGGATGGCTTCTGGTAGTTGATACCCTCAGGAGCGTCGATGACTTCGCACATAGCAATGCAAGACAGGTGTCCTCCAATGCAGCTGGAGCCCCAGCCAAACCCACCATGGCTATAAGGCAGACACACGCTCAGCTCCGGCGACAGGTACACGCCATTTCCGAGTAATGTATTCTAGATCAACCATAATTATAAATGTTTGTGAGCTCGTGGGAGAATACAGGGATTTTACTCCTAGGTTCTACACCTAACTCATTTTATATATTATGTATCACGTATAAAGGTTCGTTTACATCTACAGACCAGAACGGTGTCTGACAATGTCTGACACGCCATCACCATCCACTCTTCTGACACGTTAGATGTAAATAAACGGTTTCTGTCGGTGTTTGCCACGCTACGTGTCTGCCACGCTCAATGTTGTCCATCGTCTGTTCTATATAAATGTAAACGAACCAAGGGTGAATTTTTAGTGTTCCGTATTTTTCTTGGACATGTTATTAAAATTATTAATAAATTTACACAGGATTATTACTTTGTTATTTTTTATTTGATATTTATGTTATTCTTGTGACATATTATTATTACGTAAATAGTCAAAACTTGCTAAAAATAGGTATCATACCTATATGTACAATGTACATATAATTTCGTAGGATACCTTACAAAACTGCACCGCCTAGCTCGTGTATGTGCAAGCATTATAGTACTGTGTTCCGGTTTGATGAGCAATGTAGTCAGTGAAATTACTACTACATTGCTCACTTATGGTTATGACATATTTTAATACACCAACCTTTGTCAGATGTTGTTGCAAACCAAAATTTAAAATTGTATAAAAATTTTCTAAACGATTTCCATGGTATGCGAAGAAAACATGGTGATTTTTCGACAAATCTTTCCACTTGGTTTCAGAGTTAGACTTGTTGGAACCGATCACTTGAAATATACACTGAGGTCTCGGCTCTGGGTGAGTTTGCCGAGTCAATGTTAGTATACCCTCATGCTGAAATAAAAAAAGAACACAAATATCGTTACACGTAGCTTCTAGTGTATACATATCTATAAGCAAAAAAAAGAATCTACGTTCCATTTTTGGGTTCTATAAACTTCTGTACCATAAAATTAAAAGAAACCCCCCCGCCAATAAGACATAGGTATACTTTGTCGTCAGTCAGTCTGCCCTTCGAGGCTCTTTATTTTAAGAAAAATCCTATTAAATTTACGTTAGTAACGTACTGTTAGTGGTAGGACTTATAACTCTTCAGCGAGTGTCCGCGTCTGGTATGGCACCACCGCTTTGCTCGTGCAGTCTGCCGCCAAGCAGTAATGTGCAAGCATTACTGTGTTCCAGTTTGATGAGACAGAGTAGCCAGTGAAATTACTGGGCTTATGAGACTTCATACCTAATGTCTCAGCGTAACGAGCGCACTAAAGTACCGCGCAGGCCTTTGTGTTTCAAAGTTCTGAGTGGCACTGCAATTGTTATGAGCCGGCATTATGCTTACCATCAGGCAAACGACCAGCTCGTCTCATTATCAAATAGGAAAAAAAATCCTACATTAATAGGTATTAAATTTCCAAGCGCAACCAAAAATTACGGTCTTACAAAGGCAAATATTACGTACTATTAGAAATGCTATATAAATAGTATTTGTATGAATTGAACAATAATTGATAGGTACTAGTACTCATTTACTATCGCCGCAGACCATAGAGTGGACTATCGCGTTATCAAAACGCTAGCGTAATTAGAAAAAACGAAATTACGTTCGACTACAAAAGATACGGATTTTTTTCGTTTTTTATATAATGAAGAATACTAATACTTTTAAATAATGATTATTCAATGCAATCAACAATGTTTTAATCTACTTTTTATGCAAAGTTTTAAACTTACCGCCTCTATTGGCAAAGTTTTCAGCGTAGGCTCTTTTAATCTGACTAGGACGTAAAATAACAGGTCAATAATGTCACTGATGCTCGGCAAGTTTTCCAAGTTATCTAACTGTTGCAACACCAAGTCCAGCGCTGGCACGTCGGTGATCACACCAAGCTGAAAAATGAGTAGGTAAGTAGGTAGTACTTACGATATTTTCATTCGTATTGTAAATAATGCCAATAAAAACTAGTTGGTCATGATAAAAATGAATTAAATAATCGAATTATCTAGGACCTAATACACCTATTTTATTATTATTCTGCCATCTACCTAACTTTGACTATAAGGCCATTTTTCTTAATTATTATTATTTTATAAGGTACACCACTTACTAACTCATCCATATCCTTGATTCCACATTTCATGAAGGCCGGTGGGAATGGCCTGAGGCAGCTTTCGTGTCGGAAACTTAAAGCTGCTGCTACAAATAAGCTCCATTTGATATCAGCGGCTTTAAAATCTTTTTCCAGTACCAGTCTGTGAAAATGATTAAAAATGATTGCTTTGTTTAAACTTTAAGCATCCGAACTGACAATTTTTTTAGGGAGTATTTGGGCTACCTACGCTAGCGTAGCTACTTATGTTCATTGCACACATTGTGCCACCTCTACACTATAATAATAGGTACTATTTATATCGAACGTTTTCAGTTACAAAATTAAAAACTAGTAAGAAAATACCTTCCCGAAATTAGCTTTAATTCATTTAGTTGATTATGATTTTTGAACAATATTACAACTATACATCTATACAAATAAATAAAATTGAAGTGTCCGTTTGTAATAAAATAACAGCTTTTTACCAAATGTATATGTAAGTATATATACCGCACCTATAACAAAACAACCATTTTTAAATTTTTGTCTGTCTGTCTGTTTGTTCCGGGTAATCTCCGAAATGGCTGGACCGATTTTGACGGGACTTTCACTGGCAGATAGCTGATAATACAAGGAGTAACTTAAGCTACTTTAATTTTAGAATAATAATTAGGGTTCCGCGCAAAAAAATAAAAACTATGAAATACAATACCTCCGCGTGGGTGAAACCGTGGGGGAGCAGCTAGTTATTATTAGAATATAATATAGTAGATAACCTTAGATGGACCGCCTTCTTCTCAAGTGAATCTAACTTTGCTTGGTTATAGTTTTCTGATAGAGTTTCAGATGCAGAAGCTAAGTTGCAATTAGTAGCTGTATCAGAGAGTGCTTCAGGTTCTCCGTCCATGGTTTGGAAGTAATAATCTGTATTTCTATTGATTATGTAATCCTATCTAAAATTGGACATAATTTTGGATTCTTTATAATAAAAAAAACATGTCATTTTAAATCATCGTGACACAAGCTGCATTTTTTCATTTTACGACGAAAATCAGCCAACTAAAGTTTATTGTGCAAAGAGGTCGATTCAAAATCCACCGGACACATAACTTTAACCTAAGTAAAAAATAGTACCGATTTATACAGAATGACTTTGAATTGATATGTTTTCCCGGAAAAGGGTGATGAGGAACATTGTTGTCGACAAGTTGTGAGAACTCTGAGAACCTCCCAAAAACTAATAAGAGAACAAGACACAAGTGAACCTCCCTGGAGTAACGTCATTCTTTCAAAAATAAACACAGAAAATAAAGAAAAATCTTCAAACTGGATGTACGTATCATTTTCTGGATTTTTTAAAGTCTCTTCTAATCAATGATAAAAGAAAAAGTAGTAAAACCTTCTTGCTTCTAATTTAAACATTACATTCATGTGAATCAGCAGATCTAGAGCTGTCCGGACCTTCTGTAGTAGAATTTTGACGTAAAATGCAATTCAAAAACTCGTAAAACAAATGTAACTACATTTGTTTTACCTTGGGGTACATTGACCCCCTTTCGGGATAACATACCCATTTAAAGTAAGTAGGCACAAAAAAGAGCAAGTAACAAAAAAATCCTTAGAGTATATAGATTAATTACTATACTGGCTAACTGTGCAAGAGGGACACACACCTTTTAAATCTGTTTCACTCGGGACCGTCTCCGTTCATATTACCCATAGAAATGTACGTAGCTACATACATTTCTCTTCTCCACACATGAACCAAAAAACGACTCCGGAAATCTGTCGCGAGTTTGCGACTTGTGATTTGTGAAAGCAACTCAAACGTGAATGGGAGATAATTATGTGCTACCCTCAAGCTTAAAATTACGCACGCTACCATACCACTCGCACGCGTCCGTTCACAGCTCCGTGCAGTACATCGCACGGCGCGGCGGTGTGTTCGTAGCATTCGTTCGCAGCCTAAATCTAGATGGACTTACGTAATTATTGCCCTATAGATTTTATTTTAAACGTTGAAGATGTCGTGAGTGCTCCGTTGTAATTTAGTTTTATTTCTGTTATGTTGGTTGCCCCGTCATACTGGCGCTGTCATGTCAGCTGTCGACTGTCGTCCGTCGCTCGCTTGTCTCTGCCAAGTCTCTGCTAAGGATGTGTAGTTCTCTTTATAGTTTGTGATTTAAAATGGCGTTTGTGTTGTATTGAGGAGCTGTAAACACACGTATTGCTTTGTACCTGAGCGAATGTATTTATTGTTAAAGTGAACTTAGTGAATTATATAATTTATTAGTGATAATATAAAGTGGACTAATGAGTTTATTGACTGATGTCTGCCGTGGCTCCCACTATCCCCGGTTTGTGCTAAGTTTGCTAAAGTTGTTTAAAACAGTGATTTACGCTGTGCTTTAATTGTAGTTTATTGTTTGTGTATTGACTATGTTGAAAAAGTATTCGCAACTCAATATTTTACGCGTTTCACTGCGTTAGAATGTGTAATGCAGGCGACCTATTTTCTCTCTGACATTGCTCCGCGTGACGCGTTGTTGGTAATTATTCGAAGGAATGTACATTCAGCAGATAGTTCGCTGAAGAAGCAATAATAATATTATATGTACCTACTGTTTTACTTACTGCTTATGTTAATGCAATACTTAAAGAATATGAAATTTGTTTATACCATTAATCACACCAAAAACTGTTTTACCTGGTTACTTTTTTCTTCTAAATGTATGTAGGTATATCTAGTAAGGCAATCAGTGATAAGATCTGCGGGGTTAAAAAGACCACTTTGGCCGAGTCTTAACATGATCATATCATGATCCATTTCATAAATTGTCTACTAGTCATCTAAAGAGAATTCATAATGTGACTCTGCACCAAATCATTTGAATAATTGATCTATTTGACAGATTTCTATGAATATTCATAAAATGGTTCACAACAGGAATTGAATAAGATGTCAAGTCGAATCTTATGAAGTTACTATTAATCTTCAAATTACCTTGTGGCCATTTTACGATTTATGAAATGGATCATAATATGATCATATGATAAGGCAAAGTGGCCTTTTTATACCTGCAGATAAGCCTTTAATGTGCATTATCACTGCGTCTTCAAATCATGTTTTAACCTTAACAAATATAATGTGTCTTTCTTCAGTCAACTTATTATCATGATTATCAGGCCCAAGCCTAAGTTCTGTAATTCCTTTCAACTATTTGACATAAAAGTTTAGTCTAAGGTGTACCTAGGCTATATATTATAACCCTTTTAATTTTATGATCTGAAACTCCAATTTGTAAAATTACAGGTAAGCATACATAATTTTCTATTGTGCACACTTTTCAAAATTACAGCTATATATAGCTATGAGTAGTTTCCAAGGCTACCATTATTGAAAAATTAAGGGTAAATATTTGATCTCCAGAAAATTAAAATGTTCTTACCACCTTATGGTAAGAGAGTGTTTCAAAATGTCAAAAGAATTATTATTTTGTCTAAATAATGTGGTTCCACAATGTGATTGATCTGAATGCCAAAGTATTTTGCACTGAAAACTTATGTTGCTGTCAGAGAAAGGATGTAGGCTAAAATTAATATACTTAGTACATTAAAAAATGTTTGAATGAACAAAAAAACTGTTATTTTTATCCTGTTTTATTTCTACAGGGGTTGACCCAACAAAGGATATACAGAAACGTCGTGCTGGCAGTGTCGGGTAAGCTTCTCACGCAAATATTCAAATGTGATCACACTTGCTTGTATACTTATTAAATCCAAACTTCTGACCAGTAGGGCTAAGATGCGCACCATGCAATATGTTGTCAAAAGTAACTTCTTTCATTGTAGTGTTCGAAATTTGAAGTAAAATAGGTGAGCATGGCCAAGAAAAAATATTTATGGTCCATGATATAATATAATAATTCCTTATTCATTGTATGCACTCTTTCTTTACTATCAATGTTGTCAAATTAGACCAGCTTGACAGACTGGTTCATCCAGAAGCGACTGACCCCCCTAAACCATGTTACCGCAGAGATCACTTTTAGATGCTTGTTTAGCTAGACAGTATCTAAAGATAATTTCTAAAATTATTAGAAATGTCACAACGGTTAGAGGCTACTTAACTTAGATAATGATTTGTGGTTGCTCATATAACACTCAACTAAGCCATGTTTAGGAGTGAAGCGCTGTTTAACACATGTTTAAAGTTTGTTTGTGTTTAGGATGAAGAGATCAGCAATGGTCTTACCACAAAAAAAAATTAAGCACTAAATATGTGTTAAACTGTGTCTAAGTCCTAACCTTGCCTTAATCGCATGTTTAAATAACAACTAGCACAAATCTTGATTTAAATAGTCTCTAATCCTTTTCTATCTTGATTCTGGGGCCTTACTGACTAATAACAGTAGTGTTCATTTTTTACTTCATCCCGATGAAAACCAGCAGTTGCTTATCTTCGGCTGAAAGAAATGGTTCAGAGCTATCGCTAGTTTCCGTTTTGGAACAACTTCTCTTGTTCATCCATTCATCTATTGTTCATTACAGAATGAAAACTATCAATAACTCTTCAACCGAAGACAAGTGACTGGTCAATAGGTATCATTTATCATTAGTACAAAGATAAAGGTAAACATAATTTTGACAGATTTGACTAATGTAGTTACTGGCCCAACACAGATAAAAATTAGGGTTTTAGTTACAAGAAATAGAAATTTATGATAGTGGCTCAATTATAATTATGCAATACTTATTTATTTGTAAAATTAATTATTGTTTCATTAATTAAATCAATCACAGCGTTCTAAACTAATTTAGAAAGCCATTTAGAAAATTGTCTATTCAATAGTTTGTCAATTGGTGTTATAGAGTATGCCTAATATTAATGACCTGAGTAGGTTTTTGATTGTGTCCTTGCTTTATTTGTACCAGGTCAGATGAAGACGACGCAAGTGGTGGCAAATTCACAAGGATGGAAGAGGACAACATTCAAGACAAAGAAAGGTTTGCAAGGTAAGAGGTAAAATGATACCATGTCTCTAAGTGACAAAGATGTACGTCAAAATTAGACTATGCAGCTTGCTTAATGTGAGCTAAGCTGAGCAGAAAGTATTAAATGGGAATATCAATATGGTGGCTGCTCAAAGCAGTAGAGCACCCCTGCAATATTTAGTTTAATTTTTACAACTGATTGAATCCTACTTCTTACCATAATATTATAAATGGGTATGTACAGGATGTATAATATGTAAAAGGAATCAAGTTCCTACATTCGAATATATAAAAAAAAACATCTACTAAAATGTCATTAGACTGCAAGATAATTACGAGAGAATATGGACACCCTAATGGTGTTCGGTCACTGACACGCGATCCAGCTGTTTATGCCTCCCGCGCAGCTCGAGCCCGCGCTTCAAGTCTGCGACAGACTTGGTAACTCTGCTTTAATAATGCAAATGCTGAAATAATTAAAGATATTTTGATGACATAAGAGATAAAAAAATACTTTTTTTCTCTTTATTCGTGTCGTACATCACCCGTATATTCACCTCCGTAAAAATTGATACCGTTTACGTATACACCTTGTATATAAATAAAACGTATCTCTCTCTGTAACTACTTAACTGATTTTGATGAAAATTATGGGGTATAGATATACTCAATTGGAAGTGACAGTGACCTTTAAAATGAATTCAGACAAATGTCTCAATGGGGATGTTGACTCGATTATTTTTATGATGTCAATCAATTCGTTTTTTCATGAGAATCAAATGTTGACAATTGACAAAATTTAGAATCGAACACTAGGAACGTAAAAATGAGAGTCAAAGTCGGGCGTATCTACTGAGCGTTAAAACGCCCCATACAAATTGAACAGAACATCTGACGTCACTTGTTCAACACGGGCCGTAAAGATGTACTAAAAACATGCATTTTGTTGATCTGGCCGTGCAAAACTGCGTAGGTGTCACACATTTTTTTATTCATTAAAATGTAAAGAATGTCATGGTATCATTTAAACTACTATTGGACAATAAAAAAAATCATTGAACTCTGGAAACTTTTAGATGCAGTATCTTTGTAGAAATTATATGTTTTTTGTGAATTTCATTTTTATTGTGTTGATGTTATCTTCTTAAAACTGTATAACGAAAAAAATTATGTAGTTTGTATTTCATGCAACTACCCAATTATTTGACAATTTATTTGAAATCTCCCATTGCTAATGCTCAGTCTCAAATGAGACTGTTATTTGGAATGGGAGATTAAGTTTGTATCAGCAAGTACAAAGAACTGTTTATAAAATGTTATACACCAAGTTGGTCAACTGAACTGTATATTAATAATAAAACTAATATTTTTTAAACTCTCGACTAAAACAGCCGATTATCTTCAAACAGCTGAAAAGATTTTTTAGAATCACAGCTAATAATACTCTCGAACTTCACATGCCATCTTGTAGTTGACAGTACGATGTAAGTAAACAAGGAGGCGAAAGTCACAAACATGCTTAATTTCTCATGACCCTACAAATAACAATGGTTATAGCCTCTATATAATATGACAGTTATATGCTATCTATTTATTAACCCAATAGATTTTCGTGTTTTCGAACAATGACACGATTTTAGCAACACATTACGTTTCATGATTGAAAACGTGTCTTATCAAGGAAGAACCGCGCACTTTTCTTTAAAATATGCATAATGATCTCTAGATCATTTTTTATGATAATTTTATGGATACCTTTGGTAGTCTTGTATGTTGTGTTAATAGAATAGATGATTACTCGCTTAGTAGTTGAAGTTGATAACGGATTACATGGTGACCTACAGATGAAGGTTATGATATGTAGTTGCACTGCACTACAGGTATCATTCTGTACTTCTCCGCAACTACAGGCAGTGCACACACGGTCTTACCACAAAAATATTAAACACACTTTAAACCTGTGTTAAACATTGTTGAACACCTAAACATGTCTTAGTCGCGCGTTTAAATATGAGCAACCCCAAATCCCGATTCATATTTAAATAGGCATCTAAAAGTGTTTTTTTTTGTGGTAACACGGATATTGTCTTAAGACAAAATTTTTGTTTATAGTGCAGTTAATATATTTTAAAGCGTAAACGCACACTAGCGGGATGTTCAAGTAAATGTATTCATATCAAAAATTTCTCTTCCACGGGATTCGAACCAGCATCTTCTGCGTTATCTCGACCGGATGCTTTAACCAACTAAGATGTGGGAGTGATCGAGATTAGCTCCAAAATTCTTTAGAAGGTGTCTTCTTTCGGATTGCAAACCTTAACTCCATCTAGCTTGTTGTTTATTTCTTCTCTGACGTGAACTGTTTCTATTTACAGTCGTGAAAATCACTGCGAGATTGAACGTCGTAGAAGAAACAAGATGACGGCGTATATCACGGAACTGTCCGACATGGTTCCAACTTGCTCCGCGCTGGCGCGGAAGCCCGACAAGCTAACCATACTGCGTATGGCCGTGGCTCATATGAAAGCTTTGAGAGGTATGTTATATCATTTTGAATAAACTTGTCTTGCGGGCGTGTGATCCTATTTGCTCTCTATTAACAACAAGTAGAAACACTCAAACAACAAATTGTTGTTGGCGCGAGCCCTTTTCATGTCCCTTTCCCTTTAGAACATAAAAAATAAGACAAGTATTGTGCAGATACTCACTGTCATGTTACTTTTCAGGTACGGGCAATACCTCCACCGATGGCACATACAAGCCGTCCTTTTTGACTGATCAAGAGCTTAAGCATCTCATTCTTGAGGCTGCCGATGGTTTCTTGTTTGTCGTTAGTTGCGACACCGGCCGCGTTATTTACGTGAGCGACAGTATAGCTCCCGTACTTAACTACTCTCAGGTATAAAAATCTCTCACTATAATGACATAGGCCTGTGCCCTACACTGACGAGGAACTATTTGTCCGTGACGAAAGAACGCATAGAAATCTATGCAATAAAATACACGAAGGACATATTTGTCCTTCGTCTGATCTGTCATGCTTTTCTAGACGTTTAATATAAAGTCGCGGACGATTAGTCATTCGTCTGCGCAGGCCATATGTATATCTATTATATAGCTGCTCTATGTACTCAGTATAATAATATTTTGCTTGTTTAGGTAGGTGATAAGTACCTAGTTTTCTAATAGTTTGTGTGTTTTCCAGGGCGAGTGGTATTCGTCATGTCTATATGATCAAGTCCACCCGGATGACGTTGAAAAAGTTCGAGAGCAGCTGAGCACGCAAGAACCACAGAATACGGGACGTATTTTAGATCTGAAGACTGGAACTGTTAAAAAGGAAGGTCATCAGTGTAAGTAATTCTATTGAGCCATTAAAATTTTTGCGCATGATGTTAGGGTATACCCTAACAACTTAGACGAGAATTAGAATATATTCTAATTCTCGTCTTGTCGCATGCGGGATATCATCTAGTGACATTAGCAGGACGATAACCTGGTCCGATACACGGCATATGGGGACTACATTATATTCATAAGCTCTTGTCTTATAGGAGGCGTTTCAGTGAAACCCCTAAAGTGCGATAAAGATATTGACGTTTCTAGCGTTCGATTTCCAGTTTTTTCGATATTTATTTATTTTCTCATGAGAAAACGAATTAACTGATATCACAAAAAAAATTGAGCCAACGTCCTTGTTAGCTACTTCGTAGAACTTGCACCCGTATTCACACAAGTCAATTTTTTTTGGTTATACGTAAGGGGGCGCCCATTAATTACGTGAGGTGATTTTGGCAATTTTTGGACCCTCCTCCCCTAGATTTGCCTCGACCCTCCTTCACCTCACATGATATTTCTCAGAATACTTGTGCTTAGTGCAAATAAGTTAATTTACGATTGATTGCCGTACGCCGCAGCGTTCGTCGAGTATTTTAGTGGAGAGACAAATGTTACTTAATCTAACACACTTCTATGCAAGTTTTACACTTATAGAGAACACCACCTCCCCCACGTGAGATTTTGTGAGACTCTGCTCCCCCCCCCCCCCCCTCCCCCGCCCCCCTAAACACTTCGCGTAATTACCCGTAAGTATATCGTTTGTTGCGCAGCGTCCATGCGTCAAGTGATGGGTTCGCGGCGCGGGTTCATCTGCCGCATGCGCGTGGGCGGCGCGGCGGAGGGCGCCCACCTGGGCCGGCTGCGCGCACGCAACTCCCTCGGGCCCTCACACGACGGACACAACTACGCCGTCGTGCACTGCACCGGTTACATTAAAAACTGGCCGCCCACAGGTATAGTATGGTCGCATCGATTTACTAATGGGGTGGCTGCTTTCACTGTTTGTGTGTTTCTATGTTCGCTGTTAATTTTTTTTTCTCCACAATAGCGACATGATGTGATTTATTATTATTCCAAACACAAAACCCAAAAAGCTGTTTAAATAGCTTGAGGTATAAATTAAAAGAGCTATTTTACAATCAAGTGTTATTTAGTTACTAAATAAGATCGTAATATTTTAAAAAAAATTTGTTAGCGTAGTAACATACATAGGAGCGAAACAGAGAACCTTTTTTTAAACTCGACTAAAAAAAGCTCTACATACTTATTCCTTAGTCAAATTCAGTCCTAATCATACTTTATGTTCAAAGTCCTTATGAACATAATTTTACATATGTTGGGATATCAGACTTGCTTCCAGGCATGCAGATGGAGCGGCCGGTCGACGACGAGCTCCATGCGTCGCATTGCTGCCTGGTCGCTATCGGGAGACTACAGGTAAATAATACTTCTAATTATTCTTAAAATACTAGTACAAGCAACGTTCATTATTGTTGGGATTGTAAATTCACAAGTATTTTGTCTACTTACGTTATTCTTTAAAAGCATATTTGTACCGTATCTGGGCATTGTGGGACTATGGGCCATGTAGTTACTGATGCTTCTATACTCAGTGTATCAAATCAAATCCGTGTACCAAATCAAATCCGTGTATCAAATCAAGTGTATCAAATACGAAAAGGTGCGCGCTACTAAGTTGCCGACATACCTCAGCGGGCTTAAAGTAAACTTGGTAGTAAACTGTTCATATCTGACCTAGAACCGATGATCAATGGGGTAGACTATCGTGGCGATCACGAATTGGCTAATGTGGTGCACGTGGGGGACAATATATTTAGAGTTGCTGGTGGCGAGTGGCGAAGACAGAGCCGAAGATAAGGTTCAGTGCCAATTAGGAGAGGCCAAAAAGCGAATCTTCATACATGGTCTGTATTCCGCCTATAAGCACGAAGCACTTTGCTTTTACATTCGTCATACATACTGCAAAATAATAGAATTATAATTTATTGGATAACTGCACGATACAATGAGACTGGAACTCTTTGCCGGTAAAACCCGGTCTTTATCGCTTGAAATCAGTTAAGATAATAGTAAAAGACAAGCATATAACGAATTCAAAACAAGATTTTTTTTAAAACATCCACTAAATTGCCCGATTATCTACTGAACACAAAAAAAAAAACAGAATCAAAATCGGTCCATACATGTAGGAGCTACGATACCACAGAAGATATACAGATACACTCGTTAAGATAACACCCCTCAATTTGCGTCGGTGGTCTAAAAGCCTAAGTCCAGCTGTCGAGTGTTTTTATCTGAAATAGTCTTACGTTTGACCACACTCTCACCTGATGTTAAGCGACGATGACGTCGACGATGTAGCACGCTTGCTTAGAAGAAACCTATTCACTCTCATCTTGAAATCTCCCAAATTATAGCTATTGGGAAACAAAGAGGCCAGCAAAGAATTCCACTCCTTAGCCGTCCGTATAATGAAGGTTGAAGCAAAACGCTCGGTACGGGCAGGAGGGATGTCAACCCACAGGGATAATAGAGTGACACCGCAAAGGCATACTTTGCGGCACATTTATTTTCGTGCCCGATGAGTGACGCGTGAGTGTTGCAGGTGACATCGACGCCCAACGCGTCTGAGAACAGCCTGTGCACGGGCGGCGTGGAGTTCGTGTCGCGGCACTCGGCCGACGGGCGGTTCACGTTCGCGGACCAGCGCGCGGCGCAGGTGCTGGGCCACGCGCCCGCCGACCTGCTGGGCAAGCTGTGCTACGAGTTCTACCACCCGGAGGACCAGCAGCACATGCGCGACAACTTTGACCAAGGTCAGCTTTTTTTATGGTATTTGGTAACGAGACCATGTTCGTTTGCCTGATGGTAAGCATAACGCCGGCCCGTAACAATTGCAGTCCCACCCAGAACTTTGAAACACAAAGGCTTGCGCGACACTGCAGTGCGCTCGTTACCCTGAGACATTAGGTATTAAATAGGCCCAGTAATTTCACTGGCTACACTGCTCATCAAACCAAAACACAGTAATGCTTGCACATTACTGCTTGGCCGCAGACTTCACGAGCAAAGCGGTGGTAACAACCCAGACGGACACTCGCAGAAGAGTTAGTCCTACCACTAACATGTGTCTTTCACTTCACATCACTTTCACGTCACGGGTGGTACTGCAACCTATCATATAATGTCTGCCACATTATGTTTACATTATCAGCCTCTTACGCTCCCATCGCTGGGAAACCGAACTTCTCTTATAGAGGGAGTTATGAGCCGTAACCCACCACGCGGGCCCAGTACGGCTTGGTGGGTATCCAATTATGTGGTTCTTGAACATGGGTGTTTCCTCACAATGTTTTCCTTCACCGTTTTAGGGTAAGTGTAAATAATCCGCACATAGCTTGATACAAGTCATTGGTGGGGGCCTAGTCGAGATTCGAACTATGGTGCGTCGGATTGAAAGTCGCACAAGTTCCCGCTCGGCCACACTCGCTCTCATTATGCTCGCTGACATTATGTTTAACGTCAGGTAATCCGTCCGGATGGTCTCGGCTAAAAATAATACCACTAGTACCATCCCATCTCTTCCTGTGGTTGCCGTAAGAACCGGCTAAGTGAATACCCAGGGGATGGGCAGCAGCATTCTCCTTGGTAAATATCATAATCTGTTGCGCCAAGACGTCTGCTAAGTGTGGTGTATTTTGGCAAAACCCCCTTCATGGGGAATGCCGATGTTCAGAAGATAACGTTTTCCGGCCGGATGATGAACAAATTGTGATTGATTGTGTGCACAAATATTCTTGTAATATAAAAAAAATCTGTAAGGTCAATTATCTTAATTCTAATTGTTTTTATTTACTTGTTTCAGTACTGAAGTTAAAAGGCCAGATCATATCTCTCATGTACCGGTTTCGGACCAAAAGCAGAGAATGGGTTTGGTTAAGAACTTCCGCCTTTGCCTTCTTGAATCCATACAACGACGACGTAGAATATATTGTCTGCACAAATACACTAGCCAAGTGAGTATTGGACTTAGTTTTCATACCGCTAATTAATAAGATATAACATTTTAAATAGAAAGGGATGTGCAATCGGTGATAATTTATACTGTAAACGTAATATTTTCTATGGAAGAATATATTTTAAAACTAACAAACCAGAAATTCATTATACTATAGTAAGGTTGCCAGGACTGAAAAAAAATATTTAGAAACACTACATTCTCATTAGTTTCATAGTCTAGTATTATTGCAAAATAAAGACGTGGCCTATATGTTCAGCAGTGAACGTCTTTCGGCTGATAACGATGATGATAGTTGTAGGCGACGCGCCTCTTTGGCGTTTTGAAACCGGTAGCGCGCCTCCTTTTGGCCGAATTTAAATATTATAATTTTGAATTTCTGACGTTTCTTACCTTTTGATTGTTAATTTATGCCTTGGAAAAATATATTGCTATAACTTACACGTACCTTACGAACTTTTAATTATTTTCACGAAAAAATACCCTGCCCTGAACCCACGTAGCTTACAATAGTGATTAAACATGAATTAAATTCACGCATCACTACATAACTATTATAATTATCTCGGAAAATTCGTGGTTGCTGAAGGAAACTCGAGGGCAGAAGCTAGTTTTTTTTTATCCCATTTGGCAACGAGACGAGCTGACCGTTTGCCTGATGGTAAGCATAACACCGGCCCATAACAATTACAGTGCCACTCAGAACTTCGAAACACAAAAGCCTGCGTGGCACTGCAGTGCGCTCGTTTCAATAAGACATTATAGGTAGTAAGTCTCATAAGCCCAACAATTTCACTGGCTATTTTGCTCATCAAACCGGTGCCACCAACGAGCAACGCTTGCTCATTACTGTCGGCAGACTTCACGAGCAAAGCGGTGGTACCAACCCAGACGGACACTCGCAGAAGAGTTTATCCTACCACGTAGTGTTGAATAAGTGACTAATAAGTTTGTGCGTGTGCGCAGCCGCTCGCTAGGCAGCGCGGCGGGCGAGCCCGTGCCGGAGGAGGGCTACGACTACCACCTGCGGCACCGCGACGTGTACGCGCAGCAGCAGGCCGCCGCGCCCGCGCTGCTACAGCAGCACCACGCGCCGCCGGGTACACACTACTCATTACTTGAATATACAACCTGACTTTCATTTGGTGTGTTTCCTGAAAGGGGGTAAATGTACTTCTGGAGGTCAACAACATAATTATTTGGTTTTACGAGTTTTTGAAATTCAGAATGTTTCATTGAATCAAACACCCTTTTTCGATTGTCAGTAGTAATAAGGAGCAGAAATTGGCGCGCTGCTATCTCGCTCTCGCATTTACATTTTTATTACATTTTTGAAGATAAACAATCACTTAATATAATTATGAAGAATCGCATTTGGTGAAGTTTCTGACAATAACATTACAAATGTTAAACAAAAATTTCTTTAATCCATTCAAGTTTTCAAACCTAAAAAAGGGATTTTATGTTTTGCCCATTTTCATGTATGAAAACTTGATCGGATCAGAATATCACTTTTGCCGTACCTTTGTAATGTTATTGCCAGCAACTTCACCGAATGCGATTTTTCATAATTAAGTGATTATTTATCTTAAAAAATGCTGAGAGGCGCGAGCGAGATAGCGGCGCGCCGTATTCCACCCCTTAAGTAAGTAATTGTGTGTGCAGCGGTGGCGGCAAGCGGCGTTGGCGCGCGCTCGCCTGGCGAGGCGGTGGCGCCTGCGTACGCGCCGCACTATGCGCCCGAGTACTCGCCGCACCGGCCCGCCAACACGCCGCCGCACACCACTTGGACCACGCTCCGCCCGGTAACATACTACACACAGCTTATTGTGCAATAGGGAGCCACACTGCTTAGTTATCCCGCTAGGGGGCGCATTATCGGTGGTGTTGTTTCACTATTATATTTCCTTCCCCCTTCCGTCATCACTCGACCGGACAAACAGTAAGACGACATCGTTACCTTGTTGATATTCCGCACGAAGCGTTTTTGTTCTACATTCATTTGGCGTACCGCTAAAGAGTGGAATGCCTTGCTTCAGTCTGTGTTCCCTGATCGCTATAACCTGGGTGTCTTCAAGTCACGAGTGAATAGGCATAATCTAGGTAAGCGTGCTCCATCTTCGACGGCGTCGTCACTTACCATCAGGTGATATAGTGGTCAAACGCAAGCCTATAGAATATAAAAAACTATGAAACTTCATTACAAAATTTTAGTAAATGAACAAATACATCGTCTTTGCAATAAAGTATGTCGGTGTGAAGTGCATTTTAGTGCAAAAATAAAGATAGACACGTTTCCCTTCTGACGAGAAAAGACAGAAACTGGATCAAAGCATCAAAAATTATTGGAAACCAATTATTCTGCTAGGTTTTGTAATGACCATTTCAAATCTAATGATTTTTAAGACACGACCAAGTTTACTGGTTAGTTTATTTCATGAACCCTCAAAGTAAACATCAATGACAAGCACCAGAGATTGTGCCGCCATCTGAGATTATCCTTGCGTGTGCCTCTCCATTAACTCCTTTGAGATCAGATTCAGGAAGTCTACTCCCAAAAATGATAACTGTACTGAAATCAATGCGAAACTGTATTTGTTGGTTTGTCCTTATTTCACGGAGTAACGGATCGACGTGATTTTTGGCATAGATTTATTTTATGGGCCAATGGATGTATTTGCCACGACACGATATTGCTCCGAATTTATCGAACTAACAACTGTATGACAAGTATTTTTAACTGACAAAATGATATCGTTCGATGATCGATACGACAATGAAATCGATGAAACTTAATGAGTAGGGTATGACACGAAATATGCAACGATATATCGTTCATCGATTTTGTGAGTAGACACCCTGAGTAGACCCGTCGTAGACCCGTGGGCCAGTAACGCGCGCCATCTACCGTCAGGTGCGCAGTGTACACTGCTTCACTATCCCTACTAATATATTATTATTATGTGTGTTTGCTAGTTCGTCCTTCTTTCACGTAGCAAAGGAGCGTTTTCATAGAAATAAGTAGTTTTTGAGCCGCAAAAAGACCTTTTATACTATAATGTACAAGCTAGTAAGAAGATCCGTCGATGACATTGACAAGTAATCCGGATCTCTCGTAGGCTTGCTAGACTCGACGACATACCATTGTCCTTTTGAACATCAGGTGCACTCGAAGCGAACGAATGTAGACGCACATTTGCTGCAAAACTAGGCTATGACAGACATTTGATAGCACGCGAACAGCCAACAGGAGGGCAATCGCGTTAAAAATTATCAACCAAACCGCTACTAAACCACGACCGCATAACAGCTTTTTGACCGTTTCGTATCGCGCTAATAGTTTTACCAAAAGTTGAGACGTTTCTCGACAACAACTGACAGTTAACGCTGTCAAATGAACGGCAATATCGAATTCCACACGCCTGAACCGAAACTAAATAACAGTTGGTATCAAACCACAACCAAACTATAACTGTACGCTGTCATTTCAAATTAGCGCGATCGGGGCCCAGCTGTCGCTGAGGCCGATATGGATTGGATGATGAGATGCGAGTAGCCGTGGCAGTGGCTGCACCCAGACTAGATTAGATGATGGTGAAATGTCAGTAGCAGTCGTAGTGGCTGAACCTGGTCTAGGTTAGATGATGATGTGATACGAGTAGCCGTCGCAGTGGCTGAACACGGTCTTGATTAGATGATGTTAGATACGGGTAGCCGTAGCGCGCAGTGCGCAGCAGATGATCATAAAAGCCTAGTTGCAAAGCAGCGTTGCGGGAGGCGAGAGCACACGGACGACGCCCTCGCCAATAGCCGTCGTTGTGGCTGAACCCGGTCTAGCTTAGACGATTGATCGATGCGAGCTGTAGTCGTCCGCGCGCATTGCGTCCGTGCGCTGCAGGTGATCATAGTACAGCAAGGGCCCGGGCTGGTTACAGAGCGGCGGCGCGGGCGGCGAGAGCTACGCGTACAGCGGCGAGGGCGGCGGCGGCGCGGCGGGCGCGGCGGCCGAGGGCTCGCCCGCGCGCTCGCCGCCCGCGCCCGCCTACCTGCCGCCCGCGCACTACCACCACAACCACCACCCGCATCCCACGCACGGTCAGTACACAAACCTACACCCATCGAGATACTAACTCCGAGAGATGATACTGTACTATCCGATCTCAACAATTTATTGATTTTGCTATAACTAATATCAATGCTCAGCGTCATCAGCGCCCGGGGAATCGGTATGTCTAGACACAAATGGTGGAATTTATTTCGGGCAAACCAAACGTCACTGCATCTCTTGAGGTTAGTATCTCGATGCCTACACCTAAGACCTGGATTCCTCGGTCGCTAACGTCGGTCGCGCGTACGAATATACATTGTGTTACACACTGTGACGCTGGCGTCAGTGGCGCGCGGTATCGTGCTACGGTTGTTGTCATTGGCGTTGACTGTCAGCGTGCTACGCGATCGACGTTAGCGATGGAGGAATTTAATCCTATCGGCGAGGCCGCAACACTGCAGTGCGGTGACGCACCGTAAATATTTACAACGTTGCACAACGCATCTTGGAAATTTTCGGTGCCGTACTACACAGAATGGTCTGACCATGCTGCTTCCGATGAATTTTTTGCGTTGTGGAGTCGTTTTGGCGATGCGACTTCGCACATAAATCAATGAAATAGGTATGCCAAACTCTCTATTTTATGTTTATTAAATTTGTGTTCCATTTTTAGACGTAATATGTATATTGTATAGATGCGAGTAGCCGGTCTAAGTTGCGTTATATGGACGATGCTTATGTTCAGCAGTGGACGCTTCTGGCCAACTACGTTGATGCATTGGTCATATGTGTGCATATTGTTTTGACTAAATTTTAATTTGTATGGTGATGCCTATCAGTTGTTTCAAGTAGTGGAGTTAAAATAGTATCGTCCCATGCAGGCATGTGGTCGTGGCAGGGCGGCGCGGGCGGCGCGGCGGCGCCGGGCACGGAGGGCTCCCACGCGCCGCACGAGCTGTCTGATATGCTGCAGATCCTGGACCAGAGCGGCACCAACACCTTTGAGGACCTCAATATCAATATGTTCAACGCGAACTTTGAATAGCGCTGACTGCTTCGCACGGCCACGGAGCGCCGCGCTACACTGTGCCGGCTAGCATATCGACCTCGATAAATAGAAATTTACTTTTGATATTTTTTGAATATGATAAAAATATATGAAGATCGAATAGGAAAGCGAAAGTGTAATTGTTGAACATAACTGTGTATAAAGCTTATTTCAGTTGTATGTACCAAAAATATATGTTACAGAGGTTGTTCACCGTAATCTTCTGGTAGCATAATTACAGATCCATATTTCAGGGTAATGCCATATTGTTGGCTAAGTAAATGGTTTAGTTGACCCATCATACAATATTGTTATTGAGTTTAGGTGCCTACAGATTTCCATAGTTCCAGATATTTTATGATCGAAAATATTATAATAAATAATAGATATCGACGCTCAAAGCTTATGAATTATGATCGATAATATCGATAAATCGAGAAAAAAATGAATTTGGAGGATCATTTAAATAAACATATTTGTCCATTGTTAAGTTACAAAAAACTATGTTGTCACTCAATAATATTGTTAGTAGTGCCTGAGTACAAGTAACTACATGTACTTGTTTTGAAAGCACTGAACCGTAGAAATTAATACCGGAAATCTATAGTAGACACATTTATACCTGAGGGTAGGCTTTTAAATTAATTTGTCAGAAGAGGTGCCTGAAAACAATAAAGTATTCGTTGAACAAACACAAACGCCGCCGACTTTCTTCAGTAAATAAGCGCAAAGATCTCTACTTTTCCAGTCTAAAAAAAAAACTACGCCCGTTCATAAATTTGCAGCTCATTGAACGCGCCTTATTTAGTCTGTGGCGTTTTATGTTTTCCATAGTAGAATATTTTTTTCTTTTACTTTAGCATATTGTATAATCAGCGGTAGAAATTCATAATCAAAATCAGAATTTTAAAACTTGTAATTCCTACTTTATACTCCGTCCAACCATTTATTTAACATTTGACAGCTCGAGTTAGTGATGTCCTAATCCGTTACCGATTCGATTTCTTACAATATTCGCCATTATTTATGAAGAAGTTTTCGACACAACATGGAGAGAAGTATGCTTAACGTTAAGTTAAAAGACAAATAAAAAGAGGAGTAATAAAGAAAAATCAGCTAAGGATGTAACCGAATGGTGTCCAAGGCAAAATGAAAGAACGAAAGGGAGACAGCGTCTTAGATAGGAACACGATATTCTAAAAATAGCTGGTCTTACTTGGAGGAGATACCCATGATAGAAAAGTATGGCAAGCTCTAGGGGTGGCCTCTGCGGGAACGCGAAACAATCTGAAAACCGGTGTCAAATAATTAAACTATTTAAATTCATATTCGTGGTTTGTTAGATTTTCCAATAAAGGCTGTTATTATTCTCTTATGTATTATAATTGGCGGGTCTTTGCCCAAACCTTTGATAGGCGTTAAGGGAGCCGTAGCCAACATTAAGAGGCCCTTTTGCATAAAAAGTACAAATAAACTATGCATGGTGAAGAAGATTTGTGATGAGATGGACTATTGTAAGATATGAGTAAAAAGCCGGGAATTTTATAATGAATGTTTGATGACTTTAAACCGGTCTATGAAATGAGACTACGGCACCTGACAATTCCGCCTCATGTGAAAATATGTAGGTAGGTGTTGACTCGCTACCGGCAAGGGCCATAAGACCATAAGGCCGCCAGTATAATTGGCGACGTAAGAGGCAACGTTGGCGGCTAAAGGGTGTTGAGAAGAGTGCTGCAGTTTCACTGAGGCGCTACTCCCGTGCATTATGCTTTTTATCAAACAGTGTCGCGTATCAACGATGGCTCGCCTGTGTATATATTATTATGTATTTCATTAATTTTAACACATCATCACGCAAGAATCCAACGATTCATTTTAGTAGTTATTTTATTTGCATATAACTTTTTTCAATATTTAATCTTAATTCATTATCATATTGATACACGCCTCTTCAAAAGTTTAACGGAATCGAAGTCATCAACCCTTATAAAAAATGTTTCATGGAAAAGCCTACATGAATTATCTTGTTACAAAATCTGAGGTCTCAATAAATATCGATATCGACAAATATCTGAGCACGTCGCTTACCTAAAAAATAGCTTCCATAGGTGGTATAGCATTTTATTGTCTATGGTTGCCTGTCAATTATTGTGGATCTTCGTATGGGTGCGTATGTCAAAAGTTAAATACATGGTTGGACAGACAAGTAGGGTCTGAGCACAAAAAAAAACATTTTTAGTCGCCTGTTTAGCTAGACAGCGTCTAAAGATAAACGCCAAAAATGATTAGAAATGTCACAACAGAATTGTTTTAGACAACTGTTAGACACTACTTAAATCAGGATTTGGGGTTACTCATATTTCATCGCGCGACTAAGGCATGTTTAGGCGTTAAACAGTGATTAACACAGGTTCAACGTGGTTTTAATTTTTTTTGTGGTCAGACCCGTATGTTTCTTAGTAATTCTTAAACATTTACCGTGTTACCAAAAAAACACTTAGACGCCCGTTTAGCTAGACAGCGTCTAAAGATAAACGTCAAAAATGATTAGAAATGTCACAACAGAATTGTGTTAGACAACGGTTAGACACTACTTAAACCAGGATTTGTGGTTGCTCATATTTAATCGTGTGACTAAGGCATGTTTAGGCGATAAACAGTGTTTAACACAGATTTAACGTGTGTTTATTTTTTTGTGGTAAGACCAAGAGTTTCTAATGATAAACATCAAAAATGATTAGAAATGTCACAACAGAATGGAGTTAGGCAACGGTTAGACTAGGTTAATTTTTTGTAGTATGACCGTTTGTAACTAATTTGTAAACATTGCTGCGCTATCGTTTATCTTAGTAGATGTTTACCAGTTCCATAATTCTGATTTTAATAATTGACTCTCTTCTGCTTACTATACAAAATCATAAAATGTTTGATTTTGCTAGTTGTTAATTTTGTTATTATCATGGTTATTTGATGGCCCATGATTATTTTCACTTTTGGAATCATTGTTTGATTTCATTAATACCATAATTATATTGTTTAAGTACATTTAGTTTTCAAATATAACTATTTAGATAAATATTTTACTTTATTTTAGACAAATGAAATTACATGATTATACATTGAATTAAATAAGTAAGAATTGCATTTACGAATACATAATTTCGTATATTGATTTTATTTTACATTTTTGGTTAAATTAAGAGTATCTGAATTTTGTAAAATGAATTTTTCAATATATAAACCATAAGAACCCAAATGACTTGTTTGTAACCTCACCCATTCTTGTGTGTTGTGACAAGCCGAAACGATATAGGGCGCCATTATTCACTCGCGTCGCTTTCCCTTATTGGTCACATTCACAATACATACGTCACTTTGTGCACAAAACACTCGGTGTTTTGTGCTTTATGTGTCTAGTCAGTTTACTTGTTTCTTGGTGTATTTCGACTCTTTCCCAACTCGTCCGACGAACGTGTAGGTAAAGTTTTAAGCATAACAATTATATATTTTCAGCACATCAAATTTATTAATAAATATTTTATAAGAATATATTTAGTACAAACTTAACTTGATTGAATTATTACTAGAAAATAACGGTGCGATACGATGGCCGTAAAGAAACAAAATAATATTAATAAAACTAAAAAATAGACTGATTTATACATTTACGATTTTATTAACACGCTTAGCATTTGCACGCGTTGAATCACGACTATTTTTTGAAATACGCTATTGTCTGCTTTATGTTACATTGTACATGTTCGTCGGACGAGTTGGGAAAGAGTCGAAATAACCAATAGACAAGATAAGGAAACTGACTAGACGCACATAGTGTCGTATTATGAACGTGACCAACAAGGGAATGCAACGAAGTAGCGAAAGTGACGAATGGCGCTCTATACCGTCGAAACGAGCAATAGCCTATCTGCCGTAAACATCACGGAACACGCGGCTATTAGTCTCATCTCTTGAGTAGGTCCATCATCTGTATCTTAACCGAATTCAAATAAGACTACCTAATCCTTTCAGGTGAGAAAATATATTTAACAACTAACAGTGTTACCACAAAACACAATTTTAGACGCTGTTTAGCTAGACAGTGTCTAAAAATAAAGGTCAAAAATGATTACAAATGTCACAACAGAATAATTGTGTTAGACACTACTTAAATCAAGATTTGTGGTTTCTCATACATATTTAAACACGCGAGAGTTAATCAATGTTTAACACAGGTTTATGGTGTGTTTATTCTTTTGTGGTAAGACCATTAGACGGCTATTTAGCTAGACAGTGTCTAAAGAGAAATGTCACAACAAAACGAAATTAGACAACGGTTAGACACTACTCAATATTTTGTTGCTCATATTTATGAGCTAAGGCTATGGATAATAAATTAAGGCATGTTTCATTTCAAAAAAGCAAAAAAATACTATCCAATCTAACCACTAAAACAAAATCAGTAGCTGATAAAAAGTTACCGGCAAGGAATTTCATCCATCGATATCGATATCTTTTTATATCCCCGAATTAGCGCCGAGTTTATTTTCTTGGATTCAGTCGGATTTATTTTCTTAGGTCGGAACCGTGGTACACGGTCAACGCTTGGACTAGATTCTACCAAGCTTCACCTTAGACGATACGAGATGCGTCATCGTAGTTTTTCCATGGTTTTCGCGTGGTCCGTGATATCAATCATGCATTAGGTGAACCGGGCTGCCTAACGAGCTCTACCGGCGTAATCCTCCGGTTCCCTACTCCAACGCTGGAGCGTAGTGTTATTATGTTCTATGGCTGTAGCACAACAACGCAGAGCAATTTGGGAGGTCTACAGGATGAAAGGCCACACCGGGCCTGCGGCGCAAGTACGGGAGTCGGTTCGATAAAGTCGAACCGATAAATTTATCGAATGTTGCGAATACCGAAGTCTACAAGTGCAACGGCGCGAGTACGGATCTTTTTGATACATTAAATTCGATAAAATTGATAAAACCCAATTTTATTGATAAAACCCACTTTATCGATTTTAACTGTAAATTTTATCGAATTTTATTTATCGAAAAGATCCGTACTTGCGGCGCGAGTACGGATCTTTTTGGTCGATAAAATTGACAGTTCAAATCGACAAAGTGGGTTTTATCGAGCCTTGAAACAATCGACAAAAGTTATCGAAAAGCTAGGTCGAATCCAAAGAGAATATAGAGCTATTACAATACTTTACGATCAGACTTCGGTACTCGCGACATTCGATAAATTTATCGAGTTTTTCGGTTCGACAAATTTATCGAACAAACTTCCGTACTTGCGCCGCCCATCGTAAAGTATTGTAGTAGCTCTATATTCTCTTTGGATTCGACCTAGCTATTCGATAACTTTTGTCGATTGTATCGTGGTACGATAAATAATATAAAAAATCGATAAAACCCACTTTATCGATTTCAACTGTCAATTTTATCGATCAAAAAGATCCGTACTTGCGCCGTTAAACATCTGATTTTATCCATTGTATAATGGCATTTTATTGGATAGTGTTTATACCTTATAGGACCGTTATAATTTATAACCATCATTTAACTTCTAATATTATTTTATAACAGCCATAGTTTGTGAGCCACTAGCTACCACTCTACTACCTCCCGCCACTTCTCAACACAGAAAGAACGGTGGAAGAAAAAAAAGGTGCTTTTTAGGCAGCTTACCAATCACTGTCAAATGTTAAATATCGATGACAATGACTGCGAGTCTGACAAATGACAATCGACTACCATTTGTTAAAAGTTTTATATTTTGTATTTTCAATTTCCAAACATTTGCAATTTCGTTTTGTCAATAGAATCAGTAATTTATAAAATATAAACAAGAATTATTAACACATTATTTCTGAAAGAATAATCCAATCTCGGTTAATTTAATGTATTTCTAAGAAATCTTTAATATGGCTAGATCCGGGAAAACTGCGCAAGAATTTATTCAGGACTCATTTTCGCCCATTATAGCCGTATTGTGCAGTCCAAAAGTGGAAAATGTCGTCTCCAAAAATAATCTTACATTCACGGAGCTGTTGCAACCATTTTCAACTATGGAATGGGAAGGTAACACAACACACACTTTGTTATCATGAAAATACACCTTGCATCAGTCTTGTGTCTTGGATGCTGTTTTCATAATATGTAACAAGTTCTGTCACTGCAGCAGGAGGAACAAAACTTCGCATACCTCAACATGCACTGCTTGTCTTTATTTAATTTTCATGACTGTCATTTTTCAGCCCAATTCAGAGAACCTGGAGGGAGTGTATGCATTATAAAAAATTGGAAGCTTATTGTTAGGGATGTGAATTGGAAACCATTGCAACCAACAGAAGCAAGAAGACAGTTAAACAATGCTGTATTACACAATTATAATGATAAAACTGTATCACTTGAGTTAGGTAAGGTTTTACGAATCACTAATAATATAAAACCTTTAGTTTAAATGAAGAATACAAAAACCTTCCTATAAATACCTTCTTATTATAAAGAGATAAAGATGGTTTTTTGTTTGCTTGTTACTGCGAAAAGCTGGCAAAAGCTAATGCTAAAATGTAAATAGATATGTTGAAAAGTGTTCCTGTCACCTTATCACATTAGTACTTCAGTTTACAACTGTTTATTAATAAAAATATATTTTTACAGGAGGGCGCAAATTTGACATTCCTCAATCGACACACTGGTTTGATGCATGGAGAGAGACTTACCTAGAAGTCCAATTCCCTTCAGACCATGAGTTTACCAAACACTTCTTATCATGCATTATAGTTGGAGTTGCTCATGATGAGAATATTATTGACAGTTTTAACGCAATGAACCAACAATATGCACAGCTTCAGAATGTCACACCTCCAAAACTACCAAAATGGTTCAACAGTGGAGTCCTGAAATCTTACTTATTAATCCATGATGCTTCTGTTATATCAAGAGAGAAGTATGGCTTCATTAGTTATTTTGAATTAAATTTATATAACTGTAACTTCGGCTTAATAACTGCACTAGTTTTTACACTTTGCTTAGAATACCTTGGAAAAAAAATAATTGTGATTTACATTTCAACCGCAGATTAGTTACATTACTCAGTATCTTGTATGTTTGGTCCTCTAAGTTTATTTACATTATTTTCTTAGCATGAGTACATACTTAATAAACTCATGTTACATAATTTTCTTTGCAGGGCTGATATAACATTCGAAACATTGAAACAAACATTTGGCGCTAGCAATTGCTTCATACTATCCATCAACTCAAAAAGTGCATCAGATCCAATTTTGACTGACCTTTGGGCACCATTTGTGAAAAGGACATCTGAATCTAATGTAATCTTTACACATACCTACAAAATATATGTTTTGATTATTGTATAATTTGTGTCAAACAATTTTTTCTTAATTTTTTTTGTCCTACTTTACAGAATGAAATGTCAGCATCATTTACACAGCCCACCACTCCTGCTGAACCGCAAACTGTGTTTACTCCACCATGTACCAATAGTGGTAAGCAACCATTTCACTAAACAACAAATATCCAACCACATTTATAGTATAGGTTTTTAAACTGTCATGGTCATCAACACTTTGAAAATTATCACTAGAAACGGGATATTTACCATGTATATTATTTGATTTGAGTTTCCGATATTTCGGCTCTGTGATCATGGCGTTTGCAACAGCGCCGAAATATCGGAACCTCAAATAAAATAATATACATGGTAAATATCCCGTTTCTAGTGATAATTTTCACATTTATAGTTTGAATCTTTGCATATATGTCTACCTAAAATAATGTACATTGCATATTATGTGTGCATATATTAACATTAATTAGTTATAAGAAATAAGACTTCACAAGTAAATATTGTCTTCACGAGTAACTCCTCGTCCTGAATGGTTCCTAATTCAAAATAAAATAGGTGTGCAATGCAAATAAAAATTATCTATGCTGCATGGTATGATAAACATCAAAGATCTAACTATCACCAGATGGAACTTTGTCTACCAGACAAACCTATAACAGATTTTTCAGGAAAAAGGAAAACCAAAACACTAACTTATATTTTAAATGAAGATCTAAAATATAACACAAATTGGTAAAAACCCCTACAGGTTAATGCAAAACGCTTTTTACAGTCACGCCAAAATGAAAGTGTCGTAATTCTTTCAATTACTGCAAAATAAAATAATGTGATACGCCTGTTTAGCTAATCTACGAAGAAAATAAAGTAGATATAATTTTGTAAGAGGTGTTAAACTGGATCACAAGTGAAAGAGTGTCCTTCGTGGCGCCTTTACATTGCCTGCATCGTTTTTGACGCATTAGGCATCTGTTCGTTAGATGTCTTTGATAAACCTTCACGAATCACATCTCTTCATTTGACATAACGAGACGAGTTCTTTACGCTGCATTTTGGCACCGGTAGACATAAAGAGATATATTACCTTAATTATCTCGATGCGACAAAAGACACGTATCTTAGCCCTGCTTAACCCTAAAACTTCGGTGCAGACATAACCCACAATGATTAAGAATAGAACCCTAGAATTTATGTACAATTGTTGTGCTAATTAATCTGCCACCAAGAAATGCTATGCACATAGTACAGTACTATTTTAGTAACCTATTTTCTATATTTTACCTTTTAACTTAATTTTCGTTTCCTTTAGTACCTATTTAATTTGTTCTTTTACTTTTAGCAGATGAAGGCCCTGGGCTTACGACATCAGTACAGGCTGATAATTCTCATCCACTGACTTCACCTGATAATGACTTTTACGATAATGCAAATAGTTTGCAGGTAAATAGATAACATCTAATGTATGATAGTAAGTAGTGTGTAAAATTAAGCCAAGCTTTCTTAAAGACAGTTGAGTCTAAATGATCAGTTATTTTTTTTCATTCAATTGTTTTATTTCAGACTCATTCTTTTTCTGGAAGTGCTGAAAGTGTCAGTGTAATGAGTAAGGTGCTGGATTGCTCTACCGAAGTTCATGGAACATCTTTAAATATGAATGATATAGATGATATCAAAAAATTCTTCCAAGACTATGCTCAAAAAGCACTGTTACCATATTTAGAGAAACAAATAGGTCAACTATCTGAAGTGGTATGTGTATCTAATTTATAAATCAAAGTTCTTCTTTTTCTGATTATACGATTTATCAAATTTAATAAAACAATATTTTAGGTCGCAAATAGGAAAGGAGTCAGTAGATCATTGTTCTCTGCTACAAAACGTTGGTTCGGGACAGGAAAAACTGGACATACTGCAGCCAACACTGTCATGTATGTTTCTCTTCAGTATGTAAAACAGCTCCTGATACATGCTTTTTAGGGTTTGGTAAATGAAATACCTTATTATATGATCACTTCTTTGTCCATCTGTCTGTCTGTCAAGATTTTTGTTCAGGAGCGCGTGGAGATATAACGTTGAAATTAATATCAAATACTCACATCTGCATGAATCCCTTATAAAGCTGTGAAAAAACTCTGATCAAACTTCCAAGTCTAAAAGCAATCAAAAGATACGGCTGTTTATTGCGCATATTTTGCACACGCAAGGCAACCAAAACCTGTAGGGACTTCCCGTTGACCTAGAATCATGAAATTTGGCAAGAGCTTATATAAAGGGAAAAATCCGTAAACCGTATGTACATAGAGATACATCATAATTTTTTTTATTAAAATAATTATTTTGGTGAATATCGCTGTATAATTACATACTCCCGTGATGGACGACCTCCTTACATACCTACAAGTATAAGTAGTGTAAGGAATTCTCGGTGAACGAGGTCGACTAGCCGAGGCCGGCTTATTTTTCTGATATTATAGATACTTTACTCACTTTAGTTATACAAACGATTGTCCCGAGCTGCAACTCCGTCGGCTTGGCGACCTCTGGTTCATGTGCGGGCAGTGGCAGCGCGCTTTTGACGCTTACCACACTGCGAAGCGTGAATTCTACGCCGACAGCGCTTTCCTATTTTACGCTGGAGCGCTAGAAATGGCGGCGATAAGCGCTTTCATGGCGGGTGACGCAAACCGCAAGACACATGGGTATATGGAGGAAAGCATCGTCACCTATCTCAACACTTGCAGGTTAGTATAATATGGTTTTGATGTAGGATTAATGCAACTTGTAAGTAGAAACTATTGGTTCCAAATTAAAGTAAATCAATTTACTATATAGATGGTTTTACTTAATTAAACGGGCTAAACCTATATCTATACAGAAAAATAAAATTGAAGTTTTGTCTGTCTGTTTGTTCCGGCTAATCTCCGAAACGGCTGGACCGATTTTGCCGTTACTTTCACTGGCAGATATCTGATGTTATAAAGGAGTAACTTATTACGTGGGCTAAGCCGCGAGGCACAGCTAGTTTATACTAAGCTATGATGAGGCTGATTTTAATCACAGTACGAAACCTTCGAAGCATACCTATTACCTATAATATATAGTATGTTTTTGCACTTGATTAATTTTTTGTTTAATTAAGTGTATATTTTTGTAGGATGGTTCAATACGCAGTTCGTGCTACATTACTGTCAGTACTATGCCTTAGTAGCGTGGGGCAGCACGGCGAGGCAGCCAAGCAGCTAATCCGCATGACCTCAGAGGACAGCGACCTGCGAAGCGCCATGCTTCTAGAACAAGCCGCGCTGTGTTTCTTATCGGGCCCGGGGTCAAAGGCTATGTCCAGAAAGTACGCGTTCCATATGGTTCTCGCGGGGCACAGGTTCTCGAAAGCTGGCCAGAAGAAACACGCACTTCGATGTTATATGCAGGCTTTTCAGGTGTGTATAGAGCCTTATTACTCTTCTTCATTTCGGCAAATACATAAACATCACTTACAGCAGCCAAAGTCAAATCTACAATAAGATTAACCTTGGAAAATATTTCGTTAATTGAATAGGTACATTGGATTAATAGGAAACACGTCAAATGATTCAAGTACTCAGCATACAATAACTCGGAGTCCATCAAGTTGGAAGTGAGACTAGCATGCGAAGTTCTCAGGCATCGGTAAATTCTGTTTGTATATCCTGTCTTTGGGCTCTTCAAATGAAACAAAAACTAACAATCGGGCTATCGATCGTTGCAAAACCTCGTAGGTCAATCCGTTTATACACAAAAATCCTATTATCTTACTAATATTATAAACGCAAAAATTTGTCAGGATGTATGGATGTTTGTTACTCTTTCACGCAAAAACTACTGAACGGATTTTGATGAAACTTTACAGTAATATAGATTATACATCAGTTAACACACAGGCTATAATTTATAAAGATACTAGCTTCTGTCTGCAGTTTTCACCCGCGTTCCCACAGGAACCATACATATCTCCGGGATAAAAAGTAGCCTATATGTTACTCTCCGGTGCATAAACTATATTTATGCCAAAAATTACGCCGATCCGTTGCACCGTTACTGCGTGAAAGAAGGACAAAGAAACAAATCAACAAACACTTTCGCATTTATAATATTAGTAGGATACAACGTGGGGGATGCCACGGGAGGAAGCTAGTATGAGTCTATACTTACGAAAGATTTAATCAAGACACAAAAGCTCTTTATAAACAAACTTATTCGTGTTTATATCAGTGACGTTAGTATAAATAAGTGGTGCACGCTAATATCGCAAAGTAATGCAGACTGTAGACGCTCATGCAAGTAGGTGTGCGTTTTGCTGTCAAAATAACCATGCTTTTGCGTCAAGCGCTGATTACGAGATAATACACACGCAAGCGCGGCTTGATGCGCAACTATAAGAAAACCATAAAATAGATAAGAACGGCAATACAGCCAGATAGTACTGTCTCGAAGCCCTGCCTGGTTCAAAGCGACGACTGCTCCGCTTTACGCTACATAAATTAGGTACTTGCGCACCACCGCTTATCTACCGCGGCGTCTGCACTGAGCACGCAGTGGGCGTGCATCAATTTTTTTGAATAGAGGTCGTGAGCGTGAGTCGAAGCGAGTGCCGTGCTCGGACTAGATTTCCATCAAGCCACGACCATCGTGGTTTTTCCATTGTTTTCTCGTGGCCCGCGCTTGATGCTTATCCATCAAACATGAATTAGGTGTGAGGGCTGCGTAAGTTGATAACGTGGTGACGTTTGTAAGGTGTACGGCGACAGTGGTTGGCGGCTGGCCACGGACCACGTGCAGTTTGCGCTGGGTCGGCTGGCCAGCGCGCTGCGGCGGCCGCACGATGCGCTGCGGTGGCTGGCCGCGCCGCTCGCGCCGCCGGCGCACGCGCACGCGCCTGCGCGCTCGCCGCCCGCCCCGCACAACCACCAGCAGGCCGCCTTCTTACGCGAGTACATGTTGGCGCATCAGGTAATCAGACACAATACATTACAAAAACACTTTATTGATACCAAGAAAAAAAAAACAATACAAAAGAAATATTTAATAACAAAAGTTATATAAAAAACAGGACTGCCTTAGCCAGTGTCACTCGGGATGATGTAAGGATTCTAAAGATACCATACATTCAAATGAGGTGCTCTACCGGCTAACAATCTCGTGTTCTTTTTCCAAACCGATTAAAACTAGCGGTCACTAGTCTTCGGCTGGTTTGGAGTTACGAACGCAATTTTGTTAGCCGGTAAGGCCCGTGCCTGATGATAAGCATAACGCCGACCCATAACAAATGCAGTGCCACTCAGAACTTTGAAACACAAAGGCCTGCGCGGCACTGCAGTGCGCTCGTTACCCTGAAACATTAGGTATTAAGTCACATAAGCTAATAATTTCACGGGCTACTCTGCTTATCAAACAGAAACACAGTAATGCTTGCACATTACTTCTCTGCGGCAGACTTCACGAGCAAAGCGGTGCTAACAACCCAGACGGACACTCGCAGAAGAGTTAGTCTTAACACTAACAAATGATAAAATAAGGTCCACATCCGCAGCAATGGATAGAAAATTCGGACGAGTTCAAAGACCGGCAGAGCCTCCCCGCCCTGCCGCTGCCGCTCGTAGAGCAGCGCGGCACGGCGGTGCTGTGCGTGGGCCCCGCGCCGCTGTCGGCGCCGCGGCGGCGGCCCGCCTCCTCCCTGTCGCTGGCGGCGCCGCCGCCGCCCGCCGACCAGCGCGTCTGGGCCCGCCTTGAGGAAATGCTCCTACAAGTGACGCAGGGCGCCGTCCCCATGATATTCAAACCCACGGTGGATTTATACAACGACGGCACGGATCTCGACCCAGTTGTGCCGCAAGGAGGTGAGTTAAAGTTTCTACTAGCTTCCACCTGCGTGGTATATAGCTTTATTAATTGTAGTCTTATATGTGCTATACTTATGTATAATAAAGCAGGAAAGTTTGTTAGTTTTTTGTTTGTTACATACTGTAAAAATCAGCTGTAAAAATTTCTTTCACTAAAGGCAGCTTACTATTGGGTGATAAAAAAAATTAGTTGAATTCGGGAAACTTTTAGATCCAGTATCTTTGCGGAAATTATATATTTTTTGTAAATTGCATTTTCATTGTGTTAATGTGATTTTCTTAAACCTGTATAACCACAGTAATTATGTATTTTGTGTTTCATGTCTGTTGTTTCATGCAATCCTATTTTATTCCAGCTTATTATAAATATAGCTAATGTACAGCTAAAGAAAAAAAAACATGTTTACTTACAGAACCCATCCAAATATCTATAACACTATGGAACCCGCTCAACATCTCCCTAGCCCTCAAGGACATGGAGCTCCTATGGAGGTTCGTGCCGGTCGTTGACGAGTCCAACCCCTCCCCCCCTACCCCCCTGAACAACGAACCTGTGGTGGCGAACGGCGGCACCGTGGAGAGTAACGTCATATTCGGGCAGAAGATAAAGTCGGTCCTGTTAGAGGGAGATACCAAGAAGGTGTTCACGTTTACTTTGACGCCGTTGCGTGTGGGAATGCTGTCTGTTCACGGCATGGCGTACAAGTAAGTATATTACTATAATATTAATTAGAAAAAGAAAGAATACAAATACTTAAAAAAAATTATTAGATACCAAACTATAAAAGGGGATACATAACACAGTCCTTAAATTTCCAGATTAGTGAATGTTGGCGAAGGCGGAAACGAAAATGGCAATGGTGTCACTATCACTGGGAAAGTGGATCTCATATCTGGAGTGAAGAGCACAGATAGACGTTTGCAGATCAACGTCATACCTGAAGCACCTTGTTTACAGGTAAGAAGTTCTGGAGCAATTCAGAGCGGGTTACTGATAGTGGATTTTTAAATTGTGTTAATAGTGAGCAAGAGAGTTTTAAAAACAGAATTCTCAACCGCAATGCTTTTTTTTGGCTTGTAGGGTTGTTCTTCTTTCATGCAACAATGGAGCATGATTATTTGAATAGACATAGTTTATGGATCGCAACACAGTAGGTGCGCGAGTTGAATGCAGTTGGGGACTAGTGAAGTCCTTGACATGTATCATACGCTAGCTTGTCCCTTGTCGCTTTACTCAAGTTGTGTCAATTTTTAATTTCAAAAACGACTGATCGGTGTCCTCCTCTAGTTCAGTAAAAAACAACCATGTTTTTATTCATCGCTAAGCATGGAAAATAGCAAAAAGGCAAAATATTTTTATACCTAGAAATTAGGAGAAATAAGTAAATAAAGAACATTTTTGTTTTGTTTTGTGTTAATCAATATTTTCTTTTTAAATAATAGAGCCACCAATGCTTGTTTTTATGTAGGTAATTTATCGATATGACTATCACTAATTAGATCACAGGCCACAGCACTAGCACATTCTTAAACTCGGCATTCAACTCGCGCCCCCACTTACTATGTACAGACACAGTAAAACTATGGTTTATATAATTAAAAACCCTATGCAATTACAATTCAGCATATTTTACGTATAAGTATTCATGACGACGATATTCGACCTTTTCTAGATGACCTTCTCCGAGACAAATCCAGACATACTCAGCGGCGAGATGCGAACGATCGACATGGAGTTTACGAATGTGGGCCCCGTGGAGATGAAGAACCTTCACATCGCGGTGTCTCACCCGGACTGCCTCGGGCTCGTGGCGGCCGGCGACGGGGACTGCTTCAGCTCTCTGTACGATGAGAAGTACCGCGACCCGCCCGCTTATACTGGTAAGCAAGGGGCGCCGCTATCTCGCTCGCGCATCTTAACATTTGTGAAGATAAATAATCACTTAATATAATTATTTAAAATTGCATTCGGTGAAGTTGCTGGCACTAACATTACATTACACAAATACACATACAATATTTGCATACAATGTTATTATCATCGAGGTAATATGTACTAGAGGAGCTATGTGAAACAAGTCTTGTTCCATTTTTTATGTTTAAGCTAAAGTCCGCTGCAGTGCTAATACCATAATTATGTCCTCTAATCAAACAAATAAAACATGTAGCTCTAGACTGCGTCTAAGGTGTAGTTTTCTCGCGATCAAAAGGTCGAAAGCGCCTCTAATTTCACGGCGCTTACGCGTTTTGTTCAAAGAAGGACTGGGATAGTTGCGGTCCAAGGATCGCAATGTGGCACAAAATATGTCTTTGCGGTGTCGACTCTATTGTCTCTGCTGCGGCGCGAGTACGGAAGTCGGTTCGATAAATTTGTCGAACCGAAAAACTCGACAAATTTATCGAATGTTGCGAGTACCGAAGTCTGATCGTAAAGTATTTTAGTAGCTCTATATTCTCTTTGGATTCGACCTAGCTTTTCAATAACTTTTGTCGATTGTTTCGGGGCTCGATAAATCCCACCTTATCGATTTGAACTGTCAATTTTATCGAATATTATCGAATTTTATCGACCCGAATAGATCCGTACTTGCGCCGCTGGCTATAATATTGTATCCTGTTCAGACGAGCGCGCGGCGCGGGCGGCGGCGTGGCGTGCGCTGGCGGCGCGGCACGTGTGTTGCGTGAGCGGCGCGGGGGCCGCGGGGGGCGGGGCGGGCGGCGCGGTGCGCGCGGCGCTGCGGCTGCGCGCGCTGGCGGCGGCGCCTGCTCTGCGCCTGCTCGCCTACTACGAGACAGGGCTGCGCGAGCGCCCCTACCGCCTCCTAAGACACGTCTTCAACTTCAATCTACAGGTCAGGCATTGTGCAGGGGATACGGCGCGCCGCTTTCTCGCTCGCTCATTTCAACATTTTTGAAGATAAACAATCACGTAATATGCGCAAGCGAGATATTAGCGGCGCGCCATATTCTGCCCCATAATAGAATATGAAATTTGAAAATAAAATAGAAATAGAAATTGAAATTAAGTTAAATTTAAATTGCTTATTTGCCTAATTCTTTCGCTAAATTGTAATGCCATCAGCAGCCTGAAGACATCCACTGCTGAACATAGGCCTTCCCCTTAGAACGTTATACGTAATATGAATATAGTTGATTACATTCCTAAGTTTTTGTTGTTAATATTTATTTTCTTGCAGGAGGCCGTTGAGGTTTCGGTCACTCCGCGGCGTAACCTGTGCAAAACTGGCGGAGACGTGTTAGAAAATATGACCTTGGCGGTGGAAGTAAAAAATATATTCAGCGAGAAACATGAGCTCTCGATCGAGCTGTTAGAGGCGTCTCTTTTCAGTCGACAGTGGCAATTAACCACCCTCATCGCCACGGGCTGCAAAAACGACCCCCTCGTGCCTCGAGAGAGACTACATTTCATTCTAAAAGCGAAAAGAATACTCGACGAGTTACCCAATGAAAAAGTAAACCACTCGTGTCTTAAGATCGCTGAAAGGGACTATCAGAAATTCACGGTAAACCTGCCACCGTATTCCAAATTCGTGACGGACCGAAACCCCTCCTTTCCCGAAACCAACGACAGCATCAATGTAGCACAAGGAACCAAAGCGAAGACGGGGCTAATTGAATCCATGTTTGTTCTGAGGTGGAAAGCTAACGACAAGAGCAGCGGACGAGTGGCGATCGGTCAACAGTGCCTTTGGCTCGATTGTTTCTCTAAACCTTTGTCCAGTGAAGTACCCCGAGCGCTCACCGAGCCTGTCACGCTGAAGCTAGACGATTGCGACTTAGTTAAGTTAGACTTCAGTGAACCTAATACGAGAATCAAAAATGATGATATGGTTATATTCGGACTGGAGCATTCGAACGAAATCAGCCATAACTTTAACGAAAGGAAAATATGTTTAGTTCCTATAACCTTGAACATAGTCAATTGCTACGGTATTCCTGTTAATGTTTTTATTGACCTGACTAAGCAGAAGAACAGGTTAGTAATATTTTAAAATTTCGTTGAAGGTAATAATTTAGCTGTACTTCTATTTGTTATACATTATTTGATCTGACGTCTGTTCTCCAGACGAGACGCTGACACTCTATATTCTAAAATACCTTCGGTTGGCGTGGCCAGATTCAATATTATTTTAGTTTCGCATACATTAATTCCTGTTTTATTCGATCTATTACTATTATCGTAACAAAAAGCTATTAGGCTGGTGTTTTATGGTGATGCCTGATGACTGTCTTTCTTGCTTTAGTTTTATGATACTGTTAATTTAATTTTGTTCTTTTATCCAATTAATTTTGCATTTTTTTTATAAGTACCATAATACTTTCTTATGCATTTAGTAAAAAGCTGTTATTTTGACAATACAAATAGACACTTCAATTTTATATATCTCTACAGATGTCCACACAATTTAAAATTAAATCGCATTGTGATTAAGCTCTAATAAAGAATTAAAAAAAAAACATCTATAGATATTTTATATAATCGACACAAAAAAAAAGTTGTATTTTGAGTGCATGAAGCTTAGCTAAATGCTCTTTTGCCAGTCCTATTCTTACTTTAATCGCATTGTAATGTATGTACAAGTGTCTGTTCCCACAGGGAGTGCTCGGGCGAGCTCGGGTGGGCGGGCGCGCTCAGTGCGGCGGGCGCGGACGAGCTGGGCGTGAGTGTGAGCCTCGCGCGGTTCGAGTCGCGGCGCGTGCGCATGCGCGCCGTGTGCGCCGCGCCCGGCACATACCTCGTGGGCTCGGCCTTCGCCGTGAGCGCCGCCGCCGCCGCCGCCGCCGCCGGCTGCCGCGTCTCGCACCTCTCCACTAACACCTCGCTGCTGGTCGTGCAAGCCGCCTAACACTGCAATTTTTCTTGAGCTCGCAACGATGGACTGTAAAACCAACAATTAGTATTTTTAGTTAGTTAAAAACCCTTGGTTGGAATATGTGAACCACCTCCAGCTCGGCAGGAACTCTAAACGCAGAATTGACTATCTTTTTGAGTTCTGCGGCATGCGGCATCAGGGCGTCATGATTGAGCAACTTACGCAATGTACTTTGAACTAAGTAGGTTAACAGCTGTAGTTATACATTTTATGCTAAAATATTTATAAAATTCGCACCTCCTAGATTGTACAGTACGCGTCGTTTTTCAGTAAAAGCACCATATCTCTTCATAATGATGATTAATTACTTGAAAACATATTGTTCTTGCATAGAGCTGACGAATTAAATTATGTGTATTTGTATTCAGTTTAGTAGGTAGTGCTTCCGCTAACTGGCGGTGTGCGTTCACTTTAAGAAATTAGTAGAAAATACTTTGCTCTAACCTAAATTTGTTAAGTTTTAATTATTTGTTACATATTCTTATTTTGAATATGCTTATGCAAATATACTAGAAAACTTTATACTTTGTTATATATTATAAGATCACTACTACTTAGCTATACTCTGGTTTTCTATGCTTGTCTAATAATGTAAACAAGCTCGGCCAACCAATGACAGCAATTATAGTAATCCGACTGCTAACCAATCACATGATTCGAATTTGAATTTCTATCATTGTCATTCGTTGGCGAGCCGTCAAGTTTGTTTACATTAATGGACAACTAAACAAATACACCTCTACCTAAATGCTCTATACAAAATTGACTGTAATTTATTTATTTATGACAACATATTTTACATTATATAATCCGTTTATCCCCCATGAAATCATATAAGAACACTTAACTAATTGAAATTATGAATGCCATCAAATAAAGGTATATTATTAAAAAACGAAAGCGAGTTTTTTTAATGCAATAAATATAGGCTTTAGTTTTAAATTAAGATAGTGTATTGAATACATAGAGCTAAGGGAAGCGCAGCATTTTATATTTTTTATACAGAGTCGAGTATCTGACGTACAGTTTATGTAACATAATTTTGGTAAGAGCCATTTGTGCTCTCGACAATTATACAACCTGAGTTTAAATTGGTATGTTATCCCGAAAATGAGTCAATGTACTCCTGGAGGTCAACAACATTTGTTTTAGGAGTTTTTGAAATTCAGAATTTTTCATTGAAGAACAGGCATTTAAAGTTTATCTCAAAATTCTACTACATACCTTCAGGGCAGCCCTAGACTCAGCTTATCTAGCTTCAGTTGAACTATATACGAGAGAATTAAACTAAAATTTGGTTTAGGTATGAGATAACAGAATCGACACTACCTATTAATAAGTACCTACCTACCTATCGCACTCTTAATAAAATACTGACCTAATTCAAAATCACTAATTTTTGGCAATTGAAGTGTAACTAGCATTTTTTTTAAAATTGCTGCAGAATTAAAACTAAATATCCTTATAATAATAAAATAAAATACCTTACAAGCAAATTAGGGTTGTTTTTTATTAGACTAGGTTATCGGACTCGCTTTTTCAGGTCGCTATTTCACTATAACTCATTTTGGTCAAATTTTGAGTTCGGTCGATGTTTTACTAAGGGTGCGCTATATATGCGGCGCAAGTACGGATCTTTTCGGTCGATAAAATTCTATAATATTCGATAAAATGGACAGTTCAAATCGATAAAGTGGGATTTATCGAGCCTCGAAACAATCGATGAAAGTTATCGATAAGCTAGGTCGAATCCAAAGAGAATATAGAGCTACTACAATACTTTCGATACATTTGTCGAGTTTTTCGGTTCGATAAATTTGTCGAGTTTTTCGGTTCGATAAATTTGTCGAACCGATTTCCGCACTCACGCCGATGATAGGCAGGTGTAGGATATGTATCTATGGTATATGGTCTGTACGCCGTTTGCTCTATATGTCCTAATACAAAATGTACCCTGTTTATTCGTAATGAGGCATGCACAATTGCACATACGCCGCGTGCAGGGCAATGATATCAACCATTATTTATAAGGTAAACTACTGGAACTTTAAATCTATGCCAATGCGCAAATCCTTAGTAACTACTCACAGTCTACGGAAATTGATTTATTTTACGATTTGTTTTATGTTTTTTCAATTTATTTTTTGGATAGTCGGACTACAACGTAAGTGGTACAAAAGTAACAACAGAAAATGTAATGTCCGTTTTAGAAGAGAAAATGATATTATGTACTCAGATCCGGGTTATGTACATTTATGTAGTATTTGGTAAGTCGATAAAAACTAACTAAACTAATAATTTCAGCGAGAAAAAAGTACAGGCAGCTTGTCTTTTTAACCGACTTCAAAAAAGAGGAGGTTGTCGATCCGTCTGTATACTTTTTTTTGTTTGTTGTTTGGTCGAACTCTGGACCAGACAATAAGGGTTCACTTTATTGGTAACAGTTCTAAAACTATAAGTGATAGCCGATATCAGAAAAAGTATTCTAAAAGAGAATGAAATTTACAATAAAAAAGTCCTAATTTCCGGAATTTTATCTCAATTATTTATAATTTTCATTTAATGCTGAAAATAAGCTTATGCGTGGACACACCGTCTAAGAAAGCAATGTACTTAGATAATATGTGTTATAGTACATACTAAATTGGAAATTAAAATTTTTAAAACATTACATTTTGAAGGTGTCGAAAGTATTTTAGTAAGTATAGGTAAGACCGAAGACGTAAGTATAACTCATTCAAATGAATTCAAAATGTCAAAAGTCATAATGATCTCCATGACTCCGGCTGTGGCCAGGATCCATCTGTCCGCCCTGGACGGTAACGGGCGGGCGTGTCATCTGCGTAACAAACGAGCTGACACCAGGCACGTTATAGGGCCCTTGAGGACCCAATCGTACCCAACGTTCTACAGTAGGGGGCCAAGACACGACTCCTGTGGAACTCTGTGGCTCATTGCGCTCCTCCTCCCACTGTCGTCGGAAAGAGTGCCTCTGCAGCTATGGGTATCCCAATAATTGCAGTGCCTGGGAGCTAGGCGAGGGCTCACGCTTGACCAGGAATGCCATCGGATCTCGGCGCCGTGTTCCCCCCTTATCCGGAGGACGGCTGCGCCCAGTTCTCCCTCTGAGACTTCGGGGGCTTGTCCTGCCTCAAGGTCTCAGACATCCTCCTCTTCACCCCGGTCCATGGCGGCAGAGAAAAGTCAGTCCCCGGGTCTCCGGGAAACAGTCCCTCCACCTTGAAAATTATCACTAGAAACGGGATATTTAGGTACCATGTATATTATTTGATTTGAGTTTCCGATATTTCGGCGCTGTTGCAAACGCCATGTGGTCATGATCACGGGAGAACTGAAGTACTGCGGGTAGATGGTGTTTATGGGCAGACGTAGCGATTTACCCTCTTCCTCACTCGTTTATTACGCGTCGGAAACTCAAATCAAATTATAGATATGGTAAATATCCCGTTTCTAGTGATAATTTTCAAAGTCCCTCCACAACCCTTCGAAGGGGCAGCCCGGAAATCTCCTTAGACTCTCTCCTGTTCCTTTCATCAGAATAGCTTTTAAGAACTCTAATAATCTAACTAAAGAATCGGCACCAGTATTACGCCGTTTTAGCGTAAGTCAAACTTACGCTAAATCCAATATGCCCTAACGAGGAATTTGATTGGGTATAAGTTCCTTGCGCCCTAATAATATGGTGCCTGTGTGCCTGACTGCCTGCCCAAAATACAATAAGAAATGGCACCATGTCTATTTTTTTTTGTGTATCTGTGCTTGTCTGATTGTATAATCTATAGTTTATATTCTAATCTGTGCACTTTTATTTTGTTACGATGGCAGCATTGAAGGCTGGTGCTGCCACTGTGGACAGGTCTGCCAGTATTTTCGATAATGGCTACCCAGTTAATGTAGCGCTTTATTTTTCTGGAAATTAAGCAACTGACGGCCGAGTAATATTGGAAGGACGAGACGAAGCCGAGTCCTCCCGGGGCCTAATATTTTTATGAAACAGGCCCCCGAAGTGGTTTTAAAACGATGGAGCGCCAGCCGAGTCCTTTTTAACTAAATGAGGCCGTTAATTGCCATTTCGGCCGAGATTTGTATAGTACCTACTTTTTCCGACTTGCGAGGAAATAAACAAATTATTTATTAATTAATTTAACAGAATATAGACAATGTACAGTATCAAATTTTCATTTGCAACAATTTGGCCCCTACCCTTTTGTTCTTTTAACTTTTGAAAAGGAATGAGTATTGAGCCTCTAAAATAACACCGATAACACCTTATTATCTTAGTGGGTGCAATAAAAACCTCACTTGCACGCAAAAAAAAAACTGTCTAGAAATTTCTCATTATGGCTGTGTTAAATATTGCTGAACTGCTACTTCATTAAGAACTGAAAAGACCCAATTGCTATATTCTTTTTTTTTTAATAATTTTTGTCTATTTCCGCACAAGTGGGAGAAAATCTATGTTTTTTGGTTTGAATTTGACACATAAATATTTCATAGAACTCAAATTTAAAACATCTTTACTAACATAAGCACAAAGGCGCACATATGAAAAAAAATAGACTACTATTTGAGGAGTGTTTTCAAATTCAAATAATGTTATTCAATTTTAAAATATAAATTAAAGTAGTTGCTGTCTTTGTAATTAGCGTAAATGATCTTGTCTAATGTTTTTTTAGTAATTAGTACGTCTTTTAAACCGTATTTAGTTACTAATATTCATTTATTTCCTAAAGAATTTAGCGGAGATGTTGACTAAAATGTGACAAATATAACTAACAAGTAAAATTGCTTTTAAAAAAGTGAGAACCAACTTCATTGACGAACTACTAAATCGATTGTGATGAAATATATATGGGATCAATCTTCAAATAAAAAAAAAGAATTTACCTAATTGTTTAATAAATGCAAAGTTCTGAGATAACAACCAAAAAAAAAGAACTGAGAAACCCCTGTGTTTGAAGTCGCTTAAAAATTGTATAACATTATCCGTATTACCACAAATAACAACTTCTAAAATAATTAAATCAAGATTTGTGGACATAGTCGTAAAAGTTGCTATCACCGTACCCACTACCCACCTTTTTATTTCAACAAAATGTCATAAGAATTTTTAAGCAATTAGCGCTTTCTAGCTTTTTTTTAAAAATACGGTTGGCACCGGTGGAAAAGGAGTGGTTGTAGTTTTGGATTGAATACTGTGGATATGGTGGGCGTCCATCTTGAAATTTTACTGGACATAAAGCCGGTTTATATAAAGTGAATTTTGTAGTTTTAATTTCATGTTAATCGTTAATTTTCAAGAAGTTTCACGTATGCTGGAACTACGTTTATAACGTTTAGCTTAGGATTAACTGCAGTAATGTTTTAGGTATGAATGTCTACTGAAGCATTTGATCATTTGGCTAGTAATGGCGTGCGTTTTTCTTTTGGAAGACACTTTCATATTTTATTTCATGTCGTCAGATCCTATGAATACCGCATATTGTGCTTGTGAACTATGATCGTGTGAATATACTCGTAATTGAAATTATGGTTTTGCCATCACATCAGTTTTTTAGATGAGGGACAGTAGTGAGCTGGATGTCGTTTTTAGGTTATACATCACAATACTGTAATTGAATAGTGACTCGTAATCCTACGATTCGTTTCGTCTGATCGAGCGTGCAGTCATCCAAAGTTTATACCATGTGTCTTGTGTGGTGATATGTGAAAATGAAAAAGTGACGCAGAATAACTTTTATTTGCAGTATCATTACTCAAGACATACGCGATTTCCGGAAAGACTATCGCTGATAAATCATTTGGTTTGCGACGGAACAGAACGATGGCAGTACCTAGTCGAGCTCGGGTATATGCCGACGTGAACTCACAGAACCCGAGAGAGTATTGGGATTACGAAAGCTATGTAGTGGACTGGGGCAACCAAGAGGACTATCAGCTGGTACGCAAGCTTGGCCGTGGCAAATACAGTGAAGTATTTGAGGCAATAAATATTACAAATAATGAGAAATGTGTAGTCAAAATATTGAAGGTGAGTCACTTGTGTACACACAGTAACAATATATCTTCAATTTATTTCATTTTGTTGAAAATTTTTTGCTTTAATATATTTCATTTTAATTTAATTTCTAGCCGGTCAAAAAGAAGAAGATAAAAAGAGAAATAAAAATATTAGAAAACTTAAGAGGAGGCACAAATATAATAACATTACAAGCTGTAGTCAAAGACCCTGTATCTCGCACTCCAGCCCTTATTTTCGAACATGTGAATAACACGGATTTTAAACAACTTTATCAAACTCTGTCAGATTATGATATAAGGTAAGATTTCAACATTCTACCCTATTTTTTATCAAAGTATTTGTACAGTAGTGGGTTTAAGTTATGTTACAATGCAAATAAAAATGAATCTTTTCAAGTATGCATAGCTAAAATTCATAAATGTTTTTTGATTTGACTATTGTGTGTGAGCATGTTATTGATATAACCATTATCAGTATACTACTGGATGATATAGTAGTGCCACTGAGCTAGTCAGAGTAGTACATGATAAACCTAAATTGTGTTTACACAAAATATATTTTTCTGTATACTGCATTGGAGCCTTTTCAAACTATTGAAAATATAACTTATAGCACTAGCCGGTCATGAGTTACTGTTTCTTTCACTATTGTATTTCATGTGTCAAAAATTTAACCATGTTTCCACAAATAATAATATTTAAATCCCTGTTTAGCTAGACAGTGTCTGAAAATAAACATAAATAATTAGAAATTTCACAACAGAATGGAGTTAAATAGTAGTTAGACACTACTTATAGTTCAACTTTTAATTTGATTCACGTGTTGACATTTCCCAAATGTCATTTTGAAAAATAATGTTACTACACTCAAACCAATAGTGCTTGTAAAGAGTTAGTTCGCGGAGTCAATCCATTGAAATGAGCTATTTTGAGCATGTTATCTCAGTTTATTATTATAATTATTATCATAAATTTTAGGAGATGCACAGTGGGCTGAAAATCGAGTTGCATAGGCATAATATACAAATCAGAAATATAATTAGTGATGCACATTGCAGCAACATGAGTTGAAATTTACGTAACTTGATTTTATCTCGAGTTACTCGAGTTGGTGCATTATTTTCATTGGCCCTGGAGTCAGTAACCCGAGTTGACCCATCATTATTTTCATTACTTATTGTACTTGTAAATATCTGGACATTAATTATTCTGTTATTATTTTATTCTACAATCAAACATACAGACAATTCTTTTTTACCCTATAACATTATATTTTTTTCATAAATAAAGAAAAAGTTTTATTGACCATGTAATTATGTATAAATCTATATCATGATGTTATTTACACAATGTAAATATGTAGTGTAGTATGATTTTTATTACCAAAATAAAACTATTTCCTATTTGAAATGAGCTACATGCTCAACTCATCAATCAAATAAACTGATTCATAATTTGATGTCACTATTAAATTTTCCTCAAAAAGTGGCAACCCACCATCTGTCATGTCGTGAATCGAATTCAAAGTTTTACTATCAAGTTTCATCAAGATTTGAGGTGGGCCATATTTAAACATGTGACTAAAGCATTTTTAATTGTTTAATACATGTTTAGGGTGTGTTTAATTTTTTTGTGGCAAGATGGTAAGATTTTTAATAAGCCTGTTTATAATTACAGATATTATTTGTATGAACTTTTGAAGGCATTAGATTATTGCCACAGTATGGGTATCATGCACAGAGATGTGAAACCCCATAATGTGATGATTGACCATGATCACAGAAAGCTGCGTCTCATTGACTGGGGTCTAGCAGAGTTCTACCACCCAGGGCAAGACTACAATGTTCGTGTTGCCTCTAGATATTTTAAGGTATTTATTAATCGGCAATGCATCAAATATTTAAATGATACTTCAACAACTCTTACCTTCTCAAGTATATTAATGTATTGATTTTTACAGGGTCCTGAACTGCTGGTGGATTATCAAATGTATGACTACTCACTGGATATGTGGTCGCTAGGGTGTATGTTGGCATCCATGATTTTCCGCAAAGAGCCATTTTTCCATGGCCATGACAATTATGATCAACTTGTGCGTATTGCGAAGGTGCTGGGCACTGAAGAGCTGTTTGAATATTTGGATAAATACCATATAGAGTTAGATCCCCGATTTAATGATATACTTGGAAGGTAAGATTTATCTCTCTAGATCTTCCTGTCTAGTTAAGGCTGTTATTCTTATAAAGAATTGTTTATGTAACAGCTAATAATGATACTTCACAGACATTCTCGTAAACGGTGGGAACGATTTGTGCACTCCGAAAACCAACACTTGGTGTCACCTGAGGCACTGGACTTCCTTGACCGTCTTCTCCGCTATGATCACTATGAGCGCTACACTGCACGTGAAGCAATGGACCACCCATACTTTTGTAAGTTATTTCTGTTATAAGTATAATCTAACAATGAGCTTATTGTTTTTGTTACTGGTAAACCTCGATTTCAGGGTAAATTAGTTTTTTTCGCCTGTACATTATACATTTATTTTTGTAGCTAAGTTTGTTGTAATGTTTAGGTAGTAGCTAGTTAATTAGTATTGTATATGAGAATATTTAGATATGAAAGGTATTTAGGAAGTCAAATATTAGGCTAGCTGCATTGTTTATTTTTTCTATACTTATACATACTCCTCTAATTTTCCAATTGGGCCCAGTCTCATTTTTCTCTTCCACTTCATAACCTTTGCATCTTGTCTACATTCTTTACTATTTTGTGAGCTTTTTTTCAGAAGTATAATATAGAGCTGAAACATTTCTACTATGTGCAAATGGCAAGCTCTCAATTAAATTTCTATTGATGCATTAATGATATTGAGACTTAACAGAATAGGAAGACTCAAATTTTCGAAATTTTGCTTCCTTATTCCTTATGTTTTGAGTAATGGTAATAGTTTAAATGATGATAATGTGGCAGATGGAAGAGAGACTGGCTAGAGTAGATGATATGGACTAACTAAAGAACTTTGAAAGTACTAAAAAACCTAAAGTTATAACCCCTTAAACTCACAGACACTAAAATTATTAATACTTCGTGGTTTTATCGTTTTTTAGTCATTCGCAATTTAGATTTTTATTAATCAAGCGATCCTTGTATATAACTTAACGCGTATCTCGGAAACAACACATATCTGATACTGAATTTACGTAAAAAGGTTACCATGCATGAAATTATCGCTAGATCAGGATGAACTTGTATAATAGGATCAACTTAGTCTACCAATAAATGAACCAATAAAATAAATTAATGAAACATGTTGAAAGTAGGTATAGGTACACGAAGGATCGTTATAAGCCTCGGAAACGAGTGGGCGGTATCCGGCGCAACAGTATTTTTCAATTAGGTTTCATAAATTTACACTAATTTCTAAATATTTTTAGTTAAATTTAGATGGTTTTGGTTTCCCCAATAAATTGATTGCAACAATAGCGATAGAGTCATAGAATCTTGACTACGTATACACAACAGGCATACATACGACCAACGAAAGCAACGCGACTGTATTCGCTACAAAAAAATTGTGTGCCGCCATAGTTTTGAGAAGTTATAGAATCTCTTCAGCTCTGTTTTTTTGTAAAATGATATGATAACGAAACAAAAACGTTATATAAATAACAATCCTCCGTAGGTACGTCAAAGGAAAAACCGAACCCGTATAAAAGCAGTCACGTGTCTGTCTGTTCGTCATAAAAAAATTCTCGAACATTTTAACCATAAAAAGGAAGTTTATTGTGAAAATAAAGAGATTTGATTAATAAAAAAAAACACGTTTTTCACCAACTATGTCGAGTATACTCAGTGCGGACTTCTAGTTTTCGACTTATTTATTTATTAGACACTATTATGATAAAATTGAAAGAAAAATGATTATGTATCGGTAAAGCCGTCGTCGAACTTAGGCACACTTCATTGCCTTGTACTTTGGTTCTAAGTCGTTATCTAAGACCAGATGATGAAACCGGATACGTTAAAAAGTGTCCGTAATTTATTTTCAATAGATAAGTTATACTTTTCGAGTCCTTTCTCGAAAGGCCTGAAAGATTCACATTTGAGTGGTTAATTTCACATTGTAATTCGTATGTTCACATAATTGCAGATCCGATTGTGAAGGAGCAGGGGCGAATGGTGTCTTCGAACTCGCCGACTCCAAATGCATTGCAAGGACCAATAAATAATGCAGAATAATTATTACTGAAGAGTGAAGTGCTCTTTATAATGCTATATATTGAGTATATACATGTGAAAGATTCCGAGGACAAACTGTTAAGTCACACTGTGGTCAATGGTTGGTGTAAATACAATACAAACAAAACAGTGAAGAACAGCGTCTCTGCACTATAGACATCTCCTGATTGGTTCCGCTGTTTTCTATATGGAAATATAATTTGGAAAGACAATATAATTTAGTGTTTAAAATAATAGTAAATCTTGTTTATTCGTTGTTTTGAAAGTGTTTTATCTCTGGCATAATCTGTTATAAAAGTGGAAGTGCTAGTTTACTCAACTTGTGAGTAATTGATGGTGGGTGGGTTACGAATTTTCCAAATACCGTTTTTTGTACATGAAATTCGACATTATTGATATGAAGAAAAAACCATGGAATTTCATTGCACTTGATCTTTTGCATTTATTAACCTATGGTATTGATATTGTAATTACTTGTATAATATAATATTGATAACACCTGCATACCATTTGCAAATACTGGTTAGCAGCTTTTCGTTGGTACTCTACTTAATTAAAATTTTGTATTTATGTAATAGAAGTAAAATGTAGATATGTGTGATATAAATACAAAATTTTAAGATGATTAATTAATCGTTTTCTTTTATTTCATATTTTATTATAAAGGAGACCAGTAACTTTAATTATTCTAGACAATGTCGAATTAAACTATTGTTTCTATTATCTACTAGTATATTTTTAAGATACATTAGCTGTCCTATATAGTAAAATACCTAGCTAAATCAACTACCTTCTATTGGAAGGTGAGCCTCATGAGTTTTATTTATTTTTAGTGTGATAACTCCAAGTTGTTGCATAAAATTTTCTTAAATAAACAATACTAACTTTTGCCTGGAAATGTTTGGATTATTTACATTTAAAAATATGAAATCCTTTATGAATAGATCGTCCCTAGCTTCAGAGCATTGTAAAAAACAGAATCAATACGATCACTAGATTGCTATTATTTCTATCTAAGGTTCTTGTTGATCAAGTGCACTTGGAGTACCTATAATACAGTGATAGTTTGAGTATTATTTTAAATAAGGCATACATTGCACTGAAGGTGTTAATATACTCCTTTTCCGTCTTTCTGACTAAAAATCTTCAACTCATCACTTTTTAAACCTTTAAGTTTATAAAAGCTTTTAAAAAAAAGAAAAGAGTTAAGTTTCATTTTTCAAGTAAAAAGAAATTAGACAACACTAGCTGCTGTGGCCTGCAGTTTTACCCGGCGTGGAGTTACAAGCCTTCCGAAGCTATAGGACGAGGAGCTAGCAGAACCCTTTTTAATGGTCTGGTTACTTGTTCAATAATGTAAACAAACTCGCCACCAATGATAGCAAACGTGATCCGGGGCCTTACCGGCTAACAATCTCGTGTTCGTTTTAGACTCCAACCTGATTAAGACCAGCGGTCGCTAGGTATTCGGCTGAAGCAATAATCTAGAATTTTCGCTGGTTATAATTTTAGATCGAACGTTAAGGAAACAAGTTCTTAAAAAACGAAATCTCTAGAGAACTCCTTCCACACGAAGACTAGTGACCGCTGCGATGCAAGTACAATCAAAGGATGTTCATACACGACACCGAATCCTTTTATACATAGGTAACGATTGGATTCGCGACAGTGGTTTGAGACAAACTACTATTCGCCTTTTACTAGGATCCTAATTGCCCATGGTCATACTAGTAAGGCTATGGCAATTGGCAATATACCATGGGCAATGAAAGCTGGTACTGGCTATCGCTTGAGACATCTTGTAGTTTGCTGCAACACGTCTTACTTATGATATAATCAAATAATATAATCTCAAATAATAGTACTGGGAATAGGGATAGAGATGATTCTTATGCTCTCGGGAAGTTAGTTATTTTCAAACAAAAAAAAACAACTCAACATGAATACAACTTATATTCATTGAACAGTAGGCTTGATAATATTCTGCAAATAAAGTGATGTATTATTAATTTCTGAGTAATTTCGGCTGCAACTATAGCAAAGATGTTCATCGATGTAAGGAAATAGTGTTTCATCCTTGGTACCATTCACATTAGTAAGATTTCCATGGGAAACTGTTCTTGAAAATATTGTTGCATCCAAAGCTGATAACTTCTTGTTTGATTTATTGAGATTACTCTGTAAACAATATTATAATGAGGATAAAATAAACAATTGAACATTAAACAAAAGAATAGAACTTGCATAATTTATATTACAAGTAGAATTACTTTTAAAAAAGCAGGAACCGACTTCAATGACGCGATGTATGAAATTTCATCCCCAACAACAACTTTAGGTGTAAAAAAAAGTTTAAATGTTACTTTATTTTACACCTAAAGTTGTATTCTTTCATAAAATGTATGTGGGAGTGGGAGGAGTTATACCCTTACAAACAAGAATTTTCAAATCGATCCACATACATATATAAATTAGTATGATATTTTTAAAAATACTTAACCGATTTTGATGAAACCTGCCCTAACTTGAAGGAAATTGAAGCCAATCAAAATATTATTTAAAAAATTAAGATTATCATTATTTTTATAAAATAAACTCTGCAAAATTAGGTATTCAATCATGTGACAGAGAACATTAATCAGAAAGTGTATGTCATGCAAAACATCAGTTGTTGACATTTTCATAGATCAAGCTACTTACATGCTTTTTGAGATCAAGTTCTATTTGTGTTATTTTTAGTTTTATTGTTTTCTTGTTAATTAAGTTTATATTCTGTGTTTAAATAATGTGGGGGAGTGTTTCCATATTATTTGATAATGATGTGGATTAATGTAGGCAGATATAAATTAATAACATGACATTTCTCTGTTCTTTATAATCTCCCTGAAATATACTGTGTATTTCAGCTAGGGAGCTTACACAAAACTGATGTTTTTAATTGTTTATCATACATAGTAATTGTCAAATTAAAACAGTTGTTTCTAATTATATCTTGAAAAACATGTACAATTAGCTATTGAATTAGATTTTTTTATTTATTTTTATGGATAAGGACTGTTTTTGATTTGTTTATTTCGCACGGTGTGATGTCATCGAGACAGTCTTAGCGTTTTCGCGGTAAGTTTAAATTTGTTTACGTAAACGCAAAATACCTATATTACATTGGCAATTGCTGAGTTTGTTTACATTATTCGATAAGTATAGCTCTATCTAGATTCTATTGTCCAGCCAATATATCTTAATTATTACACTAAACAGGGCACAATAAATATTAATAGTAAAATTTTGAGGGCATACACTACCTCACAAATAATGCACTTTTTGCATTCATCATTATCATCTGCAACACCAATTTTATCTGCAGTCCTGCATACAGCTGATATGGTGCATTGAAAATTTTCCTGTAGATCTGTTACAAATGAACTAATGGCTGTCTGTAAGCTGTTACTTTTAACATCTTTGAGAGCAATTGGAGCCAAATCTCTGAGACGGATGTAATACTCCAGTTCTTCCTTGCTTATATCTTTCATTGGCCGCAGTATTTTTACATTTTCATCACGGGAGTCAATGAAACCCTGCAATAGTAAATTAATAATTTGGAATTCGTAAAATATTTCTTTGGTGTAATGTAAAGCCTACTGCAGTGCAAGTACCAGATTTTGTCAATAAATAAAATTGACAGTACAAATGGTTATAAATTTAAATTAGAGATAGGTAGTTATTGATATTTTCGAATACAAAACTAAATCTACTTTCTTCAATATGAATTAGTGAATATTCACATCTCACAATTCGAAGTGACTGGTTTATGGAACGAAGACAATTTGAACATAATTATATTACATTTATAAATGGTTTTATCGTTGTTCGCAACGGTTTTCACACATTCCTTGTTATTTGATCAATGTAATGAAAATTGAATTTCATTTTGTAGGAAATGCAAATTGATAACAGATTACATGTAAAACTTGAAGTTGTCACAAAACTAGTTTCGGAGATTAGTTTTCGTTCTCAGGAAAAAGGTTGTTTCGTTTTCGAAAAAATAAACAACAACCTTCCTACTTCTAATTTTAATTTATCGAACTATCGATCGCAATCATTCTCAAAGTTCCGTACTTCCACCATTGATACCATATATTATAAGCTAGTGCATATTAAAGAAAAATAAACAAAGATCAGGCTTGAAACAAGGTTTTATGAAAATAATATTTCGAGAATAGTGGTTGGAAGATAATGATTTTGTTTAGAATAATAAAATTGAAATTTATATCTAGCAAGGTAGTTAAAATTAACTGTTCCAGAGGTGTAAGTATATCATGGAATTTAAATAACATTGAATGAAATAATCTACACAATTAATTGATTGAAATCTCAGTCAGATATAGCCATCCTGTTTACGACACACAATCATGTGAATAACCATTTAGTGGCTATCAGATTTTCTTGGATGACAATGAATGCTTTCCATCAGGTTAAACTACTTGCATCATGCAAAACATTCAAATAGGATACTCTTACTCTGATCAAAATTAGTTTTACTTTAAATTAACAATGCTTACAATGTCATTCTCAACTTGTGATCCTCGGCCAATTGCAAGATTTGAGAGTAAATTTATTGCCAAAGTGCTTGTTGTTTCAGCTGTGAACACATAGTTACATTCCAAGAGCTGTGCATACTTGATGAACAAACTTCTTTTAACTTTATTTAAAAAGTCATTACAAGTAGTGGAGGACATGCTTTTCAATATAGCCTGAAATTCTTCATTCAATTTATGATTTTCTTCTGGCAAATCATTTATATCAGGAAGTTTCATTTCTTTTTTGAGGTATCCAGATATATGGACAAAGTAGGCATCAAAATTGTATTTCTTACATTGTGTTTTTATTGAATTAGTAACATTATTCACACCTGTAAAAACAACATTAAAATATTGTACTATTAAAATTTTCGTGAGTATCGCACATTAAAAAACGTGCCTTGGCCCACACTCCCGATATGATATAAAAAAGGAACGAAAACAAAAATCGGAGGCGCATTTAAGTAATATATTGTAGTTGCAAATAAAAATCGAAATCTGTAGGAAAGAAAAGATTTAGTGCGACACTTACCTGCCACATGTAAAAAGTATGGTATGATTCGTAACTTTTTATGAATATCTAAAGAAATTCCATGATGAATAAAGTCAAGTAACACTGTAGAGCCTGACCCCCCTGATAAACATACTAAAACTTTTTCATTCTTTGACAAAATCTTATTCTTTCCAAGACACGCTCGAAACTTGTGGTTTGTACTGGTAAAAAAGCAGTTTTCACAGTATAGATCTTTTTTTCTTAATATTATTTTGCTGGCGGAATCACATTTATTACACTTCATGGTTCAGTCCACAAGTTCAGTCTTTGATTTTTTCACAATATAAAACCTGAAAAGAAACACAAAAATGAATTAAAAACCAAATTAAAACTATTCGCACCACAGATTACTATATATGTATCACGGGTATAAATCTGTCTAAGACAAAAACTAGACACGAGAATCGTCACAGCAAAAAGACATCTGACATTTTGCACCCCCCGCTCACTTCACTCCCTACCTCTTGACGTCATCTTTAGAGCCGCCGCCATGTTTGTTACGATTTGAAGTCATTGTCGTCGCCATAACACATTAAAATCTCTTTGCAGACCACTCATACCTATTGTCATTGTGCTGTCATTATTAAATAAATTATATCTTAAATTTCAATATTTAAACATATTGTTGTCGTTGTGTTGAGTGAATTGGTAGCTGCATCGATTAATTTTCGTCTATTTTCTTTTCCACATCTATAGCAATCAACTTGTTTGATTAATTTTTCGAAATGTATCACAAATGATGTGTACCGGGCTGCGTAAGCCCTCGAGACGCCTGTATTTTACACAAGTTACCCAAAAGCGAGGAAAGGTTCCAAAAGTGATTGGTTGCCATCAACTGCGATTCTTTGCGAGTGCGAAAGAGCTCACTGATCTACAAATGTGTCCCAAACATTTTGAGGCACGATTCGTGACATGAAATCATATCTACTGAGCAGTGCTTATCCTACTTTATTTATACAATCGGCAATTCGCAGTGGGATTTCATTATCTCTTGAAACTAATGGTAAGCTAGTACCCACATTTCAGTTACGTTCCTAATAAATCATTCATATTATATACATTCAATTTTCGATTTATTAATCTTCGTTTTCCAGAACCCATGCACTGTACTGATGACCATCAATACGCTGAGAAAAGGACTGTAATTCCAGCAATGCAAAGCAAAGCTCTGAATAAATATAAGAAAAAATTGAAAAAGAAAAATAAATGATTGAATACAAAAACGTTGTTTTACTGAATTTTAAAGAAGTAGGTTAGGTAATATTAAATAATGAAGTGAAGGCTGCTCTATATTAGAATATTGCATTAGCTTAGGTAAACGTAAAATTAAAAATTAAAAAAATGTCACACATCTTTTTGCTTCAGCCATTCAGAGACGAGAGCTCGTGTCTAGCGACGGATGTAGGCGACATGTCTATCTGATACCCTATATAATTTGTGATATGTATTCGCACTGTTGTTTCAAAAGAGAATATAATCCCGGTTGTTTCTTCATCTGCAGATTTTTTTTTATATTATTTATTTCTTGACCTGGATACATAGTCTTTAAGTCGCAATATTAGAAACAATTTTCGAGTCGAAGTGACGCTTCAGTAAAGCGGTGGATACTTTACTGAAGCTTCTATGGAGTTTTGGATAGAATACGAAAATACACGTTTTTCGCCTTTGTACTATTTGCCTTTCACTCATGCACGTTTACGAACACTTAATGGTTAATAATCCACCTTTATTACACATTAACACTCGAAGAAACATAGGTTTTAGTAAATAACACAAAATCAAGAACAGCACATTTTCGCATTCCCGCCAAAACTCTCTTCAGATTACGGCCAAATTACGGCCGTGCGTGGCCACAAACATATCAAAGAGTATATAAGAGCATAGAGTAGTAGGGTAACAGACCCAATTATCAGCACTTTAAGAGGTTGTCTCCACCCGAAACCATTTGGAAAATAATTAACACAGAAACTGGTAAAAATAAAATCAGACATTGCGAATTTAGTCATTTATTTTAACCTTCATGAGTGTCGCCCCTTCCGTAATTCATATTGCATAATGCCAAGATTCTAATATACAGAATTAGGGTAACAAAAGGTATCAATAGTTTATTTAAGTATGTCTATAAAAGAACTAGTTATCTGCTTCGCTATTTATGAATCTACTCAGGAGAGGGAGAGAGAGATATATACTATGTGCCTCTCCCTATTAATAATAATGGCTTGGCCATATACCCTCGCTGATGGCTTTGCCATCTACTCTCACTAATGGTTAGTTCCAACGACTAACTTGGCTCTGGTCGACTACCTCCGATCTGAACACAGTCTAGGTGCCAAGGGGCAAAGCCCCAACAGGAATACTGGACAGGCCAGTCCCTGATAGATAAGGTGGCACCGGAACACAGTTCTAGGTGCCAAGAGGCAAAGCCCTAACAGGAATACTGGACAGGCCAGTCCCTGATAGATAAGGTGGCACCGGAACACAGTTCTAGGTGCCAAGAGGCAAAGCCCCAACAGGAATACTGGACATGCCAGTCCCTGATTGATAATGTGGCACCGGAACACAGTCTAGGTGCCAAGGGGCAAAGCCCCAACAGGAATACTGGACAGGCCAGTCCCTGATTGATAATGTGGCACCGGAGCACAGTCTAGGTGCCAAGGGGCAAAGCCCCAACAGGAATACTGGACAGGCCAGTCCCTGATGGATAATGTGGCACCTGGACACAAGCAGACTGTGTTCAGACCGGAGGTAGTCGACCAGAGCCAAGTTAGTCGTTGGGACTAACCATTAGTGAGAGTAGATGGCAAAGCCATCAGCGAGGGTATATGGCCAAGCCATTATTATTAATAGGGAGAGGCACATAGTATATATCTCTCTCTCCCTCTCCTGAGTAGATTCATAAATAGCGAAGCAGATAACTAGTTCTTTTATAGACATACTTAAATAAACTATTGATACCTTTTGTTACCCTAATTCTGTATATTAGAATCTTGGCATTATGCAATATGAATTACGGAAGGGGCGACAATGAGTGCCCCTTGGGGCCTATATAGTTTTGATTATTTTTCTCGGTAGGTATCACCTTTAAAGTGCCTCATCATGGCCCGCCTAACGCAAAAAACTTAGAACGCAAAAATGGCCTAAAGGCTTATTGGTTCATCGAAGAAAAACAGACACTACGGAAAAAGAAAGACAACGCCAGAGCCTTCGGTTGGCATTCTGAAAATTTTGAAATAAATTTCCAAAGAAAATTTAGTGTGTGGTAATTTCCAAAAACTTGTTTTTGAAAATGCCTTACAAGTTTGTGAAAAACACACAGACTTTAAAGTAAAAAAAAACATGATTGTTATTTAGAATCTTCATTACATGTCCAAGGATTCTATGGAAGTGTTTTGTTCAATTTTACATTTATGACAATACTAGCTTCTGCCCGCGTGGCCCGCGTTCCCACAGGAACCGTCAAACTCATCTGTCAAATTAAATCAACTTGTCAACATTATAAAACTTTATTGACAGCTATCAATGTCAATTTTATGTCATACTAACTTCTACTTGTTGCTTCGTTAGTTCGTTACTGCGTGAAAGAAGGACAAACCAACAAACGCACTTTCGCATTTATAATATTAGTATGGAAGTATAGATTGTGAACGGCCAGCCAAGGTAAAATTGTTTTAATGCTTTCACTGAAATTGAATTGGATTGTCAAAATTTTAAATTTTTGGTTCCATAAAATCCTAGATATAACGCACGAGAAAACTGCCTTCAAAAAACCCAAAGAAAAAAATTGATACAACACTAATCACGTACGAGCGTTTGTATGGAAAGTATGGCGAGCTGAGGCCACTTAAGTATATTGCCGACTGTACTAATTCAAACGAAATGGAATAGTTATTACTGCAACAAGTCGTCTAAAATCTGTCCCGTTTAGTTTATAAAGGTCGCCCTTAAAGAAAGAGACACACCACCTTAATAGTTAAGTCTCTTTCGGATTGCGTTTCTTTGGGTTCAATAATTTTCATTTTTATGTTCCACAACATAAAATAAATTCTGAATTCTCAACAAGTTTATTCTTTACAAACATTTATGAAAATAGTTATGTAGCTGTAACAATATGTATAACTCTCAATAAAATCACACTTTGTTGAAGGCAGCAATATCAACACTTTGAACCTGTAAAAGGATAAAAATATATTAATTCAACTGGTCAGTTTGAATTGAAGCATTTTTGCTTAGGTATTGGATTTGGTTAACAACTTACAAAGTCTTCATTTTTCTCGATTTCTTCAACAAGCCAGTCAATAGAAACCTTGTCATCTTCAACAACACAGGAGATTTGCAGTTTAAGGATTCCATAGGCTAAAGGCACAAGTTTGGCAGCTCCCCACAGCAGCCCATCTGTGCTGATTTTTCTCACAGCGTCTTCCATGAGTTTCATATCAGTTTCATCATCCCACGGCTTAACATCCAAGATAATATTTGACTTGGCAATAAGAACTGGCTCTGAAAGAAGCATTTAATTCATTAAAGATAATCCTGCAATTATCAGCATTTTAAGTAATGGTTAACTTAAGCTGAACATACTTTTGGCTTTCTTTGCATTATAAGCTGCCAGACGTTCCTCACGTATTCTGGCTGCTTCAGCAGTTTCTTCTTCATCATCAGAACCAAACAGATCAACTCCATCATCAGAGTCCTGGGAAGCTGCTGGAGCAGGAACTGTCTAAAAGTAATAAATAACTTACATACATATTAAGTTAAAACAGCATGTTTTGACATGGACAGTTTAGCAAGAACATGAAAATTTAAGAGTGTACCTTATAGGTCATGTATTAGAGCTTAGAGGAACTTACTTTCGGTGCTACTGGCTTTACACTGCCACCAGCAGATTCCAAGGTTTCTACACGGGCTTGTAGGCTAATGACCAAGTTTCGCAGGTCATCAATGGCCTTCTTAAGGTCACCATTCTCTTTCTCTAAGCTGTTGATCTTGCTTGTGAGTTCAGTGTTGGGGACACCAGCTAGAGTTGCAACACTGTCCATCTGAAAATTTAGAAATTTTTAATTATGTTCTGTTGTCAAAAAGGGATACAAAACTTGCAATGAAGGTGTATCTATAGATAAAAATGTGTTTTTAAAGAGCAGTGTAAAAGCACTAATTTGATTAACAGGTGTAAAATTAAATTATATCAAGCACATAGCACAAATAATAAACAGTATTGTAAAACAACCACAAGTCTAACAATATATGACTAAATTTTCAAGCATTTTTGCACACACAATAATTATATAATACTACAACTAAAAATATATAAAATGATGTTACTATGCCAGCAAATATTCTAATTCAAATAATGTGTGATTAAAAACCGCTAAATTACTCACACATTCTAGAGAGTTTTTAATGTGCTGTCTAGCCTTTGCCACTTCGCTGGCCAGAGATGACCGAGCCAATGATAGGGGTGACTCTGAGACCTACAATAATGATAAGTCTCTTACTTAGGCATTCAAAAATGTTACAAAGGTAATTAATAAGGGATTTCTGTATTTTGATCAAAATTATATATTGAACGAATGACTTCAGAAGCAATTATCGCTGTTCGCTTAAAATACAGTTTCAATTGAGAGATATCTTATATCATGATGTACCATTAAGACTTTCATCAGTGGTATACAAGGATAGGCCGAATAGTAAGACTATGCCACTTTCTATAAATTTACTAACCTAGCAATATTTTAACTTTTATATTTATTAGTTGATAGATCATAAAGTGGTATTTAGAAAATTACAACTAGACAAACAACAAGAATTAGAAGAATATAATTTGGTAGGAATTTATACAAGTTTAGAATATTTCATTTTGTAATATTGGAATAAACTTGCCACCAATAGTGAAAACCTATTATATAATATTTAGTTTTTAGTAGGATTACAATAAAATGAAGACATCTAAGGGGAGATCAAGAAAGCCTGCCTCTTTAGGACAGATTGGCAAACTATTAAAATGTCATTGCATGTCTACCAATGGACTGTGTCAAACACTATCAAGTTAGCCACCCATTTACTTTTTTTTTATATTCAATTGGCTCACATTTGACCAAAATCTCACCTTATGGTAAGTGACGATGCAGACGAAGCATGCTTGTCAAGAAAGTACCTGTTCACTCTAGTTTCGAAGAATCCCAGATTGCATTTATCGGGACATACAGATGCTGGCAACGAATTCTCGTAGGAGTGTGTATTATAAAGGACTAAGCAAAATGCTTAGTGCATATAGGGGGATATCAAATTAATATCCTTCTACTCCAAAGTTGATATCATCAACCATAAAAGAGGAAGGAGAAAGAGTGGCGCATTGTTGAGCGTCTGGTTATCTGATGATAGATGGGTAGTTGAAGGAAAAGTAGTAGGTACTGATGTAATAGGTGCTAGAAACTCACCTTGTTTATCGATTCATAGTAATTTTTTTCAGCTTCGGTGTAAATTGGCTTGTCTAACCAGACCTTCTCGTGGATAAGAGCAGACATTTTCTGAAAATCATCAGTTTTAATTTATCAAAAATAATTATCATTTGGATAGCAATGACTTTGAAGGTAACATGTTATCAGTTATTACTAAAGAAATTTCATTTTTACATAAATATATTTTTAGATTTTTTAAGTTTATCATAAAACTATTAGCAATAAGGAGCTCAAAATGTTTGCCGAAGCGGTTACAAACTTTTAAAAATAAGTTCGTAACTGTACCAATGTAGGTTAAAGATGAATGCATCTTATTTTCTTGTGTAATTTTGCATAATTAATACTACCTAAAATTCGTGTTTGTTTATTGAATTCGTACATATAATTACTTACCAAAATGTTTGTGGTTTCAAATAAAAATTGCCACGAAATAATTCCCGCACAGACAGTTCTTCGGGCGAAAAGAAAAGGAAAGATGATAATTGAACTGAACAGTTGAACACAGATAAAAAAATGTAAAATAAATAATATAAATTGCCATTTGCCACTTGCCAGTAATTTAATGAACATAAAAAAGTATGACGTACATACCTCACAGATTTGTAGTAGGTACATACCTACTACCCTTAGAGGATATATTACCGTAGGTAATTACCTATTTTCCCTCTGAGATACTACCTATATAATATTGACATTATTTTAACGAAAAGCGTTTTTAGTCGAACGCAGACATAAGCTTTATGAACAACTTATATACCTACTCTTTGTTATGAATTACTATAAAAAATGTATGTTTTGTAAGAAAAAATTGTCGTCACTTAACGCCACACAAAATATAAAAACCATAAATACCTACTAAGTTATTCAAATAGCCGCAAACTGATTTGACAGCTCTGATTTTTTAAGCTTGCAACATGTGAAATTATTTTGACGTGACATTAAAAAAAAATAAAAAAGTTTTGACGTGTCAAAAGGAACCAAATTGAGCTATAACCTGTGGCTATAACCAATCCAAGTTCACACAACATGACAACATCCATGATGACGGCGTGGGCGGCACGGCGGCAAAGCGCGGCGCGCGGCATGGCGAACGGCAAAGTCATAGAGAATAGAGGTCATAGAGTAGGTAAGGTAATTTCATCGGTTTGTGCCTTAGACGAAGTATATAGGTATAGACGAGTCCTCAGCGTATACAGTATGAGATAGCGATAGTTCGACATAACTGCCTATATAAATATAACGTGCAATTAATTAATTTATTTATTTATTTATTTATTTATTAACAACATGCCTTTGGTGAGCATTACAGTCTCCCAATGCGCTCACCAAAAACTCAAAAAACAATGCATATAAAACACTGTAACTTAACATACTAAACACAAGCATATAAATTTAATTAAATGTTTTGAACAAATTGCATTGCTGCTCGGTGAAACTCCTGTGCAGTGCAATGGAATATATCGAGCTGCGGTTGCTGGTGCAACACCGCGTTGATCATGCGTAGCGCTCGAGGTAGAGGTGAGTGGCACCCCAGTTCACTCCTGTAACACGGCCCACCAAATAAGTTATGTCTTCGAGCTCTTATATAATTATCTGGGACCGCTAACGTTATTCTTTCTAGTAGTAACGGAATGGATCGGTGTCCCAACAGTTAATATTGCTGCACTCACACTTTGACCGCTTTTTGTGGGTAAACTCGTATTGGTACTACGACGAGTCAGTCATGTAACAGTAGTATGCCGAGTTGTTGTAAAATATTGTAATAATTTTATAGGAGACATAATAAAAAATGCGATTGATTTAGTATAGTTTAATTAGGACCTTCAGAGATACAGAATAAAAAACACACAAAACAACACACATAAACAGAAACACACACATTTTGTTTTTATAGAGAATACAATTTGGTAGTCCTCGAATTTTGTAGTTCTTGAACATGCCGGTTTCCTCACGATGTTTTCCATCACCGTTTTAAAGCGAGTGCGAATAATCCGCACATAACTTGATATAAGTCATTGGTGCGGGCCGAGTCGAGACAAATCTCGACTCGGCTAGTTCGAAAATTATGGTGCGTCGGATTGAAAGTCACACAAGTTCCCGCTTGGCTACACTCGCTCTATATCTAGATATACAACACACTAATACTATAAATCCAAAAGTTTGTATGTGCATTAATCTATATATAAATTAAAATCAATTGCAACATATACGGTGGAGCATCAATTGAAAATTGCTCGACCGATTTGGATAATTTTTTGTTGTTTGTAATTGTCTAGACAAGGTGACATGAAAGAAACGGGCGCTGCTAGTACTATAATAAAAATACACCAATTTGTAATTTTTCATAATGAGCCCTTTCATATCATATATGACAATATAAGAAGAATAAATATTTTTATTTTATTTCCTATAGACTTAGCATTTTCGTTTAGGTTTTCTTGTAACTGGCCATAATTTTTTTCCTAATTTTTTTATATTTTAGTGTGCCAACAATTTAAAAAAATAGTCGGTTTCCTCAATTTCATATATTATCTTTAATATTTTATATATTAGAAATTAAAATATACTTTTGTATATTATTATCTCACAACATTCGTTGTTGTATATTATCTCCCTTTCGTTTGATTTCCAAATGATTCACTTGAATATTCTTTTTCTTTAATTTTATAATTTTAAAGCCTCCTTATAATTAGGATTTCCGTTTAGGTTTTCCTGTTACTATGAGATAACTAATTAACTGGGTATGTCCTCGTCGTCACACGACATTAAGTCACAGCTACTTTTTACATATCGAACCGAACAAATGTATTGAATGAATTGTTATTACATCTCACCTGGATTCAAAGTGTAGGAAGTGGTTTAAAGTAGGTACAATTGTTTTTTGTTTGTCGAAAGCAACTGGATTCAAAATGTCTTGAGCACATCCAGGAATGGCAACTTGGATGCCAGTTAATTCGACCCGTACATTTTATCCATGTTTTTCTTAAAGATGGTTCATTCGAAAACAAAAAATAAAAATTAAGTTATTTATAGTCGAATCATTTTGCAAATGGACTTGACAACTTTGCGTTAAGCTGTAACAAGCTGTATAAAACATGTATCTAATATTTGATTATTGTTCGAGCACATAGGCTGAACTGTCCCTATAATTTCATACTTATAATTTCATTAAATCAATAGAAGGTACGAAGAAGTTATATTTTAACAGCTTTTTACAACTTAAAGCAGCTGTCCATTTACAAATTGATTCGTATGAGTGGTAAAACTAATCAAGTCCTGGTATCCCCATCAACCTATTATCCGACTATTGAAAATAACACGAAGTAACATGTAATTCATTGACTTTAGTATCCATCACAATTTGGTCGGTTAGCTTAGCACTAAAAACAATTAAAATTTAAAATATCTTGTTGAAATTATCATTGATTCTTGCTTATTATTGATAGAAAATAGAATTCGTATTAATAATTCTTTAATTTACTAGCTGTATCAGCTAAAAAAGTTACTTACCAGTCTTAGGTTATGTTGGGTTGATTTCGTTCACTACGGCTTTTACAGCAATTCACCATAACTGCACACGAAATACACTCGCTTGGAATATCAGCAAAGTTACAAATGACACAAAATATTGGTTTCGCAAGTATTTTTAACAAAACAGCTTTTGACACCACAATTTGTCTGCCACCAACACAAACTACTAAAGGATAACGCCACCAAAGGCACTGATGGCAAACAACAAAAAACCAATACGCAAATAGAGACAAATAATTTTTCTTTATCCTGCTCACACTTAGACATTTTTACCTAATGTCATCTCATTTTCGTTACTATTATTATTTTAAGAGCCCATCTATACCTCCATCTACGGTTTGTGCAGTTTGATATCATAATATTTCATAAATATGTTGTAGGTATATAAAATATCTACTGCTGTTTATTACTGGATTTTTTCATCCGTGCTCAAAATTTATTAATGTCTTAAAAATCCCTAAAAATAGTGTTAATCATTCATTTCATGATTTAAAAATAGGTAGGTAGTTTATAACATAAAAAGGGCGTTTTCCCCTGTTTCCGACAACTTCGTCCGATAGCATCTTCTTTTGTCAACATGCCGACCATGCGCTGCGGCGCGAGTACGGATCTTTTCGATAAATAAATTTCGATAAAATTGACAGTTGAAATCGATAAAACCCACTTTTTTATCGAATTTTATTTATCGAAAAGATCCGTACGGAAGTCGGTTCGATAAATTTGACGAACGGAAAATCTCGATAAATTTATCGAATGTTGCGAGTACCGAAGTCTGTTCGTAAACTATTGTAGTAGCTTTATATTCTCTTTGGATTCGACCTAGCTATTCGATAACTTTTGTCGAAAGTATCGAGGTTCGATAAATTATTTAAAAAGTCTATAACACCCACTTTATCGATTTGAACTGTCAATTTTATCGAATTTTATCGATAAAAAAAAGACTACTTGCGGCGCTCGCCGCAAGTTCGGATCTATAATTTATCGAACCTCGATACTTTCGCCAAAAGTTATCGAATAACTAGGTCGAATCCAAAGAGAATATAGAGCTACTACAATAGTTTACGATCAGACTTCGGTACTCGCTACATTCGATAAATTTATCGAGTTTTTCGGTTCGACAAATTTATCGAACCGACTTCCGTACTTGCGCCGCAGTTTTGGTCTTTACTTAATTTATTCATCGTCTTCCTGAATTCATAGTTTTTTTTCTACTACTTGATAAAACGAGAGATAACATTATTAAAGTTGACATCAAAAACAATAAATCGTTTCTGACAATGAAATATTGCCATGATCGTAGAGAACTGATATTCAAGACACAGATTTGTAATGTCTGTGATTCAAGACTATTTTAACGTATAACAAAAGTAGAAATAAGTAGTAAAACCGAAGTATTTTACGAAATAAACATACCCTATATAATTTGTAAAATAAACTGTAGGAGCTCCATTCAAAAACACTGACCGACCGAAATTTTTTTCTATGGCCCAATATGTATCACTGTCATCTAACGGTTTCCTTTGTAAGATTTTTCCATAAACTATCGCTCTGTACATAGATTTAGTTTAGAACAGGTCTGCTAGATGGCATTTTTACGAATAATTGAAATCAAAATGAGATACACTATAAAGTATCCAAGGACGACGGGACGCCATTTTTTTTGGTCGCACGGTCTTCACCAATCACCATAGAGTAAAGTACTATAATGACGTCACAGTGTTAAACTGTTGAATAGTATTAGTATAAAAATATATTAAAGGTGATCTATTTTGAGTTTCCTAACTTTCACTTTAAAAAACACACATACATACATTTTACATTATCAGCCTCTTACGCTCCCACTGCTGGGATAGCGGCCTTCTTTCATAGTGAGAGGTATGAGCCATAATCCACCACGCGGGCCCCAGCAGTGCGGCTTGGTGGATGTCACATGTCCTCGAAGTTTCCTCACGATGTTATCGTTCACTGTTTTAGAGCGAGTGTGAATAATCCGCACATGTCATTGGTGCGGGCCGAGTCGAGATTAGAACTATGGTGAGTCGGATTGAAAGTCGCAAAGTTCCCGCTCGGCCACACTCGCTCAAAAACACACACATTAGGTAAAAATTATCTTAGTTACATATTTTTTATTATTAGGGTATTTAGTATTATTCATTTTATATAATAGGTATGATTTCAGTCAAATGGCTGCCTCTGGACATCCTACAGTTAATTTTCGATGACTTTCTTGCGAGTTTCGGAGGTTATCTCGACTATAAATAACTTGGTGGATGTTATTTTTAAGGTGCTCCAGCGTTGCAGCTTTGTTGACATGGAGGTGACTCTTCAGAAAATCCCTACAGAAAATATACATCAACGTTAAATCGCATCATCTTGGCGGCCAGTTGAAGTTACCGCCCGTGACTTGAAATAATGCGACTTCTGAACATTTGAAGCAAAACATGACGTTACACGCGATGTGTGGTGGCATGTGGCGCCATCTTGCTGAATCCACATGTCTCTACGGCCTATTTTATCTCCAATGTTTCCAGTTCTCATGTACTATGGTGCGAGTTGTTCGCTCCATAGGATGATTAAATTGCCTATAATCTTCCCGTAAAAGTTATAGACACAGTGCGTAATTATTTGTTGTTTCTGTAGAACAACTAAATAACAATTATTTTAACGTGTTAAGCGGTAGTTAAGTAATGCGTTTCGTATAAGTGTGTAGTTTTAATCAAACATTTGGCGTTTGAAATATGCGCGAATATTAACAACTGTCTAATTCACAGTGTTGCAAATGCAAACATAGGAAATAGTCCGGTAGCGCTAGCACTTTTTGGGGTCATAACTTACATAAATTCTAAAGTTTCTAATTTTTTGCCTGAGGATACAGTTGTACCTAAACAGCTTATTATTGCGTTTTGTGTCACATCGTGCACTTGCATTTTCAGGAATTCAATGGTTTGTGACTGTTTTGTTTAATTCAACATAAAACTGTCAAAATAAATTTAAAGTTTAAAAATATAATGGTACTGTATCTAAGATAGCCTGAGTAGTATGCAAACCTAATTTGTGTCAGTTTCATCCATTGCAAACTAACATACGGTCAGTACCTATGTAAAAACTTTGCCAAAAAAAATAACAATTGAAAATTTAGACATAACATAATTCAGATCACCTCATTCATGCCCATTAAAGTTATTTGAAATAGATTTATTCCGAATTTATATCGTCCTGACAATAAATATAAAATATAATTTTCTCAGCAGAAAATTTTAATTAAAAAGTGAAAAAAAAAACAAGTGAAATTCTTTGCGAAACGCTTCAACATTGGTCGTGACATCACCATACTATGGCATCAGCGGCGCAAGTACGGAAGTCGGTTCGATAAGTTTGTCGAATCGAAAAACTCGATAAATTTATCGAATGTTGCGAGTACCGACGTCTGCGGCGCAAGTACGGATATTTAGGTCGATATAATTCGATAAAACAGACAATTCAAATCGATAAATTGGGTTTTATCGACATTTTATATAAAATATCGAGCCTCGATCGATTGAACTTTAAATCTTTAGTGATTTGAACTGTCAATTTTATCGAAATTTTATCGATCGAAAAGATCCGTACTTGCGCCGCAGATCGCCATATTTTCGGTTTCTTGCCACTAAGCAATAAGGTAATTTCTAAATGTGTTATATATAGGTGAAAACTTGTAACTGGCCCGGTTTATAGTTCTAAGTTTGTATTTACTGTAATTTGATAGGCTGTAAGTTTTCCAATGATAAATAAATATAAATATTAAATGTGGACGAAATTCGAAAGTTGAGAGCTAGTAACTGGCAGTAGACCATCATTATGACTTTTATGCTGAAATGTTATATTTACAATAGGACAACCATATAATTAAAGATACAAGTTTCAAAAACATCAGATAGGTAGGCACTCTGGCATCTGGGTACTCCGTTCGTAATAATGTTACACACACCTGTGTGGAAGAGCTTTCACCTCTCATTTCAACAATTCTTGGAAGTTAAATAATCAACCGTGAATGCCGCGTGCTACAAATATATAAATCTTTAAAGATTCATGCTAAAAATATTTAAAGAGACTTAACTAGTGTCGTATAGTTTCACTATTTAGTTAAAAGGTTTTAATTAACACAGTTCGCCATACGTGTGTTTGCCGTTGAGTGTCTGCCATTTGTCTGCTACTAATCTATATCTATCTAATCTGTACTTATATGTACTATAATAAATGCGAAAGTATGTTTATACGTTAGTTGGTTTGTCCTTCTTTCACGCAACAACGGAGCGACGGATCGACGTTATTTTTGGCATTGATGTAGTTTATGGACAGAAGAGTAAAATGGGCTACTTTTTATCCCGGTTGAAACCGCGAGAAAAAGCTAGTAATAAATAAATACCTAAACAAATAATCATGCTAATAGATTTGAAGTATTTGAACCAGATCCAGTTATCAGAGAAGGCTTACATGTTGCATTTAAATGTATAATTCTGATGATGATACAAAATGGTACCCACCGTCGAGCTGGTCTCATGCTTATAAGCCGGAACACACTAACTCATGAATGATAAGTTCATTGACCTTTATGGATCATTTATGGCTGCATCATGTTTGTGCGTTGTAAAATATTTGTAAATTATAGTCAATTCCAATTGTCTGGCTCAACGCATAAGATATTTGAGCTTTTGGTGAAGTAGAACATCGTTGAAGTGATGGCTCAGTGATATTGAAGTCAATCTGAGTCGAGGACTCACCTGCTATAAGCTTGAGCTTTTGCGGAAGGAAAAAATTGTGATGCAATCACAGCACGGTAAGGCGTTTTCTAGTGCTCGCCTGACTCCACCACTTGAGCTACCACCTTTAAGATGAAAATTGTCTCTAAGCACCATCTATCGGTGTATTCCGACAGCTACTCTTGAGAGTTCTAATATATTATCTTCTCATTCTATTTTTAACGTACTTTCGATCAAATCATCACTTTAACAGAGGTACGTAAACCGAATGTCCCATACAAACGAACTTCCCTGTTCATTTGAAAATTACAGGTCAGATTTAAATGAAATTTTGCATGTATAAGCGGATAAGCAGTATCTAGGGGCAAAACGCTTTCGTTTTGGTTCAAACACAACTAAAATCAAATTAGAGCGAAGTGAATTTTCAATATTTCCACCACTAAAACGACTCGTTTTGAACTGATTATTTTCATATAATAAACTCGTTTAATCAAAAAACTGTTGCACCTTACCCCTCGGTAATATAGTCAACTTTGAAAATAATACATAATAATTGAAATAGATTATGTACATTCAAAATGAAAAAGGAACTTCGAAAAGTTATCAAAAAAATGTAAAATATTGTCGACATTTTGCAACCGCTTCGTCACACGCGGGGTGAGGTAACGGGGAGACGCAGTGAGGCTACGGAAACTCCCGAGTCCCGACAATTGCCGATCTAGCCCTGACAGTCTTCGAACCGTCGACTATTTCTCTGTCTACGCTTCGAACACAATAATTCACAACTCAAATTGTACGCGGCATGTTCGTTTATTCTTTCGAATTTCGTATAGTGTATCTATTGATGAAGTTATCAACTCGTATTCTGTAACTGAGACACAGATTAGGTAATATTTATAACGTTATAGAGACGTATTTGACAGTTGATTTGGTAGGTATTTAGGAACCTATTGATTCGTATCAGTAAGTTACATTTTCAACCTTTAGGTACTTTCTCGGACTTCGGAGGTATGAAAAATGGATGATTCAACGCGAAAGTATCTATGACTAGTTGGAGAGTAGAAACCTACCTACGGTCTTACCACAAAAAAATATTGTTATTACATTAAACCTGTGATAAACAGTGTTTAACTCCTAAACATGCCTTAGTCACGTGTTTAAATATGAGCAACCACAAATCCTGATTTATGTAGTATCTAACCGTTGTCTAACTTAATTCTGTTGTGACATTTCTAATCATTTTAGATGTTTATCTTTAGACACTGTCTAAAAATATCGTGATGATTAAATTCCATTCTAAGGAGTATTCTTTCATAAAATTTATTAAACCACCCATGATATAAACCCTAATATAAAAACAGACGAATTGTGAACCTCCTCCTTTTTTAATTCGGTTAAAACAGAATACAAATAATAATATGAGGCAAGCGATAACTGCTCACGAGAGACTGTGCGCTACGGTTCGTTTCCACTGCGATGTTATGGAAAAAATAAATTATTTTATTTTGAACCAACTTCAAAACAAAAGAGGATCTCAATTCGGTTGTATTTTTTAATGTATATTCCGCTATTTATAAACTGATTTGTAAAATTCATTTTTTTTGTCTGAAAGGATACACTTTCAGATTTATTCCATAGACTAGCTGCTGCCCCGCGGTTTCACCCTCGTGGAGATTTTGGATTTCATGGTTTTTATTTTTTTGCGCGGAACCCTAATTCTTTTTCTAAAATTAAAGTAGCCTATGTTACTCCTTGTAACATCAGCTATCTACCTGTGAAAGTCCCGTCAAAATCGGTCCAGCCGTTTCGGAGATTACCCGGAACAAACAAACAGACAGGCAGACAGAAAGACAGACAGACAAAAATTTAAAGAATGGTTGATTTGATATAGGTACCCTATATGCTTTCATATGCATTTAGTGAAAAAACAGTTATTTTGATATTACAAACAGTGTGCTCATGTATGGGTACGCTATAATATACGATTGATAAGTGTATAATGTGTAAGACATTACAGGGAGCAGTAACAAATTTGAATCCTGACCCAGATAAATAGCTATTTTTGCATAGCTATTTTATGTGATAAACTAGATAATCAAAGGCTGTACAATATCAACTAGCTTCTGCCCGCGGTTTCACCCGCGTTCCCACAGGCACCGTTCATTTTCCGGGATTAAAAGTAGCCTATATTACTCTCCGGTCCATAAACTATTTCTATGCCAAAAATCACGTAAATCCGTTGCACTTTTACTATGTGAAAGAAGGACAAACCAAGAAATCAACAAACACTTTCGCATTTATAATACTAGCTTCTGCCCGCGGATTTCACCCGCGTTCCCACTGCAACCGTGCATTATCCGGGATAAAAATTAGCCTAAGTTACTCTCCGGTCCATAAACTATATATATGCCAAAAATCGTCCAAAAATCAATACGTTGCTTCGTTGCTGAAGGACAAACCAAAAAACAGACAAACACACTTTCGTATTTATAAGGAAGTAGGATTGGTTGGATTAGAATGAATTTAGCTTCAATATTTTTAATGCGTTATATACTAGCTTTTTCCCCGCGGCTTTACTCATGTGAAATCAGGATAAAACTACTACATCTATTCTACTCGTATTTAGATAACAAAATTTCATTATTCCGTTTATTATGCTGAGCGTACCAAACATAACGCAAGCACAGCACGGGTGCTGCAGCTGACTAGTCCGCGCTATCATAATGCAGACCGTTGACACTTATGCAAGTATGCGTTTTGGTATCAAAATAACCATGCTTTTGCATCCAGCGCAGATTACGAGATAATACACGAGCAAGCGCGACTGGATGTAAAACCATCAAAAAACCACTAAATAGACAAGAACTTCAATATTCAAAATTCAAAATTCAAAAGTCTTTATTCAAATAGGCCCCAAAGGAGCATTTATGAAAGTTAAAATGACTCTAACAGCGAACGTCTAACAAGAACGTCTGTCTCGAAGCTCTGCCTGGGATGAAAGCAACGACTGCTCCGCTTTACGCTACATACATATCAAGCGCACTACCGCTTATTTACCGCGGCGTCTGCACTGAGCAAGCAGTGGTTGTGAAACCATTTTTTTTTAATAGAGGTCGTAGAAGCTTAGGTGCATAGGTAGAAGCGGGTACCGTGCTCGGAATAGATCATTCCATCAAGCCCCAACCACAACCACAATAGACGATACGATATGCGTCAAACGGGGATCGTGGTTTTTTCATGGTGTTCTCGTGATCCGCGATTGATGCTTATCTATCAATCATGAATTAGGTGTAAGGGCTGCCTTAGGCCACCGCCGCGTCTTCATTTCACATTATCCCCTAAAGTATAATTATGCAAGAATAGCTTATTTGAAGTGATTAATTTAACTTTATTAAATAAGACTGATGATAAAATAGTTTATTTTTTTATATTACACAAATATTGTGTTGTTTATATGTACATTGTACATAAAAACATTGTAAGTCGATAAAAATTCTAAAACTGCAAAAACTTGCGGTTTGGATCCTCGCAGCTGAATGCGAAGCAATATGCTTTTGCTCCGCGTGAGTGATTACGTAGGTACTACTAACGTGCGACCCGGCCGCACGGCAACACGCTGAATTCGTCCCGACAGTACGAGCCCGCGCGCCGCGTACTTGTAGCTTTATACCTAAACTGCGGAGTGCATCTGGAATGGTAGCCAGGTGGAATTTCTTTCACAAACAAACAAATTTTATCTCTTTATCCTAGTAATCCTACTATATATCCTAGTAATATTATAAAAGCGAAAGTGTGTTTGTTGGTTTGTCCTTCTTTCACGCAGTAACAGAACAACGGATCGACGTGATTTTCGGTATAGATATAGTTTATGGACAGGAGAGTAACATAGGCTACTTTTTATCCCGAAAAAATGCACGGTTCCTGTGGGAACGCGGGTGAAAACCGCGGGCAGAAGCTAGTATTGATATAGATGTGATAAGTGTCAAGTCAGTCAGGTGAAGAAAACAACAAATATTCACGATCAAAAAAGTCAACGTTATTTCTGTAAAAAGGTTTTATTTTATTTTCTTTATAGCGTAATAATAATTGACAAGTTGGACTTTATCTTTCAGTTTCCCGCATCGGAAAAGTTTTGAATGATCTTACAGCCAATTTGTTAATCTAACACGTCCATAATGAAGGTCAAAATCGGTCAGAAGCAATCCGAAGCCTATCCTATAATTCCTATACTTCGATAATTGATATATGAAAAAATCGAATAGGTGGGTCATGATTCAACTTTGTCGAATGTAGTTGCATGAATTATAGGTATAGTACCATCAACTTATATTCTTGTCGATTGCTGAACGAAGGCAAATTATTCAAGATCACACCACTGAGCTGGGGCTTCAGCTTTCGAGTCCTGTTTCCAGCAACTGTAGTTCCCAGGTCACGGACATGAACATGATTTTTTCAAAAATCCATATACTTACTAATTTTAAAATTTTATTAAAAGCAATGTGTCATTGTATCTCCATGGTGGACAACGGATAGGTAGAATCCAATAAGTAGAGTATTAATATACCTACAATATATGACTAACCATTATTTCAGTAGGTAACCATTATTTCAAATTATAATAATGTCGTCATCGTCATAGGCGTAGGTTATTTATTACTCTATGGCCTGTCTGTCAAATTCGCATCTGCGCTTCACCAACTTCTTGATCTTTGACTAGACGTGCTGTCTTGCTCTTTTCCGCGCCCCGTCTTGCTCGTGGTGAAACAGGAACAATATTTACCGCTCGGCGCTAGGCCCATCACGGAGTTGGGCGAGTTATACTTCGGGTTCTTAAGATCAGGTGAGATAGTAATCAAATGCTAACATTAAATGAGTAAAAATATGTAATATATTATGTAACTTATTTCTGTCATGACTTGATGGTATTCGTTCGATGAGGTAGGTATGATATGGATTCTTTCTTTTATACAATCAAGCGGCAAACAAGCTAACGACTCGCCTGATGGTAAGCGGACCGTCACCTATAGACATTTGCAACCCTGGAGCACCTGGACGCGATGCCAATGCGTTGCCAACCCTTAAAAACTCATGCGGCTCCACCTTAAGGCGCCTCCCCCAGTCAGCAACCTTCAGCATTCTGTCCTCTTTACCCAACGTTGGTTTGCGTTGTAAAAGAGAAGGAAGACCGCGCGCGCCACTGAGATTAGTAAAAATTAAAAAAATAACGTAATTACTTCAAAATTAAATGCCTATTCGAAAATATACTACAACCAAATTTTTTCTCATTATGTAATGCGTAAGTTCTGTTAATTTTATCAATATACATTCAGTCATTCATGAATAACAAAGATATTTCATTGCAAGCTTTGACATTTTTTGATCAAGTAAATTTTGCAAAACGTGTTTTGATCACATCAAGATTATCGGTAATATAATGAGTATGACATAAATTTTTTCTAGTGCCAGAAACTCATCTACTTAATTTTGCTAAAAAAAGCTTTTAAGTGAAGCTATTTTGCTGCTGTACTACATGCCTTAATGTTTGTGTTATGTTAGTTTAGGTTCCATTTATATATTCTATCTAGGTACATTTCTCATTTTCAAAAGCATTTATTAAACTTGCTACTTATAAATGACATAAACAACCGAATCAACAATGTTCATTTAAAAAAGTTGTAAATTTTCGGTGAAGGGGGTTTTATTTCATAGTTCACAACGAGATATATAAGTAGTTGTTGAAGTATCAAAAGAGAAGGAATATAATAAGCTTGTATCATATCGCATGAAAGTCCAATAAGGGAAATTGCGTAAAGTTGGGCAATTGCATAGTCAGGTCGGTGATTTTGTAACGGCTGCGCGCGAAGCGGGCCTCGACGACGAGCGCGCTGATCACCGCGGGCGCTGCAGACGACCGCCCGCCCGCGCCTCCCGCCAAGCCGCCTATCATGTGCATGCCCCCTTACTGGATACTATATTTTATTACTTAAATGCAAACATAAAAGGTAAAAACCTTCACACTCCAAAACAACGATTGAAACTTTATTTGTTCACTCTCAAATACTCAAAGCTTAATAAAACTTCAAACCTAGCATATAGCAAAGAAAAACTCTAATAGATGCTTAAGATACCTCTACACTATTAAGAAAGGGATGAGTCGAGACATGCTGGCCGTTATCCCCGGGTAGGAGGAGGGCTCGCAGCATGCACGGAAGATAAATTCGTCGTTTTGGTGCGTGCGAGAGCGGCGCGGGCGGCGCGCGGGGAGGCGCGGAGGGCGGCGGCGCCGGCTCGCGGAGGCTGCTGCGCTCAGAGCACCTGCGCCCGCGCTCCGTAGCGCCGCTCGCCGCGTGCTCGTGTACCCGCGCCCGCGCTCAGGCCCGCGCCGCCTCGGCGTCGTGACGCCGCCCACGGTACGTGAAACGCCGGTGGCGCGTCGGGGTCGGCCGGCAGCGCGCCCGCCACTGCGCCGCTGCCTGCGCCGCTTGCTGGCGCACTCGGCTGCGCCGCCCGGCCGGTTTTGTGATTTCGCCGGGCGGGCTGTGACGTCACGAGACTAGTTTGACGCGCGTGCGTGACAGCTTGCGCCAGGACGCCCGCGCCGCCGCCGCCCCCGACCTTAGTACCAGTGCAATGACGTTCTCGTTTGTTACCTCTACACAATCATCAGTGATAACGATGCGCGGTGCTGTGACAACAACGTACACCTCACTCGCGTACGTCACTATATAACTTCACCGCCTGTGCCGGCATTTGTTGTCATACGAAAACTTGTTCTGTTTCGAATCTTACAGACTCACATCTGAGTTATATGATGGCGGTGTCCGTTTTGCAAGTTCAGTCATCGATGCCTGTTTACTCGTCAATGCCTAGAAGCTAGTCTGTACTCATTTTGGGTTTTCTGTTTAATAAATTGTGTTTTTGCTTTTGTGTAGGTACATAGTTGTGTATTTTCAACGTAGGCTTGTGTGTAAATAATGTATGATGGCGCTATCGTGTATATAAGCGCACATGAGCAATTCTTTTCTGCGTGTGAGTAAATTATGCGCTCGTATCTTATAAAGACGTGGTCCATGAGATTGGTGTGTCTGTGTGCGAGAGCACACAACCGGCTCCGCGGCAAAGCCTTTTTGTAAGTTTTATTTTTCCTCCTTCAGTGCATCGAGCCAGGGACGTAAAGGCGACTGCAGACAGTTCGTGGTTATTGACACTACTTTTACAGTTTTTAGTTAGTTCTTTTTAATCTTATCATGATTTGGCTTCTTATCATGTTGTTGTTTTGAAAATCGTGGCATGGTATCCACATGGGTTTCTTTTGTCAAACATTTAGCAGATATTATATACTTTATGGTTCTCAATAGGAATCCTATTGGACCTAATCCTACCAGATTGTGATGTTTCAGTACTAAAGCCACATTGATTTTAAAAGGGCGGACTCAAGACTATCAAGATTTAATTTCATGAAAGATTCAATACACAGGCTGTGCGCGGACAAAGAAACATGGCTTTAAATCGTGAAATTCCTAAATGCACACACGGACAGCGCATAAGAGAAGTCTTGGTTGAGTTATAAATATACCTCTCTGTCATGCTTTAGTATCAGGTATATATCTGTTCCTTTCCCTCGTTCGAGATCGCCCCGCAGCCTCCGTTCCAGCCTCGCTCGGTACCGCTTCTGAAGCATTAAATGCATTTTCCTTTTTTACTTTTTTGGCTTCTTCAAAAAAGGAAAGTCTATTGGTGATGTGAACTGATGTACGTCCCGTCCTTTGGTGTTATATTCTTTCTAATATAATTTAAAAATGAAAAGGTTTCCTTGGGATTTTCATGATGACACTTGATGTAATAAGCTATCTGCTCGTTTGTTTTTATTTAACTTCGTCTGCTGATGTATGTTAAGAGGTCTTTCAACCAAATCCTGTAGATTAAAAAGATAAGAGCTTTTGATATATTGAGAATGTGTATGATAAGCTATTAAAAAAATGTGTCACTGTCCACCAGTGGTGAACAAGCGGGTGGGGGACAACGGGAATTATGATCGTAGATTTTTCGTCCGCAAAGTCAATTTCATGATAACCCTAAACTACATCGATTAATTGAAATGACCCAGGTATTGCTGATATTACAACATCTTTTAGTGAATTGTTGTTTATTGACAAGTTTGGCAGGCACGTGGATACAATAGTTACCAGTTTGTACCGTTCCGTGGTGTTCCTGCGGCCGCGGCGCAGGGGGCTGCTCGACGAGTTGGGCCGCTTCTCGGCGATCAGGTGCCACTTGATACTCGTTCTTTTCTAACTGGACTCAGATCAGCTGTTACTGACTCGCCCTTGGGCTCTTGTATTCGTGTGCCGTACTCGTGTGTGCCGTACTCAATGGACCAACTTTTCTCGTTTAGATGAGTTTAGGTCACACACACATACACTGTTGAATAAGCGTGTGTTGTGACTGAACGATATAGATCAGGTTTATAAGGTACCAACAGTTCTTTTACAAATGCTGGCTAACCGATACAATGAACTTATTTTTCAACCTTTTTCAACCTTTTTCAACCTACCACTCGCAGGTTTGCCTGAATCAATAACACCATCGAATGGATTTTTTTAAATTCAAAAGTTTGCACTGAATATACGACTGCAAACGTTTGGTTGCATCCAATGATCTCTGAAACTTTGAACAGGCTCTGATAAGAGGCTGCCTAATTTTGCTGGCCTCTTTTCTTCTCATGCGGGATAGTCTCGGCAATCTTCAGTCAGGGTCGGAGCCATGGCTTAGGCTGCTGAAGATGGCAAGTGAATTTGTGTATCGGTTGTAAAGAGGTTTTTCTTATATATTTAATGATATTGCTGCTTTCGGTAGAAATGTTTTGTCCTTGCATCTAAAAAAATAATAATTAAATATCACCATGACCACACATTGGCAACGCTAAGTTTAATAGGACGTAATTTCAATACAAACAGCTGGTATAAGCATCTAAAACTGAACATTCTGTTGAGGCACAAACAAGCTCGTCTAAACATTTGGTACCCATCGGTTTTTAATATTATTTAATGTAGTTCTTTATATCATACGGTATCAAGTTACCTGTGGCTAATGCTCTAAAAATATGTGTTGTGGCGATGATGGCTCAGTGGTATTGGAGTCACACTCCGTTTAAATTCTTCAGGGAGATTGACCTTTTGGTAAAGGAAAACATCGTAAAGCACCTGATGGCTCCTCTAGCAATCTCAATCTCGAGTAAAAAGTCACCGAACTTCTATTGGTTTTCAATGATCGTACTTGACAACTATTTCTTAAGTTCTAGGCCTAGAGTGTTTACCACCTTCGACGACCACATCGTTACTTAAGATCTGGTGAGACAGTAGTGAAAAGTTACCCTTTTGATGACAAGGAATACGTTCAGATAACGAAACAATTTTTCAGGAGTTGAAGTCGAGAAAGTGTAAAGCGGGGTGCTCCTGAGAGGAGCCTCCGCGCACACGAAGACGTCGCCTTTTGCGCAAAAGCGGGACGTAATGTCCGCGTCGTCGTCGCCGCCGCTGGGCTCAGAGGAGCGCGCGCGCACGCCGCGCGGCGCGTCCCCCGCGCCGCGCTCGCCCGCGCCGGCACACGTGCTGGCCACAATGACGCCCGTGCAGCCCGCGCACGACTACTACCCGCACAAGGTCGAGATGGACTCCGATGATGGCTACCCGCCCGACGCGCATTCCTACCGCCACTCCCCACACGGCCTGGCCGCCTACGCGACGGACGGCAAGGTGCCGGGCCAGCCCGAGGTCTACGACCAGGGCATGGAATCGATAGACGAGAAGACTCCGATAGACTTAATATACGAAGACGACAAGCAGACCGTAATATACACGACGACGCCGGACCAGAAGCGCGTGGAGATGATCAGCGGGCAGCTGGACGATGGACACCTGGTGGGCAGCGGTGGGCAGCTGGTGGACGGTGGCGTGTCGGTGGTGGTGGGCGCACCCGGCCAGCCTACCGTCCTGGTGCTAGCTGACCACGTTGTCGATGAACTGGGGCAGGTCATCACTACGATACCCAGGTAATAATTTTTTTATAATATTTCACAATACCGGGCTTTATTAAGTCTATAGATATGTAAGAAGAACTTCAGACACATTTTTTATAATGACTGCGTCTACAAACAAACTTGGATCGCTTCGTATTTTATTGCCTCGCGCTTACGAGATGATATTATGGAAATATTACGCTGCCACTGTTGCCAGGTGTTCGCCATTCGTTAGTGGGAAATTCCATCTCGGCGGTCGGTGTGTCGAAATCGTATTACATTGATTAAAATAAAAATCTAACTTATTTAAAATTTATAGAGGTATGTCGCAAACGACCCAGGTATCGGATGTGTGTAGGTATTTACGGATAATTTGTTTTGATGATAATTTTCATAGAAACTACTAACGTAATTATTATTTAAATGGTAACTCGCTCAGTATCAAGATCATAATTGCTATTTTAATGGAATGTATTAAGATGCCTAACTGACGCAGCGTCGAAACGACCTCGGGTAATTAATTCATTTGCGTGTTGGCACCTCGTAGACTTGGAAATTTGTTTAGGTCGTTAGAAACAATCAATTGTTTGAGTAAGTGAGTGGTGCGGTGCGGTGCGCTGTGTGTGTGTATGCGTGCGAGCAGTGAGTCGGAGGTCCGGCGAGGCTCGGAGTGTAACGGTTGTGCTGGGAGCGGCGAGCGCGGCCGCGTGTGGGCGGAGCGACGCGCTCACCTTGAACTTGCCGCGAGAGCTGCCCGATCCCAGCCGCAGCCACCGCACTATACGATATTACATTTCGACACTCTGATCTAGCAATCGCGAACATTTCAAACCGAACGCTTGCAAACCATGCAGAAAATTCTCGAGCACGACCCAATAATTCAAAACGTTGCTTTGTATGTTTACCTAATCACATTTTCCAAACCGTCGTTAAGTTCAATGACCTTTAAAAAGTGCTCTCGAATGTTTACTTTAATTTTAGCTTGTCCAAAGACATGCACGAGCACATTCGAGTAACGTAACCGCCCGCGCCGCAAAAAGCCAGTACTCACGTTACCATGTGCTTGCGCATGTCATTCATACAGCATGACGTTGATGCCTTCTAACTACGCGGAGCTGGCATGTGTAGTAAGATTAGTTACGTCTATTTGCTGCCCAGACGAGTTCTGTAGACGGATTAGTGTGTTTGTATAAGCTGTTGTTCGTACAGAGAAATAACACGCCGTCAAAGCAGCAATATCGAATCATAACGGGACAATTATAATAAGTAAGAATAATCGTATGCAAGTCAGCATTTATGGGTATTAATTATGCTGTACAGGTTCGATATACAAGACTTTTATTAAAGTTCTGTATGAAATAGTAATATATACATACCATACCTACATTTTATTATAGGTACCAATTGTCAAACAATCGTATCGAACAAAGAATTGAAATAAAAAAATTAAGTTGCTATACATATTTAGTATTTTGAAAAAGTCAAGTTGCTAGTGTATGTTACAAGCTAGTGTACCGCATCATCGACCGCAATTTCGTTTGACATCATCTGACATAGAGCAATACAAAAAAACACAAGTTGGATTTGTGAGTTGGATTTCATTCAAATTAAAAACTATTGCGAAAATGCAAAATGGTCTTTAGAATTGCGAGCGATTTCGGTAACAAACAAAAACAGGAACATTTATATTTACCACAAATAAGTGGAACTATTGAACATTGTGTTAGACTTAATCACAGTGAAATGATAATTATTATGATTAGACTTTGTAAATCTTAAAACTTAACCTGAAAAGCTAAGGGCCTAATAATGTGGCTACTCAGCCACAGAGTAACAACTGTTCTAAGCTTCATATTTGCTCAGATGTGCCTATAAAAACATAAACAAGACAAGTAGATATAGCGTAAGTAATATGTTTATGTGTATGTTTTAGATTGTAGACATAGGTACCTAATTCCTAAAATAGAAATTTGGAATCTCTCTTAAAGTAAAATAGTGATATGACACTCAAATCTAGAATCAAATAGTTTCTGATCCACAATCAAAGTCACTTTCAAAGACAACCAAATCTTTTACGTCTCCTAACTAATCAATAAAATACGATACGCTATCTCTCACGAAGATCAGTTTTAGAATGTTAGGGAAATAAAGTCAAAAGCGTGGATGAGCGCATTGATTAGGTACAAGCGATAATTTTATGAGAGAATTGAACTATTTTTCATGAACAAAGGTAGGTACTTTGTTAATGTGTTTCTTCTTTTGTTTAGTCACTAAATATCATATTAAAAAATTATAACTATAATAATGTATAATATTACTTATATGAATATCTTTGAAGAAACGATGTGGCTAATAAACACCAAAATTTGTTTCACATTCAATTCAAGCCGTCTTGACTGCGTATACCTGCCAAGAATAAACTGACATATCTTTCTTACCGAAGCTTATTTAATTTGTACCTTATCTTAGTTCCGTTAAGATAGCATTTCCGATGGCCAATATTGTATCATGTGTCATGCGTGAGGCTATTCATTTTAACGACTTGAGGTTTATACTATTTATATACCTTTAAACTATACACACTATATTGTGTTTCTCTATTCGACTCAAATACCGTTAATTTGTACTTTAATATGAGATCGATAATGACATAGTAAAGGTCCATGTACCTTATAGCTACTTTTATCCTGTTGACCCTTTCGAATGAAACCAGGTTTCAATTAAAAGTTCCGTTCTAGTCGTTAAAGAAATATTCAGATATTAACAGGTACAATATTTTATTACAAAGTGGTAGCGTAATCCAAATGCAATGCGAAACCACCACGACATTAAACTAGGCGATAATAAGCTTTTATGTGTATACTCTCCAAGAGAAATATTCAGAGATATAGCATTATTCTAATTTATGCAAGAATTTTCTATCTTCTACGTCGATGTGAATAAAATCATTATAGGCGTCTGAATACTGATTTTGTTTGTGGATCAGTTTCTAGGCGTATCGCGGGTTAACGTTGATAAGGGAATTTTTAATGAGTGGGTTCTTAGTAAAAATGTATAAATAAACTCGATATGGATTGGTGAGTGATAAAAACTCGGCTGAATCGTTTAGGACGCAAGCGAGAGGCTGCGCTGCCTCACCCGCCGCGCCTCTGTGCCTTTAATGATCACTTTTTGTTCTCCCCGGGTACACACCAAAAGCGGCGCGCGAATTTAAATATACCTTGTTTATTATTACCATATTTGTACGTGTATAGTAAAAACAATGCTATTTCACCGCACAGAGAATATAAAGATTGCACCTTATCTTTACGGTCAATTTAAAAAAAGATTTGGTTTGTTGTTTATTGATTTCATTGCTTCTATTTATATTATGTGTAAAACAAAGAAATACTCATAATAACCATGTAGTGTTATTAAAAAGCAGTAGTTTACTATATGCTTATTAAATAACTAGCTTCTGCCAGCGGTTTCACCCGCACTCTTATAGGAACCGTGCATTTTTCTGGAATAAAAAGTAGCCTATGTTACTCTCCGGTCCATAAACTATATCTATGCTATCTAAATTACGTCAATCCGTTTCTACGTTGCTGCGTGAAAGAAGGACAAACCAACAAACGTACAAACACAGTTTCGCATTTATAATATTAGCAGCATTATTTTTATGCTTAAAAATAAAATATGAAGCCACTGCACTGCTCTGAAGCCGTTAATAAATTGTGTTCAAGGACGAGGACTCCAAAGTACTTAATGTGTTTTACCTGAAAAATGTACTTATCCTCTCAATACAAACATCACTTTTATCGATAAGAACACACAGCAGCACATAATCGTAATTTTTAGTTTTCTTTGTTTTAATATTTCCATGCTGCTATTAAATTAAAGCTTTCATCTATCTTTACAAAATAATAAAACGCTACAGCTTTTGTTCTTGTACTGCAGCACATATTGCCTGAGTGTCCCTCCCGCCACCCGCCTCACCCCCGCCAAAGCCTTATTTTATTGCGGCGGTTGCGCCCGCGCCGTCGACCGAGCCCTCGAGATGAGTTCGCCGTCGCCTCGCGTTCTCGCCCCAGTCATTATTTTATGTAATTATTTGGCCGATAAACTGCTTTTTTTGGAAATCATAACAATTAAGTAGAACATTTTATCGTCAGCACCAGCTTTTCTTGATTTCATGCAAGATGTCATATCTTTTGCGTACGTGCGGCGCCGGCGCGGCATCCTTACTTCTGAACATAAACTCGTAAACATATAAATGCTTTAATTTTTTGTATAACACCACATTGACTAATCGTATAAATTTTATATCATTATTATTACGAACGTATCATTTTTGTCGTAGCGCCGTAACTGTTATCGTTACGTACTTACAATTAATAAAAAGAAAATAATTGCATAGTGTCTACTGGATATTGTGTATATGTATTTAATTTATATCCATGTAAATTATTAGGTGGTAAAAATTAGGTGGTAAAGGTGTAAAAATTACGTAAGCAGTCCATAATCGGCGCAAGAGAAGTCAACAAACTCGTGAAAGCGCGAGACACCAAAAGCTCTTAGTAAAAGACATCAACGGGGTCTCGCGTTTCGACGGACGCTGTGCTGTAGCCCGCGCCGTTCGCTGCGAGCGCGAGCGGGCGCGCGAGGCTCGTTCGCTTCACTCGCTCATTCGATGACATCATTTTTTTTCATTAAACTTTATTTATCTTATAGTACGTACTCTAATTAAAAAGCCGGTTTAATAATTAACAGGCTTTTAAGAAAAAGCCTCGGGTTCCGCATAGTTGTCCCTTTTTTGAATGTGAATCTATTTTTCTTTTTTTTTGTCCCTTTTTTGAATGTGAATCTATTTTTCTTTTCGAGCTGGAAGATATTAACGAAGAAAGTGTAAAAATAATATATTATTAAAATGTTAATATTATTGTACTCTTAAATAAACAGATCTGTAAGTATTATGTTTCCATTACTGCAGTACATTTACTAATATTGTATTCAGTTGGAGGAATATGTTTATATTTAGGTATACTTATTTAATTTACAATATCATATTTTATGGCAAATTTTACATAAAGTAGGTACTAGAAAGATTAAGCATTGCTATTCAACGTGGCAATGCTGCCAGTATTTTGGGAACGTTGCCTACTGGTAGCGGATTATTAGATTAAGATCGTAACTATAATATTGGAACCATTATCAAAATCAACGATACCGTTAAAGATCTTGGGGTACTTATTGATAGGCAGCTATCATGGGGTCCTCAATTGGCAGAAGTCAGTCGAAAACTGTTTGCCTCAGCTGGTTCGCTTCGTAGACTACGCAACTTTCTGCCAATAAACACCAAAATTACCCTAGCACAATCACTTCTACTCCCCATTCTCGATTATGCTGACGCCTGCTATCTGGATTTAACCCAGGAACAGCTTAATAAGCTCGAGCGCTTACAAAATTTCTGCATCCGTTTCATTTTCGGTCTGCGCAAGTACGATCATGTGTCTAAATTTCGGAATAAGCTTAAGTGGTTACCAATTTGCCTTCGCCGGAACACTCATATCCTATCCTTTCTTTACTCTATCCTGTTTTTCCCTGCTACTCCGCTGTATCTTAAGGAGCGATTCGAGTTCTTACATCTCGCTAATACTAGATCCTTGCGCTCCTCAGATACTTTTCAGCTTAAGACCCCTCTGCATTGTTCACAAATTTCTGACAAATCCTTTGTGCAAGCTGTCCGATTATGGAATGCGTTGCCTTTAATCATCAGACAGGCAAAATCTATTCAAATTTTTAAAAGGTTAGTTAAGGAGCATTATTTGTCCTCTCTCTGCTAAAACTGCTACGCCAGGTTTCTATATTATTTATATGTATTATATATTTATATATATTATATATATCTACTTAATATTGTATTTACATGTAGGTATTGTATATATTTTATTATATTATGAGTATATCATAATTAGGGTTATGGTTATATTTGTATTTATGTTAGCATAGTATATGTTATAGTGTAATCTCCGTAATTATTTAATTTGTTGTACACCACCGTCCATTTATGTTCGCGTTTATCCAGTCCATTCTAAGGTTGTCTGTAAGAGATTGCTTATAGCGATAAGACCGCCGATTGTTTGTCCGTATATTTTTAATTATTCCTATTTGTCATCATACATTGTATGAAGTTTCATGTATTGGTATGCAATAAAGAGTTTTTGTATTGTATTGTATTGTAAATAAATTAGTGTGTAATTTATTTAGTTACTTTAGTTTATGTTGTATACTTTCACAATGTTAATTTAAACAAGTAGGTATTACAACATACCTATTTACAACATACTCACGCAAGTTTTGGATTAATACCTGATATCATTCAACGTTCATTAGTAACTAACGATGAGGTCGATGACTCATACTTGATATTAGCATCTACATACCTACATATTATATAACAATTGCTTCGAACCAAAATCAGAAAACGATCAGAGCCCAAAACTGTTTCTAGACGTACTGTTAATAGTCCCAAATGTAAACTTAAAGTTCAGTGTATCCTTTAAAAATTAACGATCATCCTTTCTACCTGACGCTGGTGTCCGAGCGCAAATAAAAACCCAATAAAAAAAACGGTTTCCCCGCGTAAAGGGTTCACTTCCCATCACAAGGAGGTTGAAGGTACTCACGCACACATCTACAGAAGCACACATATGCTTTAAATTGGTATATAACTTTAGGCACCGAAGGGCCAGAGTCCGAAGAAATCTCGACGGGGTATAAAATTTCTTACGACGAAAGAATGTTGTGGATGTTCCAACTGCAATATAAAGTAAAATTGAATGTATATAAATTAGGTTTGGAATATCCCTAACGTTATTTCTTTGTTATATTTCAATGCGCGTAATTTTAATAATCCATACTTCCATACTAATATTATAAATGTGAAAGTGTGTTTGTTGGTTTGTTGATTTGTTGGTTTATTGGTTTGTCCTTCTTTCACGCAGTAACGAAGCAACGGATCGACGTGATTTTTGGCATAGATATAGTTTATGGACCGGAGAGTAACAGGGGCTACTTTTTATCCCGGAAAAATGCACGGTGCCTGTGTTCGCAGAACTTAATGTCACATAAAATTGACATTGACAGCTGTCAATAATTTTTATAATGTTGACAAGTTAATTTAATTTGACAGATCTATGCTAAGTTGATTTAATTTAACAGATAACTTAGGCTACTTTTATTTTAGAAAAAGAATTAGGGTTCCACAAAAAATAAAACCCATGAAATCCAATATCTCCACGCGGGAGAAACAGCGGGCAGCAGCTAGTTAGTAATAATTGCCTAAGGATGACTTTTCTATACATATATATATACCTATACAAGAGGCGAGTAGCCGATCCAAGTGGTGTTCTATGGGGGAGGCCTATGTTCAGCAGTGGACGTCTTCCGGCTGATGATGATGATGATATATACCTATATACAATATATAAATACAAATAAATAAAATTGTGCCTGAACATTGTAGATCAAAAAAGAAAATCGCGTTTAAAATTTTAACAAATTATTTTAAAGTTTAGGGTAAAAAATGTCAATTTGCGACATCTGAAGTTCAACCTCATTTTTCTCACTCTGTGAGCAAAATAACCAAATATGATTTTGCACACTTGTTTCTCGCAGCAAAGGGTGCATGTTCGAGCTGCTGAGGTGAAAAATAACTTGTTACAAAAAAAGGAGACACAATACTAATACCTACGCAAAACCTTCAAATGATAAATGTAGACTCGTATATCTGTACTTTTATATGTATACCTACGTAGTAATGCTGACAGGACCTTTGTAGCAATTACTTGCAAATTGTAGACTCGTTTTTATTGATTTGTTATTGGCGTGTCCTTTCCGTATATTTTTTTTATTTTTATTGTCCAGTGCACCTTAAAATGAAAAAACGGTATTATTTTGTTGTCCGTCTGGCTAAATTTAAGTTTATATACTTGTTATTATGTTCAGTTTAGGTTGAGTTCTATTTGGAAGCCTCACTGCGCGAGTTTTCGCATTTGACGGATTATATCACGTACCTAGGTACTTAGTATTTATCATTGAGTTTTGGTGATATTTACGTGATTTTTAAGCATAAAAGGACGCTTTACTACTTCCAGCTCACTATTACCATTAATCTACTCAGTGCCACTTGATATTCTTTACGAGTACGCTCATTATGCTGCGCACAGCAAACATATGGTCTCCGCATCATAAAAGGGGTACAAATGAGATAATATTTTGCAAGATAATATCCAATCTCTACTAAGGCAATAGAAAATAAGCGTGGTAACAATAATATTAATTACATTTAGTAGCAAATACTTACCATGTTGTAATATCATAAATATGTTATATCATTCTCTATTAAAATAATTATAAACAATTTATTAAATTAAATAATTTGATCATGCAAAAGAATTCGTTGATTATTACGAAAATTATAAGCAGTCAGATCGTTGACACTAAAAATTAATAAACGGTATTAAAAAAATTGATGTGCTTAAAAATATTCTGTAGCCATGTCCACTTCTAGAGGTTGATAAATATCTCATCCTTTTTTGTTTCCACAACCACAACCGTACAACAGCAAATCCATTATAGGGTTTTATTATCTTACATCAAAGTTCGGAATCGTAAGGCAGCGGGCCCAAAGGGCAGCGGCCTTTAGATTAAAAATAATTTCTATGCTATATGAATATACGATTGAAAATGAAAGTACAGGTGATTGGGCAAGTTAAGCATTCATAGAGATACGCAACTTTTTTTTGTGTTTCACGGGGATTCCTTTGTTGGAAAGACCCTTTAAAAATATTGGAGATTAAGATTTTAGCCCATTGCTTGTCTTTTGTTCTAAGTAGAAGTTAACTAATAACCTTTACTATTTTTGTAATGCTTTGGTAATGTGTAAAACGATAACTCTGAACGAGTTAAAATTTGCATTGATACTTACTGGAAACAATTGTTGTATGCTGCTTGTTATATGCGATGTTTATAAATAAATAACGCCTAATAATCACATACATAGACCCTGACCTCTAACTAGAATTCCCTGCAAATACAAATTGTGTAAATTTTTTTATTTATAGTCTAATTTTTTTTGACCCTGTTTTACTTGAACATCTTTTATTAAAGTGTTATAGTAATATTCTACCTACGTCGACTGGAATATATAGTGGTTGTTTTATATTTTCGCGCAGTCATGATTTAGAGGCAATGAAGCCGCGAGCGACCTCCCGTTGTGCAAAGAATATGTGTATAATATTTGACATTGAATTCGATCAATCGTATGTTTTATGTTTTTGGATTGATATTTGGCAGTATAATTAAGTCATTTATAAAAAAATATATAGAATTTAAATTTACATTTTGAGAAACCATTTAAGAAATAGTATAAAGGCAAGTGTGTAATAAAATATTATATTACACAGTGACGCATTTATACTATAAATACTTAAGAATCCGATGATAAAGAAACTTGATTAATATTGAAATGAAAGATATTTTGTTAAGGCTTAAAAGCACAGTTTATTTTTTTACCTGTTTGGTGTGTTATAAATTTTGATTTAATATTGGTTTACGATATTTTCATAGCGTTGGTACTTAGCTATATTTGAGCACCATTTTTCTATTTTTAACGCTTGCTCAACTCTTACATGTTTCAAAATCATTAACTAACTTTGCATAGATAGGTATCTTTAATCATTGAATCGTAAAATCGGAGAAACTGTTTATTCATCACATTGACATCGTATGCACTCACACATTCACAGTCTGTGTATACACGTGTTGATATAGGTGTATGTATATTATAGCTTATTAGTGTGATAAAGACAGTGAATATAGCATCGATCTGTGCGACGGAGAAGAACGGACGTCAACAAGGCTAGCTTCACCTTATATGTATATGAATGTACGTTTTTATTAACTTGATTCGTTATATACGGTCTGCCATTATAATAATATACGAGTACACGTAATCAGCCCAACTCGAAGATTACAGTCTGATGTTAACAAAAAATAAAACATATATTGGCATTTTGATTCTAGAGTAAAATATTTGGTATGATTTAATAATAATAATAATAATAATAATAATTTTAACAAGGCGTTGTTTTTGTGATTCCACTTTAATTATTCTTTGTTCAATTATTATTGTATGGTCTGTGTAGCACGCTTGCTCAAAGATGATGGAACCCTACACTATGCATAATCCACACTTACTTTGGCAGTTATTTTTATTAATTACAAGCATTACATACAGCTAGGACCTACCCTAGGGCTGATTTTGGAATACCACGAAACATATACTGTATAATTACTTGATTGATAATTATAGAACTTGTTGTTGATATCTTCAGACCCATTTCTCACATGAATTCAAGATAAGTACTAATTTTTAGTATTATGCTAAATAAAAAATAAACATTTCAAGATAGCCAAATTCTATCTCATCAGTTTAGGAGTACTTACTAGTTTGCCGAATTGTAAATTACAATTAGAGTTATTTCTAAATATTACATTTAAAAAATAGTTTTCTTTACTAAATTATCATAAAAATCTTTTCAGGTTTTTTGGAATGATTGAGTTGGGTAATAAGGGACAAATAAAAAGTCCGTTTCTCAGCACTTAATTATGTCACATATTGGTATTTTTTACACCAGTGTAGATTATTAAAAGATGTCAAAGTTTCAGAAATAGTCGAGATTAATACAATATATAATAATAATAATAATAATAATAATAATAATAGACTTCTGATATGAATGAAAATTGCATGCGCGCCTATTATGGGGCTACAGAGGGAGGAACTAACATGAGTGCGTACCGTGATCGGATGCTGCCTCTGTTTCAGACCCTGGAGCCATCCGTCGCCGTATCTACGCAACGACTTTCGGATCAGGTGCGGGCTATCCAACGGCTCAAGCTGTTGGACGAGTCTGTGCTTGATCGGCTGCGCCTGGAGGCGCTTCCTATTCGCGCGACATCTGCCTCAGCGCGGGACCTGTCTGTCGCGCCGCCGGTGCCGGCACCGCTCCCGGCCCCGTCATCGGTTGCGACACGGATAGACCCCGTAGTTGATGAGGATGATTGTGCGAATATAAGCGTAAGTACCCAGGTTAATGAGCAATTGAGAAGGGCTTTGGAAGACGCGATTTTGGAATACCAATATACACCTGATTCTAGGCCGCGACTACCTCGTCTACCCACTAATAGACGCAATCTAGCGTTAATGGGAGCCCTGAATGTTTTGCTAGCCCCGTATCTACGGGCTAGTGAAAACTTATTTGATACCCACTCGATCATGTACTGTGGGGCTATTGCGGTGTGTCGTGTGGCTCGTGTCAAGTTTCCGGACGCTGACCGAGCACCGCGACCTGCCGGAAGTGCACCCGCGTGGCAGGTACGGATCGAGCGGCGTATCAATACGTTTAGGACTCTCATTGCGAAGCTGATCTGCTTCAGCCGGGGCAACAACCGCCCCCGAGTAATGCGCTTCGTGAATCAGGCATTTGCTGGGACCGGTATAAGGCCCCAGAATTATATGGCTGGTGTCACGGAACGCATTGACTTTTTGAAGCAGAAAATCTATGCGTGGGTAAACCGTATTCGACGCTATAGAGAGCGTGTAGATAGGTATCACCAGAATCGCCTTTTTGAAAGTGATCAAAGGAAGGTGTACCGAAATTGGGAAGGAACCGACCAACGTGTGAGCGACGGACAGTTGCCGGATACTAACGCCATGATTAATTTCTGGCGTGGTATCTGGTCGGTGCCCGTCGAGCATACGGAGGGCGATTGGATGCGTACTGTAGAACAGTCGTGTGAGTCCATCGAGACCATGGGATCTGTTACCATAGATCCCATAGACGTAAGTTGTGCTATTCGTACGGCTCAGAACTGGAAAAGTCCTGGTCCGGACGGATTGCACAACTTTTGGATAAAATGGATTCGATGCTCACATGAATGTTTGGCAGTGCAATTCCAAGAAGCCCTCGAGCTTGGTTCACTTCCATGTTTCCTGACAACGGGTGTCACCTCCCTGCTCCATAAGTCCGGTAGTACCACGGAAGCTAAAAACTATAGACCCATCACGTGCTTGCCTACGCTGTACAAGCTCCTTACATCCATTCTGAGAGCAAAAATTAATTCGCACGTTGTTGCAAACAATATCTTGGCTCCCGCTCAGAATGGTTGTAGGGTTGGGTCCCGTGGTACTAAGGAGCTCCTTCTCATTGATACGGCCATTTGCCAACAAGTTCGACGGAACAAAGGGGCTCTTTCGACTGCCTGGATTGACTATAAGAAGGCCTATGATTCAGTGCCTCATTCATGGTTGGAGAGGATTTTAGAGTTGTATAAAATTGATACAACTCTGAGAACCTTTTTAAGCACGTGCATGAGACAGTGGACCACAGTCCTTCGTCAACCAGGCAGTGGAAATAGCCCTTCTGGTCCGGAGAACTTTATAAAAATAGAGCGAGGCATCTTCCAGGGTGACAGTCTAAGTCCTTTGTGGTTTTGTCTAGCTTTGAATCCTCTGAGCACTTTGCTGAGAGATTCAAGGTTAGGCTGCAAGCTTCGTAGAGAGGGTGAGATCATTTCTCACCTGCTGTACATGGATGATCTTAAGCTATTGGCACCGAAAAGTCCAGACTTGATGAAGCTTCTAAAAATTACTGAGATTTTTAGCAGCGCCATCAAGATGGAGTTTGGTGTCGATAAGTGTGCGGTCATGCATGTACAGCGGGGGAAAGTTGTAAATTCTGATAATTTGCAACTTTCTGAGACAATGACACTCAGATCTCTCTCTGAAGCTGAAACCTACAGATACCTTGGTATGTCACAGTCGTTGGGTATTACGGTAGGGGATATTAAGCAGTCGGTGAAGGAGCGTTTCTTTTGTCGCTTGACAAAAGTACTTAACAGTCTTTTGTCAGGTGGCAACAAGGCGCGCGCCTTCAACGGTTGGGTAATGCCTCTACTAATATACTCCTTTGGCATACTAAAGTGGACACAGACTGAGCTGGACTCCTTGGATAGGAGGGTCCGTCAACTGCTCACCTATCATCGCATGTTACACCCACGCTCGTCTGTTATGAGACTGTACATTCCGCGGAAATGGGGAGGTCGTGGCTTTTTGAATGCCAAGACGCTTCATAACCGCGAAGTGTGCAGCCTCAGGGAATATTTCCTTAACAACGAGTGTGGGATGCATCGCGATGTGGTGGCAGTTGACAGAAACCTCACGCCTCTCTCGTTGGCAAACGAGAATTGGCACAAACCAGTGGTGATGACCACTGAGGACCGCAAGGAAGTATGGAAGGGCAAGGAGCTGCACGGGCGGTTCTATCGGGCCTTAACAGGGTCCGATGTGGACCTGCTCGCGTCGGTGAACTGGTTACGTTTCGGTGACCTCTTTGGGGAGACCGAGGGTTTTGTCTGTGCAATTATGGATGAAGTTATCAAGACGAATAACTACCGGAAATATATTATGAAAGACGGTACGGTCGACATCTGTCGGGCATGCCGCCGTCCGGGAGAGTCTCTTCGTCATATTATTTCCGGTTGTTCTCATCTTGCTAACGGCGAGTATTTACACAGACATAACCTTGTAGCCAGGATCATCCATCAGCAAATTGCCCTTCAATACGGCCTTGTCGAGTCTGAGGTGCCGTACTATAAGTACGCACCGGCGCCAGTTCTCGAAAATGGTCGTGCATTGCTCTATTGGGACCGCTCTATCATTACGGACAGGACTATTGTTGCCAATAAGCCTGATATCGTACTGGTAGATCGGTCCCAACGCCGGGCAGTGCTCGTTGACATCACCGTTCCCCATGACGAGAACCTCGTGAAAGCCGAGAAGGACAAGCTCAGCAAGTACCTTGACTTGGCTCACGAGGTAACCGCCATGTGGAATGTTGATTCAACGATCATTGTACCGATAGTTGTTTCGGCGAACGGCCTTGTAGCGAAGAGCCTCGACCAACATCTCAAGAGGCTCTCGCTAGACGGTTGGATCAAGGGTCGTATGCAGAAGGCAGTGCTCCTTGACACGGCACGTATTGTCAGGAGGTTCCTCACTCTGCAGCCCTAACCACCGGTAGCTTGGGCCCTGCCCCGCTGCTGGCGGCACTCTAGGTTTAGGTTTTTTGTAATATTTTGTTTTTTTTATAGAAATATTGTAAAAAACTTAGACTTAAGATTGTAAATAAATAAAGTGAATAATAATAATAATTCTTTATTCAAAAGAAACCAAGCATACATATTAGACTTATTAAAATAATCACAATATTATTTAACACTTATAGGCTTGAATTACACAAATCAATATGGTACAGAACCTACACTAAGCAAAGCTTGTGTTGTAGTTTCTGATTATCCCTTCAGAGTACAATTTAGCATAAAATAGTAATAATACACATTCATATTTGCTTGGTAAAGATTGGTAAAAATTGTGTGTGTGTGTGTGTGTGCATGCGCGCGTATGTGTGTTTGTGTGTGTGTGTGTGTGTGTGTGTGTGTGTGTGTGTTTTGTGTGCGTGTTTGTGTATTTAAGCGTGTTTAAATGTGTGTATGTGCATGTGTGTGTGAGTGTGAGAGAGAGAGAGTTTTGTATTATTTTATTACCCTTAATAATTTTGATATAGGTAAGTAAATAAAAGCTACAACCAACAGTGTCATGTATAGCTATTTTCTTGTTACGAAATAGATATGTTTAAAGTTTGAGTGCACCTTCACAAGACATTGTTTTATTTCCTGTTTCACAACTCACGCACAGTTTGAACTATAAAATGTATACAGTTCATTATCTGATGTCGATTCTTAATTATTGCTATGATATCTATTTTACATTGTGTTCGGCGGTCGACATAAAATATTCCTTATCTCAATACTTGGAATTCGATAAATTGTATTGATAAAGTGTGATAATGATAAAATAAGGCGCGAAGTTGAGTTACAAATTGCTAGTAAAAGACATAAACGCTCACCTTAATTCAGTGATTTGTTGTATTAAAGTACATAGTTTAGTTCGAATAAAAGTTAGGTCTGTATGCTAATTTAACATCGCGTTTAACGGGGCAATGCCTCATATATACAGGTATATTGGTGATACTGCCGACTGGTCGTGGGCTAAACCTTTGGACTATCTAAACACTTTTTATTAATAGATTTAGTAAGGATAATAGATATATATAATAGATTTAGTTGGGAGTGTTGTATGTTATTGTAAAAGGTATTTATCGTTAAAAGTTAATGCTGCTATTTGTTTCTTAATTCTTGTTGCACATTTGGTATATACGTTATAGTATTATAAAACCAATAATTGATCGTTAATAAAGCTAAGAATTTATTGGTTTTAGGCGGCAATATCTAAATACGGCCTCCCGACCTTGTAGCGGTTAGAATAATTTCACTATAAATAATTATATGTAGTTTAAAGGATATAAAAAAACCAACTTCCAGCCCCTGGCTCCATCATCAGACCCACAACACCAAATGAAATCTATTGGACTCGCCAAAAGGAATCATATGATGTCAATCTCGAAGGGTTTACTTGTAGCCACTGAAGAGTTTCACTATCCGTCTCCTGGCTCCATCATCAGATCAGCTCCAGGATACCAAATTATTTTATTGTCATCCGAACTATATATACATACCAAATTTCATTTCGACACGACAATTAGAAGTACGTTAAAAGATTTTATTACATTGGTTGTTAGTAAGGCCGATATTTCACTCATCAAAGATCTTTGTCCAAGTTCTGGGTCCCTTATTTGATCAAAGTTCTTTGACAGAAGCCCATTACAGTCATCCAAGATCTTTGTCCAAGTATTCTTAGTCAATTTTAAACAGTATTTTCGTAGTTTGAATCAATGGAGGAATTTCGAACCTATGTGCCGCTCTTATCGTTGTCATAATCTTTGATCAAACTGTGATGTTCCTACAAATTTTGATCAAACTGTGATGAAGTCATCCAAGTTCTTTGATCAAATGCATCTTAGACATAGATCTTTGATAAGTGGAATACCATACTCAGTTACAAGTGAAGCTAATAAACGTGTTAAATTATGGAGCGTTAAGAGTCTGTCATATTACCATCTCTTCTGGATATACTTCGAGAAGAGATTTTAACCAATCTGCTCTTGAAGTAGCTGTGTGTGCGTTTTGTGCATTCCACTAAAATGTCACGGTTCCGAACATAAACGTTTAATGACCAGAAACATTCTTAAAAATAATACTCAATTCCAATAACTTACTCGGTATTTTGAGTATTTATAGTTAAAATGGTTGTTGTTATATTCGAAAAATCTAGAAGCTCATGTAAATAAGGCTTTAAAGGTTAAAACATTCTCCGTGGTTGCGGCGGACTGGTGGTAGATAGTATTGGATGGCAGGGTTGCGCGGATGCAGCCGGGGTATGATCGCGACATTGTGGCAAGGTGGCGTCTTGCAACTGTCACCCAATCTGTGTTGGTGGCGAGGACCGGCGGCGAGCGCAAGGGCGAGCCTCTCACTCACGCAACTCGCAAGAATCGAATGTTTTCGGATACAGAATTATTAAACTTAATCGATGCCTTTACCTGGGTTTGCAATGAAAAGGATAACCTTTACGCAAATTTTAAGCATATCAGTTTACTTATTTACTTTTGAATTATATTATTTTGAGTCTCAGAATTCATTTAAGCTTTTCCGAAAAACAAATATCTGCACATTGGACAGGAATTATAGGTTATGGCATAAGAAACAACAGATTTTCACCGTGTTTGTAAATGAAAATTAATCGTAGTTAGTGTTTAAGTCACATTCATGCATAATTAAATAGTCTTAATCAAATAGTTGTGTAATATTATAATAGGTACAAGCACTAGCTTGGAATGCATAGTCCATGTCCCGTTAAACAAAGAGTTGAAGTGTGAAGCACAAAGCGAAAAGCTTTAATGTATTATTTAAAGGTATGCTTATAATATATGGCTATGATAAAAGTATGACAAGATACTTGTAGGTATCGCGGTGCAGCAATTATGGTATATTTAATTGGAAGTAACGAGAGTTACCTAAGTACAAAATATATACTTAATAATCTTGTAAATACCTACTTCAACGGGATCTTGGACTTGTCTCACTTCATTTATTAAAATAATGGTAATCGTATCTCTTCAGAACATGTTACAAGAAGCTTATTTTTATTGTGCTGCAACAATGATTCCGTTATATTATTTTTAACAATGTAACTGTATTTTTTTTAACAATTGCCGATATATTAGGCGAAAGAGTTTTTGCTGCCCTTGACGGTTTAAAGATAAAACCTCTTATCTTTTGAATTGAATGCAATCTATGGACGTTGTCTTCGATCATTAAGCGAATACTTCGCGTGCATTAAAAAGAAAGCCTCAGGAGCTATATGGAGGTTTTTTTTAGGTCGCACAGTGGGTTCCGTGCGAGCCTCCACAGTACATACAAGGCGCTGCGATCCGCCACGTCCGCCGCTCGCCGATGTAAATGATCCCCTTGAATAATGTATCCCATTCTCGGCTACCATTTCTACCAATCGCGTATAAGGCACATGCGATCCACCGTTACACCTAACTGCTACAAGTAGCTAAGTATGTATTCATGTAAAGAAATATTATGATTTACATATATGTATAGCCAAATATTTCAGAAATCTGATGCAAGATAACAACATCTCGACTAAGTATGATGTTTTATTGCTTATAGGCGTAAGTAATATGTAGATATTACTTGGTTTATTCAAGACGATATAACCGAGTTCACGGTCTCCGGAATTGCTTAATTTTGAATGCTGAACTCATGCGGCAGTTATGAGTAGTTGCTTATTCTTCCGCCTGTTTTTGTTCCGGTATTGTCGGCAAAAACTACACCGACAAAATAATTTGTCTTGAATTCGTCAGTTTATTCGTTAGAATTAAAGATTAGTCATCTCATTGGACCGCGATCGCGATATTGTTGTGAAAATAAACGTGCAAGAATGAAGAGGTCCGACTACAGGGGTCCGTAGATGCCCGGGATATCACGTGATTAATACGGGTTAGGGTAAAATTAGCAAATATTACTTAATAAATTGCCTTTTACTGCTTTACTACTTTTATTTTATAATCGTAATTATTAACATGGGAGTTTATGACTTTGCTTTTTTAATAGTAAGTATTATTATTATTTTTATTTTTTGCATAATTATATTTACCTACCTACTAATTGAACAATTTATCTATTGTATCTTACAATAGATAAATTGCATATGACTTGAAACTTTCGATTCACTTTCGATTACGCACGACCAAAAACACAACCATTGTTATATAACTAGTTTAAAGGTGTGGGTTGTAGCGTTCACGAGTCCGTTGAAATTTTGTGTCTCGTCAAGAACATTTTAAGATAAAAAATGCCTTCTATAGAATTTCAAAATGTAGATATTAAAAGTACTCTGAAGAACAACCGCGATGTAGTAATAAACCAGCGCTTCACTCACCTACCAAAGATGGATGCAGCAAGTGATGAGTGTCAGCCATGATTGATGGTTTTTAGTGCTCTTCACTGTTATCTCGAGATATCGAGTAGAAATGCTATACAAAACGAAACATGCACAAATCTAGGACCGAATAGATGCCCTAGACGGGCTAGCACACGACACTAATGCTACATTGGTACAGCTAGACATAGTGGCCAAGTTTGCGATGCAGATGATAATGGGCTTTAAGTCTTTGCAACTGGTGTGAGTGTGGAGTGATATGCGAGCGGGTAAAGCCCGCGAGCAGGTCACGACTGACGCGCACGCGCGTTCGTGACCTTGCGCGCGCGCCTCGCAGAGGTCACACTCTTGTGTTGATGCGCTCGCGCTACAGACCACGCTTTCCAAAGTTCAAGCGCGCCTATAACGACCAACCTCGGTCAGCCAGCTGGTTAGAAGCCTCTAACCAAACAGACGACTAATTCGCTGCGTTAGAAGTTTAGCACTTACTTGATAATCAAGTGAGATTGTAAACGTGTAGTGAACCTATACGATGGCTAAATACAAGTCAAGCCAAATTTGATAGTTATGCAATGTCATGGTAAGCATATATTATGATAACAGAGTATGTAGTACCTAAGAGATTCTTTAATACCTATATTAAAATGTAAAATCCTAAAATAATAACACTAATAGTGTTTCTTTGGTTATCGCAGACTATTGGAATTTTCTCCGCAAAATGCAACTGTAGAGGTATTTATTATCAGAGAATTTTTAAATTCAGACAAGTGTATCTGAGGTTCATAAGGTCATTCAACCCGGAGCTCGTAGATTACGGATAAAGCAATAAACTATAACTAAATGTCCCATTATTCAAGGAGGTTTACGATTTAATAATTATCTACGAGACAAAATGATTTCGACAGGAGCTTTAATGATAAGTTATTGATAATAATATAAAATAAATTAATATCTTAAAAGGGTATAGAATTTTTATAGTCCACAGCGACCGCAGATAAAAGCTAGATCCTATTTATGCGGGTTAAATACATAGAAGAAAAGTAATCGAGGAATGAGAAATGTTGCCTTAACAGGGCTCGTTGCGTGCTTTTTCGTACTTTCTCCATTGGAGGCTCTCTCTCGGTGTGGCTGCACCCTTCAATGTGCAGTTAGGTATTTCCAATTTAATACCAAAAATACCACAACGAAACGTATATTTTGAGAAAATTGTATTACTTAAGTCAAAATAATGGAAGTAATGTAGTCAAGTAATGATGGTCAAAACAAAAACTGATAATATGTTTGTAAATATTCTTGCTTTGTGAGTTGTAGTTCAGGAATTTTCTTATGATTATCTTATATATTATATTTTCTTATTTCAAAGTTTTTTTGGTACCGCTAATCTCCAGAAACACTGTTAACATTCTAAAAATTCTTTCACACGTGTGAAGTGGCGGGAAGAAGCTAGTTCTTTAATAAAATTGTTTTGTAGCCAATAAAACGAAATTGTTAGTCCTGTGAATAATTGAAACACTCGTTAAAAATTGTTGACATTATATATTGTATGATAATTGGTTTCGAAGTTCCGAAAGTCCGTCGATTGAAAGCTTATTAGGCCAAGTGTTCACGTTTAAATTCTCCTGCAAGCATAACAACTAAAGAAAAAAGCTTCAGTTTTAAAACGGCCAATCCTTACTCGGACTCAAGTAATAATGCACTCATTATTACTCGCAAAAGGTATCGTGAACACAGTTGCAAAACCTATCGCCGCTTTAAATGATGAATCAACTACTTATTTGTATCTACAGCTGTGAGAAGTCAGTAGGTATAGGTACATTTTTTTCTGTTGAAAATCCGTAAGGTGTCTTAAAAATCTTATCAGCCGATTGTTATGTCACCTATCTGCGGACTTCATATTATGTAAATATACCAAATGATTTCATTATTACATCAATTTAAGTAACGATTAACTCGAAATTTGGTAAAGATCAAGGACAATGGAATGAAAAATATTTAATTTTTAATAAAATGATGATATCAGGAAAATCGATGAAATAGTTGATTATTCCATCAGTTTTCCTACAATTCAAACGTTTAAAAATTGAACTGTCGATACCGTTTTACAATTGAAGCTTTTTTCTTTGGTAGTTATGCTTGCAGGAGAATTTAAACGTGAATACTTAGCCTAGTAAGCTTTCAATAGTACAGGGACTTTTCGGCACATAGAAATCAAATTCACAAACAAAATAATGTCAACAATTTTTAACGAGCGTGTCAATTATTCACACATTTTTAATTATTCATTTTTATATTAATTATTCACAATTTATTATAGGGATTTCTTAGCTTTGATCATAGAAAAATTTATGATTGTGTTCTATTCTACGCAGCCGCAATGTACATATTTCTATTATGTATTCTATTTTTTTCATTCTCTAGTACCTATAGTACAGGATATCCTAGTTTGGGGCTAGGCAATCTGTGCAATATATCCATCATCCATACATATTTATTTATTTTTATTTTATAAATTCTTTTCAAATTTGGCAGACATCTTTGTCTATTAAATTTGAAATGAAATGTATCTGTCACAAATTGGAACATGTTTAAATGTCAATATTGACACTTCATAGTTAATTAGCTACACGGGTATAAATCTGTCTAAGAAAAACACTAGACACGAGAAACGTCACAGCAAAAAGACATATGACATTTTGCACCCCCCGCTCACTTCACTCCCCACCTCTTAACGTCATCTTTAGAGCCGCCGCCATATTTGTTACGATTTGAAGTCATTGTCGTCGTCATAACACATTAAAATCTCTTTGCAGACCACTCATACTTATTGTCATTGTACTGTCATTATTAAATAAATTATATCTTAAATTTCAATATTACATATTGTTGTCGTTGTGTTGAGTGAATTGGTAGCTGTGCATCGATTAATTTTCGTCTATTTTCTTTTCCACATCTATAGCAATCAACATGTTTGATTAATTTTTCGAAATGTATCACAAATGATGTGTACCGGGCTGCGTAAGCCCTCGAGATGCCTGTATTTTACACAAGTTACCCAAAAGCGAGGAAAGGTTCCAAAAGTGATTGGTTGCCATCAACTGCGATTCTTTGCGAGTGCGAAAGAGCTCACTGATCTACAAATGTGTCCCAAACATGTTGAGGCACGATTCGTGACATGAAATCATATCTACTGAGCAGTGCTTATCCTACTTTATTTATACAATCGGCAATTCGCAGTGGGATTTCATTATCTCATGAAACTAATGGTAAGCTACCCACATTTCAGTTACGTTCCTAATAAATCATTCATATTATATTATACATTCAATTTTCGATTTATTAATCTTCGTTTTCCAGAACCCATGCACTGTACTGATGACCATCAATACGCTGAGAAAAGGACTGTAATTCCAGCAATGCAAAGCAAAGCTCTGAATAAATATAAGAAAAAATTGAAAAAGAAAAATAAATGATTGAATACAAAAACGTTATTTTACTGAATTTTAAAGAAGTAGGTTAGGTAATATTAAATAATGTAGTGAAGGCTGCTCTTTATTAGAATATTGCATTAGCTTAGGTAAACGTAAAATAAAAAATTAAAAAAATGTCATACATCTTTTTGCTTCAGCCAATCAGAGACGAGAGCTCGTGTCTAGCGACGGATGTAGGCGACATGTCTATCTGATACCCTATATAATTTGTGATTAGCTATGATATCGTTTACGAGTGGGGGTAACTATTCGTAAATGCAGCGCAAGTACGGATCTTTTCGATCGATAAAATTCGATAAAATTGACAGTTCAAATCGATAAAATGGGGTTTATCGAGTTTTTATAGTATACTTTATCGAGCCTCGATACAATCGACAAAAGTTATCGAATAGCTAGGTCGAATCCAAAGAGAATATAGAGCTACTATAATACTTTACGATCAGACTTCGGTTCTCGCAACATTCGATAAATTTACCGGGTTTTTCGATTAGACAAATTTATCGAACCGACTTCCGTACTTGCGCCGCTGACTCGGTACTCGCAACATTCGATAAATTTATCAGTTTTTTCGATTCTACAAATTTATCGAACCGACTTCCGTACTTACGGCGCAAGTACGGATCTTTTTGGACCCGAATAGATCCGTACTTGCGCCGTTGCGCCGATGCATGATATCATACTGTATGAGAATTTTAGTCACTCGCTGAGATTCAAAACTGGTTATGATCACAAATTATATAGGGTGTATGATTTATTGTACCTAATCAGTCATATCGCTGATATTTAGTCACCCGGTGACATTCAGAAATACTACCCTTAACTGTATTTGGTTCATTAGTACAAAGTAATTTCCGCTAAGTATAAGAATCTTTCCTTACTGCGAATACTTCCAAAAAGTATTGATAAGTAGCAGTAGTTTTTAGAAACAAAACATGATACTGATAAGTAGTTTTTGAATATTACCTAGTATTAATATTTTGTTTCGTTAGTTTGCTATCAGTTCAAACGCAACACCTACGCTACGAACGCTATGGAAATGAAGTAAAGTGTAAAATATATTAAAATTTGCCCAAGGACATGTCACGAAATGAATGATCTTTATTCGGCTCGGTTATTTTAACAAAAAAGTTGTTCTTGGCATGATTGATGAACGTAATGTTGAGTACCCGTGTAAAAAAATAAAGAAAAACCATAGCCAAATTTTTAATGTGATGTAATTATATTGAGGTAAGTGCCATCTCTTTTACATCAAAGTAAGAAAAATTTTCTTATGTGTGTGTTGTGTGGTTATAAAGAGTGCCCTGCTTAATCCGTGTAATTATTCGGTCCGGGTCATTATTTGATTTTGTACATTTTCTGATCTAAAATTGACTCATGACACTTGTAAAACAAATAAATACACAGCTTTACTGCATTACAATAACTATATTTATAAGACGCGTTCTTCGTTATCGTAAGAAGCTTCATGCGCTTACGTTCCAAATTTGATTTCCTCGATGCGGAGGAAGTTCTCGGTGTTTTCGTTAGATGTCGCTAGTAGTAGCGTTTAAGATGCGTTATAGCGTAAAATAATAGTTTAAAAATACTATAATATACTGTACTACTACTACTACTACTATATACCACTATTTACCGTTTTAATAACAAAAATAAAACGCTTTATTGAGATCTCTTAAAAACTAAATTATTGCTAATCGATTCGCATTCCGGGTTGAAAAACCTCCTGCGCAGACGCTGAACAGTCAAAAAGGGTAAATAGGCTTAAAACAGTTTATATCAAAATCTATTTAGTTTGTGGCGGCGGGAAAAATGTTAATCGTATTTCTGAAACCCATTAATGTTTCCAGAAGACTTCTGTAGGTATAGAAAAAATTCTAAACTGAGTTTGCAATCTAAGTGCGTCTGCGGTATTAACAATGTGTGTTGATAAAATTAAGAAGAATAACTTATCATACTTTATTTAAAACTTCATAATTTTATATTTTCTTAAAACAATTTAATTTTTTTATGGTTTTTCACGCTCGAACCCTCTATGTTGCAATAAGTTGCTTCTCTTTCATTCTTATGCAGACTGATGACAGAGACAGCTCAAAATCAAGAAAAAAAAATGCGATGCGAATTAAACTAAAATACGGTTTAGAATTCATAAAGCCTGTCTATGTTCTCTTAGAACTAATCAAATCTCATAAGTTGATGGTCCATCTATGTAGGTACATGTTCGTAAGAAAATTCTTTATAAGGATAATGGATTCTAGCAAAATCTTGTCATTTCCTTAGCATAATGAACAATATTAAGAGGCCCGCTAAGTGTAATTGGGAGTTGAGCACCAAAGTGCTCGGTTTATGCGGCCACATAATTACATATAATAGGCGACTTTTGCAACGCACGCGCACTCAGAATGTTTAACTCCTGCAGACGCTGAGAAAGAACTTTTGAAATACTTGGCAATTATGCATAAGGTGTATATTATGCGATTAACTTAAATGTTATGTATTACCGTTATCGAAAAAAAATTGCATAGTATCGGTGTAAAAATCAGTTATTTTCCATTTCATGTAGGTAGGCCATATAACCTACCTAGTTTATTAAAAATACAGGACTCCTATTACAAAATGTTCATCATAGTCAAATTATTTTTCCACAGTGTTTTAAAACTTGACAGTTCTATGAGGAGTTTTTATCCAAAATAGTACCCATACACAGTAAGAAAAACTTTCGTTCGACCGATAAATTGATATTGTAGGTGTATTTGCAGGATGAGTATAGCTTGAGACAGAAGTACCTCACAAGGAACATTATTACACATTTGAAAGCGATGGTTGTTGATTTATCGATCTCCGAGTTGTAACTTAACTGATGCTGAATGAATGACAGTATTCGAGGGTAACGAGATGGCGCGCTCACATCACTTCGGCCCGTTTTTGTGTCCACTGAGAGATAGCATTTTAAAACAATAGTGAACGTGGTCAGCATACTCGCCGCGTTGCCAGCGACAGCCTTGTCTTCCGCCAATCACTACCCAGATATAAATAATCCTCGTTTATTTTACATTCAGTATTTCTGTTACTATATATATACTTTGTTGTGAAAGACAAGCTACTTTGCTGAAGCTAAATAGTATCTTTTGCATTTTTTAAGGGATAAAGAACTTTCTTCCTAAAGAATTAGTAAGACACTTGAAAGGTGTATCAATGTGCACGTGCTTAGAAATAATTAAAATAGGTGACCGAGCTTCCCTCGGTATTTTTAAAAGAACCTTTTTTGTGTGTAAAATTGCGTTTTCACAATAAATAATGTAAATGGATAAAAAGCAAAACCTTACACAAAATTTCATCCAAATCGTAACAACCGTTTTCGAAATACGCGAAATAAATTTATATACACGACATATTTATATATTTTATATTGCTCGTTTAAAGTTATTAATCGGAAGGCGATGTAGATGTTACGTTTTCATGGTGTGTTCTAATAGACGGTGCTTCTTGTGGTTACCATCCAAAAACCAAACACAATCTGTGTAAGCCTTGGCACAACAAAAAAAGCTCGCCATAAAGCCCGGTTCTTTGGCTCCTTTCATGTGACTGCTGTCAGCCACATTCTATAGACTTAAATATTTAAGTGGCGTTTCAGTATTCGGGCGTTAGAGTCTAGTTCTATATATTTTGTATTATAAAATTGATTAACTTTCACTTTGTATAGCCGAGTACAGTTCTTGTTGGTGTTCCGGTTTTATAATAATGTTGTAAAAGGTGTTCAACAGAACTCCTTAGTTTACGATGGTCTCTGAGTTTGGGATCGCTTGCAGTGAGTCTTCAGGTCGAATATACTTTCGTTAGTCTGGTTAGGTATATACCTTACAAGTCAGAAAAAAAACAAAAATAAAGACATTGTATTCGATTGTAGATCATAAACCGATTTACATAGGGTACTTCGAATGTTTTGATTGTAAAATAAAACCACATTCTTACTGGAATTTTCATTTTTATCTTACTTTTATTGGGTAGCGTAATTCATTCCGAATGCTACATCGCTGTAAGCGCTCGTAAATTTAGTCCAGTTATTACACAATTTTAAGTTAACAGCTTATTTTATTTTATTTATTTAAAAAGTTTACCAACAATTGTAACAACAATGCTTACAATAAACGTTTACAAAAATAGGTATTAAAACTAATTGCACAATCAATTACAGGTAAACATCACTAATCTAAATTAACTTATATTAGAATATTTCTAATTATTTACTCGATATTGCATCCAACAACTGTTTACGATAACTATTCAGAGCATAACAGCTCGCAAGTTTAATTTCAAAATTTTTTTTATTTTCATAGTGATGCAGTAGTTGTTTTGAGAAAATAACAAGAACTGCAAACTGCAGATACTCTTATCCACGGGTTCAAATAATGGCTGTCAATAAAACGGTTATGGGTGTGCGCTGAATGACCATAAATTGTAAAGATTAAGGTCAATAACTCGATGGATATGATAACTGCCAAGAAACGTAAAGCACAGCTTAGTAGGCTTAGTTCAATAGGCACCTCGGCGAATATCAATTTTACCTTAAATTATAACACTGATATATTGTGTGCAGTAAAGAAAGTAATAGTTTTCATTCAGCTACAGAAAAATATACCTACTCTACGTTGATAGATTTAAAATCTGAGTTACCTACAAAAAGAAAAAGTTTAGTTTATCTCATAGAAGTAAAATTAGTAGAATCACAGACAAGCGGCGTATGCAAGCAGCGCACTGACGCCATAAACAAAACAAGCGTCCCGCGGCCGCCTCCCTTCCCACCCGTATAGTGTTGCTATGACCGCCATTACTTACCCGTTTTTGGGGTACACATTAAGTTGTCCATTATGCTGGGACAAATGAAACCAAATTAAAAGTTAAAATAATTCTTATTAAAATGAAACGCAATCCAATGTTTATTCTAATGTTTATCCAATATATTCGTTAGGTTAGCGCTTGTCCACTATTTGTACAACTACCCTCTATCACACTCTAGGCTGCGTTGTGACTTGTGCCTATCCAACATGCTGAGTATTAAATAATAGTGTGTTTACTAGTTACAATATTGGATAAGGATAATAAGATAAACGATTCGAAGCTTAAAATTGTGGTTGCAACCAAGATACGGTCAAGCTACAATTTTTGTTAGTTGTTTTATCTGCGTGGATTGTTTCTGCAGGAGCGCGTAATATACTTTGTTACGATATCAGCGTGTTGTAAAGTATACGTAGGTAGGCGCTACAATTCGGTCCGCGATCGTTGCCAAAGTAATGGCCGTTGTAAAGAAAGGCGTAAAGAGAAGTAATGCGACAGTCGCCTTAGTGCCTCCCGCAATATTGTTGATAATTTAAGAAGTTTCCTCAGCGGCTATCAAGTTTCGAGCGTTGCTTTTAATAAATTTTACTTCAGCGTTTCCTTATCATGTTTATGTCAACAAAACGTATCTCATGAATGCGAGCATGAAATAAAAATAAGTATCAACAGCCTTGACTAAATCTACTTTTATATTGGATTACTACATTCACCTTCCACTTCTTACGTTGATAGTTCCCTTTATCAGTATTTTTAGGCCGCAACGTGAAAGAGGGGTGATATATAGGTATAATACAGAACAGAATATATTTCTGAGTGGGACTGCAATTGTTGTAGGCCGGCTTTATGTTTACCATCAGGAAAATGACCCGCTTGTCGTATTATCCTACAGTATAAAGGATTTTGTTTCTCAGTCGTTGTGACTTTAGAACCAATGAACTTGTAATGTGGTTTTATATTCTTATGCATTTGGTGCTAGCAAACAACCTGTTCGTCACGTTATTTCGTAGTATAAAAATTACTATTATTTTTGCGGCTCTTGTTTTTAATATTAATCATAAAGCAATAAAGATTTATACATACAAATCTACCTTTTTATCATCTTGATTGCACAGTACCTATATCTGAGCACCCTATACGGGGCAGAGTAACTTACACAGTAGGGCGGAACAATAATAACAGCGCAGCTCAAAGATCGGCAGTGCAGTCACGTTTCCATTGTTCGTGGGCGGCAGATAAAAAGTTCACAGAGTAAGTTTCTGGATCGGGAGAAGGCTCGCGTAATAAAGAGCTTAATTAGCACTCATAATTATTAAAAGAATTGTATGGAGGTATCTAGTTACATCTTTGCCAGTAATTATATAATTGTGGATGGATTCAGTTTAAGGAAAAAAGTAATTAAGTCAGATTTGAAAATAGGCTACTACTTATAGGGAGTCCTACTTAACCAATTAATTTAAATGCAATTTTATGTTTATTTGGGCTATCTCTTACGATTTGGATGAAATTGTATATTTAGATAAAGTTTAACTGTATAGGTTGTATTTATTGTAAAATCGCCATTTTACAGCTCGTCTCGTCACCAAATAAAATACAAAAAACGAAATTTTTTGCTGTTTAATGGGACCTTTATGTGAACAATCAATTAGCTCTTTATCTTGACTTTATACGCAGATAGAAAGAAAATTGGATTTTTTTCTTATCAACGGTGGATTTTAATAGAATAAGAGCTTTTTAGTGATCTTCAGTTAAGTAATATTACCTTTTTAAAGAGTAATTTACACTAGGGATATTTTTGTAATACTTTAGTTAATTATATTATCACGAGAACGGCTCGACTGATTTGAATGATTTTTGTTGTATTCGTAATAGCGATTCTTTTTATGAATTTTTTGTTTTTTTTTTATTTTGTAATTATTATGATTTTCTTGTTCCAATGTACGAAGCCGGGGTGGGTCGCTAGTGGATAATAAATTTTAATCACAGTCAACTGGAATGTACTGGAATGATTTACATGAAATTTGGTTTGGTTATTGACTTGGAATAAAACGTGCTAAGCAGTATGACGCAGCTAGCACAAGCAGCTAGCAGCTTTTTAATAAAAGCACAGATATTTGCAGACATTCAACAATAATATAGTTATATTCGATCTCTATCGGAGCTGCGCACGACTTCGATTCCAATTGTATGTCATTGTGGGAGGTGCTATTTGTAATGTCGAAGTGCATGCACATGAGCTTGTCTCGTATTAAGCTGATCGTCGCTGAGATAGTCACATTTAGCACGCGAGCAATATATAAGTATACCAAATCTACCTTCAAGGCTCAGGACTAACATCTTAGCTTTAATTCATGTACCAAATGTCCAGAGTACCGTGTCGCCATTCATTTCTGTCGTAGGTACAGTCCGGCTGAAAAACGAACGTGATTCGGTTATTAAAAACAGCTAAGCCGACCACTTAGACGGCTCATTGAACAAATTTATTCTATTCGATAGCGATTCGATACGATTGCAAGTCGCTCATTGGACGAAATTTTATTAATGGGCATCGTGCCGTAGAGAATTTTTAAGTAAACGCAATTTTGGCACTTGAAAGTTTGAATGCAATTCTCGATCACGCAACTATTTGTGGGCGACAATTGATTGTTCATGCAAATGTTCTGTAGAAGTGGTGAGATTCGTCGTCGCTTGTCTGGGACTTCAGCCCGCCCGGAATAATTGCATGACTAAATTCCAAGACGTAGGCACTGTATCTGGCTCGCAGTTCATTCGCGTCGCGACAGATCGTTGTAATTAATGAGTCGATACATTAGGAACGAATTCGTTTTGGGCCAATAATTATAATGCTCTCGATATAAATCTTGCAGAATTCCATACTTGGTATTCTAAGTGCGTATATGAAAGCATTTTTATGCTTCCCAATACACGTGTAACGTTTCATTTGTGTTATTTATGATTTTGGTATCATAATTAATTCTTTTAACAGTTTGCTACATTAGACGAGGTAGATATTATAATATTTTTTTTATATTATTTTTCTACGAATATTTTGTTCTAATGACCATAAAACCGTTATCACTTATTAAAATTTACACTAAAATCTTATAGAATTGGGTGTGCAGCTGAACTTGTCATGGCTGTATAGATGTTGATTAGTTGAGTAAGAAGTTCCAAAGCGTACTATAACTTCTGTCTGAGGTACCACTAGAGGTTTCAGATCTACTAGATACAGAAAGAAAGCGCTTTATGTATAGTGGTGAGTAGAAGCGGGTAAGATCACTTTGCAGACAAAAAAACAAGTGAAATTACACAGACTAGAATTTTAGTTTATTAGAATTTTTTAATTTGAGAACCATACTGATTCATCACGTACTCCCTATTTAACTGATTATTATATTTACAATTGCTTGTCTCTCTATCAAATAACATTTAAAAAAAGAGACGAGTGACGGTCGTTTTTCTTTATGTTTCTTTATGTTATTTGGTAACGAGACGAGCTGGTCGTTTGCCTGATGGTAAGCATAACGCCGGTCCATAACAATTGCAGTGCTACTCAGAACTTTAAAACACACGACACTGAATTGCGCTCGCAGTGCCACTCTGAACTTTGAAACACAAAGGTCTGCGCGGCACTGCGGTGCAATCGTTACTTCACTTCAAATGGGTGGAACCAATCCATCATACTTCACTTCGAAGTGGGGGAAATGGACACTTGCATCAGAAGAGTTATCCCTACTACCACGTAATGAAAAGCATGTTATGTACGCATACGCACGGTGAGAAAACAAAGTGGCAAACTAAACAACCTGCTCAAAATAATTATGAACCGACACCAAAAAACAATACATACATGCACTCGATCCTGCTCGCACTTACATATTTGTGACAGTACGATTACCGTTCTCTCTCACACACTGGTTTTTTGCAAGCAAAGCAAGCTGGCAGCGTTTTTTTTGATTAGGGTAAACGCTGGTAATGTCGTCAATGTCCCGATACTCGTCAGATTGTAAAAAAAGGCCAGTTACTTATTTCAAACGAGAGCTTAAGAAAAGATTTTTATAGCAATATATTTAAAATAATATACTTCATAATTAAAATAACACCATTTAGTTATATCTATAATGGTTCCGGAGAAATGAGCTATCAAAGTTTGCGATTTTGAAATTTGTGTTTTTTGGGAAGTTTAGTAACTGAAAGTGTAGTCCTGCGCACCACTTTTGTTTTCAAGTTTCAAAGGACCAGGAGGCCGTTTTGGTAAGTGTGATATTTTAGTGAAACGCTCAAGTTAATTTTCTAACGATATAACCTATAAAATTGTGCTATTTTTATTATTAACTTCTTATTTATGCGTATGACAGGTATTCGTACTTAAAATACCCTATCTGACCCAATACCCGTCAGTATTTATATTATTTTGACGGTAACTGGGACATGATTAACAAAATGCGCGTAATATCGTCATTGAGTATATTTTGAACCTTATTGTGCAGTGATACGGTTTACGGTTTTATTATAAGGGGGCGGTGGCAGTCAGATTTTTATTTGAGTACATATATTAATTGAGGGTTCGCAAAACTATTACTTTTATTTTATTTAAAGATAATTACCTCTATAATCAAGTATGGAATTACGGTTACCGATAAGACCGCCTCTATTTTTTTATATAAATTTATAGTTATAATAAGTACATACAATAAAAAGTTTTCGGTTTTTCTTTTTTGTATATTTTGTAGGGGCATGCGTTGCAGGTTGATATTTTGCAAGCGAGGCAATACGAGCAATTTGGCGTTAGTCGTACCACCACCTTGCAACCGCGTGCCCGTACGGCAGCTCTTATTCGTATGTTTTTGTATGGCGTAGTTAAAGCAATATATGACGTAACTTCGTGCGTATGACTTTCCCTGCCCAGTAGACTGAGCACAAATATAGGACACTTAGATCGACCACTAAAATTTACATGTACTTCCCTGACCCATCATTAGTATTTTATTAAGTAAAGTAATATTTAAAGTATAGTAATGAGTAATATCAAATTATTTTATAAAATATTATATATATCAAATTACTTTATAGCTAATGATGAAAATTACTGTTTTCCATATTTATTTTTAGGTTATTTAAGACATACATATAATATTCAATATCATGGACGACTGCGCCGAGAGACTCGGCATAAGCTTCTGCAATGCGGGAGCACGGAAACATGTTGCAATATCACCAAGCTTAGCCTCTCTGCTAAACGGAAGCACCACCTGAACGAGCATGAAACGTAAAACGTATAACGCGCTACCTATGACGGAAATAGCAGACCACCAATATCGATTAAGGCACCGCTTCATGACCCGCCTAACGCAAAAATCCTAGAACGCAAAAATGGCCTAAAGGCTTTTTTGTTCATCAAAGAAAAAAAGGCATTACGGAAAAAGAAATACAACGCCAGAGCCTTCAGTTGGCATTCTGAAAATTTGGAAATTAATTTCCAAAGAATTTCCGAAGACAATTAGTGCGTGGTACTTTCCTAAAACGTGTTCCAGGAAATACGTGTTTTTGAAAATGCCTTACAAGTTTGTGAAAAAAATGTTTGTTATTTAGAATCTCCATTACATGTCCAAGGATTATATGGAAGTGTTTTGTTGAAGTTTACATTTATGAGAACACTGTGAACGGCCAAAGTCAAGGAAAAATGTGTCCAAAAAAGCTGGTTGTGAAGGCTTGTACTGAGTTGGAATCTCAAAATTTTACATTTTTGCTCCCACGGAATCCTAGATATAGAGCACATGATACCTATTTGCTCAAAACATCTAAAGAAAAATTAATTAGGACACTATAATCGCGTACAAGCGTTTGTATGGAAAGTACGGCATGTAGCAGCCTCTTAATGCGGTCAAGAAACGACGATCGCACTATTCGAATGGGGTGAGAAGACTCCTTTTGCTCAGGTATCTCTCAAAACTCGCTCTAACTCAAATCTCTCAAAGCTCTCAAAACTCGGAGAGGCCGAACCAGGTACCAACGACGATAACAACGGTCAACACGCAATGACAGTCGAGTACGAATAAGGCGAAGTCGCTGACCACATCAGCCGCATTAAAGCGTCCATAAATCATGAGGTGGACGTGTACGAGAAGAGGAGGGAAGACCTAAGCTTTTGCGCTGAAAACACTTGGCAGAATTGTCTCTTCGTTGACGAGTCCAGAATTAGCACTCATCCGGACAACCGACGTCTACGTGTCTGGAGAAGACCTGGGAACGCTGACAGACAAAGAACTGCAACCGGAACCGTTCAACAAGGCGGGAAATCGGTATCCTTTTGGGGCGGTATAATGATTGGTGCTAGAACGACGTTGATCCCTTATCGTGGCTGGATGACTGCAGCTTTGTACCAAACCATTTCTATTGATGGAATTATCAAGTCATTTAGAATAAATCATGGTCCTCGATTCGTATTGGTTGACGATAATGCACCCAGCACATCGAGCTCAACGAATCAACGCTGCTCTGCGTGAATACGACATTACCAGGTTAGACTGGCCTGCCGGCTCGCCTGACTTAAACCCGATAGAACACGCGTGGGATGCTGTCAAGCGAGCTGTTTGGAACCGTCAGCCACCTCCCCAGACAGTGCCAGAGATCAGGGAAGCCGTTAATCAAGAATGGGACAGGTTACCGCAAGAAATGCTGAATAACTTAATTCTCAGCGTGCCAAGAAGGATTGCCGCATGTGTTCGAGCCAGGGGAGGAGTTATCTTATACTAAATAAAAACAATTTTATAATAAATGTTGATAATATTTAGTTAAATCCTCTTTTTCTTTCAATTATTTAGTAGTCAAAATTGCACTAGGACTTTTAAATTCAATTTTAGTTACTAAAAAATATTTTTTTTTTTATTTCAACAAGTGTATCTTTTTTATAAAAAGATGTTACGTAAGCAACATTCTTTTAAAAAAGTAAAATTAAAACAAAAACCATCTTTTGCTAGTGATCTCAAACTTTATTTGATGTGTGTATGTAAATCGGATTACAATGCAATATAATTATATCACCGAGTTGGACTGGTAACAGAGCCGGAAGGTAGTAACGTATAGTATAGTAACGTTGAACGTAATGACATAGCCCCATTGAGTATTTACAAGAATCAAACGAACCTTAAGCGATATTTAGGATGCCGATAATGGAGCCGGAAGGTGGCTACGAGACTACAGAACCCATTACGTATTTTCCAAAAAGCTTTTCTGGAATAATAATAATATATTTGAATATTTATTTATATTTTTTCACAAAAAAACTTGTTAATACAAAAAACAGCTTGATTAAATTGGTTTCATTTGGTGCAATAAATAATATTCGTCCTATTCATTCGACGCGTTTGCTTATTCTGGGTATATTTTTGCCCTATATTTTTAATTTGAGGGTTATATCGCCAAAAAACAATTTAATAATGAACCTTAATACCAAGATTACAGAGTTCAAAATAGTGGTAAAAATTGACGAGTTCTGGGACAATTTGACGAAAATTAGGACAAATCTGACGGATACTGGTACAATTCACTTATTTTTCAGTTTTTCAATTATTTTAATAACTTGTGGTTTTTTTATCGTACTAAAAATATATTTACCGAAAAGAGTTATAAATAAGAAATCACGTCAAAAAATTTGATATTTCTAAGTTAACAAACAGAGACGAGGCAAAGCTGCAAAGACAGCTAAATTCAGAAACTGACGAGTAATGGGACGTTTACCCTACTTCAAGGCTAAGGCTCCAAAACTAGGAGATAATATGGTTTAAACTCATGAGTAAGGCATTTGGCTAATCCGTTGGTAAGTCCGCGATTTGACTCTATTTGTCAAGTATAAGAGTCGAATTTCAAGTGTTCTAACGAACACACTTTCTGATTTTCTTTTGGTGTTTCAAAACCAACACTCTAACAAACATACTTTTGGATTTTCTTTTGGTGTTTCATGTAATTCCTGAATAGGTATGATAGTAATTCTATAAGTTCTGGAGTAAAAAACAATAACATATAAACAATGACATTTAAATTGTAAAGAAGAATTTACTTTTGGCATTTTTTGTTTTGTACAGAGCTAATACCTACTTTAAGTTTGAATCAAGTTCAATTAGATAGTAGGCAGTAAATTGTTTTTATGAATTTTACTATTGACTGCAAGCAATAGCTACGAGGTGTATAATAGTCGTATTTCACAGATCGTAACTTACAGTGTACACTAACTACCACGAATGGTTTCCGTGTGGTGTCCAAGATAACGTGCTTGACCGTGCCGGGTCACCATAAATATTGCTGCGTGGCTAGGTCCCGTTGCATTCTGTATTGATTGGGCTTATGCCTCATTAATGATTGTCTTGGTGCTAGCTATATTCTACATTAGTTATACAATTATACATCCATTAGTAGTTTTATTTAATTTATTTTATTTTATTAAGTATCTATTAGTGGTCGCCACACACTGTTGCTGAGGCCAGTAAAGATTTAATAATATATGTTAGATTTACCTCTTGTTTAGCTTGCATTCTGATAAGATAAAAAATGGAAATGATTAGTATTCTGTTTTATTGACTTATTTAAGTCGTATAATTATAAAAGTTTAGTAGTAGGTAAGTATATGATGCACTATGTGGGTAAAGGCGTTACCTTAATTACTGCTTTGGAAGCAATATTATCAATTAAATTAAATCCCAAGCTTACAACTTATTTAAGGCAACGTGGATGCTAATTATGGTATAGTATAATACCTACATCTCAAATTACCTCTCCAGAAGTTTTATCACTCTCTCACGATCGAAGTTTCTAACGGCCATCACAATTTTTTTTAATTAGCTTCCAAAATAGAGCCCCCATAAATTTTATAGCAACATGGAGGTGTAATGTGGAGTCGGGGCCTGCGCCGGACTCGCCGCCGGCGTTCATTTGGATATTACACTTTTACGACACTGTTTATGATTGATTAATCAGTGAGTCCAAAGCTGATCGCTTCCGCGCTTATTCATCTGATTGCAAAACATTTTGATTTGGGTACTGTGCAACAATAGTCATACTCATGATCAATATCCATAACCAATAACCATCTTTGCATCTGCAGTGTTCTTACATTCAATTAATAGGTACATCTTCTCTCAGAGAAAAGTCGTTGGAGGTCACAAAACAATGGTCTACCTCAGGGCAGTGTTTTAGCTCCGCTGCTCTTTAATATTTACACAAACGACCAACCATCTAGCCCCAACACTTCCCGCTTCTTATATGCTGACGATCTTGCGCTCACTTCTCAAGCGAGTAGTTTTGAACAAATTGAGGTCAATTTAACAGCAGCGCTTAATGACCTAAGCTGCTATTACGATCAGAACTCCCTTAAGCCCAATCCATCCAAAACCGAGTCGTGCGTTTTTCATCTCCGCAATGCACATGCAAGTCGCAAACTCAAAATCACGTGGCGTGGAGTGCCTATTACGCATAATAGCTTCCCAACATATCTTGGAGTGGTGTTGGATAGGTCGCTCACTTACAAACAGAACTGTGTAAAGTTAAAAAAGAAGGTACACACTCGTAACCACATACTAAAGCGCCTTACCACCACCAAATGGGGAGCTACGCCTCAAGTCTTGCGGACCACTGGCCTGGCGCTCGCCTTTTCTGCTGGAGAATATACATGCCCTGTATGGGATCGCTCCACTCATGCGAAGCTAGTGGATATCGCCTTGAATGAAACATGTCGGATAATCACTGGTTGTCTGAAACCGACACCAGTTAAGTTTCTATATCCACTGGCTGGTATAGCGCCTCCAGAGATCCGCAGGGCTGTGGCAAGTTCCAATGAAAGGACAAAAAAGGAGCGTGACTTTCGACATCCGTTGCACGACCACACTTCTGTGCCGCAAAGGCTGAAAAGCCGCAGAAGCTTCATCAAATGCGTAAAGCCCTTAACCAGCGAGCCCTCGCGAGCCAGACGCGACCTGTGGCGTGAGAGAGTGTCCCTTCCAAGTCCTTTTACTCCACATTCTGAGAATCTCCCACCAGGTCATGAGGAACCATGGCTGATCTGGAAGTCATTAAATAGGCTTCGGACTCAGGTCGGTCGGAGCAAGGACAACATGTCCATGTGGGGATTCTCAGAAGCCTCCAACCTGGACTGTTTGTGTGGTGCCGTACAAACGATGGCCCACTTGATATCGTGTCCTGCGTGCCCTGTCTCCTGCACGCTGCAGGACCTTATGGACGCTACAAGCGACGCAGTCGACGTGGCCAAGTTCTGGGCTGCGACCATTTAATTGCCATCGACACGCTAAGAAGAAGAAGTTAATGGAATCAGACTATCATCGCGTTTCAGTCTGGTAATTGAACTTGTAAATTTAAACCTAATCTAAAAAGAAAATTGAATATCAACTCAATTATTAATATTATAAATTTATTTTATTTAATAGACATATTTGACTTACCTATACTTAGTCAATTAATTGTTATATACCTACACTAAAAAGTTCAACATTTTACAAATGTATTAGGTTTTTTCATATAAATGTAAAGTTTAACTCGCCAGCATGCCTTTTTAAACGTCAAAACTTGAATAGTAGTGCAAGATTAATGCCCTCGTAATGATTCACAATCAATCAAGCAAATCGCCTTTATTCAACTAATAAGCTAGGTAGCTATGCTTTTATTCACACCACAACATATTGATACTGATTCATAGATAATTGTGCTTATTGCACGATTCAAACTTTCATAATGCAACTGTCATGCGTGTAGGTAACTTATAAATAATTGAGTTCAAACATTGCTTTCGAGATAAAGATCTTAGAGCGTGGAATACAAACGCAAGTTTTAATGTTCGCGGCCACAAGCTTTCGAGTGAGCGGCTACCGAGAGCTCGCGGCTAGATAGGGAACTCAGACAGACCTATCAATCTGATAATGTATTTTATATCAGAAGAATGGACTTGTATTGTCACACATCATGGCCGGTTTCACTTATACTTAAGAGTGAATAACTGTTAAAATACAAACAACAATCTAAATGTACAAAATTTTGGAACGTTAACGGCATCTATCAACTATCGCGGGATTTTTTATGGGTTACGATAAACACTAAAATGACGAGATATAAAAACGTCGGACCTCGGCGGCACAAAATAACGTCTCCGTTTTCTTAGAAACCTTAGATGTCTGATACACGGCAAATGTTAGGCATCAAGCGATATGCCCCTACAATTTTCTTTGACCCTGAATGCGGTGTATTCCGTGGACAAAAATTATACAGTAGAGTACATGTTCATATCACTCGGGGATCAGACCGTATAATATTGCAATGGCCATTACGGCCACACCGTAGCATCTTCAAAGTGGCTCGTAAACGTGCTACACGGCTACTAGAAATGTAATTTAGCGGTACCGAGAAAGAAATGATGACTATCTGCAGATGAATGAGCGACTGTAGCTCTGTAAGTGTACTGTCACCGTCACACTTTTTTCTGGTTAAGGTGTTCTGGAAACTTATCTCTCAATCACATCCCCGTAACTGCGCGTTGCACTCGTATATTTCAGTTCTGCCCGCCTTTTTGTGGCTCCATAAAACTTTCGCAATGCGTTACACATAAGAGCAGCTTATACGCAATACTTTTGTTATGAACAGTTTTGATCTCTATAAGAAAATAATACTAAAAAAAATCTTGTTATAGTAAATAGAAATAGATTTTTAGTAGGTATCTAAAAATCTATTAATTCTTAATTCGTTTCAAGCCGTATCAAATGAAATAATTTATAACTATTTTAGTAAAATCGTGGTAAAAGTTTTTTTTGACGTATCACCCTTCGTATTGATTTTTTTTGTATACTCGTAAAATGCAGTCTACGGTCACTCGGACCAATACGGACAGTAACGACAAAAATCTGATATAATTTAAGAGTTACTGTGGAACATAGGAAAATACAAGCTTACTTAAGATCCAAAAATATTTAAATAGAGCGCCATCTATCAGCTGTTGGTTGAAGTTATTTTCTATACATTTGCTAAAAAAAAGCTTTAGGCTCGGAGTAGGTACTGTATTTGCACCCAACGTTTCTCTAATAACCTAGATATTAATATATATTATGTTGGTCCCGAGTATTTCGATTTTTGTAGAAGGGCGGATCATTTGATATTTAAAAATGTAAAAATGACACATTTCTCAATGATTATTTTTTCTTAATCTTCTCTTCTGTTTAAATCTGTAAATAATATAAAAGTTAGGTTTGGGGTCATATGAACCCTTTTCTATAGCGACATCGGTAAATGCCCTTACTGCCCCGTTGGTGGTTAATTTGTTTACTTCAAATGACTCAAATTGTAACTTCAATGCGATACGGCGCCAATAAAAACATAGCAACCAACAAAACAACAGTAACTGAACTCATACATTTTTATTTAACAATTTAAAAACAAAAACTGGCAATGCTTTAATTTTAATTTAATTGGTTCGGGCGAGAGTGACATTCGAGGCTGTCAGATTTAAGTCGTATTCAAGGTGACAGTCTCTCTCGCGCCGAACTAAAATGGCGACCGAGTTGGCATTTAAATGCCATGCATTTTTAAATTCATGCGACGTACGCAATTAACAATTCGAATTCGATTACTTTGTCATAAACGTACGCGTGGTTATCGCCGACGCCCGTTAGGAAGCTGCTTAAGAATTCATGACACTATTAAAGGGAAATTAACTTTATGATTTCTCTGGATATCGAAAACATTAGCAACAAAGTTTACGAGAAAGATATTAGTCTTTTACATTCTTTGCGTATTATATTACTTACCATAAGTAGCGTAGGTACTTACCTTCAATGGCTTTGCCCGTGACTAATAAAGTATGATTCGAATGACGTTTGTATTATAAATTGCTATTTCATGACACTTCTAATTTTTTCAATAGATTTGTTCTAAATGAATTTGTTGAAAACTTAGTCCAGCAAAGGCAAATATATCCCTCAAATTTAACCCACATTGGACCTGGCTTTTATGAGATTACTTTTAGTACTAATATGAGTTTTAATGTCATAGTATACCTACTTACATAAAAAACTGAAAAACATTTGGCACTGTAAATAAATTTTAATGTTATATATATTTATAAATTTAGTAGATAATAATGAAAAAAGTGGAAACAGGGCGGGGTAATGGACTAAAAAGGGGTCTTCATTCGATTGTACTACAAATATAATAGAAGAATACAATAAAATAAAGAAAGAAGGAATACAACTAATGTAAAGAAGAATGTACAAAAAATAGCAATCGAACCCTAAATCTAGATCGGTTTTACAGCTTTCGTCGTAGATCATAAATTACTTAGTTATCAACCCTAAAAAAAACGTCTGGTTTAAGTTAGGTACTAAGTAAAAATAGATTTGTGATTGTTTTTACAAACGAATAAGGCGACACCTAACTAAATAACTGCTAATGTAAGCAAAGTCCTAAGTATAACCCGTTAGAAATAAAGGTAAAGGTTCGTGAAACGTCTTTTTGCCCTAGGTAATTCCTATTTAGCCATCCCATTTTGGCGTCTCCGGGGGTTGATGAAAATGCTCGAAAATTTGCCTAAGTTTTATTCGTATTGAGAAACAAATAGCAATCGAACTCTAATTTAATATCAGTTATCAATCTTCAAAATATTGTTAACTATTTAGGACAAAACTCCGGTTTAAGTTAGGTACTAAATTTTATTCGTATTGACAAACACGATTTAGAAGTTTTTGAAATTAAAAATCTAAATACACCATTCTACCTACTTATATACCTACTAATTCCATAATTTTATCTTGATTAATATTTTGTCATCTATTATTATTTTAAAATAGGTACATTTGCAGCAGTTTGTCTATGTCAAAATATCTATACAAAATTATGCATTTTAAATAAAATAATAAAATTTGTGGATAGAATAAAAAAACGAAGAAGAAATCTCTACGAAAGACTTATTAGAAAACTCATTTCAATTTGCATTGCGAAATAATTCTTGCTCAACCAATTCAAGTGAATAATATTGTCTCTTGTCTGTCATTTAGGCCATTTATATTTCATTGACAAGCTACAACACTGTTGTTAACAGAAACCTAATTGCATTAATTCAACATCAGTCGTGTCGGGACCCACTCACTGTTACAATACAAGTCTTTGTTTTTCGTTAGGTTCGTGCAGAGAACCTAAATATGTCAACCTTTGAAATTACTGTAGACTGTAATATGCTGATTAAAGATGATACGTATACTATTTCTAACGATATGGTTTGATTTCTTTTGTTTTTCTCCGATTCCATTGCTACTAATGTAACAAATTATAAAAACACTGTCTCTTTCCAATTAAGAAAATGATGAAAGAAGATGGCATCCCTTCGCACGCTCACAGAAACAAATAGAACGACGTGGCGCGAGTGTAGGACACAGCTGTCACGCACACAAGCATGCATAAGATGGCCTGTTTCTATTGTAGTGATGCGGGACGAGGCTCTATCTTGTGTATTAATAATAAAAGATAAACAGATATTAACACAATAAAACCTTTTCTTTGGAACATATCAAATCAATCCACTTGCTTGTAACCATGTTTATTGTAACCAGTATGAATTTAACGTCTACGAATTTTGTGGCGTCTATTTGAACTATGTTGAACTTTGTTAAATGATGATGTTGATTAGAAGAGACTTAGAAACAATTTCAGAAAATGCCGCTTACTTCACGCCTGAAGAGTTTTTATTGTATGGAAATTTGGAATGACGTATTTCTAAGGGAGGTTCTCACCACTTGTGGACAACCATGGTCCTAATCACTTGCTTTCTGGATAACATACCAGTTCAAACTCACCCTGTATACCTACAAGTTGTAATTATATTAGTCTATGCCCTAAGGTGATACAAAAGTTCATTCAGAATCGGAACCACTGTCTGAGCTGTACTCTATTAATAGAATGAGCAACATAACCAACTTTACCGTAAATCGCAACAGAATAATAATTATGCAGACAATTAAGTTAATTATTTTATGGATCCTTGGTCGTAAATACTGAACAACCTTTCAATTTCTGGATCATAAAATAATAACGTGACACAAACGTAATAACACTATCACCTTATTTACCAAAATAGGTATCACATTAATAATTCAGTGCTGCCATTATAGGACGCGTGGCGAGCCGGAAGTCACCGTAAATGTGTGATTATTACCATATCATTGGCGACTTTTTCTCAATTACACCAAGGATGTCGGTATACTTATCACTTTATGTACCTGCAAGCTAGTTTAATCGGCTTTTCCAATTTGAACTATATGATAAGTACATACAATTCAAAATTCATAATAATATATCAGCACTTACGCTCAAATCATACGTGCTTGTACCTACCTCTATTTTAGTGCTCCTTATATGGTTGAAACGATTTTCAAGAAAGATATCTCAAGTAATATGCCTTTAGAATTGTTAGTTTATTTTCTGCTACACGGATATCGCTTTGTTTTGATTGTTGGCAATAAAGTTATTGGATGACTATATAACCACAAGAGCTGATTTACGTAGGTAGGTACTTATTTATAAGCTATACATTTGCCAAACTTGAATGCACCTGAAGTGAAGTTAGCCGCAATGCGATTGGATTTTGTGCTTTTGGAAGAAGCTTGTGACATGTGACGATGATGTGTTATACATGTGACGAGTAGACTTTACGTAGACTATAGTTAGGCTAGTTTAAGTCGACTAGTTGACTTTACAGCATTCGTCAAATAAGCTACGCATGCTTATTAACTTGAAATTATCTACTTCATGCAACGATATGCAGACCTTTCCTAGTAGTCCTTTCATTTCTTCGGAAACTATTTTACACTTGTAGATTCTGCATGGGTTCCGCTATATTGGGACAAGGTTTTAAAACATTATCCTGTTTCTGATACATTATGAAGCTGAAAGCATAGTCCAGTGGAAATATTTAACTAGTTACTCGTAATTTAATGAGATGCCACTACGCTTATAGTTCGAATAAATACAAATAAATGTTCAGTTTATAATCTTCGCAACATAAAATACTACTTCCTGTCAATAAATAGTTATTTTCAATAAACACATACGTACATCTCTGTGACTAATTTGAAAAGAATTTCTTGCCTATTTATTATAAGTGCTTGAGTCACCAATTAGTTTCCATATAAAGTAAACGCAATTTATTTAGTATTTTACAAATTCGATTGGTGCTCCGGCCAGCATTAATAGTGGTGACTTACAACGTTGACATGTACCATTTGTTAAGATGCGTATGTTTATAGTGCGTATATTGGCACGCAGGGGGTATGTAGGTATGCATGTATGTATTAATGTACTGGTTGTTGAGTGTGTGCAGTTACACTCGCGAGTCGGTTGACGTAATTTAACACTGCGGGAGGAGAGCCGCAACACATCCCGTCTCGGACAATCAATTTATCCACAATCCATAATCACGAGCAATTAATTTTTTCTCGAGGCAGTTAAGGACGTTATACGGGCCAAGGACCTTGCTCGAATGGGTGGAGTCAAGCGCACTTCCCCCGCGCGGTCCACACTACGTCTTTCAAGAACATCGCAAAACCTAACGTCATAGAACACGCGGATGAACCGCTACGAAGCGGTACCCGCACGCGCGCACGGCATCTTTGCCTATAATTCTTTGAATTCATTTAGTGGAAAGTTTTTCATTGAAATGAAGTGTTGAAGTGATCATTATTATTCGTAAATAAACGGTACGGACGCACATGAGATTATCCAACGTTGAGATTGATCTCAAAATATCGCTCTGGACTAAAATAAAAGTACAGACAGCCAATTTGCTCCGTAAAGTTGAAATTTGTTACACATTTTGACCCAAAAATTAACATGTACGTAAATAAATGATTTTCGGGTTGTTTTTATTTTTACTTTTGTAGTCGTGTTTTTTATTTTGGTGTCATTTACGAGGTATCGAGTCATCTGCGAGTGTCCGTCTGGGTTTCCACTTTGTTCATGAAGCCTAATCATAATAATTTATTTGCTAAAAATGTTGGTGACAACAATAGTGTCGGGTCACAGGTATAGAAAATATAAAGTATCATAAACATTTTACCACATTGTGGCATGCAAATATTAGAATAATTAACTATCATTGAATTTAAAATATTACAAAAAACTAATGACACAATAATCGTAATACAATTCATATTTCATTTCCTATAGGTACTTATTTATATTATCAAATGTTATTATTTTTCTTATTAATTATACTAAAGTGTCCAAAAATAAAACCAATAATTTAAATAGAATTCTAGAAATTCAGTGGTCAAATAAATTACTTTAAAACTTCAGCTATAGTATAGTAATATTTTTCATGCAACCAACATTTCAATTTTTGCCAAAACCGTGTCCAAGGTAGGTCCTTGATTTCTCCCGGAACAGTATTATATGCTTGCCGGCAGATGTGCAAGCATTACTATGTTCCGGTTTGATGAGCAAAGTAACCAGCGAAATTACTGAGCTTATGAGACTTAGTTACGAGTACAGAGCAATGCCGCGCAGGCCTTTGTGTTTCAAAGTTCTGTGAAGCATTGCAATTTTTATGGGCCAGCATTATGATGAGCACACTGCGGTGCCCTGCAGGCCTTTGTGTTTCAAAGTTGTGAATGGCACTGCAATTACAACATATTTACAGTTTTCGGATAACGCCGGCCCATAACAATTGCAGTGCCAATCAATACTTTAAAACAAAAATATGCAGCACTGCATTGTGCTCGTTAACCTGAGACATTAGGTATTAAGTCTTATAAGGCCAGTAATTTTACTTTTCAATTTCATTTCCAGTATTTTCTATAACGGTTCTCAACCTCCCGATATTCCTTTGTTTACCAATACATATATTTGCCACTCGTAAAAATGATGTACGTAAACAAGAAATTGTAATCAGAAATGTAACCCACTCAATATGTATGCGAGGAGTGTCCACGCGCAAATCACGGAATGAATCAGATTTCACCACTCTAGACGCTACTCTTTGAGCAAGCTTCAAACCCACACGAAAACAAATACTTGTATTGTATATTATTCACGCACACAAATATGTAACGTCGGCGGACAGCGTGAGCAGAGCAACGAGCGACACAACCTCCCCGTCTGAATGCCAGTGCATGACTGCCGCGCGCGCCCGCGCAGAGCACCTCTGAGACTTGTACATTTGGAATTCAGTTTTTTGATAATTTCTTTGCGAAATATTGCTCTATGCACAAATTTAATCAATAAGAATTATAGAAAATTTTCTTCCTTATTTTTTGGTGTAAAATTAATCCCAAACGTCTAAGTCATTTAGAAGTTTTAGGGAAAATAGTTTTAAAATAGCATGCTGTTAAATATTTTTTCAAGCCATAAGTAATGGTAATACAAAAAAATCAATCAATCAAATTTAATGCCCTTGAATTGATCATTCAGGTAGTATTTTTTTCAAGTCGTTAAACCAAGCCGCGTGGGAGTTTTAGGAGCAGAAAGTAGTCGTTTTTGGGTAACCTAGCCCCTTAATAGGAATGCGCTTTCGTCAGTTATTTTCTCGATAAGGGTCAAATTGAGCCGCCCGCGGCCTATCTGAACAAACGAACATTTTCAAGCACTCGATGTATTAACGTTTTTATTGTTATAACATGTTGCATTACGTTATTACCCAGGACTTCTCCCTACAATCATAGGAGGATGTCTTTATATCCACGTAAATTGTATTTGCTTCGTCGTCGTACTATTTATAACGCGTGATCATTGCTTCATGCGATATAACAAAATAACTACCTACTATAGCATTAATAAACCTTTTTTTGCAGCACATCATTGTCTACCGTAGAGTTAATTTTTTTCGTGTTTTGATTTAAATTATTTCAATCACATGTAGATAGATGTATATGGTTAGAGGATTCAAAGAATGCTATGGAACGAAAGTACCTGTAAATTTACAGTTACTCGTAAATTCCATTGAAAACAACGCGGGAACCGCTGAACAATAACAATAAGCCGTGACCATTTGACCCGTCTATGACGTCGCCGTTACAAAGGGTCTTTTTTGATATATCGTCGAAAAGAAACAAAGGGCGCATAAATTTATCTGCAGCAAACGCTTATCATGATCCAACTTTCTCCGAGTCGATGCTCCCGCCGCGCACCGTGCAGGCTTCCAGCATCACACACGCGCCCCGCCCTGCCTTCACACTCTATACCTTTCTCAGCAGTACCTAAGCTGACGCATATATATTTTTAGAGTATTAGGTATATCATTAAACATTACTAACATTAATATGTACGTGATTAGAAAAACAAATTGTAGAAATAAATTATTTTAGACACAGGTACAAACGTATATACTTAGTCTGAAATGTAGGTAACATTTTAACGAAACATTTTAGACTAAGTATATACGTTTTTTGAGAGCGTCGAGTTATGCAGAAGTAGTTTAAAGATACATCACTGAGTTTAACACACACGGTAAATGGCTGCTATGACTGCTGAAAACTGCACTGATTCCTGCCATCTCCTCTAACTGTCATAGGACTACATTTATCCATTTATAACGTTTCGCTTAGATAATTGAGAAAGGGAAACATACAAAAGATAAGTAAGGTTCGACACGGCCACAACAGGCATAAGAAAAATCATGTATTGTGAGTTAGCAGGAGGTCAGTGTAGGAGTGAGAGGAGGGAGCGGAAAAAAGGAAGCTGGAGCGGGCACGACAGTGGGAATGGGGGTCAGAAGTGGGAGTGGGTTATTGCAGAAGATAAACCGCGCTGATAAGATTGCCACAGGCAAACATTTCTTACAAAAACTTGTATGAAAGCACACATATCAACACCAATCACGTGCACTATGTGAGCGATATTTATGGAAAATAATGGTTTTAAATTGATGTAAACAAATATTTCAGTTTTGTTCATTCAAATCTAAACTTGTCATTATTTCGTGCTTGAACATGAAAGCGCACTTAGCACGTACACTTTCATTCTTACTAATGCCTATATGTCACATTTATGTAACAGAGAAGCTGCATTAAAGTGAATAATAATTTGCGTTTTACCAAAAACAAACCATTAGTGTCAGGTTCGCTATCAGTATTTTTAAGTTTGCCGACAAACCGTTGGCGATTAATTTTGAGTTTCAGTTGATAACGTCGACAGTATCCGTTACTGATGACGCATTACTCGCGCTTCGTTCACAGGCACGGCTCTCTCCTGCATATAATAATGTAAACACATCCATACCTGCACACCATTCACCGCGTGATGAATGGACACCTTTTGCACATTTCAAAAGGGCACTGCGCACCTACCTACTGTCTTTAAACCCTTCAAAATCGAAAGGGTTGTTTTTTAGGGAGACGATTCATAAACAATGCTTCCGATGACCACCGATGACCAGTACGCCATAAACGAATGACCAGTGTGGGAAGCTCCGTTCATCGCTTTGTGAAAGCTTGACCCCTCTTTTTGACGCTATAGTATAGACCATGCTTTATCATTTCTGATAGGGGTCAGTTCGAAGAATGGAAATTCGGTGCAGAGCGATTATTTATTTTTTGCGCGTTTAAAACGGTTAGAGAGATAAAAAATACTCTCGTCCGAACTTCCCATGCATTTATTTTTCCACCTATAATTACGTGCACTCGGCATGGACTCCTCGAGATATTTTCGTGCGCACGACGCAGACGTGAAGGGCTTGCACAAGAACTGTTCGGGCATTTCGGAGAACACAAATGTGATAAATCGGACCCTCCAATTATTGTTGCATTCGGTACGAAAGTACTCGCTGTACTTATGGCGATTATTGGCCAAAATCGGTATCTGTGCTTGTTACGCCAATCAGACGCTCGCTCACTCACTCATTACCATGGTTCTTACGTCTTTTCGGCAAATACGTTTACTGCTTACCTCTATAATTTTGATCAATATTTTGCATGATGAGTTTATCAGCTAAGTCTCAACGTACATTACAGTAAGTCAAGTTACGTGGAAGTAGAAGGACCTTTATTGATTCCCAAATAGTGAAATATTTGCAAATAAGTAAACGTAGTTTGCCTTATTGGCTTTGTGAGAGGCCTTTTTTATTTAATCTATTTTCCTCTGCAAGCTCCAGGGCTCGTACCCTTTGTTTGATAGTTCAAATTATATATAGAGAAAACAATTTTTACTTATCATCAACTTAACAAAGGTAAACTTACTCCGAAAGCCTAACTAAAGTGTCGTTGACATACATACATGTTATATATACAATTATACAAATAGTTTTGTATACATACAAATTTTAAAAATAGAATACGTACTAGAGTACACAATCGGAGCGGACGAGATTCCACAAGCAGCACCCGTTCACGAGTGTGACGCATGTGCCAGCCATCGCTCTCCTCAACCATTTTAGAGGGAAGAGGGCGACCCGCCACACGACGCCACTGCAAGCAAAATCATTCCAGTGGCCATGGCCACTCCGGTTGCTCACCCAATTGATTTTTGTGAGAGGCCTTCATAGTTAATCAATAAAACAATCAGTGTAATAATATACTGTTTATAAAAAGTAAAAAGTTACAGCAATCCGTTGTAAGGATCGTTAAGAATCTTATTGGACAGGCCATTAGCGATCCGCTTGACTAGCCGGTGTTATTTGACTACTTAAAAAATGAACATGACACATTATCTGCGGCGATCCATCTCGATTGCGCTCCTATAATTCTCTTATTAGTGTTTAGTGCGTGGGCGCGCCATCCGACCCGACACTAGCATACTCGTAAATATAAAACATAATTTTGTAATTATGTAAAACGGTAAAAAACCAAGACTCAAATCGTTTGCTATGTGTAACGCGCCATAAATTAGTAGCCGTTATAATAAAAATCTGAGACGGCGAAATGTTTAAAGCTATTTTGGTTCCAATCAATTGACGTAAGTGTTCTACTTTTATCATTCAATTAAGCTTATACGATGTGGTTGTTAGATACACTAAGGCAATATTTTATTCGTGACAGGTATATATCAATAGCTATAAGAATTGGAAAAGTATTACAAATTGATAAGCTATGCGTTTATATTTGACCCATATCGTAACAATTTACTACATCCGCTACGAGCCAATGAGTTGCAAGTATAATATCTTATTGGAATTAAAGAAAAGATTAGACACACCTGTCGATTTAGTCCCAAGCAGATAAGCAAAGTTCCATTCTGACCCTTTCTTGATGCAGTCATTTTTAGGAAATAACTGATTAAAATTAGTTATATTCAGACTTACTTTTTATTAATCATTATAATAAAGATTACAATTTATCTATATATCCCGATATGACTAGCTAACCTAAACACCAAAGACTTAAAACTAGTACAGCGCAATTGAATAAAAAAACTTAAATATACAAGCTTTCGGATTAACAGTTTTGTGAAAAAAATCTTTTACAATTTAGAACTTTGTTTGCTTTTCGATATCTGTTTGCGTTTAGTTCTATCGCTTAATTAGTCTATGAGTGTGACGCAATGGACTTTGACTTCCGCGTCCGTCTCCACGCCTCCCGATTCAACTCAATTTTGACTTCTAATTACCTCCACCGCCATTTTATGTTTCCTCTAGGCCATTATTTTAATTAATTCTAACGTGGCCCTAACCTTTTCTCACGCTGTTTTATTGTAATTAAATATTAGGCGTTCGCATAACCTCTGTAATGCTTTTTGGTGGATAGAGCAGTGAAATGTAATATTAGTTTAAGGTAATTAAATGTTTGCTACAATTGTGATTAAAGCCAAGTGAGAGATGACATCTCCTGATATTTTAAAATATTATTATATTTATTAATTTTTATACTTTTTTCCACACTTTAAAGGAAAAAGAAATGTTTGGATGCATTCCCATTGCAATAACTGTTTCGTTAAAGAATATTTGGTCTTAGCGCTCGTTGAATTCTTTTGGTCTAGAGATATTAAAATAAAGTGTATTTATACAGTAACATCTTGTTGTTAAGAGATAGTTAAATTACATAGATAACTTTTGAAAATGTTATATCAAATTATTAAAATTACATTATAAAAGAAATATATTCAAAAATCATTCAACAACATACATCTACTTTACGGTTTAATTTGTCATTGACGATTCTTGTTTATTGTCTTTTGTTCGAAAACTTACGAGATAACGTTTAACTCAGTTATATTTCATTAGTTCTAGTTCAGTCAAGTTGGGAACAAGTTGGGTGGCATCCCAATAAAATCATTCCAAATGGTAACCAGATATCATATGACCGTTAATGTTTTCCAAAGAAAAAAATTGCTTTTGTTCGCCTGACCTCATAGCGCAAATAACGGATCATTAAAAGGTTCCCCGCATTTGGCGCTCATCAACCCTTTATGGAAATGGACAAAGAGGAAGAGTCGCGATGTCACCCTTCTCCGAGCTCAAGTGAGCGTTCACCGGTGCGTGCGGGGCGCCGGCGAGCGCGGGCAGCAGTAGCGAGCGACGCCGCACCCGGACCGCACCGCCGTCCGCCGCGCACTGAGCTTCTTCTCTGTCCACCGCGGCTCCTCGCGAACCTGTTCCAAAATCCAACCCCAACCGACTCGGACCGTGGGGCGGCTGGACCGGACATCGCATTGTGTTCGAGTGACCCCTATTGGACGAGCCTGTCAACTGACCGGTACCTGACCGCGTCATGCAAAACGCCCTCGGACGTTGATGCGGGGTTGCCCAGCTGCCCCCACCGCGACCAGTTTTCGACTTGTTCCACAGGTATTTTCGATTATTGTCATGACCCGTTCATCTTGAACACTGCCCCACCAACATATTGAATCATTCCGATAGCATCGTCGGTCGTAATGAACTGATACAGCATCGAGACAAAACTAATTAATTTAGTTGATGCCCTGATAGTGACCCTTGTCATAATCCGTTTTAATGATTTAAATGAAAATACAATCACACTATGATCACGTACATAATGTTGATCAATGGATCACCACTCCAGTCAAGTTACAAGAAGATAATCAATTAAAGTTTAAAAAGCATTTGATCAATGAAAATTAATATTATTAGGTACTGAGACTATTTGTTACAAGTTTTAGAATGTGTTTAGATGGTCAAGCTCGGACAACATTTGTTCTGTTATGCTTTTTTATGAGTGATAAAAGAAAAATGATTCATGTACATATTTTTGTACCGATTTTATTAATTTTCTCATATGTATGGAAAAATAAAAAGGCCAAACTCTTAGTTGCATTTACATGTTTAGTGTTCCGAACCACACATTTTTTATCAAGTTTAAAGTTATTGTACATTGTTTGGGCTGCTGTAAAATATAATTTTCCTTCAACTAGGGCTTGTTTATTCATATGTATATTCATGTCTACTAGTTTTCCTGTTTGTTGTCTGATTATTAAGATGTCAGACGTTAAGTTCTCATCACCATCAAAAAAATCGAAATATTTATGCTTTTTAGTGACTATGAAAAGTAATGGTTTAGAAGCTTTTAGGTTATTTATTAGTCTTTCACAGCAGATAATTATCAAATATGAAACAGAAAAAACTCTTCTGTCATAATAAAGAGGTTCTAAATGTTGTTAATCTGACGATTTGTTTTTTTTTGTAATTCGAAAATTTAAATTTACCGACTAAAGACTTACTTAATTACTAGAAAGTGTTTTGTCTCGTTTTCACGCTTCCTTCAACGAGAAGTTGATAGAGCAGTTTAAAGCATAGATTATCTTATTGAGCTTTTATGGATAAGGGCGTAGGTATTGACCATTTTATGCTTTCATCATGGCTTGTGCCTAATACATTACAAGTAGTGTGGAGACGCTTGAAAAAAACATTTCTTTCCTTTTAATATAAGTTTTGAAATTAGAAACATATTTTCTTTAAAACTTTGACTTTAGCAGGTTTATTTAAAGTGTATTAATGATAATTTTACAGAACAGTTTCACCTCATTATACGTGCGTACCCTAATGTACACACATTGTAGAACCAGTTCACAGATCAAGTTTCAAGTAAACATTTAAATGTAACCTGTTGCAGTAAGCTACTAAATTATTATATAGTATGTAAATTATTTCAATTAAATAGGGATTATACACACTATAGAGATTTATAGACGCTAAATTAAGAACTTATCACAATATCTTGTATAAAGAAATACTATATTATGTTTATAATGATGATTCAAATTCAAAGTAAACTTGTATTTCTAAGATATAAAGACATTTTTATTTAATATAAACTAATTTAAAAAAATCATAACAGTTGTTTTAACATTATAAAGATAAAAAAAAACTGTTTGCTTGTGTTGCTAATAATAATGGATAAGAGGACAAACTTCATAAAAACGTAATATTATCTACTATGTTTTCGATAGCAAAAAGTTAATTGATAAATACTGTTCTAAAGAACAAAAACACTTAGATCCATTGTATGATACTGCATAAATAAGCTATTTTGTTTCTCAGTTATAGTAGATAATTAGGTGGTAATATAACAGGCGCACACTTCCGCATTGCGCGGCGATGGCTGCGGCGCGGGCGCAGGCCAACAGGCGTCCGTCAACAGATTTATAGCGAGATTGACCGTGAGACCTCAACCGTAGCCGTTTTTTGCCTAATGCGTTATTTATTAAAATTTAATCATAAAGCAACCCAAGCAGATTTTATAAACCAACTACATGTCAAAACTTTAAACAGAACGCATAAATACAAACTTCTATTGATAGCTTCATAAATATTTATGAAAATACAGTGTTAAATATATTTGTTTATTCATGACGAAAGACCTCAATTTAACTAATTACACTATCAGGTGCCGATAAAAATATGAAGGTTGTTCGTTAATGTAATAAGCAAAGCTGCAAATATATATGTATCTAGGTTTATATATTATTATAATAAGTAAATATAATCCCGCTTTCAACATTTTTGAAATAAAACACGATACAATTTGCTTTACCAAATTTGCATAGACATAATTACAAAATTTCTCTCGAAGCAAATTTTATTCGGTCGTATGATGCAGGTATCTTGAAATCAACACTACGATTTCAAAAAAGTTAATCTATCAAAACATCTATCTGTCCTAACTTTTCATTGATCATGCATTCCATGTTGGTTCTCTTGCATATTTTAGTTTTCCTCAAAGTATGTGTAAAGTACCTACTTCGTTGCGATTATGCTTTAAACTTTTATGTTTAACGTTAAAATGTCACGTAATATGGACAGAGACCAAAAGAGCCGCTAAAGTGCCAGATGCTTCGAGGGGCACCCATACCCCATGTACCACGACATACATTAGAATAGTATTTTCGAATATCCAATATTGGTTTTGGCGGCGGACGTTGTGCAAACAATTAATGTTTATTTCTCTAAAAACATCGGCGTGCGCCCGCTCACATTTTTGTTTAGATAATAATTGATTTTTTATTTACTCCACGAGTGTTGCCGTACAAAGACAACGGCAAACATTGTCGGGGACATTTTCTCACGGAACGCACGCTGCTGGTGTCTGTCCATTATTATTTTTCATGCGAAAAGCTTTCAAATCCAATAATGTGTGCGTTGTTGGCGAGTGACCGCCCGCGCCCGTGACCACGCTCGCGCCACTCGTGTGTCACACGTCAGATCAAATACACGAGATAAAACTTAAACTAATGTACATTGAACTCAAAGCTTTTCACAATCACCGGCGAGGGCAATAAATAAAGCTTCGACGAAGAACGGGAGCAATTAATATGGGTGCGCCCGTCTCGCGTGAAAGTAGCAGACGCAGGCCACATATGTGTAACGTCTATACCTACTACACGTAGGTATATTTATGTTGTGACTTTATAAATACTTATTATCTGTAACGACATTACTCACACATATATATGCAAGGATATATAAAGAATATTTTTTATGCTATTGATGCAGGAAGTTATTGCAAACATTGGCGCAAGGTTGAATGTGTAGTAATAAGTCGATTAAAACAAGACCGAAACTGAATGACCTATTTTAACATTGAAAAGAGAAAATGATCTACGTAGACATCAATGTATATAGAAAGAAACATTTATGTTACTAAAAAAAATATGTTACTAAATTGCGCTTAATAAAGAATAAATCAAAATCTTGTATCGTAATCACAGGCTTTGGTGTAGTAGAACATAAATGCCTCATAGGTGTACAATTACTTCCACATCCAATTATGTGGGGCTGAACTTATATTCGGCTGACCTACATGTAGATATGTTTCGCGATATAGCCACCTACACGTGGACGACATGTCGATATTGCATGTGAGATTTGAATATGGCCACATCAGGCGATGGCTAACAGAGTATATGCTAATTCGTGCCCGAGGCGAACTGTGCGAACAGCAGGGCGCGTCTTACATTGTACGAGTATGTGATCGCGTCGTTAGCGATATTTTTTTTATAATTCGTCCACTATGTTATTTCGTCCAATATTTGATAGATATTTTTTCTCAATAAGCTATTTATATTGGCTCTGTGCGATTTCCATTGATTTATATATTGCTCGAGACTTAAGCTAGTGCTGTAAGCGTATTTTATCAACGTGGGTTAAATAATTATTACGGAACTATCTTGATATATATTCTTATCATACATTTTCTTTGATGCACGTTAATATAAAAAGAATAGTGCTTTATCAATCGTTTTGAAGTTTCCATTCACTATATCTCTCTAAAGTCATATTGACTGCACCTTTCGAAGGGGTATAAAACTTCGACGACGCAATTATGTGGGTGTCCATTGTATCCAAACCTGGCTGCCTTTTTTCTATGTTTATTTAGCGTCTTCCCGAGAATCCCACGCAAGCTGTGTACGTTTTTCTAGGTAGATACGTAAGAGAGTGAGTACAGCCAAGAATGCGGCCGAGATCTCAGCTTGGTCTTAGATGCATTTAGGTGCTCATATTTTTCATTAGAAAATTTTATTAGGATAGCTTAGGGTGGGGTATTGATATAAGTATTTTTGTTGCTTTAGAACAAAGTAATCTACGCAGCCATCAGCTCATCAGCTTATCTGTTACTGACCACAATCAGGATGTAGGGGCGCAGCGGCAAAACTTAGTCCGAGAGGCGATACGATGCTTACTGAATGCTTTGGCTACGGGCTACGCGCCGTAGATCATAATCGGACGCGTATTTATTGGTGAGCTCGCTTTCTAAAGCCCTGCGCCTGCGATGCAGAGCTAACGCAGAACACTCACGAATACCAAGTGACACGCGATGTTCTTCAGTACAAACTGGAATCATCAACATTATTTATATACCTTGTAAAACTTAACTTACTTTTCTGCTACTTATTTTAAAGTAATTTTCTAGCTTATTATTTAGAGTATTTTATGGTGCCAAATACTACATTAATTTAAATAAATGTAGAAACAACAAGCAAATAGGTTGGTATTACAGTCTTTGAATTCGGTCACCCATCACCTTATTTCAACGAATAAGTACAGTGCAAAAATAAATCGCCCATATAACAGTACCGAGTTTTTGTAAAAGTCACGTAATTTAAATTTGTTAGAATATAAATACCCATAAACATAAATGAACTATGCCTAACATTAATCTTAAAGTATAGATAAGTTTAATCTCGTAGATGAAACCTCCGGTATAACGGAGTGGAATGTAAAATTTATTGCGTTCTTTTACTAAATGACTTTCAATTCCGAAACACGACACGTCGGCTTAAACGCAAAGCGATCACAAGACATGTTAAAACATTTTATATCTTAAGCTCTAGTCAACTAAAGAATTGGTTCGTTTAATGTTAAAATGTAAGAATACCATCCAATAGCATGAAACTAAGCAGGAAGTAGGTATAGTTATACAGTACTAAGTACAGTGGCGTTTTTTAGGATTCAGTGCCCGGGGCCTGCAGGCCCCGCCGCCCTGCCAGTCATTATAGTCCCTCGTCTTGATGTGTATCAAACTTACACCCACGAGCACATTACGGCCTTATTAATTAATAGTGTTAAACGGTGATTTAGTTATACTATGTTTTGTCTCTGTTGTTCTCTGACGGTTTTAAATTGAATCGAAAGAGACAAAACATAGTTGTACTAACTATTCAACCGTTTAACTCTGTTTATTAATAAAAGCCTTAGTTAGGTAGGCCGTATAGGCTTTTTAAATGTCTTCTGCTTGCGCCGCCCTTCGCAGCCTGCCGCCCCGGGCCATGGCCCTTTTGGCTCTAGGGTAAATACGCCCCTGACTAAGTATATCAGATTAAAGAGTAACAACAGTACAAAAAGTCTTTATCACTAAAGTACAATGGGTGGAATTATCGATTATTTCTTTCAGTCTACTTTCGGATGACGGGACTTAGGCGCCTACCATCATAACTAACTAATCTATAAAAATCTAGTTTAGTTAACATGATAATAACCTTGATCAAAATCAACAGTTCGAATTATTAAACAGATTAGGTGATCCATGAACAAAAATTAGGGCTATGTATAATTCGCGTTGAAATAACAATACATGTAAATAATAATAATCATATTATTAGCAATCGCAATGTAAGCACAACACTAGTTCGCGCTTATTGTAGTAACTCGAGCGACCCGTCTTGACACTTGGGTTTGGTGGTGGATAATTTGATTTGACGTAACAAACACAGCAGATACTCTTACAAAGTGCGTTATGTTAGAGATTTGTTGTTTTTATTGAAACTGTAGGTATTGATTGAAATTGATAGCCGATATTATGATGATTTATATCTAAAATGATAAAGTGTTAGTCAAACTTCGCGCCTTTAAGATTCCACACTTAATTTATTTATGCAGATTTATAGGGATTAATTTTGTAATGTTTTTTGTTTGACCACTATCTTACCTGATTCAAAACTTTTTTATAGTTAGATACCATATTATGTTTAAAAGACCTTTGACTATCTCAGAAAAAAGCATTATATGCGTTCTTCCATCTTAAAAATGAATCAATAACATATTATGTGTGACTGTTTAAGTTTAAGAAATAAAAGCATTTAGGTAACAGACAAACAGAGTTGCCACCATCATAGAATTGATTCTCTTTGGACCTATAGCTACATAACTCTGTTTTTTAAACATATTCGAGTTATGCCTTTACTACTCAGCACAGACCAGTAAAACTAGACGCCGCATAATCCAAGTTTTGCCTGAGAACACAATCGTAAAATGTTGGCAGGAGACGAGAGAAGTCGGCGTGTTTGATTGGTTTACCGAAATGGCGGCTGGGTGGCGATATGCATTGATCATGCATAACCTTGTCCGGCTAAGAGGAGTCTATAGGTTTACTGATCTGTGCTATACTCAACTACTTTATCCTTTTTTAATTAGGTTAGCCTTTGACTACTATCTAATACTGCAATTAAACACGACTAGTGTTTGGTCGCAGTATTAATGTTTAATAACTAATTGACTACCATAACTAATTAGACAAGCTTTACCGATTTATCGAAGATTTGTCATTCGTTTCGATGTAAACTTTAAAAAAAACTTTGCCATTTGGAGGTAAATCTTTGTTAATTTATGGAATTTTAAAGATCAAGTTATTCGTTTCATTTGACTCCATTACATAAAATGTATGTTCACTTCCTGATACGTAAAACATTTATTCGTAATAAATAAAACGCGGAGTTGATGACAATATATAATGACAATGAAGATATGTATAGCTAACTAGCTATACCTATAGCTTAATAACTAGTAAAATTATTTATAAATATGAAATAATAAAAATCAGTATCTTGAAATGTTGTTGTAAATAGTAATTTCAAACATAACGATCAAATTATGAAGGTCGCAGTAGCAGTAGTGCGGAGGTCGATAGGCAAACCTAGGGTAGCAGTGTACCTGCCGAGAGCGTGTGAAGTCCGGCGCAGGCAGGGGGTTGCTCACAAAGAAATATTCAAATGCGCTCCTGGACGCGGCTTGCATGAATGTACCTTACCCTATGACCATATTATTTTTAACATGCGAAGATAATGGCTCATCGGGGCGATTCTTAATTTTTTTTGTCGCTTTCTTACAAACTACCCTTTATTATTGGTCCGCAACGCTTTAGGGTTTTTGTGCAACCGGCGTATTTGTCATTAGGGCATAATATAAATTAGTTTTTATTTGCGCGTTCAAATTATATCCTATTTTATAAGTACGTTAAATTTGAAATTGATTTACAAACATTTAATCACAGTTATTTAATGTAATGCAGAAGCTGTGAATCATTCCTAGTAAAACAACCAATGACACAGTTATATTAATGACTGAAATTATAATTATAGGCATAACTAACAAACTACCTTCGCCTAAGCTACAATTATCGCTACTGGAATACCTCATTTTATTTAGGGAATAAGAAATGAAATGCATATTGCGGTGACCAATACAACAAATAATGAATTAGCCGCGCGTTCTGTAACCGGTACTTATGACACTTTACCCTGTAATTTTGCGATCAGAGTTATACCACCGTGGCACTGAGCAATTGTGTAGAGCGGAGAACCTGCTGGGATCGGATCCTGTAATTTTGCGGTTGCTCTCAGACCTCGCAGGTGTTTATTACGTTATGGACCGACGTAAGCTCCAATAATATTGGGAATAATACGACAGGATGCGTCAATTAGGATTGTTATTAGCATGTTTGCTTGGCTACTTAAAGAAATTAATTGCAGTTTTCTCGGCGTCTCCATAAATAAACAAGTTTTAAATTGTAATAAGTGTATCCGGAGCTAGGTGTTCCATGATTCATTACTTTAATTTCTAATTTTATTAGTTAGCTTAGAAACTATATAGGATTAATTCTGGGAAGTGTACAGACTCTAGAATATGTTATTAACTTAGCTATTTCAACTGAAAAAAAAGATTGACTTATTGTTACTTTATAAGACCATCGCGCATTTAAATTGTCTTCGACGATTTCACACGGTGAACGCTGCGCTGACCATTGTCTCGTCAGTCACAAAAAAGGAAATTGCGAACCATTTATTGTGTTCAACCCTTTCTTTGGCCTGTGTCCATGAGCGTTAAGGCCTACGGTATCTCACCGTTTCGACAATACACTGACGGGGGATCCTCATTGTTTCGCAGCATCCGAGGGTCCCGTCGAGAATTTATGCTCGCTTGTCATAACAGCATAAACTTACGCATTGTGAATCAATATATAATGATTTCATCTATACAACCTTTGTTTCTGAGTGTCGGGCTTGCGTAATGTATTAGGATATGACATTAAATAGTGGCACGTAAGTGGATACTTTTAGTTTAGACAATGGCCACTCATTTATATTGTGCCAAAATGATAAAACGTCCGGTTTTATTTGAATGCCGCCGCGGTTTCACTGCATTGATTAGGCACTGCTACTTGGTATTATAGTTTTTATGAATGATTTGATATTTTATGGTATGTAGATTAGTTTTATAAATGATATATAGAGTTTAACAGCTCAACATACTCACATTATTTAGGGTCAGTTAAAAATACTGCAACGTTCGCGACATGGAATATCCTGTATTCACAGATTATTATGATTTATAGTCTTTGCCTGTATTATTATGCTGCATATATATATATATTTTATCCACTTTCATATTTCTAACCGGTACAACAATAATAAAATAATAATAAATAAGTAGAACTTTCCACTTACCCTTCCGAATAGTCACAAAATGTCTAGTCATAAGGAAAAATTTAAGATTTGCTTTCCTATTCAAAGCCTAAAGCTCACCTCCCACAGGCTCATGTTTACACTTAAAACTATAATTTCATAATTCAAACGTTTAAATGCATAGCTTTTCGTGACCGTACGCAAAAAACGCAGCGGCTCGCTGGTACGACGATTACGGTCCTTAAAATAACATCGTACGTTTAAGTTAATGACAGACACACCGACAAAATGCACTTATAATTACATATACAAAGAGTTTTGGTGAAAAATTATCATGCAGTATGAATTGCAGTTGTGGTGCAGTTCTCCCACGGGTGTAGGAGCAAATGCTTAGTTTGTTGGCACATAAATAATAACCATATTACTACAAAAAACACTTTTAGATGCCTGTTTAGCTACACAGTGTGTAAAGATAAACTTCTAAAATGATTAGAAATGTCACAACAGAATGGACTTAGATAACGGTTGAGTAAGGCACGTTTAAGAGTTAAATGCTGTTTAACACAGGTTTAGGGTGTGTTTAACTTTTTTGTGGTAATACTGATATTGTTATATTTTTTAAAATAAATAAATTCAAAACATTTTCTTATATTTTGTTGTGTTGCCTTCAGGACCAAAACGACTTAATTGTATAACGGGAATTGGTTGAAAAATCATCACATACTTGTAGATACAAGATATAAGTAAAAACCACATAGTTCCGTAAAAGCCTTACATATTCTGTGACCTAGCATACCAGCTGCATTTATTTATCTAACCAATGTACCTACTAATTGACGATGTAATAAAACACTCTTTATCTATTGAACATCAAAAAATACAATGGAAATTACAATTTAATAATAGGTGGCATTATCGCTAAAAGCAAATTCTTACCGGAAAACTTTGGAATTAAGTTTAGAAATATATTGTGATTACTGCTAACCTATTATTAAGATCTTTATATTTTGTAAAAGAGAAACTCGTAGTGGAAATAAGGAATGCTTTACATACCGTCCAAAAAGTATTCATCAAATCGTTTTCTAATACTCTAATTACACTTAAACGTAATCCATTTTTAGTAAGATATTTAGCATGATTTTTATCGCAGTTTGTTCGCGGCTCCTGCACCCTGTTTTCATAGAAGCATTTTATGTATTGTAACTTCACGTTGGCAATTAGTGCTTCTAGTTGAGGACATTTAGATGGAGCAGTAGCTCCGAGCAGTGGCAGTGGGCAGGACGATAAATTCCCTCGTCTACCTAGTGGTTACTCGGCAATAATTGACGTGGCATATTTGCATAATTGTGCCCGCCAAGTGTCCGTTATATCTACATAAAATTGCGTCTTTTTCATGACTCCTCTATATTTAACTATGATGAAAATAGCTTTAATCAGATATTTCCTCGACATAGCTAAAGCTCATTAATTAATATTTATTTCTAATAAATTTCTAATCGGCTGTATAATGTTAAAATTATTATAATGCCAAATTTATTGATTTTTTTTGTATAATTAGATCGTTTCAACTGATTAGTAGATCACAATTGATTTGAGGCTGTAAATTAAAAAAAAAAACTTATTTTTACTTCATAGAAGTTTGAATCGATTTGTCTATGTTTGATCGATGATTTCATCGTTTAGACAGTCATGTGGAGCAGGTACTTTCATAAGACGAGCTTTTAAAATTGTTATAGGTACATATTATGCCATACGTTATAGAAATCTTTACAAATACACCCTCAACCTTTCATAAAACTTAAAAATGTATTTCCGAGACTAATTTACGTGGTTCGTGAGAACGAAACATTCTTATTTAGAAAAACTTGTTTTTGAAAATGTTTACAATTTAAAATTATGATAGCATTTATCAATTAGAATTTGGCAAAATGTTATAAAAACTAGATCTAGATTATTTATTTTTGTAACTTATTTTTTATTATTTTATCTATCGCAGAACTTATTTTTCATATGTTTATTATTCGTAGTGCATAGTTTCTCTTAAAACATGTGATAGTTTAAAACGTAAATTAAATTTATAGGGTACACCGTTAGTGATATAAGATAAGGTAGGTTCTAGATGAATATTTATAAAGCAAAAGATAGAGACATAATTTCTTAAATGTATATATAAACTCTGTTCATTAAGTTGCACTATATTGCTAAAGTGCCTGCAGCACGCAAATGTGTAATTTAATTCATATTTTGATTAGAATATGGTAAACACTTATGTATTTATTATTAGTATATTCCCTTGTAGCCTATAGAATATAATACAAAGATATTAAAGGATTATAAAGGCATTAGTAAGTCGATAACAAATTTTATTGCAAACGTCAGAAACCTACTAAGAGGTTCACGACTTCATATAAAGTGCTACACTTAATTACTTATGCTATAGGTACTAGTTAGAGATTAGGTTTGTGTTCAATGACATCATAAACACGACATGCGGTAAATGAGAACGGAAGAGAGAAAAAAGCGTAACAGAAAACAATTTTATTACAGTGACATTTCCGTTCAATACGATTGGAGATAATTTTTAATCTTGAGACCTGTGCACGGCTAATCTAATTAGATTCCGAGTAGTGAAACTGGTCGATAAAAACGGTTATGAAGTCGGCAGTCGCCGCGGCGTGGACGGGGGAAGCGACTGCCGCGCGACAATTATGCCTCTCTATATCTGATTCAGACGCAGTGCGGCATTTATGATTGGACTCGAAAACAACCACTCACAAATGCCCCTTACTACTTATTACATCTTGTTAGAGGCAATTGTTGTCATCTGAGTTAAGTAGGCGTTGCAGTGCACCGCATAGCGAACTTACAATTTGTAAAGGTACTTTAAAAACAGCCTTTGCAAAGGAATCATAGTTTTTTTTAAAGTTCGAGACGAAAGGGTTTTTGTTTCTGATCACGTGAAGCATTATATTAGGCTAACTAATAGATTTATATATTATATATATGGTAAAAATATTTAAACAGATGGTACCGGTAATATACAGTAATAGGTAATATAAACTGATCATGCTTACCTTACGATTGCTGATTCATGTTATAATAAACTTTGTCACTATTTGATTACGTTAATGGATTTTATGGTTGATATTTTGCAAGTATCTTGGGTTGCTTTGACAATTCTTATCAGATTGAATATAATAAGTTGAAATACTTTAGTAATAAGTTGACAATTTTAACTTAATATTGTATTGTAGTGCGAAAACAATTTTAAGTAGGTATTAAATGCTAAAAGTTTCTGATACCTACGTAAACCTTTGAGTTGGTCCCTAGTGTTTGCAACATGTAGCTACATTATTCGTAACAGTTGACGTAGGTAGTTACAGTAATGGATAGCGCCGAGCCCCACGATGTCCGTCCGAGCTTGTACCACACTAATGATAAATGATTCTATGGATTGCGTTTCCTTAAGCACCTTAAGCATTTAGGTTTACTTGAGCTTTAAGAACAGACATAAGTCTCTTGTCGCCATTAGTGCAGCTAAAAGTGGATCCGGGTGTAAATAGTATATACCTAATGTCTCAGGGTAACGAGCGCATTGCAGTGCCGCGCAGGCCTTTGTGTTTCAAAGTTCTGGGTGGCACTGCAATCGTTATGGGCCGGCGTTATGCTTACCATCAGGCAAACGACCAGCTCGTCTCGTTACCAAATAACATAAAAAAAATATGTAGGTAAGCGATGTGTTGTAATTTTTAAGAAAAGCTAGCTGAATAAGTTTCAGTTTTATATATGGGTTAAGGAAAATGATTTGATTTGTGGAATGCATTGTTGTTAGTTTCATAGTTTCGTGCCCTCGGCCAAGCGCGGCCGCGTACGTATAACGGCACGGTCGCTGAGGCTGATTTATCGTGGACATCCACCGAACCTATCCGATTTGCATTTAGATAGCACGCCGGAACGGCGGGCGTCGGGCGGGGAGAGGGAATTGGGGCCCCGTCCCACGACACCAGCTTTACTCTATCGCCCATAAATTAACTATAAAATTATCTCTCTGCAAAAAAAACCAACTCTGCATCCCAATAATGAGAGATTTAATCGTCCAATCATTGGACCTTTTTTCAGTTAACAACGTATACCTCATGACTTCCAATCGATAAAATTGTTTGATAATTAGCATGATGGAAGCTCATTATCATGTGGTTGATTCAAGCATTTTGCTGTACCTATATGTAGTATTTAATTTTAGGAGGTATATAATTTTAACTCTACTTACGAGTTTTTATATACTATTTGATAACGAGACGAGCCTGACGGTAAGCATAACGCTGACCCATAACAAATGCAGTGCCACCACAGATCTCTTGAGTGCCACTCACTGAATGGCACTGTATTTGTTGCACTGTTGAACTTTGAAACACAAAGGCGTGCGCCTCATTGTAGTGCGCTTGTTACCCTGAGACATTAGGTGTTAATTCTCATAAGCCCAATAATTTAACTGGCTACTCTGCTCATCAAACCGGAACACAGTAATGCTTGCACATTACTGCTTGGTGACAGACTTCAGGAGCAAAGCGGTGGTACTAACCCAAACGGACACTGACAGAAGAGTTAGTCCTACCACCTAGGAGTTACTTGTATTTTCTATGATTTAGGTGTAATTGCATTGCATTGCTTATAACTGTTCAATAGCTTTTAAGATTACTACAATTAATTTATTATTTAAACTCATGAAGTGCTCTTATGAGTAGACTATCTATACTAAAGTAGACTAACTTCTTATGAGTAGAGCACTTCATGAGTTTAAATAATAAATTAATTGTAGTAATCTTAAAAGCTATTGAACAGTTATAAGCAATGCAATGCAATTACACCTAAATCGTAGAAAATACAAGCAGGTTCTTCGCCGATTCGATCAGCATTAATTTAGACGTTCGTTGACGATGGTCAAAAAGCTATTTATTAAGTTTTGTGTAAATGATTAGCATTCCCAATAAATAGCAGGTAGCAGGCACCCATTTGACTCATTACGTTTCCTAATAACCGACGAAGTGCACAACAGAGATGCTGTAGAAACCTGGCTAGTATGAGGTCTTACCGCTTGAACCAGACGCGCTTTCAGATCGATTTGTCTACTAAAAAACTTAAATATAAATTGTAAGAAGTTTTTTTAAAAAGCGGACCCTTGTTTGGCCTTTGATTTCAATAGTTTGATAATGGAGCTGAAAGGTGATCGTAGGAACTATATAGTGTTTAGCAAACAACTAGTGGGTTTGATTGAACACGTTTGATTTGTCTTGATAACCTCTGTGGAGTAAGTACCTAAGTGGTAACCAGTATGAATGACAAAGTAAAAAAGCCAAAAAGACCACCTTCCCATCTCGGCACCCATGTATCATTTTACAAGTCTCTTATGAAGTCTAATATTAGTATGATTATACATGAATCGCAGCCAACCAATAACATAGTATGTTGCTGTTTATCCATTTAGGAACTAATTTAAATAGTCATATATCAAACGCCAATTATGATGAGAGCTGATAGAAGAATGATTAGGTTATTAATGAGATTTTATTTCAAATATGGTAGTCGGTTGTATCTAAACGTATAATTTGTAAATGGCATACAGCCGAGCCACATATGTGTTGCAAATTTTCCTCGAGAGAGCGTTTAATCTTTCCGTCAAACAGATGTTATCCAACGCAACCAAGCTAACCACTCCGAAGCGTAAAAGGAAGAAGCATACGCCCCTAATTGCGATATATCCGCGAGTATCTCCTACAATATGTAAATAGGCGTCCGAGGTAATTAAAGCTTATCTCGCGCGCTGCCACCGGAGGATCGCTGATTGCTTCGTAAAATGATTGACATGCTATTTTAACAGCGTACCGATAATGAAAACGTCCTGTAGGTTTTAATTCATATTTTATTTATTGTTGACAATCACTATTTGCACGGGATAATTGATCGTGTTCTCACAATTGTCAGGTGGCTGACGAGTTGTTTGCGATTTTTTAAGAGGCCGCGTCGTTGTCGGGATGCGCGTCTGCCTGTCCCATATTAACTGCACTCGTTGCTTTTTGTATTTTTTGCTGATTCAGGATAAAATATCTTAATAAGACAAATATTTACATTCGTTTTACAAAGCTTATTGACTTGTCTATCGGCACAAGTACTTCTTAATCGCTCTGTACACTTTTAAGGTGTTGTTAAAACGGTTTTTGGTTTTACAGACAATGATGCTATTTGAATAGCGGTTAACGCAAGAATCTCTGTTAGTTAAGTAAAGAAGAAAACTTCTCATTTTATAACAAACATCTCTTCTGTCCAGCTTTACGGTATAAAATATATTTGCGAGTTAATAATAAAATAAGCTTTATGAAAGGTTATTCGCATAGAATTCTGTTTCCGTGAGTAGTTTATGTTAGTATTCGCAGCTCTTTTGGGAATAATAGCTTTGCGGTTTAATTATGGTTACAGGAGAGTGCCATAATCGCACATAAATCATGATATATAGATACCTGCCAGCCACAACCTGTTTCGATTCGCGCGGCACAATGCGCGGCGAGTCGCGCGGCCCATTGTGCGTCTGCGCCGGCGACATCGCTGCTAATTTATATCTTCATGCTCGTTTAACGACACCCGAATCCTTCAAAAACTATAACATATCAAAACTTTTACTAAAACCCTTGAAACATATTACTAATTCATTTATGTTGTGGTTGCGACGTTTTTTTACTGCTATAAATTTTATAGGTATATTTTCTTTGTTCAGAAATCCGTTCAGTGAGTATCCCGTTTAGCACACAATTGAGAGTATTAACATTTCCATTGAAACGTGCCTGCTATAATCAGCGGATACAAGTCGCTCAACCCAAACATGACTTTACCACTGACAGCATTGCCGAGCTCTATACTCTATTCAAAGAACTTTTTGTGGCTGTTGAAGTTGAAATGAAACTAACTAGATATAACTAACGAACAAACGTATTAGCTTACACATATGTATATATCTTCGGAATCTCGTAAATGTTCATTTCTGATTTAAAGGAATCGGTTTATTCTGTTAGCTATTAAGTAATGGTGTATCAATGAATATGGACCACACACGAGCATTCAAATTAGAAAAGTCTGACAAAACGGAAATACTTAATACATTTTATTTCGGGTTTGTGAGCAGCGGGCGCCCCGCGGGCGTCCCTTTTTAAGCTCGTAACTCTTCTAATAAGACACTTAACGCGAGATTAACTAGTGCTTACGCAGCCCACTTCGGTTTGTATATTTCATTTTGATTTGTGATGATACCAAAACATTTTTAAGATTCGGGCGGTCTCGAGTTTTCTCCGTTAAGACGATTAGCGTTGTATTTTTCCATCGACTACTTCATGCTCTCAATTTTATTTATGTAGTCAATTTTAACATTTTGTACATGACATATTTAAAGCTTCATATAGATTTTACAACGGATATATACATTTATTTATTATTAATGGTCGTTAGAGATAATTTGTTCTATAAATGATCAAGTGCTGGTAAAGTTTTTCTGTTATTTGTACCGTATAATTGGCTTGTGTTCCAAACAAGTCATGCTCGCAGTAGGTAAGCAGTGAATACATTTAATAATAGTGTTACGTAAGTAAGGTCATTATGTGGATAGCGCTCAGAAATTAGATAATGTCTTGTGATTCCCGTTCAAGTCATAGGTCTATTGCTTTATGACCTCGACATATTCATTGCAATTTATCTATTTGAGTTTAGGTACAGTACGCGTACACACTTCTGAAATTTGACATATAGTTGCCATGAAACAGATTTATTTTGAATCAAACTCAAAGAAGAAAGGGCTGAAGAAAAATGCTCGCTAATCTGCTTGCATTGCAAATCATGTTGGAATTTATGACACCTCCTTGCGCAAGTTGCTCAACAAAAATTGCGTAGAAGCCAATATGCACGTGAGTTATAATTAAGTTTGGCGAATATCTTACGTTCAGTACTAAAGTCTCCACAGTGAGGTGAAGAAATCTTTAATTATACTAACGGAAATTTTCTGCAATACGTTTATCAGATCATGGAGAATATAAATATCGAAGAGCGAATAATGTAGCTGTCATGAATAAAGTAGCTATTCAGCGTTACATCAGCGGGACCGCTGACGTGTTCAGATCTCCTCAAAAGCGCCATACTAAAGAATTCGAGAGAACACTTACGGTACAAAGGGCACTTCATAAACTATTATAAACGCGAGTTAACATTGCTTTCATTGAGCCCGCGTCAAACCACCCAGAGGTGTCACTCAACGGTCAGACAACGGTCCTAGTATAATAAAAAATATGAATAAGAATTTTACACGTCCTTCATAAAGTTTTACGTTCTTGTCAATCTTAAAATGAGATATAGTCAGAAATTGTATTTGTTTGCCTATTTTCATTTGAGGTAGGTATGTAACCAAAAGAACCGTTGTACCATGGCAATACCAACACGTTTTCTTAAAGTAGTTTTAAAATATAACTTATTAAATCAATTAGTTGTAGATGCGAGCCATTCGCTCCATGGACAAAATCGTTATTGGCCATTGTCAGTCGTAGAATGTCGATCGATACCTAATTGAAACCTTGGGATCGGGATATAATTATTCTCTGCCATTTAATTTCCAGATTACTCGAGAGCTACTAGTTACCCAGACAGGAGACATGACTTATTTAGTGCCCATGTTGTGTTTCCATCTTTAATCTGCGTGGGCGCATATTTCTGAGAAAACATTTCTTGTTGACCGTACATAATGCTGCCAAGAAAACAGAAGTAATAATGCTGGCCATACTTGTACAGTGAAGAACTCCGTAAATGAATCATCGCATATGCGTTCCTCGTCAGGGCGCAAAAAGAGGTTTGTCGAAAATGCTCCTCTCGTTTAGTTAACTCGGTGCTAGTGTGCCCGCTGGCAGTACTCATCCCTTATTTATTTATACTGGTATGAAGAATGTTCATTTTTTGTGCTGCCATAACAGCGTGCGTCCAGCTCGGCTGCGATCCGAACTGCGAATTCCTTAATTGACAAAATGCAGCGACGCTGCATTCCGTTTCGAATCGTTAGCTTTAATGTGGGAATACAATACAAAATAGATTAAAGAATAATAAGCCTCATGTTTTCACTATTCCAAAAAATAAATGAAGTAGGTACCTGTAATTTCATGTGTCACTATTTTTATGGTTAGAACATTTAATGCCATAGGTTATAACTGAAACATTTTCTCTGCGTAGGTATACCTATGGAAGGTGTGATTTCCATCTCATAGACTGAAGATTTCGAATTATTTATTGTTGCAGTTTTTCAACTCTGTTTACCCTGGAAACTATTACAATTTACCAACTTTCTTCTCGTATACGTATATATTTATTTATAGTTTAATGTAGTGAAAACTGTTTTTAATCCATGTATCGTTTCGTGTAAAGCACCGTGTAAGCTCGATTATAAGTTGTTAGGTGCTAGTTTCTCTTATCATCGATGATAAAACCGATGTATCGGAGCCGCACCCTGCACTTTCCCTCGAAGGTCCACGCACCTGCTGCCGCGCCGCGCCGCCTCGCCACGCCGCCGCGCCGTGCGCCGCCGCGCGCCGCCCGTGTCTCTGTGCAGCTCGGTCAGATCCCTCGCTAATGCGTCATTCAGTATATTCCGCAATGCGACTTCAACGTTTATGGATATGTATCTACGTGAGGTTATTGCATGTGAGACAGGTTAAATAGGTCCACGTGAAAGTTTTCCGATAGGACCTAGTGAGTACATTCAATTGATTAATGGCGAAACATCTCGCATGCACTGCTTGCACAATCTATGCGTCGATTCCTGACTTCAGTTTATGATCTTAGCTAGTTAAGCATATTCGACTATCTCAGAGTCTTGTCACGTATTAATTAAGAGATCTATAATGAAATGCGAGGCAATGACCGTGGAAGATAAAAGAGGTGGAGTGCGGGCGACGCGGACGCACGCAACCCTGCGCGACATGCGTGCCGCTCCGTTACGACACCTACACCAAATTTTTCCACATGCCCGAGCAGGAGATAAGCAGAGAGCGACGCCGACGTGTTATTTATTAACGAACCGAATGATCGATAGCTGGACGCGTCACCGGACGTGGACGTGGACGAGCGCCGCCTTTCGAAACTCGCCGCCGCCGTCGACTGATCACTTCACCGTACTCTTTGGACCTCCGATAAATCTATCCCGCAATACATTCGGCTCGATCGAGCACGAAATGCATATTCTTAGAATAACGTGTGCCTATAACAGAGCTTTCACTCATGCATCTAATTTGAAATGTAACGAAGGCGTTGTTCTTGTCATGGTGGATATTATGTAAGCAAATGAGATGTCTTGACTTTTTAATGTCTTGCGAAATAATTAAATACTTTATAGCAATGTATACTATTCGTGATTCTAGTGAGCATGTTATCTATTTGGTCGTCAAGGATACCTACATAATCTATCTGAGAAACGTTCGTGCATCGAATGGCCGTGGCGAATGCTTTGTTTGTGTAGCCGAGTCTCCTCCAACCCTTGCGCGGATCCATCCGTTCCGCTCTAGCATACGTCACGTCTCGTCGTGACAGCTGCGAGATACTTTCTAATCGCTCCATTCAATTCTTCGACAAACAAACACAAGGAGTGCGCAACTTGCGAAACGTTAAAGGCTCGAACAATTGACGCCGAAGAAAAGAACGATCAATTAATTATTTATAGAGCCAATTCATCGTCGGACCGATTTCGAAAAGAAATCCCCTAATGCTATAAGAACATTAGGTATTGCGAATTGGCTTTGGTGTAAACAAACTCGTATGTCCACATGTATTGATTCGAGGCGAACGTGATAGGAAACAGTCGGAAATTCGAGGTTCAGCTGCGCAGGGCAGGTTAGACCAGTCCCGGTGGCCTCGCAAGGACCCCAGCAAACCTGTTAGATTCGTTGCACGATTTTTACGTGCGCACCTACCGGAATCTCATTGACGAGGTGCACCCGCGCCGCCCGCCCTCACGCCCCGCCCGCCAGTTAACTCGTCAAATGACTCACGCTTCGCCTGGTTAAATGCCAGAAGCTGGCTTTTCCAGTTCTCTGATCTAATTCGCACATTCTATTCTCACTTGACACAAGCACGACATTTTAGGATGCCTTATATAATAGGTACTTTGTTACCATTTATAGATACAGTAATCGATTGCGACCAATCCAATTTTTTTTGTAAGTGATACTCTTTCTTGTTCTTTAAAAGTATGTCGACACTGTTACATTATGTGAATGTTTGCCGTCATTGATTAATTTATGATAAAATAGTATTGTAATTTTTTTAATAGTATTAAATTACCATTGGTTCCAGTGAGATTATTCATTTCTTTAAGTTTTCTTCGCACGTAAAATATGCCTGTTGTGACTTCGAACAAAATAGATCTTTTGAAAAGTAATGTAAAGTAAACATGCATTTATTGTACAACTGCCAGTATATAAATAGGTAGAAAATATGTATATATCAAGTAGAAATAAGTAACAGTTTACCCATATCGGACATGCAATATTTTGAGGAATTTACATTTTTATAAATTATAAGGTTCCGTAATATTCTTATGCTTACTTTACACACATGTGCTATGTTATGTAGAATGTACATGTATCACAACACTACACATATTATACTCAATAAACACTTTCGTAAACCTCAGGCTTTTAAGTTCAGATATTCTTGCACATTATGAGATACTTTTGAGCCTTAATTTAATTTTTTACTATACCTAAGTAAGCATATTATAGTTCTTTAGATTTTAATTTCATTAAATGAAATGTAATTTTTATAGTTTTTACTCTTCGTTTTCGAAAAGTTGTAATAAGTATAACATAAAAACATTAGAACATTAATACGTTTCCTGTTTTTGGATTAGTACTAAAATAGACATTAGGTAGACATAGTGTCATCACATGATCACATGTGTTTTGCACAGCAAATAATGACAAGATATCAACACACCAGGAACAGGAATCAGGTAGAACTACGATCCGGTCAAACCCGTCCGACGCGTGCTTCCAACATTTTTTATTTATTTGTCTGCATCGTCGGATACCGCTGGGCGTGACGTCAGACGACCTAAACTGGTTAGCGAGGGAGCAGGGATTTGCCTCGTATCCTTCCGGTTCTGCGAGTGGTTCGGACCTGTTCTACATCAGGTTGTACCGCACCAGCCCCGGCAACCGGTGACCCAGCGCGTGACGTACGAGCTGCAACCGCCGCGAGCCGGCCCAACCGAATCTGCCTATTCCAAACTCTATCCTCTCGCGAGTCTGTACTGCTGACTACCAGTTTCATTCTCGCACTAGACACTCGCTCCGCTGACTCATCTCGACAAGCGCAACAATTAGCGAACGTAGCGTCACAATACACGATGACCGTATGTTTGTACCATCAAAGGTCAGTATCCGTACCGAAATGGTCACGCCTAATAACTGGTTCGTAAGTTGTAGTAGACTCGTACGTAAAACCTGGCTCGGAGTACCAGTATTTTACGGTACGTTTACTAAACCAAAACGAGATGGATTGAATGAGAACATATTTTATCGCTATAATTATAAGATGATTTGAGATATATCTCGGGTTGTGAACAACGGAATTATACTTAAGCTGTAGGTACTCATGTTCTGTTATTATAAAAGTGTTTTTACTAGCTGAGTCACTTTCTATTTTAATGTTATGAAATTTATTTCTGGTATTCATTTGTGGTCTTTCTTTGTCCATAGACGACGTAAGGAGATGATGGAGGTCGGCGGCGAGTCATGGCGCGCCTACTACTCGAGCGGGGCAGAGCACCCTCTGAGCGCGGCTACCTCCGCCGTGCTTGGCGTGGACGATCAGCAGTCCCTGGTCACCGAGTATTACAAGCTGCCACCGCTGGGGCAAGATGGTCATCTCACTCTCCACAAAGACGCGAAGCTTATCGACGTCTGGCCGTAAGTTAATGTTTTGCATTTCAATCTCTTTAGAGATCTCATTTCCTGAACTATATAATTTAAATTAATTATAATTATACTATTAATTTTTATTCTGTATATAATGTTTTGTACCTACTATTAATTAAATTAAATATATATATGTATATATTTATATGTATTATAAATTAATTTGATATACAATTATACATAGTAATAATCAATTACTATATAAAAGTAAAAGATTATCTGTATATTAAATTGTATTCGCCATTCTGTTTGTAGAGTATTTTTCATCATAATACATACATACAACATAATTAGTAGGATAGTATCTAACATTTTATACCAGAGAAATGCAAACTCTGAAAGAAACGGAAAATTGATGGATGCTTGAATAGTTTGAAGATTATATTGTATAAGTAATAAAAATACATTGAAAGAAAATGCCTCCTGCAATGATATTTGATTTTTTTTTATTTGATATTTCAGTGCTAAAAGTACTCATATTTTTCATCAACAGATACATTCAACACGATTAAAACATTATTTTTTTAAATTTTGATTTGTTGAACTTTAACCGGTGTCTCCTGGGGACCGATTTTTGAATGTCACGAGTGATTTCGATATCAGCGGTGACAAAATTCTCAGCGATAACTTTGAAATCACTAATTTGTAAAAGTCGTATTTTTGAAAGTCATACCCTGTTTACCAACATGCAACTATTTCTCAGCTTTAATCATAGACAAACTTATGATTGTGTTCCATTCAATTTTATTTTTTAAGTTGGAAATTGTTTTAAGCCAAAATTGCCACTAAATACCTACTCATATCTATGATATTGTTTACGAATGGGTACCCCCACTCGTAAACGATATCATAGGTATGACAATTTTAGTCACCCGCTGAGATTCAAAAATACGACTTTGTAAATCGATGACTATCGGTCATATCGCTGATATTTAGTCGCTCGGTGACATTCAAAAATTGCACCCCAGATCGTAAGTGAATGTGATCTAAAGGTAGGAATTGGGAACATGCTAAACTGAGAAAAGGAATGACCGAAAGATTGATGACATATTTTTAATCTGAAGGTGGTAGCTAGCCAGACAGGATCTAAAAACAGCTCTAGTATTTAAATAGCGAGATCTAGTATTTCAATCATGTACATCAGTTTTTAAGTGAAATTTACTAATATTTTTCCGTGCATATATTATATTTCCCAAAATGTATAGCGATGGCAAGGATAGAATGCCTCTTTCTTTAAAAAAAAACTCTAAGTGTTTGCGTGGGCCAATGTCATAGATGGCGCGTACTGCTCTCTTTTGTAACATAAAAATGGTATCTATGCCAGCAGCAGATCCCCAAAGTCCCAGATGCCATAAAACATCAAACTATGAAAATATGCAAAGTATACCAACCTTGCCGTCGGCACATCAGTCACATAGACTTGTATAATGCTGCCAAAAACTGATTAGCAGTCTAAATACTTGCTTATGAAAGAACAATAGATGTTTCTTACAGGAAATTAGCCTGGGTCTGCTTTGGCATACAGAAAAATACATTCATTCAGAAATCAAACATTTTGAAGATAAAAAAGGTAGGTAGTATTGATCGTAGTGTTGATGACCATGGGAGTTTAAAAACCAATATTAAGATACATCTTCAATGCGTAGGAGTCATCTGTGGACATTATAGTTTCAAGATTAGAATTGATACTGTCGATATTCGGTAATCTTGTCGTATTATATTAGACATCTATCTTTAGAAATATTAGTCCAACTCCATTTAAAAAAAAACACCGTATGTAGCTATAATGAAATAAACCAAAGAAAACAAAAAAAATTGCAAAAACTACCTTATTATTTTATTATTAATAAATACAGGGAATTCTGGTTAGGGGTCAGCATTTATGTATCATCGGTCGTTATTTATTTATAAACACTGATTAAAGCTATTTTGTTAGAATATGTTTGAGCATTATATATAATATATTTTAATATCGATATGGATGTATTTCTTAACGTTTTAAATAACATATTACTTCTACAGCTAATGTGCTATTAATTTCATTAAATATTAAAATATTAATTCTATTCTACTACATTGTTATGCGAAACATAATCGAATATGCAAATACAATCTCAAACATCGATACCTAACAATCAAGTGGAATCAGTAAATGATCGCGGAAAATCAATCGTCGATTCTCACGGACGTAGATCAAATCGAACATTCGTGTATCGGAGCAATTATCATTCTAATCGAACAGTTTTGAGGCACAGCGAATACGGAATGAATTCGCGTAAAATTTATATGTAAACTATGGTAATGTGCGATCTTTTTGTAGTGATGTTTTTTGTACGTTTCAAGATACAGGGTTGTATGTGTCGGTAGAGTCTCACGGCCGAGTACACTGAGACAAGCGCCGCGTGGCTTCCGGCCCAGCCGAATGTGTAAGAATAACAAATAATAAAAATGTTAATGTTCCACTCAATAAATCATAAGCGCTCATTTGAATACGTATGCCGGGATTAACGAAATATCAGTTCGCAACTGCAAAGAACCCGCGCTCCCCTTATACCTGCTGGTGTATATCATTTAAATATTTACATATTTTTGCTATTTGATAATTCATGCAAAAAACGTTTCTTAGATGTAAAATAAGCGAACTGTTAACAAAATATTTTTGTCACATACTAATGTAAATGTTTTCACTATCTGTCTCCATCATTTTACCACAGAAAGCCATTTAGGGCCAGCATACCTATTGTGTATCAAACGAGCCAAACCCGCTATTGAAGAGTTCCTTCGACCAACTTCCAGCTTCATCAGACCATTCAAACCACGTTAGACCAGAGTTGGTATTTGTGCAAATCAAATGAATATGAAGTAGATAGATTTATGTATGCCATTTTAGATGAACAAATAAGTAAATCGATCTATAAATAGCAGAGAGTTCTTATAACTCTTATAACAAAGATATCTAATAAAAAAGCTGACTATGGATTTAGAACCTCATCCTTCTTGAAATACTATCAAAAATAATAGACATTCATCTTGTGTCCCATAAAATAATTCAGAATACAGTAAAGTTGATAAGGTCGGCGCATTCAACGCATTCCCATAGAAACGTGACCCCGATCAAATTATGCTCGCTCTTTGAAAGAGGTTGTTAACAGCATCCTTTCAATGGCGGCGCAAAAATGAGCAAACGCCGTGTCGCATTCTCTACAGGCAGTGCATAATGTTAACTTGACCCCATACAAACCATTTCAACTTTATGAATGTTTTATTATACTCCATAAATACTAGTTATGAAGAAAACTAGTTTATATCCATGAAAATGTAAATTTCGTGAATTTATAAAAGTGGGGACAAAGCTATTGTGCTATGTGTTAAATATTTTTTTCCTAAAATGATGCTCTTATATTCAGCTGAATAGAAATGTGTAGGTATCGAGTTGTAGTAGAAATGGTAAACAGCCACCTACGAGTTTACCGCACACGTCGCTGGTGCAGCCGTCTCTGAAGCCGTAATTCTAGCGACGTGTCACAAACAAATGCCCCAGAATGTGTGGACGTAGTGTAATGCATTCGGCTTGTCATCCTCGTCACCGTTTACGGGAGTGCATAAATACAAATAATGACAATAGACGGATGTGGCTGGAAGCGGCTCACATTGACAAGGACGCCCAGCGCCCAGGACTTGTCTCGAGTCATTGTCGGCACGCGTCCCACGCGCCCGGTTCAACGCGCTGCTATTGCTCATTCATACATTCAAAATTATAACGAACACTCTACCGCGCCCGCACCCATCACTGAGCTCTGTATCTCCGAATGTGTTTGTATGCTAATCGCTCAGCGCCAGTGCATCGTCAGGTTTGAACGCTGTATTTGTTGTCTAAATCGCTCGTATTATTTGAATTGAATACTCGATAGATGTAGAAATGAACTAGTTCCGTCTGTATTCCTCATAGATCCGTGGACGTAGGCGTGAAAGTGTTTCGTAAATGCATTGCGTATTGCGCGGGCGCAGCGGATACGTCCTAGGTATAGGCATAGTTGGGAGCGCGACTATTAAATGGAAACTGCGGCTATAACCATTAATAAGATGTCGGAGTCTGTCGAATGCAAACGTTGAGATTAGCATAGAAACGTACGGCGGGATGCCTTCGGGGAGGGCCGTGCCCTTTTGACCCTGTCACTGTTCGCACTTGCCACACTAACGGGAAGTTAGTTTCTCCACACTCACCTACCTTTATAAGCTATCATAGAAATTATCTAGGTAGATATTTTATTACTCTGTAGGTGCACTAAGCAAATATGGTTAGTAGATGCATTTTCAGATTGATTATGTAGAAAATGTGAATATAAAACTCAGGATTATTCATTTAAATTAGTATTTCATTTATTTATTAAAAGTCTGAATATCACAAAATGTATGTGCTTAGTTGAAAGACGCTACATGAGATACGGTATCAGAATATGCGCCGTTGGTCTCGCGGTGGATTAATAAAAACTCAGGGAGCTGGAACCGTGTGACCCATTTAGGCCTGAAACCGGTTTCCTCTTGAAGATCCGCTGGTATTGTTAATAGCACAACAGTTAAAACCATTCAACTGCCTTAGAAACACCCGACCCTCTTACAAAGATAATGCGTAAAAAATACTGTTACATCGTTATGTCCCTGATGGCGATGGTCACCACGTAGTGTAATATGAAATCGGGGCTTGACCATTCAATTCTTGACCACCCTTTTTATAAATCCGAACGCGTCCCATTGAAACGGTCGACTGAAGAAATTCAATAATAGTCGACCATTTATACGTCCTCTCATAACTCAGCTGGCAGTTTCCGAGCTGTTATTATTATCGGACGTCGGTAATTAGGTTTAGGGAATAGTCTAACGGGATATTAATGACTCGGAGATAGTTATGCGTAATCGAACGACCAATTTTTAATGACATAGACAAATGGCGAAATCGTTTTCAATTAAAGTATTTGATAATGTATTAGTTCCGTGAGAAAAGCAGCAATAAACCTACATTTAGTCGGATGATATATTCAAATATAATGGAATTGCGTTCGCATCCGTCGCAGCGCCTCTCATTCCGCGGCTCGAGCGATTCTTATCAGTTCGTCAAACGTGGATAATATACGTACTGCCACTGCTTCAGATCTCGAAGCCGATAGCGAAGTTACCCTAACAAAGTGTTAGAATATCGCTGTGTGCGGAGCAAACTGGTTAAAAAGTATCATTTTAATTGAATGAAATCCGTTTAATGGGCTTGATATAAAATATAACATTGTATAGCTGCTTCGTATTTTGTAACCAAGATAAATCATGGAAATCAGTTAAATAGTTAAATCGTTACTGCGCTGACATAGTATTAAAGAGGTAGTAACATTTTGGCATAGTGATCGGCAGCCATTTTGTTTTATTTTTAGTTCCGTGGCCACCTTCCAAACCTATGCCAATGTATAGAGGACCCCAAAACAAACAACAAATGTGATGTAAAGAAATCTCGTAAAGTGTCAAGTTTTCTTGTTATGTGGTTAACAATAAAAATAAATTATTTTAAAAATATCCAATCCAGTACCTTCTAATTTATGCAAACCTAAGTTATTTTTGTATAGTACAACTAAGAACTAAGCATAAATTCTGTAACAGACAATAACAAACCATGTTCAGTTATAATAGAATCAAATTTCGGAACTACCGACGGACTAACCAAGCATTTTACGTATCAGTTTAAACCATAGACTACAGTACCGCGAAGGCCTTTGAACACAAAGTTCTACATTTGTTATGGGTGGCGTTAGGTATACATACTTAATGTTGCACCAGGCAAACGACGAGCTCGTTATCAAACAGCATAAAAAACCTAACTAAGTAAAACAAATAATTAGATTTTTAACTTAAATTAACAGGCAAACCTGACTTTATGAGGTTTTGTTACATGTCAATTATTGTTTGTATTGATGGCCGCTATCGACTAACATAGCGAAGAAAGGTGACCGCGTACAAAAAATAAAATAAAAATGGCAGCGACCACTTATGCCAGGCTTCATACAAAAATGTTACTACCCCTTTGGTTACCTAAATATCTATGGCGATACTTAATAAATGCATAAAAGAATCAGAAATAGCTGGTTGCTTGTCTAGTATAAACTAACACTTGCCTTAAAACTACAAATAATGATTAACTGCCATATTTTACTTATTTTTTAACTAAGTCTACCTAGATGTATCTTCCTTCCTATCTTACATCTCAGATCGAAAGTGTAAATCATATACAGATTCTTTGTGATTTATAAGAAGAATTTCGATAAATGCATTGAATTGTACATAACGTTCGAGGGTATAACGTTGCACCCCACGGTCGGCATTGTCGAAATCTCATCATGTGTGAAAGGGTGTTAAGTAAACATTGCAAATAATTAGAATGGCAATTGCATCTCGCAGTCGCAACGATGCAGCTTCGATAAGAAATCACATATTTGCATGTACGAAGTACAACAGTTGCGAAGGAAGGTGATTATTCCTATCTTTTATTACGCACACTGTTATGGTAATTAGGTGCAACATGACACTGATATCAGATTAGCAGCATGAACATTTGAATTTTGGCTACCTGAAAGTGTTAAGGAAACATCAGCAAACCAATCCAGCGGTAAATGATACAATAATAACTTTGTGAGAAGATTTTAGAGATTTTCCAGCATTGTACCGTAATGTATACGGTATTTAAATGTAACTAAATATGTATGTTATCAAGTATGTTATTCAAGAAGGTGCTTGCAATGTTGCAAATGTCCGATCTCAGGAGATTCAAGATAGATAATATGTCAAAGGGCCACTAAGCAAAGTGGTTTTACTTGCAAATAAGATGGTTATCTAAATTTTAAATTTCAAGACGTCGTGTATTAATTTTTATTTACCATTTTTTATTTAAGCGTTTGACCACTATATGACGAGGTGGTGGAAATCCTAAACCTAGAATAGAACTGAATCTCAATTGCACTGTCGGATCAAAACGTTAGAATGCTTTGCGAAATCATTATAGATTTTCAAATTCGGTGTGGGCCAGCTAAGCAGCCATAGAAAACACCCCATCACCTTGTTACAGTTGTATCAGGATATTTTTCTTCACCGAAAGTCAAATCGAACTGCTTGTAGGGTCGACCCTCGATCGATCTACGGAATCACAGTAAACCTCACTATAAAACCAGCCGTCGCCGCTTAGCTTGTATTTAGAAAATACTTTTGCCTACAATTTAAAGTTACAGCGCACGAGTTCCAAAGCTCGAAGTTTCTCAGCCAGCTGTCAACGAAGATCGCTTTGTGTTCATAGCTCGTTTTTGTAGGCGCCAACAATGAACGACAAGCAAACACTGCATTGTGTCAGGAGCGCATGAATAACGATGTCTACAGCACCTCGCTCGCGGCACATCCACCCCAGATTAGCTTTCAATTCAATTTGCATATTGAGTTAAATATCTCGAACCCTTTGCGAATATTACATAATATTGCTAAATTTATTGATGCGTTTACGAATGTCCTTACGAAATGTAAAAATTCTGATCTTCTTTTAAAGAGTTTATGTACCAGTGAGATTAACTTATCGGGCCAGTGATTTCACACCTGTCGTTTTGCTCTTGCAAATAAGGTGTGTGTAAATCTCCGAAGAGCGCGGCGAGAATTCAGCGACGCATCCGGCGACGCGCGCTGCTCGCGGGAGGTCGCAAGTTTCTACCAATTCGGACGCATGAAATAGTGCCGCAACAGCCTCTTATCTAAAATAAACATCTGAGCGCCAATGAAACATGCCTTCAATTATCATAAATCGGCGCGCACTGACACCGGCTGACGAAAGCCACACCGCGCGCCGCGTCTCTCGCCAGCAACGCACGTTGCACGTTTTATTTGCTCACATAAAAATAAACAAATCAACTGCTTTTAATTTTAATAAATTTGATGTTTGTTGACTCCCAGTGTTATTTTTATATTCGAATTTATTGAGATTTAACGTCATTTTTATTCCTATCCTAGTAACATTACTCGCGCGATTTCATACGCAGTAACATTGCTTTTTTCCGCTTAATTTCACTGACTAATTTCTCATCATACCGGAACATATTAATGCTGGCACATTATTAGTTGGTGGCAGACTCCACTAGCAAAGAGGTGGTACCCACCCAGAACTCGCACACTTGCCGGACACTCGCACCACTGAAACAATTTTCGAGCAGGTGGGAAGAAGTAGAATATTGTAATGTTTAGGGACTACTCGTCCCTAAACTTTACATTATGTTACGATTTTGAGACAATTTGGCAGTTCACATGGCCATTATACATATATATAATACCAGCTGAACGGATTTTGCTGGGACTATTCATGGAATAGTCAGTATGTAACATATTTTTTAATCTAATCTAAATTACTTTCCTGTCAAAACGATGTAATCACTAAACATTGAGATAAAATGAGATATTGTCGTAGGCACGTCTATAATGGACTGAAGACTTGGAGAGAGCTCAGACGAGATAATACACGTATTCATAGCTTTTTTGCTGGATAATTGCAGTAAATAATCTAATTTCTGACAATTGAATAATACAATTTCACGGAACCCGAGAATGCTTGATTTTTTCTAAAACAGTAGCAGCGTAGCGTTAATGTCTACGACACTCTACGAGGCTCGTAGTTCTTAAATTTATTAAGATAATTGGTACATCAATAAGGTCTTGGACTGTTTTATGAAAGATATCTCAGCTTGTTTATTAGAAAGTATTTTAATCAACCATCATCATTGCACCTACTCGGTGTGTCCTAAATATATGCATATGTTTAGTTACATGTGAAACCATATTATCTCTTACAAATGAAATATTTGTTAAGTATATTACTTTTCTTAACCTAGTTTGCTTTTAATTTTACTAATTTATTAAGCAGAATTAATTAAATATAAGTAGATAAATATCTGAGATATGTTTAAATTCGAACTTGTTCATTAAACATCAACATCCTACAATGAAATGAGCTAAGTGAGAACCATGATGCAACTATAGCATGGTGGTAGAGCTGTTTCTAATCCTCGCCTGGCTGACTTAAAGCACCCAGGGTAAAATTCAGTCGCCAAGAACCTGTCGGTGTGTTTCGGCTATATAGTTTTGAGGGGCTGTTCTAATATAGCTTTAGCATATTCACTTCAGATCAGGCGAAACAGAGACCAAACGCTTATAAATCGAGTTTAAAAAAAATTCAAAACCATAGAGAAATCGCATGGTCCATTTCAGTAAAAAATAATCAAAGAAGCGCTATTTTAATATTTACTATATAGATTTTTATATTTCTAAAAATGCCTGTTTTTTGGCCTGTTTGTCTCCATTTTTCTTTGTGCATGTGTCACGATCATGTAAACGTACGTTGACGGACTTCGTTTCACTGAAATGCAAGGTTTACTAAAATATTGCTTCCGGATTAAAACAAGCTAATTTTTATTATAATATAAACATAGCAGGCCTTTTATAAGTTGAAATCGCTTTGATTAAGCGTTTATTGCAGTGTGAGTTTAGAATAGACTGGTCGGGCAATCGTAGCTTTCTTGCTGAAGCATGCGTTCAAATTCCTAGACTGTTGGCCGGATATGTATTCGAATACCCTGTATAGATTCAGCTGTACTTATAGTAAAAGTCGGTGCCAGTGCGTAGTGTTACAATGCGTATCAATCTGACTTTTGTTTTATATACTTTTATTTGGATCACGTGGTGGATAAAATATGTAAGAAAAATTAAAGATTTCTATTCATTACTCGTATTTAGACTTTAATTCAGAAAATTACACGCGGAAAATACATACCAAACCAGACTTGCCTACTATACTGGGAAATAAAATAGTTAACCAAAAGTAAGCCCAATTTACCTAACCCATAATTCTAAACTGTGTTTAGAGCATCGTTTTAATCGTTTGGAAACATCGAGATAGTACTCTAGGAGGTCGGTTTACATACAAACTTCACGACAAAATAGCAGAAAGAATATTATAATATGCGAACGTAGGCTAACGTCAATTAGACGTATAGATATTTAAACAAAGAAAAAAAAATGAAACCTAAATCATAGACGTAGGGTTTAATTTTGCTTGCAATGATTTATCACTCTTCGCAGCTTCCGAGGTGGAACTTCCGGTTTTACTACAAACAGAGTTTGCGAGAACATGAGAGTAATGGAGTAGGAGCATTTTACTTTTGTTGATAAGAATCTTAATTTATAATTTTATTGCATTAAGATATAATAACATTATAACTTACTGCAGTAAAATTAGGTAATACAATAGGTATTTTATAAATAAAAATTACAGCGATTATAATTAATATATCTACATAAATATATATACATATAATAAATAGCGACTTAAATACATACATAATAAATTATAGTTATTTTATTCCGTCCGGACCCAAAGGACAGTGATGTTTTTGGCATAGCATCAGTGTATGTTTGTTTCTTTGGCGATAGAGTCTGAACTGTTTGATGAATTTTAGTAAACGAGAACCAAGGAATTTTGTTAGTCTGGTAAGTGACATAGGATTTATAAATATGAAATGTCAAGAAATTATATGGCGATTGTAACCCGCCATAAGATGATAAGATTTTTATACACCTTTAACAGAAGCAGTTTTGGAACAACACAAATAATAGCAGTAGTTAGTGAGTTTTCGTTTTAAAATAAAGTGCTTCTTAGAGGTATTTTTAACTAGGGAGTAATAAACTTAAAAATTGTGTTTAAACTCGGTAGGTACTTATTTTCTGATAATGCATCTTGGTGTGAAAACTGCATGCAGCATCTGGCTGGACATACCTACTTTTTATTAAAACTTTGTGGGTTAGTGGCTTTAGATTATATTCTTCTACAAATCTGTTTTTGAGCTGTATTAAAATTTTGCAGGATTTTTGTAATTCACTTGTCTTTCCAGTTTTTTTGTATTTCACTTGTCTAACTCAGTGGCGTATTTTAGGATTCAGCGCCCTGGGCCTGAAGGCCCCGCCGCCCTGCCGGTCAGTATATTATATACCTTACGAGATTTAGGCTCTTATCAATTAACAGTGTTAAATGGTGGTTTAGTAAATCTATGTTTTGTCTTTGTTGTTCTTTGACAGTTTTAAGCTGAATCGAAAGAGACAAAACACAGTTGAACTGTTTATTCAACCGTTTAACACTGTTTATTAATGAGAGCTTTAGTTAGGTAGGATTTTTTAAATTTATTCTGCTTGCGCCGCCCCTCGCAGCCTGCCGCCCCGGGCCATGGCCCTTTTGGCCCTAGGGTAAATACGCCCCTGGTCTAACTTAAGAAATTCGTCGGCAATCTTTAAAAAAATATTTTTACAATGCTAACAATTGTTTGAAATTTTTCGAGGAAACCTGAATTGAAAATTGGTTGCAAGTATAACAAAATAAATTTCATAAATTAAAAAATTGAACATCGAAGCGACTCTATACTTATTTGTTCTAAATCTTTCAATAGTTCAATTTTACAAAAAAAATATAAAATACTGTGTTCTAAGCAAAATAATCCTTTGAAATAGTAAAACAGTCTACTTACTGAAAATAATGATACATCATGCTCTTTTTTCACTTTTCTAGTATAATTTTACATTTTTTGACAATGCAGTATGGCTTGTTCACACGTATTTAACCGGATAACCAAACAACCAAAGAGCATGTAGTAGTACAAACGACGTGACTCATTTTATTATACGAGTAGTACTATGCGTCTGACCATAGATTAGTACTATAGTAAATGGAACCTCTGAGCGTGGACCCTAGATCCTTTATTTTTCTAAACACCTTAATATTTTCAGCATGTAAACTCTTGTTCAACAAAACTACAGTTTTTCCAACGACAAAGAAGTATACAAAACTTCCCACAGATGGCGCTATTACAAATTTTTAGAAAATGTTTTCTATTTCGTTGCGGGTTGCAGAGAATATTTAGATTGAAAATAATATTTCCTTAGGTTCTTCCTTATTGTACTTTACATAATTATCATTCATTTATGTTTTTAATGGCATTTTATAGTCCAACGTCAAAAACAAAGTACCTACCTACGTAAGTGTGTTGTTGGTTTCAACAAATTCACATATTTTTATAAGTAAAATCATGATGCAAGGTAGGTATGTACCTGTTTGCATTCGTGGAAAACATTATACACTGTAGTGCGATTTGTATGATAATTTTATTTATATCGCGAATGCTAGGAAAATAATATGAGACAATTTGACAGTATGTAGCACGTAGAGTGAGAATGATAGCATGACGAGTTTGCGCGCGCACGACGAGGTCGGACGCAGAGTAGCGGCGCGCGCGCATCGTCGCCAATCACGCCTGTCTCCCCTCCGCAGGGCCGGCACTACGCTGAAGGCGGCCAATGGCGCGCACGGGGCGGAGCTGGGCGAACTGTCGGGTCTGCTCCACGCGGGGCTCGTGAAGCGCGAGCCCGAGGACCTGAGCCGCAAGGTGGCCGAGGAGCCCGAGCACGCGCTCAAGCCACCGCGACACAAGGTGCGTCACACGTCCGTACGCCGCCGCCGCGCGCGCACGCACTCACACACTTACCTTACCGGTCACTCATGTTTTATTTACCGCGGTTTGCGTACGATGCGCCGCGTACGGCGCTCGCCACGCACTAGCCGCGCCCGCCCGCGCCCCACAGGCCGGCCAGCGCTGCCCGCCCAGTGTGCCGACCCCGGCTCTCCCCGAGGACCGCTCGTTCCTCCCGGAATATCCCTGACTCACTATCGTGAACGTGTTGCCATTGAACATATCTAGTGTACGTGAGCAGTGAACTGTGTTTAAACGCGGCATGTACGCGTCTACGTTGCGTAGCGGACAATTGTCGTGGGAGAACGCGTGTAACAGGCGCGTGTGTCCGCAGGTGGCGGTCGGCGAGCCCAGCGAAGCGGCGTCGCCGTCCCCGGTACCGTCGCGGGCCTCATCTGCCGGTTCGCTGTTGCCCGACGCCGCCATGTACGCGGCCCAGATGTTTGCGCCCCCGGGCACCCCCAGTCCCACCCCGTACGGGGATCAGTACTCGAGGCAACCCGCTACCTTCGCCAACGAGCCCTACTACCGAGAGTACTTCGTGGGCGACGGGTATCAACAGAGGGCGGCGCCACCCTACGGTGATGCTGAGCCGGCTTCGGCTTCCGCGTTCAGCGATCGATATGCGACTCCTCGCTACCATAGCAAAAGTGTAATCGCGGCCGCTGGCCTCACTGTGGACTTACCTTCACCGGACAGTGGGATTGGAGCAGACGCTGTCACTCCTCGGGATCACACCACCGTTCAGCAGGTCGGTGCCAGAACAGGGGCGCGGGCGGGCGGGCTTCACACATCACCCACCACCATACTCATACACTATGCCATACATTACAACACTTACTTTAGATGTTTGAATTTAAACTAACATACAGGACACAGCGGTATTACAAATTAAGAAAACAGGCATAAATGCTAATATCAAGTTAGGTACATTTATACAGTTTTCTTACCAATGATATAATTTTACAATAAAGCTGATTAATTTGGTCTATTCTGCACATTTTCTGAAGCCCTCCCGCGCTCTTCACTTATTGTTTTAGTATTGTTTACATAACATCAATTATCATATGAAGCTGTTCCTGATCACTAAATGAACTGTAAATTGACATCTGGTATATAGAGTAGCTCAAAGGCTGAGGGAAAAAAATGTAAAAATAATTAAAAGTTGATTTCTAAATGTTTAGGTATTTAGGATAGGTTTAACCTGTTTAGGTTCAACTTGCGTTTAATGTCTTTGTGGGCAGGTAGAATATAAAGCCTAAAATGGACCATTCAGTTTCCAGAGAAAGGGCAATAGCCCTTTCTCTGGAAACTGCATTTGGATTACTAGCACAAATAGATTGCAAATGTACAGTCGCAGTAAGAAAAGGTTCGTCACCTTAAGGTCTATTTTTGTTTGCGCTTTAGTTGTTTTATGTTAAGACTCCTTGCTTAAACGTATTTGTCTAGTATATGCGAGTATTGCGTTACCGTGACAACGATTCTGTTATAATGAGATTTATGAACAAAGATGAAATGAATGGGGAGATGCCAGTGATACTGACAAACTTTGACAGTTAAATAAAACGAATTAAATTAAATTTTCTAAATAGCCTGGGCGTTAAGAAGGTTTTATGTTAATGTAAACTAGACTTTGGTCAAAGGTAAATGCTATTTTAACCTTTGTTATCACTGTATTAAATAATAATATTCTATACAGTAGTCTACTAACTGCCGTAAGATCAAAAAGTGCTTAATAATGTCCTTACGTGATAAATGACAGAATTTGGAAACTGACGAAGGTATTCTTACTGTTACTGTACCTAAACAATCGTTTCTCATTTGTATGTAGTTTGCGAATTGCGACGGAGTTTGGCAAATCAGCCTATCACGTGGGTGCATTTGCAATCTCTTTAAATAATTGTTTCTAAAATAATTTACACCTAGGTATGTTTAATTTATATTTTTGGTGACAGAGATGTCGCTAGAACGTTCAGTTTGCATTTTAATGTCAACGATACAAGCTGGATTGTTCACTAAATATGGTTCATTTATACGAATTCGCATAATTTTAATCAAATATCGTTTTGATTTAATAATTTCCTCTTTTTTTTGCCATCAAAACTTACAAAAAACTTTGGTTCATTCCTCCAATGATCAGTGTGGTATAAAGCAAAGAAGTTGCTATTTAAAAAAAATAGATGTAACAAAAGTTAAGTGCAATGTAAGGATTCTAACAATACCTCCATGCATACAAATCTGTTAAGCCATTTCAAAGTTATGGTGGCATAAAGAAACTCACATACATACATGAACTCGAAAAATATTACACTCCTTTTAGTGCAGTCGTGTAATAAGACCTCAAATAGAATGATTCGTGTAGGTTTTTGAAAATGAATCGTTGTTACTTAAACGAATCTTATTAGAATAATATTAAGACAACAAGCCAGCCATAATAACTAGGTTCCCTTAATTGCTCTTCTATTGATGTGCAGACAATGGAGCCGACGCCACGCGAGACCTTCGAACTAATGTACTGCCAACACCACGCATTCGACTCTTTATGAGTTTACATATTTAAATGACAAATTAACATGACTGTAATCGAGTTAACAGCTACATAAGTGAATTCGAAGGACTGTATAGTCCAGGGAGTGGCAATCACGAACAATGTAACTAAACCCTACCTGCCTGCCCACCAAGTGATCTAGATCGGACGTTTAATAATTCGCCTTTTGTTTTCTTGACGTAAAGGGACAGTGACAGACACCAAATAAATTCAACACGGCATGTGGCTACTGGCTTTTATTAACTATGTAGTACCGTTGTAGGTCAGAGAGTTGTAGGCATCTTATTAGACAGAGTGGTTTTTTTATACGACTGCACAAAAATGGAGTGTATGGTTTTCAGAGTATAAACTGAAAACATAACACTCCTACATGAGTATGTATGTATGCGAGTTGCTTTATTCCACCGTAACTATTACATGCTTGAACAGACGTGGATGTTTGTATGGGGTATCGTTAGAATCCTTATATCATCCCGTGTGACACTGGCTAGGGTAGTCGTGTGTTTTAATTTTTTTAATTATTTTCTATATATGATGATATTTTTACATTTATGGTACGATGATTCAATAGTTGGTAGTTGGCACCTATCTTCTAAAGAATATTAGTGATTTTTATTTAAGTTAAGTGTAACTATTCTGATTCATCAAAAGTACCTTAACTGGTGACGTAATTACAATGATATTTTAATGTATATCCATTATCATAAATTGGTTGCCAATTAGATTTAATTTATGGAATATTACGTCATAAATATTTCTTTAAAGTTCTGTTTTACGTTTTCGTGGTTAAGGTGGCTGTTTACAATAAAATTGGAAACATAATTTGATATAAATAAATTAATATGTATGTTGGGTAAACAAATATGTTAACCAAAGTCGTTACCATGAATTCTTAATCTAAATATGTAATTATATGATCAGTCTATAAAATGATTAGTTACCATATCACCTGACCTGAACTTGGTACCGTTGAATATTAAAGATCCTTTGGTATCCGGAAGTCAGTTTTAAAATGTTAAAGTTAAATACATTTAAATCAGGACGTTTAGAGCTGATATGATTTGCATAAAGTCACATGTGACGTATATTAAAATTTGTAAATATGGAACTACATTCGCGAGCCAGTGATAATTCACTTTAGGGGTTTTTGTAGAAGGTATAAAAAAGTTGTCAATCGATGTAATAGAAGTTGTTAGTCGCAGTGGTAGGATTTTAAGAGTTGCTTATTGTCCGCGCAGTCGTTCGACTACACGGTAATCTGCCAGCAGCCGAGCAGCGTCGGCGACGACGGGCGCGGCACGCCCTCGGCGCACCACTCTCCTGCGCAGGCGCCGCGCACGCGCCCCTGGCACGACTTCGGCCGCCAGAACGACGCGGATAAGATACAGATTGCCAAGCTGTAAGTATCTCATCACATCCCTTTCAGTCTCCAATGCATCATACCCAAAATCCGTACAATAACCCTCTTACTAATAACATCTTAAAACTACTCTATTTACTGTATATTACTTACAACGTTACGGACAAAACAAAACATGGTTATTCGCAGTTTGAAAGATTTTTCGTTTTTTATGAAGAGGATTTTTTTATTGTTTTCCTAGATATATAACAAATTTAAGTCATTTGAATAGGTAAGTGTCTAAAAAAGTCACATGGCATGTTTTTAAATATTGTGTATATCTGCCGGGCTAAAAAATAATTTATAAACATCATCACAACAGATGCGATCCAATCAATCATATACACCTTCATACCATACATGGAACGAGAGTGGGCCGTTATTGGGCCACCGGATATCACACTCTCAATTACATATCAATTGAAAATATACAAATATCATATAACAATGTGATGTACCGGTTAACAACATGTTCCTAAGATTTTCTCGTATATATAACATGGCTGGCAGGTTTTCACTGGCAATAAACAAGGCAATCCCTAACAAGGTAAAGCCTAATCTAAATTATACCTATAGCGCTAACTTCCGTTTTAATAATTGATTTTCTCAAGGTTTCATCCTTGGAGAAATCCGTCCACAGATTTTTGTGAACATCTGTCTATGACTTTGTTTGTTGAGTTGTCAACTGGCCTTTATGATTCATTCAAAAAATTTGTTTTTGAGTTTTTTCTGTAAGTTTTTGGATTTTTTTTGTATATCAAAACGTCAGTCGATAAGCGTTAACCAATTTCAGCAGGAGTGATATAATATTTTTTAGCGCATTTTCACAATAAATTTATGGTTCACTTACACTACTTATTTCAAAACTTTACTTCGTCAAAATGTCACTTCGTCAGTATTATTAAGACTTCACAAAAATAAATGATAGCAAAATTACATTACACAATACATATCATACAATACATATACATTATACAATACATATCAGATTTATGAATCTTATCGTAAGTTTAAAAACTCAATCCAAATATTAATTATGTCGGGCAATACTCACCGCTGAATAGGTATCGTAACTTTAGGTACATACAACTAACGTTACTCAGGCTACGCTTCAGGCTTGGTAAACGCTTTTCTGGCTCTTGGAAACTCCTAAATTTTAAGATATTTATAGGATAAGGCGTTTAGTAAAACATTCACGTTAGTGAAAACGAGCTTATTATATATTTCGTTATACTATCTGATAATGAGACAAGCTGGTCGTTTGATTGATGGTAAGCATAACAATTGCAGTGCCACTCAGAACTATGAAACACAAAGGCCTGCGAGTCACTGCATTGCGCTCATTACCCTGAGACATTAGATATTAAGTCACATAAGCCCAGTAATATCACGGGCTACTCTGCTCATCAAACCGGAACACAGTAATAATGCTTGCACAATACTGCTTGGCGGCAGACTTCACGAGCAAAGCTTATGTTACCATATTTAAAGTTGAGTTGGTATCAAATCTTGAAGTATTTCTGGAAACTTCGATACATCCACCCATCGCAAATTCATGCATTCTCATAGCCATTGCTATATTTTCTAAACTTACTTTAAAGATATGGTTGATCAAATTGGATGTGCCATATGGTACATACAAACTGCAATGAATTTGGATGTCTACATATCATTATGGTAGTACTATAATTTCGCTGACTAAAAGTTAATTGGCGAATGTTTTATTTATTGATTAAAGAACTACCTACAAACTACACTATTATAGCATATTAGGTATAATAATGTAATGCACATTAATGTAAATATCTTCATTCTCCATATGTTACAATAGAAACAGAACTCAGCATTTTATCAACGGTGTCGAAGGGCGTATCTAAGAGAAAATAATGAAACTTTATCTGCATGTGTTTTTCAGTTTCGTACTTAGTTATATCTAACCATATGTCTAAAGATTTTGTTTACTAAAAAGGCTTTGACACCAAAATGTGAAAAAAAAATTTTTAAGACAAAAAAAAAGAAACCGGATCACTTTCAGAGTAGGTATAGTTAGCACAATCTAGGAGGGCCAACTGTAAATTAAAACCAAACAAAGTCATGCTATAAATAGCTAGCATAAATATAGTAAGCAATTTGATTAAACCTTTTTCTCGCATGTAAATAATTTGTTGGTGTGAGTAGAGGCCAAGTGATATTGACTTACCACTTTGCACCTCCCTGCGTGGCTGTTACTCCGTGGCCCTTTCTAGGAAAAGCTTTTTGTACTTAATGTTTGGACACACGCAATGCTTTAGAAGCAAATATATATCTAATAAATGGTATTTGAAGGCATTGGGGAACTAAGGGACGGTGGCGCCCAAAAACTGTTTAGCTATCCTAATAGAAAAGACTTCAACGGGTATGGGCCAAGAATGTTTTTGCCAATCTGATGAAAAATTGAAATATATTCATTTTAATTTTTATAACAGGCTGACTTCATTCAGAAGGAATGAAAACATGCGATTAATTTAATATATGAGAGAGTAGTTAGTGAATATAATATAAATATGGACAAATTCAAAGAGAATATAACGCTACGCTAGAGACAAATTAACCGTTTTAGCAAAATTCTTTTTCTATTTGTGTGTCAAACGGTGACTTGAAAAAGTATAGGATACTAATGAAGTTAGCGGTCGTTACCAGCCACGACTGCCAGCGTACGCGTCTCGTAGCCGCGGCCGTTACAACGTTGCTTTTTCAAAAGGTGCTAACTAGCGTTTCGTGATCTTTGAATACACCGGTAAAAGTGGACGCAAATTAGTAATTTCCTAAACAGACAACTTAATTGCGTTCTAAAAGGCTAAATACTCCTTAATTATTTGACTAAATAGTTCAACGAAAAGTAATTGGTTCGGCCAACAAATATCCTGATTGCTGATTAGTACCAACGCAGCGCGCGACTTGAATACAAACATTTTAGTGCATTTATCATATTTATAGTGCATTTCACAATCTGATATTGCTTTGGCTTTAGCTTGGATATAATAAGCTCTTGCACCAATTAAATGTTAATTAAGAAATTGTTCAATCAAATATGACTTAATTTAAAAGAATTTTTGTGTGTATTATTTTCACGCTATCATTAAATGGATTCCAGGATATATCGTAAGTAATAAATCATACTTAGGTATATATTAATTTATTCTCATTTGACACTTCAATGTCCACATGGTAACTATGTTGAATTAATTCAACGTATAGAGTCGTCAGGGCACACAGAGTTGAATTCGTTCATAAAGAGCGCGGGCGACGTCGCGGCGGAAGCACTCGTCGACATGATAAGTGCATTAGCATTATTATCTCGATAATTACTCGCTTGCATTTGGCCCAAATAGCTCGGTCGCTTCTACCGTCTTAAATTACCTTCGATGGCGATACGCGCTCGTTCGCCGACGATTACCTGCCCTCGCCTGCCGTGCTGTCGACTTGTTCCAACGCCCTCTCAAATGTTTGAACTATTACTTACCGGCCAGTTAAGCACTCCACCAATACTCGGCTGCTCGATGTCTCAAATAGCCACTTTGTTTACTTCACCAATACACTCACGCTCGTCGTAGGAATGAGCTCTTAAAAGGCAAAACTTAATCAACTGGCGTGTGAGTTTTTGATTATCGAAGATGTTTTCGTTTCGTATCGAATACCATAGGATTACGGTAATTTGATTGTTTGATTCGACGTTGTTGAAATTATTGTAAAACATTTCACATTATTTCTTGATGTTTTGTAAAATTTAAACAGTCGTAAACCTTAAATAGATAAGAAACCGTTATTTTTGTTATGTTTCTTTAATTTACAAGTTCATTATCGTCATTTATAAGCTTGCGAGCAGTATCGCAAGCAATACTTCAGGATTGCGGTACACGCGAACCTAACATCTGTCCGCTTTAATCCAAATGAATGTTCACTTAAAACGGCATTCCGCTACCTCTGTTAAGTACTAAAGAGACATTTTTATTCCACAACTCGATTAGTTGAAGGTGCAGTTTGTTTATCTGCTTTATAGTCCGATGAACTCTTATCGTGAAATGTTATTATGATGTAATTAAATCTCATTATTGAAGTGCGTGTGTACGTAGCGTGCTGGAGCTGCAAGCAATTTACTGTGATCATTTGCTGGACGGGGGCAGCAAATGGCAGCGTAGTGATGATGAGAGTGTTGTGACGCTGCGTGTTGACTGTCAGACGCGGCGCACCCGGCAATCTCCGCTCCGCTATTACCGCAGCTAAGCGTTCTCATTACCCGCACCGCTCGATGCGTCCGCGCACCTCTAACGTGCTATCCGCCCCCATGTATTAAAAGATACCATCTTTTAATTTCAATGAAGTTCCGCTAAACCTACTTTAGTTTAATCTGAAACAAGTAAATTGCTTTTCTAGTTATACGATAGCTAGAACGATACTGCCGGATATTAGATTCTTCTACCCTTTTTCTCCACGCAATATTTTACTCGATACATGCATGAGTTTGATGTATATTATTGATTCTTTATAGTGTATTTTACGTGGGAACTTGAATTATTCCCATCGCCTTCGATTAGTATTTATCTGGCCTGGAAATCCCAGTACATGAAATGTCATACGCAGGTATTTCCAGAACAGATAAATAGAGTGTTCACCGTGAGTTGTTTTCTCAAGTTCTCATATTTAATTATAATTGATCTAACATAAATTAGTATTTTTTTCTCATTCTCATCATTTAAGAGTAAAACGATAGGTATAATTCATAAACATCAGTTTATAGTATTACTCCTTCTTACTCTATCTTTTAAGCAGTATTTTACTGTTTTAAGCTTAAATCATTCAATTATATTTATTTGTAAACTAAACTATTTAAAGTTGTTCGATTTACATGACTAAACAAATAAATACAAAGAACTAAATGCCATGTTAGTGTATTATTTTGTAGTATAGGCCTAGGGTAAAGACATAAAGGGTACGATCCGTGTACATATGCGCATCTAATTTGGCGGAGAAGCGGCGCGTCTCCCTGCGGGGCGCTCGCCGCGCTATCCGACCGCGGCGTGAGTTTTTACTGCTACCACTTTGTTGTCGCTGCGATCCGAGCCTTTTTGTGCACTCATCAATTTACGCGCCTCTTCGATTGATTTATTCATGAAAGGCGAGGCCCTTGTCTTGTACTCAGGAAGTGCCTTTTTTCGGCTGAGACACCACGAAAATTTGTAATGAACCTGATTCGAAAACAATGCGTTATATATTACCGAATACGGAGAACAGATCGCATGCCACAGATGCGTTCATGTACCGTCTGAAATTTTAACTGTCAGTACTAACTTATACCTATTGCGCGACCTGCCACCCTCCTATTCTTATAAATTAATAAACAAAAGGAAAAGATAATCGAAAGGACAATACATAGCAACGTCGTAAATGTAAATTGCGGTCGGAATCACTTAGAGCACATCAGATAGGCGTGCGCTGCTGCGGCCGATCCGTCAATGTCGGCCTGCGTTTGCATTACACGGCCTTTATCTTCCCGGGCTCGGTTTAAATCGCAAAACATCAGCGAGTCTGTTCACCAAATTGTTTTCAATATGCCCAAGTAGTGGTGCAAGCATGGAACGGAATCGACGCAAACCACTCGACCGACATTCCTCAAAGAGATTTATTAAAGGATTAAACATTTCATAACGATTTATGGCTTTTTATCTAGTTACATAAGTTAATGCGGGGCACAATAGAGTGAGCCGATAATGACATCGCCGTTTCTAAGCGTGGTTTTCTCTTTGTAGAGTTGTGGTCGTGCGGGCGCGGTGCGTTGTGCCGCGTGGGCCGTGCGATCGCCGCGCGACAAGCGTGCGCGTACGCCGCGCACGCGGTGTTGCTAACGACACACGCGCGGCACGCGATCGTGTCTAAATTAGCGGGGTTTTCCTTCCGTCTTCAATGCTCTGGAAATCTCGAGAAAACGTACTTTTTCTATTTCGAACTGGATTCACGCGCCTTTATGTAATGTCGCCGCTGACAAGCTTTACGGTGCAATTAAGATTTCCACTTTTTGCACACTTTTATTGCTTCACTTCATGGAAACTTTATTGTCGAGAACGTGTATCCGTAGATAAGTATCTCAAAGAAGAAATCGCACTTTTTCTAAATGTTTCAGAAACCAGATCTTATTGTGCATTTTATATTCCAACGACCGTTTTACAACGTCTCGCCTACTGCGCTACTCCGTAATGTGCGAGTTGTGGGGTTTATCTGAAATCTTAAATTCGCTGATGTCGTATGTCATAGCCATTTGTGAGACCTGCGAGTTAGTACATGAGTTGTTTGTTTGCGTCAGGTTTTCCCCGTACGGGTTCAAGTACCACCTGGAGACAGCGAGCAGCAGCTCGCAGCGGCGCGAGGACGACCGTATCACCTACATCAACAAGGGCCAGTTCTACGGGATCACGCTCGAGTACCTGCACGATCCTGATAAACCGCTCAAGAATCAAACAGTAAAGGTAAGGAATCTTGCTTCAACTTTTATGATAATGCAAAACTCAAATCTGGAATTACCTATGGGACCTATGAGGAATCACCCATTGGATGGTTCAGCCAAATACTAGCTTGAGGCCTTGGATACCATAGAAAGACGAGCCAAAAGGCCCATTGGCAACGATACACTGGTTGATGCCAGGCTCCAGAGCCTCGAGCATATCGACGTAAGGTTGCTAGTCTTACTGCCTGTCTTCTATATACAGGATGCATTTTGGACAGTATGCAACTGTACTGCATGACTTCATTCCGCCTTCCCCTTTCCATAATCGGACGACCAGATGTACGGCAATTCGCCATCCAGTTATGGTTGACATTCCTCCTAAGCGTTTTGATTCGACCTTCATCATGCGGACAGCTAAAGAGTGGAACTCTTACTGGCGTCTGTTTTTCCTGAACACTGCAATCTGGAAGTCTTCAAGAGACAATAGAACAGGTATAATCTTGGAAAGCATGCAAAATCGTCGAGCGCATCGTCGCTTAGCATTAGGTGTGATAGCGGTCAAACGAAAGCACATTTGAAATAATTTGTTTTAACAAATTTGGGAAAAGATTAACGGAAGCCCCATGTTTTGAATAGAAATAAAACTTATTTTTTCTGTAGTTACGTGTTTTTATACTATTGGATAGGGACGAGCTGGTAGTTTGTCTGATGGTAAACACAACGCCAGCCCATAACAATCAGAACTTTTGAAACATAAAAAAAAGCCTTACACACCTTAAGTAGTCCCAGTATTTAGTGAACAACCAAAAAATGCAAAAAAATCAGAAAATGCAAATAACAATAATAAAATAAATTTCAAAAATATTTTTCATCTCACAAACTCGGAAAGGTTTAGTTTATCATTCGACATCTGCACGCAAAACTGAAAAAAATCTTAGGTTCCTTCGCTTCCTCGGGTTTCAAAATAAGTACTTACGCCAAATAACAACTTTGCAGCCTTGCATAACGTATGACTATTGTCTTCTTTACAAAGAAAAAGAGGATCATTTTTGTGGTAACACATATTGTTTCAAAAACTGCAAAAAGTGTCGACAAATATTAAACATTCCACCCTGGACACGGTACGTCAAAAATAAAGATTACTAATTAACTCTTATGGCATATATTCGTACGTACAGTCATGGTATGCACACTTAGTACCTTTGGGTCTTACGGCAGTTAGCAGACTACTTTATAGAATACTAGTATTTAATGCAATGATAACAAAGGTTAAAATAGTTAACCTTTGACCAATGTCTAACACTTCATATCAACATAAAACCTTCTTAATAGCCTTGCTATTAGAAAAATAAATGTAATTTGTTTTATTTAACTGTCAAAGTCAGACCCCATTAATTTTCTCTTTGTTCATAAATCTTATTATAACCGAATCTTTGTCACGGTAACGCAATACTAATATGGACTAGACAAAAAAGTATAAGTACTGCGCAAGTAGCAAAGATAGACCTTAAGGTGACGAACCTTTTCTTACTGTGACTGTACCTATACAGCGTGAGTTTGAATTAGTATTTTATCCCGAAAGGAGGTCAATCTATTTCTGGAGGTCAACAACATTTGTTTTACGAGTTTTTGAAATTCGAAATTATTCATTTGCATTTAAAGTTTACGTCAATTTTCTAGTACAGAATTTCCGAGCAGCCCTTGATCAGCTGACTCACTTGAACTATGTTGAACTTTGTTGATGTTGATATTGATTAGAAGAGACATGAGAAATGATTCCCAAAAATGACGCGCAAATTCACTTTTAAAATGAATTAATTTTTTGTATGAAAATTTGAAATGTATTTTCAAGGAGGGTTCTCACAACTTGTGGACAACCAATGGTCCTAATCACACCCTTCCGGGATAACATACCAATTCAAACTCACTTTGTATTCGTTTTCAATTTATTATTAGGCTTTAATTTAAACAATCTCTCATGTAGGTGATTATATTAAGTCGAAAGTATCGAGTGTACCTGCCGCGGCCGGATGTTTACTTCTAGTGGATCGTAGAAAGCTACTCCGCGACACGGCGAAGGCGTAGGGAATCGTAAAGCAAGCCTGCTCGATCGACGAACGTCTCAATTTATCTATAGTGCGCAACTATAAAAATAAAATGTACTAAATTATTGCTGCCGTGCGGAAATGTAATCGATGTTGTTTCAATATTTATGAGCGGAATGTAACGCGTATAATTTTATTGGGTAGCAAGCACCCACGTCACCTTGCTCTCTCACCACATCACATTCTCTGTTTTGACACCAACAACGCGTTACTTGCATGTTTGGCAAGTAACAATTTCAATCGTGGAAGCTGCATTCAAATATTTGCTCGAAAATACGAAAAATACAACTACTTATAAGGAATAGCGATGTAATGATGACTATATAATTTATGCACAATGATTATTTAAGGGAACAAAAAGATACCTACCTAATATAATCTTGTTTGTTAAAGAATAGGTAAAAACCTAGTCGAATTATGGTCGTTACCTACTACATACCTACTTATTAAATAATTTCGACAGAAGTTTTATTATTTCTACATAGGTATATGTATATTAATAAAAAATACAGTTTAAGTGTTTGTTTACGAGCTTTTTATCGACATGTTTACGATGGACTGATCAATATAGCAAGGCACAAATTTTATGCATACTTAATCAATTTAATATTGTGACTTTATAAAAACAAGTACAAGCAATGCAAGGTTATGAAAAAAAAACTTAAGTATAGCATATAACAACCATACTCAAAGTGTGTTCCACGGAGCCCTAGGGCTACGCAAAACCTCTGTGGGGGCTCCATGAAAATGCTAATCATAATGAAAAAATAATACTAAGGAGTACTATGAGGTTGCAGAGTAAAATAAAATCTATCCAAATATTACATCTATGTAAATTTTCTCTTCTATCAAGCGTGACGTAAAACAATTGATGAAAAATTAAAAACAATATCATACCTCCCATTTGATGCAAATTTTATACGACATAAAACCAGTTTTTGATTATATTAGAGCTCCGTCAAATATTTCGTTTTCCAAAGGGGTCCGACGACAAATAAGTTTGAGAACCCGTTGAAGTCTTTTGTATTGAATTACGACTTATAGAAATGTTGATATGTTAGGTTCGTTATAAAGGATGGCCATTTCATTATAACATAATTGCTTATCTCTTTATTATTTTTATTAAGAAGCGATGATGGTTCCGTAGTTCGATGGTCCGGTCTTAGAATCCTACAAAGAGCTTTGAGTGACAGTAAACATCGTGATGATTCCTTAATAATTATGGCCATTTTCAAGTTTGCTTCACTTAGATAGTAGGGCTACCCTCGGGATGAAACTGTCACCAAGCGGTTTGCGGTGTACTCCGGCAGACATTCTTCAGAGTTAGTTCTATTTCTAGATTTATCACGTTTACCTTCGACGACCACATTGTCACTTAAGATGATGCTGTGAGATAGTGGTCAAACCTATGAGAGTAAAAAAACTTTTGTACAGAGTACGTTTTAACTTTTATGTGAGTAACGTCATTGTTTTGGTCGATTAATCTAGCATCTCTGATGTCATATAGGGACGATCGTGGTGCAATGACGTCCTGAATGTTGATATTTTAAGCTCTGCTTGGTATTCTAACTTTCATGAATAGGCGTGACGTTTATCATCAGGCGAACGGTCTGCTCTTCTAATAGAATAATAATCCTGAAAATAATGTTAACTGAATGTACATGCTTCGTTTTTTTTAACCGACTTCTAGAAAAAGAGTTAATTCGTTTGTATTTTCTTCTGTTTTGTTTGGCGATTTTTCTCGATTTCTCCGCCAATTGTCAACCGAGACGATTTATAATACCACCCTTGATATCTGAAGGGTCGTCTTATAAATGTTACCCCTAAGGGTTGAAAAATAGGGGATGAAATTTCAAATATCGCGATATTTTCGCAAAGTCGGTACCCGCTTTTTTGAACGTAACTTTTTAAAATAAATTCTTAGATAGGACTACACTTTTAACATGTCATCAAACCTTGCTGTCGCTGATGTCCTATTTAGGTTATAAAGACCCATTTTGCATTATATTAATGCTTTATCTTTTGGATCCTCCCATCCTCCCTGCCCTTGTCCCATTTTAAAGTGGGATCGGCGCAATACGTCTTTACTCATATACTACTTTTAGCAATAGGCATTTACAGCCTGCCCCCTGCATCCAACCCTCCTTGGGAATTCTAAAAGGCATAATCCACCACGCGAGCCCAATGTGGCTTCGTGGATCTCACATCATGTTCTGGATTTTTTTTTATAATTCTTTGACGTGCGTGTTTCCTCACTTTGTTTTCCTTCACCGTATTCAGAGCGAGTGTGGCATAATTCGCACATAACTTGATTTAAGCCATTGGTGCGGGGCCAAGCCGGGATTTGAATCATGATACATTAGATTAAAAGTCACAAGTTCCCCTCGGTCCCACTCGCTCCAAAATAAAGATAATGCTTTATCTTTAGGATATAGAATTATGAAGAAAAACATCGCATGTTTCAACCACGTAGGCACGTATATTTACAGGCAAAAGAAGCCAGTAGTAAAATAACATAATGATGGTATATGAGTACATGGTGATTTTATTTGTGGAGCGATGCGTCGGGAGCGGCGCACACGCAAGCCCCGGGCGGGAAGCCGGACCGCAGGCATCCAGGCTCGGTTACACCCGCTCCCGGTTACCGCATCTTGCTCACCTTCGATGTATTCACTTTCATCATATTTTTTTAATCTTGGTTAAGCACTCGAATTACAAAACAAAAATTGTTTGACTCGGGTAACTTGATACGATATTGATTGGAAATGGAATCGTTATTTTTCTAAGTTTATAATGCAAACATTTATTATCGAATTCCATTGTTTCACGATGTGTAATAATCGAAGGTTTTTCGAACCCGTTGAGTGTTGCTGAAACTAGCTTCATTGCAATTTGACAGGAATCGTTGCTAGTGACTAAAGAACAAGAGTACTACTACGGTGGATCATAATCTGTGGGAAAATCTTGATAAGACAAAAGATTAACACAACGACAGCCACGTGCTTACCGTGGAAATAGGAAATCCCCTATTATTGTTTCCTGACACTTCCATAGAAAACAACTCTATAATGTATGTTCCACACGATACCATAATACTGGTGTAATTTAATTGTATAGTTATATAATTACTGAGTATTCATGAAAAACGAGAAAATCCACTTTCGGTTAATCTGGTTAATCAGGTTTAGATAATATAATAATTGTTGTATTTGTAGTATAGTTGCATTGTTTTGATTGGTTTGTGAGGCATTACATATAGTACATGTGCTTTTTGCAAACATGTATGAATAATATATACATTATCATAAACTCAAGATTTAGAAACACTGAGTTGGTATTTGGTTTTTATAGTGTTTTTATGCGTGGATAACATATTCAAACACGGCTTTATCTCAATTCAATGAGCTTAGATCGGAATAATCAGAGATACAATGAGGCACGGGTTTGAAATTATTATTAAGGCAGCAAGTGGGCCGCGGCCGCGGCTCGCACTGTATCGAGCTGGGCGCGTAACGCATTCAATGCGGAGGGGATACGGGCCGGAGTGGGTACTCGAGTCGCGAAGCTTATCGCGCCGCAATCGAGTCCGCATTGTATAGCCGCACCCGATAATTAAGACGACGCTTTTGACATTCGCCATATAGGAACACAATGACCGCCCCGGGAGTCCGCGCCCGCGCTCTCGGATAATATCGTCCCTTAAACAATAACCGTTCTGCATTATGATAAAACAATTTCAATGCGGCAAACATCGTGTTTTCTTAACGAGAATTCCTTTATGTTTCGGACCGAGGAACAAAAAGTTGCAGATTCCGATGTATTTATATGTCCATACGAGCCGGACATTTATGGAAGTGGCTACCGATATCTACTTATAACTAATTAACGACATGAGAAAATATTTGAACAACACTTCTCAATGGTATCGCACTTACTGTTTTATACGAGCGTTTAATTACCGACGCACCGTTAATCGATTTTCATATGGAAAATTTTCTCTAAATGAAATTGCTAAAACGAACATATATACGTATTTAGTAACGATGTTTATTTTATAAACGAGCAAAAAATTTATAACCATACCTTCGAACAATTTTCGCTATCAACCGTAGCTCAAACAAATGTTTCACACGCGATTCGGGCGAAATTTGCATGTGAAGTTTTGCGTGACTAAAAGCGGTTAGAATCTCGTAAGAATATTTGGCGAACGGAGAGAAATGGCTGGCGAGCGGAGAGCGTTCGGCGGATTGTAATTACGGTGGTACCGCCCCTGTTTCGGCGAAGCTTTGCCGGTGCGAGATAGCATCGCCGCCCTCGCCATTTCCGCACGAAGAACAGCGCTTACAAACACAACACGCCGCGAATTCGAGATCACCTAATTAAACATCGCCGCTTGTTCCAGCTACAACGCTCGATTGATATATCTTAGTAGCTGCTTTCGCACGGAAACGCTTTATTTGCATTTAAATGAAACTGATAAATACTATCTTAAAATGTTTACCGAAAGACGTTAAAGTATTTGAATAAAATGAATATGCACTTCACTGGGTTGATATTTTTTTACGAAAGCATGAAAAGAGTTCGATCAATCACGGCGCACGGCTGCGATTAATCATCGCGCTAGCAAAGCGGCGTCGTCTGATACTCGTCACGTGAAGGGTTGCACTGTATGCTGCCCTCTGTAATAACTATAGCAAGATACTTTTTAAAATTAATAATGCTTAGTATATGTGTCTCCATTAATCACGACGGTTTTATGCAAAACATTTTTTTTATTTTAGTCGTTCTATAAAACTTAACTAACATAAAAAGTAAAGTTCGAAGATATATTTGAATTGCAAAAACGTTTTATTACCTGTAGGTAGGAAGGTATAATAACTTATATCAACGATTTAAAAAGTTTTCAACTTTGTACATGTAGGGGAGACCAGGGATGAAAGTAACGCGGGATGAACGTAACAAATGAGTTTCTGAACAAACTATGTTAGCTACATTGATGGGTGGTACCACCGATATGTTCCAATTTGAACCACCTATTACCTCAGTTGCCCTCTTGGCACTGTGCCGTCAGGTTGTGGAGGTAGCAAGCTGGTGCTGCAAAAGTACCCCCAAAGTAAGGTTTGACCGTTTTTTCAACGGTGTTTTTTTTTATTATGGGAGGTTTCTTGCTTGCGTGTCTAGTGACAGTAAAGTAGCATAAGTATTCGTCTTTCTATTTTGGCATTCAAAACGATAGTTTATTTAGGTTATAGGCATGTATTTGGCAAATTGAGGGAAAATTTATAGTTAGGGATGAAAGTAACAACTTGTTACTTTCATCCCGATTATGATCGTGATATCTCGAAACGATTTTATTGTGTTTTTTTATATTTCAAAGTAATACAGATTTATTTTCTTTCTCCTGAATACCTAACATATATAAACGAACGACTAGCAGAGGTTTAGTTACTGCAGAAATAATGGATTTGGCTACAGAAGTACTTTATAGAAATGTATCATTTTGAGACGATGTGAATTCATATCAGCCATAAGTAAAACCACCATTGGTAGCTTCACCGGCTTCGGTAGCTTCACTATTACTGCCAAGAACCCCTCCTGAATTAACTTTGCCACCAGTAATGGTTTTGCCATTGAAAATTATTTCAGAAATAGACATTGTTTGATAATTAACAGCTTAATTTGACTCCAAACAAGCTTGAAATTCAAGAACAAGAAGAAAGAAAGCGTAGAGCCAAAGAAGTTAAGAAACCTATTTTACAAACTGCTAAACAGACAAAAAAGCCGAGGGCTGCAGTTGATAATAAAACTAGTGAAAAATTGAAATAAAAGACTAAAAAAGAATAAATAAATATGTACTAAAATAACTAAGAATAGTGATCATTCAGACAGCGAAGATTGCTTCTGGTTAATTTGTATGAAATCCTTTTCTAACAGTAGGTTAAATGAAAAGTAGGTAGGCACAATGCTTAGTTAACGATACTAAGCATTGTGGCTACCTGCTTTTATATTCAACATATATTAATTTCTAATCAGCGTTTTAGATTTTACCTTAGAATAAGAACAATAAAAAATCTAGGAAACTACAATCTTCTTTATTTTTAAGTAATCAACATTATTTAAAAATGAGATCTCAATCATGAGAATGCCCACAGCTGATAGTCTATGAAACTATCAGCTGTGGGCTCAAGTAGATTGTGCTAATAACGAAATAAGTTACCTACGCCTTAATTGCTTACCAGATTGAGATCTAACTTTAAATAATGTTGATTATTTTTATAACTGAAGAAGATTGTTATGTTTCCTAGTTTTTTTTAATTGTTGTGATTCTAATGTAAAATCTAAAAGGCTGATTAGAAATTAATATATTGAATATGAAAGTAACTTTGGTTTTATTTACAATGTTACAACCATCCCCTTACACTGTTACAACCAACCCTAGGGGTAGGGATAGTTGTAACAATTTCCACTTTTTTTGTTTGGTCGTATTTCTCAAAATCTGTAATATAGGTTACATTTAAGCTGGTGTTAAAAGATAGTTAAAAGACCAATCTATCATGTGTACGGATTAGAATTTTGATATTCAAAAAGCTTTGTGAGATATTACGAGAAATATGAAAATTGTTACGTTCGTCCCTGGTCTCCCCTAGGTATATTTATTAACTTTTGTATGACATAGTTAGCTAATTATAATATCAAATTTCGTAATTAAAGCCCAACCTTCCTTAGACTACATAAAATCAATAAGTTCTTATCTCGTAGTTCACAATCTTCCGTTTGATCTATTTGTGTGTGTACCAGTGAGACAAACGTTGCGTGTCGTGAAGCACACCCACTCATTCAGATCACTTTTTATAAAAGTTTTTGTTGTAATACTGACATCATTGTGTTCACTTTCGTAGCAACGGAAACTCGCGTAACGAGACACGTTGTCTTTTTTATTTTCTTTTTGTAATATTTTGCGATTTTAATGATTGCTCCAATTTGCCTTTTTAAGGTAATGGTTAATGATGCCTTTTACACTGAACATATTACGCTTGATGAGGGATTATAACGGTCGCATTCTGACGGCAGTTCCTAGTGGGGCGCACCTTTCGGCCAGTGCGCCGCCGCCGTGCGAGTGAAGGGCTGTCATACGAGACATAAGAAATATTTCTCACAGAGGGCAATCGGCAGTAATTAAATTTTCATATACAGACGTACGAAAAAGGTTTCATAACCCCGCGTGCAAAAAACACGATTTGCATTCTTGATATTTGACGGTTGCAAGTCTCAAGTTGCCAATCATACTCGCAATCAATCATGTGTTGAGATGTCTCAATTAAGCTTGCACCCTCAACGTTTTGAGAACATCTCCCTGCGCCCGCGTCCCGCGATGGATGCTCCACAAGCCCTGTCACACCAGAAAAACGATAATGATTATAAATTGCAGAATTATACAGCAGAAAACTTTTAGTAACGGTATTTTGTTTAATAAGTTTCGATCGATCTGTATTCAATCAAGTTATTTAATTCCAAACTTTGATAGTATAGATAAAATATATTCACTGTTATCACAGTAAGAGTTATCTGAAATCTATATCTGCAAATAAATGGAAATATAATAAACATATCTGAAATGTATAATAATAAAGTAACTATTTTTGATTTGGTTGGTATGCTCGTAACTTTGAAAAGCGTTAGTTATTAGTTTTAGATAATAGTAGAAAACATAACTGGATTGAAGAAGCATGGATAAAAAAATATCCATTTTATTTTTCATGCTTAAGGGCAAACATCTCGTGTCGCTAAGCAACTTATCCCACGAGATGGCGCTGTTTCTCCAAAAACATGTTTTTATTTATTTTACTCTAAGTAGCGAGAAATAAACTCATTTTAGGTGATTTTGCCGTATTATCAATTTGTTCTTAGCACATATCAAACATAGTTGAACCCATTGATAACTACACTTTTGAGAAAATGTTAATCAAAACCGCACTCCTGTATATGTAAATGAACGACACACACACATGCAAATGGGAAAACAGTATTATCGGTATACTAAAATTGGCCGAAGTATAAAGCTACGAATTAGCGCAGTTGTCACTTGCGATTTGAAGAACCAGAGTTCGAATCTGGAATACTATAATCTCATTTTGTGCTGAAGAATATTTTTTTTAGATATTTTGGTTATCTATTGCACTTAGTAATAATAACAATTACCTAGTTTTTGTGCTAGATTGAAAAGTAAAATGAAAGACTAGGTAACGTTTAAAAAGATTTAATGCGTGTGTCCACTTTGGAGATCAAGCATGTCGCCTATTTTTGCTACAATAAAAGTTGTTTATTGTTATTTAGTTTATTACATAGATTTTAGAATAAGTGAGACAACCACCGCCAGGATAAACTCTTCATCTCTCTCAATTTCTACTACTCTTGCGGGTTGGGCTGATGACATAAAGCAGTCCAAATAAAATCTCTTCATTTTGACTCTTAGCTGGCTCTGTACCTGGTAATAATAAAGTGTGTTTTTTTTATCTTCCCTCTTTGAATACAAGTGGATTTTATTTTCCTTGGCAGCGCTTTCGATATCTTCGATCAACCATCAACGAAGGAAAGCACTTTCATTCTAAAATCGCTTCTTCATTTGTAATCACGCCACTTGGGCTTGCTCCTAGAAACCCATATCCCTCGTTGATATAGAATCCAGAAGGACGAACTGCTTTTGAAAATGTTCAGCAAAACTAGTTAATTTTAGATTCATTTTGCTGACCGCACACCATATCCGTTGACAATTACTTCTTGGACGTTTTCAGGCATGGTTTGCTGTGTTACTGGTCTATTTTGTGTTATAGTCAACCTCAACACGGATCCGTCTTGATTTTCTAGCATTTTTTATTGTCAAAGGTAATACATCAGAACTTGAACTGGGTTTGACAAAAAAATCTAAGCTGAGCTTAGCTAAGATGTTTTTCGCCATGCGTCTTCCCGTCTGTAAAAATGAAATAAGTACCTGCTTAGTATCTCAGAATTCAAAAAATTTGTTGCATGTTTGTTTACATAGGTTCAATACTTACGAAACTTCGTCGCCATGGAAACGCTTGAGCTGACCACGAACCTATTTTCGGTTTACTTTTAGGACAGAATGAGTTTTATAACACGGTTTTGATCTATTAGGTCTATTAATTTTGCTGTTATAACAGCTGGATGATGAATACAAACATTATGCTGCAAAATACAAACACTAACCTAACCTAAAAACTGCGAACTGAGAACACAACAAAATTTGTATTTTGTGTTGCCAGTACGTTACATTCAATTTGGCCAGTCTACTGCGGCCAAAAGTAATGTCTTGATTGATTAGGTTCGCGTACTGAGTATTGTTACAGTAAAATAAAAAATACTATTGTTATTTAAGTCACTTGAGCTCATAGCTGTGTTTCCCGATAAAGCTTGCTAGGAAATTTTCTTTGATAATAATTAATTACTTATTATCCCCATCATCACCCTGAACGTGTTCTTTGTTGATAAACTTGAAACCCCCTATTTTTTTTAAGCAAACGCGTCTATAATACAAATTAATGGTAATCTCTATGAAAAGGTCCTAAATAAAAAATTCATATAGCAGGAGAGTTACGCGATAATGTCATAAGTTACTCAAAATGTTACATTCTCAAGGTCTGGCAGCACTGAGTTGTATAACTCTCGCTTATTTGAATTGTTGTTTTTTGTGGTTTTGATTTTATGTCACACGGAGCGGCAACGTCGCACGTTGCGATATAGCGCGGCTCTGCTCTCGCAAAGTAATGTATTTTCGCTTGCACGCAAAGGCACGCACAATCTGACAACGCACGTTGCACGCACATCATGAAAATGTAACTCACACTACGAGCGCGTGCTATATAATATTGTACCACTACAATCGTAAAATATTTCGAAATATTAGGCTAAAAAAATGTACTTCCAGGCTATTAAATCATAATATTACTGATTTTGCGGCTATATAAGCTTAAATTAGGGCTATGTTAAGTCATTATGAGTTCAAAATAACAGCAGGACACGTAAGAAGGTCATGCAAAGTTTGTATGGTAAACATTTAACCTTAAAGTCCCGAACAATTGAGTAGCATTAAGGGCGCTATAGCAAATTATTATTGCTATAAAGTTGTGACTCGAAGATCATTTCCTTGGTAATGCCATCTTGAGACTTACATTTATCAACCGCAGCCTCGACTTGACGTAATGTACTTTTTATGACTTTTCTTATTTTTTGAAGAATAATTTACTTACGTGATTTTAATATAGTTAAAATTGCATTTTTCGTGTTTTTGTCGGTGAAACTAATAACAATTTTTGTGTTTCCATTCTGACGGAAGGTAATGACTAAAACTTATAATAATCTTTTTTATTTTATTTAGTTGACGTTATATTCTATATATATCGCAAATGTAAATGGTGTGTAGTACAGACGTGATTTGCGTAAAAGTATAAGAATGTTTTATTATTAATTAAGATCAGATTATTAATTGCAGCACCACCCAGAGCTTTTAATTATCTACAATATAGCTGCGCGAGCTGATGAGCTCACACGTCTCCATTTACTATAATTACGAACGGACTAGCAGCTGCCCATGGTTTTACCTCCCCTTTTCCATGCATTTTTTCGGGATAAAGTACTCTCCGGTATATAAAATATCCCTAGGTATAGGTGAACAAAAAGTCACATCTCTCTTTTTTTCATGATTTTGACATTGCTTTACTATATTGATAAGTTGATAACACACCTTTAAAAAAACAGCTTATAGTTATAAACGTTATGGGTACAACAAAAATCACATTTTTTGTTGCATATTAGATACATCAATGATCCTTAATTTTAAATTGTATTATACTTTGAGTCAATAATTTGCAGTTGAGGCTTTTGGTCAGTTAAATTTTATAGCTTTTTATTTAGGCATGCATTTCATCTCACAAGTCATGACGGTACAAAAACGCAACCACAACGTACAATTATGTGGAAGATCTTTTTTATTTCAAACAACAAGACTTCTGATGTGATTAAATTTAATGCAATACTAATGTTGATAAGCCATAATGCTACCAACTAGCTACCTACTGTTATTACGGCAAGTCCTTTGTGAGATAGTTAGATAGGATAGTAATGGTGAAGTAGCGTTTTAGGAGGAAAGCGTTTCAGGAGGAAGCGCTACTTCACTCTATCTTAGATGTAAGTAGATATTTCTATTAATTATACAGTACTATTAATGCGATACTAAGTTCTAGTAAAAACCGATGGTGGATTCCCAGACGCGAGCTGGGCCGCACCGCTCCACCGAGCGTGAATTTTCCACGTTCGGTTTCAGGTTCGCGTAACGGCGCATCGCGGTAACTATTACGCTTTCCAAATGTTACGTATTATTCGGTAACACCCGCACATAACACCTGAAAATGCGTAACACGCGTAATTGCACCGTCTTTAATCTATCGTAGACGTATAATGTTATACCGCTAACGTAATTAACTAATTTGATGATATCATTTTAGTTTGAATCTATTGCTAATTATTATTATATTGAAATATCGGTCTTTCTCTATTGAATAAACTAGTTGTCACATTTCACGCGTCACACAAATATGTGTCACATTCACAGATTGGAATACGACTACTTTCCGGTCCATATTATTCCCTAATTTATTAAGTAATAAATACTGCCCACCTAGCACAAATTAAAGCAAAGACAACAAGAAACAATAGAAAGTTATTATTTTTATCTATCTAGGATAACAGCTTTCTCTTACAAAAGCCTAGCTAAAGCTGGACGCAAGCTGCGTTACGTAATTGAAGTCCGTCATTGTCTCGATATTGGAACTGTCACAGCGCACGCGTATTTAGCGTCAATCCTCGATACCATCTCGAGCCGACAACCGTCGCAATCAGCAACATTAGAGGATCAACACGCAATTATGCAACACCAGTGCAGCTGTTGTACGCGACATGTACTAGGGCTGGTACAACCAGAACAACTTCTTAAATCTTACTCCATTGATCCTTTATTCATTCCCTATATCCTTTTGCTGATTTTGCCGAATCATTAAGATACAAAAATCTTGATACCGTCAGTTTTTCATTGTAATTACAAAAGACAAAATAAAAACCCCAATACACGCCATATTTGGGAAACCCTCGCTCGTGTAATTAAAAGTGATTATGCAAGAGTATATTAGGGCTCGCGCGTGATTGAAAGCGTGGACTCAGCGGTAGGTAATGCTTAAGCCGTGCCACGTCCAGGGCCCTGCACATTACAATCTGACATTTCCTTTCGACATTTGAGCAGATTAGTGTTACGAGACTTCGGATGTTAATCCGACGCACGACGGGTCGCGGGAATTGCTTCGATTTAATCGAGATTTAGCGGTCACTGAGCACCAACGGTTATTGCTATTAAATAGTTTCCTTAAGTAAGAACTAGACGAGTAAAGTCGAAGATAAACTGAATACCTAATAGCCATTAAGTTTATTGTAGATACGATTCATTCAGTGTGTTTATACCATCGTTTTAAAACGTAAACATAACAATGAAATAACTTCACGCAAAAATTGTTCCATCGTGGGTATTGGAACTAATTCGAAGTTACGTGCTTAAATATTCAATTATAGTCGTGCGCCGGATGTCTGGTAATTTGTCCGGCGGCGGAAGCTGCGCCATCTCTAGCAATTGAGCCTGCGGTGCGCGCCTGATAAGTGTCCCGTGCGTGTACCACGTTATATTATGCACTTTAAATATCTTACCCGGACTATTTTTACGCAAAACGCTAAAACGCTATTTTGATATTCCCTATAGCTTGAGCTTCCCAAAGTTTTCCAACCAGCCAATCGTTCCTTTACAAACCAGTTCTACAGTACACAACGAATTATGAATAAAAATAATACATTGCATGCCAGTTAAAGCTAGTTATAGTCTCTGTTCAGCGGATATGCGCATTAGTTCTTATCGCTTGGTTTACGGGACAAAAATAGTCATTGATATATTTCACATCAGGTGAAATAAATACGGACGCGAAGGCAACCGCGCAGGAGTTACACCCACAGTTCCGCTCAGAATTTATGTCGAAACGGACATTCACTGCAGAGAACACTCCAGCAAATAACCTAGGCGTTAAAACAACTGGCACGGACAACTAGCGCACTTAACAAACAGACGTATCCGTATCAGATATAGCGTATCGAGAAGGCAGGACATTATTTCTGCGCTATCGATAAAGCTCAACGGTGAGCGAAATAGTTTTGCCACGCAGTGAACATAAATAATTGTCATAAAACAGATAGCAGCTGATGGATGGGCACGGCGTTCGCTCTCGGGACTAACGAGGAAGCGTAGGCAATGAGCAAAAAGATACCGAGGACTGCGTAATTCGCTACATTCTTGCACAAACATGCCAAATTGTTATGTATGACACGCGGATTATTTACGTCGCATTATGTAGTGTCTAAACATTTTCGCTGACTATATCATCACAAGGTGGCGCGTAGCTTCTCATGAATATGTGCATAACACTAGATTAAACCGTAAACAGGTAGATAATTGTTGGGTATACGATTATATTTTAACGACGCTATTAACTCACAATTTATAGTTAACAATAAGATCGATACGCTGCGAGACTCCAAGAGGTTATAGTCTTGCCGACAGCCAGAACGCCGTCGAAATGAAAAATAGGTGACGATATAGGAATAAAGTGCGTACATGTCCGGGCACTGTTCTTAATGGTGCTATTTATCTTAATTTCCACATAATATAGTACGAGGTAATTTTATAGAACACTTTAATAAGATGCATCGGTATGAGTGTGTAATACGCGTTTTAAAGGTAAACGTTTCTTATCGCGTGTAGTTTAGGTAAATATACTTAGAATATACTTATACAGTATAAAAACGTTTAAGGAAATTAGTACATTTCCCTCTTAATCGTTTTTGTTAGTATAACACTGCATGCTGTACGATTTTTCACGCGGATATTACCCAGGAGTGCTGTACGTATAGTGGTATACATTTAGTAACTTAAGTATACTCTATTCAAAGTTTGAGTGTTATTAAAGCTTTTAATTATTTGCCTCGGATTCATCAAGCTATACACTAAAGGGCAGATACCACCGCGTCGACTTTCGGTTAGATTAATGAGGGTTCACTAGCTGTCACGCTCAAATTTTAGATACAGATCAACGAATTGCGTCGCCGCACACATGCGATATAAATAATACGCAATTGGTTATTTATTCAAATAGAGTGACGAAATTATCGTAGAGTGGTTGTCGGAACGAAGCTGGCGAATGACACACGGTACAACACTGTGTGCGTGTGTGACACGCGGAGAGAAAGCGTGCTTAATCAGATAACTCAGATTGTCAACCCAACCGAGCTCCTGAAATCGGGTCGAATGTCGATACACACGATTAATTAATTGACGGCCAGAAAAGTTGGAAGTAACTGGTTCAAGTAGCCAAAACTGTTGGGCTCTTGTGAAACGTGCTCTTGTGAAATAAGCTTTGCAAAAGTTTTACGCATAAGAAAATGCCTTTCATTTGTATTTAAACACGAAACAGTGTTTTATGTCATGTATACCTATAGAATATCGGTCTTATCACAAAATAATGAAACCCTGACTTTGACTTTAAATCAGCGTTTAACTCGTAAACATATCTTAGTCACGTGTTATATGAGCAACCACAAATCTTGATTTAAGTATTGTCTAACCGTTGTCTAACTCCAATCTGTTGTGACATTTCTAATCATTGAGTAATGATTTTATATGTTTATCTTTAGCCACTTTTAAGTTAAACAAGCGTCTAAAAGGTTCTTTTTGTGGTAATATAATTGAGGAGTATCTTCTCTTACATGATGCAAAATATTTTTTGTAATTAATAACAGTCAACAAAATTATAACGTCAACGAAGTAATTCACTGTATTATAATAAACCATTCAAATTGCTAATGAAATCAAAATAGAGCCTGTCTTTGATAAATTGTAGAAATGAAACGTTTAAGATTGCAAGTTATTACAATGTATCTTTGTCATGCAACAATAGCCAACATTGTTAAGTGCCAATTGCAGCTGCAAAATAGGTACTAAATTACGTAAACCATTACCAGTCGGACCTCTAAATTAGCTGGCAAGTGTTTATGAATCATTAGTTCAATACAATAAAGTAAAGCAGCTAGTTGAAAATATTACCAGCTATAAATTGCGAAACGGCAGTTCTCGACAAAGACCAAGAAATAAAAACGTAAAACTACATAAAGTTAACTTTAGTTCTTGTCATTCGGCTCCACTTTGGATGCCATTGACGCGATATATAGCTAATTTGATTTTACAGTTACCCATGTATTATGTATTTCGTCTAACGCTCGCGGGGAATTCTAATAAAGCAGTAAATGTTTATATTTATTTATACTTTAAGAAATTATACGGCTGGTTAGAGGTGGAGTGCACCGTTACAAATTTATACATGGGCTATCTATTAGTATGCGCGGTTCCGTTGGGTTTACTCCGGCCCGCCGATCTCCGGAGAAAGCCCGTGCCCCGCTTATACAAATGCTCAGCTATTAGCTGACACACCAGCGAATGCATCGCTTCACAGTAAAACTGTGTCTTTATCGCCGCACACTGTAACCAAAGTCCTCGATATGTAATTGCAACGCTAACGTAATTGGCCGATTCAGACGCCGAATACCTACCCCATCTCATTCTCGCTTATTGCTTGATGCATATTCATGACTTTATAATGACGTCTAACTCTAGAGCTAAGCTGTAAGTAATTATTTGTGTTATGGCCAGGTATAAAGCCACTCCTTGAAGAGTCGTAACTGAGGGACAACATTTGTTTAACAGCTCAGGAGATTATTAAGCTAGCTTTCTGAATGAATCGGGTATAAACTAAGACGTTCGAGTCTTGCATGTCTAGTTAATGCATGCAAGTGTGTTAATTTTGTTATCGGTTTATTTCTTCAGCTCGTAACTGATGAAAGAGATGTAAGAGTTACAAAGGAGCGTGCGCCAGCCAGTATGGCTCGCGGGCGCGGGTCGCGCATACCCATCAATCCGAAGCGTCGATCGCAGGTGCTTTCTCGTCGTTATCCCTACATGGCGCGGCCGCACCACGCCTTGCGTATACCACTTCTTTTTCACTGCATTTTCTAACTCGTCTATAGAAATCGTCCTAACAGCATATATCACTTTTTCAACTGAACGGATACCATCCAAAGATTTCACGAGACTTTTTAAGTCCATTTAAATGCGTATGAAATTAAGATGGCTGCAGTAACGACGTAATCGCACTCGTTTAACGTAATAGCTGAGAATGCGCGGTGGTCGGTGGTAATCGCGTTTTGCGTATTCGCGAAATGCTCACGGCACTCTGTTGGTACTTTCGCCATTAAACCCGGTAATAAATAACGTGAAAACATAGCTCTCTGGTGTCAGATGTGTCTAATGACCACCCTCTGTGTCAATATATATAGGCATATATCTATGTTGTAGTAAATTTCTTTTACGCACTTAATTCAAGATTGAGTGTGTCATTAACTTGACACTTGATTTTACTTGCGGTGGAGGATATACTCGTATTTCAATGTTCTTCGATCAATCGATACTTATAATATTCTCCTTTGTTTCAGAGCGTAGTCATGCTTATGTTCCGAGAAGAAAAATCACCTGAAGACGAAATCAAAGCGTGGCAGTTTTGGCACGGCAGACAACATTCGGTTAAACAGAGAATATTAGATGCTGGTAAGTCCGTTTCTCGACATATTTAACAACCTGACGACAAAAATTAAAATTTCAAATATCTAAACGAACACATAAATTTGTGCCAAACAGATGACAATAGACGCAAAAAGTATCATTGCGGTGTTCAAATGGTGGTGAGTACTAAGATCTAACACGATATTTACAGCATAAAAACATAGTCGTGCTCGAGGCGACACATAAACATGCAGGTTGCGTTGCGTGCAGCGGCCGCGCGGGGCGGGCGGCGGCCGGGAGCCGCGCGGCCGCCGCACGCAGGACCTAATTACCACGCTGCTGGCAGGCCGCGGAGACGCGCCGGCCCCGCACCCTTCCGCCATTACATCTCGTTAGGACATTTGCATAAATAACGCGCATGAACGTCCGAGGCCCACACCGCCCGGCGAACCTATCAATCGCGAAACTAAAAATAAACAGTCCTGGCGCCGCCGCCACCGCGCCGTACCTGCACATTACACTGCTCATAATGACACATTCCGACATTAACCAGATTGAAGATACGCGTTATATAGCCGATGCGACGATGTTGCTACGATCCGAGGTCCATTGCCGCGACATAATAAAGATATCCGAGACGATGTGCTCTATGAACTCTGAGGGCGAACTAACAGGAAATCATTAAAATTCGTGAGAAATCTCCGTCCTAGAGTCCGAGAACCTGCCGCTCTACCAATGTAAACATGGCAATGTTTTGTAGGTTTTAAACGCAAAGTTGAAAGCATACATAGGATTGTCTAAAAGCTGAAAAGGAAATATAATGAAGCGTACAATATAGTCGCGCGCGGACATAATTACCGATGATATCGGGCGCGCGCTCATTAGCATGTTAATTGCGCGATGAGCTCGGCGTGCGCCGGCGCAGAAACGCTAGCGATACAAACATGGGAATTATTATTTTGATAATTTCGCAGTACAACCTATCAATGTAAATTTCATTAACATAACATAGTTGATAAATTTTTTAATGGTAAAGTTATTCAGCCAGTGTTCCTCATTAAGCTCAGATAAAATGTAAATGTGGTATTAAATCACAACAAAAACATTCAGTAATTATCGGTATAATTTTAATTTAGGTGGATTTTATTATCGCGATGGATTAACATGGGTGTTGCGTCATCGATGGAACGCTCGCTTATTAATCGGGCGCTCGGAGTAAACAGCGCTGATATATGACACTTTACACATTCTAACATTACCGGCGGCTCGCAGCATTTGTAATGAGTGACGCCGCGGCCACGAGAGGTGCCTATAAATTAAATCTCAAGGAATATAAAAACGTGGAAGCCATTAATTCGCGCGCCGGGCCAAGTTTAATGTCAAGGTTTCTTAGCTTATCTCGATCTTAGTTAAATTTAATTTTTTACGTTGCTAGCGTTATTATGTAGAATGATATTATGTCCAATAGTTACGACAAGGAATTTTGTCTATGCGATATTTCAAAACGTTACATTAGCCAGTTTCACCGTATAGTACCTAACTCACTTGGTTAGGTGTCTGTATTTTACCTCGTGGTGTAAACATCCTCCCATATTTATAAAAGAAAACGTAAATAAAATAAAACGACTTGACAAACAAAGATAACAAAATATTGACTTACGGTATGAGTATCTTAATCAATATCAATTGACTGCTGTTTTTTTCATTTTTGTATTAAACATCCCAAAATCAATACATTGACTGTCAAGTGCTACAAAATGCGGGATTATAAAAGTTAGGAATATACAAAGGTATACAAATGACTTTATTCATAAGTACCTATATATGGCCATCACATGACTAATCAGACTCATAGGACGCTCCTGGAAGTTAAATGATTCTAAGTGGCCATTTCAATTCTCTGTAAGTACTATCTCGATACTTATCGGTTAGCTAAAAGGTATGTAGGAAGCAGGAAGTAAAACTTTTACTAGTCTATACTCTATACGAGGCTGTGAATTCCAATATGCATTAAACGAACTTGGGAGCTAGCGTCAAGGGCGACACTGGACACCTGTGCGCAGGCGTGTGAAAGCACAGCGGGGGTACCATGGGAGGGAGGAGGGGGTCGCAACGCACCGCGCCTCCGCACAATACCTTCTCCGATTACCTTCATGTCTTCTTGTATCGCGTGTCCACCGACAGTCCCCGCCCGTCTCTCGGCGCTCGCTGCAGCGAAGCCTCATATCTTTTGACATATTTCGCTTGTAACACGCTTCACTGATTCGACAGATTACTCTTAAGTATTTGTTTTGATTGTATTAAGTTTTAATCTCTGCGCAGATGCAAGCAGCAGATAAATTTATAAGCAAATGTAAAGTTTCCTCGTATTTAAACTTTGGATACGTTGATTGATGAAGCGTCTTAAGCAGGAAACTGGCGGAAGATAAATCAAATAATATAGTCATATATATAAATCAAATAGTATATGATAGGTTTTTATATTCAGTTTTTATATTTTTTTTCAGACATTATCAAATCTAATCTACATTTCTTTTTGTGTAAAAAACGGAATATCATAAAAAATTACACCAGGAAAATTGCGTGCGCGAAACGAACTCGCCGGTTAGACAGCGTTGCACAACTCGCGGTCTGAGTAGGTGGATTTATTAGCAGCTGCAGGTCGGGCGAGCTCGTAAATTTGCGAGAAGCTGTTAAGACAATAAGCAACGGAGGGCGGGCGGCGCGCGGCGTCCCGGCCAGCGCGGCGCACATAAACACGTCGCGGGGCTGCCGCGCGCCCGCACAGATCGCGCGCGCCGCGATAGCCCGCGCCCACGCCGCTCGCTGACACATTGCGACGATTACTCACTAACAAATGCCTACATCCCGCTACAAAACACCGAACCTGATCAAAGATATTTGTTTTATTACACTCATGTTAGGTAATATAAATTACGGCCGCGACTTGTACGAACAGAATTGTCACAAATCAAGCGGTTTTTTTCTTGCCGTTTTGTGCTTTTAATTACCGGTAGAGAATACGAAAACTGCTAATTTATTGAGCAATAAAGCTTAAAACAAAGCGGAAACTTCATAAAATGCAAGTAAACCTTTCGGGAGATGAATAAATTAAGTCGGCCACTCGTTTAAGCGTGAGTGAAGTTTCGCCGCTCACGATCGCAACGCACTAATTGCTTACTATATAAACTCCAACCTAGGAAGGGTAGGAGTGGAGACATTGCAATCGTCGTTAAATCGATACAATCAGGTGATTATTCACGCCCCGCAAATAAATTTCCGTCTCCGATGACGTATTGTGCGTTTATATCTTAATCGAAATCTCCGGCGCATAACTGCAACGAGCGAATAGATTAATAAGGATTTGTGATGTTGTTGCAGACACGAAGAACAGCATCGGCCTCGCCGGCTGCATCGAGGAGGTGTCGCACAACGCCATCGCCGTCTACTGGAACCCGCTCGAGAGCGCAGCAAAGGTATAACAATAACTATTCTTCTCAGCTCTACTTAACTATTTCACAGCTCTATTATGCCATGGTGTCTTAGGCGGAAATAAACAGCTCAAATAGCTGAAATAATTCTGCAAACCGGACCCCAATGGGATTGGCAAAGGCTTAGCATAAGTTTGGATTGATAAACAAAATATGGATATTTGTATCCTTATAGTTATAATACCTGTAATAAGCCCATATTTAGGTATAATCCTTTTGTAGTGGATTAAGGTTAAAATGGTGATACGTTTGCTTTAATTGAACGTTATTTCGTAGTTGTTATTTAATTAAGAAAAGCATAGGTACACATTAAATTTAAATATTTTTACATACCTATCTCTTTAGATTAGCTATTAAACTCTCTTTTTTGGTTAAACATATATGATAGTTGTTGCTCAAAATATTGAGCATTTTGAGACAAAAAAGCGTTTTCGTGGTTTTTGCGGTATTTTTTTTCCAAGATTTTTATAAATTATTTCTAAATAATTCTTTTCTTCAAATACTTTACTATAATACTGTTTTTTTGCTGGTAATATGTATGGAAATGAATATTTGTGCTACGAAAACACGACGTTTTGCTTTAGACAGCCCCTTAAAGGAAAATGTAGTAGGTACATAGGTTTCAATAGTTAATACAGCGTATCCTTGATTAGTCGATATCCTGGACATTAAATAACTTTAGCTCGCCGCTATAATTGTAGTAATGCGTCTTTCTGTCAGTGCTGAATGCACCAAGTAACAGCAGGCCTCAGCGATGCAAAAATATGTGCATATTTCAAGGCAACATATGAATGCTTGAGACAAACAACGTACCTACTATTTCTTATACAAAATTAAAAATAAGATCATGATTTGACTAGTGTAATTAAATTGAACCCGCTACCTTATTTAGCTTCGGTAAACGGAACAAAAAAACTGCAAATTGTCTACCGTTGCAGCGTTCCGCTCTCCGCGACGAGGCTCGGAGGAGACGTGCTCGCAGTAAACACTCATTAAATTACTGAATAATAAACGGATGTGTTTAATTGCGAACATAATATTATACAGAACCTATCAGCCATCACAAAAACGATATTTCATTGATAATGCTATTTGCGAAGCCTTTTTAATATTCATCAAACAATTAAAAGTCCGCGTGAAATAGCCTCAATTCTATGACAGTATGCAAAGCGAGTCAACGGAGTCAATTATGTTTAACGACTCCTACGCGTACATTGAATCACAATTCGGGGCGTATCGTTAAATTGATAGTTCGAATTAAACTTACAGTTTCAATTTAAACCGTTTCAAAACCGTTTTTATTTTATAGCTATCGATGGGCCGGCTACTGGTTATCGATATCCGTAATTATTTATTGTTGGAGTGAAACCGTAGCGGATGCGGGTAGTTTCGCGACAGATAATATGCGTTCGGACAGTGATCAGTGGCTGCGCGGCGGCCGCAGTAAAAACGCGAGGTGGTCATTTGCATAGACCGCGGTAATGAGTGGCCGGCCGCCCAGCGTCCGCCCTACGCTCGCCGTACTAAAAGCGCCCTTGCACTAACGCTCAGCGGCCGCTGTGAGTTCTACACACGGCAAACCGTCACATACAACCTTTTAGATCGCTCCTGGCATATTAGATTGGAAACATGTAGTCGTGCGTGTAGTATTCCCGACGTATCCCTGGCGCCTGTCTCTGCGGTCAGGATGTCCAGATATTCTATTTTAAAACCTTATGCTAATCTAATATCTCTTTACTTTTTCAGATTAACATCGCCGTGCAGTGCCTCAGTACGGACTTCAGCAGCCAAAAGGGTGTAAAGGTTGGTTGATAATGATTGTTTATTTTCACAAAACATACGGATCACTAAAAAGATACTAAATTACGATATGTATACGAAAATAAAATCAACGTTATATAGGTATATAATGTTTGCCTTTAAGGCAAAATACGGAAAAACAACCGTGATGTTAATAAAATTAAAACAACGGTATGACTCAGCAAGAATATTTGAACCGACGAATATTTTATCAATGTTAATTATAAAATGTCTTGGTATAATAACTTATACCATGGTAATTTATTTTGTTTACTAAACTACGATCGAAAATATATTAGTAATAATTTTAGTTTACGTTAGTAGAATGTATTTAAAAGATAGGGTAGCTAAGAGCCAATAAAACACTGCCAATCATACCTGCTAATTAATATACTTGTCGAAGCGAGCTAAGGAAAACTGCAGCTATGATTATTATTAACATAAATAAGTTCTTATTTGTTTACTGCTTCGCTGCAAAACCATCACATGAACAAATTATCGTCGATATCATACGATATCGTTTAAATTAACGTGAGAATAGAAACGAGTAGGTGTTAAATGCAATCTGTAAATGTGATAAGCCTATGTAGGTACAATGTAAGTGAAGCTGAAATTATGTTGTATGTAAATGTTCGTAATGATAGTAGACGCGGAGGCACGGGGTCGGTAACCGCGCTGTCGCCAGAAATACCTCGATAGCGGCGGCGTTACGCACAAGCTCGAGCGATGCGGAAAGCGCAAGCGATCAGTAAAGAGAACCCTTATATCTCCAGCATTTCCCTTCTAGCAGTACTCGAGTTCTGTTACTATCAAAGGAGATAAGATGCCACGAGCTATCTCCGCGTGTCTGCGAGCTCGTTGCATAAACTGATCGGTCGTATGCCGCTACCCGCGGCGTGCGCAGGTCAGCCGGGACGCTCGCGCTGCTGCCCGGCGCCGCGCTCGGCGCTATCTGCCTCTCAATTACCTATCCGAGGCGACCTCGAACGATCGCAATTAAGACGTTTTAACGCGATTCGATTCAGACACGTGCATATATTTTCCTTATTCGTGAATTTATCGCAATTATCCCTTATGGACGTTTATTAAAACCGTTTTTTGTTATAATTCCGAGATGAGCGTAGACTATACGCGTGAAATCGCTTGCCTAAAAAATGGTTGATTTGTTTGTAGATCCACGTATGTACAGACTCTCTATATGGATGCGGAAATAGCGTGATGTATGTAATTGGCCAATTAGCTTTTTCTCTAATTCTGTCTAAAAGATTGATTTTTGGATAAACTGAAGATGACCTAGATGAATGGAAAGGTGAATTAAATGGCGAAATAGAAAGTACCGTTTTTATGTTGGTTTTGGTTTCGCACGGTTTTGGATTCCATCAGTATCGAGTAAAAACATTTCCGTTACATTTTACGGTTCAAATACTGCCATCGACGTAAAGTCAGGTCTGATAACATTTGGCTACTACCTTTACTTTTTATTCAGAGTTATGTATGTTCAGAAAACAGAAAACAGAGCAGCGATGTGCCTTGGCTCGGCAGTTAAATAACTATACCTAATAACTCACCTACAGTTAAATATTTGTATATATGGTAAAATCACACACTGTACTGAAACACAAAACATTTATTTGAATATCTTAGCAACATTTTAAAAGTAAATTTAGCAAACCAAGTTTACTTTTTTCTTTTAAACAATGTTGCCCGACTACAAACATATCATTTATCCTGCGAGACAAAAGACCGCGATGCTTGTTAGCTCATTATACCCAATTTGGTTCCAGGGCTTACCGCTGCACATTCAGATCGACACCTTCGAAGACCCCCGAGACACTCAGGTCTACCACAGAGGGTACTGTCAAATAAAAGTCTTTTGCGATAAGGTAAGTTTCTAATAACGCATTATCCCACTAAAAAAAAATCCATACAAAACGATTTATATAAAAGTCAAAACAATTTATTGCAATGAGAAATTTTGTTTATTGAAGGGTGCGGAAAGGAAAACAAGGGACGAAGAGAGAAGAGCAGCTAAAAGGAAAATGTCGGTGACAAACAGGAAGAAGTTAGATGAGATCTACCATCCCGTGACGGAGCGCAGCGAGTTCTATACGATGGCCGACCTAGCAAAGCCTCCTGTACTGTTCAGCCCCGCGGAAGACATCGACAAGCTCGCCGGGATGGACATCCAGGGCTTCTACGGACACGACGAGTCGGCGCTAGCTGAAGCTCACTTGAAAGGCGCTTCGCCCTTCCTCCTTCACACGGCGAAGCCCCAAGCGCCAGCCCTCAAATTCCACAATCACTTCCCTCCGGACGCGCCGGCGTGAGTACTCCTTACAACTAACAGAGCTATTTATAGTTAGTAATTTGAGCAGATCGTGGAATAAGTAATTAATAAGTTTACGGCAGTCATAAATATTTACGAAGTTAATTTATGATATCGTGCGGCGCACCTCTATCTCATTTCCACTGTTCTTTATTAAGTTGACCTGCGGCGTTGGCGTGTTACGTTTATTTAAACTTAGGGTCATCAAGATTTTGTATTCATTTGTAACATTGATATGCATATTTGAAATGTTGCTCGAGTCTCGACGCTTAGTTCGTTCAACACCTAGGCCAAACCATGATTTACGTTTGAAAGGTTTTATCTAGCGCCTCTACTGGCAGAAATGTAAACCTGCCTATATAAGTACCTACGACCATAGCGTCTAACACATAATCAGGTAATTAGGTACATAATACATATTTGCCCGCTGTGTACGAAGTTAGTGTAAATCACAGATTAAATAAAAACAAAACGGGTTTATTTGCATTATTACAAGGTTTTCTTATAATAAATTATTGATAACGAGACGAGCTGGTCGTTTGCCTGATGGTAAGCATAACGCCGATCCATAACAATTGCAGTGCCACTCAGAACTTTAAAACACAAAGACTGAGACATTAAGTATCATAATCCCAATAACATAACAATTGCAGTGCCACTCAGAACTTTAAAACACAAAGACTGAGACATTAAGTATCATAATCCCAGTAATTCCACTGGCTACTCTGCTTATCAAACCGGAACACAGTAATGCTCGCACATTAGGTACTCCTCGGCGGTAGACTTCACGAGCAAAGCGGTGGTTATATACCAACCTAGACGGACGAGTTATATAGTCCCACCACCTAGATGGTGTATCATCATTATAGCAGCGACATGACATCCATTATAGTAAATCATTTGCCATTACATTGCAGGTACCGCGATGTAGGCGCCCTGTCCCCGTACAGCGACCGCAAGGACTCGCTGGAGCTAGAGAGCGTGGCGGGCAAGCGCGCGCGCGCCGCCACGCCGCCGCTCAGCGAGCGCGTCATGCTGTACGTGCGCCAGGACGCTGAGGACGTGTACACGGCGCTGCACGTGGTGCCGCCCACGACGCAGGGGCTGCTGCACGCCGTGAGTACACGCGACCGGCGAACTGCGACCACGCACGCGCAACCCACGCCGTACACTCAGGGCCGGATTAACCATAGCGGGCCCCTAGGCAACGCACGTCTCGGGCCCCCTTTTCTAACCGTAATAATATTACGCTACAATAATTTGAAAGGCGTTCTGAAATATGACGATATAATATAAAAAATAACGCAATATTAACAATATTGTCTTTGAGGGTTTGTTACATACAAATCTTCAAGTTTAAATTTCACTCGAAGAAACATTTTCAATTTTTTGTCCCGGGGTGAGGGGCTCCTACTCAGTGTTGGGTCCCTAGGCCTACTTTGCCTCATGGATAATCCGGCTCTGCGTACAGTACCCGCCACGTTGCCGCTTACTCGTGAGAACGTTCGGTGCTGCCATCTTGCTCGAGCTGTTTAGCCGTTGCGCGTACTGTCCGGCGAGCTGTTTGTTTGTGTGCGTGCGATTGTTTCGCTCTCTTCGGAGTGGCGATCCTGATGTGTTGATTTTGTGGTACCCGGCAATAACCTCGACTCGATGCTGTAGAACAGTAAGTACCGACGGCTCTTCACAGGGATAAATATAACACTTGGCCGTTAAAGCCGCTAGATGGCGTTAAATGCTAATCGTGAGATTAGTTCCATTTTCGGCTCTTTGACGGTTAATACGGTTGTGGGTTCTAGAATCTTCTATCCATGAGCATCTCACCTGCCGCGAGTTGAGTGAATGTTTTTATCGCGTGTGGAAGAGTTCGGGAAAACGTCGCACTGTTCTACAGTATCGGAGTCGGCTAACCACGGCGAGGGAGCGAGATGGGCTCGCTGCGCTCTCGCTACGTCGCCCTGGCGACTGTTTAGTCACCTTGTGATACCTAACGAGAGGAATCGAGACGCTTCGTCCGCCGCGGGGCGGCGCGTAACCGTTGGCGCTTCATAACCCGTCTAATCCCGACACACGATCATCATAACTGCATGTTGTAATTAACCCCGCGCCGCGCCGGTCAGCTAGCCGACACGAGTCTCCTTGCGAAACCACTGCACCGGTTACCGAACCTTCCGTTCCGTTAGACGAGACGTCTCGGTTGCAAATGGCAAAAAGCCCATTGTAATTGTTTCTTTTTTGCTTATTTTCAGATTGAGAATAAGTACAAAATTTCAAGTTCGGCAATTAATAATCTTTATCGAAAGAACAAGAAAGGGTAAGTGGTTTTCATTGGCCTCAGTTAGTTGAGTTAGGGCGCTCTCGAGCCGGCCGCCTCGCGCTAAAGGAGCATCGCTTGTCGAAGGGCGCGCCACTAACTACGCAACGCTTTGTTTTGGAACTACCCCTGTGGTTACGATGTGGATGAGCTTTATTAAGTACCCATCATTTAATCACTGTCCTTAATCAAATTAAAGCACCTTAACGGACCCCGTTTAACATAATTTGCATCTCGCCAAACACTAGCACTACATTAATATTATTGTGCACTTAACAATTCGATACGTGGAGTACAATTATTTATTAATCAATTTTAAACGTTCTCTCATCATATAAATCCCGTTGCGTGTTGTAGGAGTCGTTCATACCGTGCGGCAGCCACACGAGTCGGTGGATTAACGTGTCGCTAAAATTTATTTCAGGATTACGGCCAAAATTGATGATGAAATGTTGGCATACTATTGCAACGAGGACTTGTTCCTGCTGGAGGTCAGGCCGGCGGGCGACAACGGCGAGGAGCGCCTTTACGACATCACGTTTGTGGAACTGCCCTTAGAGCACTAGCCGGGTCGGCCTCGTGGACTGTGTCGTGGACTTTACACGTTACGTGTGACATCTGCACCTAGTTTATACCTTCTTAAACATTCCCTTTGCACTCAAAAACGGGATAAGGTTGTCATAAAAAAACGTCGATCTCAGATTGAAAATTACTTTTAAGCATTTCATCATCATAAAATGAATGTCACAAATTACTCTGGTCCAAGAATGACCTTGTGTAAATATTTTTTAATCTACTTTAGTGCCTTATGAAAATGACTGTGTAATTCGATGTTTGTTCGGTGATGGCAGAACGAGTCACGAATTACTTGGGAGTACCGGAGTTTATAGCGTCGGGGACGAGCGCCGCTGTTGTAATTGTATCTGTAACTGACTTAGGAACACGAATGTGCCATTCGCTCGGACATCGCTCTAGAATCGTTAGTGAACGTTTCAACAGGTACCTTTTTATCTTGCCATGATGATAAAGTAAGAAATTCTTGTCAAATAAAATGTAGATTTTAAAACCTACATGAAATAAAACATAAAGTGCCTTTATCATATTAATTATGTTATTACTTCTTAGATATATAAGTGAGTTAAGTCACAATAAATGCCATCCAATTTGTTAAGTTTTATCGTAATAAGCATGTTAGTTTGCTATACGTGTAAGTTCGCTCAATTCATTCATTAAGTGAAATTAAATTTAGTTGTAGGATCCAACTTATTGTCCATTGCTTCGTAGAGAATCTAAATATTAAATATTAATGGGAATATCATTTCGTTCATATTTAATTCTATGTGTTTCCATTTACATAATTTTAAATTTAATGGATGAGTATTTTTGCTGTAAATCGATTCAGATCACTCGGACACGTATTTGTTATTCAAGTATAATTAAACAGTTGGAGATTAATAGTAACGCGGAGGCAATGGGCAACCAATAATAATTTCAAATGGAACAGTCACAATTTTGCATAATGTGCGATTTTATAATGTATCTATTAATCATAGTCATTTTAAATATAGTCACAAGTCGTCCATCTGAACAACATTCACATTATCATTGACGGGAGTGGTTTGAGTATTAATTATAAGATTTTTTATAGGTAATAGATATTGTTAAATATGTTCGATGTTTAGAATATTATCAGGCCATGACAGCTTAGCATCTCCTTAGCATATGAAAAGTATTTGTGTCCAAGACTTATTTATATTTTAAGGTATCATGTGAATAGAACCTCATTTTATAAAAAAAAATTGTGAATTATTATCAAATGTATCTTCCTTGGTAAATGTAAATTTTTGAAATATATTAAATCGATAAACAATCTGAGTAAAAACTGGACTATAAAATTATATTGGATTTGTTGTGCGTACATAGTGATTAATGTTTTCCACCGATTTATTTTCGAAATTCAGAACAAGGTTCTGTTTCCTTGAAAGGATTGGTCGTTGGTTCTCGGCTCGAGGGAGAAGTGATGAGAAGTGATGAGACGTGCCTTGTGCGGACGGTTGCATAACTGCCATATTATGACATAATTTACTAGAGTTATATAGATACTTATTGATCTTAGCTTTAGAACCTTAGAATCTCAAGCATAGTTCGTTTTACGTGTGACTTGCAGGTAGACATCGAATTTTAATTAAGATTAACGTTATTGAATTATCTATTTTATGTAATTCTTTTGTTTTGTTTCTTCTTTAATTTTAACTGCAATTTGAAACCGCAACAGACTCGTATCCTGTTGCGCATGTATTCTTCCATTGTTCAACTTGAATCACTTGTTAATATTTCCCCACTACTATTTGAAGTACATTATAATATATTTTGTTCTGTTTAGTTTTCTATTGTATTATTTAAGCATACAAGTACTTTCATTGCTCAAAGACCGCAGCTACCGGACGGCGGTTTGTAACGATGTCGTTGTGTCCACACATACCGGTACGTGTATGTAATCATATTTATTTATGTACTTATTAAATATAAATTGTGCAGCTTTAATATTTACTTACAATGATGTTAGATCGTGATTCAGAATCTCGTCATAAGTCACAAATGTCAGTAGCAATAATACGTAAATCAGTTTAGTAGTAAATGAGTGCGGGCGCGGTGCGTCGCCGGTGTCGCCGCGGCCGGCGGGAGTGCAATGTAGAACAGAGTTTATGTAATTAGGACGAAGCGGGGGATGTGAGAGCGCGGGGCCCCGGGGTGTGAGGGGGCACGGGGCCCTAGGGATGACGGGGCGTGGGGCCCCCAGGGAGAGGGGCGCGGGGCGCCGGTACGCAGCGCCGCCGCTCTCGCACTAGTTAAACATGACCCGAAAGTGGTAGCACATTTTCGTTATAAAAATACTTAAGTTTTAATTTGCATAGATGTTACGTTATTCTTTTATAAAAAAAAATATTTGTAAGTTGTCATAAAATATTAATATAATTATTTTTATCAAAGTTTATAATCTAAATAAAAATGTTTTTCTTCAAAACGTAAATGTTGTTTTTTTTCGAATCGGTACTTGATTTATAGTTTCTTAATTTGTATAAAGAATATAACTAACAGCGAAGTTAAGAAATAACATTTTTCCTTACTAGCACCTACTCATAAAGTTAAGCAGATATTTGTTGCTGTGGACAATTTACATCATTCGTTTACTCCTATCAACATCACTAGAATGTAAAAAATACACAATGTAAATAGAAAATCAAGTAATTCTTCAAAACAGAATTGTATAAAATGAATTAAAAAACACACACAAGTTTAATTTATTTTATTTCATTCTTAGCACAATATTTAGACAGTATTTACAAACTACAATTAGAAAGCTTTTAAATTCACGAAAGCGTATAAAGAGGATTAGAATATAGTTCCATAAAATTCAGCAACAGTCAGCGATTAGGTAAATACATATTGTTTGGATGTAGGTATATTTATGAAAACGAACTCCCTATACAAAATTATAATACTTACACACAATATCCAAAGTCTACCCTGACCCCTTGTCTATATGATTATTATTTATCTAAGGAATCAGGAACTACGACGAGCGTGGTCTTAAAATATAAAGACACGGACAATACCTACTTACCTTTAATACCTACAAATATTTGTCCCGTTGCGGGAATTGAACCTGCAGCCCTTACGTGCCGCAGAAGTTAAGTCCATCCACCTAACAACTACACTATGGGGCTTGTCAAAAAGGTTTTAAGTTTTGGAACAAAACCTTAACACATCTAATCTTTTTCTATCAATAAATTAGAATAAATTCGCCCAAACTTAATATTATTATATAATACATATTAAGAACAAACAAATAGTCGCTGACTGTACACTTACCTACTAGTACGCAAACTGATGTAAGATTAAACATTCCACACAGACACGCGAACAAAGCGAGATGAAAGATAGAAGGACATCTAACTGGAAGATCAGTCATTTTTTTACGTCGACATTATGTCACACATTTTTTGGTTTATACGTATGTAAGTAAAAGTAGGCTCCAAAACACGTTGAGCCTTAACTTACTCATAACATTGATTTGCGGTACTCACGATATTTATAGAGATTCGTTACATTTCGCCACGATCGAGCGGTGATAATAATAAGCCGTAATAGCTTGTTTAATTTTTCACAATATTTCTTACAGGGTTGTTCCTAATCCAAAACTGCGGGAGGTATTCACTTAGAACAAACTCATTAAATCTTCTATTTTAAGGTTCTTTTGCAAAAGGTACTACTACCTAAGGTAAAATATTGCAGGTACTCCGAAATGTAATGAATGTTGTATACCTACAATTTAGGTAGTTGTCGACAGATAGGTATGTTCCTGGATTGTGTAAATGGAATCAAGCCAACTCTACCTAGTATCCCCATTGTTTCCATACCACTATAACTACCTACCAATAAAAATCAATTAAAAACAAATCTGACCTCGTTAAAATAAGTATGTATAAACGCTTCCCATATTTAACAGGCACTTAGTGTGAATACAAATGAAACATAATTACCATTCTGGTATGTTGATCACACAAAAATTACCAACATTTTTAAGTACCTACGTATACCTTTAAAGTTAGAGTAACGTAGTATTTTTTGTATATTTTAAAAATGCTTCTAACAGCTCCTTTTATAACTCCTTTCTTCATAGGCGCTGTTTAGATTTCATTTTGTGGGGATTTAGAAGTATTTTTTCTTATACTTTTTATTTTCTTACTGAGGCGATTTAAACAACGTACCCAACGCCCCTCGCTGCACACCTTCCAATACAGAGCTAAATCTTTTTAGCTAACTCTAAGTAGTACATTAATTTCCGATTGCTAATTTTCATATTTCTAACAACGCAAAGTCCGGAAAAATATTTGGCAATTTTACTAATTTACTACATCTTACATATCATTTTGTAATACTTTATGTGCTATTAAGAAAAAATAAGCAAATTCGACTCACACACGACAACGAATTTTAATATCTAATTATTTATAAAAGAGCGAAGTTTGTGAATAACAATAATCAAGCCATCCATAAACATAGCCAAAAAATAAACTATTTCTCTTCCTTATACAAACGATATCCGTAACAAAATGTCAACAGAACTTTTGAATGATTCAATAGATGTTTTAGAGTGGAACTTGGTATAGGGATCAATCAGGCTATTTTAAACCTTATATACGGTGACAAAGATGATTAAAATGCATTATTTATTCTAAAACACCGAGACTTTTATGTAAGTTTTTACGTATTTTTGTTGTCTAGATAAGTTATAGCAGCTATGCCGTAGATGACTAGTACGTATATTGTTTGACTCATAAGTTCCAAGGCCGCGTATAATGGCTACAAATTATTCCTCTGTTATGGCTCCCACGCAGGTGATTAAGATAATGTAAATTCTGCGAAAAAATTTGGCCATAAACTAAATACTCTGCTGACCTTTGTAGTCTTATGCAAATTTTTGTATCTATGTTTTTTTTATAATGGTAAACGTAATTTACATAATAAGGTTTACATGTTTAATGGAACCATTGATAGCGTTCTGTATCATGATGCTGTGAATAACAACGTGTCAAAATCGAGGTTAAAAGATACTACTAAATGAGTTTAATTAATTATATGCTAGATACGAACGAGGACATTTTTTTTTTAACTTCAGATCTGTCATCTGTCAGATTAGCAAACCAAAAAGTTTGTAGGTAAGTACGCAAAACTGCGAAGCCTTTTGTATCAGTTGGTGAACGCTTTTAAGGACATTTCGCTGATAAAAACTGCAGCTACAGAATACATTTGGAATATCAATGGCGTCTAAAATAAACGATGATTAAATCAGCAAGATGATTCTCAGTGTTACTGTCGTTTAACTCCAGAAAAGAAGAGCCAGAACGCTTCTACAAAAAAAAAAGTTCCTAGAAAAGTAAAAGTTTCTTAAAGGATTTACCTTTTTATATCTGTATCTTGAACCGTTCCCCGTCGGAGCAGTTCGAGAATGATTGCTATTGTATGAGCGGGGAGCTCTGACTGTCGCTGAAGTCGAGGGTATAGTACATGTCAGTGGTGTCGAGGGCGGCAGAGGGAGGGGGGAAGGGCGAGGCGGGGGGCGCGCGCTTGTCTTGCAGCCAGTGGTGCGGCGGACCGGGCTCCGTCACGCGGGACAAGCGAGACAGCAGGCGGGAGTATGTCTTGTTGACGCGGCAATGGCAGGCTGTCACCTGAAATAGAGGTGATTCTTTTGCTTTTCTTTACCTTGAAATGTTTGTATGTATTCTGTTAGTGGTAGGACTAACTCTTCTGCGAGTTTCCGTCTGGGTTGTTACCGCCGCTTTGCTCCTGAAGTCTACCGCCAAGCAGTACCGCCATGTGCATGCATTAATGTGATGAGCAGAGTAGCCAGTGCAATTATTGGGCTTATGAGACTTAATATCTAATGTCTCAGGGTAACGAGCGCACTACAGTGCCGCGCAGGCCTTTGTGTTTCAAAGTTCTGGGTGGCACTGCAATTGTTATTCGCCGGCATTATTACCATCAGGCAAACGACCAGCTCGTCTCGTAACCAAATGAAAAAAAATGAGATTCATATTAAACTATACATATTATAAAGTTTAAAGTGTGCGTTTGAAATTTCAACCCTTTGTGAGTGGAACAACACTGTACGGGCTACTAAGAAGGTGACATGTGCTCGAGACTGACCACGACTCCGACGATCGCGATGGCGGCGCCGAGCGTGCCGGCCGCGATGTACACGTTGTGCAGGCGGTCGTGGTACAGCCCCAGCGGCAAGCGCAGCTCGCGCACCGAGCCGCCGCCGCCGCCGCGCGACGCGCTCTCCAGACCCGGCCCGCTCAGCACCGGCTCGAGAATGAAGTCCTCTGAAATGTGGAAGAAAAACTACATTTTATCTATACAAATAAATAAAATTGAAGTGTCTGTTTGTAATGGCAAATATCAGCTTTTTATCAAACGCATACGAAAGTATATACGGTTCCAACAACAAAACCGCAATTTTGAAAATTTGTGAAATTTTTTCGCATTTTTTAAATTTTTCTGTCTTTGTGTTTATTACGGGCAATCTCCGAAACAGCTGGACCGATTTTGACGCTGGCAGATAGCTGATGTTATAAGGAGTAACTTAGGTTAGTTCTATTTTAGAAATATAATTAGGGTTCCACACAAAAAAATAAAAAAGATGGTTACAATTTAAAATGACAATTTTTAAAAACCTTCTATTTCAGTAGCCGTTTATCTTCAAATGGCTGAATAGATTTTTTTAATCATAGCTAAGAACACTCTCGATCAAGTCACCTTTCAAAAACGAACTAAATCAAAATCAATCCATCCATTTGGGAGCTACGACACCACAGACACACTCGTTAAACTTATAAAAGACCTCCTTTTTTGCGTCGCGGTATAAAAATCGATCGACAGAATTGTCTCCCACTAACAAAAAGGAATAGAATTTAAATCCCATGCTGTAAACAATGTCGCTATAAAGTAATATTCAACTTCAAACAATAAAGAGATTCATATTCAACTGTTATAAAGTTCAAATTGTGCGTTTGAAATTTCAACCCTTTGTGAGTGGAAAAACACTATTTTTCACAATTCCTTCACTAGCCGATGTATGTATTGTAAATCTTATCTTGACCAATAACATAATGGTGTAATCCATTAAAAACACGTTACTACTATTAAGATAATATATAAATAGATTTAAAAATTAAAAAGAAACATAATAAGCAGGTGAATCATTTTACAAATACAAAATATACTCAAGTCCTCATCATAAAAGTTAGAATACCACATGACATAGGGCAAGAAAATTAGAACAGAAAATTTATTCTGCCTCATTACTATGCATTAAATTTCAGCCAACACATGACGTTACCTTCACAAAGTTTCCCGGTGTACCCCGGCCGGCACGAGCAGTAAAACGAGTCTATGTCACTCCAGCAGGTGCCTCCGTGAGCGCAAGGATTGTTGTCACATGCCTGGAATGAAAAATAAAAAATACTTTTAGTCGCATCATCAGCCTATTACGCTCCCACTGCTGGGTTACCAGCCTTCTTTCTGAAAGAGAGAGAGAAAGCCAGTATCTCTCAAATAGGTACTTCATCATCATTATTATCTGCAGGAAGAAGTCCACTGCTGAACATAGGGCCATATATAGAACGCCACTTGGATCGGCTACTCGCCTCTTGCATCCAACGGTTTTGACAAGGTCATCGGTCCACTAGTGGGAGGCCGGCCTACAATACGTCTTCCGGTTCGTGGTCTTACCCATCGGTTATCAGTTCTGCGAGCGACCATGTGGCCACGCCCATTGCCATTTCAATTCGTATTTTATCACGCAGGGAAATGATATAGTGAGGGTTACCTCGCTATATATCTGTCCTTTAGATACAGGTTCAGGAAGCATAAGTTTTCCAGGAAGGTTTCTACTGGAGAAAGGATAGAACAAATGAAGGCGAATGAATACCCACCGATCTAGTTGGAATGTGGCACTCGTCACCGACGAATCCTCGCGGGCACTCGCAAGAGTAGCTATTGCCATGGTCCACGCAATATTTGTGCTCCGAACACGGGTTCGGGGAGCAAAGATCAACCTGTAAAATAATAAGAACCGGAATTATAATGTCTCCCTGAATGTTGGGCACGTACAAGCGGGATGCTTTTTCATTTTAATTATACCTATTACAGCAAAACTTAATTTGATGTTGGTTGTTGGATTTAGGTATGAACTTAGTGGTATAATTTTCCTACCTTCAACTGGCAAGTATTTCCGGTATATCCACGTCCGCAAGAACAAGCGAACCCTCCGACACGATCGGTGCAGGTGCCTCCATTGGCGCAGGGGGAGGAAACGCACTCGTTGTACTCCAACTCACATTGTCTCCCAGTGTATCCTGAAGAGAGGGTTTGTTTTGAGTTTCTTTAAGATTTCTATTATCAATTTCAGCACGTTTCCCCAACCGCTGAGCATAGACCTGTCCTTAATACCATCCGTAGAATATAGTTATCATACAAATGTTAGTTCCCAAAGTTATTGTCACTATTATGAGTAGCCGTGCAAGGTGCAAGTTCCTTTAATTAGTTTGTCCTTCAAGCCAAAACAGCACAGCACTGCTTGACGGCAGAATATGTAAAGTGCAAAGAGAAGGCATATAAGAATATAAGTGCTACCACCAGTAAATGAGCAAAGCGGTAGTCCCCATATTCAAGAGGGAAACTGTACCTAATAGGTATACCTTACTTAACCAAATCAGGAAATTTATGCACAAAGTATAGACAATATAAATATACCTAGCCATGATTTTTTAAGTAGAGTCTTAAAGTCCGTTGTTTTTCGTGTTAACTGATGTATTTAACGTACCCACCACATACTAGAATGTATTCAGGAATAAAAAACACGTACTTGCACTCAATTTGGAACCACTCATGTGCATAGGCACGCCTCGACCCTTAACCAACGTTTTTGTATGAAGGATGCCTGAAACTTTGAGCCCTAAAGCCCTTCAACCTACAAGCACTAGATAGGTATAGACTATAAAGGTTTATTTTGTAAAGATACGCTTGATTAAGCACGTTATTCAACTTCAAGATCATTCAGTAGCCCGTGTCCGATGAGCAAGACATGATCCTTATTCTGGCGGAGATAACTTTATTCACGCACGAATAAGCGCACCGCTTTTGAATACAAAATAGCCCTTGCCGAGCTTTATTACAGTAGCAAAATAATATAATTAAATAACCGAAATTTAATTGGTAAGTAAATATTAATCTGTGATATTACGCTCGGACCTTGGTTGTATAATTATACTTAAATCATACTTAACATGACAGGTACTTTAATTTAATTATACAATCGACAGCAAGGCCATTTTCGAGCCAAACATTTATAATTATAGCTAAAATGTGGACAGAATTCAAATAATTATTTTTTTCTGAAACTAAATACAGTAAAATTACAAACGTTTCCTTTTTGGCAATTAAGAATACTTTTAAAACTTGAGTCTACAAGTTGATAATAATTTAACGCAAAAGAATGGAGAAAGATTTTCTTTTGGCAAACTTAGCTTTTACCAAAGTTATTTGCAAGCTTTCACGTGAAATAATTGAGATATTATGTTGAGTAAAAACCATCTATCTATACTTAGAATTAAGAGATTGATGTTGAGCTCAAAAAAGATAAAAGTTTGTGAGTAGACAAAGTTGGTAGAGTAGGTAGGGTAAAAGCCGGATAGTTGCCGCACTTTTCGAAAACGCTCTATTATTCAAAAATATGTACTTACTACGATTAATGCAACATGTATGTCAAAACATAGGTCTTTGATCTTTAATAGAAGCCTATTTTTGTAAACATAATTAATATGGTTTTTGAGTAAATTCTGTTTTATTACACCTCTCAAAAAAGGGATAGTTGCCTACAGTGGCGGATAGTAGCCTAACGGAAAAAATGCTTCCGGGGATACTTGCCTCGTGCAGGGCTATAGACGCCACACTATGATTTTTTTAGATAGAAACAAATTTAATATCAATTTAAGTAATCCGTCTTTATTGTTTATCGATCCTTTATTAAGTATGTACTAATAAAATATTAATTAACATTATTAAATAGTAAGTATTTAAGTTTTAACTATAAAATAAAAATACAATAAAAAGAACCTCCAAATGCTGGCCTGTACTTAGGTCAAAGATAAAGCATTGCCATTCAACGTGGCAATGCTGCCAGTATTTTGGGAACGTCGCCTACTGAATTTCACCTAAAGAAAAAGTCTTTGCTTTATTATAGAATTTGTAATTGCGGATAGTTGCCCCAAGGGCGACTATCCTCAAAGGTAAATAGGGCAACTATCCTTTTTGATACGGATACTTGCCCTTTTTATTTGCGAAATAAATAAAAACTATATAACAATAAAACGCAATAAACAGTGTAATTTAAACTGTAATGCAGGCAAATAAACAAAAAGTTGACTGAAACCACAGTCAGTTAAAAAAATATTCAATGGAAATTACTGACCAATATAATTTTGACCCCCGTCAAAGTTTCGGCGCGGAAGTTTTTTGCTCGCACGGACAAGACGCGTACGTCTATTCAGACTATTTACATGGCACCGAGGCCTGTGGTAGAAGGGCTTCTAATTATAGTAAAGTACTAACACCCCCAACATCCCTAACATAGTGTATTAGACACTGCGGCAAGTATCCCACTGAGGCAACTATCCGGGTTTTACCCTATATGTATATCACAGACTCAAACTTTGTAATTCCTTATGGCAAAACACAACCCACCTCTAGGGCCTGTTTGTTTGCATCCGTTCCGAATTTGTTCCCGACTGTCAGGAAAACAAGGCACTTGATTAATTCGCCACGATTTATTCCAACATCGGAAAACCCTTCTTGCCTTTATATTTCCGAAGTGTCTACCTATTTCTTTAATGGGAAAAAGAAATGAGCTAAGACCCACGCGCGCTACATCTAAATTGGAAATGTTTCGCATCGAGAGAAAGATCTTTTGTCCGGACTGAAATAAATCGATACATATTCGACTGGGCATTACAGAATTAGTTTTATTCCGTTTGTTAAAGTTGTAGGTTCAAATAACGCAAAGACAACCTACTATGTGCTCTTAAAATAAACACACGCACATTTTCCCCGTTTCGGGGCGTTATGTGACCATGATCGTTGTAGTTTCTGGTTTCTCTAGTTACAGAAAATTCTAGTTAGCAACCAGACTCTTCGTGTTCATAGAGCGTTATTTATTTAAATATATATCTACGAGTGTCATATATAGGGTATGTAGTATAGTAAACATCGCCAAATGGATAAATAACTATAGGTATATAGGAAACATTTATAGATAGGAAAGCGGCTGTCGCAAGCGGCTTCCTGTTAAGTTATGCAGATGTAGGCAGGAACGTTATATCGAAGTTAAATCATAAATAAGCATCATAACTGCTCAACATTAGCATTTCTCAGAGCGATAAGGGCGCGTTCCACTGGCCGGGTGAGACGCGAGCGAACGCAGCAAGGCCGCACGTACTGCGGCCTGCGGGCAACCTTCCAACTCCGCTTTAAATAAATCACCAACAGAAATACCCGCGCCCCAAACATTTGCAAACAAGATTAAGCATTATTGAATTGACTAAGTTTGGACGATTTATTATGTAGACACCTCTAGTGCCTTCAGTGCTAACTACGACTGGGTAAAACTTAATTATTGAGAACATGGTGAGCAATTAATTCAGATCCCTCTAGATGCCTATTCGTAGTCTAAGCCTGAATCCTTCATAGAATGATACATTTATAATAGGTACGTATTATCCTTAATCATCAAATCGATAATCCTTATTCATCAAAATTTGATTAGACTGTATTACTTAGGCAAATCTATACTAATATTATAAAGCAATACATTTTGTGAGTTTGTTTGTTTAAATAATATATCTGGAATATTTTATTCTAAAAATTCGCCAATTCTAGAAATTCTTTCACTAATAAGAAGCTACATTATCCCTGAGTGCTTATACTTGTTATTCTGATTCCACGCATGCGAAGCCACGGGCAGACGTTAGCTAACAATATTTACAACAAAAAATTGCGAAAATTATTTACAGATATAACATAATTTTTATCAAAAATGATGGCCAATTTGTACACGAGGTAATGGTAAAAAAAACATACCCGGCTGACAGAAGCAGCGGTACTGCTCCCCATCGGCTTCAGTATCTAGCTGTTCGATGCAGATGCCCTTGATGCAGGGGTTGGAGGCGCAGGCGCCGCCCGTAATGGACAGCTCGCACTGCGCGCCCGCCCATCCATCCGCGCAAGCGCAGTGGAACGTGGTCGAGCCGTTCATGGCCATCGTTAGGCAAGAGCCACCATTGAGGCACGGCGAGGAGTAGCACGGATCCTTCTCGCAGTTGGTGCCGGTGATACCTGTGATCGATTTTACTTGATGCTTTAAAAGTGTAAGTAGATAGCTCTCAGAGACAGTTCTAATCTAGGTTAAGCATATTCACAAATATCAAATGCTAACCTATACATCTATATGTACTGTAATGAAACTTGAAAACACACTTCACGTCAAAACGAATCATATGACGACCAGACTCACGGCATTTCGTCACCCATTTATGGTTGCTTCTATCCGCACCAAGCGTTTTGCTTCAACATTCATCATGCGGACATCGGAAGAATGGAATTTCCTGAATACCTACTACAATTTGGGAGTCTTCAAGACAAGAGTGAACACTGAACAGGTATCTTTTAGGTAAGCGTGCTACATCGTCGACCGCATCGTCGCTTACCATTGAGATTAAGGTCAAACGCAAGGCTATCAAAAATAAAATAAAATAAAGTAAAATAAAATCATACTGGAGTGACACTGGCTAGGGCAGTCGTATTTTTTTATGTAACTTTTGTTACATCGACTTGTTATGAATTTATTATATAGCATGTACCAAACAACTAATTAAGGCAATATGCAAATTACCATCAGAGTGTCGAAAGCGACGTTCAATTATTAACGTGAATGTAAGTAACGGATAAAAGAGAAATACATACACGAGTTAATTTGGCAGAGATACAAATCGAAAATCTCGATTTCGCATGAATTTTTTAAAGCATGCAAATCGGCCGGCTGGTTGCGTAATAACTCGCTCCACGTGTGCCGCGCCAGATTGCGTCACATCGATGTTTAATTGACCAAAAAATACAATTTATCGCTCGATCCCTATTAAATTAAATTGCTTTTTAACATGTTCCATCTGCTTGATTAAATTTGACTTTTCTCTAATTCCCGTAACAAAATCCTCGTTATTTTTAGAGCTTTCTGCCATCGTATGAAAAGCTTAACGTTATCCCCTTAGAGTCTTTAATAATCAAAAGACAAATGTTTCCAATATCATTTAGATTTGATAAATGAGCGCCATTAATCATTTATGGTTTAGGGAAGTTCCCTCGTTCCCCATTATCCATTATAATAATTACAAGCGATTATTAGAGCGACATTTACATCAGAATTTGCTTCGCTACTAAGTATCTGCGTTCCTTTTAATCAGGGACAACCATTGTTATCACTGAAACAAAAGAAAAGAAACCCGAGGACATGAAGCGAACAAAAAATGTTAATCACGAACAAGATTCCGAGTCTGCCGGCGACAGCAAACGGCAGCATTTATCAATTAAATGTTCAACCAATTTATCAGTCATCCGCTTGAGTCACTCCATGATAGAAGGGCTTGCATTTCCCTAATGCACATATACATATATATGTAGGAACTTGTACGCTGTGACAAACACATCAGTGCTCTTGGAGCCTCGGTGATGGATTACGCCTGTCCTCACCGTGCCTCTCGTATTAAATCATGCACGAGACTGGATGTCCACCACTAAACATATATCACTAGTTCTCCGTATAGAATTAGAGATGACCGTTAGTATCGATTCAATGCGTCAATAGGTTGGACTTGGGTCTGGATAGAATATTGAAGTGCTGACTACAACGATAACTCATACTAAGGATGCATTTGACCTCATCAAAATAAACTACGTCATATAAAACACCTCGTTCGGCATGCTTAAGTCATCACCAAGAATGAGGAGTTCTGAGTGTAATAAACATTATTTTTCTCTGTAATCCTACTAAACCTACTTAATATTATAAATGCGAAAGTGTGTTTGTTGATTTGTTGGTTTGTCCTTCCTTCACGCAGTAACGAAGCAACGGGACGACGTGATTTTTGGCATAGTTTATGGATCGGAGAGTAACATAGGCTACTTTTTATACCGGAAAAATGCACGGTTTCTGTGGCTACGCGGGTGAAAACCGCGGGCAGAAGCTAGTGTTGTTATATAGTGATAAATATCAGTTATCTCGTGCCCAGCCGCTGCAGCATTGACACTGATACTTGCCTTTCTTCTCTGGATCTTGACCAAAATACTTTAAAATGCTTACTGAAATTGCTTTAAAAAAGCGATAAACCGACTTCAGTGACAAACTACTGAATCGATTTTGATGAAATTTTTATGGAACTGAAAGACTGACTAATCTGAATTTACTTTCAAATAAAAAAAATTCCAAATCGGTTTATAAAGGACGCAGATCTGAGGTAACAAACATTAAAAAAAAATACCCTCCGAATTGATAACCTTCTCCTTTTTTGGAAGTCGGCTAAAAAATTTAAAGAAGTACTATATTCTTACCGTAAGGGCAGACGCAAGAATAGTTGAGTGCGCTAGGAGACGACGTGAGGTCAACACAGACGCCGTTGTTCAGACAAGGCGAAGGGATACACGCATCTCTCTCTTCACAGCGCGTCCCCGTGTACCCGCCGCAACACTGACACTCGTAACCTTCCTGTACAATAATCGTAAATACATGTAATTGACCCACCTCACCTACTTCAGAGGTAAACCAACGTTTAATACGTTAATAAAAGCCCTAACCGCTCGCCGGCCGTTTGTTCGAAGGGTCTCTGAAATTAACTGCGGTCTTTAAAGTCAAGCAGCTTATTGTGCAAATAGGTATTTAATACAGGAATAAGCCTCACTGGCATTTCGTAATGGTTTGACTTTACGACCGGAGAGAGATACATATTTATAATTAAAATTAATAAACTCAAGTAACCTACGTGTACTTCCTTACCATAGACACGTTAGTATAGCAAATGCCTTTTCCCGAACAATCTTGAGAATCGCCGCAGCTGTCCGATTTGACGGTCACCTTCAATCGCACGCATTGCGATTTCCAATTTTCCGACACCACTACAAAGAGAAATATTTTTAATAAAGCTATAAAGATAACACAAACATGTGACGTATCTACTCCTGAGGTTAATTTGTAATAATGAGAACGCCAGCGCGAGTTTACCGCGGAGTGCGGCATTCATACAGTCAAGAGAAAATTCCAGGCATAGCTATAATTGTGCGACCGTAGAATAAAATCATTGCTGTCGGATTTTCGTTCTGCCCTGAGCCGGTATACATATTTCATCAATTCCCTCGTCCCCATTGTTTAACGTTTATATTTCACGCGAACAATAAAACTGTTAAACAGAAGGTTTTTAATCACCTATGAGCAAGTTAACGCCTTCAGTGAGATCTTTTTCGTAAAGCGTAAAGATTTTAGCTCCGTGTTCGTCTAGTGGCGTGATGTCCAGCAGCGTCCCTTCAGAGTCATCGCAATGCTCGTGTCCTTGTCTGGTCACTTGATACACTGCAGGCTGCAGCAGCGTACGATGTTCCCTGAAAATTTTATTATAAAATTTCCAAAAATCCACACTGCCTGCCTAATTTAACCATAAAACAGGCGCGCCATGCGAACACAGGGACGGCAGATAACGACAACCCTGCCGCCGGTTCACTCTCAAGGGATGGTAAATACGACGCATCTTTCTACTAAAGCAGCCACCTACTATTCATTTGCAATAATAAATGGATAGAATAATATTTTTAAACTATAAAAAAATCAGAATTAACGGGATATTTACCATGTATATTATTTGTATTGGGTTCCCGATATTTCAGCGCTGTTGCAAGCGCCATGATCACGGTTCTCCCATGATCATGGCGCTTGCAACAGCGCTGAAACATCGGGAACTCAATACAAATAACATACATGGTAAATATCCCGTTAATTCTGATTTTTTCGTAGGATAGAATAAGATTCTACACATTTGTTCTAAATAAGGTTTATCAGCTTCGTGGGCAAGCCCATGAAAAATGTAAGTTTTGTTCGTTTTCGGAATGTTATAGTGTCCGTGCACGCAACCTCAGTCGAGTAGTTCGTTTTAAAGTAGCGTGTCTGCTTGACTTTATCTTTGTGTATATTCTGATACAAACTTATCTATTAATAAATGTCGCTGAATAAGTTAAGTGCATGACTATGTTTAAGTGGGTATAAAATGTATCTCGTGTGAACCTGCCGAGTGTCTCTAGCATGAAAGCGTGTGCCTATTTATGCAACGAATGGGATATATAGAAGTTCCGGTCAGTGCGCCGAGAGATCGATATTGTTCATCCTAGCGGCATACGTGTGCCCCAGCCTCTATAATTATGTACACACCTGTCGGCAGCCACGCGTGAAGCGTTCGTATCGGGCGTGGAGTTCTTCGGGTCGAACGTATCGAGGAGAAGAGAGTCGGCGATGCGGACGATGAGGATGTCTCCACTCTGTATGTCAGCGGCGCCCTCCCACGACACGATGACCGGGGGACACTCCTCGTCCGGCCCCGCAGCCCCCACCGCGCACTCCTCCGCCATCCGCACCGCAAAGTCACACATTAATTCATTACCATACGTCAACCTTTGTGAATGCTAATTGAAATTCCCTCCCTTTCGTTTGTAGTGCCGTTTTATTAGCGTCGGATCAATGTGGTTATGAAGACATTATCAAACTCTACCTATACGCGAACGAGCGCACTTCAATAAAATTGTGCTTCATTTCACTACATTTGTTTCGCGACATGTTTTTTTTCTATTATAACGACACTTTTAAAAAATATGCTCGTGAAGTCTGCCGCCAAGCAGTAGTGTGCAAGCATTACTGTGTTCCGGTTTGATGAGCAGAGTATCCAGTGAAATTACTGGGCTTATGAGACTTAATACCTGATGTCTCAGGGTAACGAGCGCACTGCAGTGCCGCGCAGGCCTTTGTGTTTCAAAGTTCTGGGTGGCACTGCAATCGTTATGGGCCGGCGTTATGTTTACCATCAGGCAAACTACCAGCTCGTCTCGTTACCTAATAACATAAAAAAAAATATCACGATTTACGTAATCAGTTTGAAACAAATTGAAATAAATACGTACATATCTACATTAATTTTTGTTTATAAATAGATTAAACTACAAAATAAAGTTAGAGAAAAAGAAAAGAGACGTTTTCATATTTCTCAAGCGCCGAAGCTTAGAGTTTGGGCAAACGAAGTAGACACCCCAAAAAAGAAAATAAAAGTCATTGATATGAAAGCGGCTATTGAATGCTTTCATTCGTAACACATCTATCCTCACTGCAAACTGAAAGCAATCTCGCGAACTGAGCGCAATCATATTTTAAAAAGAAACCGAACCGACGTTTTCCCCAACAAAAATAATGAATAGAAAGAACTCAACCGCTCAAGCAAAAAACGCTTTCCCCTTATTTCTCCTTCACTAAGACGATTTATGGTTTATGTATTTGACCTCGCAGTGCTCGCTGCTGTCGCGATGAAAGTTGTGCGAACAAGAATATTATGCTCAGAAATAAGGGAGCGGAAGAAAAGACATCCTATAAATTGCCTGAGAACATTAAGTTTAATACTCTCGTGCCTTGGACCTTATTTACTAACGCGAAATATTCACTGTAACCTAACGACCTAGGCAGATTTGCAAAGCACAATGTAAACAATAATCTAACTGATAAACACTACCTACATAATTATGTATTTTAATGAGTAAATATTACCACATAAATATGATGTAATTTGCTTTAAATTAAAGTATTATGGCTATTTTTACACTCTCAGAAAATGCACCGTTTTCCTTCTGAATATAAATAGGTATTAAATTACATACACATAACCCAAACTCATTCATAAGGCTAATGGAGCCCGATCTACCCTTAAAATATTAAGGACAGCTAAAATAGGGTTCGTCACAATTCGACAGACGAAACGGAAAAAGACCCTTAAAAAGCCTGTCTGTCAAAGTGTCGCTCATCGTATGACACTGCTAATGGAACGATATTGATAAACTAACTTGTTTGTCAGAAACATATCGGTACGACAAGTTGTCCAAAAGCTTTCAACCCATGTCAATACTTTGCAACTTGAATTCTTAAGGACTTAGCAACATATCTTTTCGCTGAACTTTGAACGTGACATAAGGTTACCTACTTTGCGAGGCAGAGTGGTCTGGATAAGAACAAGTTCAATATTTATTTAGATCACAAAACCTTGCTCACACGAGTTGTTCACGAGAGCTTTATTGTAGAAATACAGCGGTGACATATTTGCAAGGGTAATAGCTTGTCTATACTAGGACGCTGCTTAGTAATGAGCCTATTATGTGGCTTGTACGCCATTTTCAGGCTGTTGGCGCGTGAATTTTCTTTATTTTCAAATAGTTTTAAGTAAAATGATAAACCAAATGCTTACCGTTACAGGCAGATTCAGCTCGTGAGTCTCATTGCCACGCCACACGCGAGATTCCCTCGGCAGCACCGGCAGATCGCAATCGACCACCGCGAGCCGCTCCTGTAGCTTCGCCGGAGAATGCACTCCAACGCCGCTTGAACTAGTGTTTAACTTTTGCTTTCTTGCACTTTTCACTGTTCCTTTTGTGCTCGCGTGCACTATAGTTGAATGGCGCTCGGTAGTCGTCGGGCTCTCAGTCGCATCGACCGCTTTTGTTGTTCTGAAGCTTTTCTTTGTAGTCGGTGATGTAGCCGTCAACGTCACTGTGTTGTCTAATGGCTTTGCACTCGGTTTAAAAGTACTAGTCGCCGTTTGGAAACTGGATACGCCTTTAATCTGGTTCTTAGCTTCTATCTCGCAAAGACCGGCGCCGACTAATGACAGGATTAACGCCAACGCCATTAGCAAAAAGTGCGGAGTCTTCAGGGCGGGTTTCATGTTGTTTTGATTTACGGGCATCATCTCACTCTTTGGCTGGGTTTAGCACCAACAATAATAGTTCTTTGGCACTATACGTGGACTAATGGACCTAATAAAAGTGTATATTATTATAACTCAGATTTAAACAAAGTTTTACACTATTGTTTAACAAGGTTTTACACTATTGTGTAAAACTTTGATTAATTTCTGAGTTTGCTTACATGTGTAAAGTATGTCAAGTTAGCGACTATACAGTCTGAGTCACGAAATAATACTACAGACCAAATTATTTTGCAAGAGTTTCGTAAGTGAAGTCAATAATCGTAATAGAAACCTTACACATTAACCTGCTGATATCTTTTTAATGTGTACAGAATATAACAGAAACAAAACACTCAGAACCAAAAATGATTTTAACAAAAGATAAAGAGCCCTGTATCTAACCAAAGTAGAACAAAGCAACCAAACAACAAACGAAACATTCTAAATATACCCAACAGCATTATTATGTTTTAGGTAGGTACACGGAAGGGTCGCCACTCTCTCATTGCCATAATATAAAGGCGAACACCTCTCAGTGAAAACACCTATAATTGGACAAGCTGTAGAGCACTCAGTTTGAGTGGTGACCCTCTTCAGAAAGAGTGCAACTCTCGGGCGAAGGTGCTCCACACAGATAGCTTATTTCCATTCCGAATATCTAATAATGTAATAATATTATACCTAGAGGTTTTATCCTCCTGGATAATGAAATTCGTGGCCTCTATGAGACGGCCAATTTGTAATTTTAAGGTAAATACACCCGTAACGTTTATATGAACTGAACGCGAATTCATTTTCGTTTAAATTAAAATGAGAAAGGTTATAATGGAATAAAGAAACTCACATTCATACATACAACATACATGAACCCTGAAAACATTCTTCACACTCCTTTTTGTGCAGTCGTGTAAATATCATCTTGCTAAATTTCTTACATTTTTCAACAAACTGCACGTTCTTATAAAAATATTTTCTCACCGAACGCGACACAACGAACAGTTACATGTTGTACGATGTATAGGTATCCATAAATTACATAAGAAGCTGCCCCTACGGCCTCGTTTGAAATTATTATCACACTGTATGTTAAATAACAAATATACCTATTTAAATTTGCAGTAGTATTGAGTCTAGTACCAATCTTTATCGCCATTCGTTCATCTTTAGAGTCCGTCATCAGATCTTGAATAAACTTAAAAGGACCTTGGAACTAATCTATACAAATAAATAAAATTGAAGTGTATGTTTGTAAACATCAAAAACACAAAATTGTTTATCTGTGCATGACTTCTTTCCAGGTGTTAAGTGATAATGAGGACCATCTGGTCAAGATCTAGTTATATCTTTTGTCTGACGACCAAGTCTCTATATGAAGGACTATTCGTAACTGCTCTCCTGATTACTCGTAGCTGCTAAACTAGCCAAGTGAGTGAGTGTAACAGCATCTCACGATGTTTTCCTTCAATGGAAGCTCAAGCAAATTTTAGGATTTAAATCCTCGCCATCCTAATCGTTGGGATATTGTAGGGTATAAAGTCCTAGAGTCGTCCGATTCAAATGAGATCTGTAATATGATAACGATCTCCGAAGGTATGGCATATTTCGCTTTTTTAAAAGAGAAGTTATTTTATAAAATGATGTACGAGATAGATTGTTGCATACAGTTTGTTTATTCTAAAAAAAACATGCTCGAAAATTGATTGTGTAAGATAAATATACGATGTTATTTTTAGGCACGTTGCTCGTGAGACTTCAAATGAGTGCAAATATTCTGAAATATTTTATATATTGCTTAAAACGAAAGATACTCTTTTATTATTTAAGACTATAACCAACATTTACGCTTATCATCATCAGGCAAGTTGGCGGACAAACGAAGATCCATTTGAAGTTAAAAAAACAGTAAGAAGAAGATTAACAATGTAAAACTTTAAACAACTTTTCAAATGTATATTTATGTATCATGATTATCATAACAAAATATCTAAGTTACATAAACGGTAATAAAATGCACCTATTACTAATTAATCTTAATAATATTTACACAATTGTCTTAAATTATATTTTTGTATTTCATTTATAAGCTACATAAACAAAATCCTATGAATAATAAAGGATAAACGACAAATTTCATTTAAAAATAAAACAGCGTATGGTTACGTTACAAATGTTACAATAGACATACTTACGTAAGAATGCACGAAGAATAATGTTCTTTTTTATGGGAAAGGGTGCCTCTACAAATAGTTCACAACAAAGGTAAACAGTATAAACCCAACTGACACTGTCACTAAAATGAAAATGACGATTTCAGCTCAATTTTCTCAAAATAAAAATAAACCGTTCTTATAAAAACAAGACTATTTTAACGAAAACGTTGTGTTAAACACAACCAAAAAGTTAAAGAGAAATGTTGCTGAAAGTAGTAAAACGACTCATTTAGCAGTGTTTTATGCAATGTTTTGGCGTCGTGACAAGGCAACGCAGGGCGGGCGGCTGAATCGGCCGCAGCCTCCGCGATACTGAGGGTGCGAGGGCGGCCCGTGCCCGCCCCGCACCCCCGCCCGGGCACCCTCCACGCGCCTGTTTCTTTACTTAATTTTACTCCACGCCTGTAGCGCCAACGATTTCCTTAACGTGACGGGACTAGAAGCTACGAGCCATTCTATTTCAGTGGATCTGCGTTTTAGCAATAATACTGATCCCAGTTTTTGCGAAATATTTTTGCGATAAAACTTTATGAGCCCCGGAGAGCGTGTCCCGCCGGGTCAGACTGTAAACATCATGTATAACGCCGCCCGCCCTCCGCGCTGCCGCTACTGCCTGCCCACCGGCAGATATTTATTGCATTACATTCCAAAGGAAGCTCCAATATCACGATCCAATAACATTTTGTGGATTGAAAATATTTTTCTTCGTATGAAAGGAATATGAAATAAATATGATTTATACCTTCAGTTATTTCACGTAACAATCGAAAAGAAACACGCATTACAAAAGCTTTGTAACTCGAAAGGTGTTTGTGGTATGTATACACAATACGTGAGACTGCATTTTTGTTTTAATTAAGCCATTTCACTCTATAGCATTGCTTACTCGTTACTTGCTAAAGTATAAACTTTTACCTAATTAAATAAAAACTTCGTGCATGATAATAAGTATATAAGACTACGTGGGGACGTTTTCTGATAAATAAGTTTCCCCAACTTTATTTCATATCCACTTCTGCAAATGTTGGCAGACGGGCGCTCCAGGAAATGTATTCATTAGCGACGCGAAGGCAATCTAATAATCGCATGGACTAAACGAAATAGCGAGCTGCGATAAACACGATAAAATGTCGTAGAACATGGATTTATGAAAATATGCTGTTTGTAGCTTTAGGCCTCAGTAAACTTTACCAACTGCATTAATTCATTAACCTGTAAATCAAAATACTTGTTATTCTTAATAAATCATGATGCAAATCGAATAGCCATAATTAGCCGGGACTAACGAGCTCGTTAATTATTAGAATTAATGCATCAATTTAAATCAGAACCGATTGCATAAAGTGTTACCACATTTATTTGTTTTATGGATAAACAGATTTCGAAATTAAAAGAGTGATAAATGACCGATAAATACAATAAATAATCTTTGCATACAACATTTTGATAGATTTTCTTATTCTATTTTGACATTTATATTAATTAATTACTGTATATTTAATCATGACTGACATAATTATGAAATTTCTTTTTTTATCTTATTTCAATACATATAACTTTTATAATGCACGCCGAATATAGATTTCTGTAATTTTTTCTTGTACAACCTTTAACGATAATCGTACCCTTAATCGCAATGAATAAAACGACAATACAAGTGCTTGCCACAAAGAAAAATATAGCTTTATGTAGTATCTGAGCATTGTGGGTGTAGTTTCACTTCACACGCAAGAATCAGAGAATTAAACAGCCTATCACTTGAAATGTTTAAGCAACAAAAAAATATTATCTATACAGATGACGCAACGACAACGTAGCACTTCAAAGAGAAATTGCCATCGATAGAGATAGTATTTCTAATATGTTTACATAGATAGGTGTATTTAGTAGCCAAATTAATGAACCTATCAGCTTTGAAAGCACATAATCTGTTACGGGCTTAATCACGGTTCGAATGAAAAGGCTGGCATATATCTATAGTTGATAATATAGGCTTTGCTTTATCTTCGCAGAAAATGATAGTTCTGCGGCTCGTACCGCATTAATGAGAGCCAATTAATTAAAGAGTGAGCCTTGTCGGAATCTTGTTCATCGAATTACTGAGTAACAAGGTTCAACAGAGCGAAAGTGATTGATGACGATCGATTTTAAAAAGATGAGATAGCTTCGATTTTTTTGGTTCCATAAGCAGAATGTCCTTCATCAGGACCTATATGAGATGTAGAAAACGTACCAACTGACATAATACATGTTTTTAAGGTAATAGGTAAGTAGGTAGATGTGAAAGAAAAGTATAAGTATCGAAAATTGAGAAACAATCGCCTGATAGTATGGCTCGCTACAATTACTGAAAATCATCTCTTAGGATAGGAAGTCCTTCACTCTGTTCTTGCATACCTACTTATGGTTGCGCTTCATCACCTTTTCATTCATTTTCTTCATCCATTTTCGCCAGTTAGGTGTTATGTACTTTACTATTTACAAAGATAGAGAGTGAGATTATAATGTAGAACAGTCCGAGTGCACTCTCATCTCCATCATTGCTATTGTCATCATGCTAGGTGGGAACCTAGCATGATGACAATAGCAATATTCTTTCTTAATCCATTTCTCGGCAGCAGAACAAACAGAAAAATCAGGGTCTGCTATTCGAAAACTTCGAACAAACAAGTTCCATTGAACGATCGACTTAGGTACTCTCAATCGTTCAATGGAATGACGAATCGAAAAAAGAATAGAGACTGAGCCTCATAATAATTCCACTCGAGATATCACCATTCGATCTTCGATCATTCGATTCGACGATGCTTTCAGTTCAACACTATATAATCCGCAAACGGCCTAATTCCAGAAACGTTCGGAAAAAGATGTCTCGAGTGGTTTTATGCAGATCTCTATTCTCCTAGAGTTATTAACTTCATAGCCTATATTGGTTATACGTATACCTATATACGTTTGCAAACTGAGAAGCCCAAAGTTATTTAGCACCTACTTAGCTCCGCAAATGAGTTTTCCTAAGTCGTGACCTGGCTAAATTGCTTACTCGCGTCCTGAAACGGTCTATCAAGGCCATTTCGCGAAAACTTTTTACCCCAATACCCAGTACCAGTTACCCTTTTTATGTACCTAAGCTGAGATCTGGCTGTTCACTTCTAGCAGAGTTGGTTACATAAATATAGTAGATAAGTATAAAGGTATATACTGGATACTTCATACAGGTGTTTTTTTAATACTATTGTTTAACGAGATGAGCGGTTCGTTTGCCTGATGGTAAGCATAACGTCTGCCCATAACAACAGTGCCACTGAGAACTTTGAAACAAAAACCTACGAGGCACTGCAGTGAGCTCGTTAGCCTGAGACATTAGGTTTTAAGTCTTCTAGGCTGAGTAATTTTACTAATTTGCTCATTACTATGTTCACAATAGCTGTTTTTCTGTGACCAAAGTGTATCCAAGCAAACCAACTCTCATTGAGTGAGTCTAAATATTCTACCTATTAATTTTACGCAAGGTGGTTTATGCACATGCATAATTATTGTTCTATTCAAGGATCACAGTAAAATATTTCATCTATACGACCAGCAAAGTTGGATTCATTTCGCTGTTCGCTTCTTAAAAGAAATGTATCCGTGACATGTTTTGGCTTAAGTTTCCAATAAGCTACAAAACAATAGTATTAGCAAAACTAGTAAGTTTTTGCAGCGTTGCGTAATAAGTAGCTAAGTGTGGACGGCCGCGACGGGGCGGAGATCCGCGCTAGTCGGGAGTTGGCTCGGCGCCAGGCGCTGACAAGACCGACCTTAGCGGTTTGGGTACGTTGTCCACTACTCATTTTTCTACCACTGCTTTAGTCAACGGCTTTTTCTTCATGGTAAATACCTTGTCCATCACGAACGCGATGACAACCGCGCCGTACCGAGCCGTCACCGAGAACGAGGTTATTTCGGGCATTACTTCGGCGGCCGGGATGATATTGCTCGTGTGACGATGAGCGGTGGACACTCGGCCATTGTAAATTTATGTATCGGTACTTTGGCACCGTCATCTCGTTCTCCGTGACGTCTCGGTGATGGCGGCGGCGGTGTACAAACTATCTTATTTTCTTTATCAGAGGGGCGACTTTACAAAAACTTTCATAGACAAAACGCTCTTATTGTCTTCATCAGTGGAGCGACTTTATAGAAACTTTCTCCATAAAATTTAATGTAGCGCAATATATATTTGCAAAGAGCTGATTTTTCACACAACTGATGTTACCTTACCAAAAACTTTAAACAAAAAACAAAAATATGCCAAAACAAAATTGTCCTACATATTCAATAGCATTTATTTGCCGTTATCTATACACAAGTCCACATCAGCTATTTATCCACAGCCAATTCAATAAAGGTCAACGGGAACGGACCTCTTATCTCTTCATGGATGAAACCACGTTCAATACGACACGACTCGTTTTTGTTCCCATTTATCGACTAGGTATGTGGTGCGGAAGAGAATCAAAAGACAGAGTTTATTTCGAAGATAAACGCGAAGTTTCGTAATTAAAAGCTTTCGAGATAGACTTTACGTTGATTTTTGTACCTACGTTATACGTTGAAGTTGTCGAACCAACACTACAAAATTAAATCAAATTTTATAGAATAGGTACGGTCTACTAGTAAAACTCTAAAACTAGTATAATCATAGTTTTTCAAAGACACCTCTAAATTTGACGCTGTAATAAATGATTGTGCATTTAATTTGTGGATAATTATGAGGTACGTATGGTCTGTTTTTCTTACTTGTCCAATAAAAAAAATCTAAATCGGCAGAAGCCAACTAATGGCAAATGGTGATCCGGATGATTCGAATTTCTACCTTAGTCAAAGTTGGTTAATCTCCAACGCTCCAATAGCACTTTTTTTTGGTGTAATTGATCGATATAAATTATTTCTACACGTATCTACACGGCCTCCAATGTATAATAGTGCAAAAATACAGGTGTTACTTAGGCCTTAGGTACTCTTCTGCGAGAGTCCGTCCCGTGGGTACCACAGCTTTGCTCGTAAGTCTGCCGCCGATGTAAGATGCCTGTTTTGTCTAAAAAGATGAGAAATGTCACAAAAGAATGGATTTAGACAACGGTTAGACACTACTTAAATTAAGATTTGTAGTTGCTCATATTTAACACACACACGCGCGACTAATGTTTAGCATGTTGTTGACGTATGTTTAGCAGTTAAATGCTGTTTAAGGTGTTTTTAATGTTTTTGTTGTATGACCGACTGTGTTCCGGTTTGATGAGCAAAGTAGTGATTGAAGTTACCGAGCTTATGAGACTTAATGGTACCTACTATTGCAATTGTTAATGGGCTCGTCTCGTTATATAATAATATAAAAAAAGATTTTTAACATTCATCTATTGTAAAACAGTTACTAAATAGGTACCTAGGTACTATAGCGGCACTTCAATAAATGCTTTTACTTTATTGAAGGCTAGAGCAAAAGGTTGAATGGCAGAGCAAACACCGTAAAACGATAAAAAGAAAACCATCAAATCGGTTTCTGTTGCATTATTCAAAGGTTCATCTCATTTTCGACTGAGGGAAAATCTATTCTGAAGTTAAAGAGATGCATTTAGATTGGATACCTTCATTTCGAAAGCTGAATTTATATTATGAAAAAGATATTGGTTTGTTTGAACAGCGTTTATATAGAACGTATTCGGAGTAGCTAAAACTTAAAATTGGCGCTGGTTATTACCTGAATCTACGAAATTTTCTAGCAGAGTGGATTTTACAAGCTGCATGGCGGCATATCTTTATACACCCGCAGTGCATCATACTAATATTATAAATGCGTAAGTGTGTTTGTCGGTTTGTCCTTCTTTAACGCAGTAACGGAGCGACGGATCTACGTGATTTTTGGCATAGTTATAGTTTATGGACCGGAGAGTAACATAGGCTACTTATTATCCCGGAAAAATTCACGGTTCCTATGGGAACGCGGATGAAAACCACTGGCGGAAGCTAGTTAGAATATATATAGCGAAATGTGTTTACATAAAAATTTAGTTTTAATAAATCTTTGAGGTTAGTCGTTTTTGTAAATTTTATATTCAGTCGCGGATGGTAGCACAGCTTTCTAGGTAGGCATTTATTGTTTAGGTAGGTATGTATCCATGCATGCAATGAGAAGCTGAATAAAATCGACGAAAACAGCAAGAGCGCAGAATTTAAACTACTTATATTTAAGTTTTTGTGAAATCCATTTTTTTATATTTTCTTATTGCATTGCATTAATCGTGTCACTGTTTTACTGTAAGAATTTCATACGAAACTCTATCTATAACTGTACCATACCAGTTTAACTTGTGAGCTAAAGATAATTCTCTATCATTCAACATTGTAAATTGCGGCATTCACATTTAAAGCACTCCATTTACCCCATGGCCTCTACGGGCGCAAAGAGGCGCTCATAATTTATAAGCGACCTCTTGGGGCCCTTTTGTTGTAACTTATGTTGAAGTATGTTATAATATTGTACATTTCACGAAAACTAAATTTAAAAAATTGGTATGATCTCTTGATGTAGTGCGCCCTTAAATTATGTTTAGTAAATATTAGTTATAGAACAATACTTTGGAAAAACATAATTAGTTAAAAAATAATGAGCATTCATGTCATCTACGTACGTATGCATCAGGATTTTTGAGGATAAACGACATGAGTTATGAAATCAAATGATTTTGCTATACAAAATACTAAAATGCGCATCTTGCCTGATGCAAGTTTTTTTCACAAAACAATTTGAAAACAATAGTGTATTTGTTTAGTTTCTTCGACATTCGTACGATTACTATGCTAAAAATATTAAGCTATTACTTATGTCAATTATGTAGGTACATAGTAACAAGTTTAGGTGAGAATGAAACGAGTGGAATATATAAACGTGGTGTTTATTTACTTACTACTTAAATAATGTATACTATTCTGTAACACATTACCAATGAAACATAAACAATAAAATATAATAATTCGTGTGATTCATTTCGTAATACACATTATAGGTACCATAACTACAATACTATATCAGTATAATGTCAATACAAATAAAATTTATCCATTTTTTTTCATAAAATTCTAACTGGCCACAAAACTAGCGGCGCAGTAACTATACTAAGTAAACTACATAGCCTCTACCTCGTTCTTTGCTACTGGCACACTTACTGCTACCGCATCGTTCTTGAGGTAACTCTGAAATGAAAAAAGCGTGTGAGTTATGATGCAAAGCACATTGAAAAGGCAGTGGCGAATGAGCAAGCTTGTATGTGTGCGTTCACAACAACACAAATACCGTTTTGAAAGTAACGCATAGTAGAAGATAGCCAAGACTTTTTGAGGCGAGTCTGACGCTGAAAGTTGCAAGGGACAGCGACACAGTTCACATAATAGATCTAAGTCTTACTGCCGCACTCAGAGTCATTTATTGGTAACTTATGCGAGTCGTTAACGTAGGTTTACAAAAGAAATCTACACTAAGGACTCACTTAAGTAATCATTGAACGACTCTGAGTGCGGCAGTAATTCATCCAACCAGGACACCGACTCTCCGAGCTAGAGAGATAGCGTATATACCTAGTGCTGTAACTTCAGTGCGCCCAAAACATTCATTGCATGATGGAAGAATGGAAAAAAATGACTCGTCAATTATTCTGTTCACTCTATCACAATGGGACCAAAATCCATACGCTTCTTTGTCCTCTCACCATACAGTAACGATTACGATCGACCAATTACCAAAGAGTCACGTGACATCTCGCATGCTAATGCCATTCCCATACATTTGTTATTTTCCGCAGGCGCGAACGCGACCTGAAAGTGGACCTTGTCGAAGCTCCCAGACCTGCAGGGTGAGTTTCATTCACTCGGAATGATTCCGTGTAGGAAGCTACTTTTTTTGATCGTTTATATCTCGAAATCGCATCCCGACAGAGAAAATGTAGTAGGACTAATTCGTCTGCGAGTGTCGACGTCCGTCTGGGTGGGTACCACTGCTCTGCTCGGGTAGTCTGCCACCAAGCAGTTATGTGCAAGCAGTTCTCGAGTTTGATGAGCAAAGCAGTCAGTAAAATTACTGGGCTTATAAGAGACTTAATATCTTATGTCTCAGAGTAATGACCGCAATGCAGTGTGTATTAATGTTTCTTAATTCTGAGTGGCACTGCAATTATTATGGTCCGGTGTTATGCTTACTATCCCGCAACCGATACGCTCGTCTCGTTATCCAATAAAATAAAAAACACTAAATGACAGCAAACAAAGAGGCGAGCTCGCCTGATGGACAGTGTTCAACTGGTCATCGTATTCACTAGTAACAGTGTTCAAAGTAAAATAAATGGTTGGACTGAGTATAATTATGTTTACATTACCTTGCATACGCATAGCCGCAATGTGAGAGACAAACTGATATAACTGTCAGGTATAAGACAGCCCCCATATTATCCGGGTGACGGAGCACCAATAGCAAATGAGAGACCCGTCTTTGTTTCACATTATAAATACCATCGAGGAACTAGCCCCTAGAGATGCAGTGACGTTTGGTTTGCACGAAATAAATTCCACCATTTTTGCCTAGACAACGCGCTCTCATTGGCTAAGCCACCACCTCGCGCCGATTCCCCGTGCGCTGATACGATGAGCACTGATATTATATATAGCAAAATCAATACATTGTTGCAAGATCGGATAGTACAGTATTTCGTCTCTCGGGGTTAGTATCTCGATGATAAATACTAACATTACCTCTTGCATATCCGTAACGTGGGAGTAAGTCTGATAATTGCCGTGCGCCTGAGCCGCCATTTTGTCCGGGTGGCACCGCAGCCGGTGTGACCGCAGAGTGGACGCGTACGCAAACCGTTCGTCGCACCACTTGCATGTGAGCGGCTTGTCGCCCGTGTGCGTGTACATGTGGACCTGGAAACGTAGTATAAGTTTAGTATTGGAAAGTTTTTAATAGAAACGGTGGACTTATCTGTACTCTATGATACGACTTCAAAAAAGGAACAGTTCTCAATTCACATTCATTTTGTTGATTTGGCCGTGAAAACCTGCGTTTAAGTTCATAGTTGACATATGTTTTTTTTACTCATTGCAATGTAAAGAATCTGATGATATCATTTAAATTACTATTGGGGGATAAAAAAATCGTGAAACTTTTAGATAATACCTTTGTGGAAATTATGTTTTTTGTGAATTTCATTTTTATTGTGTTAATGTGATGTTTTATAAACCTGTATAATGACAGTAATTACGTATTTTGTGTTTCAGGCAACATCCTTATTGTTTGCTAGTGAGTCGCGACGTAAGAACTTAACACGACGTAAGAACTGGATACATCCAGGTCATAAAATAAAATTGCTAGTGAGTTAGTGATTCACCTTCAAAGTCTGCCGTCTCTTAAAGGCCTTGTTGCAGTAGGAGCATACGTGGCGGCACTTGTCTTCGTGCACTAGCAGATGCTTGCGCAGCGTGCGGCGGCTGTTGAGCACGCGCCGACAGATATAACACTCGTACGATGTTTCCTCGTGCGTGTCCATGTGAGTCTTGAGATTCGAGTACGTTTTGAATCTGGAACAAGCAGATCAATTTATAAGTAGTGTTTTTTTTATATGCCAAGATTGCCAAGTAACTAGACGAGCCAGTTAGCCTGATGTAAGCATATTGCCTGCCCATAACAATTGGGATATTGTATGAAACACAAAATACATAATTTCTATCGTTTTAAGAAGATTATTTTAACACAATAAAAATGAAATTCAGAAAAAATACTCTAATTCCCACAAAAATACTGCACTTAAAAATTTCCCAAATTCAACAATTTTTTTTATCATCCGTTAGTAATTTAAATGATACCATCAGATTCGTTACATTTAAATGAATCTGATGGTATCATTTATATCACTATTAGATGATAAAAAAATCGTTTAATTTAATAATAGATTCCCATCTATTATCTTTGTGGAAATTATGTTTTTTATAAATTTCATTTTTATTGTGTTCATATGAGTTAGTATAACCTGTATGACGTCATTAATTGTTTATTTTGTGTTTCATGCAACATTCTAATTGCAGTGCCACTCAGAACAAGAAGTGAAACGCCCTACCGTGGTCGGTATTTACGCCTATAAATATAATCTGGGTGTGTTAAAGTCAAGAGTGAATAGGTATTTACTGAGCAAGTGTGGTACACCTCCGACCACATCAACGCTTTCCTCCCGACGAGATCGTGGTCAAACGCTGCATCAGTCTGTAATCTATACAAATAAATAAAATTAACTGTTTTTTACTAAATGCATATGAAAGTATATGCGGTAACCATAGCAAAACAACCATTTTTAAAATTTTTGTCTGTCTGTCTGTCTCTTTGTTCCAGGTAATCTCCGAAACGGCTGGACCGATTTTGACGGGACTTTTACTGGCATATAGCTGATGTTACAATGAGTAACTTAGGCTACTTTAAATTTAGAAAAAGAATTAGGGTTCCGCGCAAAAAAAACCCATGAAATCCAATATCTCCAAGCGGGTGAAACCACGGGCAGCAACTAGTAAAGAATAAAAACTTATGTTGCAATGATGCAGGAGCTACGTACGGCTTGGAGCACTTGCGACATACGAAGGGTTTGGCGTCGCTGTGGATGGCGCGGTGCTGGCGCAGCTCGCCGCCCGTGCCGCACGCGTACCCGCACAAGTCGCACACGTAGCCCTTGATCTTGTCGTGCACCACGCGCTTGTGGGACGCCGCAGACGACCGCGTCGTGAATCTGCATCGAGGGAAGACATTTGGAATGTTGCATGAAACAGAAAGTACAATTTCTTTTTTTTTATATTATTTGGCAACAACACGAGCTGGTCGTTTGCCTGATGGTAAGCATAACGCCGACCAATAACAATTGCAATGCCACCCAGAACTTTGAAACACAAAGGCCTGCGCGACACTGCAGTGCGCTCGTTACCCAGAGATAAACATTTGATTCTCATCAAAAAACGAATTAAATGACATCATAAAAATGGAGTCAACATCCCAATTATTGAAACACCACACATAAAAGCTGCATTTCTATGTACAATACAAATTAGTAAAGATGTATCAAGAGATACCTTTAAAATATTAATTTCAGACTACATTACCTAGACAATAGGTAAGTATTAGATTTTAAATGATTTAAGTATCTAACTTACTTGAGATTACAGACTTCACAGTGATATATTTTCCTATCTTCTATTGGAATATGAGATCTTTCGTGCGACTTGAGGGCGTCTTTTGTTGTAAATATTTTGTCGCACGACTCGCAGCAATATTTCCTCTCCGACTTCGGAACATGTCTCATTTTATGTTTGTTTAAGGCTGCCAGAGTTTTCGTTATTCTTGGACATTTATCACATCTGAAACAGTTTTCAATTAATATTTTATTTACTGACTTAATTCTCGACGAGATTTAATTTAATACCTATACCTTAACTGAAGTCTCTTACCAAATTATGAAATTACCAATATTTTCCAACAAGGATATTGTTTTGTCACTTTTGTTCAAAACTGATGTTTGTACACACAATTCATTTGTTTTCTATTCCAAAAGATTAAAGTTTGATGAGACCTTTTTAGGGCTTTCAGTGAAGACAAATTTACAGTCTAATGTTTGTTGTAGTTTAGTCTTGAGCATGATATATTATTACAAAAAGAGGGGCAAGAAAGGGATGTTTTTAAGCATATTATGGAGTATATTTATACTTACGCTAAAACATTAGGGTTTTTATGATCTTGTATGTGCTTATACATGACGGACTTAGACTTAAGTGTGATGCCACAGCTGCACTGAACAACGGGAAGTATGCTGTGTCTGTCTTGACAGTGAGCTCTCAAACTGTACCAGCTCGAACACTCTCGGTCACATTCGTGGCAAATAAACCTGCAAATAAAATAGATAAAATATTTATTTCTATAAATATACTTCAATTCTAGACAGTTCCTAGCCACTAGTCATCAATGGACTTGGTAGGTGGGAAAGAAATGAATAGGAACAAAAAAGGAACACGCATTGCAGGCATATCGCCCATAAAGCCACAGGGCTAAATATAAAGTGTTAGGTCTTCTGTCTTTAATCAACATGATGACTACTTTTAATTTTTTCGCTAAGTATTTCTTTTTACTACGCTAAAACGACCTCACATTTTATCATAGCTGAGGTAGGCTAAAAATTACATATAAAGATAAAATAAAAAAGTATAGGTACTCAAGAATAATACATAAAAACTTGTGATAAATCAGCAAAACTGCATGAAAATGTTGATGAATTTTCATGATGCGAAAAACTTCTTGCATTTGGTGATGTGTTATTTCATCCTCTCTTTCAACTAAAAGTGATGTAATGGTATGGTACTTAATAGTAGACAGTACTTTTTTCTGTCTGAGAACTACAAAACAGACAATCACTTACCTAACAAAATCTTTCACATTAAGATTGGTATATTTTTCATCGATTTGTTCTTGTTTTTCATCTTCACTATCAATAGTTTTATTTAACTTTTTGCTTTCTAGTTTGTGATCTGAGACATGTTTGTATAGAATACTTTTGGATTTGATTTCATATCCACAAAGACAGACAACAACAGGTTCGCTTTTGTGATCTTTTACATAGTGCATTCTTAAGTTAGCCCAGCTTTTCAAACTCTCTTCACACAACACACAGTCAAAACTGTAATTAGACAAATATAACATTAGTACTTGTATACACATTTTACATTGCCTAAATTATACAATGTAATGTTAGTTATATTATACAGACTGCTCTATCTTCTCTGTTGAAGAAAATCAAATCAGTTACTTACTTCACAAGGTCTTTAACTTTAAAATTTGAAGTCTTTAAAATATCATTTAGTTTTTCAGTATCTATTTTACTTTCAACTTTTCGCTTGATTTGTTTTCGTTTTATCTGTTTCAAAGTAGCAATGGCAACATTATCCAAATAGTCATCATCATCATCTTCATCATCGTGGTGTGCATCATTGTCTTGATCATCATCATCATATAAACTAATTTCTGTTAATGTTTCTTCTTTTTTTAGAGCAGCTGAAATAAAAACACGTTCACAGATCAAACATTCAAATAAAGGCTTAAGTTTAAAACAGCAGATTAACCAAAATTAATGACAGAAACAATTACAATCAGTACTGCAATATTTTTAGCAAAAATGTACTTATACACCATTATTTTGTTTTTAGTGTTCATTAATGATTTTAAGGAAATTACTCTTTTCCCTAAAACAATAATGAACTCAATCAGGACTAGCAGGGTAATTTTAATTCAAGGATTGTTTCTGATTGTTTTGTTTACCCGTCAGAGAAATTTTGCTTGTTTAGATTTGGCCACTCAGCTGCATGAACATGGATATAATATTGACCATATTTCTCTGTTGGGATGTGATTCCGAAAACTTACCTATTAGAAATATATTTGATGGCATCAGGCGTTACTTTGCGGAAGTCCATTTTAAATAAGATTATATAATGTGGGTAATTTATAGTTTTTTATGTGGGTAGTTTTTTATCGCGGAATTAAAACTATAAATTACCCACATTATATAATCTTATTTACTATTAGAAATAGTTGCTTCTGACATGGAATCATTCTGAGTGAATTAAAATTACCCTGCAGGACTAAAATATTATACTTGGTGCAACTCAAAAGAAACACATAGAAATCACTAACTTCTTGAATATTCTTGATTCTAACATCACAAATCATCCAACAACTTGTTTCTAATATTTAAAACAAGCTACATACTACTTGATTTTGACTTGCAGAAAAAGACAAATTGAAGTAGCAGTTCTTGTTTCATCAGAACCCAAGTTTTTTTGTCCCTTCATCCTCCTCCTAAACTAACTAATAGTTTGTATATACTTGAATAAAATAAGAAAATTGATAAAAATTAAGCACTTTTCACTAGGTCCATTGTTTGTTAACTGACCTTTTAAAAGCAATATAAAAATATGGAGAATTTTGACATTAAAAAGAAGCTCCAAAAAGTCTTAAAATCGAAGTAAGCAGGTCGCTAACAAATATACTTACTGACAAAATCCTCAGCAGTCATTTCATCGTTAACCTGAAAAGAAATTTGGTGTTCAATTTATGAACCATTATGAAATACACAACCAAAAAATTAATGGAAAAAATTTAATGACATAGGATGCCTAGCAAAAAGAAAACAATCAAAATGCTGCCTAAATTAACACAAAATTTTGTAAGCTTTCTGGTGATGTTTCCTATCGGAATGGGTTGAGTTTATCAATAATGGGTTGAGACTCGCAATGAGTGTAAGAAATTTATTTTACATGCATTTATTTTACTAATTACAGATTTAGCAGTTAGCTATTACAGGTTTAGCATTAAGTTTAGCTAAGTGTGTTATTCCACTCATCAAAGATCTTTGTCCAAGGTGCATTTGATCGAAGAACTTGGATGACTCTATCAAATCACCTAGTAACATCAATGTTTGACCAAAGATTATAACAACAATAATAGCAGCACATAAGGTTGTATTTCCTCCATTTTTACAAACTATGCAAAACAACTAAGAAAACTTGGACAAAGATCTTGGATGAGTGGAATGGGCCTCTGTCAAAGAACATTGACCAAATAAGGGACACAGAACTTGGACAAAGATCTTTTATGAGTGGATTATCGGCCTAACACTTAGTTATTTATAGTGCATTGTCTTGTATAAATAAAAATCAACATTATTGAGAATGCACCAATATAGATGTTTTTAACGTTGTGTTTGTAATTGCCAGGACAAGGTTTTTATGACAGCAAATTATTGGAAAAACCACAGGTAAATTCAGAACAATAAAAACAGATTTATTTTACAATAAAAACAAAATTAGATTACATGAAATGAGGAATGTGGCACATACTATCACTGTCAAAAGGCAAAATGTGCAAAGCCGGGTCACCAGTTTATAATATTACATAAATTCAAAAATGTCTTACCAATAAGAATGTGAGGTATTATTTATTTTACAACTATATTTTTAGTATGAATACCTTGGAAATCTTAAATAATAACAGTTTTTATATCTTATTATATTTACAGAGTTTGTTTTGATCTTGATAACAAATTTATTTTAAATTAAAACAAGTATGGACTGGTATCTTACCTCAGATTTAATAACTGCACTATTATCTAACACATTCATACTTTGCTGCTCTAGTTTAATGGCCAAGTCCCCCAGTGCATCCACATACATTTGTCGTAATGTGTCCTGAACCTTGCAACATTCCAACACAAACATTTGGAATGAAACCATTTTGTCTTCGCAGTTTAAACAGATTCTTGTAGGAAGATTGTCATTTTCAAGTACCTAGAAATAATACTTAATACTATTGATAATAATTTCACACAGTAAATGTTTGGAAGCAGTAAGGCCCATCTCACCAATGTAATTTATGATTGTGATTATTTGATTATTCAAGCCAATTCTCAAATTGCATAGTACAAGCCTTATGATGATCAAGACAGTACATCAACCACAAGCCTGATCATCTCCCAATCACTGTATTCATACAATCTATAATATCATTGCGTGTAGATATCCTCCCACTAACATGTGATAACACTTAACTAAAAAAACAGGGCCTGCTCAAATACATTCCAAAAATTCTCATGTACATGGGGGTTCAGGAAGTCTGGCCTGTATTGATGTATGCTTGCAAATTGGGTATGCTAATGCTAATTCAAGTATGTAAAACAACAATATGGTACTCACAAAGACTTGTATGAAATCTTGTATCATTTTAAGAACATTTTTGTTGCTTTCATCTAAAAGATCTTTTGAGAATTCATCCTTTCCTGCACATAATCTACACAAGTCCTTTACGTTCATGGCCATTTTGTTTGTTTGTGTCAATTTAGTTGTAAATAGTCGTTTCCATTTCCATTACACATTTGATTATGATAGACCAAAATAACACAATAAATAAAATAGTGCACTCTAGAAATTCAGCAGAGAAGAATTAATTAGCTTTGCTTTTGGTTCGACAGTGAGTGCTTCTTTCTTGCTTGCTTGATGCTTGACGACATCTTGATGATCTTGACATTCTTGACAACTGTCAATGACAACGGACAGTTGACAGTTTTTTTTTTCTCTGTGGATTACAGCCCGAATTTTTTTTTCTTTTTTTACTAGCTTCACTTTGTTTGCGTGCAGCAAGTGTCTAGTTTAAGGTGCCCATTACATGGCCAACCTTGTTTGCATATCTATCAAACATGGTCCATGAATTCGGAAAAGTAAGAATTTACAAAAATGTGGATAAAAACGAATTCAGAAAATTAAGCTATCAGCAAAAAAAAAACACTTGACACCACTCCATGTGCAGAAAAAAGAAGATCACCGCTTAATGCATATCGTACACTCTAAGGTGGTGCTTAACGGTTGTATAATGGAAACAAATAGTTTCCCCACCATTGTGTTTTCGCTTCACTAACCTTTATAACAATTTGGACGCCTAATGTTTGCTGCAAATGCTAAGCAGGCGCAACGACGCGACGCCTACTCAAAAAATTGTTTCACAACGACTGCGTGCTGAGTGCAATAGCCGCATTGAACACGAGGTGGTGCTCATTATAAGTAGCGTAAAGTGAAACAGTCATTGATTTGGACCAGAGAGACCGCACTAGCAAGCCCTATTGCTGTTATTGTCTATTTTATGGATTTTATAACTAAAAATTCGATGATTGCGAAAATACTGTCGCGAAAGTATTGGTAATATAGTTTCCTGGAGAAACTATTAAAATACTCGATGTTGATAATAAAAAAGAAGAGTTAGTGTACAAACTCTTCTTTTTTCTAATTTATAATTTGGAATCATCAGAATTTTAAGTTACTAAAAATGAAGAATGTGGAAAACAAGAATATACAAAAATAAGTGCCTTTTTCCTGTCATGCGAATTTGTCTGGTGCATGTCTGGTCCCCATACGGGCTTTCTATCACATCCTATCATTTCAGACACGTTAATTTTCATATCACGAGGGCCACATAACGACCTCATATCGTTATCTCCGTACGGAAATCCACATGACCGGAAAAGGGCACTAAGATTGTGGAAAAAACTAATTCAGAAAATAATTAAGAATTCGGAAGAATACGCTGACACTGTCATCACAATAATTAGTATACTACGACATTATTGATTTCAATACACTGACTTACTATAGTTCTTAGATCATACTCTTTGTTTAGATCGATAATCTACTTCTTTCTAAGATTGATGTTTCAATCAAAGAGTTCATGCTGGTCTCAATATCAGGGCAAGTGTCAAGCGGGTAAGTCAAATCTGTATTAAAGTTTTTGAAATTAGCATTTGAATACTACTTATAGTAATAACCAATAAACCAGTAGTAACCAAGGAAGTTGTGGTATAAGTTCCTTGTATACATGATACAATAGCAACACAGATGTAAGAACTCAGGTTGTTACTTTATATCCAGATCAAGAAATAAATAAAAAAAAACTCAGATTGTCAAATTATTTGACATTTGACTTAAATGTATATATGTCACAGATAATTGGATAATTGGAAATTGAGATAAACGGTGGTTTGGTAGCGTAGGATTATTAAAGTTTTGTTGTAGAAAGAAAACGTAAAATAAAACGATTCAATGGCATTTTTGCATCTCATTTATCTACTTACATTTCGTTACGGCTGTGTCTAATAACTAACAGTAATAGTTTGTTGGATAATAAAGTGAGCTACCCAACGGTACTGGAATCAATGATGAAGCACAAGTAAAATTGCAACAGAAATGGAAATCCACACAGATTACGCTGAGCCCACTACATCGGCCCTATCTTACGAAAATGTCAGCTTTAACAAAGCGGAAGATAGTGGATATCACACGTTTACGCCAGGGTCCCTAGATTGCGCCGACGTATCTAACGACTTTCTTGATCCTGTCGTCACAGGCAAAGCTATCACGGGTATTACTGGTCAGATACAATTTAGTTACTTTCATGTTACGCCTGAGGTAAACATTCGCTGCCGATACGTTCATTCCACGGGTAGTAAGGAGAGTCTTTTGGATACACCGCCGCCGTTGAGGCGAGGCTGTAAGCGGCCCCATTCTTCTACTACTGAAAAGACAGATCCATTTAATAACTCTGCCCCAACTCCGACCAGTTTCATTGCAGGTAAGATAAAAAGCCTTGATGTAAATGAAAATAAGGAAAATTCAGAAATTCTATCACCAGTGAGTTCCAAGTGCTCTGATAAATATAAGAAGCGTTTGTATCACTATGATTTGGAACAGTTATTATCTGTTCCAACAACACCGGTGAAGTGTAGACAGAGTGTATGCCGAATACCCGGCAGACAACCAGATTTTGTCATTCATTCACTTTCCTGTGAATCAAATGAGTTGTTGGGCAAAAATTATCTTCGAGCTCCATCTAAAGCAGTAAGGACTATTAATTTCTGGCCGGACCAAAAAATAGACATAATTCGAAAACTGTACCTAGAGGCTGTTGCTGTACCACCAGTCATGCAAATTTTAAGCTACCTATCTAATGAAGACATTCAGAACTTCAGATCAGTCAGCAAAGTATGGAATAATATATGGGAATCTGTCAGTGACAACAATAAAAAGAAAAAAGATTATGAAGGTTATCTCAAAACAGTGAAAGAAAATCAAGAAAATAGAGATAAAGGTATCATAACTAAACTGAACAATCCAGCTAGACGTCTTAGAGAAATACATAATGAAGTTAATGACAACCTAGTGAAGCCCATACCTGGACTTAGCCCACCAGTTTCTCCAAGGACAAATAGATTTAGGAAATTTACCAAGGTAAACATGAACATATCATATTTTTTAATGGTAGTCATACTAAATGAAAAAACACACTGGTTGTAATTTGGCAAAATATGCTTTGTATAAAATGTAGGTGAGCTATACACATTGAAAAGTTGACTTTCTAACCATATTTAATAGCTCCCATGTTGTAGTTGATAGGTTGTTGTAGATCTGCAGTTGAAGGGTTGTAGGATGGATTCCTGCAATGGGGCAAATATTTGTTCGTGTCTAGGTGTTGTGAGACCATGGTCCTTATAGTAGGGAATCATAGTCGTTAATGTTAACAGTAACATTAAAAGTTTTGAGGATGTGAATGTTTTCACAAACCAAAAAATTAATGCTACACTTGTACCATTTTGCCAAGAGAGACCAAAATTTGGGTTTTTTTATCACATAATGTTCTAATTAACTTTCATTATCAGCTGACGAAATTATTTGCTGTACAAAAGCTTAACCTATTGAATGCCATTTTATATTAGTTACTATTATTGTTAACAGTTTTTTAAATTTATCATTATTTAATTCCAGTCAGCATCATTAGATTCTCGGAGCCAACTATCGTGTGTGCGGTGCCGCCAACCTGCCAAAGTAACTGAAGAGACCTCCGGTGAAATATGGGTGGAATGCACTAGCATCTCATGTTTATACCAATTCTGCAAATTCTGTAAATGCAACAGACATCCTGGTAAGTTCTGTTTTCAATATGATCTTAATGGTCCAAGCCCATCTAAAAGAAAGAAGAGTCATTATGCTGTTGGCACGAAGAAAAGTAAAAGGAATTTGCTACGATTATGAATTTTTAGAGTTAAGTCTCAATACCAGTGCTAATTTTAAGTTACTGTACTGCATTCCATTTCCAAATATTTAACAATATTTGGAAAGATTTTTACTTTGAGATTAAGAGGAGTAATCCTCTCAATGCAGTGCCATTAATTGTTTATTACCTCTAGATAGAAACCAAAATTTTATCTAGTGATCAAGCTAATACCTACCTCAAAAATGTATGTATTAAGAAAACTTAAGTAGGTACCAGCTAGAAGTTTTAACTTAGGGGACAGAGGTCCAAATTATAAAGAATCTTTAAAATAATATAATTGGTTTTACAATATCTTATTACATTCATGCATACAGGAATATGTAATGATTATTGGTAGTAATAAACACATCTGTATTTTAATCTCATGACATTTTACAATTTTGAATATCTTTGTTTGCCATAGTTTAATATAACATTTGAATAGACTGATTTATTAGGCCATCATGACAAAGTCTGTGTTAGTGTAGTACTGTCAATAGGTTTAGGAATTTTATTTTAGTTTCGAATTTCTACATTTTAATTAATATTTTTGTGTTAGGAGTCAAGCATTTTTCTTTTCAAATAGTTTGTAGTGTATTTATGTAATGTGTGTAATATAATAATAAAAATTGTTTCTATGGTATTGTTTTATCCAACAGAAGAACAAAACTTGAAGTATAATGAGAGTGCTGTACTATGTTTTATATTGGCAATGTTGATTTGAGGATCTCACATTTCAAATTTAAATTATTGCCATCTGTTCAGGTGGCTGGAATAAAAACCTTTCTAGGCCAGCCAAAATTCTCATAATACCATACACTGGCCTCACTTTGACACCAGGGGCTTTACCGGCTAACAATCTCGTCTTCGTTTTCGATTCCAAACCGATTAAAACCAGCGGTCACTAGTTTTCGTGTGGAAGGAGTTGTCTAGAGTTTTCGCTTCTTTTCTTTTTGTAAGAACTTGTTTCTTTAATAACGTTCTTTCTAAAATGATTACCATTGAAAATACTTGACTATTCCTTCCAGACGAAGACCTAGCAACCGCTGGTCTTAATCGGGTTGGAATCGAAAACGAACACGAAAAACATATAGTAGCGTTTAAAAGCCATAATCTGAAGAAGAAGGACTTGCAACATCTATGTTATGTACATCTCACATAATTATCACTATTTTTTCTGACTGAAATTCTACTCTTGCAAAAACTGTAGCAATATGATTTCGCTCAGTGAAATTTATGCATTTACAATAACACAATATTATGTGTACTAGAACATATGGCTTGCCATGTGATTTTAATTATTTTGATCATCCTTATTAAAATTTTACTTGTAAGTATCAATTTGAATCTTTAGCTCTTTAGTTTTTTTTATTCAGATAGACTTTTATTTTAGTGGTAGTATTTACTATTCATTTATTAAAATAGGCATCATATTTGTCACAGATAGTGTAGGTATTATGGTGTGTAGTGGTACTCTTGGAACAGTCACCTTATTATTGCAATTTTGTTTTTAGTAAATTAATTCTATAGTACAATATTGTAAATCACTAATTTTAATATGATAGAAATTTCTCAGACCATGCAGAATATAATAAATTTGAGCCCAGTGAACTTGTAAAAGGTGAACTGTCTTAACACAAGATTGAATTTACCTATTTAAAGACTGTATAATCTACATCACCATTTATTTATCTAACAACCTTTTAATTTTAATTAAATTAGATTGCATCGAAATGTAAGCTATGTCTAGACTTATTAAAATGCGTATTTGGTTGGTGAGTAAGAAGCAAAATCATACATCATTTCCGGATAATGTTTTAGCTATGGTACCTACTTGAATCTTGGTCTTGAAATGGCCATGTGACTTCTATCTTTATCACCATGCTCACAATGTTGTTTTTCAAAGTTGAAGAGCCTTTTTTCGGGTTGGTTAAAATTCAATGCACGTGTCTTCCATGAAAGTCACATTTTGAATTTGGCCTATACAAATTGTAGATGCAGATTAATGGTACAGGCACGCAATGGCTCGTTAAAAATATATTACAATAATTTATACTATTTTTTTCTTGCTGCAATGCAACCTGGTGTTCCATGACACAGTTTTCATATTGCATTTGCATAACGCTTTGTGATCAACCTTAAACTCCGCCTGATAGCATTAACGATTGATTACGCAGTCTCAGACTTCAATGCAACTGCAAAATATGAATCCAGACAAGTTATTCAACCCTAAACTCAATAATCACCAAGGGTCTTACTAATAAACAGTGTATAACTGTGGTATAGTTACACAATGTTTTGTCTTTATTGCTCTTTGGCAACTTGAAACTGAATTGAAAGAGACGAAACATTGTGTATAAATCTAATCTATACACTATATAGGGTTTATTAGTAAGGCAAAGCCCTTATTCATAAACGTTCCGTATCTTACTTAATTACTAGAAAGTGTTTTGTTTCGTTATCACGCGTAACAACTTCCGTCAACGAGAAGTTGACAGAGCAGTTTAAAGCATAGATTATTTTATTCAGTTTTTATGAATAAGGGCGTAAGAATATAAGAATAAAACCTTGTCAATTCCGCCTTCATAGTTTACATAAGAACATCTAAAACCAGTGACATGGCCTGCTCTGCATGGGTAAACCTAAAAAAATTACTCTAATATAATACTCTCAAGTTTTTTTACTGTAGGATGTTTGTATGTACATAATTATAACTTTTATATTTTTCTACATTTTAATCTCAAGGTCGTATTCAAGTTGGCGAAACTTGATGACAGCACGGAAGCTTTTAGATGATAATATGTAAAAATATTCCTAGTCCTAATTTTAATTTTACTTTATTACAATCACATTTATGTCTGTGAATTTATTTTTCGTTCTATTTCTCAATGCTTTCGATTTGTGGTAATGTTAATGTTACTTTGTAATTAGTTCTGATGGTACCTACTAGGCGATAGTTAGTACTTGAATGAACCGTTTATAAGGTTGAAGACATTAGGATATAATCAACCAGAAGGTGACTTTTGTGATTCAATATTCTTACAATAATCTCTCTATTCCTGTAAAATATTAATTTTCGTGTTTAGTAATATTGCTAGTCTAGGATATTTAAGCAATATTTGATATTTTTTCTTAATATAAAATACACAAGGAGTGTTCTTTTGTACCATGTACATATTAATGACATTTTAAACAAGAGTTTTTTTAGGCACACAGTCACAAATTGGCTTTTTTATATAACTAAAACAAATTATACAAACAATTTTTAAAAGTAAACAATAATTATTAATTTCCCTTATGTAAATACGTAGTTTTAATTTAGTTATCGTAAGGCGGGACCAAGTGTGAACAAGTATTGGTATTTTAATGCTCAAATTGGAATGTAAGTATTGTTCCTGTAATTTTTGAAAGGTTTTTAACACTATATTTGCTTAAAACATCTGATAGCGAACTCAACTGCTTAAATCTGCTGTGAACGTCGTTATTCGGGACATTTACTTTGACATTTTAATTAAATTAGTACCTACACTTAAGATTGAGCAATCAATTGCCTTTTCTTGATGAAAGTTGTGGTCACAAACTCTCAACACCAGTGAAATTTATGGTAATACTCAAGTATTCTTGGTAAATGTTCCATATATAATGAAAATTCTTATCCTTCAGCTATGTACTCGTACTATGGGCAAATATTTCGTTTTGTGGCGTGAACTGTAATTAATTTTAATTGAATGTATTCCATCAAAAGCTTGAAAAGCTGTATTTGTTTGAAGTTCTAATAATAAAAGTTTTGATACAAATTGTTATTTAATTTTTCGACCACAACCAATACCTATTTGTTATGCCTGAGAAGTATTTGAGTGAGGTATTTGTCAAATGCGAAGAAAACTGCAGCTAAGTTATAAATATTTTATTATACACATTATTTACAAAAAGACTTCTTATAAAAATATCTAGTATTTTAGAATATGCATACTTAAACCTGCATAATTTGGTCCAACACAGATATTATTATACCTTTCAAAAGTTTATTATACTAGCTTGAGCTCGCAGATGTATTTAACAATCCTTAAACGTAATTTGTATTCCTGTTAAGGTACTACCAAATTATTTCTAGGAAATGTTTACAATAAATTAGTTTTTTCACGATTTGTCTGTATGCCAGTGAGAGTATTTCTGTCATGACTAAGTCCGGTGGTACGCACATGTTTTCACTCATAATAATTAACGTTCGGGTAGTATCAGCCGAGCCCCATCACGTACTTTGGTATTTGATAAGCCACTTGAGGTATTTGTTTCAGCATTGACAACCTGAAATCATATGAAAGTTATGACACTTATTATGCAGAACCTACCATGGACTTCGGCACGTCAAAGAATTTTTATATTCATACTAGCTGCTGCCCCGCGGTTTCACCCGCGTGGAGATTTTGGATTACATGGTTTTTATTTTTTTGCGCGGAACCCTTATTTTTTTTCTAAAACTAAAGTAGCCTATGTTACTCCTTGTAACATCAGCTATCCACCAGTGAAAGTCCCGTCAAAATCGGTCCAGCCGTTTCGGAGATTACCCGGAACAAACAGACAGACAGACAAAAATTTTAAAAGTGGTTGTTTTGTTATATGTACCGTATATACTTTCATATGCATTTAGTAAAAAGCTGTTATTTTGATATTACAAACAGACACTTCAATTTTATTTATCTGTATGGATAGATTAGCGTTTGAGCGCCATGTCACCTATTGTAGTAATAATATACTTCGTTGAAGTTGGTAACATGGTAGCCTAGACTGGCTTTCAGGTGCGGCCTTCACAACACACCGGATGGAGATTTCAATTGGAGGGTATTTTCCCATCATGCCAGTTACCAGCTTGACGAACACATAGAATATGCCATACCATGTTAAAGTTGCATCACAACTTTTCTTTTACTAAAATTTTATTTCAACAAAGGAATTCAGAACAATTTAATTGAATCGTAATTAGCATATAACATTAATAGAATAAAAAACAGGCTGAGCATTTTCCAGCCGGAAGTGGTGTGTATAAACAATCCTGCGGGTGTAAAAAAACCGTCACCAGTTATCAGCGATGGCAAAACTAACTTACCTGTTTATATTTGTCTGCATTTATATTTTACAAAAAGCATTAATTCATTTTCTATATATTTACAAAACGAAGTGTCCCATACGAACCTGAAGTGATTTGCCGAGAAACCTGTAAGTATTGCCACCACCGTTTATACTTGCTGTACACTAGGTTCATTATCTCTGTACAAAGAAAATAAAAGTTACACAAATATCTATTCTGTAGACAAAGCTTTCATTATAGCTTGTATTAAACACGCCATGCAATTTATTATATATTGTTCAACTGTACAACATCATAATATGAAAACCATTTATATTTGAGACGGTTCCAAGAAGCTTCATGCATTCACATTCTGCATGCAAGTGAGAGTAATTCCATCACTACAGAGTATATAGGTACGTGCAGTTCAAGCAGTTTATACGAGTAAGCTATTTTTCTTAAATGATAATAGTATTAATCTACCTACATTTATTTCACTAACTGTTGCTCTTATATACATTATACATACATTCATCTAATACATAAGGGGCATATTACATGGACCACACGCATTCCATGGAAAACCCGCAATCAAGGTTTGAGCGTGTACCTCGTAATCCGCTTGTGGCAAAACCATAGTTATTTTGACAGCAAAACGCAACGTTATAGGGTGGCGTTAGCATCTAATGCCGCCCTAACACTGGCATGCAAAGACCGCTACCAAAGCCCTCGTAATTGAAGTGGTCGGCCTTGTTTATCATTGAGAGGGACATTTAGTCTCACAAGAAATAAAACATTACTCAAATCACCTCTGTCTGGCCGAACTCAAAAGAACTAAGCCATTGGCAGGGGGGCATGCGGGTGGACTTATAGATTTACCATCACTTGCTACCTACTTCGTAAGATAAAAAGCGCTTCGCTACCAGCTCTTTGAAAATGTACAAGGGGGTAATTTGTGTCGTTGTGTAATTTTCAGTGGACTCACGAGACAGATATGCCGTTGTACAGCCACGCTCGCCAGGTCTGCGGCGCGGGCGTGGAGCCGTCGATGCGCGCCTCGATGTGCCCGCAGAGCGCGCGGCGGTCGTGCGAGCGCCCCGAGCGCGCGTCGCAGATCAGCCGCTTGCGACACTCGCCGTCGCAACTACCCCGCCGGGGACTGTTCTTCCAGTAGTGTCTGGAAAATTAAGTTTTTTTAGGCTATTTGGTAACGAGACGAGCTGGTCGTTTGCCTGATGGTAAGCAGAACGACGGCCAATAACAATTGCAGTGCCACGCAGAACTTTGAACCACAAAGGCGGCGCGGCGCTGCAGTGCCGAAACCGAAACAGTAATGCTTGCACATTACTGATTGGTGGCAGACTTCACGAGCAAAGCATTGTATATTAAAACATGTACCTAAACGTTTACACACTCCTACGTTAGGATTATCTGTGTCGGAGGTGGCATGGACACACTTATACAATACACAATACAAACAACTTGATGTTCACTACATAAAATCTGCCCCGGCCGGGAATCGAACCAGGGGTTGCTCGCTTTGCAGGCGGGGTTACTTCGAACTTAGATACTGAGCCGTCAAAAGGGTTACATGGTTGCACTAGATGGTTTTTATTAAAAATAACTTTAAAGGTACATACGCAGGCATAGGTACATATTACATAATATCATGTCTTATCTAAATAGCAGCAATAAGTATGTATTATTATGGTTATTTATTTTATATGGTGCATGTTATAACGCACCTGCAAGGGAGAGCCATATGCATTATCTATTGACAAACATATTTAGCCGGGATAACTTGTAATTTATACATATATGTACCTATGTTTACTTTTTTCATACCAAACAATTTTATGTTATGTAATTCCTCCTTTTGGTGGTAGGTACAGACAACCAACAATAGAGATCACTTTGAACGATAAGACCGCCCATGATTACACTTAATTTTAAATTGCATCATTGGTACGTTATTTATAGAGTTTATCCATTTATCTAAACAAAATTCAAATCCGGAACAAAATTTAGTTTTAAAAATATGCGTAGTTCATACATTAGGAGATATTTACCGTGGTTTAACGGGATATTTACTGTGGTTTAACAGGATATTTACCGTGGTTATATATTAGCTGGTGCCGTGGCCCGTGAGCCCTCGATATTTCTAACGCTGCGCTGTTGCAAGTATACCTACCATTTTCACGGAAATAATTCCGTGATCATGACAGTAAATAACCGTGAAAGTTTAAAAAATATGCGTTACTTGAAATATAAATTAAAAACGTCCTCCTTGGACGTCATATCGTCGATGAACTTGTCCCAGTCTTGCGGCCGCAGCGCCGGCATCAGGTACGCCGAGCGCGCCGTGTACAGCTTGTACCAGATGGGGTACCCGTACAGGTTGGCCTCCTTCAGGTTCATGATCCACGTCTCGTGGTCTACCACTTGCTGAAAAGATACGATTTAAAGCTTTTCTGCTATTCTCTCTGCTTTTATATAAGGCAACGGACAGATTACGTCATGTAAACCGCTAAAGTGCTGCAAAATAATATGAATCGGTTCTAGAACTAACGTGTTCAGTATTCGACCACATCGTCATTTGAGAATGGTTTAGATCAGTTGAGGGGTTAAACTACTTTATTGATAACCAGCCTAACTTTATTGATGCACGCGGCTTCGCAGGCGAACAGAATCAGAATAAAATTTAGATCAGGGATATGCACTCAGGAGTAATGTAGCTTCCAATTAGAGAAAGATTTTTTAGAATCGGACCAGCGATTCCACAGAATACCGGTAATAATCAAACAAAAAAAAACTAAAAATGTTACTGTTTCATAATATTATTAGTATAGATAAAATAAGATTGAAGAATGTCGATGAACCAAAATATCAAATGACAGAATCTTCCCTCTGCCTTCTCCAAACGGAACTAGACTTGATGAAAGTGGATGTTGTAGGATTTGGATGAAAATTATGAATTGAAACCAAAAGGACAAAAGAGCTTTCTGATTCTACTAATTAGGTGCATACAGCGTAAGGCAGCAGTTGATTGAATTAATCAACGCACTAATTGCTCTCGACTTACTCGAGTAGTTGCTTCATGGTCGCCGTCCACGTAGTATATTCTGTAGCCAAGATTCAAGTCGTAATATGGCGACACGGATGGGCCCACATATGCTATACTTGTAGCTCTACCTGCAAAATATATCATTACATTAGATAATGATTCATTTGTTATCATTTGAATTTTAAAAACGGTTCACTTACCCAGGTCGTTGTGATCATAAAAAACTTCAAACTCATCAAAATGTGTATGTCCGAAAAACTGTGCTGATATAGTCGATTCGTATCGGTTGACAATCGCGTAGTAATTGCGGCTCCATACTTTCAGACAGTCGGAGTGGCCTGGGGGTATGTGCCCTATTATGTGGACTTTTTCACCGCTGAACTCTGCAGATTGTAACTCGTAAATCAACCATTGAAGTTCAGTAGCAGGGTCGGTGCTGTTCATCAGCAACCACCTGCAATCAAAACAATATAGTATGAGGAAATGACGCGATACGGTTGTTATCAAAATATACCTCGTCCAAACAACAGCATAGTACTTGGTAGGTGACAATTAATTTAGTGCCCAACTAGATAGGTTAACCTCCAAGGCCTACAAGATAAAACAAGTTTTGCCAGCTGCGCCTGAAAGTAATTGCTCATTCCAGGCTCAACCTGCTACCATCTTCAACTGCATCGGAACACATCAAATGAGATTATTCAACGATAGTCTAAAAGATGATTTAATAAACCTTTAGGAACAGTAAACAGCGACCGTTAATTTAGGATATTGTGCCAACTGTCACACAGTGTCGCCACGCCGAGGCGCAGCAACGAGCGACTGCATAATTAATGTACGTACTAATAACGCAAGCCACGCAATCAACTAATCAATAATAGTTGTAGGTAAAGCAATTATTCTTTAATTACATACCAGTTTTTATTATTGCAGTAGTTCATGTTAAGGGATATGATGCGGAAGCCGGGCCGGACGAGCACGGAGTAGAAGGCGCCGCGGCGGACCGTGTGCGAGACGCCGGCGGGCAGCCACCGCCGCCACTGCGCGTCTAGCTCGTCGTACAGCCACGCGATGTTCAGCCCAGGGGACGAGATGTATGGTGGTGGGAAACTGATAAAAATAGTAGGTATGTGTCTTAATTAGGTTTTATATTAAATACTATATTTGTTTGTACTTTATTAGTTCTGTTAGTACATATTTAATCGAACTTTATAGTGGATTATAAAACAACTTCCGGTGAACTAGTCAAAAGTGTACGCATAATGATGAACTCTTCATATAAATATTACGTCGACAGTTTTTTACTCATATTTTTCTTAAGCATTTTTTCTCGGAACCCCGACATAAATAAAATTGAATTGTTTCTGGTCCCGCGACACTAAAGGGGAAACTAATGGTGATTAAATTCAAATATCAACACAATATCTAATATTGACATAACACCTCAATTTGATGTGGCGGATGCAGGAAAAGCTAAAAATTTAACAACCTTACATCATACGTAGAGACTACAGCGTTTTCAAAGGACCTTATACCTATTCACAGGAGAAGATTCATGATTTCCGAGGGCAGGGAAAATAGGAACTCCAGGGAACATATCCGACATTTGCGCGACGGTTTCTTGCAACACTTTCAGGTTCTCCTCTTTTGTTTGGTTCCAGACATCATGAGGAGGCAAATCTCCCGTCCACAGAATATAGTCGATATCCTGAAATTTCAAACATACAATACTATACAAAAATTATTTATCAACACTTAGGTACCAACAAAATAAACATAAAAATATGTACAGTATAGGTGGTTTAACCTCTCAAAGCGGTCTCTTTCAGATTTCAGAACTCATATAAAAAATATAAATTATTGAAGATGAACGGTGGTATGTGACAATTTAACCCGTCTCGCAGAAGTATAGATCAAACTTAAAATCTATATTGGTATACATTAAAGTACAAAGAAAGAAAAACTAGGTAGGTATTTTGAGTACATACAGCATGCGTGTCCGCAATATGCTTGAGCATGTGGTCAATGGTCCGTTTGGGAGTGTCACACTTGCGGTAGTCACCCCATCTGCCAGCACCACCTCCTGGAGTAAGAGCAGGTCCGTTCGAAGCTCGACAGCACAGTGGCTCATTACATTCTGCATTTGCACCTAAAACATCATAAAAATCGGTAAATCTAAGAATAGCAAAAAAAATTCATAGAACTAGGTATTTAGTAGAGCATACCTTCAGCATAATAAGGATCGAAATGTGTGTCAGATATCTGTAAAACTTTGAAAGATGGTGCTTTATCGATGGGGGCATCCAGTTCTCGTACAGCAGGCTTGGGTACTGGCGGAAACGCCACCTCCCATTCGTGATAAGGATTGTAGACATCGCCACAAGCATCCCCTATGACAAAACTGCAAATCTCATCTGGGCCAATTGTGATCCTTTTTAGCACATACACCACTTCACTCTGAAATTATACATTAGACACGTCAGATCTTAGATGAACTTAAACCATAATAATGCTAAAATTGTTCTAATTCTTACCCCAAATAATCTAGTGATACCTTCACAAACTCTCGCCGATTGAATTTTCAAAGACACGCAGAACTGATATATCATCTTGTTGATATCATCTTTACTCTTACCGAGCCTAATGTAATGTTGCAGTAGACCTGCACCAGCCTTACAGGCTGTGCATGAGACTTTAGACATGACTGAGTGTTCCACTTCATAGTAAACTTGTTTCAAGTTTAAAAGTTTTAGGGCTTTTTCGACAAAGATTGGCAAGTTGCTGCTCTTATCGCTGTCCCAGAGTAGTCGTGAGTAGTTCCGTTTTAAGGCAGCCATGTGGGCTATCAGCTCGGTCTCGTTTGCCGACGGCGGCAGTTTGTGTGAGAAGTTCGAAGGCACAAAGAAGGGCTCCTCGTTCCGTGGAGTTAGAGTCCAATTCCACGTGTCCATTGGTAGATTCCATCTTATTACTGGCCTATTCTGTCTGCCAGATTGTTGTAGAAATATGGGGTTACCTAAAATCAAACGATGATAAAAGCTTCATTGATTTAGAACAGATATAATGATTAACGTAATCCGTAAATGTAATACCTGATATCGTAATAATTGTCGTAATAAAGACTAGAACTTTGGAAAGCCATGATATTCTTATAATCATAACTGGGAAGCGGAAGAAGAAAGGCACTGAAAAAAACAGAAAAATATACATTAATCATAAATGTTAATAGTGCTGTATGTAGTGTAATAATTAACTTGTGGAAAGCGTTATCTCTCTGATATAATGAATTGTACCTACTATTTTTTGTACTTCGATGAAATATCATTACAGTATTACCAAACTTAACCGTGTCTCTAGTGAATTGCTATTATGACAATTACGGGATATATTGCAGAAGCTGGACGCAATGCTTACTATAGTGAATGCGCAAGAGTTAAGCAACACACTTCCCTCTCCTTTTTTCTAAAATTGATATTAAAAACTACGACGAAATTCAAATGAAGAAAGATGAAGACGAAGTGCATTTAAGTGTGGTGAGAACTAACTTTTAACTTTTTGTATAAGAAATATAGTCTTATAAGTTCGTGTACTCGTACACTTTTCTCACTGTTTTTGTACTTTTCGAATAGTAAAAGCTAAGCATAAAAATAACTCTCTTTTCTAAAGTGGTACTGTGTTCAGTAAAATTAAATTCTAAAAATGTAAATGTGACGATGTGTGTGTGTGATGTGTAAACTTATTAAAAGCGCGGCTAAAGCAAAACGTCCGGAAAGTCCTGTTTTTCGTCACACAAATCCCCGCTTTCATAGATATTATAACAAAAAAAAAATTACAGTAGTATACAAGTGTTTATAGAAAATATTTAGGTAGGGACCTATAAAATATGAAAAAGAAATGGCTCAGATATTGAAAAAAAATTTACAAGAAAGACCCCAAAAAATTTATTTTATCTCGACTTGCTCAATATTTTGAGCGACAACTATCATATTTTTTGTAACAAAAAAAACGGAAATTTAATCATCTAAAGGCACGTAAAAATATTTAAACTTTATGGCGTTTGTTTTTCTTAATTAAATAAAAAACTACAAAACAACCTTCAACTAAAAGCAAACGCATCACCATTTTCAACCTTATTTCAATATAAAAGAATTAATCTCAAGGAGGGCCTTAATCCTAAGGTATATCTATAAAAATATCTCGTAAAAGACTTTTGAAAACGCTTTTGACGTCCAAATACAGCAATAAATATATTTGTAGCACTGTATTAACAGTATTGTAGTACTACAGTGGAAAATAGTAGTGAAAGTGGGTCAGCGGATGATCCATACATGACCTATTTATGCACTTTGGAAATTACGTACCTACTATAAATGGATGACATGTTAAATTACATAAACTCGTAAAAATTCAAATCTTGGCTCTTAAATCTTAAATTATGTTAGTAGGCGTGCTGAAGCCATATATGTGGCAGTGACCGTATATACGGAAAAAAAAGTGTTAAAATGGACGTCATGTTTTACGTAACAATATAAACTTTTGTGTCCATTTCGAATTTGTACACAAGTTTCTCTTTGCTGTATATCTGTTTAAAAGGAGAAAGGGTGTTTGGTTAAGCCTGGGTGCTTCATATTACTTTAAATAGTTTTATATCAAGCATTTAATTTGAGAGAGAAAGTGATCATCGTAGATTTTATAAGTCGTTATTAATCTAGTTCAGACTATATATTAAAAGTAATTGAAGTGATGATGGCTCATTGGCAGTGAGGTCTGCAGGTCGAGGGTTCGAATTCTACAATGACTATGTGCATTTGGTGAGTGATAGCATCGCTGTGCATCTGTATGAATAAATTTCCGTAATTGGTACAGAAAATTTTAAGTACCCATTTTCCCTTGGAGGTACGAAAAAGCCAATCAGGTAAATTGCTGGTTATCGCCTCACTTTTGAATTTCATCTCGATTGCACATTTTGTTTTCGATTCACAAAACGGGTGGACATGTGATAGGTATTATGTGACCATGTGAGTCAGCGGATTTTACAGAGTTGGCAGTATACGGACGTGGGGTCGGCACTTTCTCCGCGCTTCATTGACTTTGTTGGAAAGTGACTGCGCTGCACGCTGCGTTTGCCGCCCATTGTGAGCCAGCCTGCTACAGTAACGTGGTTGCTCAACACATACCGGCTGTTATAATAATCACCTACGAGACTCGAACAGATGTTTTATGTGCATCGGCTATTTGTTGGTCTGAGTGCACTGTCTGCGTTGTCTCCGTCTATAGAAAGCAAGTTATAGAACAATGCGCTTTTATCATCATAATTAATATTTATTCTACGCTCTAGGTATTTAGCAAGTTAATATATATGACAATGCGCTTTCATTATCATCGTAATTAATATTTATTCTAAGCTAAAAGACAAAAGTCATAATTACAGTCTCTTGTTATAGTCGTACTCGATTTATAATGTTATTAGGATTTGTCGCCACAACTGGGTATCGTTAAGACATCTTTCGTTGTAGCCAAGTTTTTGGATCCTGTCTATGCTTATCTACGCTCTCTTCAATTTTGGTATTTATCGGAATATAAAAGAAATCTGACTCGTAAGATTTTATAAGAAACTCTCAAAACTCAAATACCGTACGTCTAAATCTTTATGTTAATAGTATGTACCTATCTGTGCCTATGTAGGTATATCAAATGCCAAATACAATACAAAGAAAAGTATTAATTACGTACCTAACGTAGCAGTCCTAGAACTAACTACCTATTGTACATGTAGCTTACCGCACCACATAGTAAATTACGAAAATCTGATTGCGCTTTACTCTCATAATCATTAGCTTCATGTTGAGTGATTTTTTATCTCAGTATAATAACGTTTGTTATGCATTACACAAACAAATAGTATTTAGTTTTTGTAGAAAATAAATGGTAGTAAATTGGGATGTTTAATCTTAATGTTTTATCTAAAGCTTAAAATGATTTCTACTGTACAGTGTACAACCTCTGGATAAGAAAATGTTAATACGATCGATGGTGTACAGAGCTGCAATTAGATTACCTACGTACATAATATAGTTATAGAGGTCTATATACCAAAAAGTACATAAAAATAATATTTTCACCTCACAAGTTCGGAAAGGTTTTGTTGGTCATTCGAAATGTGCGTGCAAAAGTGCTTTTTCCGCTAGCGTGGAAAAGGGTTTTTTATTAAATATCTTTTCACGCTAGCGGATAAATTAAACTAAATTTAAACCACTCTCGGTTGAGGTTTTAATCTTAGGTTCCTTCGCTTTCTTAGGTTTCAATACAAGTAAAGCCTAGCCAAATAACAACTTTGCAGCCTTGCATTAACAAATAACTATTTCTCAGTGTATTCTCACCATAACATACCTATTAGGTGAATGTCAAAAATTACTCAGTAGACTTGCTTCTTGGGACATTGGCAAACTTTATGCATCACAAAATTATCTGTCGCTTTTTATCGCATTTTTACACGCATCTGCGAGTACTTACCGCGCTTTTTGTCTCTGTTATAATGTCCAAACAATGATTCATTAATCGTCGGACAATGTAGTCGACTAACAAATAACAATAAACAACTGAAGAGCAGTAGGTAATCTTATCGAACAATTTTGCACAGATGAACATCGGCGCGCTGCACTTATATCCAGCTATTATTATGTTTGAACAATGACATTCGCGATATTTGTCCATGGCCCTCAATTCATATTGTTTATTATTCAACCGCTTAAGTGTCGGAATGTTAGATACAATAGAAAATCTATTAGTGTCTTATGTACCACTTTTCTAGAGAGCTTAGAGCTTCTTAGAGATCCACGCTTAAGATGGTCGAGGAAGGCGTTATTGCTAAGTATTCATTTTTTAGTTTTGATCTTTTCTGAAGAACTAATAATATTTATTGGTCTGGCTTTCTTATAAACTAGGTATAGGTACATAATTAATGAAACGAGGCTTCTAATATTGTTAGGACAGAAGTCCAGAAGGAGAGAAATTCGTACGTGTTTTCGAGCTTCCAATAACATTTCTAAAATAATGAATGACATGAGGAATTTAGAATAAAAATGAATACCAATAAATTATTTATAGACGTAGGTACGTCATGAAATAAAGCTGACTCACGCAACATAATAATTCACTGAGACAAGGATCATGAATCCAGGTGGCTTTCGTTCGCCTTCCGGCTTCGAGCAACACGGAATCTTCCGGCAATCTCCGCCTTGTCCGTATATTCGCTTATGTATTTTGTTTTTCGTGCAACATCCCCATGATGTCGTTTCCATAATCAACATTACGGGTACGGCACTGAATAGTAATTTAGCATTAGCAATGCACGATGTATTTGATACTTTAGTAAATTACTTCTAAAGTTAATTCGTAACATTAAACTGACGGCTTAAAAATTTAAATGGCAAGCCACTAGCGAAATGTACTCTTCCTTTGTTTCTCTTTGTCATTGTCTTATAATAAAGCTTAACTCTCACTAATATTTCGATAGGCTTATGTAATTTACGTTTTATTTGACTATATCAAATTTCTATTTTATTCCAGTGGCGTCTGGTCTAGATCTTTCTCGTGGTATTCGCAAAAACCAGTTTGCTTGCTAATGTGGATATGCGGTGGCAGGGAGAGAGGCCGCTACAAGTGGGTGGGTATAAAGTTCCGTGGCTCTACCGCTATCCATGTCCGGTGGTGACAGTCGCTTCGTTACATTGAATGTTTTGCGTAATGGTTACGTAGAAGACTAGATAAACCAATGTATAATTATTGTGTGCGGTGACCGTTTCATTATCTAATTTCCTGATTCTTTTTCATATTTATATTTTTACGGTTCAGAGCGAATTTTAGACAGGTTATAGGTTAAAAATGTTTTCATTGTATATCTAGTTCGATAATTTGTTTGTTTGGTTTGCTAGTTAGCATTTTTATTGTGTGTATTTTTTTTTTTGCTCATAGCTAGACTACTATTTGTCTTTGTCGTAAATACTGGGTTGCATAATTTTACAAAATTAATCTAGTTTCAGCAATGTTGCAAACTTAAAATTTTGCTAAACGTGAGCTCAAGATTTCTTTTCATTTTTAATCTTGATTTTTAATAAATTTTGTGGACTTAGCTTGGGACCCTTATTTGACTGATAAACTCATTTAGGCCCAGATCGAAAGTTATATAGTTACATAGTTCTCTACTTTGGATTGAGTAGCGGTGGTCAACTGTCTTGTGAGAATTCTAAAAAGATAGAGGTAGACTAAAAATTAACCAATGATAAAATAAAATGGAACTCTTTGGATTGGACAGTAATTTGGTGTCATAAGCTAGTTGTCGATTTCCTATGTCAAATTTCACTTCAAGCTTACATATTATAATTTCAGCCTATTATGTACGCTGGCTACATATTACTGATCTGTGCATATTACGGTAATAACTTGTAATGCGAAAGGATGCAGGTGCAACACATGTTTATGCATCCGCTTGATTGACTGTTATTATTGCTAAACTTTCATAAGAATTGTCATTACTACAGCGAGGATATTCAAGTTTTTACTAACACTAACAATTTCCCCGCTATTGAGACAAATTAAAGGTGTTTTCTTACTTTGAAAACGGAATCTGTTCATGAATGCTTTAACCCAGTCCATCACACACCTTTTACTTTCTAGAGGACCGGCGTTCCTGTTCCAGAATCCCTTTTGTAAAAACTTTCGTTTGGTTCATCGAACTTACATACTTTCACCTATTGTAAGCACATGCTCTCTACGGAATGCATTTCAAATTCATTTGTTAACGCCTCCCATATGTTGGTAACAATATATAACACCTATTGTGCAAGGACATTCCTCTATGTTGCATGTCTATTCACTTTTGATGGTATCTCTGAGGTAAGATCATAAATTAGGAAATCATAACATAACGTAAATTTAATTACATTCCAAATAAAATACAGTGGGCCTATTTTTATGGTTTTGAACAAACAGAAAGATTATCGTGTCCCTCTGTAATTTTATGACGGTATTTCTAAGTTGCCAATAGTATTTTTTTTCTTATTGTATTTCCTTGGGTTTCAATTCTAGACGAGGATGATATGGCGAAGTTGAATAAAATAATATGTAAACATAATGCTTTGTTTGTTTTAGATCGAACAATTTTAATAACAGAAGAAATATCATAAAGCTGGGTTAAGATAAAGTTGTATATAAATAAAGTATTATATAGTTGTATATAATAATAAATGAAGTTTTATAGAGTTCGATTAACATTTTTTACTAGCTGAGACCCCGCAGCTTCGCTCACGTAGCCTAAGTTACTCCTTATAACATTAGGTATCTGCCAGGGAAAATCCCGTCAAAATCTGTCCAGCCTTGTCCAGCTTTGTCGAAGATTACCCGGAACAAACAGGCTGACAGACAAAAATTTTATAAATTGTGTCTTTGTTATAGGTAGGTACCGTATATACTTTCACATGCATTTAGTAAAAAGCTGTTATTTTGATATTACAAACAGAATGATAATACAATTTTATTTATTTTTACCTATAGATTAGTTGAAGTAGGTTTCATATCGAAAGTTCTTAAAATTGGCGGAATTTTTTTTGCAGTAGCAACTTAGGGAAAATATTGCAGTAAAAACAACGTGTAACCTACTATAGCGTAAAAAACCGTTGAAATACGCAGCAACGAAACACTGAATTATAAAAAAAATCAGTCTAACAGCATTCACGTGAATGATTCGGTTGGCTGGCCATGTCCAGTGAACAACTGACTTGAACAATTCAAAGAGCAAATGCATTAGATTACAGCGAGATAGACACCCGTTAAACGCAGGCACAGAATAGATAATAGTACAAACACAGGTATACAACATTTTGTACTAAGTACCAAATCAGAACATTGTAATGAAATTTATTCGACAGACCAAAATATTTTTTATACTATTTTGATAATGAGATGAGCGGGTCATTTGCTTGATGGTAAGCATAACACCAGCACCAGCCCATAACAATTGCAGTGCCATAAGTTAAATTCCACATAAAACCACACCGTTCAACAATCTTTTTTTTTCATTCAGTTGTATCGTGTATGTAGTTACTCTGCGAAGCTTGCTCTCGCACGCCTTTTTTGGTAATTTAATTAATTCATCATAATTTCTTACTGTAGACATCATCGCCCCCTCCGTTCGAACTCGGCGATTCTATCCGCCACCACTTGTTTCCCATCTCTGATGGCGATTTTGTAGTTGTAATCTGTGATCCTTTTAGTATAAGCTGCCTTCATCAACAATCATTATTTGCTGGTTTGTACATAAATATACTCGTTTTAGTCAAGTTCATTATTACATATTAAATTGGTACTATTAGTATTATCTACTAATTAGTAAAAAAATTAACTTCCTCGAAAAATATTTTTAGAAATTGTAGCCAGTGGTTAATGATTAATCGATCATTAACCACTGGCTAGAAATGAGAAGCCGCTATAGAGAGCTATTGACTCGTAGCAGGTAAGCTTTGAATTTGAAACTAGTATATAATTATAGAAAGAGCGAGCGTGGCCGAGCGGGAACTTGTGCGACTTTCAATCCGACGCAACAAAGTTCGAATCTCGACTCGGCCCGCACCAATGACTTATATCATGTTATATGCGAATTATTCACACTCGCTCTAAAACGCTGAAGGATAACGTTGTGAGGAAACCGGCATATTCAAGAACCACAAAATTCGACGACATGTGTCATCCACCAAGCCGCACTGGGCCCGCGGTACCCATACCTGTCTCTCTGAGAGAAGGCTGGTATCCCAGCAGTGGGAGCGTAAGAGGGTAATAATGATATTTATAGAATTGCTCAGGTTGGCACTTTCTGCCGGTAGCCGAACCAGAACCATAAAAATTCTAACGTGCAGTGATTTTCAGCAAGGTTTGGTTTTTGTTAGTTTTTTAGTTATATATAATATATATATCTACTTTAGTAAGGTACCAGTAGTATTATTAGTAAAAGTATTGGTAACCAAAGTTAAAAAATAATATGTTTCTTTTTGTTTGGCTTATTGTGAGCAACACAGTAAATATTTTTTTTCCTTTGTACAACAGTATTTTGTTGCATAAATTCTTTAGCACGGTTATTTATATTATTTTTACAACAATGTTATAATAAATGTAGCCGTATTGGATTTCGATTGAAGTTATTATTATAATACTTATTTTAAGTTTGACAATCGATCGCTGTTAATTTTTTAGTGTTTTATAGTAAAGAGTTTATTTGTCTAAATATTTGTCTACGAAATGATTACCTGTTAATACAGCTACCTGACTGTATAATGTATATCTATCCAAGTTAAACTGCTTTCATTGGCGAAATCTTGGCACGCGATATTCAATTCTTGACTTCTGAAATTTCAGTTTTTACTTAGTCTATTAAAGAGAAGGTATAATTCCGTACCTAGTGGCGCTTAACTATCAACATTGTACGTTAAAATTATCACTCAACGTACTTAAACGTTCATAATATGCGAGGTTGAGGTCGCGACAGTCATTGGTTGTTGCTAAGATTTTTCTCATTTGCTATTCAGAGTCCGAGACGCACTGCCCAGCTATCTATAGTAGCGTATTAATAGTGTAGCCGGCCGCCGAGAAAACGTGTACAGAGATCTATTAAACGTGATAAAAATCAAATTATTCAATCCAGAATTAAAGTGCAAAGAAAACAAAACTGAAGAGGTAAGAAATGTGATGATCAAGATATTGAGAGAAAACTTGTACAATCGTATAGCGGGAAACGGTTGTTTTATCAAGATATAACAATGATTCCACTTTCGCATGCTCACATACCTACCCACTGCGTATAATAGGCACGTACAACGTTCAATAAGGAAAAACACAATAAAGCTGTGCAAAAATATTGTCATGTACACAGAAAGGTTGCAGCTAATAAAGCTGTACTCATTTATTAACTATTAAGTTTATAATGGCTTTTTTAGCGCACTAATTGACAATTCAACCAATAATTTCTGTAGAAAGCTGTGAAAACAGCAGCTTTAAACTTACCCTTTTATTTGAATTAGACTGCTTGCAGTAAGGTCCTAATAAAGTAATCTTATTTATTTAAGTCAAAAATAAACGTCACCGTAAAGCGTCTAATCTCTAAGAAAGCCCAGCAGGAATAACACATCCAAACAATAACTAAAAAAAATATTTTTGAATCAATAATAACTCGCCAATTGCATTAAGCGCTTATGAAAATCTGACGTCTGTCTATTGACCTAACTGCCCCCACTGTTCTGATAAAAGACTGACCTCTACTAGACAGCCAGCGCTCGAACGACTTATGTTTACGATATGAGTCCAATCGTACGTCGTTTGCTTTCAATGATGTTTTTATTTCAAATTAGGATAATCGATTAGATAATTTAGGGATGTTGACTCCATATATTTACGATGTCAATAAATTCGTTTTCTCATGAGAATTAAATGTATATATCGAATAAACTGGAAATAGAACGCTAGAAACGTCAAAAATGAGAGTCGAAGTCGCGCGTATCTATTGAGCGCTAAAACGCCCCATACAAATTGGGCAGAACATGTGACGTCACATCTGTTATACGCGGGTCGTAAAACCGTACTAAAAATATGCATTTGGTTATTTGGCCGTGAAAAATTGCGTTTAAGTACATAGTTGTCATACATTTTTAATTAATTGAAATGTAAAGAATTTGATGGAATTATTTAAATTATTATTAGATGATAAAAAAATCGTTGAATTCTGGAAACTTAGATGCAGTATATTGGCGGAAATTATACTATATATTTTGTACATTTATTTTTTTGTGTAAATGTATTTCTTAAATCTTTATAACGACAGTAATTATGTATTTTGTGTTTCATGCAACATCCCTATTAGATGACCTGATTTCATTGATCTTGCTCCAATTATTTGATTAAAACCTTTGCCAACGTAAGTAATATAAGAAGGTCTCACAGATATCTTTTAGTTAATATATTATCTAATCAATAAATTAGAGCACTATCAATTAAATTAGGTCATCAGTTTATCAATAGATACGCTATAATAAACCCTTAAATTTAATATTTTTGTTATAAATGTAAAAAATGAACATCTCGAGCTTTATTTTCAGAATTTTCGAAGTGCATCATCAGATCTGAACTTCATTAAGCGGAATCACCCCCGGAGGTATATCCTAACAGATGATTTTTTTTAATCGTTACAAAAATGATAGACTAGATATTTAATACCAACATTTAAAAAAACGTGCTTGAGCAAAATAACCGTATGTGCGTTACCTATCGAGTTATCGTAAAGGCAGTCTTAAAAAAACAAAAACAAACAAAGACGACAATTAGCAACTTATAATTAACCTATTATATTGGTTACTAAGTGGTCAAGCATTCGAATTTTAGGTTCATATAAGATGTCAAATTACTAGGATCTTACTAATAAATAGTGTATAACGGAGGTATAGTTACACAATGTTTTGTCTTTGTTGTTCTTTGATAATTTTAGCCTGCATCGAAAGAGACAAAAGACTGTAACTATATTCAACCGTTATACACAGTGTTCATTAGTAAGGTTGTTAGTATATAACCTTGCAAATATAATGCACAAGTTCCACTTTACCATTGTAATTAAACCTGTGCTAGACGAACTCGGCTCAATAGGTATTACGTATCCCAGTTTCGATTGCTTATTTGTAACTTGACATATGAATAGACTATATTCCTAGGACCAATATTCTAGGAAGCAATGGACGTCTAAACGATATTCCTACTAATATTATAAATGCGAAAGTGCGTTCGTTGATTTGTCCTTTTTTACACAGCAACAGAGCAACGAACCGACGTGTTTTTTTTCCATAGAGATAGTTTAAGGGTATGAGAGAAACATAGGCTTTTTCCTTGAAAATGGACAATTCCTGTAGGGATATTCACGTGAGCAGTGGCTAGTAGCAATAGTAACAAAACATAGTCGAAGCCAACAAAGTCCGTGCACCAGTTGCGTTACTTGAACAAGACACGTGTCCTGGGGCCCGATTCTCTTATTTCTTAAGAAAAACGATGGATAAACGATGCAATTTCAATTCTATTACAATTTTCATCAAAATTATTATAACAGTATTTTACTCTTCCATCTTTTCAAATAACTTTCTGCCGTTCTTACCTATAGGTAAAATGGTCGACCTCGCCAAATTTAAGGTTAAAAAGTCAGTTTGCCTATAATAGAACCTGATCCTTGATGATCCACCATGGATACCAATATATTTATGGGTATCGCTTTGAAATCCTAACTCTACACTATCTTTAGTTTCACATGTTCCATTGCATTATGCATAATTATGCTTTTACAACAATGGTCAAAAGCAAAGTTCAAAGCTCAAGGAGGATAGAAACATGGTTGTCCAAAAGTTGTGAGCACCTTCTTTGAAAATAAGTGATTACATATTTCCACGCAAAAAAAATTCAAGTTCAAATGTGAAGTGCACGGCAGTGTCTCTTCTAATCAACATCATCATTTAACAAAGTTCAACATAGTTCAAGTGAATCAGCTGATCCTGCAGGGCTGCCCGAAAATTCTGTGGTAGAAGTTTGACGTAAACTTTAAATGACATTTCTTCAATGAAAAATTCCGAATTTCAAAAACTCGTAAAACAAATGTTGTTGACCTCCGGGAGTAGATTGACCCCATAACATACCAATTCAAACTCAGGCTATAGTATATATTTGGGGTTTGGTTTCGGGTTCTACCGTTACCTCTCGTTTACCTTTAGTAAATTTCATTTAGTGGTAGGACTAACTCTTCTGCGAGTGTCCGTCTGGGCTGTTACCAGCGCTTTGCTCGTGAAGTCTACCGCCAAGCAGTAATGTGCAAGCATTACTGTGTTCCGGTTTGATGAGCAGAGTAGCCAGTGAAATTACTGGGCTTATGAGACTTAAGAGCCTACTAGTCCAACGCGCGAACTAATCAGTGGGCGCGGCTAAAATGCATGCTATTTCGTCTAACATTCGTGGGACAAGGTAAACTCTGCAGCGATGACTAGTATGAAGCTAATGCTCGCACATACGCAATTGCACACTCTCGTAAAATCGCGACGAAAACAGAAAAGTCGAAAACCGGCGCGCAAAAATGTATGAATTGGCTTCTGGTGCTTGGGGTTTTACGATAAAACTACTGAAGTTATTTAGTCTAACCAAAGTTATTTGAAATGTCGACAAACTAAACCTTGTTAATATGTCCTTTATTTTTGAGTTTTCGTAATACTTTTGTAATTTATTTACGTCCAAAGTTGCGTTAAAATACGTGCTAAAATACAGATGTTTGAAGGATCATTACTTTTAAGCCACTTATTTTTTTTCTATATAATTAGCACATTAACCTAGATAACGAAGAGATAAATCGATATTATTCTTGGACTTAAAACGTCAAGTAGTGGAGGAATCACCCAACTACGGTTGTATGGAGAAATGAACGGCGGGTTCGTCCTTAATACTTAAAGTCTCAGTGTAACGAGCGCACTGCAGTGCCGCGCAGGCCTTTGTGTTTCAAAGTTCTGGGTGGCACTGCAATTGTTATAGGCCGGCGTTATGCTTACCATCAGGCAAACGACCCGCTCGTCTCGTTACCAAATAGCATAAAAAAAGATTTCGGTACAAGGTACAAGTACATTGTACCTAAGCACATTTTACTTTATTTAGCTAATTACAATATCTTACAGCAATAATAAAACAGTAACACCAATAATAAAATTTAACATAAGGCGGTCGTGTTGAACAATCTTCAGAGGATCGAAGGATTTCCTTGTGCTTTGTGTAAACTGTAAACGAACAAGGGGTATACACTCAACAGCTAAACGATATAATTATTGGACAAACACGCGATCCAGCAAAGCACTTCTATAATGAACAAAGGATATTTGTTGTTGTTATACAAAATACGTCATCCTACGACTAGTTCAAGATTTTGTTTCTACTAGTACTTCACAGGATTGGCAAAGCTCCTTCCGGTTCTTCGGCCTCGTAGGATTCCTTCCGCTTAGTGGAATGAATGACGTTTTACCGTAATTTTCTTTGTAGTTGTTTTACTTTAAACTAGCAGCTGCCCCGCGGTTTCACCCGCGTCGAGATTTTGGATTACATGGTTTTTATTTTTTTGCACGGAACCCTAATTATTTTTCTAAAATTAAAGTAGCCTAGGTTACTCCTTGTAACATCAGCTATCTGCCTGTGAAAGTCCCGTCAAAATCGGTCCAGCCGTTTCGGAGATTACCCGGAACAAACAGACAGACAGACATTCAGACAAAAATTTTAAAAATTGTTGTTTTGTTATAGGTACCGTATATACTTTCATATGCATTTAGTATTAAAAAGCTGTTATTTTGATATTACAAACAGACACTTCAATTTTATTTATCTGTATGGATTGTGGTAGCCCGTTAATTCAACTATATAATTTCTACTATTGAGATTGTAGAATGTAAACACCTTTCGTGTCGGATTAATAATTCAATAAGCACAATCCGTAGTTATAAAATCAATTTTCGCGTAAAGTTTAATTTATCGAGGATTTAAGTGTCTTATTTTCATCGTATTCAAAATACAAGTATGCTAAACAATAGCATACCTGAATTTTGGCTATTACTATAAATAATGAAGTATACTGATGACATCTACGTATCTTATCAGCCAGGAATGTTGATTTTACAAATACCACTCAAAGTAGACAAAGGTGTCTTAGTTCTAAATGCTAATCATTGTTTTGTTTATGTTTAGCATGATCCCATTATAAATTGAGATCAATATAGTACCAACCTTAATGTCCATTGGTTGCATCACAAGATTCCCTCGAGACCTCACAACGCATACAAAGTGTTCCTATTGTCGCCCAAGTGACCTCTGGCACACTTTCTTTTTGCCATCAGCCAAGTGCCGTAACATTCATTTCATATGCTGTTACATTATCGATTCATAGGTACGGGAGGCATCGTGTGATTGGTTTTCTTCCCATTTTTTTTATCTAGGTATGCGATTTGTCAACAATATTCCTTCGACTAAAATAAGGCCAATTCCGGCTGCATTCGCTAGATAGATATACGAAAGTTTACTCTTCAATTTGCGAATGTCCTTAGTTTGTTGAGAGTTGAGAGTGAATCTAAATTGCTTTTAACAACTTTTTGTTCGAAATGGCTCATTCACTTGCCTGAATAATTCATGTTCTATGAAATAAAATAACCAGTCGAATATATTTGTATGCGATAGCTGTGCAGATAAAAGGTTCACGTTGCTTTGCGATTCTGTCCACATCGAAATTCGCCGTTAGCCTACTTTAGTTTGCCAGAAAGAAAGTAGCTGCCATCGAACCTCGGTGTCGGTGTGATGACATGACATGATTTAATATAATTCCGATATAATAACTCTTATTTACCTCGCGCCAGTTTCTCAAATTAAGTTTGGTGATTTTGTTTATACCTATCTGTTCAAAAAGTTTGCATGCTTAAAATATTGATTGGGTTTCTGGAAAATGTATGGAGCTAGTGCAAAACCGAGAAATGCAGTTGGCCTACAGTCTCCACTCAGCCCGTCTACATGTAGGATGTAGGTACACCAAATATGTGCTGACTGGTACGACCAATATAACTTTCGGAAACCGAGCGTTGTTAGCTTTCCTACTGCCTAGACCTTTTGCCAATAGTATGACCCCTTCTTGCAAGTTGAACGTTTGGACAGGTCATCTAACTGTAAATCCCAATAAACTATCTTTGTATAGAATATGGTGATATATGTTTAGAATGTATTGGCATAAAATATGATAATACGTTTATTGTAAACCAGATTTAGCACTTTTATAAGTCACGACCTACTTATGTAGCTCGTGACTTATAAAATAGATAAAATTTATAGAAAAAAAAGGCTTATAAATATTGTTATTCTTTAAGTAAATAAAATTATACGTAATGATGTGCAAAATTAAATTTCAAGTATAGGTATACCTATTGATGTGATATATACAAAAATCGGTCCTGCCGTTTCGGAGATTAACCTGAACAAACAGATACTTAGACAGACAAACATTAAAAAAATAGGTTTTTGTTTATTTTGACATTACAAACATACACTTCAATTTTATTTATTTGTATAGTTAGCTGGTGTAGGGAGACGAAAGCGGTGCAGTGCCGCGCAGGATTTTTCCATTTCCATTAAGTAAAATATAGTTCAGTCGCAATTGTTAGAAGCAACTTCGCGTGACACTTGACAGCATCACGCGAAGGAGATTAGCTCGTCCCGTCCTATATAATTGCGTAATAATAGAGTCTATTATACTCGTATAATATACTAGTTAGTCTAGTGTTAGTCTATTATACTTGTTTATGCAAAGCTTCAAAATTTCTCAACATATCCATGCTAGTATAGGTAGCAATTCAAGAAGTTAGAATTATTTTCAAGAGGAGACGATAAAATTATTTTCAAGAGCTTGTCGTTTGCATGTTGGTAAGTATAGTATAAAGCCTGCCCATAACAATTTTGAAATGTCGCCTAGAACTTTAAAACACAAAGACCTGTGTGGCACTATAGTGCTCTTGTACAATGCCAAGTAATTTCACTTTGCTCATCAGTCCGGAAAAAAATAATGAATGCACAATTGCACAGTGCACACTACTGTTTGGGGGCAGAATACCTATACGAACAAAAAGCTGGTACCCATACGTAAGTAGGACACGCGCAAAAGAGTTAGTGAATCTTAGTCAACGTTAGCACAAACCACAACTATATAAAAAATATTGTATTACTTTGGTTTTTGGATGTCATAAAGACGCGCTCAATCAAAAATAATACACACTTTCGCTGATGACTTTTCGACAAACCTCTCATATTCATCATCTTCCACAAACAGGTTTTATTTCTTGAAAGTCGTAAATTGCAAATCATAACATGCAATGAGATAGGTTTGGACTTTGGTGTACATAAATACGAGTACGAGTTTTTATTAATCGTCAAATCTTTGTTAGTGTTAGGAATATCTATTGCACATATAGTTCTTAGAACGTTACGTTGATACCTAGATGGTCGTATCCAGTCACAAGATTACGATTACAATGAATAATTTCCGGTGGGTAGGTATCTCTATTCGCAGAGTGAACGGAGGGCAAGACTCAGCTAGACTTTTTCAATGCTCTATCGTCTGACCATGATACGAGTATATTGCTAGTTTCCTAAGAAACTAACTGTTTTCATATGTAGTGTCGGGAAAGTCGGCTCGTAGCCAATCGCAATATCAGACCAGACTTTTAAAGTTGCCTATAGGTAAAAAGTCGTTATAGCTATCAACCGATCTGATAAAATGCAAGGATAAACGGGAACAAAGTAGGTACTTAATTAATGAATACTAGCTCTATCGGACTCTTGGTTGATAGCTACAGATCTTCAATTTCATTTGCGGGTTTCCTCTTTGTTGTTTCCTACCCCCCGTACACCATAAAACTTGTGCGTATATTACGAACCTACAAAAAATGCTTTAAAAAAGCGACGAATCGACTTCAGTGACAAACTACTGAACCGATTTTGATGAAATTTCTATGGGACCAATCTGAAAGTATATCCTTTCTAATAAAAAAATAATTTTCCAAATCGGTTTATAAATGACGGCGATCTGAAAAAAAAAAACATTAAAAAAAATACCCACCGAATTGATAACCTCCTCCTTTTTTGGAAGTCGGTTAAAAAAGATATGACTGACGTAGGTATTGCTACATGTATTGTATCATCGGCTTTCTGGCTCATGCTATATAAGTAAAAAAAAGTCTGACTGACTCTTTCTTAAGCGACACTTGAAAGTTGAAACTGCTAGGTATTTAAATAGAAATTTCGAAAAACATTTCCAAGTATAGGTTGAACGACAGGTGGCGTGTGCTGAAAGCAGAGAGCTGTTATTGAAAATATGTAGGTACTCGTAGAATCATGAAAAGATTGAGGATTGTTTTGAAACGAAACAAAATTCATGCATTTTCTCCTCTGTGCCTACACCAAAGAGGATTAGACTTAGTAATACAGAAAATGCCGTACCTATCTTCAGAAAGTAGGTACGGTACACGCATTTGCGTGTAGGTACTTTGCAGGGTGAGTTTGAATTGGTATGTTATACCGGAAGGAGGTGATTAGGACTATGGTTGTCGACAAGTTGTGAGAACTTCCCTTGGAGAAATGTCATTCAAAATTTCCAAAAAAATATATAAAAAGAACTTCAAACGTGAAGTACGCGGCATTTACTGTATTTTTTTCTAAGTCTCTTCCCATTATTAACATTATCATTTAACAAAGTTCAACTTAGTTCAAGTGTATCAGCTGATCTAGGGCTGCCCGGAAGTTCTGTAGTAGAATTTATTTTAAATGCCTTTTCTTCAAAAATTTCGAATTTCAAAAACTCGTAAAACGAATGTTTTGACCTCCAGGTGTAGATTGACCCCTTTTCGGTATAACATACCAATTTGAACTCAGGTGGTATTTTACTTGATATATCTATCTATCTCATTGCAAATTGTAATACACTGATAATAACTGGTTACATTTGAACATAGTAATCATTATAAATATTTTTTCCTGTGGAAACAAAGATAAAAAGAATTGTATTTTCAGTGCTACGTAAGAAATAATAATACTTATATGTGACGCCCAACGTCCACACACTTACATATATCAGATCCTGCTACTTAAACGGATGATTTTGTCTGAATGTGGAAATTCAGAATCTACGAATATCAACATGGTAAAAGTTTAGTTTTTGGACTCTACTGTCTCTACATACCTATGATTTACTTACACCAATCGAAACGAAATTTGGTAGAGTACCACCCTAATTAAATACTGGAATATTGAACATAGCTTGTACATACTACTGACGAGTGGCAATGCTATCAAGTAGCATGTATCTAGAGCATTGCCATATACGTGGTAGATTATTGTTAGCATAAATTGACATAAAATTTAAAAGGTCCGCAACGCAGCACCTTGACCAATTTTTTTACGGATTGCTAATATTTATCTACTGTAGTAACCCTCTGTGCTAAGTGTAGAGTCACCACTTAACATGCAATGATGCTCATGCAATCAAACTTTACAGCTATTCAGTACAACAAGGGAGAGGACGGACTCTGACGAAATTATATGTATTATAATTTATAACTCATACATTTTACTAAATACTAACGCGATGATAGGAGATGGAAGTCATGCTTAGGTAATATTCTGATGAACTTGTAAATACAATAATTGCAATATGCGCCAACAAATGTGCCATTTTAGTGCTCGTCTGACCAGCTGCTTCTCTCAAGTTGAATGTCGCTCACCAAGCACCATCGGTGTTTTTCAGCGTCAAGTGCAAATACACTTGAAAGCCAGTCCGCGTTCTAGGAGAGAGCGTGTACAATGCGGTTGGGTGGATGGTTATAGCTACATAAGATTTGTATAAGATCACGTTGGAAACACCGCATGACTCTACATTGATTTATTATTTATTTGTTTTATTATAAACATTGCAACGTCATATTTGAATTTTATACAGCACCATGCGTATAGTACTCTCCTACCTGTAGGTATCATAAAATTATATAATATGATACAGACAGATGCTAATTTTAAAGCTTTCTGCCCTTTTTAAGATAAAGGGCCTTGATATACAGAACAAAGTTTTTCTACACAAGTACTGTTTATAATTTCGAGGTACAGAATCTTTAACAAACAAGGAATAATGAATTACTGAACCAAAATAAACAATTTGTACTTGTGAACAATGATTTTTGACGCTCTTTATACTAGAAAAAAGTCCTATTATTGAGTTAAAAATTATAGAAATGAAAAGTTTCAGAGATGGTGTACTAGTTTTCTGAAATAGTTTAGCGCCTAAAATTGATACAAATAAGCGGACAAAATAACAGTCCGCAGCTGGCTACTAGACTCGTCGTTGCTATGAGAAGTGGGACATCTGACATTGTGACCTACACAGGCTTTCCTCGAGGTTCGGATTACAAAATAATTGCGGTATCTAGCAGGTATAAAGAATTGCCTGTACTGTGTGCCTATGTCAATAAATTGTCATGTTTTGTCTATTTTATATTTATTTATTGACGATTTCTAAAGTAAAATCATGGTTAATTAATTTATGTTAGAAACCGCGACACAAAAATAAAAATAAAGCGAGAAAGACTTGACTCACCTAAAATAGAAATGACAACTCCTCATGGAGTAAGTTCAGTCCAGAGACGATGTGGACGCGCGCTGGTCAGCGAGCATACATTTCACTCGTTTCGTGCTGAACAAATACAAACGCCGCATTCACATACTAATTAATTTTCGAGAGAAACTGCGCGATGTACGGTAAAACGCGCATACAGATAGCCGTGTGACAGAACACTGAGGTGTGTATCGGAATCACAGCTTGTCCGAGAGAACGAGGCGAGGAGGTGGGCGATTGACCACAACCGCACGCGGCGCGCGCAGTGAGAGTTGTGCCTTCCTCCGGTTGCGTGTCGCAGGCCCACGCGGAGCCGCGAAGGGCACCGCTGCATCCGCGAGATGCTGGCCATTGCACATGCATCCGATTCGCGCTGATCGGGGGCGGAGCCGAGTCTTGCGGCACGCCAACGCTAGGGACGCTCGGACGATACGCGCAGCCGCAACGCGCCAAAACGATCCTGCAGAGAAATGCGGTACAATCATCACCGGTCAACCTATCATTCACCTAGTGGCAGGTCAATGACCGATAAGACATAACCCGCTTATATTTATTGGCTGGGTGACTTTAGGTATCTTCAGGTTGAACATGTCATAATAATTAATAAAACTGTAATCAAACAAATGTTGCGCGGTAAAACTTTATGAAGTCGTAAAACTAACTTCTATAAAGTTTTATCAACTTTTATACACAATTTCATCATGCGCAAAGATAGAAAGCTTTACAATTATGAATGTGTTCCTGCTCGCAAAGTCAATGGTTTACGTATTTACAAGAGAAAATTGGAGACTTGCAAATTATAAAATATCGCATAGCTCACACCAAAAACAAAACTGAAACATTGTGGATATTATGACGTGAAGTATAATAGCTCATTAGTAATGCTATACAATAGAATAAGTAATTATAAAATTCAGCACGAAGCTGAGCTTTTATTCAGGCTAAAAAAACATTTCATTTGATTGCCTAGGCCTTAGACGTTTTATTTATCGAGTTTATTCATTAGTTTAAACAATAAAATGTATTTATAGAGTTTTTATAACAGTAGTTATAATGATAGTAACAGAATTGGCAAAGTTCATTTTATTTAGATTTCCAAAAAGCAAGTGCGTCTAAATTATTATATTGTAATTTATAAACTATTTAAACCCTAGGTTAGCTGATTACAAGTTTCTACTTGTAATCAGCTAACAGTAGCTAGAAAATTTCATTGTAAATTATTTCGTATGTCCTGACTCCTATACCTAAGTAAGTAATAACTTTTCGAGTTACCGGAAAAGTAGGGAGCCCTATAATGTGTGCGGCCTATCATCCACTTGCCCACCGTGCGGTTGACTCGCGACGTTTGTTTTTCTCAGGATCGATTTATTTCATTTTATTTTTAATAGTTTGGTGCAACAACAGGTAACAAACTGTAGAATAAATACTATTACAACATTATAAATTAATTGTTAACCAAAACAGTTAGTACACGGCATTTTTTAAAGAAAATTAAATATTTCAATATAGAGAACATTAATTGAAAGGTAATTTCGAAAAGAGTCTTTTTGGCCATGAACTCCGATGCATGGTACCTAAATCGGTTATCCGCTAATGCCAAGTAGGCTAGAAGCAACCCCTATGCTTCCAACATTGGTACTTATTAGCGGCGAACTATACTATTTTATGTATAGAAGCTCTTCATAGAGTTGATACAAGGTTAATGAGGAAACAGCTGTTCATTCAGTTACATGCAAACATAAAACCGTTCCACGTGTCACTCTTGAGTGGGCACGGACCTTCGTAGCTGGTACACCATACACCACCAACCCCTATCTCTATCCTTCACTGACTTGGAAATATTATGCTGTTCATCTCTTTCGCTCGTATAAAGGGGGCAATGGTAGAGTTGTTAAGACGTTGTCACAGGCAACGGGAGCCCGATACAAGAACGCCTTCACAGTGACCTGACGTGCCCAAAAGCTTCCACTCGACAATATTGTAGATTATTAAGTATTTTAGTGCATCAATTAAGTCATGTTGGTAAGTTCATTGCAAACATTCCCTATATATTATTATATTTGCCGCTATCAGAAATATATTCTGTCAATTTAAAAACTAATCGGTAAAAATGTTAAACTCGTTGTTTCAATAATACCCATGAAAATATTTATAAATGCAGGTAAATATGCTATTTTATTATTTTTTCAGTAGATATTTATCTGGGCAAGATAAAATATATTATTTATTAATGAAAAATATTTTTTTCTAAATTATTTCTTTAACAATTTAATATTTTGAATTCGTTTTTAAAACCTTACGTATCATTTCAATATTGATCGAACATTTCTTTAAAATGATAATGTTCTACGTGAAACTTACGTAACATAGAATAAACACATCACCCTCGTGTTATGGCTAATCTAGAAAACAGAGATTCTAAAAGAGACTTAGGGATTGATTTTATTTCTTTGCCTATTCTGTCCCACTGCTGAGCAAAGGCCTACCCCAAATTCCTCCAAACATCTCTGTCTTGTGCCACCTCGAGCCAGCCTTTTTGGTATGCGTCCAAGTTATCTCGCTACCTGTTTCTGAGCTTCGGCAGTGACATCCGTATTCAGGTACTCAGTGAGTCGCGGCCGGAGAGCCTTCGAAACTCCCTTCATTAGAGTCTTCATGGACTAACTAATAGCTTTTCCAGACAAGGAAAAAAACTATCTAGCCCAAGTAGGTGCATGCCCATCTATTTCGACCTTGTTTTTGTGCTGTTGGTCCTTAATTGGGTCTTAGTTCCGATTCATCGCTAGTCCCACCTCAAGGCTTGCCGTGTTCATTTCTTGGACTTGGAGCATTATCTGAAGGTCTACTCGTATATAGTGCTGAGTGTGAGTGAATGGGCAAAAAGGTTTAAATCGTCGGACAAGTCACAGATATGTCCACCTCTTGTTGCTGACTACAATGCCGTTGGTCTCCCATGAGACTAGCAGTTTTCGGAATACCTCCTCAAGTGCACTTGTGAACAACTTGGGGAAAGCGGGTCTCTTTGTTTAACTCCTTTTAAGATTTCGAATGAGGGCCGGCTGAAAGGCAGAAGAGGGGCCGGTACTCGGTAGTGTTGAGTTTTATATTTGCAGAATTATTGCTGTAGATGTTTTTTAAGATATAAGTTTAGTCAAGATGTTGGTTACTTAAAGCTGTAAATATTACAGGATGTTGGATGCTGTCGAAGGCCCTTGGTATGGGAAATGATTTCGATTCAAACATATTAGAAACACGTCTTAGAGTGCTTTGAATAATATTTGTCATTTTAATAAAATTAAATGCCATCAGTAATTGGGGTTTCAATAGTTTCTATATAAGTACAGGATGTTCAGTTTTGTGTGGTGACGATTTCCATTCAAGCAGAATTAATTTGTGATCTAAAAATAATTAGGTCTCAGTATAGCGTTCATCTCCATCAATAGTCAAACGCGAACATATTGCAGTAGAAGCGTGACGCTTACCTACATATATAATAGTGCAGTATTACTGAAAAATAAGCAACTTTTGAATACTACTACTATTAACCTACTGGTAGCGGATTATTAGATTAAGATTGTAAATAAATTAGTGTGTATTTTATTTAATTATTTTAGTTTATGTTTACTTTATCATATAGATAGTCAATATATTGTACTTTTGAATTACACAAAAATCTTTGATCGTCTTAAAACGTAGAAATATAATAACTCGGAATATTATTAATTTTTAACCAACAGTTTTAAATAAACAGGTTATAAAGAAAGTATAGGTAGTTATTTTATTACGTAAGTTATATTATTGTTTTCACTCATTTGTGTTACAATAGTAAGTACCCAGTTATATAATTTTAACTGTAGTAGGTAACAATTGAGCATTAAAAGGACACAAAATGAAAAGGCATTGTAATGTTAACGTTAGAGTAATCCATACCTACATACTTATTTATACAGTAAATGCGAAATTGTGTTTGTACGTTTGTCCTTCTTTTACGCAGCAACGGAGCAACCGATCGACGTGATTTTTGGCATAGATATAGTTTATGGACCGGATAGTAACATAGGCCGTGCATTTTATCCCTGAAAAATGCACGGTTTCCTTGGGAACCGGGGAAATTATTATAGCACCTATACCTAATATATTACTTACGCATTACAAGGTACATTCTTCAACTGTCTTTAAGACTATTAAATATCATCGAATCGAAGGGGGAGTTTGGCACAATATCGTTTACAGACTTAATTAAGTTGAAAACTGGCCGGGTTAGATATCGAATAACCATTTGTAACTTCTATGTAACATCGTGGCGTGGATAACATTAGACTAACAGTTGACTGATTCCAACTTTTGACGTATCAAGTAGGTACCTACTAGTGCTTCTTTGAGCACCTACCTATTTCAGTTTAGAAGAAAATAACACAATACAAAAGATACACTATAAAACGTTTTTTTTTGTTATTAGTATCGTATATACTTTCATATGCATTTAGTAAACTGTTAAAAGCCGTCAATAACTCGCGTCATTTGTCGATATTGTCGAGTTAGGTTTCGAGCGTGTCCGACGCTCTTCCTCAGGGAGTGCACGCGGCGAGATCACAACGACCACTGATGACACTATAATGTGTGATACTCACGAAAATTTGAATATTAAAAAAGCTGTTAATTTTGACATTACATAAACAGACACATCAATTCTATTTATTTGTATAGATGTATATATAACTTTCAGTAATATTTCATGGTATAAGATCTATCTCCTATACGTTCCTAACTACCTTTCTTCGGTCTACCATATCCCTTTTTGTGTTGGATTAATCACCCTTGATAAGTGGTTGGGTTACCTAATGCCTACATTTTGTTTCAGCTATAGCATTGATCAGCAATATTTTTGTGATGTTGCGAAGACACGATGACTCTGTCCGATAGCATATTCGAAGAACATTTACCGGCATCAAGTAGACAAGATGTCTCTACCAACTTGGATTCGCTCTACTGTTCACATTTATGGTCAAGTAGTTGTTTACGAAATGCGATTATTACTTCACCAAACAAGCATGGGCAAATGGTCAAATATTGCTATAGATGTAAAGGTAAAATAAGAAAATATGAACTGACACCGCAAAACAATTTTTTACCTAACAATCATTCCACTCCAAACGGAAAACGTGGAAGTGAAATAGAAGAGATCGCAATAAACGAGCTTAGAGAAAATTCTTTAAATGACAGTTGTGAAGCCATTCGCTCATATAATAGTTATGCGAGAGACTTGGAAACTTTAAACAACAATGACACACCGTGCATTCCCTCTATATCGCGTCAAGTAGACTCCAGTTTTCGACATAAATATTTTTCATACGAGACACAACATGAGCAACCCAATCAGCAACGAAGACTGAGAAAAACTCTCAAAGGAATGGGGTGTATTGTAAATTTTAGTTTGACTGAAAGCCCTGTGAAGAAACGTACTCAAATACAGGCTTGCTCAATAAGTGTAATGATTATTGCAATTGTAGTTATAAGTTTTATTTTGGTCAATTTTACCAATCCTAATTTTATACATGCGACTACCACTAGTAATACAATCGTAGTGCCAACCGAAAATGATTTATATGAAACATCGTCAGCCATCATAGACGTTTATACAGATTTACCTTCCGCTACCGATCTCGATACTACTGGAACAGTCACATCCACTGAAATTTTAACGACATTGGGCGCAGAAAGTAGCTCAGAAAATTTATCCCTATCAAAAGTCAGAAAAAATATTAGAACATATCCTAGACACAAAATCCATAGTAGCCCTAAACCAAAGGATATAATTAACAGAGATATATCGCAAAAATTTTGCACGTGCCAAAGAAATGAGATTTGTATGTTAGATGAGAGCAGTGGAACGTCCGTGTGCCGAATACCAATAGATGATGATGACCCTACAGGTTTGTTGAATAGGGTATATTGATTATGTACACATCTGTACACTGATTCATGTATATTTTCTTTATTAGGTTGTGGTGGTCTCTGTGCTTTAGAGACGGAAGCTTGTCAGCTGGTGGACAAGGCCCGCGGGGTGCGAGTGTGCCGTCTGTTGACAATGGCCACGTGCTCGCCGCATGAGTGGCGCTGTCGAAACGGGCTTTGCGTCCCATCGGCATCTCGTTGCGACGGTGTCATTCAATGCTACGACCGCTCTGATGAAATGCATTGCGGTAAGATTTTTTATTTGTTTAAAATAATTGCTTTTGTTTTTTTACCTCCGACCGTTCTAATATTGTCTGGCGTTCGAAATACAAACATACATTATTTTCTTTTGGGTGAAGAGATTAGTTTCCTTCTTTTTCAGAAGGATAGGTAAACGCTTACACTCATACCCCCGCACTAGGATTCCCTGTGTCGCAGGTGGCATGGACACACACAGATACACATCACAAACATCCAAGACCCGAGAACAAACTTTATGCTTACACAAAATGTGCCCCGGCCGGGTATCGAACCCGGGACCCCTCGCTTTGCAGGCAGGGTTACTCAACTTAGCTACGGAGCCGTCAAATCTATCAATATCTATCGGTAAAGTGAAGGTGAAAGTTGAATGCTAATGACAATAATCATTGAAGTAGGCTATTTAAACTGGTTCACTATTGTATAATGAGTAGGACCGGAAATCACAGCCAATGTCACTTAGTTTCAATAAATATTTCTTTCAGATTGTGATTTAACTAAACAGTTCCGATGTGGCCACTCCATTTCATGCTTTCCGAATACAAAACTTTGTGACGGCGCGATCGACTGTTGGGATGGATATGACGAATATAATTGCACTGCTGGTAAGATAACGTCATATTTCCTATATTGAATATTACAAATAAATATTTAGGTAGAGTTATAAGTACCTAGTTAATCTGCCAAAGTATCAATGTTATGACAAAGCAATGAAAATGAGCCGTACTTACCGTTCAGCTCAGTAGTTCACGAAACTGGGTTATGAATGTGCTCACTCAACCTAACGGGGCTTCCTATAGCGAACTTCCTCTTTATTGAAAAACCTTGCAAATACAAAATACTATTGGATTGAAATGTGGTTTGGTCACTGATTCATAATGTATGGGTAAGGAGAAATTGAAGTTGAGAACGCAATACGTAGGTACTTGCATTATAGACACGGATTCTCTGAAAGTATAAGAGATGATTATACGAAATAAAAGTGTGGTTTGTTTTTTATTTTCACCCCTCATAGGTCAGTCAGCGTTTGACTATTATCATGCTGACGATGACGATGGTGAATATCTATTCAACACCTAGAATCCTAGCTAGGACTGTCTTTCAAGTACATTTTCCGTAATACACCGATAGGTGCCTGGCGTCTGATTTTCGACTTGAAAATGTAGGCAGATGGAATGGAAACCTATATATATAGTATAGATGCGTCCATATTTATTTGTCACAATTCACAATTGTTGGAGTAAAGCTTTAGGGAAAACTTGGATCTGCATCTGCACACGCACTTTGCGCACACCTTATCTTGCCGCAGTATATAATATAAATTAGGTGTTCTAAGGGCATAAATGAGACAGCTATAATTTTAAACGACTAACTACCTAGTTCCATAAAGCGTTTTTCGATGGGAACTCTTCCTGCGTTTGGTATAATATATTGTCCTGTTACAGAATGCCCCAAGGAGCAGTTCACGTGCACGGACGGCCAGTGCATTCTCGCTTCAAGATTCTGCGATGGGCTGGCAGACTGTGTGGACAGCAGCGACGAGCCGGAGGGCTGCGATGGCGAATGCGGCGCGCATGAGATCCGCTGCAGGAACCATCGATGCGTGTCGCGCGCCGCCCTTTGCGACGGTCAGGACCATTGCGGTGATGCGACTGACGAACAGCACTGTCCTGAATGATGCAATAAAGTTTTACAATACATTTTTGTTTGTACCTACCATTGATCGTTTGGAATAGGATAATATAGATGAGAAGTTGCTTTCTCAATGTAGGTAGGTACCTACCTACTCACTTAATCAATCTGCCTACGGTTCGGTGTGTACACATTTAGTGCACTTTTAAAGTTCGTCTACAGATGAATTTCTGGTTGCGTAGACCATGATTAATAAACGCATAGGAGAGAGGTGGCTTAGGAAGCATATGTACCTACCTGCAGTTATACCGCCACGCCTGCTCAGTGCTCACTAATCCCTATATTATATACTCGTAACTCGTAATAGGTACGTAGTAGGTACTCCTTTATCCGCTTATTAATTTTTGCCCATTATCAACTTACCTTACACTAGATGTAACGATAGATAGGTACCTTTTTCAATATCAAGGGCATAGTTAGGGAGGTGCCTACAGCCTATCCTACGTGTGAGGAGAAGGTGTGGATCATAGCCAAACTCAAAAGTTTTATTTTTTATATTTTTCATGCCAAGTATCACTTATTTGCATAACCTAGGTAATAGGTATTAATAAGCATCATTAATTACTGGCGTTGGAAGAGACGAAGAAATAGATATTGCTATTCTAATCTATCAAAGCTGAAAAAGTTACAATTGTAAGTATAAAGTAACATATTAGAATTAAAAAAAAAGAAGCCTTCCCTTAACATATTGTTGCGTCATAGCGCGCCCGTATCTCGCTCGCGCATAGCTAGCTACATATATAGTACAATCTGTGCTCGCGCATCTCAACATATTTGTAGCTATAAACCACAGATATGTAATAGACTATAAACATAAAACAATCGCACAATATAATTTTGGAAAATAGCATTCGTTAAAGTTGCTGGCAATAACATTACAAAGGTATGTAGGTGTCAAGTTATAATCCACCATTATTACACAAAAACATAGGTTTTAGTAAATAACACAAAATCAACAATCAACATTCAGCACCTTTTCGCATTCCCGCCAAAACTCCAACACCATTTTTTTTTTAAATTTTTTAATTTATTTCTTGACCTGGATATATAGTTCAATATTAGAAACAATTTTCGAGTCGAAGTGACGCTTCAGTAAAGTATCCACCGCTTTACTGAAGCTTCTATGGAGTTTTGGATAGAATACGAAAATACACGTTTTTCGCCTTTGTACTATTTGCCTTTCACTCATGCACGTTTACGAACACTTAATGGTTAATAATCCACCATTATTACACATTAACACTCGAAGAAACATAGGTTTTAGTAAATAACACAAAATCAACAACAGCACATTTTCGCATTCCCGCCAAAACTCTCCAACGCCATGCTTTTATAATGTTGCTGCTCTTTAGATATTTTTAGGAACGCAGTGTTGCTGTTAATTATTTTTAAAACCAGTTAAAACGCAGGCCTCATTAATTATTTTTTTATGCTTTTAAGCTCTTTATTTTAGGCACATATTTAGAAAAATAATTGAGGCTAGTTTTTTTTTGGGAAAAATGTACGAAGTCCTTCTCTGTGTTATATTTTCAGGCTTCCCCCCACTCAGCCCCTGTGATGGATCGTTCTGTATCAAGGGCCGCACGCGCCGGCCGGTGGCCGTGCTCTAATCTAAATAGAAGCAGGAGGAGTTGCTGATTGCTTGTAGCTCTGCGGACTGCGGCACTGGCACTGTTCTAACCAGTGCGACCACAGCATAGTATAAATTAACTTTTTGGACCGTAGCCCAAGCTGTCATATAGATGACAGTTGGCAGTTACAACTGAAAAATTATCGCTTTTGACGTTGAAATCATAGAGAAATATAATATAAGGGGAAATTGACGTAATTTTTGACGACGCGGACGCGGACGCATTTTTCTCCATTCTTTCTTGCTTTCTTTTGCAACCAATTTTACTTCCTTGATGCAAAACATAATTGAATTCGCAACTAAACTAAAATAATATTAATTAACTATGGCAGACAGTGACGATGAATATGATCGGAAACGGCGTGATAAGTTTCGTGGCGAAAGAACTGCTGAAGGTAGCAGCTACCGAAATAGCGATCGCCGCGAGGAAAGAAGTAGAGGGCGCGAAGATTGGCCTGAAAGGTATTCAGTCAGCAGCTATATACTTAATATGGTGCTAACAATTCCTTGTAATCCCTTTATACTTTCTTGCAGATCCCAACCTCCCGTACCTAAACATCCTCCCCATCATGCTCCAAAACCCACAAAGCGCTCAATAGCCATAATTGTCAGGTATTGTAATTTATTATCAAGTAGACAAAAAGTTCTATGTATCTACATAAATTAATATCAAAGCTACTGGCAATCTGTATAATCTGGTACTCTATACAAGACCTAGACAATGTCTATAATACCAGGCAATGTATGATATATTATTTATTTTTGACGTTGTTAGCATTCAATTTCCAGCTTTTTCGATATAGACATTTGATTTTCATGAGAAAACGAATTGATTAGCACCATAAAAAAAATTGAGTCAACATCCGAATTGTTATGGTCTAACGTTATGCTTACGATTCAAGCAAACGAACGGCTCATCTCATTACCAATAGAATTAAAATCAAGTTATTAGTATGACTGTTTTAACTTTTTAGAGATATATTATGTTGTATTGAAGGTCTCGTGGGGGGCGCTCAGGTCCTGACTATAGAGACTATCGTGGAGGTGGCAGTGCTAGCCGTGGGTATTCTCCAGTTCGAGGAGAAGGCCCTCCAAGCAAACGCATCCGGCCTGAGTGGCCGATGGATGACAGAAGATATGGAGGGATGCCACATGACTCATATGGGTCCTATGGGTGGGCTCATGACCACTTTGGACCTCATCCAGCACATCAAGGCTATGGGCAGCCCATGCCACCGGTTGCTGCAAGGTTTGTAGCTGCCACACTTTAAAATGTGTTTTGAATTTTTATTAGTATTTATATCAAAGTATGTCATGTTTATCTTTTTGATTCACTATCTTATGTTAACTCATAATGTTTTTGTGATTTGTCCTAGGTCAAATATTCTGTGATTGAATAAAAGATTATTGTATGATCACTTACTCTGATGAGTAGCTGATCCTACTCATACCAAAGCGTATAATTCCTTTATCATCCTAAATATATTTTGCTTATAGAAAAAGTTAAGTTAAGTAATATGTTTAGGGTTCATTTATGTATGTTTCTATGTATGTGCTACATACTTTTAAATGCCTGAGGATTTGGATGTAGGGGGTATAGTTAGAATCCTTACATCATCCCAAGTGACACAGGCTAGAGCAGTCTTGTTTTTTATGTAACATTTGTTACATTGACTTGTTATCTATGTTCTATACTTGCTGTTTATCCTTTCCCAGGGAGAGTGGACCCGTAGTCCCAACAGATGGACCTCCCTCAATGATGTCTTTCAAAGCATTCCTGGCTGCCCAAGATGACTCCATCACTGTTGATGATGCTATTCTGAAGTACAATGAATACAAGCTTGAGTTCAGGAGGCAACAGCTCAATGAGTTTTTTGTTGCTCACAAAGATGAAGAATGGTATGTCCCGTTTATTATTCCTTTGCACTTTAAAGTAGCTTTATACCCATGTAGCACAAAAATATTAAAAGTTTGTTGATGATCAGTCAGTTAACAGTTTTACTTCAAAGTGTTATTGAAAGGGGTGGTAACATTTTGTCAAAGTGATCAGTAGCCATTTTCTAATACATTTGTTTGGTAAGGAAAGTGAACTCTTGGGTGCAGTGCCCATGTCATGCCTGTAGTGTGGTTTATAGGATGGGTGTGGTATCAAAAGGCACCACCACCACTTTTTCCTGCTGTAACATTGATAATGGAGATGATAGTTTATGATTATGATTTAATTTTAACCAAGATGGAAAATATGACATAACATTTTTTTTACTTTGATGCCTTATCATGACATTTCCTTTTTAATATGTCAGATTCATTTCATCAGTTTAGTCCTGTATCCCTCATCTCTTTCAACTTGACACATAGTTTAATAGTAAACTATTTAAGAATACAAAGTAAAACAATTATTTAGATTTTGAACATCAATTAACATGCATACCTGACACATTATGAGGTTTTATTACATGGCATTTGTTGTTTGTATTGATGGCCACTATCAATGAACATAGTTTTGAAAAGACAATTAAACATAATGGCGACTACTATGCCAAGCTTCATACAAAAATGTTACTACCCCTTTGTTATTCTTTAATTGCTCATAAAGTAATTTGCTGGTAGTAAAAAATTCTAAGCATTACATTTACTATTCTCAGTTAAAAACTAATATTGGCTTTCGGATTTGATGGTAGCTGTGCTTAGAATTTTTTAAATTTGCTATGCAAATCTTAACAGAATACTTTTTTCCCTACAGTCTACAGCGTTATCGCGTGGAACTGCTGGATGTCGTAAAGAAACATTTTATGAAAATAATTAAATGTGTGTAGCTAGCTTATACCGCGTTGACCAGTAGCGCGCAATGCTACAGGTTCCGTTAATGTTAGGGGTAGGGTTATGATATTCCACATGTGTGGAACAGGTGAGATTATGAAGAATTTTTTAAGTATGATATGCCATTTTAGTTATCTGTAACTTGATGTTCACCATACCGGACTATGAACAAAAGGTGGTTCATTCATAATTTTTTCTAATTGAAGACCAGTTTTCATATTATAAAATCCATTATTTACTGAATGTTACAAATGATCTTGTTTTTATTCATTATTATTGTTATGCTTTTATATGTGACAAAAATTATGGCCTATTTATTTATTAATTACGTATTTGGAAACTTGCAATTCATTGTGAAATTATTGTACTTATGTTAAATTCTTGAAATAATAATATATTGTAGGTATGTACTTTGAAAACTGGTCTATATTTTAAACACTGGATTTTGAGTACATTTTATGTGTATTTGGTCTCTTCCTAATTCAAAGGAGAAAATTGACTTAACATTTGTTTTTGATCTTTAGGTTCAAGATCAAGTATCACCCTGAAGAATCTGTAAAACGTAAGGAAGAACAATTTGCAGCTCTAAAGGTAATTAATTGTACTAGTAAATGTTTTAAAAGCTTATTATAAATACATATTAAAAAAATACTGTTCCATTTCCATATTGAGAGAGGGCATTTTATAGGTTAGTATAGGTAGGTCTGGCTAGTATCACTCTCAAGTTGGAAGTCTGTTACCAAGCAACTGTTGGTTCTAGCAGCTCTCTTGAAAAGCTGTCCCCATTGTTCCCTTCAGTGTATTACCACTTTCAGCTAGCTTGCTTTTTTATTGTTTTTATGTACAGTATCCATTTATCATATTATTGTATGATTCATTTAAATTTCAGACTCGTCTCAATGTGTTCCTTGAGCTACTAGAACAAGGAGAGCTAGACAAAGTAACAGTGGATGTTGAGAAGTCTGACAAATTGATACGCCTACTTGATACCGTTGTTATCAAGCTTGAGGGAGGCACTGAAGAGGACCTGAAGGAACTTGACGAACCAACACCACAGGAAGTTGAGAAGGAAAAAACTGGTGAGAATTTGGTACTCAATTTGCATTGCAATCATAAAAAGAGAAATAATATGTACTTTATCACAAATTGTCATTTGTTCAGTAGTTTGTGATTTTTTTTATTAAATTAAATGGGTTGAAAACAGATAGTTAATATTTTTTTATATTGTTGGATAATGAGTCGAGCTGGTCTTATGCATCATGGTTTGGTAACCATGTGGTATAACCATTTGGTAACCATGGTTAAAATGCGATTGACATGGACCGGTATTATGGTTAATACCGGTCCATGTCAATCGCATTTTAACTCACAACTTTGAAACACAAAGACCTGTGTGGCTCTGCATTGCGCTCATTACCCTGAAACATTACGTATTAATGCCCATTTTCAACAACCATACGCACCAACCATATGTACGCCTAAATTGGATAATTTAGGCGTCCCCTAGAGTTGGTGAAAATGGGATGCCTAAACATTAAGAAGTTGCCTAGGGCAAAAAAACGCTTTACCGACCTTTAGGAGTTTTTCTTAAGGTGTATATTTAGGACTTTGCTTACATTAGGAGGTACTTAGTTAGGTGTCGCCTTATTTGTCGTTGGCGAAAACGGGCATAAGTCTCATAACAGTAATTTCCTGACCATCAAACCGGACTCAACTCACTTGATCATCAAACCGGAACACATAAAAGCTTGCACATTACTGCTTGGCGTTGTATTAATAATACATATAGTAATTATACACTATAGAAGAAGGACTTATTTCTTCAGCATTACATTGCAAGAGAGAACTGATGAAGATGTCTCCTAGAAAATATTTCAATAACATTAGTTGATTATATAGTTTATTAACTAACCTTTCCCATCCATTGAATCATGTACCACAGAAGCAAGGAACAGTAATAGATAGATAGATAGATAGATAACTCTTTATTGTACACCAACATAATACAAAAGTGAACATAAACAAATAAGGTAAAAGTAAGTACAATGGGCGGTCTTATCGCTAAATAGCGATCTCTTCCAGACAACCTTTGGATGGAGAGGAATTAAGAAAGGGTACACGACGGTGGTGTATTAATTAAGTTTATAAAATTATCTTATATACAACATAAATAAATACACATCAATATATATATATATTATATATATACATATATATAAATATAAGCAATGTGTTATGTAATAATGTGTTTCCACAAATTATAAAGGGTATGTGTTTCCACAAATTATATAGGGTATGTGTTTCAGATAAAACTGACACTGACAAACCTATTGTCATAGAAGATGATACAGTAAAAGAAATAAAAGAAGAAAACATGGAAGAGAAAAAGGATAAGGAGAAGGTTTGTTCTAATATGTCATTCAGCTCATCTGCTTTGTTAGGGTACGGAATTCTTCGGACGGTTTCTGTTTCGGTGTTTATAACGTTTCCAGCAGCTGACGGCACTAACACATCTGCAATATTGGCATTGTCTTCGTCATAACTCTATATTGATTGTTTCGTGCTCTATATTGTTTGTTATGTTCAGGATAAAAAGGCTGAATCTCCAAAGCCGTCCGCCCCTTTGACGATGGAGATCGACCCACATTTGCGTCAATTGCAGGAACAAGCAAAGTTGTTTTCGCGGTTCAACGCGAACGGGACTGAGGCTGAGCCGGAACCCGAACCGGTACCTGAAAAGGAACCTCGTAAGTTCTTAGAAATTTCTTAGGATTTTAGGCGATTATTGATTGATAAATTAAGCACCTTTTATAACGGTTATTTTTTGTATTCACGTAAAACTGTTTTTAAGCAAATATTTACGTCTCGAACTTTTAGCAGTGTTAACAGTCTTCCTGTGACCACGAATAAAAATAAACACTGCAGGTGTTAGGATTAAAATTATGAAAAATATTCGCGATAGAAACCGTTCTAAAAGGTGCTTCAATTATCCTTTATTGATGATTTTCTTTTGCGCAGATTTGCGAATTATTTAACTAATATGCATGTCTATATAAGATAATATGATGCATGATCTGTGTCGTGTTGAAGACTCGCGAGTCTCACACGCGACTATAAAACGACCGAAGCCAATAATTCATATTCATAATTACTCTATAAAATAAAGAACGAGGTAGCGCGTAGCTCTACTTTTTCGAGCGCAGTATCTATTCAATAAAGTTCGCGTAGGCAAGTAACGTATTCACACACGCAAAGGAAACAAACAAGAACTACGATGTATTTTAATATTTTTTTTTATTTTATATCTTTGGCCTATAAGTTTTATAAAAAAAACTCTTAACAAGGAGCTAATGACCCTGGCTGTATGTAATATTAGGAAACTGAAGTGGCAGTGGGGCTACTCGTATTTCTCGAAGGATGGGCAACCATTGCGGAAGACGCGTCTTTGTGTGGAAACCTCAACTAACGTTGCGTAGGACGCCCTTTGGCCAAGTGGAGCGATGTGCTCCAAAAAGGGGCCGGTAGAAGCGGCATAATAAGAACAAAAGACCGGTTGGCTCAGGGGTGTTCATTAAAGTAACAGTTCCATTCACACATTTTAAAATAAGCAGCTCAGGTTAAATGATAAAAACTCCTAAAAATATGCTGTAATAGTACATATTGTCCAATCTTAGCTCCACCCGGCTCGTCGTCAAGTTCGTCGTCGTCCAGCTCCTCATCGTCCAGTTCCGACGAAGAAGGCGAAGCGACGACCACACGTCGGAAATCCAAGTCCAAATCGAAGACCCCGGACAAATCCCCGAAGGACAAAGAAAAATCACCAAGCGTTGAAAAAGTCGAACAGAATGATACCGAGAAGGAAAAAGAAAAAGGTGGAGAAGAGAAGACTGAGCCTGTGGTCGATGTCGTTGTCGAGAAGAAAGAATCCCGAGCGCTGCACAAAACGACGTCTATTTTTTTGAGAAATTTGGCGCCGACTATTACCAAAGCAGAGGTCGAAGCCGTAAGTAAAGATTTAAATATTTAAAATAAGACTTAAGCTGTTAGAAAATCATTTACATATTGACTGTCCAATAAAACTATCGTATTGTAAGAAAAGTAATCTCTAAAACTCCTGGTTCGAGATTAGGACTATGGTTTAGCTTGGAACTGCGAACCTTTCAGTATACAAAGCGAAAGACAAACTGTGAGCTCCACATGATTTTGCTGGAAAAGATCGATCGCGTTAATAACGATTGAACATAATAATCATTTTCGGGAAATCGCAGGATTATTAATTTCCACCGCAATTAATGATGTAGATTTTGACGTTTCATACCTAAACCAAATTTATTTTCGCTCTCTCTCTCTCTTTCCAATAAATAACACGAGAAAGAGATGGAAGATGTTTCACAGATCTACATTTAGTTTTAGAGCTGTCAAATATCTTCTATCCTTGATAAATTAGACGCCACTAAATTTATTGCCGTTAAATTTACACTGGACACAAGCAAGTGCATTAATTTGGCAGGTTTAATCTGTCACAGGTGTCGATTCTGTCTTCTCATACCTAGATCTAATTTTAGTTTCAATCTCTATTTCTAAATGAGAACATGAGAAAGAGGTGGAATGTATTTTAGACCTGTCAAATTAATCCACTTGCTTGTGTTTAGTGTAATTTAACAGCTATGAATTTAGTGGCGTCTAAATGTATCAAGGATGGAAGATATTTGACAGCTCGAAAACTAAATTAAGATCTCCTAAACATATTCCAACATCATTTTAGGTATTGGAAAAAGAGAGCAACTGAAATTAGTTTTAGGTATGAAATGATAGAATGGACATCAATGTCACTAAGATAATAAAACACGATTTTTGTTGTAGATGTGTAAACGTTACGGCGGTTTCTTGCGTGTCGCCCTCGCCGACCCGCTGCCCGAGCGACGTTGGTTCCGTCGCGGGTGGGTCACATTCCGGCGCGAGGTCAACATCAAGGACATCTGCTGGAATCTTAACAATATTCGGGTTAGTGCCATGAAATCTATACAAATAAATAAAATTGAAGTGTCTGTTTGTTATATCAAAATAACATCTTTTTACTAAATGCATATGAAAATATATAGGTACCTATAAAATAACAACCATTTTTAAAATGTTTATCTGTCTGTCTGTTTGTTCTTGGTAATCTCCGAAACGGTTGGACCGATTTTGACGGGACTTTCACTGGCAGATAGCTGATGTTGCAAGGAGTAACTTAGGCTACGTGGCGAAGCCGCAGGCCACAGCTAGTAACAAATATGTCTCCTAAAGATAACGTGTAGATCCACGTCGATTGTACTATGTGTGTATGTCCCGTAGCTCCGCGAGTGTGAGTTGGGCGCCATCGTGAACCGCGACCTGCAGCGGCGCATCCGCGCCGTGTCCGGCGTGACACTGGAGCGCGCCGTGCTGCGCGCCGACGCCCGGCTGGCCGCGCGCCTGGCGCACCTGCTCGACACGCGCACGCGCCTGTGGCGCGCCGAGCGGGACGCCGCGCCCGACGAGCCGCCGCCGCCCGATGTAAGATACTATACTCCGTCCATTCGGGTTCGTCCGTCTGGGATGTTACCACCGCTTTTGTAAGTGGTAGGTCTAACTCTTCTGCGAGTGTCCGCCTGGGTACCGCCTCCGTCTCCGCCGAGCAGAAGTGTGCAAGCATTTCTGTGTTCCGGTTTGATGAGCAGAGTAGCCAGTGACTGGGCTTATGAGACTTAGGCTAAGATTCAGAGACGATTCTAAGCGTAGACTTTGGCTTCCATATGTCAAAACTGTATAGAATTTTGACGTATGGAAGCGTGAGTCCACGCTTAGATTCGTCTCTGAATCTCAGCTTTAGTACCTAATGTCTCAGGGTAAGGAGCGCAGTGCAGTACCGCGCAGGTCTTTGTGTTTCAAAGATATGAGTGGCATTGCAATTGTTACGGGCCGGCGTTATGCTTACCATCAGGCAAACGACCAGCTCGTCTCGTTACCAAATAGTATAAAAAAAGTAAAGGATAGAATGGATGATTGTGTTACAGAAACTTTTTAATTTTCAGAACTTCAGCCTGAACTCATCGAATCCTGTGCTTCACAAAATCACCGAGCACCTAATAGAAGAGGCGTCTACTGAAGAAGAGGAGCTACTAGGCTTAGAGGCCACCTCTGACCCTGCGGCGTCGGAGCAACCGGACCCGGAACTGATGCGTGTGCTGGATCGGCTTGTTCTGTACCTGCGTATCGTACATTCTGTGGACTACTACAACCACTGCGAGTATCCATACGAAGATGAGATGCCGAATCGCTGCGGTATCATGCATGCGCGCTCCGCCACGCCTCCGAATAAGGTATTCCTAATTTAGTAGGTTTTTTATGGTATTTAGTAATGAGACGAGCTGGTCGTTTACCTGATGGTAAGCATAACGCAGCCCATAAAAATTGTAGTGCCACTCAGAACTTTGAAACACAGGCCTGCGCGGTACTGCACTGCGCTCGTTACCCTGAGACATTAGGTATTAAGTCTCATAAGCCCAGTAATTTCACTGGCTACTCTGCTCATCAAACCGGAACACATTATTGCTTGGCAGTTGAATTCATGAGCAATGCGGTGGTCAACCCAGACGGACACTCGCAGAAGAGTTAGGCCTATCACTAACAAGGTGTAACAATCCAACACTTTATCTCATTCTATTTAACCTATCTATCGAAATGCAAATGGAGGCTACCAATGGTGTGGTTACGTTACCAGACTCAACATCCTCACCAACTATTCATGTTGGCAGTCTGGATCGTTTATTAGTTTCCATTGTTACTTTATCTTTGAAAGGTCTAAAATGTCTCATGTATTCTTGCTATTCCGGCGTGCCATTTAACACTAAGAGATATAGTCCAGTCAAATAAGGATCCATTGCACCATTGCTGCGTGAAAGAAGGACGAAGCAACACACTTTCGGATTTATAATAGTATGGATATCGCTTTATTTTACAGCCATCTCTGCAAGAAATCCAAGACTACATCAAGACATTCGAAGGGAAAATGTCCGCTTTCCTACAGGATGTCAAACCACTTGCTGATGAAGAGTTGCAAAAACTAGGCATTAAGGTAAACTATGACCTTTTTCAACCTAGTTTGTCTCACTGCAGATCAAAAGCATCCCAACTTCTTATACTCGTCGCTGTTGGCTTTTTTGGTCCAATTTGTGCAATAAGAGTAGTTTGAAATCTGAGACTGGCCGTCTGCAACACTCTTAATCACAAAAAAAATAGTCTTTCAAACTAACATTTGTTTTGTTTATTTGTCTCTGAAAAATTTAACAAGCAAAAACGAGACAAAACATGTTTAGCTGGTTAGAGAGATGTTTTTATTCTTATCTAGCTTCTACCCGCGGTTTTCACCCGCGTTCCCACAGGAACCATGCATTTTTACGGAATAAAAAGTAGCCTATGTTACTCTCCGGTCCATAAACTATATTTATGCCAAAAATCACGTCGATCCGTTGTTCCGTTGCTGCGTGAAAGAAGAACATACCAACAAACGTACAAACACACTTTTGCAAAAATAGTAATATATAGTAGGCAGTAGGCTTAATTTGCTACTTATGTAATCATCTGTTACATGAGTATAGTGAGCTAAATGATATTTTGACAGGATTCCGAAGCGGAAGTGGAGAAATTCATTCAAGCCAACACTCAGGAGCTGGCGAAAGACAAATGGTTGTGTCCTCTTAGCGGTAAAAAGTTCAAAGGCCCAGATTTCATCAGAAAACACATCTTCAACAAGCACGGCGAGAAGGTAATTATTGTAAAGACGTCATAGAGCTTCATTACTCTATCACAGTAGTAATATAGCAGTGTAGTGCTCAAAGTGTACTTCACTCTCAGTCTGATCGGTATTATCAGCAGTCTTGGCTGAAGTCAGTATTTGAATGGTTGATTTTTATGTGGTACTTACTTCTGACCGCTACCGTGCTTCGGAAGGAACATTTAACAGTGGTTAAGCCATATCAGAAGCCTCCGGGTGGCTTAAAAATTCTGTCGCCAGCAGAGTGATTTTAATTCATTCGGAATAATTCCGTGTAGGAAGCCATTGTTTCTGATCTTTTATATTTCGGAATCGCATCCCGACAATGAAATTTGCCGTATTGATTCGACAACTCAGCGGCACAAACACGGATATAATCCCGACAGCATTTTTCCGTTGCAATGCGATTCCGACATATAAGAGACTAGCTTCTGTATATGGTTTCACAAGTATTTTCAAGGTTTCAAAACTAGCCTATGTTACTCTCCGGTCCATAAATTATATCTATGCCTAAAATACGTCGTTCCATTGCTCTGTTTGCTGCGTGAGAGAAGGACAAACCAATTGACCAACAGATCTACACTTTCGCATTTATTTCGTGTGAATTAAAATCACCCTGCAGGGCTGGCCACATATACAAAATGGCTATACAAGAAGAAAGGACAATAGTAATTTAGTTTAAGCAATTTTCAAAAGTAATGTCAACTACAACATTATGAATAGATGACGAAATTGTTCATGTTACTGTTCAAGTAATGTGTAACTGTGTCGTGGGATTTTTTGACTATTTTTCCCACGACATAGACTTTTGCAGGCATTGACCACCAAACACTTACATGAACTTGGAGAAGCAATTTGGGCATTACTGTATGTGTGTCTACAACTCTACACACAACTGTTTCATTCTTTGTTGGAGACGATGAGTTGATCTGACAGCTTGTTTGGATCATACTGAAATTATCCCTAGCAAGCTGTAGTTCTAAATCATTGTCAACGTCAAAATAACCGCGTGTAGTAAGTCGGTATTGATCATAGATATGAAGTTATTTTACTATTTTTGACATCACCTTTAGCATGATTTGTTGAAATCAAAAGTTTCTGCTCTAGTGATATTTCTGATTGCTGTACAAAAATATACTTAAAGTTTTTCATTTCGTACGTTTTTATATCAATTTGCTCAAGATTTGATGACAGACAATAAGACGCTAATTTTTTCAGAGAGACATTTAACTTGAGTTCCGTTTCGCGCTCACGTAATTTTCTCAGGTGCTTCTGCGAGTGTCCGGGTGGGTACCAACACTTTGCTCGTGAATTCTACCGCCAAGCAGTAAAGCGCAAGTATTATTGTGTTCCGGTTTGAAGAGAAGTAGTCAGTGAAATTACTGGGCTTTAGGAGACTTATACCTGGATATCTCAGGGTAACGGCTGCGCATTGCCACGCAGGCCTTTATGTTTCAAAGACCTGGGTGGTACTGCAACTGTTATGGGCTGGCGTTATGTTTACCACCAGGCTAATGACAAGCAGGTCTTGTTACCCAGTAGATTAAAAAAAATAAAGGCAGTCGCACACTACAGTACATTGCCCGCAGGTGGACGAGGTGCGGCGCGAAGTGGCGTATTTTAACGCTTACGTGCGCGACGTGCGGCGCCCGCAGCAGCCCGAGCCGACCGCCCGCAACGCGCCCGCGCCCTCCCACCAGCCGCCCGCGTGAGTACTGAAACCATCGAGATACTAACCTCGAGAGATGAAATACTGCAACATCCGATCTCGCAACAATGTATTGATTTTGATATAAAAATATCAGCGCTTAGCGTATCAGCGCACGGGTAATCGGTGCGAGGCGGTGGCTTATCCAGTCAGAGCGCATTATGTCTAGGCAAAAATGGTGGAATTTATTTCGTGCAAACCAAACATCACTGTTTTTAAATTGGTAGATGGTAATGGGGAGATAATTTCAGTAGCTCTAAAAATTGTCACCAGGTTATAGGTCTCCATCTACAATAGCGCCACCAAGCGTGATAAATGGCGAGAATTCTCCCCATTTCAGAAGTTTTAAAAATCGTCACCCGATGACAGATCGCCACCGGTTGACAAGTCTCCTACTATAACAGCGCCACCAAGTGGCAGAAATAAGATGAAATTGCCCCATTGGTCGTATTGGCTAATTTACTCTATGGTATTGGCGTTGCGCGAGCGAAAAAACAAGCGTGTAGAATTTGTCTGGAGTGCCGGCTCGAATGTGAACGGCTGGAATGATGATGATAATTATTATTTGCTAAGTAAAAAAGCGTTTGACCGCACTCTGATTCGGATGCTAAGAGATAATGTTGTCAAATGTATCGGAAGTGCATCTGTCGGAAATCGGAACTTTTCGCCTTTAGTAACATAATTCGTCCTTAGTAACATAATTTGAACATAAGGGCGGTAGCCAGGAGGCTACTAGACCAAAACATACCATAGTTCACAAAACTATACTGGAACAAGCGATGTACCGACTCTGACAGTGTCAATTACTTTTTTACCACACAGTAAGTTACACAAGCCGCCGTAGTTTAACCTACCATGACCTTCATCGCCCGTAAAAAAACAATATACCTCTAACAATTTATTACCACAAAAATATTCGTCGCATCGGGTCACTAATACTTCAAGTTTATCGTTTTAATGAGATCATAGCTCCACGTTCCATAGAAAACTATAAATCATTACTTTTTATCAAATATCGCTGACAGTAATGGCTTCAAAAGATATCATTCTCGATTATAGTCACGAAAGAAAGCGGTAAAGATGTTGATATTGTTTGTGAGTCAGCATAGTGACGAATTTAGATTGAGCCAGTAGATAAAGACGATGGTAGAAAAAGGCAAATAATTGGTGCTCTTGGTTGACTATTACTGGGTCATAATAAATTAAATACAATCTTTTTTCTAGACTATGTATATTTTGAGTGATTGTGTAATAATTTTTCATAATATACATGTCAAGTAGCGCAAGTGCAAAAACGATCCGCGCCAGTCAGTCAGTCTCGTTACCCAGTAGCATAAAAAAAATTTAGGGCCTGAGATTCATTTCAGATTCATTTCTCCTCTCGATCCCGAACTTACTGCTCAATACGTACATAACATTATGCATATCATTGACGTCGTTAGACGAGGGACTCGTTCTAATTTTCCGATGTAAAAAAAAAACTGAAAATGCGCAGTTCCTATAGGGATCTCCACGCGGGTGAAACCGCGTGCACCACCAACATAGCTGTATAGCTCTTGGAGCTAGAGAAGCCATTTGTTATTGTTTTATTTATGATCTGTTGTCGGTGACAGGTACGGCGGCGGGCCGGGTGGCGGTGCGCCCCCCGCGGGCCGCGGCTGGGCGTGGGGCGGCTGGGCGCCCCCCGCCCCCTACGTCCCTCGTCACCCGCGCTTCACCCGCCCCAGGTAACAACTACTGCATGCTAGTCCCAACTACTATAGTCTACGCGCTAGTGCTAGTGGCCGCCTAAGGTATGTGAGCGGCAGGACGGGGGAGGTAGACAAATGTAAGACTCAAGCCAGGTTCAAAATTCCTTGCCTGGAGTCTGTGTTCCCCGTTCGCTACAACCTGGGCTGCTTCAAGGCGCGAGTGAATAGGTATCTTCTAGGCAAGCGTGCTTCATCCGCATCAACCGCATCGTCGTTTACCACCAGATGAGATAGTAGGGAAACGTAAGCGTTTTCAGAATTAAAAAAATATTGTGTTGGGGTGTGTCGTGGCGGGCCGGAAGGATATTGAATTCATTTATATTTCATTTCATACATTTAGTATGATCTCAGATTCACATTATGTGCTGTGTTGCGTCGAGGCGCGTTGTGTTTATATGAATTCGATATGGTTCTTTCATGCCATGACACACCTCGACATTGTAATCTGACTGGAGCTTCAATCTCCCCCCCCCCCCCCCTCCTGCCACTCACGTACCTCAGGCGGTGACTAGCACTTGCACGAAGACTATACCTTTTTTCACATTCAAACTGAAGGGACCACTGATTTTTAGTTGTGGGCATTTCCGATCCGCGTTGGTCGATAGAATGTATGTTCCATACTTACAATTTTGACAAATGGAAGCATACACTTCGTCTCTGAATACTTAGCCTTAAAGTTCAGTAATGTCGAGGCAATTTAGTAGTCCCCAAGAAAGACAAAACATAGTTTAACTAAACCGCCGTTTAACATCCATCACACTGATAGATATATTTTTAGAAAGTTAAAATGTAATTAAAAAATAACTATATCTAGATCCGCTGATAATAACGAATCGCTTTTACACTTTGAATGTGAAATTAGACCTACTACCAATGCAACTCTACCAAAGTTGAACTTATGACCATTTCGATTGTACGTCTTTAATGGCACAAATTGGATTCTTGTTGTGTTTAATGCTATTATATAATTATTATAATGTTGCTTAATTATTATTATTAGTAAATTGTTAATTTATTACAATGGGTAAATGTTAATGCTCAACCATGAATTTCGTGTTTTCTCGACTTTGTTGGACTGCATTGCATAACCTTCTTGCAAGGCCTTAACAGATGTGTATTTCTGATATTAATTAGCTTATTAAAGTCACATTATGTATTATCATTCCATTACATATTAAGATATTAGAGGCCATCGATATTCTTTTTACTTGAAAACTTGCGCTTTGATTGAAATTGGTGGTGGGTGTGTCGATCATGTGAAGTATCTTTGAGCCATGGCACACGACGACTTGCAGCGATAATGGCTGTATCGTGTGTACAAAAACGTCACGTTGCCGTCACAAACCGTGAATCGGTAGTATGTATCGCATGCAGTCACGATAAAAAAAGTGATTCACAGCTGTGAAGTAGTTACCTAGCTGTGATATGAACCTAGCTACCGCCCATTACTTTTCCACGATATTTCAAATCCAAACGTGATACAGCCGCGCCGCGGTTTGAAGCGGCTTGTACCGAAGCAGTCCCACTTTTCGTATACGCACAAAGTTGTCTTGTGCCATGGCGCTTTATCTCAACTAACAACCGCTAAGACCTGTGCTGTACCATTCTATAGACGGTGCAATAAAATCAATATGACAAAATAATAGCAGTTAATAAAAAAGTAACGAGATATTGTTAACATCAGTTGAATCTGAATCTTACTATTGCGCCGACTGTAACCAATTTAACTTCTAGTATGTCTGTCATTAACACGGAACTTATACATCAGTACGCGAGCATTTCGATTGAAACAGCATTCCAATATTCTCCAAAAGTCCTAACACCGTAAAAAATAATGCAAATCATACCGCATAACATGTTTGCTCATTTCAATACAATGAGCGGTACCAAACCCATTTTTTTATACTCACGATGTGTTGGGAACGTTGTACTTAGTTTTCGTTTTTTAGACTTTCCATAAAAATAACACAGGTATTTTGAGATTAATTAAACAGTGACTATCGGTTCTTTAGGTTTGGGGGAAGATATTTTTTAAAAGGGTTCACACGTCGGATCAGGCAAAAAAAACTTTTTTACTCTCATAATAGGTCTACACCATACAACATAAGCTATTTTGAATCATTTACACTCTTCCTGTTTAAATACATAAAACATATTAAAATTCATTCGACATCCGACCGAAGAGTGACATACACATTGCCCTGTAGAATAGTAATAACCTAATGACTTAAATATTACGTCATTTTCTGAAAGCAAATGCGCTTGCTTGAGTAATACAAGATTTATTTATCATAATATACGCATCACAGATGATCCTTAATATTTGTGTTATAAAATATTCGAATGCTTCAGTAATAGGCACATAAAAATATAACATGATAAGTATAATTTATTATGATAAAACTGCATGCAACAAATTCAGAGATTTGTAGAGCCATCTTTCAATGTGACTGACTCTTAAAGTCCTAACATATTTTTTGCATGACCTTAACATTTTATTCCATTGCCTTCTTAGAGAGTGTTTACAACAGCTTGATTAAAGATCTCTACTAACTTTGTGACTCATTTTGCACGTTTTAATTGATTTAAGGAGCGCTTCTTTTCAATTATATTTGCGAAATACTGCAAATATGACTGAGGGGACATGTTTTTGAGTAAAAAGGAAATGATTTGCAGGGAAAATGTGGATCGGTCGCGGCCAATTATTGCATACAACGATCTTGACTTCCCGGAAAGTGGTGACATATTCTAACTGTTTATGTATGACATGCATCCATGGCAGAAAGGCTATTTTGTAGCGGTTACCTAAATCGTAATCTTAAGCATTCCGTTTCGATGTTACTGCCAAGTAAAAACATAATATTTACAATTTTTATATAGATTTTTATTTTGCCTTTTGATATCAATGAATTTATGTAAATAAAATACACTGTACTGTAAACATGTTTCAATTAAGTAAACTACTCTTTTACGTTCCTTGACTGAGCACTGTATATTACTTGTAAAAAATGACATCCATCCATAGACAGATTAATTTAGGTGTATCAATGTTGACAAGAAATATAATTATACTATTCTAATTTATTTACTAGTTGTGTACAATTAAACGTTACAAAAAAGTTATTGGTCAGTATAGTTTTACTATAGTAACATATTATTATTGTTTATTTAAACTACCTATGCAATATTTCCAGAATATTTTGTCATCATCGTAATAATCTATTTGTTATGTCCTTAATCTAATACTACACAATTTTTTTCTTGATAATGTTGTATTATGGCCTTGTGCTTATATTCCTTTGTTCATGTCATGTTTGTTTTCAATAAACGGTCTAAAACTTTCACTACTTAAATCTTTTTCTCATTAACTCCTGTGCCCGTACCTAGTTCCTAAGTTTGAATGTGGCAAGTGAAGTGAGGAAGCTGAGATTTCGCACTTTGGTTAAGTAGATAGTAGCACCTAGCATTCTAGCGTGAAGTTTTTGTGCTTGTGCCGTGTGACGAGTGAGTTGCTCCTAATCCAGTGTGTGGTTATTGTTAAAGGGGCGGCGGCGCGGATTTCCGCACGGTCATACACTACCGCGACTTGGACGCTCCGCGCGAACCCGACGAGTTTATATAGCGCAGCCCGCCGCGCCGACTTGCCAAAGGAACTGGTTACGCACCTACTTTTACTATTCACCAAGTAGATGACGCGAATCACTGTGACATTGTTAGATACTCGACTAGTTTCATTCAGTACTACGTATACAGTAGATGATAGTTACCTAATTATTACTGTAAATTATTTCATTAGAGGAAGTTCGATTATGGAAATACGAAAATGTATTTTAGAAATATAAAGAGTTTTCATTGAAAATGTCGTGTTTTATCATTTTCGTAGCGTAAAACATTGTAATTGTTATTTTCAACATAATGACAAGTGTGGCTGATTATTCTCCTTAATAGTAAATAACGATCACGGATGAAACGAGTAGACCTTATAATCTGCGCTTAGTGATGCGAGTACCTACACAAGACTGCACAAGTTCCGTGACTGCGGACTATACATTTACCATGTTTATTTTTAAGAAATAAATTTTGTTGGATAATAATTCATCCAAAAAGTATGACTAACACAAAGGGTATTTCCAAAGGTCAAAAGTTAACATTCAAAGTAACCTCTGTCTGCCCGTAGTATGGGCTCGAGGGAGTGCCTGAATAATAATCGCAATTGTCACGGTGACAATGTCACATGTGTACCCACTGCTAACAACAATAGGAAACTGTTATACCTACATCAAATTTTGAACCATATCATAATAAACCATATCAAAGTGGTAAAAAGGTTCACATCGGAAAAAAATTGCGGTAAGAACCTTTGCAAATACGATTATTACTTCCTCATAAACACGGAACCCAAAACTATCAGAACAGTTCAAGACTATAAACCGCACAAGAGGATGCTGACCTAACTTCGTGAAGTCCTTTCTAATAGTTAATAGTGTCGGTTATTCTAAGTAGGCATAATGACATCCTTGAAACGTTCTCCGAAATCTTTATGAGATGAGGAGGAAAATGCATATAATCTCATATAAAAATATAAAAAAAAACACTCGGTATCCGAGGCTTAAGAAACTATAAAGTTAAATAACCCTCACATAAATACGTCATATAATGTCCGGCTCAGTACTATACGAGGCAGCTTTACGAACCTTGACCTCTAGGAATTAAAGTCGTCGGTCAAACGTTTTGTTTCTTTTGAAACACTTAAATTTGACATTCATAAAGAACAGCGTTACAAAATTTCCATCTCTATTCTCCACCATTCCATATGTGGACTTTCTATAAGTGGTCGGTAATTTTCTTGCCGTTTATGCCAAAGTCAAGTTCATGACTTATTTATTTACCAGTCACGTTATGATTTACACAAACAAACAAAGGATGGAATGTTGCAGATTTATGGGTGAGTATGAATCTCGGATAGATCTCTGATGAGTACGTGTGTAGGAGGTAATAGTCACCCGGATCTTCATGCATGTATGGTTGCTGCGGAGCATCGAGCAACTGTCGTCCGTCACCGGCTTCGTCACGCGCCATTGTCGGCGATTACTGTGGCTTCCATTAACATATGCCTGCGAGACAGCCATGATTACCTCTTGTCTTAAGTGTTTACAATATTTCATACAAACGCCTTTTGTACGAGAAGATTTGTAGACGTAAATAGGGTAGGTAGTTAAGGGTTAAATTACATACGATCACTTTTTAATGCACTTCAAGACTATTTATAAACAAACTAAATAACATCAGCATAAAGTGGGAACTTATGGTGCCTTATTCCATCATCTAATCTCTTCCAAATCCTTTATGTTGTTCAGTAGAAGGTAAGTTGACTTTCAACTGAACAACGTAATAGGAGTGACATCATATGTCAGGAAGAGAGAGAAAACCTGGGTTTTAATATTGATGTGATTTGCTTAAGTCTAGCCAGTGGTGGTCCGAGCCGTAGCTAATATTAACATCGGGTCATTAGATTTAGTAGTGCTATCATTAGTGAATAATTTTGCGCTCTTTGACTGAAAGTAGTTTAATATGGTTGTCATTGTCAGCCTATTACGCCTTTACTGCTGGGATAACCGGCCTTCTCTCAGAAAGAGAGAGTATGGGCCATGATCCACCACGCGGGTCCAGTGCGGATTGGTGGATGTCACATGTCCTCGAACTTTGTGGTTCTTGAACATGCGGGTTTCATCACGATGTTTTCCCTCACCGTTTTAGAGCGAGTGTAATAAATCCGCACTTAACTTGATCTTCCGCACTTGACATGTCAATGGTGCGAGGCCAAGTTGAGATTCGATCTTTGGTGCGTCGGATTGAAAGTAGCACAAGTTCCCGCTCGGACACACTCCCTCAACAATATACACAATTTTAAAAGAAAATATTCGATACAAAACTATCAATAGCATTTAGTTATGTTTTTTCCATTGCTAACAAAAAATAAAGAAACATACGTCACCGCATGGACAAAAAATCACATCCTTAAAAATAACTATTACGTTAATTCTATAACTATCCTTGCAGGCTTGGAAACGGCTAATCGATATGTAGATATTTCATTCACATCGCAAATATAACCGCAACAATAAAAATACCTTGCCGGAGAGCAACCTCGTTGGTGTCAGCGTGTTTCCCCGCGAACCGGCGTTTAATGTTAGATAGTACGTTATGAATTAAGAAGCACGGGTAATAAATTTTTGTGGAGTGCCCACTTGTGGCAATTACAATGCGCCACAGAGCGCTGCTAGTAATGAACTCTGGTTATAATACCGGCTGCCTACGCGAATACAGCCTGCGATTCTTAGTTCGCAGTAAACGCCGACTGGTTTTTTGCTGGAAATATAAATGGAGCCTATTTGTGTATTGCTTTATAAAAGCGGGCGTCAGTGGAGGATTAGCATTGTAGTTAGGAAGCTTCACGACGATGGAGCTCACATGTGCCTTAGTTTTATTGATTGTTGGGCTCACGACAGCTAGCCCTTACGGATATGGCACGAAAGGAGGAGCGGTGGCTAAAGGTCAGTATTCATACACAATATATTTTTTGCACCTACGTTTTCTCGCATGGGCATATCAAGATTATTGATTATTCAATATATTTTAAAAAGATTATCAGTATTGGTTTTTGACAATGGGACAGTTAATTTTGTCTAAAATAAAGTTTTTTTTTAAACTATTTTCGATAACTTAGCGTCTTAGTTGATGTTAAGTTACGATGTGTTCCAAGATGGTGGACACGCTTTTTTAAATTGTAAACAATAACTAACATACTTTAAATACCAGTAAATTAATTACCAGTAGTGTAATGATTTCGTTTTTTTGCTTATAGCTGATTCGAGTGCTGTAGCCGGCGCGTACACTGGCGCTGGGGAGATACCACTGAGCATCCCAAGTGGTACGGGTTACTCGGGGAGCTTCTCTAAATCATACGCCTCGAGCTCGGCTTCATCCAGTGCAAGCTCTAGTTCAAGCGCCTTCAGCTACAGCGGCTCCGGAGCCGTCAGTGGTGCTAACTCTGGAGCCAACGGCTGTAGCTCCGGAAACTGCAACGGGGGTGGAGCAGTAGGTCCTCAAGGATCAGCGACAGCCGGGTCCCAAGCATACAGTGGTGCCAATGCTGCATCCCTAGCTGGAGGATATGGAGGCAAAATACCAACTGGAAGTTATGACCATCAACACGGTAGTAGTAATAAAGGTCAAGGTTGTGGATCTGAAGGCTGTAAGGGAACGGATGGTTCAGATTCTGTCAGTGGAAATGGTGCTGCAACCGGTTCTCAATCAAACAGCGATGCTAAAGCCGCAGCCTCTGCTGGCGCTGGTTTAGCAAACTCTGATTGCAGTGGATCTGGCTGTAATAATTTACCTGGAGCAGATATCAAATGCTCTTCGGGACAGTGTGATTCAAATACAAAATGTTCATCTGGCAATTGTGGAATATCATATACTGGAGACTCTTCATCACAATTGGAATCCGAAAAAAAATGTCAATCTGGTCAATGCGGACAGACCCAAGATAAGGAAGAAAATACGTCGATCGACTATGGAACGAATGATATACATATACCATCATCCGGAACTGCTAAACATAAATTGGGATATGGCGCAAGTGGTTGTTCTAATGGTAACTGTGGTCCATCATCATCTGGGAGTCCTGCAGCACCTGGTTACAATAAACCTGCGACGGAGTTAACAGCTCCTAAACAAGAACCTGCATGTTCCAGTCCGAACTGTCAAAAAGGACCAAAGGCACCCACGTCTCCTGGTTATGGGGGGCATCCCAATCCCAGTTATTCTCATGGGTCTGCACCTTCTTATTCTACAGGAAAGCCTTTAGGACTACCATGTGCGAGTGGCACCCCAGGTTGTGACATAACAGCATCTGTAAGTGGCCCATCTAATTGCGCATCAGGAAATTGTGGTTCATACCCTTCTTTACCAGGAGCACAGCAGAGCAGCCATTCTAGCAACAAACCAAGTTATCCTTCAGTCTTATCTTGTGCCCCCGGCACTCCCGGTTGCGCTGCATCGCCATCGGCTTATAGTCCAACCGATTGTACATCGGGAAATTGTGGTGCATACCCTTCAGTGCCAGGATATGGTGGCTCTTCAAGCATCAAACCCAGTTATCCTCATGGCAGTTCGCCTTCTTATTTCCCAGAGAAGCCTTCGGGACCAGCTTGTGCGCCAGGTACTCCAGGGTGCGCAGCAGCCCCATCTGCCAGTGGCCCTTCCGTGCCAGGATATGGCGGCTCTTTGATCACCAAACCCAGCTATCCCCATGGCAGTTCACCTTCTTATTTCCCTGAGAAACCTTTGGAACCAGCTTGTGTGCCAGGTACGCCAGGATGCGAAGCAGCCCCATCCGTGCCTGGGTATGGCGGGCCTTCAAGCATCAAGCCCAGCTATCCCCACGGCAGTTCGCCTTCTTATTTCCCTGAGAAACCTTCGGGACCATCTTGTGCGCCAGGTACCCTAGGATGCGGCGCAGCCCCATCTGCCAGTGGCCCTTCTGTACCAGGGTATGATGGCTCTTTAAGCGTCAAGCCCAGTTATCCGCATGGCAGCTCGCCTTCTTATTACCCTGAGAAACCTTCGGGACCAGCTTGTGCGCCAGGTACCCCAGGATGCGTTGGGGCACCATCTTCCAGTAGCCTTTCTGTGCCAGGGCATGGTGGCTCTTCAAGTATAAATCCCAGTCATCCCCATGGCAGTTCGCTTTATTTCTCAGAGAAACCTACGGGACCAGCTTGTGCGCCAGGAACTCCAGGGTGTGCAGCAGCCCCGTCTGCCAGTGGCCCTTCTGTACCAGGGTATGGCGGCTCTTCAAGCGTCAAGCCCAGTTATCCCCATGGCAGTTCGACTTCTTATTTCCTAGAGAAGCCATCGGGACCAGCTTGTGCACCAGGTACTCAAGGGTGTGGAGTTGCACCCTCTGCCAGTGGCCTTTTTGTGCCAGGGCACGGTGGCTCTTCAAGTATAAATCCCAGTCATCCCCATGGTAGTTCGCTTTATTTCTCAGAGAAGCCTACGGGACCAGCTTGTGCGCCAGGAACTCCAGGGTGTGCAGCAGGCCCATCTGCTAGTGGCCCTTCTGTACCAGGGTATGGCGGCTCTTCAAGCGTCAAGCCCAGTTATCCCCATGGCAGTTCGACTTCTTATTTCCCAGAGAAGCCATCGGGACCAGCTTGTGCGCCAGGTACTCAAGGGTGTGGAGCTGCACCCTCTGCCAGTGGCCCTTTTGTACCAGGATATGGTGGCTCTTCAAGTATAAATCCCATTCATCCTCATGGCAGTTCGCTTTCTTATTTCCCAGAGAAGCCTTCGGGACCAGCTTGTGCGCCAGGTACTCCAGGGTGCGGAGCAGCCCCATCTGCCGGTGGCCCGACTGTCCCAGGATATGGTGTCTCTTCAAGCATCAAGCCTAGTTATTCCTATGGAAGTGCGTCTTCGCATTCTACGGTTAATCCTTCAGGCTCATCTTGTGCTCCTGGTATCCCCGGTTGCTCTACTTCTCCATCTTCTAGTGCTCCATCTGGTTGTGCATCAGAAAATTGTGGTGCATACCCAACATCAGCAGGATACGGTGGGTCTTCGGGCAAGCCTAACTATTCTCATGGAAATTCACCTTCATTGACCCAGAGCCCTTTAGGACCAGCTTGTACGCCTGGAACCCCAGGATGTGGCGTAGCCCCATCTCTTAGTGGCTCATCTGTTTGCACATCTGGAAACTGTGATGAAGCCCCATCCGCCAGTGGCGCTTCTGTGCCAGGATATGGTGCCCCTGGGTACGGTGTGTCAGGTGTTGGATCCTCTTTTATTCAAGCTAACTTTGGATCTCATGGTACTGGATCTATTCAAACATCTTATAATAAACCTGCTACAGGATTTCCGACTATACCATTTGCTCCCGGTGCTGTTTCTGGAATTACATCACCATCTTACACGGGCAGTGCTGGTGCTATAGCTGGTACCAGTGTCCAAAAAGATACAAAAGACAATCTTCCCACATATACCGGTGGCTTTGGGGGCCCGGTTGGAATTCTGAAACCCAATGAATTTACTGCCCCTACTTCACCTTTCGATAGCAAACCAGGTGTATCTACTAAGCCATCAGCTGACAAACCAGCTTGTACTTCCGTTATCTGCGATAAATCTCCACCTGTCTCTCCATCGCATGCTCCCGTAGCTTCTGGAGCTCAAGCTACTGCAGGAGCTTCAGCAAGTGCTAACGCGGAAGCTTACACTGGAGGGTTTGGAGGACCGCCAGGATTCCTAAAACCTTACGACAGTGGCAAAGTCGACCTTAAAGGACCAATTGGCTTGAACCAAGGGATCGGTGGAACAGGGCATTCGTCCTACTCAAACGGGGGATCATTAGTCGGTATAAATGCAGCGGCTCAAGCGAATGCTGCAACCATTGCCAATGCGGGAGTGAGCAGTAGTGATAATAAGCACCACGGTGATAAAAACGGAGGTTATAACCACGGACATGATGGTGCAGGTGGTTGTGGTGGAGGATGTGGTGGTACCGGCGGTAGTAACTTAGGATACAGCCTTTCAAAAACTGGAATTGTGGGCGATTCGAGCAACGGGCTGGCGACGGCGGGCGCTGCTGCAAAAAGTGTGGCCAGTGCATCAAGCGGTGCGAGAGCTTATGGAGGCAGTTACGCCAGCAGCTCATCCTCGGCACACGCTACTTCTGGAGCTTCAGTAAAAGGAGGTAAGGCTTAGAAAAATCCTCTTTACTAATACGAAAGTGCTCAATAACTTCTGTATAAATTGCGTTTTAAAATTGAAAGTATGTTGTAAAAATATTTAAATTAGGTACATATTATGTGTTGTTGCATGATAATTATGTGTTATAAAAAAGTTAATGTAGGTAGATAATGCTTCATTAAGTTTTGATGTAATACAATCAATATTTATTAAAATTTTGTATGCTTAGTAAGCATGCAAAACCGACCATAAATATTATTATTAGCGATACGTGAAGTTCAAATTAGAGAAATTCTACTATAAATCAAAATCGATAGATCTAAAATGAATTATTATTATTATTTATTAAGTTAAAATATATTATTATTTATTGATAAATAAGTTTAAGGAAAAGTTGCCGTTGATTAATGGGAAACTGGCAAAATGGTCAAGGATATGTTTACCATATGCAGTGGACATATTCATTTAAACAACCTATGAACTTATTTAAACAACCGTACAATGAAGAACTCAACTATTTAAATAGTATAGCTACTCGATAAAGAACATGGTAGGCATACATAAATATACACTGTCTACCTGATAAATACCTACCCATAACGTTGAATTCTTCACATTACGTCATACCAGTTTTCCTCTCATTATGAAAATAAAGTATGTATTATAATGGATTTCCTTTATTTTAGGTATGAATATCATTTTATTTTTTCGTTTCAGGCTATGGAAGGCGATGATCAAAAATGACCTAGGTTTAAAGAAAAAAAGCAAGACTTATTTGATTTAACGACATTTAGATAATAAGAATTTTGTGATACTCTTTTTCTTATATGAAAACTCCACGATGAAAAAGGATTTTAAGTTAATTGATTAAAATATTTTTATACATGTACAATTTTTTATTTTCATCTACTCATTAGTGGGAGGACTAACTCTTCTGCGAGTGTCCGTCTGGGTTGTTACCACCGCTTTGCTCGTGAAGTCTGCCGCCAAGCAGTAGTGTGCAAGCATTACTGTGTTCCGGTTTGATGAGCAGAGTATCCAGTGAAATTACTGGGCTTATGAGACTTAATACCTAACGTCTCAGGGTAACGAGCGCATTGCAGTGCCGCGCAGGCCTTTGTGTTTCAAAGTTCTGGATGGCACTGCAATTGTTATGGGCCGGCGTTATGCTCACCATCAGGCAAACGACCAGCTCGTCTTGTTACCTATTAACATAAAAAAAAATCATATCAGGTTTATTTTTGTGTTGAAAAAAGTAAGGTAGCTAGCAGCTATCCACATTAGAATTTAGATAGAATAACAATTGATGAAGGCACAATAGTTTAAAATCATCATCGTCAACAACTAGGTTGTTATCGCTGAGTCTCGGGTCATTCCTTATAGAAAAATATAGGCCATAGTTCGTCATGCTGGCTCGTGCCTGTTGATGATGTGCATCTGCTTGCAGCTCTAGATTTTTATAGAATATTTTTGGGCATCCTAATGAGCAGATCAATAGTTGCTAAAACTGCTGGAAAATCTCATGCTTCAATCGTCATCACCCTACCTACAATACAATAAATCTTTATTGCACACCAAACGGATATACATTTGTAACATAAAATCTAATAAAAATAATTCAGAGTACAATGGCGCTATTTAGCGATAAGACCTATCGCTAAATAGCGATCTCTTCCAGACAGCCTAGAGGATAGATAGAATATGAAAGATACTATAGGTACATATTTCGCCAGGCGTCGCGTTGGTACAGCATTTTTATTGTTTGTTATCTATCAAGTCAGTTAATTAAATATTTCTTATGTAACTTCTTCGTATGCAACTATCAATGAATTTTAAAAATCTCTCCTTGTGTTGCAATATAAATCGCATAGCATTTATCACGTTATCAAGCGCCATCTTCATCATCTAGTTTGGAAGTCAGTATCAAGAAATATTATTAAAAATCTTGATATATCACATAGGCAATGATCGTTAGCACTTCTTTTTACTGATTGCAATAAATTCTCATTAAAATCTTTAGCATATTACAAGTAAATTATAGTGGTTACGTGTAACATTTACCTCGACTAGCCTTCTAAGGAGTGGTGCTTGTGCTTAGGCGATAATAAATCAGTATATGTGATACAATCATTTAGTTCTCTCATCTATTGTTCACGACCGGCATAATGTTGAGATCGCGGATGTTAAATAAATTATTCATAAATGAACAGCTGAGTACTTCGAAGGTTGCCTGGTTTACTTTGATGCTTGCACGTTTCTTTCTGAATGAGATCATTCCAGTTTGTGAGATATTTTTATAACATGTATCTATAGGTACTACGTTTTTTATGTTACGCTATTCTGTGGCTTAAGGTCCTATTTCATAAATTTTCACGTTGGGTACGTAAGTTTACGAATATATATAAAATCATCCCGTCCCAGTAAAACGATTTTATATTAAAGTGATTTTTTATAGTAGATTTGACTATAGTAGTTGTTAGTGGGAGGACTAACTCTTCTGCGAGTGTCCGTCTGGGTTGTTACCACCGCTTTGCTCGTGAAGTCTGCCGCCAAGCAGTAGTGTGCAAGCATTACTGTGTTCCGGTTTGGCGAGCAGAGTATCCAGTGAAATTACTGGGCTTATGAGACTTAATACCTAATGTCTTAGAGTAACGAGCGCACTGCAGTGCCGCGCAGGCCTTTGTGTTTCAAAGTTATGGGTGGCACTGCAATTGTTATGGGCCGGCGTTATGCTTACCATCAGGCGGCATTTCTTGGATTTTTTAAGTCATCACTAATCAATATTATCATATTTTGACAAGTTCAACATAGTTCCAGTGAATCAGTTGATCTATAGGGCTGCCCGGAAGGTCTATAGTAGAATTTCGATGTAAACTTTAAATGCCTTTTATTCAATAAAAAATTCGGAATTTCAAAAACTCGTCAGATAAATGTTGTTAACCTCCAGGAGTACATTGACCCCCTTTCTGGATAACATAGGTTGTATATGAGAAAAAAACCCACACTTGTGCACAGATGTGACCCAACGGTATGAAATTACAAAGTCCTTAAATAAAATACTTATGAAAGAATTATCACATTCATATTATGGATTCATTACTTGTTGTAATATTTATTTATGTCAATAAATAACTTTTTACTTTACTTTACTATATTGCATTATCTGTTTTGAGTTACCACCTTGTCACAGTAAGTATAAGTGGGCACTTCTTTTGCTAGAGATACATGATACAGCAACAACCATTGGAATCAATGACAACAGCTTTTTAATAGGACAGGGCACTGGAAGTACTAATATGTTTGTAAATTTACTGTACGAAGGTTTGTCAGTTGTAAAATGTTAAAATAATTAGAACCCATCGGAACTTTAACATGTTATTGTATGTGTGTATCATAAATTTAACGGTTTTTTTCTTGTATCATGATAGTTAACTTATATTACAGATTTCACGGACTTTTTTTTAAATATGGTCGTTTTCTTATCATACTTACATCCCAATATAAATTGAGCAAAATATGCTATTTTAATTTTATCTGGTTAACAAGACATGTCTGTCAGGCAGGCATGAGGCACGCCTCTTAATTAAAAAGCCTACCTACCTTTTTAAGACATTTTTATTTTTTTACAGGGTCATTCATTAATACAGTATATTGGGGTCTAAATATAGGTCATTCATTAATAGTACCTATTCTTAATTAATTTCATTGCGGTTTATATAACGGTAAGGTGTCGATTTATGAACGTTTGTCAACAGACTTACAAAAATTTGAAAAAATACCGGCACCTATAATATATGACATTTAGTATAATATATAGGGTGCACCCTATATATTATCTAGTTGGAACCCATAAGTTTTTTGTATTATTGGTGATAAATACAAACAATTCTGTATTAAATGTGTTTTATTTGAATGGAAAAATTAGGAATGACAATTCTGACACTTCACATTTTGTACATTTTTTTTTTATATGTCACAACTCTAAAGAGGTACATATATATATCAATTGGATAACGAGACGAGCGGATCGTTTGCCTGGTGGTACCTAAATATAACACCAGCCTATATATATAATTATATACCTATTGTGGCAGTGCCACTCAGAAATTTTATACACAATCCTGTGCGGCACTGCATTGCACTCGTTATCCTGAGACATTATAGGTGCTAAGTCTCATAAGCCCAGTAATTACACTGACTACTTTGCTCGTCAAACCGAAACACAGTAAAGCTTGCATATTACTGCTTAGCGGCAGACTATAGGTTCGAGCAAAGCGGCGAGCCCCCCCCCCCCCCCAAGAAGCCAAGATTCAGGCTGATCGAATATATATGGTGTAATTTCCTAGAATTATAAAATACAGCTTCTGAGTGATCGATTCCTCTTGCCAAATAAACATGATGACCCTTTGTAACCAGAGTCTTATCTCCTGGTTTAATTATCTTATGGTTAATTAATCAATTCAATTCAAGTCGTCACGCAAGACTGTAACTACCAAAATCACTGCATTTTTAACCGATTTCCATATCGCTGTCTCAAGACCTAGACGAATAAATATTACTGCACTTATTTGTATGCGTCGGGTGAAATGCGTACCTATTTCATGTCTAGATTTTAGTCGGTTGCAATCCCCGAAAACAAACATTACGTGCTATCGTGATAAGTCTAGGTATTGCACCGGTTAAAAACTAAGCGGGGCGTTTTTTATACAGAGTGATTTTTTGTGCTAGTCCTCTCAAAATGAAGCTACGTATAGGTACATATAGGCATTTAGTATCTCTATGATATAGCTTGTGGTAGGCACGTTTGAGAAGACTATAGATACCTACACACATAATACCCACCGATTACCGAGTTTAGCTCTTACCATTCTTTAGTCTTTATTCTTTATTCTAGACGTTACCTACCTACCCATTCGTAATTATTTAAGATAATTTTATCTGCGTCTATTAGGTTTATTTACCATTGATCAACAATCTTGAAATAAGGTGGAAATACCTCCTCCAACCTGTATGTAACGAAAAAAAAAAGCTCGAGTCATTTTACCGATTGCATTAAAAATGATTAATTCATTAGAAATAATTAAAATTAGTTGATAAAACAAAGGAAGATAATAAACAACAACATTGCACAGACAAAGATCGATAAAATATTACGACAGTTTACTGAAATGACCGAAACGGCACTTGCACATTTTTTTTATTTTAACTTTTGGTACTCGTATCCTATCAGTCATGTGTTTTAATATAAGTTTATAACTTCAGTATCAATATATCGTCTTCGTATTGATTGCAATAACTGTTCGTGTCAATATTTCGACTTGGAGTTCCCTGTTGGTACCCTGAACCCTGAACCAGAACCCTGTTGGTATTAGGCCTACTATTTAAGTACTAGGTAAGCCTGTTAGACTATTTAAATCCCATTCATAAAAGATAAATATGCCTTCTCTTTTAAACATCAAAGTTTAAAAGCCCGTTCCATTGACCTTTATGTTTGAAGTGCGACAAATAATAAAGGTGAAGAGATTAACATAATAAAGAAGCCTTATGTCAACAGAAACCACACACGCAGCAGCTTGACACTTGACCCGTGCCTGACCACAGACCACGTCCCGAGCTAATCCATTAGAAGCTAGACAATATTAAGATTACAATATAATCGAGCGATGCCTATCGAATGTGGTAGAATTGACAACAATTCGTTTTAACAGCTAGACTTAAGCTATTTTTTAGGTCTGACCGAGTATCTCACCGAGATCATAAGAACCTATATATATGATGGTGGAGTCTATAATGAGGTTCGCCTCGTGTGCGTGGTCCCGAACGGTAGAGCTGCAAATAAATCAAAAGTTGAAGACGCTCCATAGAGGATTCGCGCTAAAGATCTACAAGGCATCCCGCACTGTTTCGCTGACTTCACCACTTGTACTATCGGGAACCCTCTCACTGGATCTGAGAATACAAGAGACGGCCAGCCTGCACAGAGCTAAAAAGTACCTAATCCAAGACTACCGTCGAGCAGAAAAGGAGCTGGAGAACAATGTGAGATACCTCGACCAGCCTACCCATCTCCATCGGTTGCGTTAGGATACGAGCTCCCGGAGAGCGCAAATCCTGAAACTCTGGACTCCAACCAATTCACCGGTCCTCAAATATATACGGACGGCAGCAAAATAGATGGTAAAGTAGGTGCTGCCGTAACTTGGTGGGAGGAGGTAAAGAATCTGATTACCTACACCACCTTTAGTCTTCGTCTCTCGTGCACGGTTCCAATCGGAACTTTATGCGTTTTATAGGGCCACTCAAATGGTGAAATCTAGTAGGGAACCAGTAGTTAACATACTGAGCGACTCTAGATCCTCGCTCGACTTGCTAAAAAATCCCAAAGTAAGCCATCCACATTACCTTAAGAGAGATCCGAGCAGAAGGTAGGGAGGTCCGGCTGTTCTGGTTGAGGGCACACGTGGGTAATTAATTTAGGCAGGCTGATAGAAATGTAATTTAAATAGTATGAAAATGTAGTTATTATCATAGACTTAGGTACCTACAGGAAAAACTTGGATACCACACGACGTCCGTAAAACTGAGTAATTCCACTTTGTATGAAAACCAAGCGTGTCACATTTTAACATATAACACTATACGTATAGGTACAGGTATATATATATATACCTATGTATTTATGAATGTGTAATAGATTTTGTTAGTCATTATTTACAGACCTAACGAGTCGTAAAAATACGGGCACGGCTATGTAAACTTTCTTATCTACGCCATACACAGTCTATATTCCGTGAGTATGTGAAGCTCGTATTGAGCAACATTTCGCAAAACGCCTGCAGAAGCGACAATACCGTGACAAGCGGCGAAGACAAATACCACCTTGTTATCTTATGAATAATGCCGATTATATTGAGCAAACACGCGCACACGCGTACGAGTGCATTTTTCACCAAAATTTATGATATACAGGCTGTATAAACTATGTACATCGTGACCACTATATTGCCCATGGCGACGTTAAAAAAATGAGAGAAAGCTCAATTTAAGCTTTATACGATGCAACGGCAACGATTAATTATTCCTGCGAGAACAGAAATAAAGTAGGCAATATTCACTTGCGATGTATTGAATCATAAATCATCGATTATGTAAGAGTTGCATCAATCTGGCCCTATACCGGTCCAGCACAAGTTCATAATGAAAGAGTGGACAAAAAAATCGGAAACGTTCTCAAGTGATTTGTATTCTTCCATTGCATCAATACCTGATGTAATAGGTATCTACTGGATAACTAATATATACCCAAAGTCCATTGTTTTCAATCTCTCAGCAGTCAGCACCTCTAAACCTACTTTAGTATTCATGATTTTTGTCAAATACTGTCGTAAAGCCTGCATTACCATTGTTACGAAGCGATGGATGTTGGTTGGTGCTGTGTCCAATACATGTGATTGACAACAGCCTGTGCGTGGTATCGGCGGGCGCTGGCGCACGAGTCACCTAGATGTCGCACCTATTGTCCAAGCCGTCCACTGGGTGAGCCACTACCACGCCATTACCTCACACTTTCAATATTGGGTTACGAGAATTTTACTTCAAGGCCCTCTTTTAGGAGCAAATAGAGGAGGTATAAATGCAAAGACGAGCAACAATGACACGCAGTTCTGGTTCAGCAACTCGTGCGAAAATGAATGCGTCTCTCGCGCTTTTGGTGTGCTGTGTCGTCGGTACGTGAAGTGAACTTGTGTGAAACTATACTATATCGGAAATAACATGATTGTCATGCATTGATTTGTTTTTGTAGGTAGCGCGGTAGGCTACAACGTGCGGAGGGAAGCGCCGTACAACATCGGGCCGAATGACCCATATTCCGTCGCTGTGAACCCTAACTACAGCCAGGAGCCTTCACAGCGGTTATTCTGGGGCACTCAGGGTACTAATCAAGTTGGCGGAACAGGATTGTGGGCGTCGCTGACAAATAAGTTTCCTTTCCTAGGAAATATGTTTGGTCGCATGGAGCTGCCCACGCAGTATGGCGTTCCGAATCAATACGACGTGTCTCAACAGTACGGCGCTCCCAACCGATATTCATCTTCGCAGTTCGGCTCCTCGAACCAGTATGATGTGCCACAGCAGTTTGGTGTCCAGGGATACCAGCAGCCCCAATTCAATCAAGTTCCGCAATTCTATCAGGCACCTCAACAATCTCAGCAATTTGGGCAACGTTTCGTTCCCTCGGGTCGCGATGTAGGTCTTACCGACGACGCTGTGATAGTGACACCTCCTTTTGTCCCGATCGCTCAGCCAGCCCCTGTGCCCGCGCCGGCTCCTGCACCCTTCCCGATAGCCCCGGTAGCCCCAGCACCTGTCCCCGAACCGAGTCCCGGATACCAATACAATAAACCTCAATACAGGCTTGAGTATCCCCATAAATAAATTAACATTTTAACATGTTTTCTTACGACTTATACTAACGAATGGTATCCGGCTTAAGCCACTTCCTATTTAATGGATAGTTTGCTACAATTCTCTTTTTATTTAAACATTTCCATATGGAGCAACTCCTGAGTTAACTAGTACACAAATAAATAATGCCAGTACCATTGCCATTTCCATGACTTTTAACGGGTAATTTTTAATTTTAGGTTCTTAGCACAAGGAGGCTCTCATAACTAATGTTCGTCGATAACTACTTAGTTTTGCAATCATGAATGTATTAATGTGTTAATTGATACAAAAATTATTTCAAAAGTTTAGATTTAGAGAAAAATAAATACTTATGTTGCGAAATCACTAATTTTTTTAATTTAAATTTTTACCTACTATCATAACCATTTTTAGTCACATCCAACCAAGTAGTTTTAAAGTAAGTGTTAAAAAAGATCATAAGAAATGTAAGTGTAAAAGATCATAAGAAATGAAATGAATGAAATATTTATTTTGTACAAATAAAAGATCTTACATTGCAATAGATATTTGAGTTATTGTCTGTACAAAGCGAACGTACCTACAACTTTTTAAGTTGGCGGCTGTACTGATTGCTTTCCTTCATTAAAATGGTTATATTAATAAAATGGTACCCAACAATCCCGACTAATATTATATGTTATAAATGCGAAAGTGTGTTTGTTAGTTTATTGGTTTGTCCTTCTTTCACGCATTAACGGAGCAACGGATCGACGTGATTTTTGGCATAGATATAGTTTATGGACCGGAGAGTAACAGGCTACTTTTTATCCCGGAAAAATGCACGGTTCATGTGCAAACGCGGGTGAAAACCGCGGGCAGAAGCTAGTATTAAATAAAATTACTGTAATAATACAAATTAGGTACTTTAATTATTCTATGGTAAAATATACTCTAGGTAACAAAAACGTTACATATACTGTATGCGACTTAGGCTGAGATTCAGAGACGAATCTAAGCGTGGACTCACGCTTCCATACGTCAAAATTCTATACAGTTTTGACATATGGAAGCCAAAGTCTACGCTTAGAATCGTCTCTGAATCTTAGCCTTAGTGTTGATGATTGCAGAGCTGTGTTCCAATGTTCTTAACATCGGAACGAAGTTGCTCACTCTGTACTTATTTTATATAAGCAACTCTTGCCTATACAAGATTTGTTTGAGCATGCATAACTAACTTTACACTTGAAGCCTAAGTCGAAGTCCTAAGCCTTTCTATACTTAGGTACACCTACAAATTTTCTGGTCAGTATTGTATTGAACGTCGTGCAAAATAACTTTTCAAGACAAATTTTGGCTTTTCTAGTCACTTACTTCTACGCTCCCATAACCGGAGTTAGGTAACCAAGGTTTGCCGTTGACGGATGTATCAACAAGGATTTTATCATCATCATAGCATGTAAGTAGCGCTTTTAGTAATAATAATAAGTACATGGAAATATTTCAATACCTACCTATCTAGAGTTTTTGTTTCATCTTTTATATCACAACACAAAGTAAAGTAACATAGGATTGGCCCTACCTTTGCTTGTTCATTTCATTATTTTAGCGTTTTTTTTATGTTATTTGGTAAAGAGACGAGCTGGTAGTTTGCCTGATGGTAAGCATAACGCCGGCCCATAACAATTGCAGTGCCATCCAGAACTTTGAAACACAAAGACCTGCGCGGCACTGCCGTGCGCTCGTTATCCTGAGACATTAGGTATTAAGTCTCATAAGCCCAGTAATTTCACTGGATCCTCTGCTCATCAAACCGGAACACAGTAATGCTTGCACACTATTGCTTGGCGGCAGACTTCACGAGCAACACTCATGTCAGTTGGTCATTAATACTACGAACAGGCATTTACTAATTACAAGGTAAATGCCGGTAATTGCGACTTTATTCGTAGTGTATCGATTTAGTTAAAACATGAATAAAATTATAGGTGCTCGATTACTTACATTTTGAAATGTTTTTTGTGCCAAGAGGCTCAAAGTCATCGTGAGTAAATTAAACGTGAATACATAGGTACCTATAATTCCTAAATCTGTAGGGAAAATGACTCATATGGAAGCAAAAACTTTAACAACATCAAAGATCACCTTGTGACAGGTAATTATTTATTATATTATATCCTAATATTCGTAAAGATGCTGCTACATTAAATTGCTTGATTTTGAATAATTACTGACCGGCAAGTAAAACTTAGATATTTTAATACTGATCTTATTGATTGCTCTTGAATCGATAAATTTAAGTGATCTATTATCTGTTTAGTGTTTTTCTCGGGTCTTTCATTTCGAAATTAATGGACCGTTATGGCAACTATTTATATACGTTTGTCTTCACCACTGACTTAGTATGGATGTGATGATTCAGGGAATTATCTAAGGGGAGTAAGGGGACCTTATCTGATTATTGAAAGATCGACCCTAACCCTAAGTGTGGTATTCCACTCATCAAAAATCTTTGTCCATGGTGCATTTAATCAAAGAACTTAGCTCGACTGAAATGACTTCATCAAGTCATCTAGAACACAGATATTTGATGAAAGACGACAATAGCAGCACATAAAGTTGAAGTCCCCTCTTTATTCAAACTACGCAAAATACTGTGCAAAATATACCAAGAAATGGGCTTCTGTCAAAGAACTTTGATCAAATAAGGGACATAGTCGTCTTTGAATGCCATTTTTGAATACCGGCCTAAAACGTAGCTAAAGCCAAATAAAATGCTATTTAATGATACAAATTATACAATCCCATTACATTCAAAAGAGTGTTTGCCGAATAAAGGTTGCCAATATTATTTTTTAGCTTTTTTAGCGAGACGAGCTGGTCGTTTGTTTCGTGCGGCATAACGCCGGCCCATAATAATTGCAGTGCCACTCAGTACTTTGAGATACAAAGGCCTGCGCGGCACTGCAGTGCGCTCGTTGCCCGTGTTCACCACCCTTAGTAGACGCCTAAATCAGATGCCTAAATATTTAAGAGTTGCCGAGGGCAAAAAAAAAAACGTTTCACCAACCTTTAAGACTGTTCTAACGGTTCTTCATACTTAGGCCTTGGCTTACATTAGGAATTACTCAGTTAGGCGTCGCCTTACTCGTCGTTGGTAAAAATGGGCATCTGTCTCATAAGCCCAGTAATTTCACTGGCTACATTGCTCATCAAACCGAAACACAGTAATGCTTGCACATTACTGCTTGGCGGCAGACTTCACGAGCAAAGCGATGGTACCTACCAACCCAGACGGACACTCACAGAAGAGTTAGTCCTACCACCTAGTAATATCTCCACCACCTCCAACAACTGAAGTTGAGGCTCTAAATATATATTTGGATACTCTTTGATTGAAACAACGCGCACAATTATTGCTGTCAAAGTTCGAAGTTTTACATTGTAAGGAAATTCACGGGCTCCCGTTGATGTCTTTTGCTTTAGTGTATATATGGTAAACCGAAACGTAAGAAAGAAGGCAAGGATAATCAATAATAAAATTTGACACTCTCAAAACAAAGTGGTCTAGTATAATTTTATCTATACAAATAAATAAAATTGAAGTGTCTGTTTGTAATATCATAAAAATAGCTTTTTACTAAATGCATATAAAAAGTGTATAGGGGACCTATTACAAAACATCCAATTTTAAAATTTTTGTCTGTCTGTTTGTTCCGGGTTATCTCCGAAACGGCTGGACCTATTTTGACGGGACTTTCACTGGCAGAAACCTATTGTACCATGAGTAACTTGGGCTACTTTCATTTTAGAAAAATAATTAGGGTTCCGCGCAAACGAAATAAAAACCATGAAAACCATAATCTCCACGCGGGTGAAATCGCGGGGCAGCAGCTAGTAAGAAATAAGAGAGGATAAGTCACAATCAAAAGTGTATATAAAATATAAATTTGTTTGCATATCCAGAAAATTCCGCGCACGTTTCGTTTGAAGTGAATTTATTTTTTTGTATGGAAATTTCTAATGACGTATTTCCAAGGGAGATTCTCACAACTTGTCGACAACCATGGTACTAATCACCCCCTGCCAGGATAACATACCAATTCAAAGTAACCCTGTACCCTATACCTGGTTATTTTAAAATAAAAATGCAATGATAAAGACCAATGAAAATAAAGCATATTATCGTCGAATCTTTATTAAGTATTACTTATTTAAACCGTAAAGAATAATTGTTCAATAAATATAATCTTCCGGCAGTTGCACGCCGGCTGCGCAGCCGCTGCGCAGTAGAGTGCTTCAGAGGTGCCCGCGGGTGCAACTGGTGGAAAATACGCTGTCTCGATGTATGAGCCGACACCTTAGTCTATGTTACGTCTCGGTTGCCTTAGGGTCTCCTGAAAAACAAAGCAAGCATAGTAGGTTACTGACTGGATAAATTGGCTAAATCGTACATGCGTGTATAAAATATATTCTAAGCAAATTCAACAATTCTTCTTTCTAGACTCAGCGTGTTGTTTATAATCTTTGAACACATCGTTATCGTTATAACATATAAGACTGGTTAAACCTTTTCGTAAGTATTTGAGGTACTTAAAGTCTTTATAACAAAACTGACTAGAGTTAGTAACCGCCTGGAACTCGTGCATGCCTTAGATTTTCAATCAAAAGTGCGTTCAGGGACGCAAGTTCGTGCTCAAAAAGTACGTTCGTGGTATGAAGTCGCTTTTTAAACACAGATTATATACAACTACAGCCCTAGGAAATAGGTCTAGTCATAACTCATGATGACCGGACTTGTACACCAGTGAAGAATTTTGAAAATATAAGAAATAAATATAAAAACAGTAGAATTAGTGTTATAAAAGCGAGAACCGACTTGACGAAAATACCGCGATATATTCAACTCATATTATTCACGGTGTTCATTCATAAAATTTATTATATGGAACCACCTCGACAGTCGTCTTAAAACAAAAAAAAAAATTCTTAAACAGCCCTCAATTAACGGAGAACATACATAAAAAAATACATACAGTGGAACATATAACCTCCTCCTCCTTTGTCGAAGTCGCTTAAACATACAGTAGGTAATTACACAAATCCATCTCTTTATTTTATTATATAGTAATGTGTATATTACCTACTTAATATTCTATGGTAATGTATATAAGAAATACTACTCACCTAAATTAAGAATTGATTTACAATTTTTTTCTTTGATAAATAATTTTACTATAGTAGAGTAGATGGTAGTATGTAATAATATTCTTGTAAAGTTTGGGAGATATCAGATATTGACATTTAAATATAAATTGTTTTGTTCAGGTTCTAAAGCATGGTTTCAACCAAATAAACACAATCAATGTTTATGCAGCTGGATAAATAAAGGTGTGGTATTTAATAGCTATTGTGATTTAGATTCAGAAGTGAAACCAGCATAAGAAAGCAGTATAATTATATGAATTTAATATTTTGATTTGGTTTCTTGTCTGATTCTCTATGTTTATATAAGGTAAAGAATTCCATAAATCGGTCTATTGATACATATAAATAGATTAAAATAAGCACACAGCTTTACTATGGCAAATTTTAAACTTCTATTTTAAGCTATTCATTATGTAACTGGACCGCCCGCGCCGCTGTAAAGCTGTACGAGACGCCCTTACTCCGAAAATCAAACGTCGAATTTATTTTTTGACAATAATTTCTTTTGTTATTTTTATTTATAAATCTCTTGGACTACATAGTTTAAATATAATGTTATTATAAACACGCCATACCTCACGGAGTTATCGGGGATGGTCCTCCAACCTCCTTGTGAAGTCAGGTGAAGACCGTTACCCAAGCGGGCGTGTGCACTGTCTCCTGAAATGTCAAGAAAATTAAGAATTAAATATCATATTCCAATATAATTATGTAGTATAAAATGAAAGTAATATAGTATAGTACCTACGGTACAGAGCTCACTTTATCAGTAGGCACTCGTAATATTTCTATATAACCATTATTTAGAAATGTGTCAAAAAAGAGTTACAAGGCTAAGGTTTGACTCAATGATTAAAAATTGGAATCTCTTTGGTTTGACCAAACTATTATAAAATATAAGAGCAATCGATAATATCATTTGATTGTTTCTTGCAAACTCTTTGGTGAATCCCGAAGGTTTGAATCCAACAGCGAGAAAGTACTGAAAGGCCAACCTATCAAGAGTAAAAAAGGCAAAGGCCTACTAAGACCTAAGCGTTATTCGCCACCATCTGTGGTACAGAAACTGACTGGACACGAAACATCAAAACAACAAACAAATACGGGATATTAACGCTTGATATATTTCCCTCTATACCCGCAGCGCCAGCGAATAAAGTATAAAGCATAAATTAATCTGAACAGACGCGTGTCAAATGCTAATCTACTTAACACCAGTACAAATACTACAAATCATCGTGAAGCACGACAAGTCTTAACACTTCAGTCTCTGAGAGAAATGCATCGATCATTTTTTGTCCGCATCAACCGTTTGACCGAAGCTTCAGGAATTCGAAACCGTTAGGTGCCGAGGCCGGCTAGAAAGGCTTATAAGCTTGCTGTGCGCGTTTTGTTACCGATGCTCTACTTACACTATACTCGACATCCCGTGTTTGTGGGCCAAGACTCTATGCATAATTACACTTACAGCTACTCTACATTTCGATACCGTACTCTGATGTACTAAAACTGGAAACGCACCCACTATTAGGTTCTAATCGAAATTAAGTTCAGTTAGATATGTTTAAAAAGTTTGACTAATTAGTTGGAAAAATAGGAATACAAACAAAATAATTTATTTGCTCCAAACCTCCAGTCGTGCTCTGCGTAACATACTCGACATCATATCTGTGATATAAGTAGTAATGTCCCAAAATTGTTTTATAACATACAGTTGTGGATCAGGCGGTCTTAAATGTTGTGCAATTTCTGTAAATATTAACGTTATTTTTCAACCGCAGTCATGTTAACTACCTAAAGATTTAATTTTTGTATTGCTATTTAAATCGTGACGGGTAGGTAACCTTATCGTTCCTACTACCACAGCTACGCAAGTCAATCTTTTGAATACAGTTGAACATAAATGGATGACCTTTCCTATAGAAATTCGTGAGTGCTTAACTTAATTCAAGGATTTCCGTAAACAATACCTATACAAATTAATTTGATTAGGTCATCATTTTTTTTATAAAAGGCAGTAAACTTTTTTCTCTATTACAACGGTGAAATATCCAACCATTTATTTATTTAATATTTTTAGTTAACAGACCTAAGTAGATACTATTAATTTTTATTAAAGGTGTTCATTAAGCGTCTATATAAGCTTAGTTCGTTAATTTTTATGCGCCGCATTCGACAAGCCAAATGACATTGTAAAATATATTAGGAACTAATGAACTTACTACTTTTGTTAGTAACCTAGCAAGAAGAGCTTAAAAAAACGTTGGATGAAACGGCAACGACGTTGTCATGATTAAAAACGAACAAGATTAGTGCACGGCAGTGTTACTGGGTGTTGAGCTAGCCAAGGCACACAGTGTGGTTTTTTTTTGCTATAGGTAGTTATGCAGGGTGAGTTTGAGTTGGTATGTTATCCCGGAAGGGGATGATTACGAACATACTTGTCCACAAGTTGTGAGAACCTTCCTTGGAAATACGTCGTTCCAAATTTCCGTACAAAAAATTAAATTTAACTTCAAACGTGAAGTGTATGGCATTTTCTGAAATTATTTCTAAGTCTCTTCTAATCAATATCTGCATCATTTAACAATGTTTAACATAGTTTATGCGAACTAAAGTAAACTTTAAATGCCATTTCTTCAATAAAAAATCCGAGTATCAAACACTCGTGAAACAAATGTTGACCTCCAGGAGTAGATTGACCCCTTTCAGGATAACATACCAATTCAAACTCAGGTTGAATGCTTATTTACCTTAACTATATTTAGGATAGATTTAGATTAGATTATGCAAAAAAAATCATTTTAATAAAACAGTTGTTTTAAGCTATAACTTACCATGAGCATTCTTAGGCGACCGGGATTCTCTGCGGTTCAGGTACGGGTAGGGGTCCAGGGAGCGACGCAAACGGCGCAGCGGCACCGGCTCCGACTCGTGTCCGTCGGAGTCGATGACGTAGTACGAACGGGGCACGTAGTACTGGCCCGCTGGAAGAGTAAAACCAAACTTTCAAGAGTGTTACTGACTTACTGGTCACGATCATTCTTTTAATCGACAACGATCAGGCTAAACTCTGTGTGTATATTATATTATGTAATATTATTCATTGTCTGCGTGTCCGTTGGCCGTGTGGTCCCTAATAACCAGGGAATGAAAAGCAACAATATCCTAGGTCAAAATCAAAACCTACTGTGATCACCAAGATGCCTGCCAAGGGTGATGTAATATAATATAAGGGCTGATGACGATCCATCGTCAAGTGTCAAGAGGTCACACCTGCCCATAAAAATTTCAATGCCGCCCTAAGCTTTCTAGAATATCATAGTTCTGCTCGGCATCCAACACAGGAATATGCTTTCCGCGGCCTTCCATCCTTAGCAAACTCTTCTTCAAAGTATTCAACAGTACCTATATTGTTACAATTTTTTTGAGACATCCAGGGTACAACTAGAAATTGTCTACAACACTTGACGCCTGTTTTCTTCTTCATTAATGACCACCGTCAGCTCTGCCGGCTGCCAAGTGCGGCTGCCGGCGGAACACACCCATAGTTAGCGTCAGATTTTTCATCTGATGTAGGCAACAACAATAATAAAAATGTAAATAACAATTTCTACTCTAATGGATTCCAACAAAAATGCAACACTGAAGTACGTTCCCATGCCTATATTGCTACCGGAATGTGCAATTAGTCACGTGGTGAACAGGAATCCGAAATGAGGTTTCATGCACTCGTACTTGGTACCCGGCAGACGCGCCGCGTTCGCTGCATAATATATGTAGGTATGTATGAGTCTTTATGACCAGCTTATTTTAGGAAGCGGTCGGGTTCCGAGCGAGACGAATTGCTAATTTACTTGTTGGTGCCGGAATAACTGCATTAAAACTGCATCTCACGTTCGACGGCGCGGTAGAACCGTATCTTGTATTAGGAAAATTCGTGGAAGTAATGAACTTTTTCCTCCACCTACTCGAAAGAGTCATTCCAAGCATGCTGAGCTTTCTATAGGGTCTTATTTAGACGAAAAGGATTTTCTATCGAGCAAGAAAAGTAGGTAAGTACCTACTTACTACCTGGATACCTATTAACAGAGGTACGTAAACCGAATGTCCCATACAAACGAACTTCCCTGTTCATTTGAAAATTACAGGTCAGATTTAAATGAAATTTTGCATGTATAAGCGGATAAGCAGTATCTAGGGGCAAAACGCTTTCGTTTTGGTTCAAACACAACTAAAATCAAATTAGAGCGAAGTGAATTTTCAATATTTCCACCACTAAAACGACTCGTTTTGAACTGATTATTTTCATATAATAAACTCGTTTAATCAAAAAACTGTTGCACCTTACCCCTCGGTAATATAGTCAACTTTGAAAATAATACATAATAATTGAAATAGATTATGTACATTCAAAATGAAAAAGGAACTTCGAAAAGTTATCAAAAAAATGTAAAATATTGTCGACATTTTGCAACCGCTTCGTCACACGCGGGGTGAGGTAACGGGGAGACGCAGTGAGGCTACGGAAACTCCCGAGTCCCGACAATTGCCGATCTAGCCCTGACAGTCTTCGAACCGTCGACGGACTATTTCTCTGTCTACGCTTCGAACACAATAATTCACAACTCAAATTGTACGCGGCATGTTCGTTTATTCTTTCGAATTTCGTAGAGTGTATCTATTGATGAAGTTATCAACTCGTATTCTGTAACTGAGACACAGATTAGGTAATATTTATAACGTTATAGAGACGTATTTGACAGTTGATTTGGTAGGTATTTAGGAACCTATTGATTCGTATCAGTAAGTTACATTTTCAACCTTTAGGTACTTTCTCGGACTTCGGAGGTATGAAAAATGGATGATTCAACGCGAAAGTATCTATGACTAGTTGGAGAGTAGAAACCTACCTACGGTCTTACCACAAAAAAATATTGTTATTACATTAAACCTGTGATAAACAGTGTTTAACTCCTAAACATGCCTTAGTCACGTGTTTAAATATGAGCAACCACAAATCCTGATTTATGTAGTATCTAACCGTTATCTAACTTAATTCTGTTGTGACATTTCTAATCATTTTAGATGTTTATCTTTAGACACTGTCTAAAAATATCGTGATGATTAAATTCCATTCTAAGGAGTATTCTTTCATAAAATTTATTAAACCACCCATGATATAAACCCTAATATAAAAACAGACGAATTGTGAACCTCCTCCTTTTTTAATTCGGTTAAAACAGAACACAAATAATAATATGAGGCAAGCGATAACTGCTCACGAGAGACTGTGCGCTACGGTTCGTTTCCACTGCGATGTTATGGAAAAAATAAATTATTTTATTTTGAACCAACTTCAAAACAAAAGAGGATCTCAATTCGGTTGTATTTTTTAATGTATATTCCGCTATTTATAAACTGATTTGTAAAATTCATTTTTTTTGTCTGAAAGGATACACTTTCAGATTTATTCCATAGACTAGCTGCTGCCCCGCGGTTTCACCCTCGTGGAGATTTTGGATTTCATGGTTTTTATTTTTTTGCGCGGAACCCTAATTCTTTTTCTAAAATTAAAGTAGCCTATGTTACTCCTTGTAACATCAGCTATCTGCCTGTGAAAGTCCCGTCAAAATCGGTCCAGCCGTTTCGGAGATTACCCGGAACAAACAAACAGACAGGCAGACAGAAAGACAGACAGACAAAAATTTAAAGAATGGTTGATTTGATATAGGTACCCTATATGCTTTCATATGCATTTAGTGAAAAACCAGTTATTTTGATATTACAAACAGTGTGCTCGTGTATGGGTACGCTATAATATACGATTGATAAGTGTATAATGTGTGAGACATTACAGGGAGCAGTAACAAATTTGAATCCTGACCCAGATAAATAGCTATTTTTGCATAGCTATTTTATGTGATAAACTAGATAATCAAAGGCTGTACAATATCAACTAGCTTCTGCCCGCGGTTTCACCCGCGTTCCCACAGGCACCGTTCATTTTCCGGGATTAAAAGTAGCCTATATTACTCTCCGGACAATAAACTATTTCTATGCCAAAAATCACGTAAATCCGTTGCACTTTTACTATGTGAAAGAAGGACAAACCAAGAAATCAACAAACACTTTCGCATTTATAATACTAGCTTCTGCCCGCGGATTTCACCCGCGTTCCCACTGCAACCGTGCATTATCCGGGATAAAAATTAGCCTAAGTTACTCTCCGGTCCATAAACTATATATATGCCAAAAATCGTCCAAAAATCAATACGTTGCTTCGTTGCTGAAGGACAAACCAAAAAACAGACAAACACACTTTCGTATTTATAAGGAAGTAGGATTGGTTGGATTAGAATGAATTTAGCTTCAATATTTTTAATGCGTTATATACTAGCTTTTTCCCCGCGGCTTTACTCATGTGAAATCAGGATAAAACTACTACATCTATTCTACTCGTATTTAGATAACAAAATTTCATTATTCCGTTTATTATGCTGAGCGTACCAAACATAACGCAAGCACAGCACGGGTGCTGCAGCTGACTAGTCCGCGCTATCATAATGCAGACCTTGACACTTATGCAAGTATGCGTTTTGGTATCAAAATAACCATGCTTTTGCATCCAGCGCAGATTACGAGATAATACACGAGCAAGCGCGACTGGATGTAAAACCATCAAAAAACCACTAAATAGACAAGAACTTCAATATTCAAAATTCAAAAGTCTTTATTGAAATAGGCCCCAAAGGAGCACTTATGAAAGTTAAAATACGATACGATATGCGTCAAACGGGGATCGTGGTTTTTTCATGGTGTTCTCGTGATCCGCGATTGATGCTTATCTATCAATCATGAATTAGGTGTAAGGGCTGCCTTAGGCCACCGCCGCGTCTTCATTTCACATTATCCCCTAAAGTATAATTATGCAAGAATAGCTTATTTGAAGTGATTAATTTAACTTTATTAAATAAGACTGATGATAAAATAGTTTTTTTTTTTATATTACACAAATATTGTGTTGTTTATATGTACATTGTACATAAAAACATTGTAAGTCGATAAAAATTCTAAAACTGCAAAAACTTGCGGTTTGGATCCTCGCAGCTGAATGCAAAGCAATATGCTTTTGCTCCGCGTGAGTGATTACGTAGGTACTGCTAACGTGCGACCCGGGGCCGCACGGCAACACGCTGAATTCGTCCCGACAGTACGAGCCCGCGCGCCGCGTACTTGTAGCTTTATACCTAAACTGCGGAGTGCATCTGGAATGGTAGCCAGGTGGAATTTCTTTCACAAACAAACAAATTTTATCTCTTTATCCTAGTAATCCTACTATATATCCTAGTAATATTATAAATGCGAAAGTGTGTTTGTTGGTTTGTCCTTCTTTCACGCAGTAACAGAACAACCGATCGACGTGATTTTCGGTATAGATATAGTTTATGGACAGGAGAGTAACATAGGCTACTTTTTATCCCGAAAAAATGCACGGTTCCTGTGGGAACGCGGGTGAAAACCGCGGGCAGAAGCTAGTATTGATATAGATGTGATAAGTGTCAAGTCAGTCAGGTGAAGAAAACAACAAATATTCACGATCAAAAAAGTCAACGTTATTTCTGTAAAAAGGTTTTATTTTATTTTCTTTATAGCGTAATAATAATTGACAAGTTGGACTTTATCTTTCAGTTTCCCTCATCGGAAAAGTTTTGAATGATCTTACAGCCAATTTGTTAATCTAACACGTCCATAATGAAGGTCAAAATCGGTCAGAAGCAATCCGAAGCCTATCCTATAATTCCTATACTTCGATAATTGATATATGAAAAAAATCGAATAGGTGGGTCATGATTCAACTTTGTCGAATGTAGTTGCATGAATTATAGGTATAGTACCATCAACTTATATTCTTGTCGATTGCTGAACGAAGGCAAATTATTCAAGATCACGCCACTGAGCTGGGGCTTCAGCTTTCGAGTCCTGTTTCCAGCAACTGTAGTTCCCAGGTCACGGACATGAACATGATTTTTTCAAAAATCCATATACTTACTAATTTTAAAATTTTATTAAAAGCAATGTGTCATTGTATCTCCATGGTGGACAACGGATAGGTAGAATCCAATAAGTAGAGTATTAATATACCTACAATATATGACTAACCATTATTTCAGTAGGTAACCATTATTTCAAATTATAATAATGTCGTCATCGTCATAGGCGTAGGTTATTTATTACTCTATGGCCTGTCTGTCAAATTCGCATCTGCGCTTCACCAACTTCTTGATCTTTGACTAGACGTGCTGTCTTGCTCTTTTCCGCGCCCCGTCTTGCTCGTGGTGAAACAGGAACAATATTTACCGCTCGGCGCTAGGCCCATCACGGAGTTGGGCGAGTTATACTTCGGGTTCTTAAGGTATAAATATTTAAACATCTGTATTTAGTTTTTTCTGAAAATACAGGCTGAATATCTGAAAATCTAGTTTCGGGAACACCAGTCCCAAAATTTAACTGAAACTTTACAGCCTTTTTATACCTTATGATGAGTAAATTATTTTTCAGTTTTTGTTTTCATTGTGATATTAATTTTTATTCTTCTTAGCAACTGGTAGGGCTAACTATTTTGCGAGTGACCGTCCGGGTGGGAACCACCAGTTTGCTCGTGTAGTCTGCCGCCAAGCAGTAATGTGCAAGCATTACTGTGTAGTGTGTTCCGGTTTGATGCGTAAAGTAGGTAGGTAGTCTGTAAAATGACTGGGCTTATGAGACTTAATACCTAATGTCTCGGGTAACGAGCGCACTGCAGTGCCGCGCAGGCCTGTGTGTTTCAAAGTTCTGAGTGGAACTGCAATTGTTACGAGGCCGCCGGCGTTATGCTTACCATCAGGCAAACAACCCGCTCGTTTCGTTACCAAATAGTATATTGAGCTCAAACTAAATTACTAGGTACCTACCTAATCTATAATAGTAATTATTTCTACTCCTCCAGCCCTTTAGTGCGAAATACATATGTAAGCAACAAGTTCTAAACAGGAAATCGTTATTGCCCTTTCTTTGCAGGCTTGAAAAACCCTTTTCCAGGCAATTGTGTGAAGATATTGGAATAAACATCCGTCATTATTAAACCATCAACGTATAATTCTACCAACTGCATCTTAAATTGTGCCCTGTTAAACTAGAAACGACCAAGTGCAACATAATATGTTAGGTACTTGGTATTTTACTGTCCGTACTTTGTATACAAATAGTTCAGAACAGAATAGGTACAAAAATAGAAAATAGACAGAATAGGTACCCACATGTATAAGATACGTAGATAGTTTAGAGCAAACTACTTCAGTAGCAGATCCACTTATCGAGTAAGTACCTATATACAAGTCTTAGTATCCAGCAGGTACAGGTACAGGAGTGAAGTTCCCGGAGACCTTAGCCCGGCCGGGGTTGGACCCAATCAGGACGAGGAACTTCAAATCCTAAATTCTTCCGGTTATAGAGAAGCGAGACTGCAGGCAAATCACCACCAAAATATTTACATAAGTGCAAGGTTTTACAGAACCCACAGTGTGCGAGTCTGACTCGCACTTGGCCGGTTTTTATTAATAGGAAAAAAACTGACCACCTAACTAGATATTAAGTACCTATTATTTTTTATTTATAAACTATAACGTTGTATGTTTACAAATAAAATAATAATAGTGTATGATACATCCAGGTACTACCTTTAATCTAAAATGTATATTTACTCATTTCTATCTGGTTACAACTTCTGTTCATCCAGAGCCTTTGAGAAGTTGCTACCACCGAGAGCAACTTGCATTTTACTACCCTTATTATTACCTAGGTAATAATAAGGGTAGTAAAATGCCACTTGCAAAATCTAAGTATTTGTTAGTCTATATTCTTGAAAAAGGTGGTACTATCTTGATAATTATATCGATAGTGGATATTGTATGGTAGAGCCTATCGAATGTAAAAATACTTCCACCCCTACCAAATTATACCTACCTAATAGGTAGTATCTTGAAGTTTAATAAATAAATATCTACTTTAAATTGAAATATCTACTTCACATCAATTATCCACGTAATATAGATAACTACATAATTAGCCACGATCAAGTCATCATCACGATCACGACTTCGGGAGGTCGAAGCAAAAACTTTACCGGTAATTTGTTAATTCATACGATGATCTCAAAGTTGACTCATCTTCCTTGGAAGCACGTCATAATAATTTAAGAAACTTTCCAGCTCTATCTCGTATAGAAATAGACAGGAAATCTGCGTACTTTTTAAATATGATTGCCCTACTTGAGTACGTAGGTACCTACTTAGGTCGTGTTACCTATGCTATATCTGGAAAGGTATTCATTAAGGTAACATGCAATTTTCTTGCAAAGGCGACATTACATTATATTCAGTCATAGTCACATGGCGCCACTTACGTTATACTGAGACTAAGTCATAATTAAGTTTACTCATTTATAAGAATCTTTAATAAACCCTTGAAGAGAATATGAGATGCAAGCTATTGTTGTAACCTTATTCGCTGATAAATATTACAAAGTTGTAATCTTTATGGCATAGAGCACAAGAGCAATTTTTCATCCACACGTTCTGCTGCTTAACTTAGGTCATTATTTTTTTGCAAAAACAACCTCAGGCTGTCAAGGCGCGATTATCTCAGAGAACCAATCGGAAATTACTCAGACAAATGACAAACAGAAAACGAAAACAAGACGCTTTGTCGTTCGACGGCAAAAAGTAGGGGCACTAACCTGCGTACGCCGCTGTGACCATAACCGCAAGTAGAAGGAGAGTGGCGGTCTGCATTTTCGACGTGTGCTCTCCACTATTGATAGGAAAGAACTGGTTGCTGCGCTCCCCTCAAACCTTTTATAAGGCTTTTACACCGCACTCTTGAAGCTTCTCGGCTGAAAATAAGCAAGCCGCAAGCTATCTAACACACCCGCTATAACGGTTGCTCCGCAGTCATTGTCGACTGAATGGAATCTTAAAATTACATATTGGTCTCACAAAAAATGCATGGTGAATATAGAACTAGGTATTTTTAGTGAGTCTACGTGTGCTAACTTTAAGAATCCGAAGTCTGTGTAGACATATTTATATATATCAAGCTACCTATAAGTATGCCTAATGTAAAGAAACTGAGCTGTACGTTAGCATAGCATTCTTCGATTCATATCTAAATAAGAAATTCAGGTCAGAAAATATTTTTTTCCTGCCAGAATGAAAGGCAAAGAAAACATCTAAGTAAGCAGTTATATTTTGATCTAGATTATTTGGTATACTCTACCTTTTGTAACTGTATGCTTGAATCTAGTACAGGCTACTCTTTCTTCTTTACTTACCTTATTTTTATAAATACCTGTTGGTTGGATTCTATTGCTACTTTTACTATTTATATTTATAGTACATAATAGAATTATATTGAAACAAAGCTAAGCCTAAGTATAGTTTGAAATTATTGCTAAGATTTTTTGTGATGTTCTGATAAAGACAGCATTAGTTTTAGTCTGTGATTCGGGTAGATGAATGCTGCAGAGGCCCGCTGTTAGAGTCATTTTAACTTTTATAAGTGCTCCTTTGGGGCCTATTTGAATAAAGACATTTGAATTTGATACTTAAATTACAGTGTAATTTTTTATGTAATTCAAATATTCAATGGGCCTACAATTTTGAATTTCAAATAAATAAGTTAGGGCACAGACACATAACATATAATAATACTACGCACAGAATATATAATAGTACAAGGTTCCCCTACCCTTTGTAATTAGATTATCCATCTTTATCCAAGTCTAACTAACTATATAATCCATAACTAAACTAGATATGTATTTACGTTTTGCAATTCAATCCCAGTTATCCTCAAAGTTCGATCCCTATTATAAATGTCGAGTGTTTGTTGGTATATTTTATTTACTAAACAAAAAACGGAACAACGGATCGACGTGATTTTTCCAGACACGCTACTAGCCGTGTTACGACAAAAAAAATACTTTTAGACGACTCTTTAGCTAGACAGTGTCTAAAGATAAACGTCTAAAATGATTAGAAATGTCACGACAGAATTGAATTAGACAACGGTTAAACACTACTTAAATCAAGATTTGTGGCTGCTCATATTTAAACACGCGACTAAAGCATGTTTAGAGGTTAAACACTGTTTAACACATGTTTAACGTGTTTAATTTGTTTGTGGTAAGACCGTAGGATTACCACGCTTTTACCTATTGCCTTCGTTAAGATTATATTATATTCTTCTAACAAACGAAAGAATAAACTAATTTTTTTTATGTGGTTTAACCAAACTTTGTGATCGATGTAAAAATGTGCGAGTACTGAGCAATAGGTAATTACAAGACAAACCATAAAGTTTAACGCAATAAATGAGTGAGGATGAGTTAGGTATAATCACAAATAAAAATCACACATAATTATTACAAAATTTATTTTGAAATAAAAATAACATCAAGCTTTATAAATTGACAATCCTTGTGAAAATTATAGAATAATTTATGAGCACAATTTCACATTGGGAAGAATAATTTCATTACCTACTTCACATTAAAGTACATTTTACAACAATTATCGTGGATGAATCTCATGAAACACGAACAGGCCAAAATATTCATTTTAAATGAAAATCTTAGAGCAACCGACAGGAAGGAGAAATAAAATAAAGAATTAATTGATTCGGTAAAATGTTTAAAGTTGCATTTTACGTAACAATTAAAATAAAAATAGTGTATAAAAAATAATTTCATGTCTTTCGGAATTCTTATTAAAATAAAAGCATTGTTAAAATCGAAATGCAAAATAATAATGGAATTTTTAACGTTTATAAAGCTCGGTAAAATACCTACGCTTTACAATCCTTATCAATATATTCATACAAACAACGTTATAGCCTAGACGTCCGTTTTACACTTTAGTAGATATTTTTTACAACCCTGTATCCACTATGCTTTAATGACAATAATCTTCAAACGTCACACGATCAATTTTAAAACAACAGTCATGATAAATACTTGTCACATAGTGCTTGATATTTTTTTTTAAAAAGGACAGACGACATTAATTTCTCTATACATACAATACAATGATACAAATCGTCCGATTTGCGATCAGTCTGATAAGTTTGTGCTAAGATAAATAGTTCGTAAATAGATGGAAGATGAAGATTTTGTTAAATAATAGTGGAAAGACTCGAGAGATTGACGACAACCTAAGAAGTATTTAGTATATCCCCTGTTCCAAAATCTTAGATATTTTATGTAAACAAAGGGTTTGACAGAACGAAAAAATTGATAGAAAACTGTCCAATCCATAATTTGATGATAGACATTATTAATAATTGATTGAACATGATAAACTTGAATTTTTGAAAAATGTTGTGTGGATCTTTTTTGCAATATTGTTATTTTGAACAAAACTATAGTAAAAGGAAGTTTTTTTCGGTCAGTTATTTTTCTTAGACTGGGAACACAGCAGAAATTTTAAACATTTTGTGCAATTCCCGCCATTTTCTTTTTCTGTCTTTTGATCTGTTCCAATATCCAAACTCGAGTGTGTATCTTGCTGCGTATGTGTTGTTTTTAAAGATCTTGTTAACTTGTAGTGGTTTTGTTTAAGTTTTTGTTGTTGGTTCTTGTTATTTGTTTCTTGTTCCGTTATAATTAGAAATAGAAACTAAAATATTTTTCACAAGTGAGAAATGTTTTGGGCAACTGGGATGTCACTTTGACAGTGACTTTTCATGACAGTGACTTTCAGACCTTTGTTTACAAAAAATATCTAAGATTATGGAACATAGTTATAGTATATAGTTTGATGTCATTGAATTCACTTGGCCTTGGCGGCGGCGGCTCGCTGCCGCAGCGTCTTGTTGGTGTTCTGGTCCACTTCGGGGAGGTCCGAGTCGTCCACGATTGGAGCTTTCTTCACTGTCATAACAAATACAAAAATATTATTTCACTTTAATCGTAAAATAAAAACTTTTTTTGATTATATTTTATTTGTTAGCGAGACGAGCTGATCATTTGCCCGATGGTAAGCATAACGCCGGCCAATAACAATTGCAGTGCCACTCAGAACTTTGAAACACAAAGTCCTTCGCGGCACTGCAGTGCGGCCGCTACCGTGAGATGTAAGGTATTAAGTAGAAGAGTAAGAAAGCGGTGGTAACAGCCCAGATGGACACTCGCAGAAGAGTTAGTCCTACCACTAACAAAACTTTAATCGTAAAATGGACATTACTTATAAGTATTATGAGATCGAAATGTGTCCTTGATTTTGGCGAGACATTATATTATGTGTGAAAATGATTCAGAAATAATACAGAATGGGATATCAGCTAGCATCTGCGCATTGTAGGAAACAAAAGCGGGAAGGTGTTTGTTAACTTATTGTAAACGGATAGGGCATTTTCAGGTTCTCGCCTGGCTAGCTGCCTCACTCAAGATGAAAATCTGTCAACCAGAATATGTGTGAATTGTCGCTTTTAAAATCTATGTTTATACTGAACAGATATTATACAGTTATTACATAGATACACACCGCTGAGAAGTATATATTTTCCTAGTAAGGTCATACGCTAATATTTAAATCGAGCTTTTGTATATAGGTAGTTGAAATGAAATCTCTATTAAAGTGTCGCTTTTGTTTTTTTATTTATTAGTTACCTTTCTCTTTCTTGGGTTTCTCCTTCTTCTCTTTCTTGATCTTGATTTGAGCTTGCGCGCGCGCTTCTTGGCTCTGCTTCATGGCTTCGGAGATGAAGTTGAACATGAGGTAAACCTGACAAAATACATAATTGAAATTCTAGCACTTCAAATACAACTTACGTAATCGATTTACTCTTTATATGAAAAATAAAAATTTATATAATTTGTGTATATGGAAATTGCCTGCTTATAATCTTAGCTACATAATAATTAATCAGATATGGAAAGGTTGATAGTTTTAAAAAAGGGATGTATTGTACAACAAAAAAAAAAGCAGCTAAACGTGTAATTAAAGCCAGCTCCACACGTCGAGCCCTATGCCACTCGCCCAACATCTAGAAAATAGCATTAGACTTTGGCGTCAGTGTTGAGACTTCGCAGTGCTATTTTCTAGGTTTACACGTTGGACGAGTGGAATTTGGTGCTGACTTTGGGGCCAATGTTTGGGCATGGCGTAACACAAAAGTTTCTATTTGAAAAACTTGGAGAAAATGCGTTTTATTGGCTGTTCAAAGTTACCATCACTATTGGGTATCTTTGAACTTAGATATTTTGGACCGCGAAAACTCTTTCGGCAATTTAACTGACTGGGGGACTGAACTCATCTTTTGGATAAAAAAACATAGATCTGTCAAATTAAATCAACTTGTCAACATTATAAAACTTCATTGACAGCTATCAATTTTATGTCACATTTAACACTCCGAATACTTGGTCTTTCCGTTTCACGCAATTATCAATGTTTTTGATGAAAAGTATTTTGAGAAAATAAAATAAAGAATATTCAAACCAGTTTTATTCAAAGTTACAAGGAAATTCAAAGATACCCAACATGACTGTACTCTTTATGGTATATTTTTTTTCGAATGACTCAAAAGTTATCTTCCTGTAAACAAGTTCTAATGCGCCGGCCCTTGTAATGTTACCTGGAAGGTTACGAGCACGGCCAGTGCCGCGGCGCGCAGTGCCGGCGGCGCGGCGGCGCCGAGCCCGAAGTATAGCGTCAGCACGCCCAGCACCAGCGAGCACAGACGCACGCCCACGAACACAGACGCGTTCGTCACGTTCAGAACTGCACGCACACACATATTTTTACACTTTTTGATAACGAGACGTGCGGGTCGTTTACCTAACTGTCGCCAAGCAGGTGTATTTTGGCCATCGAGAAACTAACCCATAGAGATGCAGTGAAGCCACCGCCTCGTGCCGATTCCCCGTGCGCTATACGCTGAGCGCTGATATCATTTATAGCAAAATCAATACATTGTTGTGAGATCTGATAGTACAGTATTTCACTCTCGGGCTTAGTATCTCGATGGTTTTGGCAGATGCACTTGATAGCCATTTCCATTTTAGATTTAGCATGTTTACCATTTTCAACCACATTATCACTTAAGAACAGAGGAGATGGTGTAAACATATCATAAGTGCAGATGCATTTTTATTGATGGTGATTCCGTAAACTAACCCGCCTTCCAGTCAAACTCAATTTATTATTATTGTACCTATTTCTCAAATTGCATTCAATATCTCCACAACAAAACACAGCTATTTAACAAAAAGCTGTTGTAACCTTATTAGCAAAATCATAAAGCAAGTCAAAACATAACACATCTCTAAGTAGTGAAAGTACAAAATATTTACACACAACACTACATTGAATTTATGCTAATTGGTGAAAAATGAAAGTTGTAATTATGCTTACTTTCATATTTTCAGAATACAACTAGTGTATTTACCTCTGTCAATGAAGTCTTCTCGCTCTCCCCTCAGGATGTTGTTCAGGCGATTGCTGTGCGCCACAAACTCGGCCAATGAATGGAGGACGATCAAGCACACGCCTACACGGTGGAATCTGCGAAATAATGTTGAAATACTGCAGCTCTCATTCATTTTAAGCATTTTATTGTCCTGCTTTAGGATTGCAAGCAAACCAAAATATTTAATCTGTGCCTGGGTATCGAGGGACCATGGTCCTTGTAACTCTTGCATTCCTAGATTGAGGAAATCCTAGCTAGGGGTCCAGGATCTATGTCTTCAAACACATATATTTGGGGCTACTTAACTGTGTCTATACTAATATTATAAAGCAGTAAAGTTTGTGAGTTTCTTTGTTTGTTTGTTACCGCTAATCTCTGGAACCGCTGGTCCGATTCTAAAAATTCTTTTACTAATAGGAAGCTACATTATCCCTGACTGCTATAGCACGTAGTAATAATGTAGCCTATAGGCTACATTTTATTCTGATTACAAATGTGCCAAGCTGGGGGCAGAGATTAGTCTATATTAAAGGTCTCAACCTTCCAAAACTGTAGTTGCTTGAGATTTTTAGGCTATAAGTAAGTGTATTAAAAATTAGAAAGTAAACTCACTTGAATCCATATAATGCTGCAACAAATGCAAAGCCAACGACAGCTTGTTTAATGCGACCTGCCCACTCGTCCTTTTTCAGTCTCTGGAAGTACAGCTCGGGAATAACGTGGATCCAGTAGGAGGCTTGCACCACCCACCACAGCTTGAGGAGGAAACTCATGGGGTGGTTGGGATATCCTTTAAGAAAAACACACACATTTTTATTAGAATCGGTCGAGTTATGACAATGTAAATTATGTAGTCCTACAGAATGTTTCAATCATTAACAGAAAATAATTTAATATCTTAGGGTTTTCTTAATTATCTCACATTGAATTGAACATGGCATACATTTTACATTTTATGTTAATTCCTGACGTTTCCTTTGCAGTGTTTAAGGTCACAGGGTAGACCACTATTAAAAGTTGTTTAAATCAATTTAAACGTAAATTTTAAAGTATTTGTAAGTAATTGAATTCTATCCAGTTGAGAGTTGCACTGCAATTGTTATGGACCAGCATTATGCTTATCATCAGGCAAACAAACAGCTCGTCCCATTATCCAATAGTAAAAAAAACTGGCTACCAGTAAGCAAAGTTCTCAAAATAAATAAAAATTGTAATTAAGAGTATTCTGACCGTAAACCAGTAAACGAGTAACCATAGTTTAAATGGTAGTTACTGTTCTAAGGCAGAATTAGCTGTGGCCTGCGATTCCATTAATGGGCCCACATTCAGCTAACAGCAAAATCATGACCATTACCAAATACATAAAACTTTTTTAATGATCATTAATAATCTATTAACTGTTCACTGTTTTCATGCTGATATTGAAATAAATGGAAATGAAAACAGTTCTAATTAAACCAGTAAGTATATACATATTATCAAGAATCACAATTCTATTTACATTACATTATGACAAGGACGATTATTGGGCTTTGATGTATGAACAAGACATATGAACATAAAAGATGTTTGCTGACCTTATGTTTATATAAGACATCATTGTTACTATTGTAGAAGGCCACAAATACATTATGCAAAGTGAAATGTATGTAAGCTTGTTGCTTTGTAATAATTGCAAAGCTGGATACTATTGAATTAAGTAGCTTTATGTACAACATATTTAATTTGGAGACTACATTTATATCTTTTGCATGCCCTCAATACACTCACAAAGTCGGTTGACTAATAAAAAAACTTTTAACCACTTTGCCACTTAAGATTGCAGGAGGAATGGTGGTCAAATAATAACAAATATTGTGCTTGTTGGATAGACAGACAAACACTACTGTACACACCATACAAAGACATAAATTATATCCTACTAATATTATAAATGTGAAAGTGTGAGTCTGTTTGTTGGTTTGTCCTTCTTTCACGCAGCAATGGAGCAATGGGTCGATGTGATTTTTAGCATAGTTATAGTTTATGGACCGGAGAGTAACATAGGCTACTGTTTATCCTGGAAAAATGCACGGTTCCTGTGGGAATGCGGGTGAAAACCACGGGCAGAAGCTAGTATAAAATAAAGATGCTACAATAGGTAGTTTTAAAAGCTATTTCTATCAGGCTGTTGGATAATCTCTATCAGATTGTCATTGGATAATTTACTGAAGTGTGAAGTGAATTTACCTACTACTAATTAGAGGGTCATAATTTCTGGCAATTTATTGTTAATTTATTAATACACATAAATTTATATTGTTTATCAAAATTAAATCAATACTATAAGATTTTTTGGAATAAAAAACTATGTACAAAAATTGTTAGGAAAATGTAGTATCAACAGTTTGCTTATTTTAGACAAACTTAAAACCAATAATTTATAAATTAGGCAGGTTATTTTTAAAATATGACCGCTTTTTGTGTACATCATTAGCATGTAACAAAATTAAATAAACAGTTCATTTCTGAGTTGCTCAACTACTACCTTTATGTGATAAGTTATTGAGCAAAAGATAATGATGAATTATGTAACAATTGATTAGATCAATGTAAACTAAACGATTAACTTCATATGTAATCAAATACATGATGATAAGACATACAGTAGTAATCCAAAAAAGAAATTAAATCTACTATCACTATGTTGTATTGAAATTTTATTCCCTATTTACTGATATAATGGTTAATTCTATGACAAATCTATACGTCTACCTATGTGTACTATCCTGCCGTCGTAAGAGAAAAGGGCACATCTATCATTTTCGTCAAACCGAGATAATAAGGATTAAAGTTTTCGCCATATTATGCTCCATAGTGCGGAAGCCTATTGATTCTGTACTGTATCTCTGAATTCTTTAAAGATAAAATTCTACAAAAAATTGAGCAGATGCACCTTTTTCTCCTAATTCTAAATATATATAACTCATTTTTTTTTAAATGTTAGTTGTGCCCTTTTTCCTTACGACGCGACGGCAGTATCTGTACTACCTATTACTATTCCAAGTATAATATTTGATTTGTATCTGGTACTTCCAATATCAATTCAGGGGATAAAGATTTGTACCCTACCATCCTACCTACCAATATAAGTCACATAATTATATAAACTTTCTCTAGACAGAGGGCCTGTAAACCAGCTGTAACCCTGCTGTAAATGTAATAGGCTGATATGACACATATCCATTAATACATATTAAAATTGGTAAACCCATGGGTGTCATGTAATAGTATTTTTTATTGAACTATAGTTATTATATACCTTCCCAAAGCTGCGAGATGTTGGCGACAAAACCTTCTCGAACAATAGCATCACCTCCCCAGAGGACAGTGAGTAGGTAAAATATAACCAGCTGGCCAGACTCATTCAATGCACTCAATCTTGACTTTGATAAATGGAACTTCTTTGATATTTTCTGGAAGAAACATCTTATTTGTAACACTTGTTATTAACATATGTTTGGTGAGATATGGAACTCTAGTATGGTAAAATATGGTTTACTTACATCTAAGAAGTACTCCTGCAAGATGGCATGCATAACAATGCACACCAGGGAGTAGAAGAACACAGCGCAAGCATCTTTCCAGCCTGCTTCATATTTGTAAGGCTCTGGTTTAATGTCATCTCTTGTTGCCTCCAGTGCAGTGACATTGTGGTGCAAACTGATGAATAAAGTGGCAATTGGACTTGTCACCTAAAATTGTAATACATAATTAGGTCATTAACCACCAAAGAACAGGTAAAACTGGTTAAATAAGCACAATTTACAAGGCATACGTGGCACTCGCTCTTTACGTACCTGGACCATCAGTCCAACCAAGAAAACCATAACCACACAGGACACAATATCGGCATGATTCTGAATCACAAATTCGTGACTAAAAAAAGGTGGGCTCTTGTTAGGTTTCCTTCCAATTGCAGGTTTTACACCCATCTTTCCCGGCTATAACCTGTACATACAAAATAACTGTTAATTAAGTACCATCCGTTAGTATCCCGAGTTTTATCAATTAAAAATGATACACAACAATAAATTAAGTAGTAAACAAGTTGAATAACTCTCCGTACCTCGAAACAGATGAGAATTTAACGAATATAAAAATACTTCTGACAGAAATTCAATCGACGTGACACTTTCACTTGCTACGCGGTGAAACGTCAACGTCGTTTGTTGATTACGGAAGTTGTGTTGGCACTAGATCAATCAATTTAAACAATATCAATTGTTTACTATGAAAAAGGATTAATAAATTAATTTAAAAAATATCGTAAAATTTATAACATCAATTAATATATAGAAAATAGTTACAAAAGATAAAAAATTGGTTAAAGTTATCACCTTTTAAACTTGAAAGTAATTAAATATAAAGGAAATGCCAGGCATAGACAAAATTCCATACTATTTTCTTTTCTTATAACAGGTATTCTCGAGCAAATACTAATGCACATTTTATATTTTCAACTGGGCACACACACTTACAGTATATTACAAATGGTTTTTTGGCGGGAATGCGAAAATGTCCTGTTGTTGATTTTGTGTTATTTACTAAAACCTATGTTTCTTCGTGTGTTAATGTGTAATAATGGTGGATTATTAACCATTATTTTGTTAGTGGGAGGACTAACTCTTCTGCGAGTGTCCGTCTGGGTTGTTACCACCGCTTTGCTCGTGAAGTCTGCCGCCAAGCAGTAGTGTGCAAGCATTACTGTGTTCCGGTTTGATGAGCAGAGTATCCAGTGAAATTACTGGGCTTATGAGACTTAATACCTAATGTCTCAGGGTAACGAGCGCACTGCAGTGCCGCGCAGGCCTTTATGTTTCAAAGTTCTGGGTGGCACTGCAACCGTTATGGGCCGGCGTTATGCTTACCATCAGGCAAACGACCAGCTCGTCTCGTTACCTAATAACATAAAAAAAAAAATTAAAAAAAAAAAAGTGTTCGTAAACGTGCATGAGTGAAAGGCAAATAGTACCTACAAAGGCGAAAAACGTGTATTTTCGTATTCTATCCAAAACTCCATAGAAGCTTCAGTAAAGTATCCACCGCTTTACTGAAGCGTCACTTCGACTCGAAAATTGTTTCTAATATTGCGACTTAAGGACTATGTATCCAGGTCAAGAAATAAACTATAAAAATAAAAGTATATTACAAAGAGCCAAGAGGAGTTTTGGCGGGAATGTGAAAATGTGCTGTTGTTGATTTTGTGTTATTTACTAAAACCTATGTTTCATTGAGTGTTAATGTGTAATAATGGTGGATTATTAACCATTAAGTGTTCGTAAACGTGCATGAGTGAAAGGCAAATAGTACAAAGACGAAAAACGTGTATTTTCGTATTCTTTCCAAAACTCCATAGAAGCTTCAGTAAGGTATCCACCGCTTTACTGAAGCGTCACTTCAAGTCGACCGCGCCTAGACTAAACTTTAACGTGACTTTTATGACTTTCACGGACCAATACTAGAGATTTATTACCTACCTATATATTATTATTTATATAACTTGACACTAGCTAAATACGCAAACCACGTGGAGCCAAATACAAAACAAAAAAAAAGGCAGCATTAGTCTCAAATTAGCGGGTAGACGAACGTTACAGAGATCGGAGTCATTAATTTTAATAAACGGCATTTCACTTCATTTATCACGCATTTTTTTTTATATTTGGGGCCTATATGAATAAAGCATTTTGAATACTTACAAATTACTACGAGAGAAAAAGGCTTCAAAAAAGGAAGTGCACTAACTGGAGTGTCCGCCTGGGTTTTTACCATAGCTTTGCTCGTGAAGTCTGCCACTAATGCCGTAATGTGCAAGCATTACTGTGTTACGGTTTGATGAGCAAAGTACTCAGTAAAATTACTGGGCTTATGAGACTTCATACCTGTCTCAAGGTAACGAGCGCAATGCAGTGCCGCGCCTTGTAGGCGTAGGCCTTATTGTATTTCAAAGTTATGAGTGGAACCGCGATTGTTATGGGCCGGCGTTACGCTTTCCATCATGCAAGCGATCGGCTCGTTTCGCTATCAAATAGTAAAAAAAATTACCTCACTTTTTATCTTAGGGTAAGATTTATTACAGATACTTATAATTTATAAGTAGGTAGAAAGTACAGGATTTAACAGCTTAAATGGGTGAGATTCGAAGTACGAAGACAAAAAAGAAATCATATTAAAACATTTATTTCGAATATTATGCAAATACAATTTCGGTAATATCCTTATATAATATTATATAAACTAATAATCAAAAGTATGATCTACAATTATAGAAAAACAAAGTAGATTTCATTTCCACTTAAATACTGATCTAATTAAAAAAATTATCATGCTTTATGCACTCATGATTTGATTGATTCTAAAATTCTCTACTTCTTCTTCTTCTAAAATACTATATATTCTCAAACAGTAAATGATACAAAAAAGAACCATATTAGGTAACTTATATGATACCTTAAACCTATATAATCTCAAAATAAAATTATTATCTGTATGTCATTGAAATAATACAGGTAAACTCACAAGTCACTCCACAGCCCTGGTTTACTGTATATTTGTAAAAAATAAATAGCAAGTAAATAAATTAGGTACTTGTACTTGTACTACACCCGCCTAAAATAGGACTGCGAGTGAATTAAACTATTTCAAATAAGTAAAAGATTTGTCAGTTCTGTTGTCCGGCAATAAACTGACCAGAATTGAAACATATACCTATATATTAAATTATTTGAATATTTGGTCGGCAAATTGTGGCGCTGTGTAACCAATATCTGTCGCTTGCTTTCAATTTACCTATAAAATTTGTCTTTTACTTACGCTATATTCGTCAATTCAATACTATAAGATATCAGCGTTTCAATTTGTCTAATCAACAATAACTCTTATAAATATAGTATATATATAGAAATATATATATTTAACCGGATTCACTTACGTAGCACAGCTGAGCTTCGCGACGATTGCCCGACCGGTACCGGAACGGCCGTACCACACAAGTAAATCCGGATATACAAATATGAGTCATACTTACGAAAGTTTTAACTATAGTTAATAAATGGCAACGAATAATATATCCAGCCATATCAGTGCACCAAAACGACTGCAGGACGAAGAACTTTAATAAATCCTATAGAGATTGTCATACTAACTAAATTCAATAATTAAAATTGCTAAGCCGAAAGTTTTATCTATACTATCTGCGCAACAATTTTCCTATTGAATAAATATATCTTTTCTAACGCAGCTTGTGATCTGAGAGCTTTTTAATATCTATAAGGCAGTCAAATTAACTCAACACATCGTTTATTGCTGAAAGTGTAAACAGCAACACGAATTTCATCTGATCTGACGAAAAGAGCTGGATAATCGCCAGACAGTTCGCCATTTGTTAAATTAGGGATGTTCACAAGGCATGCAGGGAGCCCACCACTGTTTGTCACCATCGCGGCTGTATCGAAGATACAGCCCAACATACCCTGGCCGAATGCCCTGAATGGGCAACTCCGCGAGCTGAGCTCGCCGCCATAGTGGGTGCCGATCTCTCGCTGCCGGCCGTAGTTAAGTCAATGGTCGAGAGCGACAGATCGTGGGATGCCATGATCGCATTCTGCGAAAAGGTAATGTCCGAAAAGGAGGCGGCGGAACGTCTGCGAGAGATTGATGTCTCATCGCAGCCTATCCGTCGAAGGAGAACCGGGCGCAGGCGGCTGGCCCATGACAGACGCATCCCCCCTTAACAGGGATCTCCGGGCGGCGGACATGGGGAGCTCGTCGCCCAAACGGAGCTAATTCCCTGGGACGATTAATGTGCCATTGTGCACATATAATGACAAATGGAGAACCACCAAAAGGTGAAAAAACTGATACTCCGCTTCGCGGAATCCGCTAGCAAAATTGCGGAAGTGTTACGTCCCCGTGATTTTTGCTGACAAAGCGGCGAGACGTTAAAATCCGTGAGTTAGGTTTAGTGGGTATTGCCGGTGGCGGAAGCCGGATCGAGTCCCACACTACCCCCGTCATTGCACCTCAGGCGTGGGTGTGCGTAAATGCATTCCCCTCACGATAAAAAAGGGATGTTCACAATAATCTGAATTTGAAGCTATATGAACCTTGGTTCGTGAAACCTAGAACGTTAAACCTAGTTCAACCTTGAATTTCGGATCAAACTAGTTGATGAACTCAGACATAAACGACTATAATACACACATACATAAACATGCATTGTGTTTATACAAACTAATACTTATATATTCGGATAATCTGTCGCTCGAAACTCTGTCGTATCTGAAAGCTATTCAGATACCGTCAACCTACATCATACGATTTATTAAGAGATGTTACACCAAGTCTTGAGTTAACTTGACAGCTTTTTTACTGGTTATCTTTTAAACAAGCGTTTAGATGACGTTCTCTGAGTCGATTTCTCCTTGCTCCACAGTCATATACATGCCCTCTTCCTCGTAAGTAGAGTCGTGTTTGGCGAGGATACGGAGAAGCGGGCGAAGCTTCATCCACCATTGCTGCTTTGGTATTCTCTGACTGAAAAGTACAAATTAATCATATAAAAAGTTTTTATTGTAAGTAGTGGCCTTTGGAATAAACATTCCGAAGGTGTTGTAGATATATTGAACCAATGATCTGTACATGTACAGTTACAATAATATTTGCAATGAGTTAAGGCATTATGCTATGAGGCAACATCATCAAACCTATAATATTTTTTTAAAATAAATTGCCGGGGCCTTTTAAAAAAAAAAACTTACGCAAAATTGGTTTGCGCCTTGAGATCCTCAAGAGGAGTGAACTTGTACTGCCTCTTTACGACGCCGAGCAGACAGGCCGTGTCAGGGGAGTTCCCGGAGCCCTTCTGGATGGCCTCCACCAGCCAGTGCAGGCACTTGGCAGCCATCTTGGTACCCATGTTGCGGTCGAACGGAGTGGGGGAGCCGCCTTGTTGCATGTGACCTTTATAGGATCAAATAATAATAATAATTTATTTCATAAAGTATAAGTTTACATCCTAAAATAATTGCACAATAAAATGTAAAATTAATTAAACTTTTTTTATGGTATTTGGTAACGAGACGAGCTGGTCTTTTGCAGTCAGTATCCATCCACTAGGATGGATTGAGGGCAATAAACCTAGGATGGGAAATGGAAACCGACTCTCAAAAGCGGCCGAAACGAGCTGGTCGTGTGTCTGATGATAAGCACAACACAACGACAGCAACAATTGCCACTCAGAACTTTGAAACAAATGTCTGCGTGATACTGCAATGCGCTCGTTGTCGTCATAATAACCATCAAAGTCTGCAGATCTCTCTGGCTCCTTCCCAACTTACCCAGCACATTACTCCTCGCAGTAAACAGTCCCTTGCCCTCTTCAGAATACAGCCGGTAAATGAACTCCGTATTGTAGTTATCATTGGCTTTCTCGTTACGCAGTATGAGGCCGCGTTGTATACCGCCCGTCATCTTTGATGCCATATGGTACACGTCCTGTTGTAGATCCTTGATAGAGAATTTCTCTTCGTAGATGTAAGCTGCGTCTGCACCGCCGGCTAGACCTGGGATTTGAGAGAGAGCTAGTCATCCTAATCCCACTAGTATTATAAATGCGAAAGTGTGTTTGTCCGTTTGTTGATTTGTTGGTTTGTCCTTCTTTCACGCAGCAATGGAGCAACGGATCAACGTGATTTTTGGATAACTTCCGTTATCGTGATTGGATCCTGATTCTTGATCCTCAATCTTGATTCATTTAGTGTTTATCTAGGATATCCATTATCCATATTTCCAAATTCAAATTACTTTAATTCCTACTAAGCATTCATTATTCACCGTTCATTCATTCATTACGTTTCCATTCATTATACAACCACCTTGAAAAGTGGGGCAAGCAACTTTTCGGCCTAGTCGCCAAGGGAGATCAGTTTGTTCCCAGCCTTTGCCATTAGATTTTTTCCCTTGGTAATACTTTTACCTTTACTATCCGGCGGTGAATAAACCTACTAATACTGACCAGCCAATGTAGCCAAGTATCCGCAGTAACCTCCCATGGTCTCGATGACAAACACTCGGCGCTTCGTTCCCTGAACAAAAGAAAGATATTCATTGGTGATGTAAGCTCATGTATACTGGTATATATTATTACTAGCTTCTGCCCGCGTTTTTTACCCGCGTTCCCACAGGAACCGTGCATTTTTCCGGGATAAAAAGCAGCCTACGTTACTCTCCGGTCCATAAACGATATCTATACCAAAAATCACGTCGATCCGTTGCTCCGTTACTGTGTGAAAGAAGGACAAACCAACAAACACAGTTTCGCATTATAATATTAACTAGCTGCTACCCGCGGTTTCACCCGCGCGATTTGTTGCATTTCATGGGTTTTATTTATTTGCGCGGAACCCCAATTCTTTTTCCAAAATAAAAGTAGTCTAAGTTACTCCTTGTAACATCAGCTATCTGCCAATGAAAGTCCCGTCAAAATCGGTCCAGCCGATTCGGAGATTACCCGGAACAAACAGACAGACAGACAAAAATTTTAAAAAATGTGTTGTTGTTGTAGGTACCGTATATACTTTCATATGCATTTAGTAAAAAGCTGTTATTTTGATATTACAAACAGACACTTCAATTTTATTTATTTGTATAGATATATAAAGTTAGTGGGAGGACTAACTCTTTTGCGAGTGTCCGTCTGGGTTGTTACCACCGCTTTGCTCGTGAAGTCTGCCGCCAAGCAGTAGTGTGCAAACATTACTGTGTTCCGGTTTGATGAGCAGAGTATCCAGTGAAATTACTGGGCTTATGAGACTTAATACCTAATGTCTCAGGGTAACGAGCGATCTGCAGTGCCGCGCCTTTGTGTTTTGGGTGGGACTGCAATTGTTATGGGCCGGCGTTATGCTTACCATCAGGCAAATGACCAGCTCGTCTCGTTACCAAAAAACATTAAAAAAAAAAAATAGGAAGTGGGACTAGTAAGATTATGTATAGGTACCTGAGCAGACTGCCGGATGCGGTCGCATATCTCCGTGATCTCGTTGAGCGCCGTGTCGGCGCCCAGCGAGAAGTCTGTGCCGGGCACGTTGTTGCTGATGGTGGACGGGACCACCACCAGCGGCAGGCAGAACTCCGGGAACTGCGCGCGGGCGTCGTACAACTCCAAACCGGCCTGGTACGCCTGTAGAACAGCCAGATAACCATAAACAAGTGAGAAAATATGGAGAATGTCGTAGGACTAACTCTTCTGCGAGTGTCCGTCTGGGTTGGTACCACCGCTTTGCTCGTGAAGTCCACCACCAAGCAGTGATGTGCAAGCATTACCGTGTTCCGCTTTCATGAGCAAAGTAGCCAGTGAAATTTATGGTTATAAAGCATAACACGGGCCCATTTTCATTTCATAAATAATTATGAAATGAAAATGGGCCCGTGTTATGCTTACCATCAGGCAAACGACCAGCTCGTCTTTATAACACATTTACCCTCGTATAATTAAATGCAAACTACAACTTAACTCGACTCAGAACTGCTCGAGGTTTTTTTTTTATTAATTTTCGATTCTAATCTATACCTCTGCCGCCAATTATTTTACAAGTTTTGATTGGTTTACGATTAAAAATAAGCATAGGCAGATTCGAAAGTTGATTAAAAAACAAACCCACTGACTAGACACCCGAAATTGAATGCAAAAATTGTTTAGTTTGATTGAAAAGACGTTCTAGAAACACTTACCATGTTACCACAAAAAAATAAGAGATGCCTGTTTAGCTAGACGGGCTCTAAAGATAAACGTCTAAAATGAAAAGAAATGTCACAACAGAACTGAGTGAGACAACGGTTGGACACTACTTTTTTTTTTCTTCTTTCGTGGCCAGACATGGTTTGTGTATTTTGCCAATTTCAAGTTTAAAGACACTACTTAAATCAGGATTTGTGGTTGCTCATATGCACACGCGACTAAAGCATGTTAAGGAGTTAAACACTGTTTAACACAGGTTTAAAGTGTGTTTAATTTTTTTTGTAAGACCCTTAATTTCTATTGCATTATATTATGAAATAAACTACCTACAAAAGGCCTAAAAATCATACCTCAAACCCCCCGATTATCAGCAGACCCTGAATATTGAACTGCTTGATGCGCGCTGCAATCTCGCCCTTCTTATCCCCGGGCAGAGTGCGCTTGGTACCCAGGAAAGCGCCTCCCTGGCCCACCCACCCTGTGACGTCAGACCTGAATAGGAATGTAGGTTATAGGTACTATTTGGTTCTGCCTTTTTAGGCTATTTTCTTGCGAGCGTTTTCTTCAGCGCGAAACGAAGGACTACTACAATAGAAAAGGATAAAGAGAGAAGATGCAAGATCTGTCACCTATATTTTTTTTCATGTCATTACTCTTCTGCGAGTGTCCGTCTGGGTCAATACCACCGCTTTGCTCGTGAATTCTGCCACCAAGCTGTAATGTGCAAGCATTACTGTGATTCGGTTTGATGGGCAGAGTAGCCAGTGAAATTACTGGGCTTATGAGACTTATAATATCTCAGGGTAGCGGGCGCACTGCGGTGCCGCCCAGGACTTTGTGTTTCAGTTCTGAGTAGCGCTGCAATTGTTATAGGCCGGCGTTATGCTTACCATCAGGCAAACGACCAGTTCGTCTCGCTACCAAAAAACATAAAAAAGGTATCGAATAATTTTTAATCCCAAAAAACCTCAACTTCTTTGTTCAGCTCACTGACCAGTCCATCTTAACAATGTTCCCGCTGATGAAGCCTTCTACCCCGTCGTGTATCCCGAGCACGGTGTCTCCGCGGTAGATACAGTTGCGCACGAACGAGCGCACCGCCGCGTTCATACCGCAAGCGGGCGCGCCCACGTGCATCACCGCTAGTGTAAGGCCCTCCTGCAACACGAATTAACATTTGGGGCCTTTTACAAGCTTTTATCTTGATCACTGTTTGCTGAGTGTGAGTTTCGCAGTTAAAACGCGAACGACCACGTATGTCGAGTAAAAACTATACAAAAAAAAATGCGCGATGATAGTTCATAAATGTGGCGCTAGGGGCGCTGTACGTTTTTTCATACAAAATATTCGTAAACGCGGTCACTGTCGAACGCGTTAGCTTTTTGCAACACTCACACTAGGCCCTCTCTTGTGGAGCCCCATTGAAAACCAATTGTCCCCTTTTCACTGTCATACTCTATGTATCCAACAATCTGCACATTATAGAGGTCCTATCATTGCTTCAGATAATGTACTGGCTCTGGCCACACATTATAATTATATACTCATAGAAAAACATCAAAGAATATACTATGAGTTTCCATTGACTCGGAAACAAGATAAGCTATAGCTTGATTTAACTTTAAGACATGTTTGTTAACATGATGTGGCGATCGATTTTCAACTATAGTTCCCGATATCCAATATAATATAATTCTTATTCTTAGTTTATTTTACATGATTTGATATTTGTGTGCCTCTGCAGAATTTTGCTGGAAACACCATGCTCATATTGTACCCAAAATTCTCACAAATAGGTAAACCAAATTAATTTCAATTCAGAAACCGGCATGCTGAAATTCTGCATCACAGACCTATTGATAACTGCACTGCACGCCCACCAAAACTAGTAAGATTACCTAAAAATATTGTACCAAGTAAAAAAATTCAAACGGATACATACAGAAGGTTTGCCAGAAGCGTCGAAAGCTTCCTTAGGAGGCTTCAGGCGTGTGAGCATTTTGTACGTCTCCAAATTGCGCGCGAAACTACGCCCGCGGAGCTGCACCGCCAGATCCCAGTTCTTATCAGCCATAGCCTGTACAAAATTATTTATAAGTAGCATAAACGAGAAGACGGCAGATGGTAGGAATGGTGATCAAGAAAATACTGAAGCTTAGATTATTTGCCCAGTTTTCAGGTGATGTCGTCTATGTCGTATGACATCCTGGCTTTAGGATATGTGCAGGAATGTCGTCGGTTCTGCTAGCCCAGCTTATACCTAGCAGTGTCCTTTACCAAAAAGTGGGCAGCATATACAGATATTTATGTAACCATATGTACAGATATGTACATAGTAGTGTAACCACATTCGACGATAGTTCGCCTTTTGTATTACTATCTAAACACTCGCCTTATCATGCAAACTTGCACGAGTATATTTCTACAGGGACAAAGTGAATACACCATTTCATCGACCAGTTTTCCAGATTCCAGACACATTATAATTCGATTGTTAGGTATATTGTCCATGGAAATATCAACGTGTTAGTATGGAGTTGTGAACAAAACAGCATCCTGCGTCATTTGGTTTGATTTGAAACTCGTTTTCTCATGCATTTTGTTTTCAATATTATTTTAGAACTTAAGTAAATAGGAACCTTAATTTTCTATGGGCACATTGTTTTAGGATATCACTCACCTGAGCAACAGCCTTCGTCCTTCGCACGCACTCCATAAGAGGCAGACGAACAGCCTGGTTTCCATCTAAAGTCACCACACAAGGCTCCGTATCCGGAGAAGCTTCCATCAGAGCCATCACCGCTTCTGCACCCATACGACATCCCTAAAACCAAAAATGACATAAATCACAAATTGAAGGAGTAAAGGATTATAAGCCATATCTCACGGCACAGCAAAGCACAAATTTGCAGTAATTTCTTACCAGGATCCTGTCGAAAGCCGATGGAGAGCCTCCGCGCTGAACGTGACCGAGGACAGTGATACGGGTGTCTTGTTGGAGGTTGTCCACCACAACTTTCTTCACTAGCTCAGCGGTGATCGGCTTACCTTCGCGATCGATAGCACCCTCGGCTACAATGATGATGTTTAGTCGTTGGCCTGATTTCCTTTCCTAGATTTAGAGAGAGATTCATTAGAAAATATGCCTTCTATGAAATTTCCAGTACTCGTAAAGTACATAGATACTGTTAAGCAATTATTTGTGATAAAAGAAGTGTATTAGCATCATGTTGTGAACATTCCAAAACAAGTTAGCGTTGTTGTTTGCACAATTTGCTGATAAGTTGAACATATATTTGTATTACAAAATGGAAATACTATAAATAGAAATATCTAACTAGCGATTACTGTTCATATATAGAAGGTCATCTACCTCTGTGTGTAGAGGCAATGAGATAGTATTTCATTTTCTTCAGTTATCTTGATCATGTAACGTGGGGGTTATCGTATAAATATGTCATGGCAGATAAAAATGTAATGCGCTATAGAAGGAGAAATATAACCTGATTTATCTATAATTTTACTCATTCCAATAAGCTTCATGCAACAGAAATGTCAAGTAGCATTATAAGATTATTTTGAGGATGTAAATCATAAAGGACAGACAGTTACAAGTGATAAAAAGTTGTAATAAAGAACTTGTTGAAAAGAATAGTATCTATATGTAGTCTCTACATTATATGTAGATTAAAGATGGAAGAGTTTTAAGCGAACCTTAACACACAATCAAAGCAATTAAATGCTACAAATAGAATTGAGCTCGGTTATTTAGCCAATTGCTGTGAACAGCTGCGATCAAAATTTTTTCAATTGAATAACGACTGTTCCAACGAATTGAACATTCTTTAATAAACAGAGCTTGTAATTCCTGACATGTTGTTATAAAATTGTTTAAAGCGTTTTAGATTGTGTGTTATAAGAAAAGAGCAGTGCCACTCAATCAAGCCTGCGTACCTGTGCCAATCTTTTGCAAAGCTTTTCGACCCAATTATTGGGAACAGGGTCCTCTGGAATGAATACTTGGTCTGCCTCGCTCGCCAGAGCGGCCACCAAGGCCAGGTAACTGCAACAAGCAGCGCCCGCGCATGATAGATCATGCAATGGGCCCATCGACATGATGCGACAGTGACCGCCCCACACCAATAAAGGGATGACGGTGAAACAACATCAACATTCAGGCGGGCCATTAGGTAGACGTAGATTAAATAATAGAAGGTGGACGTTCGTTTACTACGTAAGCTTAAAAGGGAAGGGAAGGGGATATGAATACCAAAACCAAATCTCAATTAAGTGGCATCCATCCACACCATGTCAACTCTGGTACTCTAAAAAAGTATCCAAAATAAACACGATATTCGAAGTACCTACACGGAAAAATTTTGGTGACTTAAATTGATTTAATTTAAAAACAAAAACTAAGAACCGCCTTCCATCGAAGCTTATAGGAGTGTATATTTATCACAGCTTGATGAAATGGCTAGATCTTGATCTCTCCCTAGGAATATACCCTGTCAGATATTTTTTATTTCAATTACTTATGTTAAATATATTCTTTATAAATAGGCACACAAAGACTAGCCTAATTGATAGGTGGGATTTTTTAATTTTCTAAACGAAATAAGGGCTTTAGATTTCAAAATAAATGGATCAGCCACCAAGTAATAAATGAACATGCCAAAGACACTTAACCAACACAAGCAGGCTAACTTCACGTGAAAAGGGCGACGAGTTTGACGATTTACTTGCAAGCACTCCACCGTCATTCCTTTTAAGTATGAGGTTTATGACAAACAATTTAGATAAAATTTAGATCTCAAGAACGCCAATGGAATCTGCCAATTCAAAAACATGGATGAGAAGTATAGAAGTGATCCTGCTCCCACATTGAAAGTAAAAATTAACTCTTGCCTCGGCTATTTTCGCACACAACTTTATTTCCCAATTGTGGGGCGCTGGGTCTTCGCAAATAAAGCTATACGTAGCATCCGTACATAGGGCGGTGTAAACTGCAAGAAAACTAAATGGATACTTGAGTTAAAGGATAAATAAAAGGTCAGGGAAACATTTAAGGTGTTCTAGCATTCAACGAAAGGGAAAAATAAATGGGATAAGAGAAAAGGCTTGCCTGTTCTAACTTATCACATAGTTTATCACTCCAGGTAACCGAAGGTGGTGCTTCGGGTATAAATACAAAGTCCGCTTCAGATGCCAGAGCCGTGACCAGAGCGAGATATCTAAATAAGTAAACATCCATTATTACGAGTACTGTAACCGAATTGGCACACATCCATTTTCAGCTGTTTAAATTGTAAGTAAAGAGAATATGTGAGACAAATTAGTTGCAGGAGTCGAGAATGGATCTTAAAATAATTTATGTATGTAATGGAATTCATTAAAATTTATAGCTAAAAGTATATAAGTATTTTTATAAAAAAAATTTGATAATTAGTCTCTCTTAGGGTCTACACTTTATTATGTGCAAAAAAAAGAGGGATCAGGTGAACCAGAATCACCCTTAAACCTTTTGGTTTTCGTAGAAATATTTCTAAAAGCTTTTATAGCCCATTAACTTTAAAATAGAATAAATACATTAGAATATATTAGCTTTTCTTACCCACAATGCCTGCCCATGACCTCCATAATGAATGTCCTTTGATGTGAGTAGGCTGTGCTCACTATTGCATCAATAGCCTCAATGATACGATGCAATGCAGAGTCTGTGCCTATTGTCATGTCCGTACCACAGAAATCATTGTCAATGGAACCCACCTAGAAAGAATTCCAACATATTATTATTATTATTAATTTTAAGCTAATTTGATTACTTTTCACCAAATCCTTGTTAAAAACTAAATTTTCAGTTTTAAAATAAATACATTTTAAATTTTCAGTTATGTATGTATGTATGTATGTTCGTAACTGGGTCAGGTTATCAATACATGATGCACATTTTCTTAACCATTAATTTAAATTCATCTTAAATTTAAATTTTTATTTATATTTAGTTGACCCTTCAGTCAACTAAATATAAATAAAAATTTAAAAATACTTTAAAGGTATGTTCTGTTCTGTGTTGCATTAATGCTTTTTATATATTTGTTTGGATTTTTGATTTATTTAAAGTGTTTCTCAATCTAAATAGAAAAAGAAACAGGTAAGTAGGTTCTTAAAAACATAGTTTTCAACTTATTGGTTGGCAGCTAATTAAACGCGCTTGAAAATGACCTACCACCATCTTGAGCTCATTATAGGATTCTTTCACCCTCCGTCAAATTGTCGATTAGTGGCAGATCTCTCTAACATGGAGTCATCATCATTTCGGAGAGAAAATGAAGATTTTTAAACTCATGATTACATAGCAGAAACTTAATAGTAGAACCGGATAAGAATTGGTAAATCAATTTTATTATAATTATGTAAATATTGTTCTTTAGGTTTAGTCAGAAAAGGATATGTTACCATTCCCGCAATGTGCAGGAATTTATATTTCTCCCTTTGATCCTTTGTAATTTTGTTGTTCGCCAGCAACTCATCAAGGAGGCTTGACCACTCCTGACGGAAAAGGTTTGCACCAGTCAACGAACCATCACCACCAATCACTACTATGTTAGTGATGCCTCGGGTCACAAGGTTGTAAGCAGCCTTCAGACGGCCCTCTTTCTTCCTGCATGAAAGAAGTTTTTTTATGTTTACCTAAATGTGGAACTTATCAGTTATAGTTAAGTAACAGTTAAGTTATATTAAAAATTTAAGCTAATAAGAAAATAAACAAAAGATTTATCTATACAAATAAATAAAATTGAAGTCTGTTTGTAATATCAAAATAACAGCTTTTACTAAATGCATATAAAAGTATATACGGTATCTACAACAAAACAAGCCTTTTGTAATTTTTTATCTGTCTGTTTGTTCCGGGTAATCTCCAAAATGGCTGGACCAATTTAGACGGGACTTTCACTGGCAGATAGCTGATGTTACAAGGAGTAACTTAGGCTATGTGGGTAAAGCCACGGGGCACAGCTAGTACCAAATATATAGTTATTAAAAAATACAATAATAAGTATTGATATTAACAAAATGCATGCTTTGTTTATTAAATCTATACTTACATAAATTCCATACATCTTGCAGAACCAATGATGGTGCCTCCTTTGTGAATGATAGAGCTGACCGAAGACCAATTAGCCTCTTCGATATTATCTCCTCCATCGACCATTCCCTGGTAACCTTCGCGAATGAAGTATACCTTGCATCCAAGGTAGATGCCCATTCGTACCACGGAGCGCACAGCGGCATTCATACCCTGGGAGTCGCCACCGCTCGTGAACACAGCGAGGCCCTTCCCTTTGTGGGAACCACGACCGATAAATTTCTGTGTACTATTCCCCTCCATCCTACAGGTTTTAGATCCCTAAAATTAGCAAACAGATAAGTTGTTTATTTACTGATATTATGTAACAAAGCCCTACTTAAAGATCACGAGCTGAACAATTGCAACGTATAGAATGCAAAGAAAACCGACAGAAAACTTGAAAATTTATCTACATACCTAAAAAATATTTAAATCCCTAAATTCAAATCTTGAACTTCACCAAGGTGACCTTTTGTAAATGACAACAAAATGACAATTGACAAATAGTATTTGTAATTTTGTATTCTCTTTGATGACAAATTGATAAATGACATTTGGTAATGAAACGAATCGACTGACGTCTATAGTGTTGTATCTTTCTCGCTAATCGATGTCAAACCATAGGGATTAGGGTCAGCTAAGAATATAATTTTAGTTTTTACTCTTTGTAACTTATCTTAGGTACCAACAATTTTATCGTTTTTTTTTTATGAATGCGTAGTGTGCACAGACTTAATACAAATCTGTGGTAGTGTGGCGTCTTCAAGTACGGATAAAATCGACTAAACAGAAAAACACAACACATGTCGTGTTTGTTTTGTTTGTTACAAGCACAAGGTACAGCAAATAGCAATCAATATCAATTATCAATCAAATTCAATAAAAAAAAAAAAACTAGTAAATAAGTTCACGTATAGCGTTTTTCAATTCTATTTATTTCTTATTTCTTAGTCAGTTTCCTTAAAAATAATTAGCACGATGAAATTCTTTGCGTGAAATTGTCAATTTATATTTCGTGCGAATTTTTTAGCCCTTTCCATCGTCTACTTTTGATCTTGAAATGCAATAACCAACTGGACATCAAAATGTCTGCGGATTCAGATATGGAATACTCAGACAACGATGGAGACGACTACGATTATTATGGAGGGCAAGATGACTGCGATATGGAGACTATCGATCGCACCAAAGCTGATCCAGAATATTTCTTATATTCTTGTCTGAAGGTCGAGGAAGTCGAGAAGTTGCTAAACGAATCCATTGAACTGCTTAGCAATAGCCTACAAATAACACCTTCACTAGCCAAGGTTTATTTTTTTATTACATATATTTCTTAAACCAACCTTAAATTTCCTGTGCTGTACTCATTGTTTTTAAATTGTATTTTTAGGTTACTCTTCATGCATATTCGTGGAATGCTCAGGAAATAATAAATAAGTATAGAGAGAATGCAAATGAAGTGTTAGTGTACAGTCATGTGAAACCTGGAGTGCCTTCAGTTCACGCTACCTCCAGCCGAGCATGCTGTGGGGTTTGTGCCAACACTCCACCACTAGCTAAGTACAGTGCTCTGGCTTGTGGTCATTACTTCTGCAACGACTGTTGGGCTATGCATTTCGAAGTACAAATTATGCAAGGTAAATTTTACCCAATAACTAAATGTGATTATGGTGCTAAGTACAACTAATCACCCTTACACATTGTTTTTACTAACATGGAAATCATAGGCCACATTATAACCAAGGAGTGCTCCTAGTATCAGTAAAATAATCTATACAGCTACTAGCCGATCTAGAAGATAACAAACAGTAAACTAAAGTTACGTACAGAATGTAGTATATATCTTATATTACCTACATTTTTTGTTATTGTAAAAGTACAAAGTAAGGTCAATAGGTAATTGACATTCAATGTGTTATTGAAAGTATGTATAGTTTAAGTTAAGTTTAAGTTTTGAAATAGAAATCATTGACCTAAAAATATGTTTAATATGGTTATAAAATCTTTAGTTGAAAAAGGCTTAGGCGCTTCTATTAATGGAAACCCCATTATGCCCTGTCTATATGTTGGTTTCCAAATAAATTATTGCCATTTACTTAAAAAAACACATGCATAATTTTCTAAGGCTCTTATTAATAAATGGTGGTTTAGTTAAAATATGTTTTGTCTTAGTTGTACTTCATTTTAAAAAAAATTGTAAATAGTTAACTAAACCACCATTTAACACTGTTTATTAAGGGGCACTATAATATATGACTGGTGGACAGTTTGTTTTTGGTTAAAAATATTTTGTAGAACTCTACCAAGCTATAACCAACTATATCTTGGCAGACAACTGCTAACTGTTGCATAATTATGTGTTTTTAGGTGTATCCAACACAATCCAGTGTATGGCTCAAGAATGTGAAGTGAGGGCACCGGAAGACTTTGTTGTATCCCATGTAACCAAACCTAATATGCGTGAGAGATATCAGCAGTTTATGTTCAAAGACCATGTGAAATCTCACCCCCAATTAAGGTTTTGTCCTGGGCCTAACTGTCAGGTATGATATTTTAGTTGTTATTTAGGTTAGCCTAACCTAGTAGTTATTTTCTTAGGTTTTCCGGATATTATACATTGAATTTTATAACCTTTGTCATAGGAGTAGTCTCTTATCACAAATGCTGCAAAGGGTTGGAAATGTTGGGCATTAAGAGAATGTCAATATATGCATCATAAACTATTAAAAGTTGTTTAATTCAGTATATGAAATTACTTCTGACTTTGTTTTAATACAACAATTAGATGTATAGTAGTATTGTTTAGAATTATTATTATTATTTGTTATTGCAAACATTTGCACACCATTTGTAGTGGTAGAATGTATTTGGGTCTTTTTATATTTTACCATCATACTATGTATACCTGCATTCTGGCAAATAAAGAACTTTGACTTTGACTTTTTGACTTTGTTGTCGAAACTTTGAATGTATATGTATATGTAGCTTAGGCGATAATACAATAATTCGGTATCATGGTGCTGATCTAATTATGGAGCCAGGAGGTGGATAATGGAACTCTTCAGTGGCTACAAGTAAACCTCCCGACTCTCCCGAGTTTGGGCTCATATGATTCGTTTAGATGAGTCCAATAGATTGCACTTTGTGTTGAGGGTATGATGATGGAGCCAGGAGGTAGAAGTGTGTTTCTTAAAATTGTCTACTTATTGTCTATCTACGTACTATTAATTCTGGGGCCCTCTGGCACAAGTATTTTCATACTTAAAAGAAGGTCCCCACCTTGTTTGTATGTATATACATTTTTGGTTACAGAAATAAAAAACATTTGATTTTTTTTTTATTTTGTAATGCTTGTTTTAGTAAGCAACATATAAAACTCCTCTGTAAAAGTTACTTTAAAGTCTATTCTAGAAACCTAAAAGAATGTCTATACAAATAAATAAAATTGAACTGTCTGTTTGTAACATCAAAATAACAGCTTTTTACCAAATGCATAGGAAAGTATATACGGTAAATAACAAATGAACCATCTTTTAAATTTTTGTCTGTCTGTCTGTCTGTTCCGGGTAACCTCCGAAATGGCTGAGCCAATTTTGATGGGACTTTCACTGGCAGATATCTGATGTTATAAAGAGTAATTTAGGCTACATTTATTTTAGAAAAAGAATTAGGTTTCCGCGCAACAAAATAAAAACCCTGAAATCCAATAATTCCACGCGGGTGAAACCGCGAGCAGCAGCTAGTCATCAATAAAATGTGTGATAAACTTATTTCAGTGGTTATTCCGTGCTTGGACCCGTGAGGGTGCGAGGCGGGTCGAGTGCCGTGGCTGCGAGCTGATTACTTGTTTCTCGTGCGGGGCGCCGCACCACGCTCCCACCGACTGCGCCACTATTAGGCGATGGCTCACCAAGTGCGCTGATGACTCGGAGACCGCGAACTACATTAGCGCTCATACGAAGGTGAGATGAAACCCTGATTTTAAACTTCATCATCATCACCATCACCAGCCGTGAATTATCAGCAATGATGTTGATGCGTAAGGAGTAAAGTAAAAAAAAATAAGCAATTAATCTCTTGTTACATTAATGCGTTTCAGGACTGTCCTAAATGCCAGATTTGCATAGAAAAAAATGGAGGGTGCAATCATATGCAATGCGGCGCGTGTAGGCATGATTTCTGCTGGGTCTGCCTCGGCGACTGGAAGAGCCACGGCTCGGAGTACTACGAGTGCAGTCGATACAAGGAAGATCCTAACTTAACAACCGACAGTCAACACGCTCAAGCAAGTGTCAAGCATTTATTCTGATTTTCTAATGATTTCGAGAAAGTTACGGATGGGATTTTAGGGGTCTAAACTAAATTTCTATGTGTAATTACCCTGAGACCCTCATTACCCGGAGACATTAGATATTAAGTCTCATAAGTCCAGTTATTTCACTGGCTACTCTGCTCATCAAACCGGAACATAGTAATGCTTGCAAATTACTGCTTGACTTCACGAGCAAAGCGGTGGTATCAACCCAGACGGACAATCGCAGAAGAGTTAGTCCTACCACCTAGTATTCATGAGAAAGGAGCCAAGCTTGGTAGCTAAGTACTTATGATAATGTTGAGATAGTTGTATAGCTGATAAAAACAGCCACAAGAGGCAGTCTAACAAAAGAGTAATTAGTAGATATAATTTCATTTACATGGATATTCCTGGAGTATATTGATAATTATGACGGCTCCGTAGCTAAGTTGGTAGTAACCCTGCCTGCAAAGCGAGGGGTCCCGGGTTCGATTCCCGGCCGGGGCAGATTTTGTGTAAGCATAAAGTTTGTTCTCGGGTCTTGGATGTTTGTGATGTGTATCTGTGTATGTCCATGCCACCTGCGACACAGGGAATCCTAGTGCGGGGGTATGAGTGTGTAAGCGTTTATGTTATGTTTATGTTTAATTATGAATATTATAAATATATATATAATATATATTATAAATATTATCGTTATGGGCCGGCGTTATGCTTACCATCAGGCAAACGACCAGCTCGTCTCGTTACCTAATAACATAAAAAAAAAAATTATGTACAAGGCAGTTTGACAAACAAGAACTCACAGACCTGTATTGTGTTCAAGCTTTGTGAATCGTAGACAATACAAATCCAAACACAAAAGTTCAAAATATACAGATCTGTACATTAAACTTTCCTTTATCTATATTTTAGGCTCGAGAAGCACTCAAAAAGTACTTGCACTACTATGAAAGATGGGAGAACCATGCCAGATCTCTGAAGTTGGAGGAACAGACATTAGCTAATTTGAAAAGTCGTATTAATCAAAAGGTAAGGAAAAGATCGACTAAGTGGCTTCTGCCCGCGTAAAATCAGGATAAAAAGTAGCCTAGATAGCACTCTAGATGTAGCTTCCTATTTGTGAAAGAATGTTTAGAAATGGACCAGCATTTGAAATATCTTTTGCGACTATCTCAATAATTGCGACAGTCAAATATCTTAGTCCAATTTCTGGTCAAATTTCTTTGATAGATGCTCATTTCGCTCGACCAATATCTTTGTCTAGGGATCTTAGTATTTTGCGTAGTTTGAAGACAAGGAGGAACTTGGAGCGACTTTATGTGCCGCTATTATCATTGTCATAATCTTTGATCCGACATTGATGTTGCTAGGTGAATTGATGAACTCATCTAATTTCTATGATCAAATGGACATTGGACAAAGATATTAGATGAGTGAAATACCACCCTTAAATGCATATTATTTTATTGTATAACTTGGTGAGACTGACACGTGTGTTTGAACAGGTTATGGCCGGGGCTGGAACGTGGATCGACTGGCAGTACCTTTGGGATGCAGCGAGACTATTGAAGCGCTGTAGATACACTCTGCAGTACACATACCCTTTCGCTTACTACATGGAAGTTGGCCCTAGGAAAGAGCTGTTTGAGTATCAACAAGTAAGTTTGATAGGTAGTGAGTCTAGTCTTAGGAGTTTATTTGTTATATCTTTACTAGTACTGGACTGGCGCCTAAGTGCGCTATGTGAGGTGTCTGATACTCATTAAGTGCGAAATAGCATCAAACATCAGGTGGGAAAGTGGTGAAACGTAAAAAATAATAATATCATGTACAAAAAGTATGGTAGTTTTTTTTCTAAAATAATATCTCATTCTGTCTGCATTTTACATGTTGAAGCTGACTTACTATAAGCCTTATAAAAAATGAAAAAAAATTAAAAAATTATTGGAGTAATTTGCTTGGTGGTAGGGCATTATGTAGTGCTTGCTTGGCTAATTGCCACCCTCAAGTTGAAAATCTGTCGCCAATTTGAATAACTATAGGTTTGTTCAGCAGGTGCACTTGAAAGGCAGTTTCATTCTAGTCGCATATATCCACCATGTTTGACCACATTACCACTAGTAATACTAAATGTACAATTACTGCACAATTTAGTGACCACTAAGGCAAGATAGTACCTAAACTAAAAAGTATAATAAAACTAGTTCTAAAACTTAGCTTATCTCTATACTTTTGTTTCTTTTTTAATTATAATTATTTGTTTGCAGGCTCAATTAGAAGCCGAAATAGAAAATTTGTCATGGAAAGTAGAAAGAGCAGAAACAACGGATCGAGGTGAATTAGAAAATCAAATGGATATAGCTGAGAAGAGACGGACTACATTACTTAAAGATTTCTTAGAGTTTAATACTAACGCCTCTAGTAGCAGTAAAGTTTAAAGTGAACCTCAAGCGCATTTTTTTATCTTATAATAAAAATAGATTATCACAATTATGTCAGCACATTTTGTAATACTTGTGAATGCTAGAATCCTTTTGTTCTGCCAAAGTATATTTATTATCATAAATAATAACATGCAATAAATTAGTTCTATTTGTAAATTGTGATTTTGTTTCACTCTGCGATTCCAAGCAATTTACCCCTTTTGAATCGAGTAAATTTTTTGGGATGAAAATATGAAGTAGGGTGATGCGCGCAAACATCAGCACTGCACCAAATAACAGCACCTTGGCGAAAAAGTGCAATCATACATTACTGTTTATGGTGCTTACATTGCCAAGCGAAAAAAAATAGGGCAGAATTTATGTTTTTAACAATAATAACATTCTTAATACGAAAATGTTAAAAATGGCGCCAACAAAGTGATTCAATGAAGTCGTTCTGAAGTTATTGTAATTTTTCGGCCATTTTAATTGAAGGGCGGTAAGTTCGTACCTGCTTCAAATTAAATAGTGCTTAGATGATTGTAATCAAATTGTAGCTATTAAGTGTTTTATAAGTATTAAGACCCTTTTTAGAATAGAATATTTAAAGCTTTCCGTTAACTAATTGCTAGAAAGCGGATGCCAACAATTGGGTACAATTATTTTTTTTCTAATTTATCAGCACTCATGCTGATATGTGGGTTTAATCTGTGTAAACTAATTTGGTTGTTTTTCAAGTGTTATCTTTGTTGGTATTCTGGAATAAGGGTAATTTTTTAATAAATGTATAGTATATCATCGTTTTCCAAATGTTAGCACGATGCTGAAACCACATTTAACATTTATCAGCATAGTGTTGTTTGTTTAATTTTTGTGTTTAATTCTGTGCCAATAATTGGACTCATCTGAACCCGATTTCTAACTTGAGCTCTCTTTTCGCGCAAGATAATTAGATTACAAAAACAAGAAAAGAAGAAAAAAGTGACAAAGATTGGTAAGGAAAAGTAAATAACAGAAAAAAAACTGAAATAAAAAGTTATAGTCGAAAACGAAAAGTTAAATTGAAATAACAAAATTCTGAAAAGGCAATGTTACCACCAGAAAAGAAGCTGTGATTAAAACTATTTTAGACGTTAAAGTAAACCACAGATTTGTAATAACTGTGCAAATAAGGAAGATATTTTTAAAATAAATTCTGATATAGTATGTTTCACATAAGAATTCCCTTGGCCGTAATGTTGGTAGCAAGGAAATCAGTATTGACACTTGTTCAAAAATATATTACCTAAAATTAGGACGAAAATAAGTAGCGACTAGGGAAGAATTAAATGGACAACAGTTTTCTTTTTTTCGTAATAAAACTGTGAGTACAGTCAATATTTATCTATCTATTATATTTATCTTATTTATTTATCATATAGATTTATCTATCTTCCATAAACACAAAGTAATAAGATTACACGAGTTTAGAAAAGAATTTATTAAAGAAACAAACAATCGATTACGTATTTTTACAATAGCTGTGATCATTTAAAGGACCTACACCCGAAATATTACTATCCGTATCACTATCATCAGAAGTGTCGCTGTCGTTTCCCACTTCAATTATGAATCTGTCTATTTCTTTGTCTACAGATATGCCATCGTTGTAGTATTTTGTTTCTATAGTCTTGACGTGGTCACATTCTTTTTTCCACTCTTCCGGAGTTATACTGGAAAATGCTTCTTCGGTTATTTTAACAATATTTTTTGCTTCTTGTCCGACGTTTTTTTCTGCAATTCGCCTTTTTAATAGACTCCAAATAAGTTCTATGGGATTTAAGTCACAGTGGTAAGGCGGAAGCCTTAACACTGTATGACCATGCTCTTCCAATATACAGTCAACTTCATATACAGCCGGTTCCTTGTGCTCTTGAATAATTTCGAATAATTGAGCTTTCATCATCGACGGCAAATAAGCAAGACCTTTATTCACTATCCAGTTTTGCATTTCAGTTTTTGTGCTTGACATCGTGGGTGCTTTGTTGATAGCTACAGTATGGTAAGACGCATTATCCATGACTACAATGGACTGAGGAGGCAGATTCGGCAAAAGAAGATCTTGAAGCCACTTTATAAAATTTACTCTGTTCATATCGTCATGGTAGTCTCCCGATTTAGACTGAGATTTAAAAATAAGTTGAGCGTTGGGTATAAAACCCATTTCGCCACCTGCGTGTACTATAATCCATCGTGGTCCCTTTGAGTCCGAGGTGAAAACACCGTCTTCTGTTTCACTTTGCCAACATTTGCCGGCACAGTATGTTGAGTGTATATAGGTCTCGTCCAAATATACAACTGGACGCTGGTTATCATGATTACGATTATCTTGCAATGCGTTTAGGTATCTGAAACGCCACGCTACAATATCGTATCTCTCCATCAATACTTTCCTCTTGGATTTACATTTTTGAAAATAAAATCCCATCTCCGTCATAATTCTCCATAAAGTAGTGCGACTTCCCTTAAAATCAATTTCATTCCGCATCTCATGCAACAATTTTGTCAGAGTCGGTAACTCTTTTCTCACGGCATAAAATTCATGTATTTTATGTCGTAAAACACAAAGATCAAAATCGTCTAGTTTGATATTTTTCTCTCGAGAACGTTTTTTGCTCGGAGTTGAAATTTTTGTAGACGTCTGTGCAGCCACCTCACCTTCTTTTCTAATTTTTGTAACGGTTTTTTCGGATATACCTAAAAAAGACCATAATTAATATTATTTGTATGAAAAGAGTAGAAAATAAAGTAACGTGATAACGATGATTTTCGTACTAAGAGAAATCTTTTTTTTTTTTCATTTTTATACACAACTTGCTTAATATGACGCTTAGCATTTTGATTTGGATTTCAATAAAATTTTGTCAAAAAAGTAAATAACTAGTTCCACTTTTAGACACGTGTTATTCGGGAAAAATAATTTGTATCTGGCAATCCTATTTTACTAACCTGTCATGGTAGCGACCACAGAGTACTATTCTATATACTGAAATAGAGGTATATCTTGTGTCAAAAACACTGCACGTAGATAGTGCTGCACTCTGCACATGTCATTTGGGACTATTTTCGTTGAATATATATCTATAAATATCTAGCGCACCATCCGTAGCTATATATAGATATAGTTATAGTTGTGTATATATCACTCCTAGCTTTCTTATTTGGGAAATAGGGAATATAAAAAAATAAAAATCAATTTATTTTACTTGGAATTTATTGGTTTTAATTACCTACGACGCTTTGCGCATTTTCTAAAGTATTTTATTGCCTTCATTTGAAATGCATCATCATTGTCGTTTGAGCCTCTCTTACCTATTAATATTTTATTTATGTCTTTACAATAATTATAAATAAAAAATCGACAATTCAAATTAATTATGTAATTAGTCATTCATTTGTATGCTGTGGGGCCTGTTTCATAAAAAATATTAGTCTAATATTATCAGTATTAGCCTCATATTAATAGATGTAATTATTAGAGTCTGTTTCATAAAAATACAAAGTAATAAAATGAGTTATTAGTGTAGACTCTAATATTATTAGCTAGTATTGTTTGTTTTAAAATAGTAAATGGTTTCATATACAAAACAAACTAATATTATCACATAATAAATTGAGTTACTTTTCATAAGTCTTTCAAGTTTAATAAATTTACAATTATACTGATTAAAAAAATATTTGAAATGAATGATTCCGAGTCAAGTGAAGAATGTGCTATTGTGGGACGCCCGAGGATGTTAAGGAGGAGAACATCATATACTAGCATGAAATTTACATACGAAATCAACGAACGATTTAGCTTGGGATTTGAAAAATTAACTGTTTTAACAGGAAACACAAAATAAACTAAAATAACTAAATTATATACACATCAATCTATTTACAATCTTAATTTAATAATCCGCTACCAGTAGGCAACGTTCCCAAAATACTGGCAGCATTGCCACGTTGAATGGCAATGCTTATTTGACCCAAGTAGAGGCCAGCATTTTGGTCACATGTGGCTTCGACCAGACGCCCTGAACGTTCTTCAAAAATTCGATGAGCTCCAGGTCCCCACGGTCCAAGTGTATATAAAGTTTTTAATATATTAATTATGTGAATATACAAAACATACTGTAGATAGTTTTAACAGGAATTCGAATCACTTCGGTATAATTTAATCAAAAACAGAATAGTATAATCCAACGAAGAAGATAATATATTTATTGCAGTGACAGTAATCACAACAAACCGACACAAACAGACGTATAACCACAAAATTTTGAATTTTCACATAACAAACTATATATAGATACAGCAGTCTTAATAATATTGGTAACGCCACAGAGTACTTATAATATTAGTGTTAAACATGCAGACTAATAAAATTATTTTATTAGTCTAATAATATTAGTTACTTTTATGAAAAAGGTCCGTGGACAATTCAAAATTTACATAACTAAAAACGAATATTTTTATCAGTTCTTTTAAATTGTTTGTGTACATTTTTTTTACTATTATATGTAGATTTACATTGGTTATATCCTGCACTTCAGATACGCAAGATAAGAGAGGCTCAGACGGACTGACAATCCAACACCATCCAGCATATTCTCTTTATTTTATGTAATAATTTTTTTGACCTGCAACCAGATCTGCATTGCATCCTTTGCAAGTTTTGAAATTCTCCTATGCACATTTGACGAAATATCCACTCAGAAACTGCAAGGCACCGATGACTCTCGGATCATCTTTTTTTTCAGAGAGATCTGTGATTTGCAGATCTGGTATGCCTTCAATGTCAAGATCAAATGTGGTGGTCTTTGGTGCTTGACAGTCGTCTTCGACTATGAGGTTATAAATATTTTACAGTAATCACTTTCGCAACTAGCCCCAGGGGCATGGGCACTTGACATATTATTTATTAATAAGCTTGTATAAGCATTTTCAAACTGTTCCATTATTGGATTAGTATTCAGGCACCCATGACTTCTAATTGCGCCAAAGAAGTTTTCAATTGGATCTTGATTTAGGTGCCTCATCCATACCGACTTTATGTTATATTCATCTGTCAATTTTTTAGGAGTATTTGAATACTGTCAAGTGTCCATGCCCAATTTTGAATGGTAGGCACATTTTCTGCCTTACCAGTTGCCGGGTTTACAAACTTCATCTTTTTAAGTATGTAGTTTCTTTGCTTTATTCCAAACTTCATGGTGTGGAATTGGGTCTTACTGGCCCTAGTAGAGGCTTCCCATGTTTGTCTTTCTTGGAGAAACTTCCATTGACATAGTCAAATAGTTCATCGAAAAACAGTAGTAGATCTGCAGTTTCCTCACACTCGCGTGGAAGAATTCCTTTGTCTGAAAAAAGAAAACAGTCTTCTCTAAGGAACAGTCTAGGTACCAAAATTGTTCATAAACTTGTATAGTCATTGAGTGCATGGGCTAGGTAAAATGAATGTTTCCAAATTTTAACAGTAAAAAAAACAAATACAGGGTAATCAAGCTTCGAAGTTAGAACAGTAGTTATAGTATAAGTAGCCTTCTTGGCGAAAGTACAGAAACCGCAGTGTTCAAGTTACTTATGACATAAATAAATTTGCACAGTGGTACATTATCTTCATCTGTTCTCGATTTTCTATTATTGAAAGAATTTCGTTCCAGTTCTCACTATTCCATAGGTTTATTGAATAAGAAACTTTAAAGATAATAAAATTATCCTTATTGTTGATTAATATTTGGTGTTAAAGCAGGGCTAGTGCATTATAATACCGCCACCAATTGTAATTTATAATCATTAATTATTATAGCTGTTACATAAGAGGGCCTGATGTGGAGAAGGGTGAAGGCTATAGGCCTTCAAGATCAGATCACGAAAAGACCCCGTGAACCCGTGATGTTGACCGAAACCTCTTGAATTTATCTTGAATGGTCAAATTGGAACTAAAAACTTTTAGTGTTTAGAGAGAAAATCTCGCACATATAGATATAGTCTGGATTTCTTTGCTTGCCCAATAATGTAAAAAATCGCGGCAGATGCCAACCATTGACAGCAATTTGGTGATCCGATCGCAAACCTATGATATGACTCGATTTTAAATTTTTCTATTCATTTTATGTTAATGATGGGTGAGCTATCAAGTTTTTTACATTATTGAACAACTAAGAAACACTTTGAAACACAAAGGCCTGCGCGGCACTGCAGTGTACTCGTTACCCTGAGACATTAGGTATTAAGTCTCATAAGCCCGGTAATTTCACTGGCTACTCTGCTCATCATACCGGAACACAGTAATGCTTGCACACTACTGCTTGGCGGTAGACTTCACGAGCATATCTATATATAGATGTTTATCTTTAGATACTGTCTAGCTAAACAAGCGTCTAAAAGTGGTTTTTATGATAATATGGTTAATGTTTTATACATACTTTTTAATTTTGCATCTACTTTTCCTCCCGAGACATATTTTGTTTCTGCAATTGGAACATCCTGAATTATATTGATAGTACCTGCAAAAAAATGAAATTTTGGATCTGAGCTTTAATTAGCTATTATATTGAACTGTTTCTTGGAAAACATTTTGAAAGATTATATTTAAATTAATTTCCCTAATTGGTTTCCTATTAAATTGTACCTTATTGAAGGGTCAGTTTGTTAAAGAATCACACCGGCTTTAAACGACCAGTCAGCTTTCTGATCATAAAAACACTTGGAAATCAAACCAGTTCAAGCACATTTGATTAAAACTAGTATGACATACATTTACATACTATTGCTATGATGAATGTTGCTATTCATCAAGCCATGTAGGCTGTAGGCCGTGCCAAATATAACTCTCACTCTGTACAGACAGGTAAAACAGGAAAATTAATTTTAGTTTAGCTTTTTAGAAAGATACACTTACCAATAGTTTTTATTGCAGCAACAGTGCTGGTGGTAGTGAGAGTATTTATGTAAGCTTCAAAATCTGATGAAGCTTTTGAAGCCGGCAAGTTTGAAACAGCCTGATGCACTTCATGCAGTCTTGTTTTATCACCATAGGTGAATTTTGGCAGAAGGCACGGTCCTAAAAATGAGGTTTTATTAAATACCACTTAGGTTGTATTTGAATTGAACAAAATCAGAGTGTAGCTTTTTCTACTTAAAAATTATATTAACTATTAATTTTAAGTGAGGGTTAAAGTTAAGCAAGAACTTAATGTGTATTAACTATTTTAATAATAACAATTTTTTATCAACCTATATTAGACATTCCTTAATAATATTTGGTCATAACGTAACTTATCAATACACTGTTACTGACCTGGTAAGTTCAATGTTGGAACTTCTACATTACTGATTTTTTTTGGAGCGACACCTAAATTATTCTTGCAAGTGAGCATGACAGACTCGGCGGAGTTTGTAGATGTCATCATTGTCCAATCCAATAATATCACCTCCAATTGAACAAACCCAGTTTAGAGTGTTGCTTGTCTATTTCTGGCTTCAGGAATAGGTGCAGAGGCTTCTGCATACCTGGAAAGAAACAAATTATATAAAACAGTTTGCGAGCAACCAATACTCCAGCCAACAAGCCAAAAACACAGGATTATGTTCTTGCTTTACTTTATTTTTGGATAATGTCCGTATTTAGATTTTGGTAGGCAAGCTAGTATGTTTAATTTTGCTAGAAATGAGGTTTCCAATCGTTACCATCAGACTGGCTGGTATGGCAGTGTAGGGATATTTGAATTGAGAATGAATAGGAGCACTGTCATGTTTTGTATGCCGTAGCCTAATATCAGGCTGATACAAATAAAACTATTTGTTTTTTTAATTTAAGTATTGTATTCATATTGTTCTTGTAAGCTAAGTTTTTTTTTTATATGAAACATAAACATAACATAACATAAACGTTTACACACTCATACCCCCGCACTAGGATTCCCTGTGTCGCAGGTGGCATGGACATACACAGATACACATCACAAACATCCAAGACCCGAGAACAAACTTTATGCTTACACAAAATCTGCCCCGGCCGGGAATCGAACCCGGGACCCCTCGCTTTGCAGGCAGGGTTACTACCAACTTAGCTACGGAGCCGGGGCTGTGAACTTTATTCCATATAATACTATAGTTATAATACAATATCTGGTTTATCTTTATTATTTACGGAAGTCAGATAAGAGTGTCCCACCCACATACATGTTAGATAGAGTACACAAGGTGATAGGCACACCTTATCAACTTTTTTTCTTGCTTTGCTTGTTTTTTAAAGTATAAATTATAATGTTTCTGTAAATACTCCATAAATGTAATATTTATTTATGTATAAATGCAAGCAAGTTGGCTTGTCATTCTTTCACGCAGCAACAATAGCGACTGAGGATAGACGTGAAATAGTATAGCATACAGGTAGAGTATGTGAAAGAGCATCTACAGCTACTTTTTTCCTGAAAACTACACGGTTGCTATGAGGATTACCGGACCCCGGCGATTGAATACGCGCGCAGCAATCACAAATGGAAACAAAATAAAAACAAACAGGCTTACCTCCTGAATCCATACACGTAGGAATACAACACGTTTTACTTGAAAGCGACATGATTGTCTAGTCCTTTTTACACAAAATAACACTCAAGCGCACACGAACCAAACAGTACGTAAAACTTGAGGAACTGGCTGGAAGAAGAGAATCCAAGGTTGCTCAACTCGACAACAGACCTAGTCGATGAGACAGAAAACACAAGAACGGAAAACTATTTGAAACAAGATCAAAATAGTTTACCGGCCGAGAGAGAATTCTGCTTTTCAAAATGATTATTTATTTAATACAAATCTAAAAAAGTTTTGTTTTAGGTTAGGTATTGCCACTAAGCAAGAAAAAATACGTACTAATTAAATTGTCTACATACCCTAAAATACGATTACGAATTAATTCTTCATTATTAACGTTTTACTATTGCATATAAAATAAAATAAATATAACATTTGACTTTGCTAGAGTACAAAAAGATTGATGAAAAAATTACTAAACATTACACTGCTTCGTCAGAAATCTACCATAATGTTACACAATTGTTCACTGGTATACATTTAAAGCAATCAAATAAAAAAGTTCCATAGCTATTTCAATATTCTAACAAATAAGTGTGTTTAAATTTTGCATCGTAAACTCGCTAGTAACGCCATCTGTACATTTCATTTGGAAATACTATATTAAAATACTACTAAGTAAAAAATCTTAATGTTTGTTTTGAGTCCTTAGCACTTTTGGTTCAACTTCACTTAGTAGGGTTTATTTTAAAATCTTCCATCAACTTTTCTCTAAGATTGAATGCCCTGGTAGCGACACGAAGACGGACTAATTCTAATGGGATTATTGGCTTCTTGTTAAGTTTTTCACGTTCACAGAAGCTTTTGACCTTTAACACCATCTCTCTTTCACCACTTTTTAGTATCCTAGGCATGATTTTAACACTAAAAGAATTTAAAACAGAAAAAAGGCGTACGTTTTGACATGCGTCTTCACTGTTTGGCGTTTTTGACAGCCAGGGGAGCCAATATTACGGCCAAGGGAATTCTTAGGTGAAACGCACTATACGTACTACGTACTTAGTCTATGGATATACGGCAATTTAGTATTTTTCCTCTCAAAATACGTCAATTCAGACTGTGACATACGGCAGCTCAGATTTTTACGATGGCAACACTGCTTATTAGTCTGTGGCTGTGTAAGTGTGCAACAAAGATCAGTAGTCTGTGACCTACCTAAGTAGTCTGTGGTGGTGTCAAAGACTGCATCTTGGTTATTGACAAAGAGAATATAATCACTACGTTTAAGAGACGGGAGTGCCATAGAAAAAGTTGGAAAACGACGCTTGTATGAAACGTGCACTAGACTTCAACACCAACAAAACAAAACAAAAATGAAACGTATGACGTCACGGCAGAGCTGCCAACATAATCACATCAATTAGGGATGTATGCGTTTACATTATTTGTCGATAAAATATATGAAGCTACAAAAATGTAGGATTCCTAGTAATTGTTCATTTGAAATTCAAGGTAGACCCACTTACACTATCGCGAACACTATGATGATGGTAAAATAAAACAAATCTTTGGGCTTTATTTTTATATGGTCAGCTGCCGCGCTTTCTTCGCCGCATCTGCAGACATTTCGTCGTATAAAGCGAACGATTTATTAATCATTCCACATTCGTTACGTATTAATAAATGGCTTAGTCGGCCCAACAGCTGATCAGTCATTTTATTTTGATGAATTTTGCACATCCAAAATAAGCTGGTATTAGATAGGATTACTGTCTTTGACAATTTACCTATATCCTTGACATAATTGACTGGTTTAATTTCCTCTGCACTTGATGATGAAGATGCTGTAATAAAAATAAATTGTATTATTCAACTGAGTATAACAAGAGAAGGTATTCCATAAAAAACTTATAACTTACTAAGTGTAGAAGATGAATAAAAATTAAACTTGCTCGTGAAGTCTGCCTCCAAGCAGTAGTGTGTAAGCATTACTGTGTTCCGGTTTGATGAGCAGAGTATCCAGTGAAATTACTGGGCTTATGAGACTGAATACCTAATGTCTCAGGGTAACGAGCGCACTGCAGTGCCGCGCAGGCCTTTGTGTTTCAAAGTTCTGGGTGGCACTGCAATTGTTATGGGCCGGCGTTATGCTTACCATCAGGCAAACGACCAGCTCGTCTCGTTACCAAATAACATAACATAAAAAAAAACTGAAACCTATTACTAACATTAATATAAGTTTTATTAATGTCAGTTTCCAAGGACCACCTCCCTTACAAAACCATGCCGGGTAAACTTTCCTTCATGGAACGTCGATTTTGGGGGGAGGGGGGGGGGGAGGGGAGGGGGAGGAGGGCTACCCCCCTGTAATATCCCCACTCCGCGGAGCCCCATGGTTATGAAGATACCCATGATTAAAGTTTTGAGGTTAGAATACAGTTTGACTCCGCCCTAACTCCGGCGCTGCGGGAAGAGCAGCCCTTCCGCCCTTGCGTGCCGAAGCACGGTCACTCGTAATTTTGTAATTGTGTAATACAGCGCGGTTATTGTATACATTAATTACACACCAAATTTAATAATTGAAAATAAAATTATATTTTAGAAAAAATAAGACATAAAATTTAATAAAATACACCTCTAGCATCAACGGAACGTAAATGTCGACTTTGACGTCTACCATGACAATTTATCCATAAAAAAACTTGCAAATGGCGTGTTATTTTCCAATTTATATCGAAACTTTAAAAAATTATATCTCGTAAACCGTGAATCTCCGCAACTTCAAAATTTGTAAAAAGCTTTCTATATAAGAGTACTAACTACTATAAAAACGTGAACTTCCAAATCGACGGTCCACAAAGGAAAGTTTATCCACCATCATGCCTTCTCCTTAAATATCGACAGTCGATAAAAAAATGTCAAACACTATTAATGGCTTATTTTCAAAATTATCTAAGCTAAAACTGTAAATCACGTACTTCTTTTTCTGTAAATGCTTTACAAAATTAATTAAATCATTAAATAATATTATTTTTTGCTTACCTATCCTCATTCAATGGAAATTTAGCCATAAAGACCCGCTTCTGGCTATCTGAACGGCCGGACCTTATATTACATATTTCACACGTTTTATAATGCATTACTGGTTTATTAGGCATTATTTCACAATATATATTACGCCACACTCATTCCACACACAATAATAATAAAATATACGAATTCACAATCTTGATGAAAAACACTCGTGCAAAAACAAATATGGCGCCAAAGAGTAGTTCTCTTTGGCGCCATATTTCTGCGCATGCGTGGGGTAGTTTAATATATTTGAGAGCAAGACAGCGATAGCCGCCATTATTTCTAGCGCAAATTTCATACATATTGTAATCTCAGTTTTTTACTTGGCACTTGCGCAGTGTTGCCAACTCAGTGGATTTTCCACTAGATCTGGTGGTTTAGGCTTACCTTTTAGTGGACAAATTTTGGTTTTAGTGGCTAGTGGATTTTTCTAGTGGCTTAGGTTGTTTCAGTTAGTGGTAAGGTACCCCATTTAACCACTAGCACGATTTAAATAAGTATAGGAAAGTACTTGAACGTTTTTACGTTATATTTTTTGATGTGTCGGCAACACAGAACTGAGGTGGTGGTTTTCAGGGATTCCCCGAAAACAGTTTGTCCATTTCTTGAATAATTTTGATTATGGACTTTGTTCGTTTGAATATAGCGTCAAGTTTGGTTTGAATTACAAAGATGTGTTTGTGATTATTTCCTATGCATTAACGATTGTATAACAGAAACCGAATAAAGTTATATCTGCTATCTTCAATTATCACCACAGTCCGTACTAGTGTAAAACGCGAGGGAAGATGCTGCAACAACTACATATTATTACCAAATATTGTAGTACAAAAATATGGGAATAAAGAAATTTATTCTTCAAAACATTGTAGAAGCCTATTCTTCCGCAAATGATTGTCTTTAATGTCTGACTAATGTCTATAAGGATTTATTTTATGTTAACAAAAATAAACTATAATTTTATAGTATAAATTACAGCCGGTAATTGATGTTTTATTTCCAAATAATATTTTAAAGCATGTCTGCCTGGCATTATATGTTAGTGGTTTCCTGGTGGTTTGAGGGATCGCCAAATTTAGTGGTTTCTGGTGGGTTACGACACCACAATTAGTGGGCTCGTTAAAATAAAGTTGGCAACACTGCACTTGCGCCAGACTGGTTATTGATCTGCAGTGTTGCCAACTTTATTTTAACGAACCCACTAATTGTTGTGTCGTTACCCACCAGAAACCCACTAAATTTGGCGATCCCTCAAACCACCAGAAAACCACTAACATATTATGCCAGGCAGACATGCTTCAAAATATTATTTGGAAATAAAACATCAATTACCGGCTGTAATTTATACTATAAAATTATAGTTTATTTTTGTTAACAAAAAATAAATCCTTATTGACATTAGTCATATCTTCGGAAGAAGTGGGAGGACTAACTCTTCTGCGAGTGTCCGTCTGGGTTGTTACCACCGCTTTGCTCGTGAAGTCTGCCGCCAAGCAGTAGTGTGCAAGCATTACTGTGTTCCGGTTTGATGAGCAGAGTATGCAGTGAAATTACTGGGCTTATGAGACTTCTCAGGGTAACGAGCGCATTGCAGTGCCGCGCAGGCCGTTGTGTTTCAAAGTTCTGGATGGCACTGCAATTGTTATGGGCCGGCGTTATGCTTACCATCAGGCAAACGACCAGCTCGTCTCGTTACCTAATAACATAAAAAAAAGGATAGGCTTCTTCTACAATTTTTTGAAGATAAATTTCTTTATTCCCATATTTTTGTACATAATACGATATTTGGTAATAATATGTAGCTATTGCAGCATCTTCCCTCGCGTTTTAAACTAGTACGGACTGTGAGAATTGAAGATAGCAAACTTCATTCGGTTTCTGATAAATAATCGCTAATGCATAGGAAATAATCACAAACACATCTTTTCAATTCAAACCAAACTTGACGCACGGCAGTATTCATATGAATAAAGTCCATAATCAAAATTATTCAAGAAATTGACAAACTGTTTTCGGGGAATCCCTGAAAACCATCACCTCAGTTATGTGTTGCCTACACATCAAAAAATATACACTTGTACTGTAATGTGAACGTTCAAGTACTTTCCTATATTTAATTCGTGCTAGTGGTTAAATGGGACCTTACCACTAACTGAAACAACCTAAGCCACTAAAAAAATCCACTAGCCACTAAAACCAAAATTTGCCCACTAAAAGGTAAGCCTAAACCACCAGATCTAGTGGAAAATCCACTGAGTTGGCAACACTGTTGATCTGTGACTGCAAGTTGCAAGCAAGTACCTACATACAAAATATTGGATTTGATTACCTTCCGTTTTTATAAAACAAGATAAAAACGTGGTACATACGTCAAAATTCTGTTCTCCGCAACATTTGGAAAGATAATATAATATAGATTATGTATTCGCAACGCTGACTTGGATTCTTCTTTGGACTTGACATCCATTCCCATTGGGCATTGACCATTCGTTGCCAAAATGGCGACGACTAATGACTCAAAGGCGCCTGTGCGCCAAGTAAAAAGAGTACAGTTTGGTATAATATCACCAGATGAAATTGTAAGTTATGTGTTTTAGTGGTATAGCATTGTCGTTATAAAGTGAACTTAAAATTAGCTGCGTAATCGAAAGAATTTCGCAAGGATAAGCAACACGCACTTGTGCTGCTAGTGTTTTACATTTTGATATTTCACTCTGTCTGGTTTTCCCATGTCATCAGAGCGTATAAAATATATGCTTTCCAACAATACTGTGTTTTTATTAGTCTTAGCTACCCAAAACGACCAATTGCTTTTCTTAGATAATGTATGTAAGAAATGTTTTGAAGACATGTTATCTTTTAGCGACGTATGTCGGTCACGGAGGGGGGCATACGCTACCCCGAGACCATGGAAGGCGGAAGGCCCAAGTTGGGCGGTCTCATGGACCCACGCCAAGGCGTCATCGACCGAAGTTCCCGATGTCAGACTTGCGCTGGTAACATGACGGAGTGTCCAGGCCACTTTGGACACATTGATTTGGCAAAACCAGTGTTTCACATTGGTTTTATAACTAAGACTATCAAAATCCTCAGATGTGTCTGTTTCTATTGTTCAAAATTGTTAGTCAGTCCGGTAAGTAAACTTAATAGTTTTATGATCTAAACTCTTATACTGAACTGGTGCTTTCTCTAACAGTTCCCATCCCATGTTCACGTGGGAACTTTGCCTATACTTAGGGTTAAATCATTTCAGGACACTACATGATATTTAGACTCGGTTAAATTGTATGATGTAATAAGAGTTAACTGTTATTCGGTCATAGTAAAAAAAAGTAGATTAGACATTCTTACTAAGACAGTCTGAATAATGTGTGGCATAACAAGCCCTTTAGAGGTAAAAGTGTATATTTTTCAATGAAGCTTGAGTAATCATTGGTGACAGTTCCATAATAATACAAACCTCAGTGGCCATTACCATTGGTTTGCTCTAATTATCGTTTCTCAGCTAGAGCACAAACATTGCTGAATAAATATTCCCTGAGACTGCACACTTCACTTCATGATTAGGTCATGTCTTGGCATTTAAGAAGCCATATCCTTCCCATTTTTGTGCAATGTACAGTGTCATAAAATACAAGTGCCTGTGTAAGATGTGAGTAGTTAATGGACCCTCCTATCCATGTAGTCCAACCCAGTCATTGGCATACTAAAATGTCTGTAGATGACATACTAAGACTGACATCTTAGTATGACAAAGCATTACCCAGCTGTATAAGGTGCATGCCTTGTTGCCACCGGACAATTAAAGACTGTTGTCTGTCCATTGTCTTTAGATTTTCCAGTGAATATTTTAATCTATCCATACTATAATAAATGTGAAAGTGTGTTTGTTGGTTTGTCAATCTTTCACGCAGCAACGGATCAACATGATTTTTGGTATAGATATATTTTGTGGACAGGAGAATAACATAGGCTACTTTTTGTCCTGAAAAAATGCACGGTTCCTATTAGAACGCGGGTGAAACCGCAGGCAGAAGCTAGTCTATAAATATTGATACAATATACAAATATATACATCACAAAAATTTCGCTTCCAACAGGATTCAAACCTGCGTCTTCTGGCTTGCCAGGCCTGACGCCTTAACCACTAGGCTAGGATTTTGTGATGTATATATTTGTATGAAAATCCGCTAGTGTCGGTTAACACATAAAATATATTTCATAAAGTATTGATACAATATGCTGATAACATTTTATATTTTTAGACTAATCCAAAGATAAAAGAAGTTGTAATGAAGTCAAAGGGGCAGCCCCGCAAAAGATTGACATATGTCTATGACTTGTGTAAAGGCAAAAATATTTGTGAGGGTGGTGAAGACATGGACATTGGAAAAGAAGGTGAAGAGCCTAAAAAAGGATCTGGGCATGGTGGTTGTGGTCACTACCAGCCATCCATTCGACGGCAGGGCTTAGACTTGACAGCTGAGTGGAAACATGCAAATGAAGACACACAGGAGAAGAAAATTATAATAACAGCTGAAAGAGTGTGGGAGATATTGAAACACATTACAGGTAAAAAACTAATTTAACCATGATATAAATACAGTTGGTTGCAAAAAAAACAAGTTTTTTTTGTAAATTGCATGTTTTCTTGCTGACATAAAGATTTTGCAAAAGTTGTGAATTGAGCTAAAATATCTCTTAAAAGTTAAAAGCTTCCTGAGAACATTTTACTACCTTTGTTTCCAGGTTTAAAAAATAATTTAGATAAGGGAAAATTTTCCTCTGCCAATTAATCAATAGTGATTCTGGCACAACATAAGAAAAAAATAGACATTCTAGTTTTATAACTGTCATTTTTAAAAATATTGTGTACAATATTTTTAATCTTTTATTAAAATGTACAGAAATAATGTCATTTTAGGTTTTTAAAGGCTCTAAATTTTAATTCAGATTTTTTTATGCCATATTTGGTAAACAAGCAGACGGCCGCCTGATGGTATGCAGGTACCGTTGTCTATGGATATCTGCAACATTTGGGGTATTACTGATACTTTGCTGACCTTTAAAGACTCTATTCACCCTTCTTTTAAAGAGGCCCACGTTGTAGCTTGTGGGAAAGACTGCAGGTGGGAACTCATTCAAATAACAAAAATTTTCATCTTGCAGATGAGGAATCATTCATATTGGGTATGGATCCAAAGTTTGCAAGACCTGACTGGATGATAGTCACTGTTCTACCAGTTCCACCACTGTCAGTTCGTCCAGCCGTCGTCATGTTTGGTTCAGCCAAGAATCAGGATGATTTGACTCATAAACTTGCTGACATCATCAAATCAAATAATGAACTGATGAGAAATGAACAGTCTGGTGCAGCTGCTCATGTGCTAGCAGAGAATATAAGGATGTTGCAATTTCATGTTGCTACATTTGTGGACAATGACATGCCTGGCATGCCAAAGTAAGTCTTTTTAAGATTTTGGTTTTACATACTATGTACATTCTCAACTATATATATTGTATACTCATTTTCTTCTCAATCTTAGAATGATATTTAAATATCAGAGTATTTGTAAGCAATAAGACTGCCAATTGTAATGTATTCACTTTTTGTGTTCCAGAGCCATGCAGAAATCAGGAAAACCACTCAAAGCTATCAAGGCCCGTCTCAAAGGAAAAGAAGGCAGAATCCGTGGGAACCTTATGGGTAAACGTGTGGACTTCTCAGCGCGTACTGTCATCACACCTGACCCTAATCTGCGTATTGACCAAGTAGGGGTTCCTAGATCTATAGCACAAAACTTAACATTCCCTGAGTTAGTCACACCATTCAACATTGACAGAATGCAAGAGCTTGTCAGAAGAGGCAATGCTCAATATCCAGGTGCAAAATATATTGTTCGTGAAAATGGTGAGCGGATAGATTTGAGGTTTCATCCCAAGTCGTCAGATCTGCATTTACAATATGGGTACAAGGTAGAGCGTCACCTGAGAGATGATGACTTGGTCATCTTTAACCGACAGCCGACACTCCATAAGATGAGTATGATGGGCCACAGGGTGAAGGTTCTCCCTTGGTCAACATTCCGTATGAACCTCAGTTGTACATCTCCATATAACGCTGATTTTGATGGTGATGAAATGAACTTACATGTGCCACAATCTATGGAAACTCGGGCTGAAGTAGAAAACATCCACATTACCCCTCGGCAGATTATAACACCGCAAGCTAACAAACCCGTCATGGGTATTGTACAAGACACACTCACAGCTGTGAGGAAAATGACAAAGAGAGATGTGTTCCTTACAAAGGAACAGGTTATGAACCTTCTCATGTTTTTACCTACTTGGGATGGTAAAATTCCACAACCTTGCATTTTGAAGCCACAGCCACTTTGGACTGGCAAACAAATATTTACACTCATCATTCCAGGCCATGTTAATATGATTCGTACTCATTCCACTCACCCCGATGAAGAAGATGATGGTCCTTACAAATGGATTTCCCCTGGAGACACAAAAGTTGTTGTAGAGCATGGAGAGCTACTAATGGGAATCTTGTGTAAGAAATCTCTTGGTGCTTCAGCAGGTTCTTTGCTGCATATTTGCATGTTGGAGTTGGGTCACGAAACAGCCGGTCGCTTCTATGGTAATATCCAGACTGTAATCAACAACTGGTTGCTGTTGGAGGGTCACTCGATCGGAATCGGGGACACCATTGCCGATCCGCAAACTTATCAAGAAATCCAGCGCGCCATTGTAAAAGCTAAAGACGATGTAATAGAGGTCATTCAAAAAGCTCACAACATGGAATTGGAACCCACTCCTGGTAATACTCTCAGGCAAACTTTCGAGAATCAAGTGAATCGTATTCTGAACGACGCTCGTGACAAAACTGGTGGTTCCGCCAAGAAATCTCTGACTGAGTATAATAATCTCAAAGCTATGGTGGTCGCCGGTTCTAAGGGTTCCAATATTAATATCTCTCAAGTTATTGCCTGCGTGGGTCAACAGAACGTTGAAGGTAAACGAATTCCTTTCGGATTCCGTAAGCGAACATTGCCCCACTTCATTAAAGACGATTACGGTCCAGAGTCAAGAGGTTTCGTAGAAAACTCGTATCTTGCTGGCTTGACGCCTTCCGAGTTCTATTTCCACGCTATGGGAGGTCGTGAAGGTCTTATTGATACCGCTGTAAAAACCGCCGAAACTGGATATATTCAGCGTCGTTTGATAAAGGCTATGGAGTCTGTAATGGTACATTATGATGGTACCGTCCGTAATTCTGTTGGACAACTCATCCAGTTGAGATATGGAGAGGATGGTTTAGCTGGGGAGACTGTAGAGTTCCAGAACTTGCCAACAATCAAGCTTTCTAATAAGGCTTTTGAAAAGAAATTCAAGTTTGATCCTTCAAATGAGAGATATCTCAAGAGAATTTTCAATGAAGACATTATCAAGGAGTTGACAGAGTCCGGCTATGTGATTGCCGATTTAGAAAGCGAATGGGAGCAGCTGTCGAAGGATCGAGAGGTATTGCGTCAAATCTTTCCCAGTGGAGAATCTAAGGTTGTACTCCCTTGCAACTTCAAGAGAATGATTTGGAATGCTCAAAAAACATTCCACATCAATAAAAGAATGCCAACAGATTTGAGTCCGATTAAAGTAATTCAAGGCGTCAAAGAACTTTTGAAGAAATGCATCATTGTAGCAGGAGATGATCGCTTGTCAAGACAAGCCAATGAGAACGCCACTCTTCTTTTCCAATGTTTAGTGCGGTCAACACTGTGCACAAAATTCGTGTCTGAAGAATACAGATTATCCGGCGAAGCTTTTGAATGGTTGATTGGTGAAATTGAAGCAAGATTCCAGCAGGCCCAAGTCAATCCCGGCGAAATGGTTGGCGCTTTAGCCGCTCAGTCTCTCGGAGAACCTGCTACTCAGATGACACTGAATACTTTCCATTTTGCTGGTGTGTCTTCGAAGAACGTAACCCTTGGTGTGCCGCGTCTTAAGGAAATCATTAACATCTCAAAGAAACCTAAAGCCCCATCTCTAACGGTATTCTTGACGGGCGGTGCTGCCAGAGATGCAGAAAAAGCGAAGAATGTGCTTTGCAGACTAGAGCACACTACGCTACGCAAAGTCACTGCGAATACTGCCATTTACTATGATCCTGACCCTCAAAATACAGTTATCGCTGAAGATCAAGAATTCGTCAATGTCTACTACGAAATGCCTGACTTTGACCCTACGAAGATTTCTCCTTGGCTTTTGCGTATTGAGCTGGACCGTAAGAGAATGACAGATAAAAAATTGACTATGGAACAAATCGCGGAAAAGATTAACGCAGGTTTCGGAGATGATTTGAATTGTATCTTCAATGATGACAACGCTGAAAAGCTAGTTCTCCGTATCAGGATCATGAACAATGAAGAAAGCAAATTCCAAGATAATGATGAAGAAACTGTTGACAAAATGGAGGATGACATGTTCCTAAGATGTATTGAAGCCAACATGTTATCTGATATGACGCTGCAGGGAATCGAGGCTATTGCCAAAGTGTACATGCATTTACCTCAAACGGAAGCTAAGAAACGCATCATAATCACCGAGCAAGGAGAATTCAAAGCCATCGCCGAGTGGCTCCTGGAAACTGACGGTACTTCTCTTATGAAAGTATTGTCAGAACGTGACGTCGATCCTATTAGGACATTCAGTAACGACATCTGCGAGATCTTCGCAGTGTTGGGAATAGAGGCTGTACGTAAATCAGTGGAGAAGGAAATGAACAATGTATTGCAGTTCTATGGTCTTTACGTGAACTACCGTCATCTTGCGCTGCTTTGCGACGTCATGACGGCTAAAGGTCACCTTATGGCTATCACTCGTCACGGTATCAACAGACAGGACACTGGAGCGCTTATGAGATGCTCGTTCGAAGAAACTGTGGACGTGTTGTTGGACGCCGCCAGTCATGCTGAAGTAGACCCTATGAGGGGCGTGTCAGAAAATATTATCATGGGACAGTTGCCGCGTATGGGGACCGGTAAGTTAAAAACGATTCAAATATTGATTAGTTACGAACATGACACTTTTTTAATTTATTTAAATAACGAGTCGATTTGGTTGTTTGCCTCATAGTAATTGGATGCTGATGGTAAGTAATAACACCGGCCCATTACTTAATCTCGCTCAAACCATATTTTTTAATTACCTTGATGTTTCGATCATTTCGATTTCGTTTCGAAAGAAAAGTCATCACTCACTTAAAAATTAGGGTTCTTGATAACTAAAGAATCGACAATTGAAAATTTAGACTATCAAGAGAATCAGGTGTTAAATCCATAAACATTTTTCAGGTTGTTTCGATTTGCTTCTCGATGCTGAGAAGTGTAAGAACGGCATGGAAATGGGCGGTCTAGGCGTCGGCATGGGAGTCGGCGGCGGAATGTACTTCGGCGTTGGTACACCGTCTATGACTCCGCTTATGACTCCGTGGTCTACACAGAATACTCCGGGATACAGCAGCAGCGTGTGGTCTCCAGGCCAAGGTATGAAAAGAAAAAAACCTTACTCGCGTATTTAAATATGACTAACCACAAATCTTGATTTAAGTAGTGTCCAACCATTGTCTAACTTCATTCTGTTGTGACATTTCTAATCATTTTAGAAGTTTACCTTTAGACACTGTCTAGCTAAACAGGCATAATGCCTATCCAGACAGACGAACTCTTTAGTCCTACCATCTCTTACTACCTAGTATTTTATGTATCTAATATAATTTTTGCAATGCACTACCTTCTTTCAATATCCATTCTATCCCTCTCTCCATCTGGTTGTCTGGAAGAAATCGCTATAAGCGATAAGACCGCCCTTTGTACAACTAGACTAAGTTAAAATAAGTTTCATTATTTTTTTGTATTTTTCATTGTAGTGTGCAAATATTGAGTTTATCTATCTAGTCAACCTGTTTCACCGATCCAATTTATTTGATTGTTTTCTTTAATATTTCAGTGGGAAGCAGCATGACACCAGGCGGTCCTTCATTCTCGCCATCGGGTGCTTCCGACGCGTCCGGTCTCTCGCCAGCATACAGTGCCTGGTCGCCGCAGCCGGGTTCACCCGGTTCTCCCGGCCCACCCATGTCACCTTACGCTTCTCCCGCCGGAGCTTCGCCGTCCTATTCTCCTACGAGCCCAGTTTACGCTCCGGCTTCCCCTAGCCTCACTCCTACTTCACCTCACTACTCGCCTACAAGCCCGTCGTACTCCCCGACTTCGCCCAACTACTCTCCCACATCGCCGATTTATTCGCCGACGTCGCCGAGCTACTCTCCGACTTCGCCCGGCTATTCGCCAACTTCGCCTTCATACTCGCCGACGTCTCCCAGCTACTCGCCGACATCGCCGAGCTACTCGCCGACAAGTCCTGCTTACTCGCCGACTTCTCCGAGCTACTCTCCAACTTCGCCAAGTTATTCGCCGACGAGTCCGTCTTACTCGCCAACTAGTCCATCGTACTCGCCCACTAGTCCGGCTTACTCTCCCACTTCGCCGGGCTACTCGCCATCGTCGCCGAGCTATTCTCCAACGAGTCCCGTGTACAGCCCGGCTTCACCGAGTTATTCGCCGTCGTCGCCTAATTACACCCCGACATCGCCGGCCTACTCGCCTACCAGTCCATCGTATTCGCCGACATCGCCCGCGTATTCTCCGACGTCTCCAAGCTACTCGCCGTCTTCGCCCAAATATTCGCCAACATCGCCTAACTACTCGCCCACGTCGCCGTCAGTTGCGGGCGGTAGTCCTACTTACTCACCGACGAGCCCTCAATATTCGCCGCCGAGTCCTCAATACTCACCAACGAGTCCCGCTTACTCACCATCTTCGCCGCAACATCCGGCCAGCACGCGCTATTCTCCTTCATCTCCCAACTACTCGCCGTCGTCGCCCAACTACTCGCCGTCATCGCCCGGCTACTCTCCAATGTCGACCAAGTACTCGCCGACCTCGCCGACGTACACTCCGACCTCTCACAACTACTCACCCTCATCCCCTGCTTATTCCCCTTCGTCTTCTGCTGGACCTTCCACATACTCCCCCACTTCCCCGACCTACTCGCCCACTTCACCCCAGTATGACGAAGGTGACGATTAAATTAATTATCCTCTACATTGCTAACATAATATTGTTATCTACGATATGTTACTATCGGTCAATACTTTTTGTAGTGCTTCATAATGTAATTTAGAAATTAGTTTTATAAGGTTATAATTATATTCGTATCACCTAAGCCTAAGGCATCAATAAAGTTGAGGCCGCTGATAAAAAAAAATAATGTTTTTAGTTTTAATAAATATTAAAGAATAAGAGGTTTCTTTACATATTGTTGTCACTATTTAATTTGAAACTATCCTTTCTTGCTCGCTCTGACACGAATGTTGGTGTGAAAATATATCTGATAGTATAAACCAATACCACATTATACAATAAACTATAAACGAATTGATATGATATACTGGCCCCGATTCTGTAGTCACAAACCGCCAAGTTTGTAGTTGAAAAGAGACTTCAACTTAAAAGTTAAAACCATGAGATAATAATGCACGATACTTCAAATCTGTCCAATATCAAATTTTCCATTTTTTTTCTCCAACCAGAAAATGGACGCCACTAAATTCATGGCCGTTAAATTCACATTGCATAAAAGCAAGTGGATTTAATTTGCTTGGGTTTAATTTCATCCATCCTTTTCTCATGGGTTTCGTGGGAAAGAGACACGAGGTCCATATAAGCACAAGCGCGTCGTTTGCGATGAACGCAAAACATCAGTGACTGCGTCTTATTCTTTTTCTTTTATTTTCTTTGCTAGGTAAGGGTTTCAAAGGGTTCATATTTTTTTGTAAATTGTTGTTTTAAGTTTCATTATGTAAATAAAATAAAAATATTCAGACCGCTAATACGTAGTGATTAGAGTTGCACTTTGTTTGTGTACGTAACTACAACTTTCATTTTATGAAATTATTATAAAAAAATTACAAATGCAAGTTTATTTGCACAAACGCGTTTGATTTTTCATACCCCGAATAAGTTCAGTACAGTCACAGAATAGATAATAGTACAAGGTACCTATAGTGTCAAATGTCAATGTATTAGATTACATATATTTCTCTTATTATTAATTTAATTATGTACTATAATAATTTACTATAAACCGATAAAAGTAAATACATTGTTTTTCTTAAAATATTGCAATAAAAAGTAAAACCCAATTTTAGTCTGTTATTTGTAATTCTGGAGTGAAACCTATATGTAGTCATGTAAACAATTATTAGGTAGTTTTGTGGCATTTCGGAGTCTAGGGACTACTTTATATTCCAACTAGCTTCTGCCCGCGGTTTTCACCCGCGTACACACAGGAACCGTGCATATTTCCGAGATAAAAAGTAGCCTATGTTACTCTCCGGACCATAAACTATATCTATGCCAAAAATCACGTCGATCCGTTGCACCGCTGTTGCGTGAAAGAAGGACAAACCAACAAACACACTTTCGCATTTATAATATTAGAAGGATTGTCTGGAAATGTGTGTGTGTGTGTGTGTGTAAAAGACTATCGGGTGTCATCTGGTAGAGCCAAACTTGAGATCTAGTCCTTTTATTCTTTTTTATTTATTTAAACGAGAGGAAAACACGCAAACGGCTCGCCTGATGGTAAGAGGTCACCGTTGCTAACTAGTTTGACACCCATATTGAAGGACTGCATTTTGTAGCACTGCGGAAAAACCTGCGGACGGAGCTTGTTCCAAATTTTGCAAGATTGCGGGAGAAAGGATCGCATAAATCGAGTGGTATGAGACTTCCAGGACTCGTTATGTATGGATGAGTTTTGTTCCGGTGGCGAGATGTTCGGTGATAGACATGCGACGTTTGACGTCGTTCGTACGATTCTACGTAGGTATTACTGCCGCACTCAGAGTAGTTTAATGATTTCTTTTGTCAATCTACACTAGGTAAGGACTCGCTTATGTAATCATTAGTAATATAGGTACTAATGCTCCCATTCCGATATGAACGGAAACAGCTAAATAAAATAACCGCAATATCGATTACACCTTATTTAATTCTTAATACGATTACAAAATACAAACTTACACTAACTATTGTGCTTTTTAAATTTCGAACACAGCCATTTTAGATACCTACTATAGGTACGTTGTATCGACTAATGTCTAATGGGAATGACATCAGCAACATAATAAACCGACAGCTTAGCGAGGAATTTAGACTCGAATGAGTCCAATGAGCGTATTACAATATAACTATACCCACATTTCGTTAACTACACGTATGACGTAACCCTTTATAACTCTTGGAAGAAAATACTGACATGGAAGCCATTATTACCCAATTCTAACACCAGGAATTATTTTCCACGGTATATCTCTATAATGCGATCCTGATCGACGTACTCGAAGATATGAGGTGCATCCATGAGTATGCCAATAGTACCCGCAGTCGTGACTATGAAGAAAATATAGAGCTGGAGCCTGTCGATCACCATAGCCACGTACTTCCAATCCTCGCGAGTCTGAAAGATAGGTATGTGTTAGTAGCCCCGATGTGCGCCGGAAAAGTCTATGGGATCCTTCAAAGTGTTTTACTCGCCACACTAAGACTTATATAATATGTCATAAGAAAATTGTGTCAAAAAAGAATGTCCTTTTCACTCGACAACTTTAGTTCAATTTGAAAATCAACTAATTTACTTTGAAAAAAAATTACCTGAATGTAAAGGTCTTCGTTACGCAAATGCTCAGCGATAAACTCCACTGCTTCTGTAGCCTTAGCTGCTTCTGGAGACAGGAGCACAGAGTCGGAGCTCTCCGATTCCCTGCGTTCTCCGCCCAGTCCCAGGCCTCCCAATGCACCGAGACCACCCAAGGCGCCGACTTCAACGCCCCCTTGTGTGCGGTTGATTTTGCAGTTGGGATGGTGTAGATCAGTAAGCTCCATAGCCTCCATTTTGCTTTGTTTATTAACAATTGCGCTGTCAATGAAACTAATATCAAAAACGACGGATGGTATCAGAATGAATGAATGTTTACAAGACTACCTGATGTGCTTCGGTAAATCGTGTGGGGCTGCAGCGTGTGGCGGGCCACTCATGCCTGGCATCTCCATCATCCATCGCAGCCTGGTTTTGCGGGGACGGCGCATGAACAGGGCCATGGGCAAATAGTTAAGGAAGACTGTCCGAATCCACACCGGCATCCTATGAACAGACAAAAAATAATCAATAAAATCAGGAATCTTATCTTAAAAACAAAACGCAAAAAGCAATAATTTTAGAAATTTACCTGTGCGTTCTTGGTCCTCTGAAGTTCCAGTTAATGATAATCACCGTAACAAGGATACTGACAGTGTTCATTATGAATGTAAAGAGCAGATACTTGGCTATAAGTGGTAGTACGAGCGAGGTCGGTGGTAAAATCTTCGATACCAATAGCAGGAACACAACCAGTGACAGCAAAATGCTGATACCAAGAGTCACCTGTAAAAATTAAATAGGTATTTAGATTATAGATTAGGTATAATTTCTTGTTCTTGTATCAGAATAAACTGTGTTCGAAGAACTACCTTTTCTCCAGCTTCTGCAGGCAAGTAGAAGACGAGAACACACAGAAATGAGATCAGTACCGTGGGCAGGATCAAATTAACGGTGTAGAACAAAGTCTTTCTTCTGATTATGATGTAAAATGTAATATCAGTTTCAGTCGGATGGTTTCCTTCGTAGATGTTTAAGTACGCTGGTACTTCTATGATATCCCACGTTCCCGACTTCCAATAGTCAGAAAGATCCACGAAATTTTTATTGTTGTAAAGCGCGAGAGATACTTGGTCACCATTGAATGTCCATGATCCAAATTTCATAATACACGTTTGCTGATCAAACGGAAAGTAGGTGACATCAATCGTACAGGAACTCTGAAATAAATTAAATAAATTAGGTACATAACACAGAATCTAAAAAGAAGTGTTTGGCGTGCGCAGAAGTAGCAAACCTGGTAAATAGCTGGTGGAACCCAAAGAACTTCTCCGTTTGGATAGATCAGAACATTGGATTTGTATCGAACTTCGTAATTGCCGTCGGCGCTGTGGAAGAAGAGCAAAATAATTTAGTATGGAAGTTCTGATATTTTTTTTATTTTTTGGTAACGATATGAGCCGGTCGTTTGCCTGATGGTAAGCATAACGCCGCCCTACCACCTATAGTACTATTAGTACTTATTCTGATACACAAGGCTTGATAGACTAGGCTTGATTGACGGATGATACGTACTTGTTGAATAGCACGATGTCTGGCTTCCAAACTTTGTCTGGAGGTAGCCGTAGTACGCCTATGCCGCCGTAGTCCGCCTCGTCCCACATCAGTTGGTAGTCCATCCAGACAAGTCGAAGCCACACATTAGATTTCATGATTTGGTTCTTTTCGTTCTGTAACAAAAATAGGTACCTACTTAGCTAAAAAATATGAATAGCTCATACGATTTAATTCAAATAACAGTTAGGTACGAAGATAATAGATAAGAGATAAGAGTATATTACGCGCGTAGTTTGTGTGCAGAATACGGTTTTAGAACATCAGCTGTAGAAACACACGTTTACAATACGTTTCTAAGATAGTTATTATTATATTCATTTATATAAAAATACTCCATTGGGTAGAAATATATAGAAATACAACGTACGACATTGATGAGCTGCACAAAGGCGAGGCCAAAGCGCACGTCGACCTTCTGCGTCATATTCTGCACAGGCCGGATAAGTTTGTTGTATCCGCGGAACAGGTCGCGCACCAGGCGCTCCTCGTCTTCGGAACACCATCCTGTAAAATATTTTTACGGTTACCTAATGGCTTAACTTACCTGACAAAGTAAGGTACTCAGTGATATAGGGCAAGCTGTCATTTATCTATAACGCATATATTTCTTAAACAAATTAAGTTGGGCGGCTTTTCTCAAGTGAAAAAATAGTTGAGGTGGCAATTGATTGTCACAATTATTTGTAAAATGCTATTCTTGTTACAATAAGATCTATACTAAACATAAGAAGATGCAATGTAGTCGTAATCTAAGATTGGAAGATGCTGCGCGGCATGTCAGATCAATAAAGAACAATTTGAAAGATAAACTTGACAGAACGAAAACATATCTCTTTAAAGATCATTAATTCGATTCATAAATAATTTATTTTATTCCTGTTCTTTCAATAAAATAAGCCTTGGCTGTAGTAAGCAGTGCCTTATTTAAATTTAATAATATAAGCATCAACATTAGCCGGTAACGCGTTGATGTCGAAACTATGATTTATAAAGTTCAACAAAACGTAGCACAAAGCGCGTTTATGTCTTTTATTGGACATATTTATTCTTACATTATCTAAATTATTTTTTATTATATATTCGTATGAAAAGATTAATATTTTAAACGGTCACGTAAATGAAAAGGACACGGTCCCGAGGGAAACTATTGAACAGGAGAAACAAGATCAAACTCGCTTCCCTACAAAAAAAAAATGATGCGTTTCTAGCTATGTACCAACTGATTTAGAGAAAATAGTTACCTGAGTACAGGATGGTGAAGAGAGCGATTGTTAGAAGGAAGGCACGGGTCCCGGCCGTCATGGCGGCGGGCGGGCGGTCACTGTCGTACGCAGCCGCCCGCCTTTGGGTCCCGCGCACGCCGCCTGCACTCCCGCCCAAACTCTATACGGCCGGCGTACCTATGTGTAGGCATAGCTTCGCGAGGCGGTCGTGCACCCTTAGCGGGATATGGATGTATAATCTCGCTGATTTATGATCAGGGCGTTGTATAGTTTAATCTACGAGTCTTGTTCGCTGACTAATTAGCTATAAGACATTCTAACTGTTCCGGTTTCATTACGTACCTATAGCCACTGCGGAAACGTATGAAAACACCCATTTAATGATAGAGTTATATACTTTTATCTACAGTTAGTAAGTAGCGTATTATAATTATAGCGTATTTCAATTATTATTTCAGGTGTCTTCTGGGCGAGCATGCTACATCGTCGACCGCGTCGCCGCTTAACATCAGGTGAGACAGAGGTCAAACGCAAGCCCATTTGCTATATTCATCTCATTTGATCATAGCTTGTGTTATTCACGGATTAGATTTTTAAACAAAATATGTTAGGATGGGTATACTAATGACGTAGCTATAAAATATTTTATTAGTTTTTCAATTTTCAGCAAAGAGCATTCCATTTTATTTTTTATGTATTAAATTTTGCAGAGGTTGCCTTTATTGGAAAACAGCTATCCTTTGCGCATGTGCGCTATCCCACGGGAGAGCATCGATTGTCTTCTGGAGGTCGCTACCCGCCACCTCTCCGCCGATGTAATATAGGTCAGGAATGCACATTTTACGATTTATATTAGCACCCGTTGAATGGTACCGACTCTCCAAAGGAATACCATTTATCTAAGTAGGTTGAAATAAGGTGAAAATAAAACATGTTTTTGTTTCATTCGTTTATATTTAATAAACAAAGTTACAGTTCAGAGATTAACCCTAACAATTGAACAAATCTCAAGGACATCTGATTGTCCCGATGGGTATGCATGGAGGCCGCACATGGCTAGCTGTCTGATCGTCACAGAGAGCATTACCGAGTAGCAATGCGCGGCGCCCACCTCCCCAGTCACACAACCGCTAACGACTGGTTGAAGACATAATTAAATAACAATAAATTAATTGTTATCAAAACTATTGCGAGTTATAATCATAGTCGGTCCGCAACTTCCATAATAGACCGCCTACGATTATTAGGACCTCAAAAAAGGAAAACATATGTTGAGCTATGCGGGGTACGTACATGTTAAATATGTAGGTATCCACGCTTTCGCTCGGTCTAAGGACGTTTTCCTTTTGGTAGGTTTACAATGTCTTGTTGAAATGATACAATACAAAATGAAGTATTCGTTAGTACGGTTAATATGACGTAGTCTCGAATAGAAATGAATCTGAAATGAGTGTCGGTGGATGTGGCAGACGAGCGGTGTAAATTGCCGGTCGAGGTGCTTGTCGACTAGGTATATCGATTCGTAGTCGTCAACAGAACAACTTGGTACTGTTGCTCCCTATTTATTATGATCAACTAAAATGTGACGCGCACGTATGTATGTTTTCGATTATGTTTGCTGAACAATGTGTAAATTTTGATAAAGATTTTCATAGAAGAAAATTTTAAGCTAATATTTTCAGCTTATGAATTTCTGTAACCATATCGAAAGAAGTACAAATTTGATACCATTACGTTATTTAATTAATTATTATTTGTATAAGTCGTTCCGAAAGTCCCAGGTGTGACTTTATTAAAATAATATTTCGTTTAACTACAACTTTTAACCAACGTTTTATTAAGCTATAGCCATGGATATTTACCATTATAACAATATCGACCCGTTCACAACGAGGCATATCACAACCTGTACCAATTGAATCAACATTGTTTGTAAAGTTCTATACTAGCTACTGACACAAATACATCCGAAAATAAACTTAGGGTAATAACCACGATTCATGGAATCGAACAAGAAGGAAACGTAGGGCACTTAACCCGCCCAAAGTCTATCTGTACAATAGATTTCAAGAGTCGAAGAAGTTCTAACAAAGTTTTTAATTTAAGTGCGAATCAGATTGTTCAACGGTATGAAGGAAGACGTTTTTGTGCTACAATTTTCGTTTTGTTCACCGGCGTCATCGGTGCCCAGCGACCGCAAGAGACGGCGACTACTCTAGCGTGGACCTCTTCAATCCTGTCAGCGGCGCCTGTAGGGGAGCACGTACTGCCACGTTTCAAAATCGACAGCTCCGGATGGAACCGCTCATCATTACGTACTTAACGTAATTATTATGTTATCGGGGTTTTATTGAGGGGATTGTCTATGAATTCCTTTATGTATAACGTACGTCTTTGAAATCTTGGAAGAAATAGTCGATGTGGTCGTCATGGGAATCAAGGAAATCAGAGGATAGGCAGTCATCGGTTGAGCGTAAGGGATGGCAGTCAGCGGTTACTTATGTCTACAGGGGGGCGCGGGCGGCGAGGCAGGCGGCGGCAACTTCCTCGAGCGCCGCGGCGTCAGCGCCCGCGCCGGTTCGCACATCACAACTTAACAAGTATTCGCGGTATCACAGAACGTTACGCATGCGCAGCCGCAGCCGCAAGCGGGCGGGTCGCTACGACACCATGATGTGTGGCGCGGACAGCAGCACGGCTAGCGTGGCGATGATTGTGAACAGGGTAAAGATAATAAGGCACAGTCTGTCCACGACCATGGCGGCGAACTTCCAGTCGCGCGAAATGTCCGCTTCTTCGTCATCTTTGCGCATCTGGAAGAAGAAACTCCGTTATAAAACACATATAAACTCTATGAGATGATTTTATGTACTTTACCATTTACACTTTACAGTTTAGTATTACCTGATCTGTGATGACTCGGAGCTCTTTCAGTATGAGTGAGAGCTCGTAGTCGACACCGAAGCAGCTGTGCGCCGCGCCAAGCCCCGCGCCATTCCCCTCGCCCTCCCTGCAACAACACGGCTCTGTAGCCACCAGCCAGCTCTGCGCTCTACTCTACGGGTGGAGCCGAGGATCGAAGGGAGCTACGGGAGTTATGCTATGCTGATAAGATGTAACAATAGCCAAAGACCCGAAGTAAAAATTTAATATTGAAACATGATTCCTGTATTAATGATGTGATGTCTTTAAGCTGTTAAGGTCGGGTTGACTGCGGAACGTTCGAGGCTGGGAAGTATTATTGTAACCGTGCTATTTACGGCGAGTAGTGTTCGTGTAGATCGTCGAGGGACCTGTAGTATCGGCAGCAAGGGGGCTGCTGCGATTGCGCGTGTCGGAAGTCATCGTCGATATCGAGCACGTTAGCCAGGAGTGACTTTGAGGAGCGTTCACGCAGCTCCAGGTCTGGAGGGGGCGGGGCGCGCGTGGGCGGAGGGTTCGTTGCTGAACCCGGCCGTGACATACGCAGCACCCACGGCAGCCAGTACAGGAATACGCAACGTATCTGAAACATAAACCAGAACGTTAGAACTATATCGAAACCCTGTCAATATATTGTTTGAGAGAGCGAAGAATTGACATACCCAGTCACTCATTTCGTGCGTGTCTGAGTGCCGATGATGGTAGTTGAGAATGAGTATTGTAGATACGACGGACGAAGCCACCATAAACATGATGCAGTTGAAGTACGTGCCCAATAACGGTACTGCATCTGACGTCGCCGGCATCGTCTCTGCTACCATGTTAAGGAACACCGTCAGTGAGAGCAGGATCGTAACACCTATCGAAAAAAACCATTATTGTTATTCAAACTTTTGAAATGCATACTTGAAATTATTAATTCAACTTGAATTCAAATCTTACCTAATGATAATTTTTCGCCGGAGTCCGGCGGTAAGGTGAAACCTAACAAGGCCATGGAAGCGATCAGAACGCAGGGCACGATTAAGTTGAAGAAATAGTACAGCGTTTTCCGACGAATCACCACCGCAAATGTGATATCGATGTAAGGTTCCGGGCAGCAGTTATAGTAGATTTCGTTCCGCTTGCCCGGCACTCCTGGAAAAGAAACGATGTTAAAAGTTTTGATCAGCTTCCGAGTATTAAAGCAATTTTTATCAACAGTTAAAGTTACCTATTAGTTCCCATTCACCATTCGTGACAAAACTGCTAATATCTCCACCCCCTTCGTCTTGCAATTGTAGATCCAGCTGTCAAAGAAATAAGTCCTAAGTATGGTATACTTTAATGTAAAGTGCTTGACGTGATGAAGGCAATACAGTATACTGACTTGATAACCATCGTAAGTCCAGCTACCAAACTTCATTTCGCAGCGCTGGTCGTCGAAAGGAAACCAGGTGATGTCAATCTTGCATGTGCTCTTGAAGATGCCAGGAGGTACGTAAAGACACGACCCGTTGTTCCTTACCACCACGTTGGTTGGATATGTGCTGTCGAACCCTTCATCCGCGCTAAACAACAACAAACACAACTATCAGAAATATTTTAACTACATACGTACACGTACCTTTCCAGGTGGTAGAAACTAAATTATTTGTGCTAGTATTCGTCTGGGTGGTTACCACCGCTTTGCTCGTGTAGTCTGCCGCCAAGCAGTAATATGCAAAGCGCTCGCTACAAAGCGAGGTCTGCTAGATGGAGCTACGGCTTGTAAGCCGGAAAGAAAAATATCATATCAAGAATTTCGCAGTCAACATTGATTGCTCCCATAGCCTAGTTGGTTAGGTCTGGTCTAGATAACCAGAAGACGCAGATTCGAAGCCTGTGTTGGAAGCGAAATTTTTGTGATGTATATATTATTTCGACCTTCATCATACGGACGATTAAAGAGTGGAACTCTTTGCCAGTGTCTGTTTTTTTCCGAACACTACAATCTGGGAGTCTTCAAGACACGAGTGAACAGGTATCTTCTGGGCCAGCGTGCTAAATCGTCGACCGCCACCGTCACTCAGTCAGTCGTCACTTAACATCAGGTGAGATGGCGTTCAAACTCAAACCCATAAGGTATAAAAAAGTAGGTAAACAAATACCTGTTATACATAAGGACGTCTGGTTTCCACATCCTGTGGGGTGGTACTCTCAAGTCTTTAACTCCACCGAAATCTGAAGTGTTCCACCTCAAGTTCATATCATTCCATTCCTGCAGAAAAAAATTGTATGTAGGTCTATCTCTTAAAATTTGTAAAACTATTGAGTAGCTAAATAATTTGAAACTTACTAATTTAAGCCAGATGTTTGTTATTAATAGCTGATTTTTCTCGTCCTGCAAGTAACAAAAAGATCTTATATATACAAATTTCAGTATTTATGATGAAAAGTAAAAGCTTGAACAGTTTTAGAGATTCTAGCACAGCGTTTATTTATTTATTTGATCACCAACATAACAAACATCAGTTCATGCATAGGTAATTCTTTCATTTAATATAATACAGCCAAATGTCGTTATAATTAGAGGTGAAGACTACATTGCGTTAATTCTTAAGGGCAGGATACTCCGCACCGCTTTCTCGCTCGCGCATCTCAACATTTTTGAAAAATCGCATTCGGTGTATTTGCTGGCAATAACATTACAAATGTACTGCAAAAGTATCATTGTGATCCGATAAGGTTTTCATACATTTTACCAGGTGGTAGGATCAAACTCACCTGCGAGTGTCTGTCTGGGTGGATATCACAGCTTTACTGGTGTAGTCTACCGCCAAGCAGTAACGTGCAAGTATTATTGTGTTCCGGTTTGATGAGCAAAGTACTCAGTGAAATTACTGGGCTTATGGGACTTAATACCTATAAATGTCTCAGGATAACGAGCGCAATGTAGTGCCACGCACTTGCAGGCACTGCAATTCTTATGGGCGGACGTTATGCAATCAAGCAAACGACCCGCTCGCCTTGTTATCCAATAATATAAAAAACAAATGAAACTCAAATTAAATTTCTTTATTCCTAAGAGAGAACACATAAACGTTATGTAAAATGAAAACCAAGTCCGAGTAGTCCCAAGTAGAAATACCTAATATAGACAGACCAAGAAGATGGGTAAGAAATTCATCGGCATTCTTTTCAAAAAATATCTTAACAATATAGAAACATGTTAAGTAAAAGAAGAAATTTACCACGTCAATGATCTGCATCAGCGTGAGGCCGAAGGAGAGCTGCAGCGGGTCGCTCTCATTGACCACGGGCCGCTCCAGCACGTTGTAGTGGTCCAGGAGGTGGTGCAGTAGCCGCTTTTCGTGGTACCCGCCGCTTGCTCCTGAGAATAATAAAAAAGTAAAATAAATTATTATTATTATATTATACATTATAATTCTCGGGTCTTTGCCCGGACCTTTGATAGGCGTTAATGGAGCCGTAGCCAACATTAAGAGGTCTTTTTTAATAAGAGTACAAATAAACTATGCGTGGGAGGAAGGTTTGTGAGGAGATGGACTATTGTAAGATTTGAGTAAAAAGCCTGGAATATATATAATATAATACTATCGAAAAGAGACTCCGGCACCTGCCAATTCCTCCTCATGTAAAATAATGTAGGTAGGTGTTGATCATGTAAAATAATGTATCCTCATGTAAAATAATGTAGGTAGGTAGGTGGTCGCCACCCACTGAACGGGCCTCCTGGAAGTGCCGCCAGTATATGGCGACGTAAGAGGCAACGTTGGCGTGGATGCCAAAAGGGTGTTGAGAGGTGTGCTGCAGTTTCACTGAGGCGCTACCTACTCCTGTGCATTATTATGCTTTTTATCACTTCCACCCTGGAGTTCAGGGTCCTTAGCTACTGCTAAAAAAATTTTGGAGATTGACAGGATATTTTTTTTAAAGTCCCTGAAATAACGCGATGATAGATTCTAAACATCAGGGTTGAAATTGTTTTGCGATGCATTTGCTAGAGGATTCACCTTGATAATGGTTATTCTAATGTTATTATCATCACCCATATTTCTACAAATAAATACATTTGATTTCATATGATTTAAAAAAAGATCTGTGATAGAAACCTTATCAGCAATACTTATGTAGAGTTTTTATTTAACGAAAGAGTTATATGCATTAAAACTTGAACGACTGGGTATTTAACAAAAGAAAGAGCTGAAAGGTGCGCATTAATATTATCAGTGTGTAAGTCGTCTTAGCATATTACTTTATGAGAAATATTTATGGTGACAACAGGAATTTTAGATGCGAGGATTTGCGAAATATTTCAATGTATACATAACTTGCTAATCTCTTGCTTAATATGTCGGTAATTTCTAGCGTTCGGTCTAAGCTCTCAAAATAAATCAATAATTTATTTTAATGAATACAATGCATATTATATGTATATGTATATATGTTTGCCCAATGTATAAAATACAGAGACATATCAATTCAAACTCATTGAATTGGTATGTTATTCTAGAAGGGAGTGATTAGGACCATGGTTTTCTACAAGTTGTAAGAACCTCCCTTGGATATATCCAAGGGAAGTCCAAATTTCATCCAAAAAAAAAATTCACTTCAAACCTGAAGTGCGCGTCATTTTCTGGATTTGTTTCTAAGTCTCTTCTAATCAACAATGAACAATGTTCAATATAGTTCAAGGGAATCAACGGATATAGGGCTGTCCGGAAATTCTTTACCTAATAGAATTTTGACGTAAACTTTAAGTGCCATTTCTTCAACGAAAAATTCCGAATTTCGAAAACTAGTCAAATAAATGTTGTTGTATGACTTCCAGGACTATCCCTTTCGGGGTAACATACCAATTGAAACTAGGGCTGTTTACGTTTTCAGATGTTACGAAATAAATCATTCTGTTAGACTTTGTTCGCTTAGTAGTAAGACACACAAATTAATACATGTCAAAATTTCATTCTGGATAGTTAACTTCGACTGCTGCTGGGATACCAAATAAGTTTTTTTTGTGGAAAAATATATTTTTCCAGACAAGCTCTTGGTACTGTATTATTGTATCCGTCCTCCTTCTCGATTATCAGGACCCTGGACCTCATCTAGGCTCAGAGTACCTATTTGTAAAGACAATTCAAAATAGCCCACTCGATGCAGGGGTTACGTCGTTTTGTTACAGAGTGCCTGTGGCCACCTTCCGACGCCATGATCAGACCAGCATCAGTATGGGACATCATTACATTGCATTGTCATCCAATTTACATATTTATGTAAAATTCCGGTTCAATCGAACTCCGAGAAGTGGGTCAAATTTAGCTTGCAAAATTAAGTGCAAAATTATAATATGTCCTTTGCTGAAAACGCAAGCTTATTGAAGGATTCGCACCAAAGACTTAAGGGTTGGCTGGCCACTGGCCACAATACCACTGCACTCAGCTACACTTTCACTTCCAACCGACTGAACTAGTTTTTTCGAAAGGATGTACCTATAGCTAAAAGATGGAAGGACATTGGTTAATAACTATAAACAAATATAAAACACATTGCGCAACCTCTCTAATTATAATAGGGTTTTAAAATATTTACGAATTTCTTTTGTTGCGATGGTAAGATATTTATGCGTCTTACTAATAAATAGTGTATAACGGTTGAATAGTTACACAAACCTTTTTCTTTGTTATTCTTTGACAATTTTAAATTGAATAAAAGAGACAAAACATTGTGTAACTATTTATAGTTCAATCGTTTGGTTAGGTTAGGTTAGTATTATAGTATATAGTAGTTATATAGTGTTTATTAGTAAGGCTGTAAATGTGGTGGCGATACGTAAGTAGGTACATCAAATTTGATATTTCATCATCACCATATAACATTATTCAAATTTGTCTGATAACGCTATAAGACTTAGGTGACCATTATACCTATTGTACCGGTATATATTTATGTAGTTCTGGAAACATTTAGATTTTTTTTTATCAAAAGTTTACTTTTGTTTTGGGGGTCGGTTCAGGAGTTCAACATAATAATATTTTGTTGATTAATTGTGTTTGTATGTAAAAGTACACATATTTATATAAGGTCGTCTGAAAGAGATTGGTACTTAGTGATAAGACCTTTACAGGTTAAAAAATTTGAATTTTGAATTTTGAAACCATGTATATAATGTGATGGTAATTAACACTATTTTTCGAATGGAATATAATAACGATTAAACTTACATAATTATGTTTCTACATTGGCTCAGTCAAGACAAAGTACAGCTGTGTACAAATATTTATTTGTAAGAACTATTAGTTATTAGTAGTAGTGATATGGCTAGTTAGTAACTAACGAATTGTTTAATGCAACGTAATCAAAACATTAGTTTTCTGCTAATGCATGAGTTTTGGTAGGTAGGTTTGGGAGCAAAGTAGGTTGACGTGAATTAAGAAAATGGGTAGGTCAGCTAATTTTTAGAAGCAAGCAACGTTGGTAAAGCAAATTTGGCAATATCAGTTTGTTCAATGTTTGTGGATGGGTGCGAATTTACACCACAGGATTAAGGTCAGATCTGAGTACTGTTCTGAGCTTACCCCCCGGCCAAAGCAGGCCTAGCAGCAGCAGCAGGCCCGCGGGCGCCGCCAACAGCGAGCGGCGCGCCCGCCCGCCCATGTCAGCGCCGCGACGCCGCCGCGCCGCGCGCCGCCGCCGCCGCCGCCGCCCCGCCGCGCCGCGCCATGCCGCCCGCCCGCGCGACACCGACCCCCGCCTCCCCGAGCCGCACTCCCGCCTCTATTCGGATCTATCGAACACGATCGGTATTAAATTCAATTCTTTTACGGTTTTCATATATCGAACTATTTACGACCGCTCGCCGACGGCCACGAGTGCCGTCCGGTGCTCGAGCATCGCCGACGCGCCGCGGGTGGTGTGGTCGAGTCACGGCGTGTTTTTGAGCATTGTTGTTCAGCGGAGTGCGGCCGACCGTGGGGCAGCGGAGCCGCCGGTGTGCGGACTGGCGGAGGCAGCGCGGCGCGCGCCGCCCGCCCGCCCGCGCCACCCATTCAAGCGCTCGCCGCGCCGCCGCGCCGCGCTGCTCCGACCTTGTCTCCTTCAGGCTCGCTCCTGCAGGAGCTCCTTGCTGCTCTCTCCTCGTGTCCCGAACCTCGCTCGGGAGCTCGGGACGCGAGGAGAGAGACCAGCGAGTCCCGTCACCTTCTCCGGACCAAGTAAAGCCGAAATAATTATTGGAGGAACTAAGGAAAGACTGAAGGACTAATAATTTCAGTTTGTTCAGTTTATGACCGTAGTTTACATTTCAGTAAATTTAAAGAAATTAGAATAAACTAGTATTATGCTATTTTTATACATTATTTCAATGATTATGTCAAAATAATTAAATTATTGACTGCTTTTTTAATATGTCGATTAATTTAATACTGGAAACAAAACGTTGCTAAATAAAACATACACGCATCTTTAATTAAAATTTGTAGAAAAATGTATGTAATTGTCCTATGACATAAGTATCTATAACAACATCTCATAATGAACGAGACGTTATATCCACTGCATAGGTACAATGTTGCAATAGTGTAATGCGTCTGGCTAGCAAAAGCGCATTTCGTAATGATGGGTTGTCCCGACTAACGATCAAAGATTCGAGTATTGTGGTCGTGTCGCGGAGGCTGCGGAGGGATGCAGGCGCGAGCGGGCGGCGGAGGCAGGGGCTGCCGTGCGCTGCGATCAATGAGGCGCCGCCGCCCGCCCGAGCCCGCACGAGCGTCCCGCCCGCCTTCAACGCGCTCTACGAGTAGGGATGCCACGCCGTGATGTATACACTTTGCAAAAAATAAAATTGCTATTGCAAAAAAACGTAAAAACTTAGTTTCTTGTTTAGAATTTGCTCGTGAAGTCTGCCGCCAAGCAGTAGTGTGCAAGCATTACTGTGTTCCGGTTTGATGAGCAGAGTATCCACATAACATAAAAAAATTAACGATTAAGGCTGTAATTCCATAGTCTAAAAATTTTGTACTGACTTTTAAGTTCATGGCAAGATTTTAAAAACACACAGTATCACACATTGTAACGGGAATACTCCACGCTAATAGTTTACACTGTTTTTCCTGCGTGCTATTTTTTCACTATCTCTAAAATAACAACTTACTTTTGTATTTAAGAGAAAAAAAAAACAGTTGTCTTTATAAGAAGAAGAGGTGGCAACCCTATCCCTTACGATCACTACCTACACTACCAAACTCACTACTCCTACCATAATTTTCAAATATCAGTGGATGTTCCTTTTGAAACCATGATATGCGACATTCAGAGCAGTTCAGTAAACTCTCCTTTGAAGGGTTCTTTTATTCATGTAATAGACGATTTTGCGGCTTTACTTCGAAATAATACTTATATTCAATATGTCTACGTCTTTCTGTCTTTATTATTAAGTGTAGTTTGCGACGTTGCTCATTTAGATTTCGATTCTATTTGTATTTTTTTTTTGTTTTTGCATGCGAAAGTTTGTTGTTATCTAATAATGCCGAAACTATCGCGCGAAAGATTTCACTGAAAACTGCTTTATAGACTGTTAATTTTACTTTGAACTTTTTGGAAAACTTACAACTACAAAGTATTGACATAATAGCATGTACGGAAGATCAATTACAAAATTTCATGTAAGAAAAAAAAAGATGCATAATTAGGACATAGATGGACATTTCGACTCTTTGACAGCTCTGTGGCTATAAGTTGGTGCCCCCTGCAAAACGAGGGACCCGTACTCTAATACGCTATTCTGTACCTTAATTCTCTCCAACAAAAGTTGATTGGAAAAAAACTATATGCGTTACCGCATAAGACTCATTTGTTATTGTTCTATAATTTTCAAGGTTTAGATTTTTAAGGTTTTTCCGTAGCTACTGTTTATTTTTGACTTGTCTTATACACAAGTACGAAGTACAGAATATACGAAATATTGTAATGTAAAATAAAGGAAGCCAAATTGCTAAGACTATTAATCCCAAGCTTGTTCCTGAGACTCGTCGAGGCATGTCTGCGCTTAATGCCACGCCACCCGGTAATGAAGGGTGTTCGCTGTTCGGCCATAACCTCCAGTAATTCACGCTTCTACGCTATTACGGTCTTTCACTCCCACTATCCCATTACCCTAAGCACTTTGACAAAGAAAAGTTTTACATTAATTAATGTTTTAAGCTCTGTGGGAAACACTTGTTTAGGAACACTTTAATGATAATTTATTAAGTAGGTACCTATGTACAAACAGCACACAAAACATTTGTAGGTACAAAAAGTTTTTTCTAACTGACACACTGAAATGTCTCAGTAACGAGCGCTCTGCAGTGCCGCGCAGGCCTTTGTGTTTCAAAGTTTTGAGTGGCACTGCAATTCTTATGGGCTGCCGTTATGCTTACCATCAAGTAAACAACCAGCTCGTATCGTTATCAAATAGAATAAAAAATAATAATAATATACGAAGTTACACGTTCTATCGCACCACGACGCCCATTACATACCCCGACTTAGAAATCTGAATTCGGCCTAAATGTTGCCAATAGTCTGTTTTTTTCATAGGTAAAAATAATTTGATTTTGGAATTTAGAATTCATACTTGACATAATGAAATAAGTAAAAAATATCTTTCCACTGCACACTTCCTTTCCTCTGATTATCCCTAGCCTTGCTAGCGTGCTGGATGGTATCGCTTAACAGCCTACCAGTACAAGGCAGGCAATTAATTCTAACCATGTAAGTAATGTAATGGAACAAAGCTATTCTCAGGGTTCACGATCTAGTTCCAAGTCTTTATTAGCCATTGGATAAGTTCAGTAAATGGCAAATATTCTCTAAACTAGGAAGTTTACGAAACTTGGAGAAAGCAGCCAAGGAGTAGGGTATTGAATAGCACACGAACAAAAGCGGTTCATTTGCTGGAAACTGGCGAAATAATGACCACCCTATGCCTGAACCTCAGTGAAATGTCAGATTCAAAGGTTAAATGTTACGAGTGCATGGGCGTCTCTATAGGTATACTGCATATATAGGGGCTCGGTCTCACTGCGCTGCATTTCAGCCACAGCTTTTGACATTTTATGTGGGAGGCGGGAAATCCGTTCAAATGTCGTTTCCCGAGTGCTATTCGCAGCCTCCCACGCATTTCGAGCTGACCCGCATAGATTTGTCCACGTGCTTGTACGCTATACCTACAGCTGGAGATTCGTAGGGTGTTATTAGTTACAGACCACATCCATATTATTCTTGTACGTTCGTTGTCGATTCTTACAGGAGGTACTTAGTTTAAATAGTTACCTATGATTTTATTTTTTATACACAAATAAGCTGCCGTTTGACCACTATTGAAACGTCGATTTTGTCGTCACCAACCTAAACTTAATTTTAATTTAGCCCTTTCTTTGCATTAAAATACAAGGGAAAGGGATGGAAGATGTTTGACAGGTTTAAACTTAGGTTTAGAGACGTCAACATCTTCCATCTTTGACAAATTAGGCGCAACTAAATAAATGGCCTAAAAGTTTAAGCAAGAGCCTATAAAATTGAGCAAGCAATAGGTACAAACAATTTATATAAAAAACGATAGTATAATGTCACATTTTTTGTAGTAATCCATCGAGAAACTACTCAATCAATACATTAATCTTTATATTATAACTACGCTAAATTCATGTACAGTGCCTGACATTTTTGATTGAGCATCGGCACGTCGCTTGTCTACTTTCTCATAGGCTCGGTCTACAATTTTTATACTAGGTACCTACTACATTACGAGACGAGCAGTGAGCATAAATCCTGCCCACGAGTTTTATTTATTACAGTACTACCCTGAACTCTGAAATTCAAAGGCCTGAAAAAATATTGACGAAGGTAAACATTTGCAGGGCTGCAATATGGGCTAGATACATTTCGGCCTTATATACTTACATATAAACGTAAGTACTATTTACATGTAAACGTTGCATAAACATTGATTAGTTAAAAATTATATATTTGGTCTTGTTTTCCCACATGACATTTATTCACGTGAAAACAAGACAAACCATAACTAAACAATGTGTTTAAGCAACTTTTATAAGTAAGCCCGATTCTATCGTGTGTCCCTACTATAGTTATTATGTTACACATAATAATTAATATTATAGATGTAGTTTTGCATCCACTTTCTTGATTTGAAATTGTAGACGACTGTGATGGTAAATCATAACCCCTTTTTCATGATTTCAATACCTACAGTCAGTTCAGTAAAAATTCCGTAAGAGTTGTTTCTTCTTATTGCAAAACTTAAGTGATTATCTCAGTGTTGCCATGCATTTCTGTCTTGAAATATTAATAGAAACCAGCTGTAGCGAACCCACCGCGAAATTATTGTAATGGCCACGGCAGATTTCGCCGTCTGCTTTAAATAAAAAAGATTAGATTGGCGGGAAAGAAAATTGCTGCGAAGTTTTATTCCTTTTTATATCTCTTTGGAATGTTTAATTTGTTAAATTAAAAAGATGAAAAAATTTGGTAAACATGAGCGGCAGCCGAGCTCGGAGAACTTTTTTTGCTTCAAAAAGGAAGAGGATATTTGCCGCTTACTCCTTCGTAAGTCCTTTATTAAACCAATGTACATCTTTAGTTCATATCTTTTTTTTTCGTATTTTCTTAACAGTTCCAAAATAAATATACAAATAAAAAAAAATACAAAAATAAACATCAACGATAACTTATATCAGTTATTGTTATAGGTCGACCTTATGCTGGTTACCATCAGGCAAATGACCAGCTGGTCTCACTGTCCAATATTACCTATACAAAATAGAAAAAATTAAATTTCCTGTTTCTACTTAAACCGGAACTGCGAAGACTATAAATCCGGATACAGACAATTTGACATAATTTGTCCCGTAGCGGTAATCAAACCCGCAACTCTTATGCACTAAAGAAGTAAGGTCCACCAACCTATCATCACTAGGAGGTTGATAATTACTTTATAAAATCGATTGTACTGCAATATTTTTTTTATATCCGTGACCCAGTCAATCTTTGAACATGATACATCCAATATATTTTTATACGGCAATAATTAACTTCCAAATGGCGTCGGTAGCAAGTTCGAAGCTAATAAATATTGGAAAATAACGCAACCACAGCGTTTACCGTTACTTATAAAAGTGAAGTATGTAACCGTGTTTTAAAAAAAACATGTTCCTGTTTATTGTTTTTCTTGTATTAACAGGCGAGATAATCGAACAACTTGGCATCTGAAGCTTTGCAGGTTATCGGTATTTTTTTACAGATATCAATGGTAAAACGGTTTCCGCCACCCATAAAACATAAGGAGTTATAACAAGTTAACATTAATTATTGCGAGAATTATAAATCAATGATTAATTTATGATTCTTGCGATACACGAGGACTTGATAAATTGCGCGCACTTGCAGTAAAGACGATGCTGACTATTCTGTGGTACAGGCAGGAAATTGGAGCGATCGACTTGTTCTTTGTCTTTTAATTTGTATTTTACTTTGTATGATTCTACCGTTACACTTACCTTATTATAACTGCGTAAGGATTAAGCACTTTCCACACGATAACGAATTGTCGTGCGCTGTCGTGCGCTACGACGCATTTGACGGTTCTGCTTGCCTAAATTGCTATTGGTAGGGCCACGGGTTTGATCTCCAGTTCTTTGCGTGGTGAGCATAAAGGTCCATCCTGCGATACTGCGTCTATGTATATAAAAAAATAGCAGCGGTCACATCGTCATTTAGAATCAAGTTTGATTGTGGCCAAACAACTGCTAACGTACACAATTAGGGAAAGTAAATAAAATATAATGATAGCAAACAGTAGCCATTGGTTCAATCCGTTATTGTGTTGCGAAGCGCCCGCCATAGACATGGAACATTCCGATTTTAATATATTTACTATACGTGCAAGCCTATATCCAAATTATAACACGCTTTTATACTATAGCCTGTTACTGTTACTATAAGAGCGTCTATTTTATAATGACCACATAAAGAAATAGCTGTTCTAAGCCTTTGCAAATAAAGTGCAAAATAGGTTGTATTACACGGGGACATACATAATTTTGGCTTTACAATAATAAGTGCCTTAACAGATGGTGCGCCCGATGATGAGCGGTGTCGTCGGCTGCTTGTACCCACCTCTTATATTAATTAAGATATCTGCACGGAGCTTTCATGCCCAAACAATTTAAGCGATTTTGATTAAATTTTCCGCATTAGTAATGAACATTGAGGACATATTCTGCATTTCAATTGTTCATATATAAATAAAATTATCAGCCAGGAAAAAAAAACCAAACACGCGCTTCCAGGTTTCCGTACCTACTTCAATATATAGTATGTATATTGTATACGCACTGTAATAAGTATAATATAAATTGAGAATTGATAAATTATAAATGCGCAACTAACAGCCGAATACTGAAACGTCAATTAAATATTTAAGGTCGCGTTAAACATTTAAGTCCCTGTTATCCTTCTGAAACGTATACAGAAACCGAATTCAAATCATCCGTTAAAATTTAATACGTCTATGAATTTAAGCGCCAGTACCTAAAAATAGGTCACACTTGAAAAATAAAAACTAGTGTAAATCATGTTTTTCAGATGTTTTTCTTTACTTTTGCTATCGAAACTTTTTCAAGATTGTAGATCAATAACAGGTACTTAGGATAAAACAAAAAGGACTTTCGACGAGAAAAAGGACTTTCTGAATGTAGGTTAATAATATCACTAAAAGCACAATTAGCGCAACATCCGGTTTTAACGAATACTTCAAAACTGATAAAAACTTCAAAGGCTTTAATTTTTTCCTTCTTTTTCACGGGTAAAAAGTAGGAAATGCTCAAAGACTATGGAGGCGACAGAGGCGTCACACGGTCGCGTGACCGTCGATAGGCGCCTGCAAATTGCACATTACACGCCGCGCTCGCCGCAACCGACCATTAGTGCATTCCCGCTGATTACTTCATAGCGAAACCGACCATGGAAACTGTTACACTTTTTTACAGCCTGGCGAAATTAGCCTGTTTCATTTTAGCTGGAAAACAATAAATATGTATGTTGGTTAACTTCCTCTACTATTTAAATGTTTGCTGTCAACATCGATTCAATGAGTACCTAGCTAACTATATTGTTTCAGTAACTGGGACACGTTAAGTTATCCCATTATCCTATGTAGGTATTGTACCATTTGCGTTTTATATCCCCAACTATTAGTCTTGTAAATGTATCCCAGTCAAATAGAAATTTGACTTTTGTTTTTAATGTGTAGGTAAAGTCAGGGCTGAAAAAGATTTTTTTTCTTCTTCACAATAAAAAATATGTGACAAAACTTGCCTTCCCAAGTTTTTGTACCTACCTACTTCATTAAACATCAACAAAAAAATATAAAAACCACCGACCGAGCTTTTGACCATAACAATAATAGTTACTTATATATACTAGGTGGTAGGACTAACTCTTCTGCGAGTGTCCGTCTGGGTTGGTACCATCACTTTGCTCGTGAAGTCTGCCGCCAAGTAATAAGCATACTGTATTTGAGTTTGATGAGCAAAGTAGCCAGGAAAATTACTGGGCTTATGAGACTTATGTCCGTTTTCACCAACGACGAATTTGGCGATGCCTAACTAAGTAACGCCTAATGTAAGCAGTCCTCGTTAATTATCTTCTGAAAATAATAAAAATTGGCAAATAGTCTTTCAAAAAGCGTCGCGACGTCCCATATTTAGTGCGGCTGGGTAGTTGGGTACACATTTTTGCGATATCGTTCGGGCCAGGGGGGGAGGGGGCAACGGCTGGTCACACTGATTACTTATTAATGACTGCGGAGTCCAAACCTCCGCCGCCCCGTCCCCGACCTATGATAAATCGAGCCAAAAACAAATTGAATCATCGATCTCGCACAAAAGGTGAATCGACGCTCTGCTGAAATTTTGTGAAATTAAAGAGGCAACCTAATTTTTCATTTTTATAAATGATCATATTATATAGTGAAGGTTTTTGCTTATTGAAATTGTTGCGTGGTTTTGGTATACCTGACATTTGTATTCGCTGAGTTATAAATAATATAAAGCTGAGTAGATATCATATCTATGTAGAATTGTATAGATAAATTATTTTTTTCCGTACTTAGAATTTAAAAAATATTTTGTATTTATTTATACTATTGGATAACGTGACGGGCGCATCGTTTGCCTGATGGTAAGCAAAACACCAGTCCATAACAATTACATGTGCAACTCAGAACTTAGAAATACAAACACCTGCGGAGCACTGCATTGCCCTCGTTATATCCTCGGATATTATGTGATACGTGTTCAATCTTTATAAAGAAGGTAAGGTCTTTTACAAAAATAATACAAATATTACGGTCTTTTAAAAATAATCTGTCTAGAGTTTCGCATAGACTCGTGTTATAGATTGCACAAACGGCTTTCTATTATATTTTTTATTGTAATAAAGAGTACGTATGATGGTCGAAGGTAACACTTCCCTTTTTGGGCTAACTAGGCAACCGGAAATATGAAAAAGGGCCCAAAAATATTCAATAATTAAAAAAAAATTCAAAAACGGCACTTCGTAAGAAGATATTATTTTTGTAGGTACTCAAGCTTGTTTGATGTCCACGAATCTAAATAAAGATTTTAGTGCTAAAGTTATCCGAAACAATGGTTACCACTTTCTATATTCCATATTTTTGCCCCCCCTTAGATGTACTGGTACAGTAAAAAAAACGTCTTATTTCATTTAAAACTTCTAACCTGTTTACAGTTTTCCTACTAAAAGACTTACATAAATATGTATTTAAGCTATATTTTTGACGTATGAATAAAACTACCGGACTTGTTATAACGTAGGGAGTCGAGACGTTCCAACGAAACATATTTTATAGGTACTATCGATATCTTATCCGTAAGATACAGTTACAAACTTACATCATTAGAGTTAAGACGAGACAAGAACAGCTATACGCATACTGCCCGGGACCGGTTTTTCCGGATGAAATTTGGACGTCTTCCGATCGCTCGTAAGTTCAATAGCTTACAAATATGAATGAGACTATAAATAAAATAAAGCATGTCTTGCGTATTTGTACTTTCAACCTGTAATGTACCTACAGGTATACCTGAATAAAAGCCTAGGTATATAGGTACTCGAATCATTATTGGTTTGAAAAGTTAGTACAGTTACAACGCGAAGGTATTCTGCAAATCATTTCTTTTTGAGTTTTTATACCTCAACATTTTTTGTTCTGTATGGTATTGCATGGAGAAAGATTTGTGAAAAATTTCGGCATTATTGGATATTGAGTACGAATCGAAAAACCGACAGACAAACAGACAAGTTCCCTGTGCTGTGTCTGTTGTTAGGAGGAATTAAACTGTATCCGAAAATACAGGCTTCCCCAAGCCTAGCTTCGGGAACGACAGTTCCATTATTTTAAGTCAACCCTACAGCTCTTAGTATACTTTATGTGAAAATATTTTGTTTTTGTTCTTTCATCGTGTGGTACCTCATGGCTCAAAATAAACATTTTATAAAAATGTGAATACCTACATCACGCAGAAGTTGGTAGGCTTCTATTACAGTTCTAAATGCCTTGACAATAAAAATTACGTACGTTGAATACTGCTTTCGGCGAAAATATTTTGACCACAAATAAGTACATTTTTGCTTGGGTCCGGACTTACATTAGGGAAAAGGTAACGCAAATATTTTCGTTGGCATACATAGAACAACAAGTTCGTTCTCAAAACTGATGTGGTACAAGGGAGAGAGTTTGGGTTCGAAGATCGTAGAACGCAACGGATCTAAGCCATCCTGAACATAGACACTCTGAGGCACCTCACCTGAGTTGTGACAACCTCCAAACTCCAACTCCAACCATTCCAAATTTCCATACACAAACATAATTTCAACTTCAAATTTGAAATGCGCGGCATTTTCTGGAATGTTTTCAATCTAATCAACACCATCATTTAACAAAGTTCAACATAGTTCAAGTGAATCAAATGAACTAGGGCTGCCCGGAAATTACAATTATTGCCCGGAAGTAGAATTTTGACGTAAACTTTAAATACCATTTCTTAAATGACAAATTCCGAACTCGGAAAACTAATATGTTATTCACCTCTAGAAGAAGATTGACCCCCTTTCGTTATATAACACATCAGCAATTATAACTCAGGCTGTATTTAGGCATGTGTCTTCATGCCCAGCCCTGGTGTCAGAATTTTTAACCATTGGTTTCTGATGACATGACTGAACAGCTTACCATGCATGTTAACACAAAAAACACTTTTAGACGCGTGTTTAGCTAGACAGTGTCTAAAGATAAACGTCTAAAATGATTAGAAATGTCACAACAAAATGGGTTTACACAAAGGTTAGACACTACTAAAACCAAGATTTGTGGTTGCTCATATTTAAAAATGCGACTAAGGCATGTTTAGAAGTTGAACGCTGTTTAACACAAGTTTAGGGTGTGTTTCATTTTTTTGTGGTAAGACCATAGCGCATGCTACCACAAAAACACTTTTAGACGCGTTTTAGCTAGACAGTGTCTAACGATAAACGACGAAATTGATTTGAAATGTCACAACAGAATGGAGTTCGACAACTGTTAGACACTCTTAGAAAACTTCACGTTTGCCAAAATCCATTGCGCTGTTCAAGCTCTACCCTACTTGAGGCCATGCGAGAAACATAATTTGTCTCCTTTTTCGTTTGCAAACTGTACTGTACGTACTATATATATATTGACCGAAGCAAGAGTCTACTAAAAGGTTAGGAAGAATAATGAAAACTGTAATAATGGCCGGTAATTAAATCAGTAACGCGTGCTCCTGCTGACTTTACGATAGGCACATTATCCTTGGCTTGCTTTACGACGCAGGCGCTTAATTACAGGTAAATTCACCCTTTTGTAGCAACGGAGCGTTGAGGTAGAATCACGTGATAAACTTTTTGAAACCGCTGGAATTTATTATATATAGGTACTATAGCGCGCTCTGTGGATTTAACCGCTTTAATCGAGGTAGAATGTAGCCTATGTATTAATTCAGGATTCACGTCTGTCTCCATAACAAGTTACATATTAAAATTAATCCAGTAGTTTCGGCGTTATTGAGTAACAAACATCCAAACGTTCGCGTTTATAATAATAGTGGACATCAAATCTCAACATCAGATGTAAAGATTTAAGAATGGTCGTAATTCTGGAATATAAAATGTAGCAATTTCATTTAAGTATTTTTTTAATAGCAATAAGTATAATTTAACCAGTAATTTCAGTAAGTATATTTAAGCAGTTTCATTTTGTTGCATTGCAATTCTTTGTGTCTTTTGACTCCTATATAACTTCCTGCTTATATTATCAACGCCGGCAAAGCATTGTCCACTATATACGTAAATAATTAATTGGTTACGTTAGTAATGGGTTGTAAAAAATCTGATCTTGTTAAAATTTAACCAAGGTCTAATTTCCAGGAAGATATGAATAAAAAAGCTCTGAAATTATCGCTGTCATATTAAGGGTTTGTTTTAATCATAATCAAATGTTCCCAATCTAGAAAGAGAAATAAGTAACAATAATATATCATGAGTACCCACGAAATGAAGGTAATAAAATATTTTTTTAATACATATAAAATGTTCGTGATCGATCCAAGATATGTATCTAATAGACGTAATGGTATCTCGTTTGACCGGGTGTCATTATCGGACGCAAAAACTTTCTTCAACGAAATTGATATACTAAATCGCATTTCAAATTTATTTTATACCCAATTTTTTAAACTAATTGGCTTTATAATATACTTGTCAGACCCAGATTTTTGTTATCAACACTCGTTTTTAATTAGTGGAACATCAAAGAAAATGTTACCAATTCAATTGGTTACAATTTCTTTTAGAGAAATCAATGTCCACAACTGGATTTTATAAATGATCACGTCAATAAATTAGTTGAGTTCATGAGCTGTCGAGTTCTGTAACCAATTCTGGACCGTGCGAAATTACCCACCTGCGTTTAATATGTTATGCTAGTAATATTTTATGAGCTACCTACTCCCGGTTTGGCAGTTATGTATGTCGTGCGAGGTATGAGGTCGGTTCACGCCATGCTGGATTAAACGGGGTGAGCCTGTAGCCTGCTATGGAAGAGGCGCGTCGTTCTTCTCACCACGATTTGAGAGAAATGCAGCTGGCGGCGTGTCTGTTCCTCGTTTAGAGGCCGCGCTGAACGAGCTTTGAATATTAGAAATTTCAATTGAAAACTATTCGTATAGCGGGAGCAAATTAGAGTTAGCTACGCTTTCCTGAAAATGAGGTCCGGTTACATTCCTGAATATTTACCGTATACGGATGCAGCGTATACAGTCATTTGCATTTGACAGATATAATGAAAAATCTCGTATTACGCTTGTACTCGTATTTATATACTTTGAGAAAGTTTTTGATGAATTGCGGTCAGCAACTGGTTTGCTTAGAACATATTTTTCTAGGCTTACGTGTGATTTGCAAAAGTTTGCATATGAAGGCATAACTAGAATGTACAAGAAAATATTTGGTCGCGAAATTTGGAACAGCCGTTATGTACCAAAATAAAATTAGACATACCTATCTAACCGCTAAAGGTAGAGGACCATTAATTTTTTTTTATATTTTGATGGCCACAGATGTAGAGCTAATTAGTTACAAGCAGCTATCAAATTTGAGCTCCTTTTCAAATTTAAATAAGTTATGTAGTAGATGTTTTATTATTACTGTAGTAATTTATTTTACTATAAACTTAATTATTTAGTATAAAATGTAGTTATCTATATTATAATGAATGCCTAGTCACGATGATTATATACTAAGTAACAGTTTTGGCAAGCTCTTTGCTTGAGGATTTTGAATGACATGATTGAAAGTTGTAACATCATGTTTTGTTTTATTTTGATGAGTCGACGTTGGTTTTTGTTTTATTATAGGAATTAGCACTTAGAGCGTTGAATAATTGAATTAGCGCTTGATTGTCTGCCTGACAAGAAGGAAAAGTGGCAGCGAACTTATCGCTCGCGTTATCTTGCCGGAGAGAATTGGCAATTACTTTCACTGTCTTTCAGTTCATCAAAACTCCTACTTCGGTAGCGAGGAGAAGTCGTCAGGTACAGCATTAAGGGAAAGTTCCCTATGTAGGTATTATGTTCTTTTATATATTGATTGCGTTCAATTATGTACAGACAATTTGCACCTGGTAAGAATGGAAGCCTCTATAATACTTGTCATCCGTAAGTACCATGGAATTAACTAATTAAATTAGGACTATTATGTTCGCAGAGTGACAATGCCTCAGTGCGAGTGCGGTCGACGCGACGGTAACGAATGTGATAAAAAGAATCGGAAAAGTGTCTAGAGGCCCTTGCGACTTTCCTCGGATCGATGACATAGAAATGTGAAACTTTCTTGTAGATCGAACACGGCACGGTGTCAAGTGCGATTATAGCGAATGCTGTGGCAGGGCCGGCGGCGAGCGCGCGGTGAGAGCGCGGCCCGGTTGCGACCGGTCGGCCCCACCGCCGCGGCCGGCGCCCGCGCACACGCCGCTTTGCGCCGCCGACGTCGCGACGCGCCCGTGTGCGCTACAAATCCGAATCGTGCCGCACTATCGCAAGGAATTTATACGGAATATCGCGGAACCCACGCACTCGAGGGACTGCAATGTTTTGAACTTTGATAAGTGCCGTGGGACGTTATCGGTGGTTGTGGGTTGTATTTAATTCGTGGCTGCTGATTTACATCGTTGGCTAACGCCGGGTGAGTTTTTTTTAATTAAAATCTTAAGATGTGAGTCGGGCTTATTGTAAGTATTGTGAACTAAGGTCAGGGCAGCCGTGTGCCGGTAACGAGGGGAGGGTGCGCGGCTATTCCCGGCGCGTCCTGCGCCCACTCGCCCGCGCTCCCGAGTGCGATCCTGTCACGCTTACAGCGATCCTGATTTTCATTTCCCCGCCCGCCTTTCAACTGAAGCGCCCGTGGGCGTAGGTATTATGCTGATTGAATGACAATACTTTTTTACTCGCAATATTTTACACTCGAATTTTATTTTTAAATGTAAATTTATTTCTTGGGTATTATAATAAGCAACGGTCTTATACTATAACCGAAAGCTATGGTGATAATATTGGTAACACAGAAATAAAATGTTAATTGTTCTTGAAACATGTCAATTGATTATGTATATGATTTTTAGTTAATAAAAATAGCAGCTTTTACTTTAGACCCTTTCTTAGACTTAGCTACATTTCTTTTTTTTTCCTTATCTAGGTTTCGTTTTGTAACGTAACCTAATAATACAACCTAGCCACAAATTAGGCTAACAATATTTTTGCCATATTTAAATTTATTAGTAATCAATTCAGTTCTCTGACGATGAAGAGGTAACAAATAAGAATATGCTTATTGTTATATCGAGGTTTCGAGGGGTTGTCGCAAGAATGCTAGCTTGCAATTGCATGTATTTCCAAAATCTTTTGAAAGGGTTTAGGTACTTCTGTAGTTTTTACCATAAACACCCCTGAATAGGAATGCATAAATAAAACGCACTGGATTTTTTTGTCGTGTGAAATGGAAATAAGCTGTCGATTATCCTCGTACACATAACGTGGGTAGCTTTCCTTTTATAAATCGAACAAAATTCAAGAATACGAATTTTTAAAATGACGACATCAATACTTTTAATAAAATAGCTGCTACTCGCGGTTTCATCCAAATAGGTATTATTATCCATTATACTTTAATTTATATCTAGTGATATAAATTAAAGTATCACATCGAATGTATGGTCGAATCGTCTGAAATGTATTTTTATAATTTTAAATTATTATGTTGCTAACAATTTAATATGCAGTGGTCACATGACAAGTACAACTACTTGTCATCACACAGAATACAACACGTAAGAATTGTCACTAATTTCATATTACAATATTTCTCAATTGCCAGTACTTACCGAGAAACTATGACAAATTATGAGAAAAAAGGTTTTGGTTCAAAAACCGTATACAGAGCATTTAATGTTTGTAGGTACATTCTACATATATTGTATATTTTTTAAATGTACATTTCACGTCTGTGTTTCTGCTAGTTTGTACCTTTTGCGTTCAGTGTAAGATGTAAGTACACTGAACAAGTGCGAGTGCAAGTGCGATTTGTACATTGTACTCATTGTACATTTTGCGTTTGTACTTTTTGCTAGGTTGTACATTTTGCTAGTTTGTACATTTTCCGTGTTGTACATTATAAGCCGGAGGGACAGTAACTATGTGCAATTTTCAGAGAGAAAAAAATAGTCTATGTCACTCTCCGGCTTATAAACTTTCTATATGCAAAAAATCATGACGATCCGTTGCTCCGTTGCTGCGTGAAAGAAAGAAACACACAACCTTTCTCATTTATAATATAGCAGTATCTAAATATAATGTGATATATTTGTATTTGTTTTCGTACGCGTGTTATTATTTCTTTGTCTCAAGCTATCTCAACACTGTAAGCCATTATTTTCAAACAATAAAGGCCTCCCACAACAAATTGTTACATTTATCGAGTGGTCAATCGCATTTGCATGAATGGCTGAGGAGAAAGCAACGATGCCAGAAATATTGAAAGCTTCTGCATTGTTATTGCAGTTCTAACTTAATAATAAAATAAAACGAGATAATCGTATTGTTACTATAGAAAGTGGTCGTTGTTTTTTGTTATTTGGAGAATTTGTTGCATGTTGTTGGAAACATTTAAAAAAATACCTATAGTGTAATAAATAAAGCACTAACACAGCTACCGTATTTTTTAAACAAACGGACCAGATATTGGCTCATTACCAACTCAACTACGTGCAGTCCTCCGCAGTCTTCTTAACACACTGACTAACTACATTCAAATAGACCAAATAGGCTTGACTTAAAACCTTTCATAACAAAATCTATCGGAAATCTATATTATAGTTTCCAAAACACGTTATAACAAACTTTGCTGCATAGAAAAATAGTCCTAAAGTTACTTTAAGAGGTAACTTTAGGTTTAAAGTTACCTTAAGAGGTACCTAACTTTAGGTCACAAACGTAATTTAAGAATTACGTTTGTGATCTAAATATGTTTGCTATTAAATAATGTCTGTTGATAAAAAGAAGAATAACTTATCATACTTTATTTTAAAGCTTCATGATTTTATATTTTTTTTATTTAAGAAACTAGTTTTGGAGTAAATAATTCTTTTTCACGTTTTTTCACGCTCGTGCCCTTCATGACGTACCTATTAGTTGCTTCTTCTTCATTCCTATGCAGACTGACAAGCAGTGATAGCGTTTCGTTTGTTGTTATCGTCTTACGACTGCAATCATGTGTAAGCATACAGTCCATGCGGCGTTGGTTATGTTGGCACTTGGCATCCTAATTTTGTCCCTACTCCCTAGTACAATTTTGATCTCATTCAAATTTCTTTATTTACTAGGTCCCCAGGACAGCACTCATAAAAGATACATAAAGTAAATTCCAAATATACAACCCCTCATATGGAAGGTACAAAAAACTCGTCGGCATTCTATCTAATAACGAATACTTCCGGAAAAATCCAATAGATAGTTATCTCTGCGAGTAATTATTGACATATAATGGCAGATTGTACAAATTGCTAAGTCTTATCATCAAACTTATTGTAACGAACTGAGCATTTGTTCAAATCACAAAATTGAGCCAACTACTCATAATTCATTTGATTCATACCTACATTGCGCAGACGTTGCGTTACTTTGCAGAGCACCAGGCATTATTTCGTTTTCCAATATGAGCAAGAAGCCATAAAACGGTTATAAGTCCGTGTCGAACAGGCTTTTGAGCATTATTTGGTGGAGAGCGAGCTTATTGGCTGATAGGCTAGGCACGGACGCACACAGGATGTTCACCTCGGCTCGAGAAGTAAATACGCGACCGCGAAATACTGATGTCATGCTGGTGACACTCGCCGACAGCAGAGCAAACTGAATTGAGAAATTCGATGGTAAACAATTTTAGTGGGAAAATGGAGTATTATCGTGTTACTATATCTATTACGTAGTCCAGATCAGGCCTCATGTCATGATTCATGAGTCTCGTGACGGAGTTGATAAAACATATCAGACTTCAGGGTTTTGATGCAATAGTTTGGTCAATGACGCAAGGACTACTTTTTTAATAAACTTCAAAAAACGAGGAGTTTCTCAATTCGTCTATATTTTTTTTGTGGTTTTGTTACTCGTATTTTCCACCAATTGTCAACGGGTTTAAATAATTTTCATGAGTAGTGTATAGTATGTCAACGGTGGTCCTTTCATAAATTTTATGAAGGAATACCACCCTGAGGGTGAAAAAATGGGGGATGAAATTGCATATAGGGCGATATTTTCGTAGAAGTCGGTTCCCGCTTTTTTAAAAGAAATTTATTTATTCTGCTTTAATCTCATAAGGTTAATTTATTGACCATTACCTCACCTAATCTTGAGTGACGATATAATTTAGAATATAGACACTGCTATCAGTATCAGACACGTACGTACCTATGTGTGTTTGACAACATCTTTTCGGTTGCTAGAGGTAGCTAGACTGCAAGAAACACCCGTTCATTTTGTGATTGCAAAGGTACTTTTCCATTCCATCAATGTTTTCATAGATTTGTCATCATTTTTAAACTGTTTTATTCTTTGACAGAATTAGAAGTATAAGAAGAATAAGAATAAAAATATCACATTATTATTCTCTGTCTATACCTACGAAATTAATAAATAATAAACAAGTTCGTATACCTAGTTTATTCCAGAAATACAATTATTATTCTGTTTTTATTAAGTTTGTACATACCTACCTCGCTTTTCTTGCGTGGGTGGGTATTTATAGTTTTCGGAAGACGCACCATTTCGCTCGGTAGACGGTATGAATTCATTGATACTTAAAATTATAGCTTTTTTATAATCAATTCACCAATACCGTGGGCGACGTGACCGAGCGGGAACCTGTATGGAGTCTGGTTTTGCATCTGGCTAAAACAGCTCATTCACCTCTGAGCTACAGAATAATTTGCACATTAAGACAGCGTTAATTAAGTAGCTATTTCGTGCGTTCAAGAAATTATTAACTTTTCTATACAAAAGGTTCTATATGGCCATCTGATATAAAACTCTTTTTCGGCTATCAGAGATCACGTTCTGGGCGCGGCGGGCGGCGTTTGTTACGCCTCTTTGCTCGCTGTTTTAGGCGACACATCTAGATAATGTCTAGACCACTTGCTTTTGCGGGCGATGGTTTTCAAAGAGAAGATTTTATCTAACTTATTTCAATTTCGTGCACGATAAGTGCGGAGGAGGGTGCTGCGTGATAAACTGCACACCTGAAGAGAGTTCAAGTTATGAATAGTAAATTACTACGCACCATCCCACATAAGCAATATCTCATTACTTTAAAAGACCAATTCTTGTATATACGCGAAATACGTGAAATACTGATGTCATGCTGGTGACATAAATATATATCGGCTATCTCGGAAAGGGCTCTAACTATTTAGATGAAATTTTGTATTCAGATAAGGTTTTGCTTTTTAAGTTTTATACCTTATATATAAGTATGTATATATGTAGTCATTTCTTGTAAAAACGCAATTTTACACAAAAAAATTTTTTTCACTGATTTGTTAGTTTGTGTTTGCACAGAGCGAAACTAGGTTATCTGGATAAGCCATTTCGGGTATCTGTAAAAACGCCATTGTACAAAAAACAAGAAGTGAAGCTTGGTCACCCTGATATTTAAAGTTTAAACTGAATAGGTATATTATATTGAAGAAAACTGCTAAAAGGTATTGTGACAAAGCTTTAAAGTGCCTGCACACCAGAGAATGGCTTGAGCTATTCGTGAATTGTTGTTAAGACATGAAGGTTTACCGCGAGACTGCGTAAATGCCACGTGCCGATGGAGTCAAAAGTTCGAAAGCCAATAAATAAATTGCAAAATAATTTAGAAAACGGTGATTTTACATAACGGATATTAAATTAGTAGTGCGTTGACCAGTTTTGTTTCTTGTACGAAACCTATAATGAAATTGTCAGGCGAACGCGAAACAAATATGCATATCGAATTATTTAAAATCTCTGTGTATTTTGATTTCTAGCGTCTCGTATCCAGGTAAGTTTGAATATTGAATTGATTCTTTGGAAAAGCTCAAAGCCTGGCTATTTACAAGCTTTTATTTAACTTCGATTTCTATATTTCATTTCGTTTTTTTTTACAATAAATAAATAATGTTTTTAAGAAAAATCGTTTTGGTAGTTACTTTATTTTTTATTTATGTTATTCATTTATCCAATTGGCATTTTCATATGAAGAAATGGCTTATTTCTCGTTGCTAGTTGTCTTATTGTGTCGCTGTCAGCTTCTATACTACGAGATTACATTCCTATCAAATCCTTACAATTACCTAGCGATTAAAAACAGTTTATTTGTCCGTAATGACCAATATTAAGCGTGCAGTTAACATTAATTCTTTTCATATATCCGTGTCCGCTTACAACAGCGATCAAATACCTACTCGAAGGTAGGTACTGGCCACGCTAGAACGTTTGGCATTGCAGCGCATTAGCACGAACGAGTGTAATAAATAAATTCGTGCAATGAATCGGTATCAGTACACGTTCCGCCAGCTATATTGCATGCTTTCGTGACCGTAGCCAGGGAAGTGGTTATAGGGGTACAACAGACCCCTGAAATTTATTGCTTCTCGACTACAAAATAAGCAACGATTTTTAAAAAATATAGTAGGTAGTATACTTTGAAAACAGTGATTATCTTCAGTTTCACTTTTGCGTTTTAATTTTTTTTTCGACTTTGTTGGCCCCTCTTTTCGAGTTCCTTATTACGTCCACGTATGCCATATTGCATTGCACAATAGCCCGGGATCCTCTAATTAGATGAACGACCGCGATTGCAAGTGTTGCTAATAAATATATTGCGTAGTGTACTTAGACTTCTGTGCATTTTGTTGTAGTGCATGGAAAGGTCAAGACTGTTTTTTTTTATTTGCAGTAAATGAATTTAAATGTGAGAGCAAATTGGCTGGTTAATTAACTGGGCTTGTAATAATTGTTTAACATTTCAGTATCTGAAACATGTACCATTGTCTTTTTTGTGGTTGAAGCTGTATTAACACTTTATAATGTTATGTATCTAGCTATATATTATATTTTATCACATCGTATAAGATTAACATTTTGCCGAATTAAATAAAACAAAACCCCTACTGAATTAAACAGAGTAAAGGTGCAATTGTCGTCCTTACTGCGAAACAGCATAAAGCAAAATAACGTAAATGCTCGGAAGCCATGTAGGTATGTACCTACCTCATAGTAAAACTATTGATTACAGTAAAATGGAAATATTTGACGGCTATGAAATCTACTGTGAAGCTAAAATGAACTCAAAAGAAGCATTGCTATTGTCTTAGTCATTGTTTATAAGACTCTCGGCTGCTCAATGCTAATTTCAGCTGAATTGTATGATAATGAGGCTATGCAGTGATAACAACGTTTACATGCCCGATAATAGCTGATAAGTAGTACATTTACCTGCATGTTAAAGTGCAGTTTCATATGCTGTTCCTGACCTTGATTTTATTTCATAATTTCATCAAAATATGTAAGTTCCAATTAATTTTAACTTAAACTTAAATCGTGTTACCATAAAAACAGTGTTTAGACGCCTTTTTATTTAGACAGGACTAAAGATTAGTGACTAAAATAATTAGAAATGTCACAAAACGAAGGAGATAGTAGACAACGGTTACACACTATTTAAATCGAGATTTGTGGTTGCTCATATTTAAACGAGCGACTAAGGTATGTTTAGGAGTTAAATGCTGTTTACCACAGGTTTAGTGTGTGTTTAATTTTTTTGTGGCAATAGTTAAAACTGTAAACGTTTGCAATTAACTTAAGAGTTTTCATTTCTATATGACATGAACAAATATTATTTTGTGCTAATACTTATCTACTTTTCTTACTGCTTTTTTCAACAATTAGCGGTATAGTGGCTGAATTTGCTAAATTTAACAATTGTAAGATTTATATTAAACCACCAGAATAGGATCGAGTTGCAGGCCGCGGTTTTACTCGACTGACTGGGCTGGCATTGTCTGGGATATAAGTAACCTATGTCACTATCCGGCTAATAAACTATCTTTATACTAAGAATCAGGTCAATCAGTTACACTAAGCTAAAGTGAAAGAAGGGCAAACCAAAAGGCCCTCTTTCGCAATTTATACAATAGTAAGTGCTGCCGCACGTTGGGCCACCGAACGCCGCCAGTACGCGACCACAACCTGCGGACAACATTTTTCATATATAACACATTTTCTATGGCTTCAGCGCGCACACTGAGCGTTTGAGTGGCCCCAACTGAGTCACAATAAATAGCATAAACTCTGTAAAGAAAACATGTTGTACCTACTGACTTCACCTAAGACCTTATCCTAGGTGGAGTCGGTACAACACGTTTTCTTTACAGAGTTTATGCTGTTTATTGTGACTCAGTTGCTGCCACTCAAACGCTCAGTGTGCGCGCCGAAGCCATAGGAAATGTGTTATATATGGGTAGATAGACGATTATGATTTGTTGACTTTAATAGATAAAACAAACAATATCATGTGGACAGTAATAAATAACAATCACAGTACCCAAGGCTAAGATTCAGAGGTGAATTTAAGCGTGTACTTATGCTTCTATATGTCGAAATTCTATACAGTGTTGACATAACTTGGACCACGCTAAGACTCGTTTCTGAATCTTATCCTTTGCTTGTCAACTTTGATTATAGTATAAACAATACAGACACATCGTCAACAAGGTGCAATTTGTACCAGTGATCGTGATTATTAAACTTCACCCACTTGTGCAGACACTGTGGCTGGTGTTGATTTGTTTTTAAAAAAGCAATTACGCCAAAACAACTGACGCCATGTCGGTCGAAGGCGTCAACAACACATATTATGAATATTCATAATAACATTAGTAGGTACATAATCATGAATGGGTTTGTTAGCCAGGTAGGCGTACCTATAGAGAATATTCGATCGTAACGGGATTATCATTCCATACCAATGATTGGTAAGGTTTCGGCTACGGCTTATACGGAAGAATAGACAGTTATTATTTTCGGACGTCTTTAAATTCAAAGCAGCATCATCATCAGCATTGTAGGTTACGGTGTAAGATTCAATTATAAGATATCGTTGAACAATACCATATGCGATGCAGCAATCTTTCTTTGTTTACCCGGTAACAACGAGAAACGAAAATGCTGACTATAGAATGAACTTAGGTATGTAGCTCGTGTCCTCATTTGATTACATCTCGGAAACTGAAGTCACGTATGAATTTGGTGTAAAGGTACCGACGTAATCGGTTACATTTTTGGATGGAAGGTAAACGGGTCCGCCTGTGCACGTTTTTTATTAGAACTTTTATGTAAGCCTTAAACGTAGACATATGTATGCAACTGTATATGGAAAGATTCGTACACTTTTAAGAAATGCATCGTGGTATGATCGTGGAAGCAATCATCGGCGAAAATTGCAGAGCCGTGAGAATGAGCGGCCCTTCGTATCTTCGGAACGGGACCCAGGTGTAACGGGCCGCGCCCCGGGCAATATGCTAATGCACAGATCTCCGTAAACGTCGCGTCGGCCACGTTGCGCCCGCGCGCCTCCGGTCGGTGCTACTAACCCACATCTCGCCCAATGATGCGACTCTTTGTGGTCAGCGCGTTCCCAAACACGCTCGTTACACTTTCAACCGATCAACGAAAGTTTTAATCGTGACAAAGATGTAGGTGTCGGTGTACGTCCATGACAGAATTATGGTTATTGGAGTATTTATTTGTCGTGATTGGATGTCCGATGAAAATTATCCATGTTAAAGCGAGATTTATTCGGACGAATGTTTTACTATAGAAACTGTCTGTTAACGTATTTAGTATCTTGTTTATTTTAATAATGGGATTCCTTTTGGCCTCTTAAGGGTACAGAGTGTGTATAAATAAAAACTTGTTATGCACTTGAAACCATTATCAGTAAATATGTATAAGGGAGAGCAATGCTTCCGCTGTTAGCTCATCTCGAAGCGTTCAAGTGCAGCGCGGTGGCGCAGCGGTGAAAGAGAGAGGCCGTACAGTTCTTGCGTGCCGGCCGCCGCGCGCGCAACTCCATTGCATTCCATTACGCAAGCTTATGAATATTTTTTGTCTACAGATTCGACAAAACGCGGAGATTTAATCAGCGCGAGCGCGCGATTACCGCGGCATGGCGACGGACACGGCCGGGGAAGACTTCGTCACCATTGTCCCGGTCGGTGAGGGCCGGCCATCAACAAGAGATCCATCTTGGGTCACTGTGCTAACGGTAGGTGCCGCGGCTGGTGCCGCAGAAGTGGTAGTGCGAAGACCGAGAGGAGAACGGCTTGGACTAGGCCTTAAATTTGAAGGAGGATCTGCTGCAGCCGAGAGAGTAAGAAGATTACTGGTTCAGTCATGTGCAGAAGATAGTCCAGCAGCAAATGCTTGTGCTCCTTGGGGTCATCTTATACCTGGAGATGAAATTTTGGCTATTGATGGCGTATCGGTGTCTGAATTAACAAGAATAGATTGCGTTCGTAGACTCAAAGACTCAGACGAATCACTTACGCTATTAGTACGACATTTTGAATCAGAAAACAATACGGAACAAGATAAAGAAATGTCCGAGACGGTATCTACGTCTGCTACTGCAGCTCTCAAACAAATGATAGAAATTGTAAGACCTACAACATTACCACCTCCAGTTCCACCAAGAAAACTTGGGAAAAAAAACTCTTTCAAAGACCAATCTTCTTTACATATTGTGGGCGAACAAACTGTGATTAATGATGGAAGTCAACTAACTGACAAAGAAAGCATGAATGGAAAACACAATGGAACCTTAACGAAATTATCAAGAAAATCATCTTTTGATAGTCACCTGCTACGACAAAACAAAGAAAGTATTGCATATCTCAAAAAAGGCTCACCAGAAGAAGTAAGACGCCTTGTCCGTCGATTATCAGATGGAAAAGTTGTGCCACCAGAAGCTGAAATATACATAGATTTACTTTCGTCAGAATGGGAACGATGCCTTGTTTTGGCAGATGCAGAATCAGATGACACAGGAAGCTCTATATCAACGGTCGTAGACAGACTTGGATCGATGACCAGTTCGGTAGACAATAGCATTCCATCTACTCCGATTATGCAGCAAAAAACAATTGATATTCAAAAAGTTCTCAATTGTATTGAAAATATTGACACTGATATTTTAAGAGATATGACGACGAAGAGGTCTTTGCACCGGCAATTGGAATTAAGACCAGCAGATAAAACCACAAACTCTACACTTAATGGCTCAAGTATAAATACTACTTTGTTCAACTCTTTTACCACAGAAGAAATTGTACAGTCAAGAAGATTTACTCAGAACGATAAGAATAACAACACTACGCTAGTGTCCAACAAAACAAGCGAGAAGATCCTAACATCAAACGAGAAAATGCAAAAGAATAATGAAATTAAAGCAGAGGACACTGCAGAAAAGCCAAAACCTATGCCAAGGAACACAAAAGTCGAGCGATCTGCAAGCGAACGAAAACCAAGACCAATTCCTATCCCAGAGATGCCTCCTCCACCAGTTCCGGAATCACTATTAACACAAACTAAAAAGAACTGTATCGAAAGTTGGCTGCAACGATCCGAAGCCGAGATGAACAATAATAAGACGGCTGAGAAATTAGAGGACAGTTCAATGCCGGAGGTGCTACCGCGGCTAATCGATTTCGTGCCAAAGCCTCAATTCAAGGAGAGCGCCCATGAAACGCCTCTGACGCGTCCAACTACCGCCCCTCCACCACCGCCGCCACCAGCCGAGACCAGAGAAGATGGCTCCGGTGCTTCCCTCGACACCATTGGTGAAATGGACGAGAGTTGCGACGTCACTGATAATGCGTAAGTTTTTACCATATTAATTTGCACTTATACGATAGTCGATACTAATAATATCGGAGACATGAACTTCCTATGTAAGAATGTTTTGATGTTGTACTTGCTCAACAAACCTGTTTCAAAATCACAATATCGTTAGAACTCTATTAAGAGACCATGAATGTCTTCATTTGTGAACAATAACCTTTTGTGGCGCGTCGAATGCACCATCAAAAGATTTGCTACGCGTATTTGTCATCGGATTCGCCTGCCTGGTGGCATAACGGAGACAATTTAGTCATAAAACCTCTTAAAACTTGTTGAGAGACGATGATCACAATTGATAAATAATCATTTACTTAGTTGTCTAAAGTTATGAAAAAAAATCATTTTTCTGCTATTAACTGAGGTGAACGACCTGATGGTAATCGTCATACGTTATCACCCAGAGATTTGAATTTTGAATGACATCATCTTATGAGGCCAGACGTCGCAGTGCTGGTCACTTTGAGACCTCATAGCTCTTGACTCTCAGTTTGCCCTTGAATCCGGAACTATAGTAATGCTTGCACAATGCACATCACAAAATATACAAAAATAATTTGACTAAAGCACGATAGTCCACCTTGACACTTTAGTATAGCTTGACGCTATAGTACTCTACAAGGCAAGGGGCAACTTAAGGTTATATTGATAAAACGCAAGCGACGTATTACCTAAAACTGAAAAGTATGGTAGCATACAACCATTTGGGTTCATCGTCTCTTAAGATTAGCTCGTCCGATAATGGAGGATATGTTGTTTGATTTTTACAATTTAATTAAACAATGTTTACAACTTAACACTGTTTACTATCTTGTATATTTTTCATTTTAATAGCATCATAGATAGAATTGTTTTATTTTCTTTCCGGGTGAGATTTTATAAAAATAGATAGACGTTACATAAAATAGTAGTGGTTGAGTCAAACTCGACTGATAGATTCAACAACGTATTTTTTTAGATTTTTATTTACTCATCTCATTATTTATAGTTTTTAAAGTGCACATTTCATATTTCACACATTTCAAGTAACAAAAATTACAAATCTTCATTTCCAAAAAATGCATAACAGTGGACGCTTTCAAAATGATTGAATGCTAATAAGTGGTGTACATAGTAGAGTAAACAGTTACCTTACATCTATTTTAGTAAGCGATTACTGGAAAAGCATTAGCGAGCGGCGAGCTACGAACTAATTTCTTCTCGTCCCTCCCCTCACTTTCCACTAATTATACATACTGCTGTGAGCAAAGCGGTTGCCAGGTCGATGCTTATGACTTGCCACCCTAAATTGTATCGTTGCTGGATGAGAGATTTTACCGCTAAAAGTCTTGTTCATTTTAGGGTATTTACCTACTTTATAAATGAGTAAGTTTGTCATAACATGTAGATACCAACATGCCTAAGTCCTTAGTAAAACGATGTATGTGTCCTTTAAAACATTGGGGTATTTTTATTTGATTTCTCTTGTTGAAAGCTTATTTTAGTTTTAATATTTATATATTATATTTTAGTGTAGAGTTTTACATCTTACATCTATTTATTGTAACTACTTATTTGCTGAATACTTTTAGCTGAATCGCTTTTAAATATAAACTTTTTGAAATACAAGAAAAAATATTTCCATATTAGTTATACGTTATACTAATTCCAAGTGATCAGCTGACCGAGCGAATTTGTATGAGAAGTCGTAAGATTTTTCTAATTTTTAAAAGTTTCTGTACTACTTTATTTCTTACTGAAATTGAACAAGGAATAACAGTAGGTATATAGTTAGGTGAATACCAACTGTTATTCTATGATGAGATGTAAGTACTTTGTTATATTACAATTCTGTTAATCATCATTATTGTGGTTGTTGTTGTCAAAAAATTGCGTTTCTTTTGTTTTTGTTAATCTGTGACTGGCAACTTAATGTTAGATATGTAAGTAGTAAACGATATGTAGATTTTGACCGAAAAATACATTGACAAGACATTTAAAGACATTGTGTTAGTATTAATAGTTTTTAGTATTTAGACTAAAACTATTTTAAAACGTGTGGGACGAAATGGAATAACAAATAAAGATAATTGGGAGTGACTATTAAGAGGTCGCTAGCTCAAATTAATAGTTTTTAGAATTTTTATTTGTTTGTTAGATAACGTGAAAGCTACTGGAAATCTGTTTTAATCCGGTTTCTGAGATTTGGTAGCGTATATATTTTGTTTTTAAAACTATTAGCACATTCGGGTTCTGAGGTATCTTTTACCCGCACGAAGATAGCTTGTTTGCAAGAAAGTCTTTCATGACGTGTGTTTCACAAAGTAATAAAGTCACCGAAAGAAAATCTGTGTGGTTCTGGGCAGTTGATTAAGAGTGTTTTAACCAGAAAGTCAGTCATCGATGAAGGAAAGCAAGGAAAGTTAATTTCCCCTGAGGGGAAGTACCTAATCATCGGCAGCAAACATTCATTTCAAGTGACGAAGACTTGACGTTAGAAATTAACCTTTCCACGAGACATCGACAATTTCATGTTTTCTCGAATTCGTTTAAACATACGAGTATTTCTATATCATGTTCACGATTTCACATGCGTATGTGAAGATTCTACCGATGACAGATGCTCTATTGTGGGATGCTTTATTGTTTTATAGACAGTTTCTCTATTTTCCTGACCTGGAGACAACCTCTCATTGTCACAGTGACACCCATTTCTACATTTCCGTGATCGTAATACAAACATTGCACTGCAATTGCGAACTTACTACACCGAAAGAGATAATATAGAAGTTTCATAATAAGTACACACCAAAGATCGTTCGAACGATATTTTTATTGGGTAACAGCTACTAAAACTGGGTTTTTATCACTGCCTTTTGTGCTCTGAATACCTGAAAACTGGCTAGCAGGCGAGCCGGGTTGGTAATAAATAAACGTGAATTAACGAGGTAGTCTTCGCCTGTTCGGAGCCACTTTACGAAGCGTGTGCGTGATTGAATCACCAGCATAGATCGGTCATTACTTTAATTACGTATTTCAGTAGTTTTTATGACACTATCCGATCTTTAGCTGATAGTTTCAACGTTAATTGCATTGCAAGATTTGTATCTACGGTAAATCTGTTATAGTCAGCTTTTATACCAACAAAGTGGCCCTGTAATTATCACTGTAGTTACACAAATTGTGTGAGAGTTTTTGGGTTTTTGTTTTTGTCAAAATGTTTTTACATAACTTGCAAAATTATTCTGCAGTGGTTCTCTACGAGATAAAATAACTTCATTGTTTTCTGCGCAAACAATACTTTTACCAGTTGCACAGGAATAACGGCTGTAGACAAAGAAAAGAATATTTTATTTGGAACAGCGACACACATGGCGAGTTTTCTCTATTTTCATGCAAACTAGCGGGTAACAATAGCAGAGTGGCGCGGAGAGAGGCAGGCGAGGTGGAAGGGTGCGGAGGGATACCATATGCACCCTCGCCCTCCTGGCGCACTCTGAAAATGCACCCGGCCCATTATACCTACAACATCTATTAACTCTAGCACATACGTACGTTGACAAAATCTTGCGTCAAGCATAGAGCTTTTTCCAAAATAGATAAGTATATAATACTTTATACCATGCATGTCTTTATTACAAATTGAAATATAATAGATAAGCTAGTTTTTCAAGATATGATATTTTCGTATCCGCTTCATAAAGCTCTGCAAAAATAGTAAAAAAGGTATGCCTTCTGTACGTACAGAGTGTTGGATGTAGCTCAATTAATCTTGATGGAAATAATTAATTTGAGTAATGCCTCATTAATTCGGAAATTAATATAGCTCCATTAACTTCGGCAGTAAGTAGGTAGTTAGAGTTCCATGCACTTGTAAATTGCAGAATGAAGTGCTATTTTGCTAATAATACAGACATTAATCATCATTAATATTATGGGCTTTGATAATAAATGGACGCACACTATTGAATATAGTATTGACATTTTAAGGCCTTCACCCAAATTGAAGTAAGTAATCATCTTTTTGCTGGTCATGGATCTTGAAATACTTACTAGCTAGGTATATAATTATCATTAAAAATACTTAATTCTTGAGAAAGAAAAGTGCAAACTTGAAATAAAAATGATACCTTTGTGTGCAAACTTACACATGACTCCAATAAATAATTGAGTACAATAGAGCAAAAATAGTTTTAATTCAATCCTACTTTAAAATTATAAATGCGAAAGTTTGTGTGTGAATGTTTATTACCACGTTTCTCCGTAACTACTAAACCAGTTTTGATAAAATTTGGAATGTAGATAGTTTAGGCTCTGGAATAACACATAGGCTATAAAGATATAAAACACGCGGGTGAAGCCGCAGGCGGAAGCTAGTGTGATGATTGCCACAACCTTACAAATGACTGTAAAACATTGGATATGTTTTTGAATTGATTAGAAATAGTTCAAACGTAAAAGGAATAGAAGTTAAGAAATACTTAGAGAACATCTACGTAAAAATTTTAAACATGAGCAATATTCGCGTTTGATATTGAAGATGTAACATTTCCTGGCACATGTTATATTGAAAGTTATATTGAAGCACCTAGCGAAGTATTAAGTTTAGCTTTTAAAAAAAGGTGGAGGGAGATATTCTCCGTTTTTTGTACCTAAGCCAATTCTTTAATTGTAAAACAGATATACATGATATCTTTGACATGTAATCAGTTACGCAATCTATAGTATTAATGAAAGATTCATAGGTAGCGGCTGTGGAGCATGAAATAGAAAGTCAATTGTATTGTCTGACGGTCTGCCCGCTTGATGACTCGCGCGTTCGTCAATCAACATCAATTTGAATTCAAGTTTGAGGCCGTTCTGCTTGATGACAATAAATAGTGTACGGCCATAATGGTTCCAATGAAGATACATAATAATTACATCACAGCTGCTCTATGTCTTATTTGATAAGTTTGAGTTCTCAGGTATTACAATGAGCAAAGAAACACTAGAAACAAATTAAATACAGGATGTGAAAACATGTTGATATCGCGCGGTCAATATCAAAGAACTTACTCATCGATGTACATTTATTTTGTTAGTTTTCAATGGAAGTGGACAGTTGGTCAAGCCAAGCCAATTTTCATATTATGTAAACTGTGCTTCGTAAATGAGCTTACACACAACAGTGTATTAATTAGATAGTTTCTTTATTCCAAGTAAACATTGTTAACAGTCTTTCAAGTGTCTGATAAGGAGTGGCGAGTGGCACTTGGTAATTTATCAAGTCTATTTACAATAGATGGTCCATTGTTTGTGATAATTAACGCAAGTGACTATGTAAGTGTACTTGGGCACTCTGCTTACATGATACGTACATAAATATATTTTAAATTGTATTTTATCTGTGACCTTTGTTTTTATGTAGGAAGTGGCTCCTCTTAGATTTTTATAGCTCCTGTGGGTATGCTAATGTTTGGTAGCGAGATTAAAAATAAGTCCGACTAGGTACTTCCGGATTTACACGACTGCACGAAAAAGGAGGTTTCATGTATGTATGTGAGTTTCTTTATTCCACGATAACTTGTAAACGCCTGAACAGAATTCGATGTATGGGATATCGTTAGGATCCTTACATCGTCCCGAGTGACACTGGCTAGGGCAGTTATGTTTTTTATGTAACTTTTGTTACAATGACGTGCTACTTCAGTCGGTTTTCCCTTGTAGTTCTTCGTAATATCTACTTTTGCGAAGAGAAAAGCATGGATTTGGATAAGGTGATAGTTTAAACGTAGATCTCGGGTAAAAAAATACTTTTAATATTAATGGTGAAAATATTTTTCATAAATTAACTTCTTTGGGGTAGCTACTTAAATATGTCATGTTAGAGTTCACATTTTTTGTCAAATTCAATAAATTCAAATCAATATATTTATTATATAAATGAAATCTGTTTATGTAGCTAGGTTAGATGTAGTGTTTATTTATAGTATTGTATTGTATTAGCTACTTAATAAAGGCATTTAACCCGTCTAAAAAATGTATTTTATATAGATACAGTTAGACACAATGTTAACATTAGCAAGGAAAAATACATACCTACGCCACCAAAATTGATAGAAATATTGTAGCTTGGCACTCTAAACTATTTAGCCCGATACTTGTAGGTAATCACGCACTTCAATATTATAAGTAGGTCTTGGTGTAAAATAAAATAAACACCCAATAGAACTTTAAATTAAGGTTTTTATTAATCAGTATTGTCAACTTTTTAATTACTACAGAACCCTACGCTAAGCAGCTCAGTCTGGTTATAATGAAACGCAGTCAGATTTCTCAATTACACTTCAAATTAAACAGTAAAATGACAAAGACTTAATAATTGTGTTTGGCAATAGGTTTTATATCAAATTAATATTTTGCAACGAGCTACGAACTAAATATTCTTCCAAAACAGACGACAAGGCCAGTCGGCAGATATTGCATATTTTAGCTGTTGACTTTATCATCGCGACATAGTTTATGACAAAGAAATCAAATCGAATCTTTTGACACAATAATAAAACATGGGATTCTGATAAAAAAAATATAGATGTCTCTCCGTTGACACACCTTGTTTATACCAACTCAGTTTGTTTTAAATATCATTGTTTTTGGTATTAAGATTCTCAAGTTGGTAATTAAGGTGAGTCATGATAGGTACGTTCTCATGGTTATTATTGTGTGCCCACTGTGCTTCTGACGGAGATGTGACATCATGTCTGAGTTAATACCCAGGTACATGGTAAATGACAAGATTTTTAAAGATTAATTAACTTCGTTGACATGAAGCACTCTACTTCTGATATTGTCAATCATTGTCGTTTTGTTTGGTTAATAAATTATCCGTTACTATTCTCCTATTTTTGAGCTGTAGGTATAGTGTACACCAAACTTAAACGCGTCTATGAATTTTGAAATATCTGGAGACATGGAAAATCCTATCTTACTCGTATTTCTTTCAGTTACAGTGGAAACTGAACTAGTATTTTTTTTCTAAATTCATGTTTGGTTTATGTCAAGATTTGGAATGTTTCGATTTAAAAAGTTACATACAAACACGACTGCCGGTCAGCCAGTCAGTCAGTCGGCCCAGTCAGTGGTGACACTGACTGGGCAGTCGTGTTTTTTTTTAGTTTTTTTTTGTTAGATTCCTTACTTTATATCATGTATCGAGTGATCGGGATGATGTAAGGAATCTAATGATACCCTATATATCCACATCTGTTCAGGTATTTACAAGTTATGGTGGAATAAAGAAACTCACATAGATACATTATACATGCATACATACATGAACGCTAAACATATATACACTCGTATTTTGTGCAGTCGTGTAAAAAAAGGCTGGTGAAGGGTTGGTTATTCACTCTCGTATTTACGTCTGTCATTTTGTGTCATACTTCCGCAAACCATCGAGGTCTTACACCAAAAAAATTCGACCACGCAAATGCACGATTCTCATTTAGTATAAGTTCAGACAGACTAGAATATTGCCATATAAAACTCCGTACAAGACCCGTCAGATAGAATCAATTACTTATTTAAAAAATAAAAAACCTCAAATGCCACAGCATTTGTACGTTATTTACCACCAAAACTTGTCTCGTTTTGTACTTTATCTAATTAGCCATCTATATGATTCCATGATGACCAGAAACCAGCACCCTAACTTGTGTAATCTTTGAATTATAAATCGTAGGTTGCGCAAATGTATATCACAAACTTCGCTTTATCCTCACAAACAAATAATTTATATATACCTATGTATACTGCAAACTGCATTCATTACCGCATTGCGCTTCCAACTGTTTAACTATTTCGCATCCATTGCCTATGAAACTGGAATTCGAGTTGGAAAAATAGACGAAACTGGAGTAGTCAATCGTATTATACAATTCCATGCTTTTAAGTTTCAAAGTTTTGTATACGGTTTTGTTACTAAATACGTTGAATTTTATGCTCGCTACGCTATTTCAGAGCATTTTTTATTAACCATGAGAATTCCTGTCTTTAATATCTAAGAAATACACAAAAGTTAGATTATCCATATACATTTGGATAATCTATAGGCCATGGTAGGCCTATAGGTAATCCAATTCTACCCAGCTACGAGTAAGGCAACTTGCCCAGCATTGCCCTTTTGAATTGCAGTACTGATGCGTTGAGCCAGATAAGTGTACCAGTTTATGATTACTTGTAGTATTCTTACAGAAAATCTATACGCGCTTCAAGGTTTTAAAGTATGTGAACATACTCGGTTTGGATCAAGATAGGTGACGTGACACACGTGATGTTGGCTCAGAATATGTTTGATTCGTTCGGTGTTTAAAAAGTTTGCGCACACGTGCTTGCTCGTGCGTCTGTCACCCCTTTAGTTTAGTATACAAATAAAACTGTTGTTTCAAGAAACAAAATCAATTGTGTGACAACTTGGTTAAGCTTACACCGTTGTTTCGAACTACTTGGATAGATATCGTTAGCATTAGCACAGAATCAGGAGCACGTAAACAACCGAGAAAGGAGAAATTCAAATTGCTGTTCAAAACAGTTTCTAAATAGTTATGTTCAGAAGAAGACGCTGATGAGATACTATGTTTTTATGGACACTAATCATAAAGATACTGGTAGTAAGGTTTTGTAGGCCACGATGGTGCTGTGGTTTTATAGCGACGCAGAACAATTTCTCGCACCAATCGTCAGGCAATCTTTTATATTGACGAGCCACAGACAGACAATGCTTTAATGATATCTATACTTCTCATGAAATAATAAGAAAATACCGAGCTTTAGCATCGCTGCAATTTGGTTGAAAACGTGTTAGAGATTTTTGGTTATTCGAAAGTAATACTATATGGTATACACGCCCAATGTACCTAGAGTTGTAATTTCTATGGACGTGGAATATGCTCGATGAACCTCTTCGTTTACTGGGGGTTGTGTTACGCAAAAATGCCATATAATTTTACTCCTGTTACGACAGCTAAGTTTTCTTTATCAAATCATATCAAAATGTTCATTTGCCAGAATACATGTAAAAGAAAACATTTATTTTATGTATGAAATCTCTGATCTTAGGCCCAATGTTAGAAACAGAAATCTTAGTATAAAATCCACCATCAATATGGCCAGTCAGATATCATTAAGCGAAGGTAAAGTACCTATGCGGTACAAAAACAATAGGTATTTTCTTAGCTTGCGATCAGTCTTCATAACAAATAGCTTTAATCTTTTTAATGACCACTACTTATAGATACACAATATTGACTTGGACCAGAATGCGGCCGGGCGTGGTCATTGCATATAATAATCCATTATTATGCCGTCGTTTTGCTTTATTTCGAAGTGCAAGTCATATCAGGCGCCGGGCCATTATGAGGTCACTCTCGCATGAGGTCTGTGTACACTGACACTAACGGCCCATCTTCTCGTATCAACAGTGTTATGTATTCAGAAGGCGTGTGTACATGTAACACTTATTAGTGGCGAATGTTGGCCACTGTTTCGCGACTGTTCGCCATTCGAATGGTACCTAATGGTTAGTGCTTATTTCGCAAACGAGCGTATTGTCCATGTATAAGTGACTTTTTATGAATCATCCGATTTTATTTCATGTTTTGACATCAGATGTTAAGTAACGTCCAGAATGTAGAGGCGAAATATCAGTTATGAAAAATTACAAATCAATGTATTTTCTGTACAAATCGTTCTATAAGGTTAAATTACCTAGATAGCTCTTGTAAAATGTTTACAAGAGCTATTCTAACGAGCCTTGACCCCTCGTCGATTGAAATCTTTCTGGCTTGTCTAATATTAAATTAAATATTATAAGAAGTAACATAAGTTCGTACCATTGGCATATTATGTGGTATAAGTAGGTTGAGATGTCTGGTAGAAGCGGCCGGCCGCGACCGCTAACGGTACATCGGCCGGCCGCACTGATTGGCCCTGCAACTCTTAGATGTTGTCTCTGCAATCCAATACATCTAATACTGTTATTAAATTTATGTTTGTATCGCTCCATACTTTCTCTCATGTATGATGATAATCACCGGCATCGATCACGGCGGACCTATCGAGATTCTTATTCTTATCCGCTTAACATATTTCAACACCCACGTTAAAAGTGCCTTTATGGTTTTGCAATCAATGCAACAGACATCAATATTATAGATGCCTACTCGGTACTAATTTATTTATGTACGCATTTTGTTTGACTAAGGTTCTACGAATTTCTTAAGGACAGTTTAAATGTTGTTCGTTTTTTCAAATGGATAAGATTGCTATCCAATTTAAAATCAATAAAGTGTGAAGCAGCTACAAACCAGTACCTTCATCACATATTGTTGCCATGAATGAAAACTGCAAATTAAATGAAACTTAGCGATGCGGTTGTGGAAGTCAACAAATTCTTACTTTTTACTCGTATTTAATTAACCAACGTGTAGTCGTTGAAATATATGGAATTCCAAAGGTGAGTGGCGGAAGCGGTGAACAGGGTGCCTTGATCTTGTTCAATTATGTATATGTAGGGTACATACATACGAACTTGTATAGGTAAGACACGTGAGTAGGAAATATCGCGGAGTGACGTCTGGGTGACAATGGCACGTTCGACCCTGTTCTCACGCTCGTCCCACTCTCCATTTATCGACTTGTTCGCCGCCCCGTTTATAAGCTATTTAGGTATTTACATATTGTAGTATGCGACCGAGCAGATACTGCCTAAAGTTGCACAGGCTACACACATTCTTGAACCGTTTTTAAGGATGCGTACCTCAAAAGGAACACTTAAAGGATCACTTCGTCGTCCGCCTGTCTGTCTGTCAAGACCATTTTTACCAGGAAGTCGTGGAGGTATCTTCAAATAATCAGGTCTACAATGCCTTGGAGCTGTGAAAAGTCAGACTTCTAAATCAACGCAATCAAAATTTACCGCTGTTTACCTAACTCGTAAGGGAATCAAAACCTACAGGGTACTTACTTCCCGTTGACCTAAAAACATTAAATGTAGCAAGAAGCAATGTATAGCACAAGTGAAGGTAAAAATCAGAAAACCGTAGTAGTTACATATTTTTTTATTAAATTACGAACTACTTACATACCTATAAGTTTGTACGGAACCCTCGGTGCGTGAGTACGACTCGGACTTGGCCGTTTTTTTGTGTGAGCTTGTTCCGGCTACTCTCAAAAAACCTACTGAATTTGTTATTGTGTGAATTGTAGAGGCAAGTAAAAAATACTCTGAAAACAATGTGGGTATAGGCAAATAAAAGTAAATGTTGTATGAGCACGTTGCCTGGGTATTTAATTGTTATGTTTCCTGCAGTGATTTTGTAGAGGTATATTATAATAGTACATTACTGTCGCGGCTTGAAATAAACCAATTGACGGCCGAGTAATATTGGAAGGACGAGGCGCAACTGAGTTCTTCCGAAGTGGTTTTTAACTAAAGGCCAGGACTTGTATAGTACCTACTTTTCTCCAACTTCTGAGGAAACAGGTAAGCAGGTGGTAGGACTAACTCTATCGCGAGTGTCCATCTGGGTCGGTACCACCGCTTTACTCGTAAAGTCTGCCGCCAAGCAGTAATTTGCAAGCATTACTGTGTTCCGTTTTGATGAGCAAAGTAGCCAGTGAAATTACTGGGCTTATGAGGCTTAATACCTCATGTCTCAGGCTAACGAGTGAAATGCAGGGCCGCGTAGGCATTTGTGTTTCAAAGTTCTGAGTGGCAATTGTTATGGGCCAGCGTTATTCTTACCATCAGGCAAACGACCGGCCCGTCTCATTGTCCATTAGAATAAAAAAAAAACAAATTAATCCAACAAAACGTCCACACTGGTCCACACAGTACAGTATCAAACTTTCATTCCCGCCAATACGACAACGCGTGCTTTTGTTCTTTTTTTAAACTTTTGTAAAGGAGTGCGTATTTAGCGCAGATTCAGCCTCTAAAATAACACCTTATTTACGTTAGTGTCTGTGTAAAAAACCTCGTTCGTTAAAAAATAACGACTGTCCGGTAATTTCTTATTGTCGTGTTTTACATTGCCATGCAGCCTGTTACTTCCTTGAGGACCGACAAGACCCGATTGCCGTATCTATTCTTTTCTTTCTTTTCAAGCAAGCAAGCAATTAAAGCAAAAAAATTAAGCAATAAAAAAATAAAGCGATTTCCGAGCATGTGGGAGAGAGACATATTTCTTATTAAAATTTAAAATTTTAAGATTTAATTTAAATCTTAAAATATTACCACATAAAAAATGAAACGCACCTTAAACATAATGCTCAAACATATTATAAGTAGGTGCGATCTCTCACTTACGGATAAACATGCCATAGTCACGTGTTTAAATATGTTGCACAAACCTTTATTTAAGGAGTGTCTAACCGTTATCTAACTAAATTCTATTGTGACATTTCTAATCATTTTAGACGCGTATCTTTAGACACTCTAGCTAAACAGGCGTTTAAAATTGTTTTTTGTGGTAGCAAGGTTAGGTAGTTTAAGATGAAAAAAAAAACAGAGTACTTACCTATCTATTTTTTCACATAATATACTGTAGGTTTGCTATTCGTACCTATATAACTAACTAAGTTTAAATTGCAGGAAAAATCACATAGGTAATTGTAAATGTCTATCATGCTATTTGTAATAAAGATGGCACACTTGCAAAAACAATTTATTGCGATTCAGCTTATTTTCATGATTATTTATGACCTGAGAATTTGTTCTCAGATGTATATCCAATTAACGCATGACTGATGTATAGCAAACTTGTTTCGCAAAATAATTATAATCTGATCACTTCATAGCATTATCATAAAAGAAAGCTATTCGATCTCCTGCCGTGGGAAAACAACGAACGGATTTTAGATATCAAAATGTGTATTTAGTATAATTTTTTTTTTAATATCGTATGATTTAGTCTGTACCTTTTATCGTTTATTTTAGATTATATTAATGATGTGATGTGTTACTTTTCTCTAGTTTCTGTATAATCAGTTGTATACTTGTATAGCAGTAACGACTGTCCTAGAATCGCAAATACGCGAAGGAGTGGGTGAGCGCATGATTGGAATCTGGGTCTTTCTGAAAATTCTTATACCGTATAAAGTTTTGTTGATACGGGCGTGTGTGGAAATACATGATTAAGTCTTGTCTTGTGTTGTCGTTGTCGTATACACCTATTTATATTGGGCAGGTTATCATGTGACTTTAAATCAGGCGAGATTATCTCGCCTGGTTTAAATCTAAACCTAGATTATTCTCCGTACCCTATAACTGATCTCCAGCCTATATACAGATTTGAGGCTTCGTGAAGTATACGAGCCTCAGTGTATTTTTATTACATGATTAAAGACTACTCACGTCAATAAGTATACAAATATCAACTTTCCTTTCGTCCTTGCTGATACAATTATAATAAGGTCTACATAATAGACTAACGGGTATAGCGCTATCGATACACGATGGATTATCCCATCTCCACGCACAACGAGTTTTGCTTTCATATTCCAGACAGCCCCGTAGTGTAGTAGATAGCTTGCCGAAATTATCTTTTGTAGACTGTAGCGCGTAATGGTTACGATACGCGCAATGGTACAAAAAAGTCCGTGACTGGCTGCTGTCTATGCAGTTCCTGTTGTTCTAGATACAGGGATTCCTAGTTAGAGGTCAGAGCTTATGTTTGTGATCTTTAGATACTATTTATTACTCGTATTAAGCGGACCGCTAAGAAGTGAAATTGCATGAGTCTCAGTTTCTCGTTCGATATCGCCTGGACATCTTCAACTCTTGAAAATGTATACTTTAATTCTTGAATGAGTAAAGTATCTCCTATTCAAAAGTGCTCCATCGTCTAACTCTACCGTGTTATGGCTTAAAGGCAGGTCAGATAGTGGTCTAAGTCTATTCTAAATAATAGGTAAGTAGTATGTCACCAAGCCATAGTGTGATACATTACTATGTTCTGATTTTATCAATAAAGTATAATATAGTGACTGTACCTGATGCATCATTGTAACGAGCGCAACACAGGTCCTCACAGGCCTTTGTGCATCAAAGTTCTGGGTGGCACTGCAATTGTTATATGTGCAGGCTTAGCTTCAGGTAAACGACCTGCTCATTACGTTAACTAGTAGTGTAAAAAAAAGAAAGTAATAGACATAGGTATATAAAATCTCAAATTTTACGGATACATGTCCTGCAGCCGTCGACTTTACTCGGGAGCACGTTTACCCCAGCGTTTATCGATTCTGCGTGCACGTGACCCATTTCACTCTTCAAATTGGGAGATGGAGTCGCGATAATGTCTGCTCCAAATCTATTAAAATCAGAAATTTATCAATTTACGCCTGAATAATTTAAATTACAGTGTCACTTCAGTTGGAGTTGGGAATGGCTGACATAAAAGCTGTAAAACTTACTGTTCATTTCCAGTACGGTATATACGAGTAGCTGTATGAGTGTCTTAGATTTCAAAAGCTAATAAATACGTTCTGTATATTTCAGCTTTTATAATTATATAGAAGTTCTTAGCTTATAATTAGACGTTAGGGAACTTCTAATTATAAGACCAAATTTTACCACTTATTTTTAAGGCGTATATAGCAGCTAAATAGGTAGCTTCACTTATAAAAGTACTTTTAGGCAAATAAAATGAGCTTTTGGCACTGGAAAAATAGATGTAATTATTCATCATAAATTATGATCATGAAAACAATTTATTACCAAATTTACTCGATCAAAAAAATTACAAACTAACCACTAAAAATAAGTTTGGAATGAAATATCTCTGTTATTTATAAATGTATATTGAAAAAATTAACAAAGCTTACGTATTATATAATGATAAAAAACGTAGTTATTGTACATTTTCGATTAGGCACCTAATTTTGAAGTAATCACGCTTTTTTTAGATTTGTACACAATTTTATGCGCTCGCGATGTATCTTTTTTTGATATCCATTCAAACAGACAGTGTGTGCAAAGAGGACAGAATTATGAATGTCATTGGCTTGGGGTAGCGCCTTAAATAAGCCCGTATTATTTTTGGGAGGTTTATACTGTTCACCATACTAGGTGGTAGGACTAACTCTTCTGCGAGAGTCCATCTGGGTTGGAACCACCGCTTTGCTCGTTAAGTCTGCCACCAAGCAGTAATGTGCAAGCGTTCCTGTGTTCCGGTTTGATGAGCAAAGTAGTCAGTGAAATTACTGGGCTTATGAGACTTCATACCTCATGCCTCAGGGTAACGAGTGCACTGCAGTGCGCAGAGGCCTTTGTGCTTTAAAGTTCTGAGTGGCACTGCAATTGTTATGGGCCGGTGTTATATGCTTACCGTCAGGAAAACGACCGGTTCTTCTCGTTATCAAAAAGTATAAAAAACGATCATCAGTATACGTATCAACTCTAAATTTACCTAGCGTAGACTATATACAAGCACAACATAAAGGGCTGGCTGATGCAGTGCTTCTGTGAAGTGCTGACGAGGCGTCGAGCCTAACGGTTCGGACCCGCGGCAGAGTTTGATCCCCACTTAACAGCCACTTTTGCATCCCACGATCGCCCTTTGCTAACCTTTTAGACGTACTTGACGTCGAGAGGACAGCCGTATATGATATGGCCTTAGATTCTGTATTCATCTGTCTAGATATTGCCTTACGAGCACGTTTCGTGACACTTTACCGAATACCGTTTTTTATTTAGTGTAAAATTCAAATTTTTTTAAAATACTTTGAACAATCTTTGTTGTAGTGTGGATACAAAATGTTACCTTATATTACCTATTAGTAATATTTTAGGATTCATCTCATTATTCTTTATAGATACAAGATAACTACTCGTATACGATCAATTTTTATTTTTATTTACCTTTTTGCCCCTAGTCACGAGCTTTACGTACGACAAAATGATCGAATGCTTCTAATAATAGTTGTACACTACTTTAAAATGTTGTTTGTAAATAAATAATACAACTCTAGTAACTGGTTTGTGAAGCAAAAAATGCATTTACCCACAGTCCCACAGTGTCATCTATTCTTAAGACGAAACTAGTCCCGCAATAGGGATTGGTGCTCGTCCAATTATTATCATCGCCTCTGTCCTTGCAATTACGTTACCTTATTAGGAAAGTGGTAAGTACTTGGGTACTTGACTGGATTGTCGCGGCCACAGTGAACCAGTAAAAATAGTTTTCTCACAACTAATATTGACTCGTCTGCATTCTTGTTGCTTTTGTAGCAATACAGATGACAAGAGCGACCCGTTCCACTTGCAGCTTTGACCTTAGCTAATGCGAAGAACAAAACACGTAGTTGGTGCGACATTATGTGCATTAAATACCGGTTTAGCTAAAGAAGGTTTAGGTGATCGAGTGGTTCGATGTGAGAATGTAACTCGATAATAACGTGAAGGCTTTCCGGTGAGTGGTCCGCTGGCTGCGCGGGCGCAGCGTCGCGAGACTTTGCGCGGGGAGGCGAGGGGGTAGGACGGGGACGGGAGGGGGAGCGGAGTGCAGCGGGGAGTCACGACGTGGTTTGCCTAGACTAGGTTTGCTTGGACTCGTTGCCTTTCTCGACACAGCATTTTCACTTCTAAGGAATTCGCTCTCGTATGTTCAAATGGGAGCGTAATAGTTGTTCTTTAAAATGTAAATGTGCTTCTGATGTTACAACGTTATTGAATAAGCAATAGGTACCTACATAAGAAGGTTTTATACAGGTTATTTTACGTCCGGTTTCAAATGTGGCGAGCCCTACTTTTGAATACGTATGCACTCAACGCTGTTTCTAAAATCATTTTCCAAATGAAGGTCAGTTAATAAATAAACGATCTGTGCTCTTGATTTAAATATTGACACGTCTGGTATTCAGGTTCTAGCCGTCGCAGTTGCGAGCAGCCCTGACATTTCGATGAAGGCAGCCGATGACCTGTTTTCGAAGATATTTGCCGTCAAAATATGCTTTTAAATAAATTGATATAGTTGGTAAAATACTGCCAATTAGAATGGTGGTTTCTGAACTAATTGTTAATTGGTTTTGGTCAATTTTGGTGCATATTAATTATTGTAAGTGGTGTTTTGCGTGTAGCTTTTGTATTGAGGACTGTGATATATTGATAAGTAGAATTGTGTAGTGCAGTGTTAACAGCCTTTTATTAATTAAAATGCTTCCGTATATTATAGCCTTCCAATGTTAATACTTATAGGAAAATAATTGTAGTTAAAACTACGATTATCTAATATCTATGACTATCACGCCACGGCACGCAACATTGTCTCTCAGGATGTTTAGTCTTATAAAATTCTTCACACTACTTTTACAACCTATATGCAGAGGGCCTAGTGTGAGTTTTGCAACAAGTTAACGCGTTCGACAGTGACCGCGTTTACAAAGATTTTGTATGAAAAAATGTAATAACTGCGAAACTCAAACTTAGCACTGTAGGCCGATAGAACAATTTTTCGTCAAGCGCGCATTTCGAGTACTTATCACGAAATCCGCGCTTGACGCAAAAGCGTTGTTAATCTGACAAGCAAACGTGCGTTTGCTTGAGCGTCTAAGGTGCCCCGTAGACATTATGGCATCTACCTATAGACGGCTATTCATCTATGTACTTACATATAATTTACAAATAGGCATACATTTCTAGGTTCTTTTTGTATAGGTACCTACTTCAAAGTAAAGAGGCAATTTGGCTAATTACGAATTGTTTAGTACCGTATAACGAGTTCTCTTGTAAAGTTTATTGATATTGTAAATACATACATAACTGTTTAAAATAACCGTATACCTACTTTATTTATTTTGCCTCACAAATGTTGGATAAGAGAGTTTTTAATCACTTCGAACGGTTATTTTTTAAGTTTATTGATAGTCTTTGCAAGGTTAGAATTACTTTTTCTTTTCGATTTGGTAACAGAGTTTTTGGTCAATAACATTTAAAAAATTACTCTACACCGTTATAAAAAATGTATCCCGTCATAGTAACTTAGTACGTACTTTAACTAGAGCTAATTGCAGATAACATCACAAAGGTTTTAGTTTCTATGCAAATGTATTTAGTTTCTATTACAATTATTATAGCGATGCCGTATTTGTATAAGATGTAAATGTCTATTATGATTTCGTTAGGTACCTTTTTACGTTTTCATACAAAGCATAAAAACGGGATCTTATTTCTATGGCCATTATTATGCTTCTCATTTCAAAACTAATTTTATATAAATATATATTTACATAGTGCACAGCCCGCTAGTGTCGGTTAACACTTTAAAATACCATTAAGGTGGTAGAGCTAACTCTTCTGCAAGTGTATGTCTGGTTTGGTACCACCGCTTTGCTCGTGAAGTCTGCCACCAAGCAGTAATGTGCAAACATGCAGACTACCTATACTGTCTCAGGGTAAGGAGCATATTGTAGTGCCACGCAGGCCTTTGTGTTTCAAAGTTCTGAGTGGAACTGCCATTGTTAAGGGCCGGCGTTAGGGTTACCATAGTTAGGTACGTTAGTCAAAAAACCACCTCGTCCCGTTATTAAATAATATAAAACATTGACACACACTTGAGAGCCAGTTTTATTCTAGGCTTAGCACATTCATCACCTTCGACTATACCGTGACTTAAGATCAGGTGTGATACCACGTGGTCAAATGCCAATCTATCTTCATAAATGTAAAAAAGAAATTGTTAAGATTGGGAACTGAAAATGTACACATAATAATATAATTATATTATTAAATTGGAAAATTGTAATTTAAAATATAGGATTTTTTAAATTAAATAACCTTTTGCGATTTGTAACGCGTTTTTATATTGATTTAATTTAATGTTTCGAAACCTTTTCAAAGTTCATGGTCATGGGTTTTATTTCAAAGTGTAGCGAATACCCAAGAAAAACATAATGTTTTATTTTTTGTGTAAGAGTGTTAGCATATATATAGGTAGTTGAAATGGAAGTATCAAAAACATTTCATTTCCTACTCGTTTACATTGTGAAAACGTCATGGTTGCTAAGAGCTTTTTGAATGAAGTATGAATTTATGTACCTGCAATTCTACTTACCCACTTTATTTTTCTAAAGTATATCTGAAAAGGAGTGAGCAGCCGCAAAAGACATTTTTTTCTGCAAATAATTGTACTACATATAAAAAACGGACTGGCTTAGGAATTTGACACTTATTTCGGAACTAGACATACTAATTTAACTTTCAAAATACTAAAAACATGTTCATGTCATGGTCAACAGGATTCTGCTAGATATGTGGTATGACACATCAGATTTAAACTGTAGTTTGTTGACAAATATGTGTTTTTATACGCTTTCTTACTGTCAAAAACTACAAATACTTCTTCACCCGTCGGCGTCACGTAATTGTAGAGTTCCTAACTTTATATGTATTTAACCGGATTCATATAAAGATGAGTAATACTTACGAAAGTTTTAATCTAGTTCCTAACTTCCTATTTTATGGTACACTTTTGCAATTATTAATAGAAGACCTTAATTTAAACAAAATAACAATAATGTATTTTCAATTAAAAGTAACATTGGCAATTGGCAGGCCTTATCACCCAGAGCGATCTCTTTCAGTTCTCTAGTTTCAACTCTTTCAGAAGAATACCGCAAATATATTACCTACGTATAAATAGTATGGATATGTTCGTTCAACAACGGGTATTGTTGGGTTACAGCAATATTTTTTACTTTGCATTTGCTTGTCAAAGATAAACTGCGGCTTAAATCTTGCGTGTTTGAACGTGCTTCTATGACCACATGTAAATTTTAAAGCTCGCATATTTCGACTCCATAACTCATTTTCAAAACCTATCGAAATGTGTTCTAGCATTTAAGTTATGGCAAAACATTTCTTAGTACGTGGCATTTCAATAGCTTGTTCTCGGAATTAAGCTGTTAAGTTTGACATGGGCAGCCATAACATTGATTGTGAAGCTGTAATAGGTGTGTTTAATGTAAACAGTGGCACTGGAAGTTTAATGGCAGCTTGCCGAGCCAGGAGCTCTACTATTGGTTCGCGACGAATAATTATTTCAGAATAAAATTCGACATAAAATACTCTTTATTCTACCTGAATAAAGAGTAGTAAAAAATTGGATCACTTTCTCTAGTTTCTCCACTTTCCTTGTTTTGGTTTAGTTGATAATAATAATTAATGTAGTAATAAAAAAAACACTGAAACTTTTATTTTGCATTGGACAGCTCATACAGTCATCATATAATATAGAAGACATCAAGATATTCTTGTAAATATTTCGATGTATATGATTGGTCCCGGATTGGTTTGATACTAAATGCTCCAAATATATCGATGAATGATTAATTTGATGAATTTCGATGAATACACGCATAGAAAAAAAATGTTAGGTTCTTTAGTAAAATCCTGCAAAAGCTGGAAATAAATCAATCAATGAAATAGATTAATCTTTCTGCAAGTAGTATTTTGTATATAACAAGTATTAACTGAATTAATAAAAAAAACACAACTGCCCTATAATAGCCAGCGTCACTCTGGATGATGTAAGGATTCTAAAAATACCCTATACTCGATCCAAATCTGTTCAGGCATTTAAAAAATATTGTGGAATGTAGAAACTCACAAATACAGGAACCCTAAAAACATAACGCTCCTTTTATTTTTTATAAGTGGACGATGTCTTAGTACAGGTTTAAAAGTAACCGTAATGTGCCGACAAAAAAGTGTAAAGAATAAGTTGGTAAAAACACAAACTTTAAGAAAACTACAAGAAAATTCGATATTTTCAAGTAGTCCCCCAGAGCAGAAAGGTGCAGATTAGGTAACAGTTAGTATGCCGGAAGGCGGTATGGAAGCGCCACCCGTCGATCACTAATTGTTGCTATTACACAAATTGGTCACTTTGAATTGGCATAAATCAGTACCCTGGCCGCGCTACCCTGCTATTGCCGGCGCAATCGCGCGCCAGGCGTTTAGGCTGCGTTTCCATTGAAGCTTTAGGGGGCGCTGGTAAATTTAACATAATATAGAATGCTACAAAATCGGGGAGATACAACTTTTCTGCAAATCCCAGCGTTTCTACAGCTTCAGTGGACTGGCTGCCTTATACTCGGTTACTCTTGTTTTGTAAATAAATATAAATAACACATTTCTCGTGAGCATGACTACTGGCTGTTGTGACTGTTTTTTTACGTTATCGTCCATCTTGCGCTACTGGTCTTTGTGTACAAAAGTTGAAGAGCATTCTAGAAGCTTTACTTTGTTTACAAAAATGCATCGTGTTTCACTTTATTTTCGTAAATGACTTTTTTGAATGTACTCGATTTTTATTACGTTTTGTTTTGTTACAGGAAACCTATAACGACAACTGAAACGAAAGAAAGAAAATCATCGTTTGAAAGGAGCTTTTGGGAAGGTATGTAGTATTTATATATAAGTGTTTCTCAAGTTAAATTTAGCTATTTTAAAAAATGACGTAAGTAGCTGGATCATAACAAGTAACAAGTTTTACAATACATCTTTGGGTGAAAAAAACATATGCACGTTTGCAGTAGACAAACTTAGTTATAATCATTTGATGGTAGTTGATCAAGCATACTTAGTACGGTATTTGTGGACAACTTTGAGAGTGAACCCTTTCAAACATAAAAATTATATTAAAATCGGTTCACAATTAGGTAACGGAGAAAAAGTAGAGTAAATCGGTGAATGTACATAAAAAATACATGCAGTCGAACTTCCTCCTTTTTTTAAGTTGGTTATAAATAAATGCTGTCGAACTTAGGACGTCCTCTTTTTTTAAGTCGGTTATAAAGTGTTTGGAAACGTTTAGTTGGTATGTTTAGGTACTAAGACGTAAAGATGTTTATCCAAACCATCATTAAGATTCATCTCCTCACTTGGTTTATTCGCCATGTATTTATTTAGCAAAGCTTTATGCTCAGGTATATGTGGGTAAGCAGGTTGCTTAATTAGTATGACAAGCTGATGCCAACTTATTTTGGCTCGGGTCCAACAGTATCTTTCCATTTACCTGCACTACTGGGCATTTAGGCTTTTGCCAACTTCTAAACGAAACCGTAATGAAATAAGCTTTTCAGATATGAGTACAAAATGTATAGTTATACTACTATAAATTTTGTACTATGTTCAAAGAAGTTGTTTTTTTCTTAGGCATACTTTTTTATGTTATTTGGTAACGAGACGAGCTGGTCGTTTGTCTGATGGTAAGCATAACGCTGGCCCATAACAATTGCAGTGCCACCCAGAACTTTGAAACACAAAGGCCTGCGCGGTACTGCAGTGCGCTCGTTACCCTGAGACATTAGGTATTAAGTCTCATAAGCCCAGTAATTTCACTGGATACTCTGCTCATCAAACCGGAACACAGTAATGCTTGCACACTACTGCTTGGCGGCAGACTTCACGAGCAAAGCGGTGGTAACAACCCAGACGGACACTCGCAGAAGAGTTAGTCCTCCCACTAACAATACCTACTTTTGTTATGTCTCCGCAGAAACAACATAATATGTAGGTACGTATGGTTTATGCGGTAAACTTTAATGTGTCTCTAAAATTTGTACAAAAAATACTCTAAACGGTTGTTTTATATAGGATTGTGATGACCCTACGTCGCAGGTGACATGGACACACAAAACAAACATATGAGATCCGAGAACAAACTTTAAGCTCACTGTATAAATGACTGTGTGTCGTCCCGGTCACTGACCGGGACGAATTTTGTTTATCCCTGACCGGCGAATTTGATCCCTGACCGGCGGTCAGGGATCACATCCTGAGGCGCTCGCTTTGCAGACAGGGTTTGCTACCAACTAAGCCACGGAGTCCATAGGTAGATTCTATTTTGTAGAGAAGGAAGTTGGAGAAGGGTATCTACTACTTTACTTTTTATACATTGCGTCTTGTTTCTACAACGTTGCTGTTATAATTATACCTAGTACTTAAGTGATGTGTTGTGGCCTGTGGGACCGCGGTCCTCGTAGTTATTAATTCCTTAGATACAGGTAACCCTACATAGTTAGGCCTTATGATGGGATTCCCAGATGAGGGTCTTTGTTTGTGATCGTAGGAGGTTGTTTATCCATTTACAGAATAATTATAATAGCGCCACTGCTAACTTTACCTGAAGAATGTATATAGTGTGACGTAGAAGTAGCTCGGTTGCTAAGATTTTGTGTTTTGAAATGTATGAACTTGACATCGGCTAGGCATGCTGCGACAGAAATGTTTCTAAAATCGCAAGCCGTTTTCGTTTCATTCACGAAATTTGTATAAAGAGTGAGAGTTATATAAAAGTGTTTGATTGTTTTGCTATGTTTTTTCGTAAGGCGCTAACGCTAAACAAAAACTTAATTTAGTAACTCACTGAATGTATAGAGTAATCTAACCTACTTACTCGTAGATTAACAACAATTGGTTTTGAGACCTTTCACATTAATTAAAATTTATTTATTTATTACTTGCTGTGCCCCGCGGCTTCGCTCACGTAGCCTGTTACTCATTGTAACAAACTGACAGACAAAAAGTTTAAAAATGGTTGTTTTGCTATAGGTACCATATATACTTTCATATGCATTTAGTAAAAAACTGTTATTTTGATATTATATTGACAAACAGAGACTTCAGTTTTATTTATTTGTATAGATAAAAATACAAACTATCCAAATTGGCGACAATTTTTGTATGACATTTGTATATGAACTATTGAAATTTATTTTTAAAAATTGTTTATGTCCTTAATATTGTAAAAAAGAAAAATGTTCTAAAAAGGAGTTATATTACGACTATTTGCGACACCCGAAGTGGGTATAATGTACGTAGGTACTTACTTGACTATTTTATCTGTCGACCGATGTACATTTAAGCAAAATAAATTATGAATAGCACGGTAAATTATAACTAAAAATACATACGAACTTTCTTGCTTCTTTTTACGAGCTTAAATTGATTTATTGGATCGAAAAGAGTCTCGGAATGAAATCATTTTTTGTCATTCAATTCATCTTTTAGAAATCTAGAGCTCGTTTCGACAGTCGGCCCTGACAGAAGGGTCGTTTTTTCGCAATTTACGTTTAGATTAAATATGGTAATTCACAACGTTAGTTTTCGCAGATCTTCAGCTATTTCTGCAATAAAATCAACTCATAATAGCTTAAATCGCATTCTGATATGCATTAAGTAGGTATGTTGTAAGTTTCCGAATTCGCAACACATTCTAAACTCGTTTCGCGTTATTATAAAATACATAATGGTTGCCAAATCTGGTTTATGCAAATTTCCTAGTATTGGCAAAGTTTTTGAACTTTAGAGAAATTCTTTGGCATCAACAAACATTTTGAGATAAATATTTATTTTAGTATTGACCTAATCACTTATAGGACGTCAACAATTAAATTCTTCGAGCTTGAGTCTCGAGTTACCTAATACAATAGACTATAATAGAGTTAGGATTTATTCTCGTGTTTGAAATCTCAGGCATTTCTGATAGCAATTTATTAAACTCTAGAAAAAGATATAGATTAAAATAGCCTTATTTAAGAATCCTTGCATGTTGCCGTCGTGAAAGTGCACCTTGCGCCTGCGCCGGTCGCCGCACCTGCCCATTCCTTGCACATGGCGTAACGATTCGCAAAGCTTGGACCACATTGCGTGAATAACATAAATACCAAATACACCAATAACAAAAGAAACTATATGATCAATTAATGTCCTTATAAAAATGTGCCAGAACAAAAAGAGATTATAAGTTCAGTTTTCGAGAAATTCAGTTATCGCAACTCTATAATTGAATACCGTAACGTTACACTTGCTGCTTTTTGTATTCACGACAGGTTAAGGGTCAACGTTCGATACTAAGATGCTGGGCATATTAAACATAGAAAAGAAATCCGCTTTGATTTGCAACAGCAGAAACACACCGGCAGGTGCTTGGCGAAGGTTTGAACTTAAGGGTGGTCGCAAGTCAAACGAACATTAAAAAATATCTTGTGGTTGCATCAAGATTTTTTTATACTATTGGATAACGAGACAAGCAGGTCGTTTGTAGGATGGTAAGCATAACGGCCCATGACAATAGCAGTGCCATTCAGAACTTTGAAACACATTGAACTTTAAAATACGTGGCACTGCATTGCGCTCGTTAATCTGAGATATTAGGTATTAAGTCTCATTCGCTCCGTAATTTCACTGACTACTTTGCTCATCACACCGGAACACAGTAATGCTTATCATTGTCATCATTGGCTTCTGGTAACTGTTTGAGTTTGAACCAAATCATCGTTGATCATTAACTACAACATGCGAAGTTTACTACTATACATAATTGTAGTTAACTTCGGTCCAGTCTCAACTTAGCACTAACCGAGTTTAGTGTGATAGTAACCGAGGCTCACTGTGAAGTAAAATGGAAAAAAGAAATTTGTACGTTTGCTATTTGACCGCAAGCATTTTTTAAATTAGCTTACGTCGAAAGCTCAACTCGAAGAATTCAAAACAAGTCCTTGTAAAGCCTTTCAAGAGGAGAAACATTTGATACATTTAAAAACAAGCACGTACATTCAACTCGTATCGAATGACACCGAAATAGTTCAAGTATAAAATGGCACCTATAATAGCACATGTCGTGTTGTAATGCGCAACGTGCAACTTACGTAAATGGTGAGTCAAATCATTTTTCGTAATTGTAAATAGTTGTGACTTCATATATTAGAAGGTGACTTCTGGTGCTTTGTTTTGTTACTCATAATGTCAAGGGAGCCGAAGCTAAGTGAGTCTTCATTTGTTTTTTTAATTTGGTGTAGTTTAAAAGTGTGTTTAAAATTACGAGTAGGTTGGGATACGTACTTAAAATCTTGACTTCAATGATTAGTAAGTACTACCTATGGTTAAAAAAGAAACGACCTGCTAGAATATGTGAAATTACTGGGCATATGAAAATTAGAACCTTAGATAGATAGATAGATAGATAACTCTTTATTGTACACCAACATAATACAAAAGTGAACATAAACAAATAAGGTAAAAGTAAGTACAATGGGCGGTCTTATCGCTAAATAGCGATCTCTTCCAGTTAACCTTTACTTAACTCTTATGTAACGAGCGGACGTCAGTACCGCACAGGTCTTTTTTCTGTTGGCACTGTAATTGTTATGAGCAAGGAGTTGTATCTCGATGGAGTATGCCCACAGAGATTAAACCCTTGCCGCAGGCGTTATGTTTGATAAGCTTTTGGTAAGAAAAGTGTATTTCTTCAGATATAATTTCCTTTTTTTCAACTCTCAATTCCGGTAAATACGAGAAACCTTAAAAAATAAGCGAAGCTTAGTCGTAAAGATATAAGAAGTAGCAAGAGTTGGAGCGAGATGAAGAAATCGTCGTTTACCAAATATTTTACACCCATATTATCTTATTTTATTGCGATACTAATAAAGTTCCAGAATAAAATATTTTAGTACTTCGGATTATATAATAAGTTCAGCAATAAAACGCGCTTTCAAGCGAATTCCCGCGATGAAAGTAATGCTGGCTGGAATCCCGCTGCGGTCGTTAAGAGCTGCGACCTGCGCCCGCGCAGCGACGCCTCTTATTGTTCCACTAGCTCCACATATACCCACCATGTAGTAAATAATCGCCTTAGGCGTATACAGCAGCTAAATAGCGTCACTTAAAGGGCGTTTTAGCAAAATCAGGTTAGCTTCTGGCACTGAAAAACATATCACGTGTTCAAAACACAAATTTACACGACCAAAAAAAAATATAAGTTTACCTCTAAAAATAAGCTTGCAATGTAATAACTCTGTTATTTATGAATGTATATTGATAAAATTAACAAGACTTATTACATAATGACAAAAAAGTTAGTTGCGGTACAATTTCGATTACACTGCATCTAATTTTGGAGTAATCACGTTTTCTTTACATTTTTACTCAATTTTTACGCGCGCGCGATCTTCTTTCTCTTTTACATCAACGCAAACCTACAGTGTGTGCAAAGAGGACATAATGATGAATTGGCTCGGGTAGTGCCTTAACACTGAAACTTGTTACTAATTCTTCAATTTTATTATTAACCAGCCTCCACCCGCGGCTTCGCCCGCTTGGTATTTAACTTTATAGCCTATGTGGTAACCTAAACTATCTACATTCCAAATTTCATTAAAATCGGTTTAGTAGTTATGGAGATACGTGGTAACAAACATTCACATAAACTTTCGTATTTATAACACTATCTTCCACCCGCGTGGTATAAATCTTTTATCTTTATAAATTGTAGCCTACGTGTTATTTCTGTAAAATTTCATCAAAATCCGTTCTTGCGTATAATCCATCCATCCATCCATCCTCACATGCAAACTTTAGCGTTTGTAATATTAGAAGGAAATAGGATAGTTGTTATACCAATACATCTCGTTCTCAAAACTTTATCTACACTATTTTATCTGACTGTCGATTTATACGTAGAAACATTTCGAGGCACCATTAAAAACTTTTCATTTCTGATTCGGTCGCAATTAAACTTCTTTCACATGGTCGTCATATAAATTGGAAGGCTCGGCATTTCCTCTTGGGATGCGGCAAAAAGAGGTTTTTGCAGTCGGCGGTTTCGATGTCTAAAGATCGTAGAATTAAAGTCGTTATTCACTGAGTTGTTGGGCGAAAAGAGTCAACGTTTAGCGGATTCCACAGCTCGCAATGTTCAACTTGACCGCTCGCATACCGACACAAAAACATTTTTGTTGGCATCACTTGTATGCTTGTGTAGGGGCTGCAGTTCATTCACAGTATGCGAGGAACTAAAAAGTGGTCTGTTAACTTACTGCCTTAATTTACAGTTTTTGTATCCTCAAAACTACATACACGCACTGTTGCCGAACCATTTATTAAAGTTAAGTAACATAAATTACAAGTTATGAATGAACCATATCAATAAACTCGCCTGTGTAGCGACAAATATCGTTTAGAAAAATGTTACAGTGGTAGAGTTAATGATCAGTAATATCTCAAACAATTATACGGCTATATCTTTCGATATTATAAGTCTTAATAAATGCTGACCATCGACCTTTGCAGATACAAATGTTGTAGCTATGGCCGTCTTGTTTTGTTCAAATTACGTAAGACATGTCATTGGAGAAAGTTAATTTAGTTTTGAAAGTGAAATCTATTGCACTTTCTTTCACTTATCCATTTCATAGTTTCGCTGTTCGATCAATGAAAGAATCCATCGATCTAACAGTCAGAAATAAAGTTTCCTAAAATTGCTCCGTCATACTTCGGACCAAATTGGGGTTATTGGTGTCATCGTTCCGTCAGATATTGTATAGTACCAGCTAGATTTCATAAAGAGATTCTTTCAGATTGCTTCGTTTAAATTGCATTCCGTGAGTAATAACATCGATAGGTATGAGTCCGTGTACAGAGAGGATAGCCATTACTGAAGGGTTTAATAAAAGGACGGGAATGTAAAAAATGTGCAAACAACTCTGCAAACACGTCGGAGCGGTTTAAAGGCCGCGTCCGGATTGCGAGGGGCGGGCGGCGAGGGCAGCATTCCAGCCTTCGAGCCCAGGCTGCCGCCGCGCCGCGCCGCACCGCCCGGCAAAGCACCGCACTACAGACTGCCCACTGACATCACTCGTGCAAAGCATATTCCGATTGTCATTCTTTTTAAAAACCATAATACAATTACATAATACATGTGAAATAGCGTGCATTTTTGTGCAAGTCCATGGAATTGACTGTATTTTCACAATAATTATATAGTACTGTAGTCTGAATAAGTTTGAACTTGGAATGGGGTGTCGGGTGTCCCCAGAGACTATTCTTGGATCTAGTATATCGGAAGTAAGGAGTCAGTTCTGCGACCCTGACATCTGTGGGTGCGCGGGCGCCGTCTACTTTGCTCTAGAGCTCAGGGTCGCCGCCCTCGTGCGCCTGCGTCTAAAAATAGCTTACAGAGCCGATCGACGCTTGTGCTTTGTAACATAACATCGAACTTGGAAACTCAAGCGCTTGGTTCATGACTTTTTTTCGTTTTGATTATGTATCCGCTCCACATGTTGCGGTCGCTCGGGTCAGAGTAGCCGTTAATAAACGACGTCGTCGGTGGGTCGCAGCGGCCTTCGGTCGAGGGGCGGGATGCGGGGGAGCGTCGCGTGCGCAGCGGCGTCGTCCCTGACTCGGAGCAACGCCCCCGTCAAGGGCGGCGACGCTGCAAATTTCTGCAAGTCCACCGCGAGTCAGTGCATCGCGCCCCGCCGCGGCGGCTCCGCGCACGCCGTCGCCGCTCGCACGCCCCGCACGCTCGCCGCCACCGCACTGCCGCGCGCGCACCACTCTGCACGCACCGCCCTATGAAAAATAACTGTTATTTCGGTCGTTAATGGACACGTTCCGCATTCTTAACCCGATCCTCTTTCTCTCCGTAACATTGTCTCGCTACCGGATACGCAAGTGTATGGGCTTTTGGTAATGCTCGTGAAATGTGCATGCAAAAAAAATGATTCATTCTGAAACTGTTTACGCTCATTGTGCGCTCGCAAATTCATAATGAAAGTAAACATTTTCAGAATGAACAGGATCCGGAAACTGGTTTCATAAATGAAAGTGTTGTGTAACGATTTGGATCAAATGACCGTTGGCTCAGGAGCTGAATTATATTTTCATAATGATGGAGATGAGAAAATATTCGCGACTATCCCAGTCGCATCACGGTTCGTATTATTTTTTTAAGAGGTTTTCACATCTAATGTTATGTTAATATCATACGCATTCAGAATTTTGTACATTTTTTTCGTGTAGGTCACAAACACTTCTAGTAAATTGTAGAGGGCAATGTTGTAGTTAGCATAATTGTATGTGCAAATTAAATCAAGACTGGTTTGACAATTGCCTTTATACAATCTTCATATCATTCTCATTTTATGTATGTATGCCTACATATGGTGGTCCACCTTTTCCATGCAGACAGTACCTCCCAGCCAGTTTAAGTTTGCTTCCTAGTATGTGGCCTCCATTCGAGAACCCGTTCTCATCCCTGCGGTTTTGTGCTTTGCGACGTTTTTTATGTGGCTGGTCACCGACGATGCACTTTTAAACTCTAAATCTTTTGTATGTGGTCGGTGAACGCCATCATCATTTTTCTTTTTTTGAATGTGGTTTGTGACCGGCCTTGCGTTTTTATTTCTAGGCTGCACTGTTATTTAAATGCAATGGGGACAACCAGTATGTTGGAATTTTCGGGCTTTCGAAGTTTGTGGTTTTATTTAGCAGTAGAGTCATTGTCACTCGAAATGCTTTTATTACTAAGATTTGCGAAATAAGATGGCTATAAGACTTTTACGAAAATTTGTTGTTGTAAAAGTATATATGACTTAGCGTTAATGCAAGTAAAAAGACAGCGAGCGAGGATTGAGAGTGTCTCGAAATTGTGTCACGTAAGTTTGTATGATTAAAACCTAAACGAATATCAAATGTCTTCATTTATTTTACTTACCTATTTCAAGCGAAAAAGCACGTATTTGGCGATTGACACGGATTCTTTTAAAGAAGGTGTTTTGTTCAATATTATACAATAGCTCAAAATATATTTAAACATTTTATTGCAAGCCAACAAGAAATTGTCAAGGTAGGTAAATGCGTATATTGACGTACGCCTTTTATAATTTTTAAAGATTCAACATATTATAAAATTTTTTGCATGAATAGACGAAATTCTACCTTGAATAAACGGTTGAGCAAACGGTAAGCAAAATTAAAATACGTAGAGACGATACCGATAAACCGCGCTCTATCAATATTTTTAAAGAAACGCAAAACTATTTCGTGTTGCAAATTCAAAACTAACGTCAAAATGTACTTAGGCCTAGTGCTTCAGAATTTACTTAAGACTGTGAGAAAACTTATTTTTAAGTTGTTCACAAATATAAAACACTATAAGTCTTTATTTAAACACATTATTTCATCTCTACATTCAAATTATATGTTATCACACTAATTGAGATGAAATTCGAAAGAGTCACGTTACAAATTAAGTAGTTTTGTTTAATGCAAATATTATTATACTCTCAAAAATAATGAAAGTAAAATCATATGTGTGGAGTTATGACGCAGTTTCCATACGTTTGCAATAAATTAATTGAGCGAGCGTTTCTCCATGTCCCTCGGACACGACGTAAAGTTTGCGCAACTGTATAAATCGATTGTCTTTGTTCTAGTTTGTGACGAAATAACGTTGGAAACCTTTCAGGCTGCCTGTGCGAGCTGTATTTCAGCGGCACCTGTCTAAATATCAAAGCGTGCCGCGTGTAGAATGAAGCAGTCATTACAGGCCAAGTTATCGTAGGAGCAAAATGTTTTTGGAAAAGTTGCTTGTATACTTTTTAAATTATTCTAAGATTTATTGTTTTTAAGAGACTATGTACAGTCAGAATACAATAGTTTTGAATACGCATTCGTACAGTGTTGTAAAAATCCACCATTCCCGTTGTTTGCATCCGATAGAGGAAGAAAGAGAAGGTAATCAGTTTTTGGTGTCTTTATTGAAAGATTAAAATCAATAGGTATTTAAAACAGGGGTGTAAATTACCTGTTGATTTCAGATAAGGTTTAGGGCGTAACCACTCATTGCATTATCGCATAGGTAGGTCCTACCTACCATCAGATCAGGAGTTGTCTAACTATATAACAACCTAACTATCAAAGTACCTACCTAAGTACTACGAGTATATGTTTAAATCTTTTAGTTGCTAATACGTTGTTTTTTTCTTAATTATTATTAGGTAAGGTTTACAAAAAAAGGTTTAGTAAATAGAAAAAGGGTAAAGAAAGGTGGTAATCTCTTGTCCGATTCTAACAAATAATCTATATTATCCGTAAGTTATATTTTATCGTGATACAATCGCGTGCGAAGCCACGGGAAAAAGCTATAGTTTGTAATAAATGACAAGGACGAAGATGCAAATGTATCTTAATTAATTTTAATTTAATCAAGATATATTTGCAGACGATCTATTTTAATTAAATGTCATACTTGATGTGTATGAACTATATGATTATTTATTGATTATATTAGTAGTATGGTGATGTGTCTAAAGTCTAATAAATTATTACTGACATTTAAAGATGTGAATTATTATGTAGGTAATTAATACAAAAAAAGACAAAATTTGTGTAGACTAGCAAGTAGATAATGAAATTGATTTATATTGATTCAATAACGCATCAAATTTATGAATATCAACGTAAATCTTTTCAAATATTTGCTCCAAACCTCAAATTCAGCTAGGGGCTTCTCGAACTTACCTTTAAAGTCACTCAATTTCGGAACCTTAAAGTTCACATGTTGCTCCACAAGAAATATGTTATGCGTAACAGTATATATTTATTGTAGTGGTATGTGTCATTTTGAGAATTGGGCTCGTCATAGGCCTTCAAACGATTCTCTGCTTCTTTTAAATTAGGCTGTCAGCAAGAGGTTCTTTATAGTTTACGTTACTAATTACCGTGCAAGTAATAAATACTTCGACAGCAGCTTTTCTTTTTAAACAAAAATATTTTAAGTTTAGCGAAATACCAGTCGAAATTGGATTGAAAAATTATTCAAAATAGTTTCTGAAATACGTCTAAATTAAAATTATACTGATATAACGTACCGTAGAGGTAACGTCTAGGAATTCTCGGGGTAGATACATGCATTTAAAGTTAACGTGTCACCTTCCGTTTGATTATTTATTTATCTAGGTTTTCCAACAGACTTAATATCTTAAATTCGGTTGTAAAATACACTGCAAAGAAAGCATTCAATTCAGTTGTACAATTTATTGATGAAATGAAAGTGAAAGTTTATAGACAAAGGCATTTTAGAGTCAAGTCGCGGGTATCTCAAGGAACAATTATGAGTTCACGTGGTTTAGAACTGGATTTATTAATAGATAAAGCGTTCTTTAGGGATAGCGTGGATCGGGATTTCATGTTTATGGATTAAGTATTACAGTCGAATACGAGGTACCTACTACTACTAGGTAGGCTGTGATGGAACAAGATGACGCATCGTCTTGGTTCATGTCTTGGCTAATATAAAGTTGGTCAACTGTAGTAGGACACTATACAAGTGATTCATAAGACTTGTGGGTATTATCTGTATCTTTGTTTGATTTTCGCCACAAAAGTAACACAAACACGTACGAGGATACGAGTCAGCGTGCGCATTAGAGCTGTAATACGTTTTGTTATAACTATTGCATAATACGTTATATACTCGTTATACTCGAAACTCCTACCTTTCTATTATAGACAGAGACCTACATGAGAATTTTGACGAAAACGTAATTTGTCTGGTGCCTAACACGTTTAAAATACCATAACTTGCTATAATTTTTTATCGAGTACTGCAGTCACTTTGTATTTATATATCCTAAGACTAGTCACGGAGTATTGAGAAAAAAACAAGAAAGTCACGAATAAATCCTCCTCAAACGCTATATTTATATATATCTAATTATATTATTATTCACTTATTTAACTATTATTATTTATTAGAGTAAAATTGGCTTCAAGTGACCCATTTATAAAACAAATTTAGTCGTATGAGCTCGCGTTTTTGTGCAATGGCAACTTGTAATAAGTTAGGTAGATTTTACAAAAGGCCACGTATTATTATTATTTTGTAACTTTCATATTTTTGTAGTTTACTACATTACGATGGACTTTGTTGTACGTAAGAAATTTCAAATTTTCTGCTCTTTCAACGTTGAGTAGAAATCGAGGTATTTTTATTACGTACGTGTTTCTTAGTTGACTTATTTATTTTCAGATCGCATCAATAAAAGCGACACAGAAGATAAAAGTCTTTCAAACGACGAGACACCACTACCGTCATGTCCGAGGCAGCCCCCCGACGGAGTCGAGACTCCTAGTGATGTAGTGGAGAAGATACCTGACCCGCCAACCCGACTTCCTCCGCTGCACTTCCTCCGTCCCCGGTATTCATATACCTCGAGAACACAAGATGCAAGAAGTGAAGCGAGTGTTAAAGATAAAATTGCCATGTTTTCAAACGATCACGCAATATCTACTGATCGCATTGATAAGTGTGGTACACTTCCTATTAGAAGTGCTGTCAGTACAAGGAAAAGCACAACTATCTACAATTACACAGAGGCATCAACATTAGATAGACGTCTAACAAAATCTCAAGACAATCTTGATGAGCTGCCACGATACAGTAAAAAGCCCATTGAGGCTAGACCAGAAGTATCAGGAGGCTTTGGAGGTACAATTACTTCTTCTAACTATGGAGTTACTAAAACAAGCAGACCATTACATTCAGAAAATAAGCCCCTGTTTTATGGAAGCACGACTATTTTGCCATCAAGCATGGAGTCATCGCTTAGTCAGCCCATTATATATCACATGCGAAGTGCTAGTGACGATAGTGCCAGTAAAAATATCTCAAAACATAAATCAAATCTAGAACACCTAATTGAACAAAGAAAAAAATCGATGTCAAGGTTGAGAGGACTAGTAATACCCGAGATGCAAGGTCCAGTAGTGGGTTTACCAGAAATCAAAATTAAAGATAATGTTTCGAAATCATTCCTATTAAAAGCCAGTGAAATAAGTAACAGTAAAATTAATATTAGTAAACAAAGTAATATCAAACCCATCATCATAAATGAAACGAAATGGAAAACGAATTTCTCGAATAGTATTCCCAAATATTCACCTGCGTTCAAACGTAAATCACTACAAGTCTACACACCCACTTCGATGTCTAAAGAATCAACACCAGAGCGCAGTTTTAATGAAAGGATAGAGACACTTAACAAAATGAATCACAAGTCGGCTCTAAATAAGACATCAAGAACTTTAGACTTGAATGATACTCCAAGACAGTTGTCTACGTCAATATTGCCTACAAAAGGTTACTTATCAAATACTAATTATATGACAAAGAAAGAATTTAATAACAACATAAATAATGGCCGGGATTATAAAAACTTGGATATAAAAATTTGCACCGTAACTGATATCGTAGACAGTGACAACGATTCTGCCATGAGTTCAACTCAGTCCAGTTATCGCTCGTCGGCATCGTCACCCATGCATACTTTAGACACCATCGAGTCGGATAGCTCGCGTCTTTCACCGAGAATATCGAATTACACATATTCACTCGTGAAATCTGAGATACCGGCTAAATCACCAACAGAAAAGAGTTATGAAGAGTACATCAAACGAAGCGTTTGCAGGTCAATGTCTTCAGATACAAATGTCTCGCTGAGCTCGTCGGCCGGTTCGGCAGCTACATCTGGATCTCAAGCGAGCTGTAGTTCACTTGAAAGCTCTGTCGCTGACTCCGACAAGAGGAAAGTTTCAAAAACGTCTACCGTCGATACGTTGAATAGAAGAAATATTTTGGCTTCAGCAAAATGTAGAAGTGGTAGGGACGCTAAACTTACTTCACCTGTTATTGAAACTAAGTTCTCGCACGAGTCTTGCGACAGGTCTCCGAGTCCAGTACTGAAAGCGTCTGAACGCCTTTCTACGCTCACGCCATCGGTGAGCGCTGTGTCGAATAAAGGTGAAAACAGACGGCGTAATAAAATAATTGCCGAAACCGACTCAGACAGTGACAGCGACGTCAACATTAGACAGAGAAAAGCTGACTTCAAGAATTCCAGATTAAAACGGAACTCAAGCTCTGCTAATAAAAATAAACAGAACGATAACAACTCCGAAAGCCCCAAAGCTGAAGACGCTCCAAGGGTCATTTCTGAAAAAATAATTAAGGAAATCAAGAAAGCTGGTCTTGAGAACTTTACCGCTACTAAAGGACCGGTTATATTGGATAAACATAGTTTCGACGTTATCAAAAGTGAAAAAATAATCTTGAATAAAGAGGAAAAGAGCTCTAAAAATAACACAACGACGATGACTAAAGAGAATAAGGTCTGTGATATAAAATATAAAGAAATTCCTTCGAAGAACGGCAATATTAAAAATAGTGTTATTGAAAGGACCGAAATTAACGATAGTACTAACAAAGATGCAAAGATATCCACCCGGATTATTCGCCTCAAACGTGGAGCGGGTACTGGCGTGGGCGTGATTTTAGCAGGCGGCATCGACTGTGAAGCAAAAGACGTTACGGTACGTGTAGCCTATTAAAATTTACGGTACTTATAATAGCATGTAATTATCGTAAAATGTATGTAATGTATTTTTTTAACCTCAGGTCCATCGAGTCCTAGCGGACAGTGTCGCAGCAAGAGCAGGGCTAAACCGAGGTGTGAAAGTTCGCAGCATTAACGGTTGCGCCATGACCGGACTGACCCACGCACAATCTGTTACTATTCTAAAGGTATGTGTAGATTTAGTTTGAGTTATATAATAGGCGTCTCTATAGCTCAACATTTGAACGCTACAACTTTACTGAAAATGCAGTATGTAGCTTACTGGAGCTTGCTCCTCGATGATGATAATAATTTGTCAACTGGAAAATAGTGAACTGTCTGTTTACTGTCTTTTTTCTATGTAATATTATTAAGGCTAAATATAAATATATATATAAACCACAGTATTTATTACTTGTTGAACATTGACATTCGAAGCAATGATGGCTCTGTAGGTCAGTAGTTCGAATTCTACACTTGATCTTCATTGATGAACTTGATTCATCGTGAATTACTTTACAACCACCATGCTGAGGTCTATGCTGGGTAACCATAGCGCATTGTCTTATAGTACTCGCCTGCCTAGCTTCGATACATAAGTTGATCATATGTCTCAATTGTTATGTTGTAGCACTTCCCACAGCTCCACTTGAGAGCTGTTTTAGTTTTTGTAAGCTTAGAAGACATACACATGAGTTACGACCTCATCATCACTTCATCAGGTGAGATAGAAATCAAACGCGAAACTACCAAGAATAAAAAAACATGACATGGCAATTATTGCTAACTAGCTGCGCCCCGCGGCTTCGCTGACGTAGTCTAAGTTACTCCTTATAACTTTAGCTATCTGCCAGTGAAAGTCTCGTCAAAATCGGTCCAGCAGTTTCGGAGATTACCCAGAACAAACAGCCAGACACAAAAACAAAAGTTTTAAAAATAATGTTTTGCTTGCTTTTAATAAGAATCTGTTATTTTGATATTACATACAGACACTTCAATTTTATTTATTTGTGTAGATTATAGCTTTATAAAATTTTACGTAGGTACATTACATTAATATCGTTTATTCTTAATTTCAGGAACAACGATCTGAAGTGGTGATAGAAATAGAGAATGAATCATCAGAAAATGCAAGTGGTGTTGGATGTGGCTCTGACAAAGGTATAACAATTCTATAATATGTAACAATTTCTAAGAATAATTTATTTATTTATTGACAATTAGAATTGTCGCAGTCCAATTACACTAATTAACACATTAATTTACACATACTAAAAATTCAAATTAATCCTAAGCAACAAAACTGAAATCAATATTCATATAATATTTAAAATAATCTAATTTTCCTATGGACCACGTGTTTTAAACGGAAATAATTCGCATAAAGTTTACTTTAACGCTTTACCTTGGCTTGACTTCTATTTTATTGAATAAGGCGTTACATATTCAACTTTACTATGAAGCAAATACATCCACAAGAAATAGTTAGTTGAATGGTAATGGAATTTCTACAACAATATTGCAACTCAACACTAATTTTATTATTCTAGCATTGTAATTATTATGAAGTAAAAATTGAAAATGTCGTAGTTTTAAGCGCATTATATAAATTTCGTAAGTATGTGAAAGTTTTAAGTTTACCTACCTATTAAGATTTGTGCTATTGAGAACTTTTTGTCTAACCAGTTATATTCTCGTTCCCATGAATTTTTAAAATTGAAATCAACTTTTTACAGCTACAATTATAATTTACACACTATAGTACGCTATCCATCTTTTCTACATTATCTTCAAGATGGCTCGAATGTTCTGTTCAAAAATGTATTGGAAAGTACAAATTATAACAAATAGTTTAATTTTGCGTTGTTTTTCGTCAATGCGGATCGTCAGATCTGCAGGGTTACTTTAATTCCCTCGGAAGCGAGTATTTCGAAATCGCATCCCGTCAGAGAAATTTCCCGTTTAGATTCAACAACTCAGCTGCTTAAAAACTGATATAGTCCCGACAATATTTCTCTGTCGGGTCGGGAGGCCTTTCCGAGTTATAAACGATCAAGAAAGTCGCTTCCGACACGGATATCATTCCAACGTAATTAAAATCACCCTGCTGGCGTGATGGACCACATTTATATAAGATTTAGATCCTCGATGTTGATTTTAATGTGGTTTCATTTTGAATTTCAGCGGAGTCGAAGGCACGACATGAGGTAGAGGGTGTCTCGGAAGGCAGTAAAACGGGTTCCGTGGTGACCGTGCTGCTGGAGAAGGCCGGCGGAGGAGCAGGGCTCGGCTTCGGTCTCGACGGGGGCCGGGACTCACCGCGCGGTGACTGTCCACTCACCATCAAGAAACTTTTTGCAGGTACGTTTGCTTTTAAATTAAGGTGTCTCAGTAGTTCACAAAAGTAATTAAAAAAAGTCATGACAATAGCAAATAACAATAAAGCAGGAATATATTACTTTCTAGAGTGATGGAACAATATTTATATAGGTGCGGATTCAAGCCGCACTTTTTTGATGACCTGATTCACTTGGTGTGAAGTGACGGTGTAGTCCAAGATAACAACAACACTGCAACAAGCAGCGAAAATAGACGACGTAGAACGTCGTCTGTTTTCACGTCGTCAGTAATTTCACTGGGTAGAGACATTTCTCAGGGTAACTGCATTGCCGCGCAGGCCTTTGTGTTTAAAACTTCTAAGTGGCACTGCAATTGTTTTTGGGTCAGCGTTATGCTTACCATCAGGCAAACGACCAGCTCGTCTCGTTATCAAATAGTATAAAAAAATGCTTGCCACTACAGACACTGCAATTTGGTTATGGTGACTATGAGACTACCAATTTCCTCGCTCTATAGTTTTATTATGTACATTTATTCATTGGCTCCATTTCAATGAAAAATTAGACTCAAGGATGTTTGCATGTAATTTATATACGTAGCTTGGTTGTCTCTAAATTATTTACTAATTCTTTAACTTTGTATTTCAGGAGGAGCAGCAGCTCATAGCGGTTTGGTTCTAGTCGGTGCACAACTCCTTTCAGCCGGAGGGCAGTCCATGGAAGGTTTTACTCGCACGCAAGCCTGGGCGGCGCTCAAGTCCCTGCCAGCGGGCCCCGTCGCCCTCGTCCTAAGGAACCCTACGGAGTCTTGAACGCAACGAATTATTATACTTAGGTTCTGTACTACTTTTGTAAATAGTTTATTTTGTTAGATACCTTGTAGGATTTTTAGCTATAGTTACAATAATTTTTAACCAATCGTTTTTATACATGTTCTTGATATTGTAATGTATGATGACAACATCTCGAGTTTCGACCACAATGATAAAAGTCCCAGTTACACAACCTTTGTATAGTTCATTGATGATTGTGCTGCTATATAAAAACCATATTATGCTTTAAATGGTGAAATACCGCAAGTTCAAACCAATTTTATTTCGTAATTATTTGGTTCTAGAGTAAATATTCGTCTTTTAAACACTCTTGTTGTTGGTGTATCTGGGGTATTATATCTACTTAAAATTTTGCTGTTGTAACTCTATGCTACTTTTCGTATTTGTCTTTGTGAATTGAAAAGATACGCAGATAGAAGACTGCCCTATTTACTTAATAAATTGTTAAGTTATTCATTTGAAAGTAATCATTATTTTTATTAATTAACTGCTAGTCTGGAAAGTGAAAGTGCGACGATGTTCGAGTCCAAATAATTTGGCTCGGTTGTTATGGCACGCTTGAGAATATGAATTATGTTAACATTATAGTACCTTGTCGCAATGAAATAAGTTGAAGTTTCTTTGAACAATAAAGAAGGTGTCAGAATATATTATACTGCGGCAAGATTCTATAAATTAATATTATTTGTGGAGCTAGTTGTGCCTAAATTGTGTGCCATCATTTAGGTCAGGTATGTCACCGTTGTGATCATCGCGCACATTTTATATTGTGTAATTATATTAGGATTATCTTAAGTAAGTACATATTTTATACGCCTCTATGTATTTAAGCTTCTAAAGCATTGTTATTTATCCTATTATATTCTGGGAGATCTGGAAATGTCACAGGCTACACAATGTTATGGCGGCTCCTCACATTGGTCCCAACGTTGGCTGCAATGCCACCCGCCCATCATGTGGATCTAGAAAATAGCATTAGCCCCAACGTTGGCGCGGGCGTTCGCATTGCTATTTTCTAGATCCACGTGCATTGGGGTCTGACGTTGGCCCCAATGTCCGTCCCAATGCCACTAGTCTAGCTAGAAAATAGCACTGCAAACGCTCGCGCCAACGGCAACGTTGCGGCTAATGCCATTTTCTAGATCCACACGTTGGGAGAGTTGCGTTGGGGCCGACGTTGGGGTCAACGTGTGGAGAAGGCGTTACTCACTGAAGAGGTTAGTCTCTGGTCGTATCAATGAAGAATAATACACAAAAATATGTTTTCTTTATAAAAAAAAACATGTTGAGTTACAAAACGGTTATGACATTAACTTTACCTAATCCTTATTTATCTAACATGTTGAGTCACATCAAGATGTATATAGGGATTCTGTAATTTTAAATTATCTTTCTTATATGTCTCTTAGACTCATGCATAATGTACTATCTAACATAAGAATGTATTATTTATACTGAAATAATTATGAATGTTTCTACCAATTTACTCTCGATTTATTTTTTCGAAACATCGAAATAAAAAAAAACTATTTGTTGTATTCCCACTTGTTCCACAAGTCGTTGTTCCAATGTATAAATGTAAAGGATCAGATAAACATTATTTACTTCAATCCCAGTCTCACGGAAATTAATGAAGTCGGTCTTAATTAGAGTAGTGATTTTAGTTAACTTAAACTTGACCAAGCGAGTAGAGATACAAATTAATGTTAGACCAGGAAATATAGGTAAGTTCTCGAAATATTAAAAAATGGAACGACGTCTAGTGGCGCATCAAACGAATATTTTAGTTGCAGCTATTTTAAATTTTAAAAAGTTGCCCTTGTACCCATTAGGTACAAACTACTACGAATTACAGGTAAAAATTATGATCTTTCTCTCTGATGTAAAGAAGTTTCTTTATATATAAGTAATTGGTGTAACTACGCACCTACTAATAAGATTCTGCTACGTGCTACTTGTAAAAAAATATGATCTTATTCTCTGATGTGCCTTTTTTCGAAAGCCTGATCTTACCATTACTTCTAAATAACTTAAAAAGTATGTAAATAACCTAACATAACATATTAATATTATTGTACTTTGTAAGTTGTTTTTAAAATATATTTATGTCTAGCTAATAATCGTATCATACTATACAACTCATTTTATTCCTAGATATACCTAATGAAATGGTTACAAAATATTATTATATCATATAAACTGTAAACCTCAACGTTTCTTTTATTTCGAGTAAAGCCAAATTTTAAATTAAAACATACCTGTAGGTACTTGCTGCCCAATTCTTAACCCGGCAACTAATTGAATAGAACACACTATATTATATGAACGTCCAAAAAATTGCAGTGATTTCTTTTTTTTTTGTCGTTCTAGAGTACCTTGTTCCATTAGAAAGGGAAAAGTAATCAGAGAAATTACTGAGCTCATCAGATTGCGATAGTTAAAGGCTTTGGGTTGCACTGTAAAATATATACAGCGTGATGTAACTACGAGATATTCTCCCTAGATAGTATCTCTTGTTTAGGCGATCAGTATTACCTAGGTATGTATATTACGCCGCTCGTCAAATTCAAACACCTTTGTCCACACGTCGAGACTCATACAAGTGTGACTTATGATCGATAATCTAATTTGGTACAGAAAATGAGAATATAATAAAGAACCATAAATAAATGTCTATAACTGATAGCACAGTACTATTTTGCCTCTCTATATGTCCAGACCCTCAAATCTGCTTAAATATGCGGAAGTATAAGTCAAAGGCTCCCTCTCCTACACCCTATCCCAGATCGTGACAAAAAAAACACGAGGGACACTACTATCTTCAACCCATACGTTGTCAACCGTGAACTTATATAATACCTAATAGGGACTCAACTATTGCTGATAGCGTCTGCCTTCGGATCGCACGCGTAGAATCAGAATAGAATATAGCCTATAGCACTCAGAAATAAGGTAGCTTCCTATTAGTGAAATAGTTTTTAGAATTGGACCAGCGGATCCAGATATTAAATAGTAATATTATGCTATTATGACGTTGTGGCCCAAAAGTGTAGTGATGATTGCTTGTTGGTTGTCACCCGCAGGTTTGCATTTTATTAATCAGTACCTAATCGAAACGATTTTGGTAACGAGACGAGCCAGTCGTTTGCCTGATGGTAAGCATAACGTCGGCCCATAACAATTGCAGTGCCACCAGAACTTTGAAATACAAAGGCTTGCGCGGCACTGCAGTTCACTACTCGTTACCCTGAGACATTAGATATTAAGTCTCATAAGCCCAGTAATTTCACTAGCTACTCTGCTCATCAAACCGGAACACAATAATGCTTGCACCCTACTGCTTGGCGGCGGACTTCACGAGCAAAGCGGTGGAACAACCCAGATGGACACTCGCAGAAGAGTTAGTCCTACCACTAACAAAAATGATAGTAATGCATAATTTAAATAATAACGACTAAATATTGGCACAACTAACGGTGAATATGGTGATCACATGATAACTTACAATGTTTATGTAAACAAATTTATTTGAATTTGAATTTAAATTTGGCGTGTCATAACGATCTTGAGCTTTTAGCGGATGAAATCTTTGAGATGAAATTTAAACCAGGCGCTTGGTATTTTTTAGTTCTCACCTGGTTCATTACTATCCGTTGGTGTGTTCTGGCAGGTTTACTTGAGCCGTTTTTGGCATTTTAGGATTTATGTATTACATAGGTACTTCAACATCTACAATTATTATTTGGTGACATAGTGATCGACTGTAACTATAGAGTAAAAAAGCCACTTTAGTTTTGAAATAATATCTATATTAATATTCCAAATACGTAACTGTATAATTTATTTTTAGCTTATTGTACAAAAATGCAAAAATATCTACTTATAATATTAGTACAATGTTTTAAAATACTGTCTACGACTAAAGTTTTTAACATATTTAGGTCCTTGGTTTAGGCATTGCATTAGGACGTACATACATATGTAAGAAGTACATTTAAATATTTAGTTATAACTTACATATGTATAAAAAGCTGTTTACCATAAAATACACACTTCCTTCTTATTCATAAAAAATAACTCATCATCATCATCATCAGTCGGAAATCATAAAAAACGACTAAGTAATTATACAAAATTAAAATGTCTCAAGCCAAAATGACAAGGTTTTCTGTCGTTTCCGCATTACAAACCAGACACAAAACATACTTGGACCATAATATTATATTATATTATAATTACTGAACACTCGAGAGATGTTTTTCTATGGATAAGAGGGTTAATCTTTTCGTAATAATCATACATTTATAAATATTTGTAGTTATTCCACTTTATATCACATTAAATTAAGTAGTATTCTCATTTGCACTTAATTTCAAGCTCCTAGGTACCTAGTGTGAAAACGAGTTAAGTATAATAATATTAACATATTATTATAGCCCGAGATAGGTCTGAAATATTTACTGGAATAAAGTGTTAATAAATGGAGGGGTTCAAACTAACTGGGTTGAGTTCCATATAGGTCTAATTTCTAATATGAAAAGTATATTGGAGTTAAACTCTAAATTCTAAACTCTAAATTCTCTATATTGAATATTTATCAAATTTATATTTAATATTAAAGGATTATTTTCAAATAAGATGATAATTTTTATTATTATATTATTTATAGTTTAAATTCATTCCCTTCATTCACGTCATCGCGGAATTAAAACTATAAATTACCCACATTGTATAATATCATATTTAAAATGGACTGTCGCAAAGTAACGCCTGACTCCATCAAATATCTAGATTAGACAACAGCTATTTTCGTCAAACGCACTTGAAATTGGTTTTAAATTATAATATTATATATCAATTATATCATTGACCATTGCTAAAACATTTAATTACACTATGGGGATTGAGATAAAGGCACACATAAATCGTGCAAAATAAATAGCTTAAAAACAAAACGTATTTACTGAAACATATTGAAAATATTCAATACCATAATATAATATTTAGCTCTCAGCATTTTGCTGACAAATATTTACAGCCAGTATAATAATATATCTACCTCTAATTGGTTATTATTAGTAATGAATAGTAAACGTTTTAGATTATAAAAATAAGTTACTATTCTAAGGCCAACTACTTCTATTTTATAATAATAATCATTACAAAAATACATGTTAATATTATGTTATATTGTGCTACTCAGCTTTGAATTTCAATATCACAGTCAATTTATTAGACCCTTGTCGAAATGGACAAGATCTCATTGGATTCATTACAATCGTTGATGCTGTTAATATTGTCATCATTATTATACAACAGAATATATTTAAAAATATAAATATTTCCCTGACAATTATTTCAGGATTTTAAGTACCAACATTCGTTGTAGTAATGCGAAATCATATATTACGTAAAAATACAGATTAAGGACTAAATAGTTATTTTAAATAACTTACTAGCTATTACTTTATTAATAAAGTCTGAACTTGAAAAGAAAAAGTAGATATAATAATAAAACCATGCATCATGAATTGCTTATTCATTAAGGCCAGTGTAAATTTAGTAGCAACTTATAAGTCTTGTCTTTAAAAAATTATATATACCTACTTATTGTGTACATCTTTCTGTTTCAAACATTAACAGGTTATTTAACAACAAGCTAACATTTTACACACTGGTTCTTTGGTTACCAGGAAACTTATAATTAGATTATATTGCTGTTAGAATCCAAAAATATAACTTGTCCTTTTATCTCATCAGTCGAACTATATACTCTTGCAAATACAATATTTGTATAATTATTTATACAATACGTATATTGTATATTAAGTACAATATTGTAAATATTAAATATATGAAGCTATAAATCTATTCCTGTTGCCACGATAGCTAGCTGCTAACTACACAGAGCTGTCAAGTCTTACGTCGTACTTATCTTTAGGATTACATATTTTTGTAGGCATCTTTCATTACCCTACTCAATTCTCAAGGCTTCAGCAGGTTATAAGTATTGTCAATTATTAGGCACTTCGCACATGGTAATGACTTGTACTTCATGACGACTTGAGTCTTGCGTTGTTTTGACTTTACAATAATTATTAGGTTTTTATACTTTCAGTAAGTATACGTAAACAAGGATTTGACCTCTGGCGATTTTAAGTGACGATGTGAAAGGACAGTTTAAGTACTAGGATACCCACACAGTGTTATACAGTTAAATCGCCGTGACGCAAGATAAGTTGTTATGGTGTTCAAGTTCCAATTAAAAGTTGCCTTTCTATGGTGACAAAATATATTAGCCTGGGTTATAAGTTTTCGCATGTGCGACATGCTGTTGCAGAACAATCAATTATAAGTATAGTGCTATATAGCCAGCGAAATCCCTGCCACTCCAAGCAGCACGAGGCCGGTTTTGAGACCTTTAATATTAGGCCAAGTTAGCGTGCTATTAAGTACTATTAAAAGCTGCCTTCACAGTGTAGAGTAAGTGTCAGGGTTGTAAGTGTGCGCCTGATGCGACGTCTGCTCGCCGCAGCAGGCGCAGGGCAGTCAACGAGCCGGCGCGCGCCGCGCCACGCGGAGCAGTACGGGCCCGGCGCGGACGTCTTTGAACAGCCTGATGGCTTCACCGTGCGTCAGCCCAGCAGTGCCGCGCCCGTTGACGGAAACAATCTCGTCACCTGAAAATTTAAAAATATTATACAATGTTACTTTTACTTGTTTATACAAGATATATACATATTATTTGTTTTAAAAACCCCGACTCAAAGCGCTGATTATCTTCAAATTGGATGGACAGATTTTTTTAATCATAGTTAAGAATCTGTCGATCAAGTCACCTTTCAAACAAACAAACTAAATCAAAATCGATCGATTTGTTTAGGAGCTACAATGCCAAAGATAGACACACTTATTAAACTTATAACACCTCTCCTTTTTTGCGTCGTGGGTAAAAACTTAAACGTAAGAGTGTCATCAGCTGCGTGGCAGAGCCTAAGTTACCTACTGAAGATTAGCAAGATTGCTGCTACGTGCTACTATATTACATTAAGATTATAAATGGGTTTATGTGTATAATGTATAGTTATTTTGGTTTGTTTTTATTAATTTGTTTAATGAGTTTATTTGTAGCTAAAGTGATGCAACATGCTACAATCCAGTCAGTTTTGTATGCATTTCAGATGATTTCAGTTAACATTTTCATTAATACACTAAATACTTATTAGAATCGTGGTAGCTTAGATGAGCTAACATTGCACTGACGTGTTCCTTCATAATGGATCTAATTGTACATACTTCATCGACCTTTAATTGAAAATACGTTACTGTACTTTTGACAAGGGCGATCTAATTTTCCTTGAAGCAATTAACTTCGTTATGAGTTCTCTCCGTTATAAAACTGCAGTATGCAGTAATATTTAATGGTTTTTGTTGCGTCAGGCAGGTGTAAGGGCGGTGTAGCTGGCAGCTGTCATGTAACCGACGCTTAGGAATGCTAAGCTCTGCACCTTTCCGTACATTAACGTAAAAGTTTGACTACTACGTTTTATTGTACAAATGATGTCAGGCGATGTAGCTAATGAAAAGACAAATGACAATCGTATATCTTTGAAAGTTAATCCTATATTGATAGTAGTGTACCTATAGTAAAACATTTATAAAAACGAGTAAAATTACTTTAAAAAACAACAAACAACTTGAATGATATATCACGGCTTTTGATGAAATTACTATAAATACCCCAACTAGTTGAGATCTATTTAAAAGTATATATAATTATTTTGTTGTAATTCTTGCTTACCTTCTCTAAGTACAGATTCAGCCGCTTGACCGTTGTTGAAGATAGTTTTCACAAAAATTCCCATGTCTCCCCTTGGCGAGTCTTTGCCACCAACGATGCTGAACCCAAGTCCTTTACCCCCGGCTGATTTTGTGAAGCGAACCTGAAATATAGCAAAAAATATATAATAGAAAGATTGCCTTTAAAAAATCTATAATACCTATCTATATATAATATAATTATTCTTGCTCGGTATATACCAGTTTGAAACGGGCACTTAGAGTTATTTATTTTAACCTTCCTTGGGACACATATGAATAAAGCATTTTGAATTTGAATGTATAAATATTTTTTTTAATTTCGCAGTAACATACCTCAAAAGTATGGGAATCTCTGGGTTCAGCAGTAGGTGGCCTTTTGGTATTCGGCTGACCCGACGTTGGTGGTGCGGGAGGGGGTCTTGCCGACCTCGGCGTAGAACTGACACGTAACTCAGCCACTCCATTTCTTATTTGGTTTATTGGTTCCTGTCGAGCTTGTGCACGAGGTAGTTTGTAAGGCTCTTCCCACAGGCGTTGTGCAGCTTCTGGGGGAAGGCGGCTGTAGCCGTTTCTGTAGGGGATATCCAATTCGACGTTTTCACTGTAAGGCCTCCGATTTCTACTGTCCGGAAGGTTCTTTCTCTTCTCTGGCACATATTTGTAGTCGACAACATCTCTACTCTCATCATCTTGTTGTATAAGAGGGGCACGATCTCGCGTCACTTGACCGTTCTTATTAGCGCGATACACGTTTGGTGAACTACATCGCCTTCGTAAAGTGGCAGATGACTGTCTGGGTGGTGATGGTGAGGGTTGTTGCCGCACTGCTGTAGGACTCGGAACGTAGAAAGTGGACGGTTGCTGTGGAGGTGGCGCTAGGACATCGTGTGCAGACAAAGCTCGTCTCCGAAGCCCACCACCGAGTTTACCTAACGCTCGAAGTATATCTGGAGCCCCACTAGTGACACGAAGAGATGCCGTCGTGTAGACCTTGCCGCGGTGCCTGAATGAGAGCTTTGATGGAGGAGGTGGCGAGCAATGTGGCGGTTGCCTTGGAGGGGATGGGGAATATCTAACTGGGCTGGGCTCGCGGTTCCCGGAGCCTGGTCGTAATCTTGAACAGCGACGACGTAGTTTCCGCCATCTTTGCGACAGATTGGCATTCCAACCTTCCTCTGGAAAATATATTATGTAAAATGAATGGTGTGTGTGTGTATGTGGTATAGGTACTCAGGAAGTGTTTAAAATCAATATTAGGTTGTTGATAATTGGAAACGCAATCGAACTTGTTCACATGTAATTTTGTTTTAGCTATTGTATCGAATGGCAAACAAGGAAGTAGAAGTTACATTTCTTGTTAGCGATTGAAACGTCATAAAGGCATGTACAATAACTTTGACGGCAAGGTTTGAGGAAGGAAATCTTAACAAGTTCATAATAATGCTCAAAAAGACGTTAATAAATACAGGTGGTGGTCATAAGGGGCTCCACTTTAGCACCTAATTTATTCACGATGCTGTCCACCTTTTTACTTATGACGAGTTAGTCCATTTTTTTTAAAGTATCTTTTGATTTGTCGCCAGCCTATTATTTGTATATATCTACGATGGTTTCACGTCGTCTTAATTCCTATTGCCATATATACAAAAATTGGAGATCAAGGACAAAGTGATTTTCGGTCGTTGTTAAAAAACTTTGTCGTAGCGATTATATCAGCAGGAAAATGTCATGGAATAGTTATGAAAGTAACAGTTACCTTTCTTGTTTGTATCGGCGTCCGAGGCATAGTCATGTGTGCGGGGCGGAGGCTGCGCAGGGGGCGAGGCAGGCGCTGCAAAGCTGTGCCGCAGCGGAGTCATCCGCAGCAGCCGTGGCCGGTCTCCACCTCCGCGGCTGCCCCACGCTGGGGCGCCCATAACTGACTAAGATCTGAAACATTACAAATTTAAAATTAAAGCCTTTTGTATTTCCGTTCATGGAGAAAACTGCCTTCTGGGAGATGAGTTATTATTAAATGGCACCGTCTAATCTAAATGAGAAATGCTGACTCCTAACTATGTTCTCTGTATATATTTATAGAGAATCAGGGATTAGGAGTATATAACTGGTAACACAACACCAAACATATTATATTAATTTTATATTATAGAATATCTTTTCATTGCTCGCCTGCATGACTAGCTACTACCAGTGGCGTATTTAAGGATTCAGCGCCCTTTTTTTTTTTTTTTTTTTGGTTCCCGGTGGAAAAACTCCTTTATGAGCTTACCCCTCCGTGCCTCGGGGGAGGTCACGGAGAGAGTGTGGGCTTCCCGCTCGCCCACTGCGCAGCGGACTACCCACCAAAAAACCACCGGGGCGTTATACGGCTCAGGTTCTGGACGGGGTTGCGGTGCCACTTTCGCACTACACGCGGAACCCCGTCAGCCGTCGTCCGCCCCCCAGGGCGGATCCGCCTCGCGGGGAGAGAACCTCTCCCCCGCACAGCCAGGCGATACGCCTAACGCAAGCGCATCGCCTCCGCCTCGGGAGGACCCTACCTATAAGAAGGTGCGGGACGCCGAATGCCCCCGCATCCGACGCCCCAGGCCCTCCCGGAGGAGACGGAGGGGTTCGACCGCACCCCCGTCTCCGTGCTCGACTGAGCACCGCTGTGCCCCTCGCCTGCCACGGCACCCGCAAGGGCGGCGCTTAGGGCGGGGGTCCACCTCTCGACGCACGGTCAACGACCGCGCGCCGATCCCCAGACTCCAGGGAGAGGACCATCAGTCCGGAGAATCCATCTCCCACAATCTCTCCAATCAAGCCCCACCCCAAATTGAGAGGGAATCAGAGTGGGGCTTGCTCCTCCTGCGTCGCGTCCTCATTTGGCGCGCTGCCAGCGGGAGCAGTGCTCAAATCCCTATAGGGGATATGGCCTTGGTCCCACGCTGGTGGCCAGCGCGCCCCACCTCGTGAGCCCCCCCAATAAGAGGGGCTGTCCATCTCCTGTCCTCGTCCAGTTCCGCGCGCTGCCAGCGGGAGCAGGGTCTAAACACACCCTGGTCCCACGCTGGAAGACAGCGCGCCCCTATCTCGTCACGTCCGGTGTTACGTGTCGGGAGCCTCACGGCACCCCGACACGCCTGTCCCTCACTGCGGCCTTCGGGCTCCGCTCCGCCCATACGCCCCATCCACTGTGACCTCTGCTGACCCCTTCAGAGGGACACGCGGAGGGGCCCACCTCGCCGGGTTATCAGCTACCCGTCAGCAACCCCTCCGGGACCGAAAGGTCAACCAGGAGATGTTGCTGACGGGTACCCAGGGTGCACCACGTGGAGGTTCCCCGGCATAGCACCCCAAGGATTCAGCGCCCTGGGCCTACAGGCCCAGCCGCCCTGCCGTACACCCACGACCACCTTACGAGATTTAGGCTGTTATTAATAAACAGTGTTAAACGGTGGTTTAGTTAAACTATGTTTTGTCTTTATTGGTATTTGACAATTTTAAACTGAATCGAAAGAGACAAAACACATTTTAACTAAGTATTCAACCGTTTAACACTGTTTATTGATAAGAGCCCTACTGTTTATTAATAAGAGCCTTAAGAGTTAGGTATAGGGTTTTATAAATCCTTCTGCTTGCGCCGCCCCTCGCAGCCTGCCGCCCCGGGCCATGGCCCTTTTGGCCCTAGGGTAAATACGCCCCTGGCTACTACCGTCATTTTAAAATTCTGTTATCAAGGACCTATTGATGTTTTCCACTACCGACTCCATTCTATACGCATACACGGTATGAATATTAAGAATAATTAAAAAAAAGGAATTATTATCAGATGATACAATTTCTTGATTTGTACAAGTACTCAGTCCATCATAATTTTGATTACATATAAGATTTTGCAATTTGTACAATCTATCACTATCTGTTCCCGGCAGTTAGTACAATTTCTTGGTCTGTATACAAATGCTCAATTCGTTCTAATTTCGCCGTCGTAGTAAATAATTTTGTAACACGATTATACTCTTTGTTTAAATTACTGTATCAGAATCTAAATTGCGTTGAGATTAGGAAAATAAATGTCTGTATAATAAGTAAATATATTTGGAGTTTACTTCTTTAACTCTTAGCCTAAGTACCTATCTAGTATGATGATACGCTTCGTGATCTTTAATGACAACTGCGACGTAAACTCGAAACTAGGTTAATTATTGAGATCGTTTGAGTGACTCAACTTGCACGATACACATCTGACCTTACATAGACACACATACACACTCATGTTCAAGTAGGTTTTGCCCTCATTCGTGAATGTTCAATTTTTTTTTAAAAGCTATCATTTTTTTTAGTCCTAATTCCTACTTGATCCCACTTGATCTTATGTATTCATAGACTATTGTAATCAAAGATGGTAAACAAGCAATACTATAAAACCTAAATTGGAACGGGCTCAGCACTTCTTATATCAATATGCAGACTGCAGAGAAGCTGACAGTTCGGGACGCTTTGAGATTTTAAGTGTATACATAACTAAATAAAAGAAATACTCTCTAAAGTCGTAAGGTTCTTTAAATGATATTCAGTGTTAGAAAAGAATAAAATCTCTATGAAATGCAAAGAGACGCAATATCCCGCGCTGGATCGTTATTTGTCTGATGTCTGGGTTCCTCTTAAGGATATTGATCCACAATAGTCTTTCGAATGCAAATGAAACACGATATATCGATGTTGTCCCAGTCGTCTCGACTAGAGTCAGACAGACTGCAATCATACAGCAGCATTTGTAAACAAATTGACAATAATATTTTATGGGCACAGATATAGAGTACAACAATCCGTATTCAGTATTGTATATGTATAATGCCATCTGTGTTTGTGTGTGTTGTATGCGTAAGTGTGAATGCAGCAGCATGCAAACACAATTAATTCAAATCTACGCGTGAAGAGTTTGCTAAATAAAGGAATGAGAAAACACCTTGGTTTAAAAAATTTTAATTTACATTTCTTTGAGGCTAACGTAATTGTTGAATCATACTGAAATATTATAACGGAGTTTAGTTTGTAGTTTCATAATGTATTGTACTGTCAAAGTTTGCAACCGGTCAAATACTCAAACATATATTAGCTACTATTCGAACCTATTATATCTACAATAAGTTTATCATCCTCATGAACATTTGGTGCTTTTCATACGATACGACTTGTCGTGAATTACGATGACTTGAGCTACAGATTGTAATATTACATTTTTTCCCTTTCTATTGGTACCTAAAATTTGACCAATACCTGACTTGTAGATGTTAAGTGACCATAGGATTAAAGGTGGTGACAAACTAAGTATGGAAACGCTAAGTATAGTGTTTTGTTTCTGCTATTTACAAAAGCGTTCATAACTCGCATAAACTTCTGTAGTTTCTTATAGTTGTATGAACTTGCCAGTCATAACACCAAGAGTTGCCGAGTTTAATACTCTCAAGATATCACGCATCGCTAAATATAGTAACCACTTGTGCTTATTAGGAGATGGATGTTATAATTAGATATGACTTTATAACCACTTAGATGTGAGAGCATCCACTACGGTAATGCCGTGAGAGCTACCTTGCTTGTACTATTATCTATTCTGTGCTAGTACCTAAGATAGTACTGATGTAGCGTTTTATTTTAGTTGAGCTGGTTCAAAATTTTTTAACGCACTTAAATTAGCTTCACTTCACTTAACTAACAAACAATGTAATACAATCTTATAGAAGTTAATTTTAACGTACTTCTATTTGTCGTATTGAAATGAGACTTTGTATGTATATGTAGTTCGGATGACAATACAATAATTTATAAACGTAACGAAATAAACGTAAACGAAACGTATATGTGTATTTACATATTATTGCAATCGACTGTAACTATAGTTGTGTGGCGGCAAATTTTCATGCTTTGAAAATGCAGTGAAAATTATCTACTACTATGTCATGGTTGAATTTATTCCTAAAAACTCACGTTTTTTTATGATTCTAGCCTGGCGACTTTACTTTCACTTACCAATCATCGCAACCATGTGTAAACTAGCGAGAAGAACGATGTTGAAGTATAGTTGTGGAAATGATGATAATTCAATAATCTCTAGGTACTAAGCATGTGTGTACTGTGCAAAAATGCAATTTGAGACGCATAACTTCAGACCCCTTTCAGTTTAAGTATAACTCTACAACTATCGTATCAAAAAACAATTAAAAAGTTATTGTCATAAAAAGTTATCCCTTCAATGAAATGTATTGCATTACGTGATTTATTGTTAAATTGTATATAGAAATAGTAAGCTAACAGTTTAACCAAACCGCTCTCTTTACTCAAATACAATTGTAAACCTGTCTCCAATTTCAGACAAGAAAACCCTTTTAAAATACGAAATCAGATTTCATTCACTAAAAATAGCCTTAATCTTGTTAAGATGTTATAAGCATGTAATAGCACAGAATAATGCCAGTAGCTGTTAACATCACAATGCGCAGTCCCTAATTACTACCAACGATTGAAATTATAATTCCTTGACCGCGGCACGCCATTTACTCAGATGATATAGATCACAAACATTGATCAGAGGTAACACCCACATCGCTTATGGCGTTTTGTTGTAACCAGTATCTAAGCTTGCACTTATTTATAGAAATATTATACAATATATAGTCCTTCCGAGCTCTACTATATTAGTTACTAGTGAAAGGTGTTGTTTTTCAAATTGGAATGTGTTGTTCAAGAATTGTATTTGAAATGTGTTGTTCAAGACAAAAGCTTTAAAGTTCCGCTTGGCTATCAGCAGAGGCCTGATTGGACACAAAAACACTTTAGCTTGAATATTTTTTTTGAAGCAACTCAAGATGAAACTGTTTTTTGTACCAAGTGAGATATCTACCAAACCAAATATAATACAACCCAGAGCAATCTCTGAAAAGCGACTTGATTGTAATTAACACGTTGCTCGTTGATATGAGAAACATGATACCCGGTGAGTATCTATTCATACTCGTAAATAACATAGGTCAGCTTCCGTGAGAATTACAGCCGTGAGCTTCGATTAAAAACAGTGTTAGTGAAAAAGATGTTCTAAACGACGCCACGTGAACAAGCAGATGTGAATTTAGTGGCGGCAGAATGATTGTATGTCTCTTGAGTTCTGTCTTCCACTGTGCTGCGTGGGTTATGGTCGGCAAACAACGATCAACGACGTCCGGTGACCGAAGCCCTGCGCTTGGCTCGTACTACTATGGCTAGTTCTGACCTAGATAAAAGAAGACGTAGTGTGTAGGACTATATCATTACGTTACGTTACATCTTTACTATTGTATAGCTATTGGCTTAAGACATTCTATATCCTGACCTATGGAATGTAATGCAGTACTGCTACTACTAACTTGTTTTACTTATGGTTGTAAAAGCGTTACAGAAAGTACACGAAGTTTTATTTTATTATTAGAAACAGTATAATAATTTATCAGGAAATGCTTAAATTCTCACCTTATTTTTAAATATCTTAAAAATGTATCTTCATTTTTAGTATTTGTTTTCTTAATTAAGTATTGCTCGTCTTTCATGATTATCTCTACTCCTTCCACATAATTATTTATTCTTGCCTAGTACTCTGCTTTACTCACAATACGCAAGAAATATAACATTGCCAACCGTGACACCTAAAAACACTATCTTTCGATTTTGTATTTGCTCAGTCTCGATACACAAAGTCAAGAATTCTAGATAGAATCATTCTGTACATGTTGTATTATAACCATGAACAATCATTTATTGGTCGTGATTTCAAGATAGTTAACAATAATTACTTAGTTACTTTTTTTGTAATTGTTTGCGATGCCGGATATGTAATTAAATTTAATGATGCACATTGTTTTTCGGCAACAATAATTAAATGGTACATCAAAGATTTTTCTAACTAACACCACACAAATACTACAGATAATACACATAACTAATCTAAAAAATCTTCAAATACTGATAAAAAGTAACTAAATATTTACAGAAATGCTTGAAACAATTGTACTCACTAGATTACTATCGCTACCTTGAGATTACTAAAATAAAACTAATCTAAAGATTGAAGGCGTGATGCACGACAGCTCCTCATAACAGAAAAAACTAAAAATACCTAAAATAGTAATGGCGCCTGTGAACGGACAACATAATTTACAAAAAGTGAAAGTTTAACCGTACCTTAACAAAGCCACCGAAGGCTTAATTTAGCACACAAAGGTAAATGTAGGTACGTATAAACTGTTGGACTATTTTAGTTGCTCGTTTAAAATAGTTTAATATGTTTGTTGAGGTATGTTATTTTAATTAAATCCTTATACGAAACAATCGTTGCGTGTCCGAATGCGCCTGCGCAGGCCCCAGAACCGTCCCGGACATCCGTTAAAGCAGACTTGCTCACTCCTCATTCATACTAAGCAGCACATACACTGAGATAGTTTTATTTTAATTCACCGAACGACGCTGCTCCTATAAAATGTTCGCCCATCTTAAATTTTCCATGCTTTGAAGAAGCTTTATTTTATTACAGATCTACGTTTATCTACCTACTTGCCTGATAGTAAGGGAAGATGTGGCCGAAGCTGGGACACGTGGATCTAGCAGTTACCCACGGTATGATTTTGGAACTCAAGGGATAAGGTAGTGGGAAGTTTTGGGTACTTGATTTCCGAACACAAGGAAGAAAGATGTGTTGCCTGCACACCCACGTTAATTATTTTGCGGATCGCATTGCGGTACTTAGCATCTTACGGGTAGATAACAATTTCATCGCTAACTCAACTAACTCCCTAACCTACCAGCTAACTAATTCCCTCCTTTTTGAAGCCGGTTAAAAATAGCCTCAGCGTTAGTAAAATTTACTGACTGTGCTAAGGAACGTACAAACCTTATCAGCGCTTTTCTTCAATTGTGAAACCGATTTTCCTCGCTCATTGAAATTTTGCGCGTATAGGTTCTAAATACGATGTTGTGAATTGCCCAAGCATGACCGTCACGTGCCATATGTTTATTCAATGTCATGAGTGGGAAACTATAGCTAGAGGTCATGATTTAATATACCCACTACATATATAGTTAGATTAAAAATAGGCGTTCTAGGGCCACGGATTCCTTCAAGCATCTAGTTCAACATGAGAAATTCGAATGTTCAAATTTTTATTTATTAAAGAAATAGTTGTGCCCCGCGCCCCCACGTAGCCTAAATTACTCTTTGTAGTACGAGCTATCTGCCAGTGAAAGTCCCGTCAATATCGATCCAGCCGTTTCGGAGATTGCCCGGAACAAACAGAGAGACAGACAGACTTTTAAAAATGGTTGTTTTGGTATAGGTACCCTATATACTTTCCTATGCATTTAGTAAAAAGCTGTTATTTTGATATTACAGACACTTCAATTTTATTTATTTGAATTGATATAGAAAATAGGTAGGTACTGATTTAACCAAAGACTCAATAATCTGTGGATCTAACGAAACTGTACCTTCGTGCATTACAATGATAATAACATGTATCTAAGAACCATCGCTGATGTGTCACAAACCCTATGCAGAAAACCGTATCTAAATCGGTCAAACCGTTCTGGAGATAAATGGGAACATTCATGTGTGCACACACTAACAAACAAACAACCTCTCACCCTAAACGCATATACCGTCTCCGTTCCGTCGTGGGTAAAAAGGGGAGCAAATATGCGCATATATCATCAAGTTTGCGATATTTGGGTGTTTTTGGCCTAGAAAAAGATTTATTACTTCTTGAAAGAGACACTTGTAAACCACCTTTAAGAAGATTTTATCCGGTATTTATAGACAGATCTCGTTTTTCGGTTATGATTTTTGTCTTATATAAAATCGGCCAGGATATGACGATACACTGTGAAAATAAAGCGATGCAAGGTTTTAAAAATACAATTATTTTGATTGCTAATTAGTGAGAACATAATGCATATCTACCAATTTAACTGTATGTGGAGTAATAAAACCAGAACTAACAAGATACATTACAACAGACATTAATTTCACCCCAAACGTTCGGGTCAGGATTAATTAATCTTTAGGGAATCCAATGTGGACATTGGCGAGTAATTAAATTCCAAATTTCTGAGGACCAGTCCCGAGGGTGATCTTTATTGCGGATTACTCTTTTTTATGCTATTTGGTAACGAGACGAGCTGGTCGTTTGCCTGATGTTAAGCATAACGCCGGCCCATAACAATGGCCACTGTTAATAAACAGTGCCACCCAGAACTTTGAAACACAAAGGCGCGGCACTGCAGTGCGCTCGTTACCTTGAGACATTAGGTATTAAGTCTCATAAGCCAAGTAATTTCACTGGCTACTGGAACACAGTAATGCTTGCCTACTGCTTGGCGGCAGACTTCACGAGCAAAGCGGTGGTAACCCTGACTATGGTATACAAAACAAGAGGAGTAGGTACAGTTGCCATATATACCGGTTAAGTACTAATAAAAATGACCACACATGTTACGTACATATATACCTACGTGAGAAAAAGACCAACCCCACGATACCTTTTCTTTAAAAAAAAACTTGAAATGGTTATAATTATCCTCGAGCTAAAGAGAAAAGTGGCTATTTATGACGATAGCTGTCTTATTTGTATATCAACCCAACACTGAGTTATGATCAAAGCTGAAATCTGCATACAAACAAATTCGCAGGCAGCAAATAAGCTGTTAGGAACTAAACAACTAAATGCAACCTAATTAGCAGAAACGAACAAATGGTTTAATTTGAGAGTAATCATCCATAATTACACTTCTAACAGAGACCATTTACCATATTATACGAATATATAATTGGTTGAATAGTCTAGCCGTTGTCGGAAACAGGCAATAATTTCGCCGGGCAGTACCGTTGTGGACCGAATTTGGCTGCGCCCGGCTGGTCGATGGTCTTCCGGTCGCCGGTCGGTCGTGCTATGCAGGTTTGCTGCCTAATTCAACAGCTACAGGTTGATGGGAACGACCACTTTGTAAACGGAACGGATATGCGAAGTGTTTGACTCGTTTAATACAACGGTATAGTTGCATATAACGCGTGGTCTAGAAACAACGAAACAGTGTTGACCAGATGCTGCAATAATTATTGTATAGAATTCAACGAAGTGTTGCTTATAATAAACATACTTGCAATGCAATATATGAATTAGTAAATAACCATGAAAGTTTAAAACAAAAGAATATCAGTTTTTGTGTTACTGACTTACTAAGAAATAACTCGATAGACAACAATGTATAGCGATATTTACCTTAAAATGGTCTATTATTATAATGGTCTATCTTCGAACGTATTAAATTCTAATTGAAGATATGTCTCAAACGAGAATGTCTTCTAAAGTACTTTTTTTAGTCTCGTTTACTGGGAGATGATTTTGTTGTGCAATAAATTGATGAATAAATATATTTCTATTTACATATTTTTTTTAAATATGGAAGTTGATAACATAAAGCCACGGTAGTCACTCAACCGAGCAAGAGCGCAAGCTAGGTATTACAGCAGTTTACTGATGAATCTAATGAGTAGTGAGGTCCTCAGAGAGATGTAGCTCCATTATTGTATCATAGTTCCAAAACCACAAAATATTGAGTCATATGTATAAACCACAATAGTAAATCATATGTATAACTTAAAACCTCGTAAAATTAAATAAACAACATTTTGCAACGGGTTTAACGATTTCAAAATCAATATGGTATGTTATGCTCTTCATAGAACTGCAATTTCGTAACAGATGTGGCCCAAAAAATGATGTTATCTGAAACAGATTATCAAAGCTAGGAAGGGGCCGTGCGTATTGTTAGCCCTGCGGCCCTCACTTTGAACTCAAGTGGACTCCTATTAAAGCTGGTCTCCATTAATTGTTCATTCCACGGCATTTCAAGTGGCTCCGACCATCAAAGGGCTTGTGGAGCAAAAACTCCATTAAGGCGTATCCGTTTACATTTAAAGACGTAGTACACTGTGACTTAATTTGAAAAAAAAAACATGTACATAAAACTCTAACACTGACTTACTGGCAGACAACGCACGATTTAAAGCGCTGGGTCTAGAATATGAAATTTTGCATAGGAGTTCCTTATTAGATGGGCATCAAGAATTTAGATATTATAATAGGGCTTTAGCGCTTGCGCATTGTAAAGGTACGTCTGCATTTCAAATAGATCTGAAACGAACTGATCTGAATTCTGAACTAGAGTTCAGGCAATTTCCAAGCACAGAGAACTCACTTACCCATTATGTACTACATATTGTTTATGAGAATTTACGGCGCATATAACATAACGGCTGCGCGGCCATGCTCGCCCACACTTATTAACTAAACTTGGATTTATGCGTAACTTAGAGAGCGATAGTGGCACAATAGGGCCCCTGGAATGTGACCCGGGGCTTGTTTGCTTATAAACTATAGCCGTAACACCAGTATTAGCATATCGCTGGCATTCAATTTCATTTCTACCAATTTATTATTTTAATGCAAGAAATAACATCATTAGACCTTTAACACAGCTTTTTGGAAACTGTATTTTTGTATGGATTTTTTTAGTTCTCGAAACGTTCTTCATTTGCTTTTATTTTCTTCATCTAGAAGTGTTAATATCGCCTTATAACCGTGTGATTTAATTATTAAATCACACGGTTATAAGGCGATATTATAGAGTAACAAAGACTAGTTTAACTGCAGTTTCTGTAAGCGCCGACAGCGTTACTCGTAATTTTTATGAACAAGTAGGCCGAGTACGGTATTGCAATTGCAGATCTCTTCATAATAACATTGTTTACCATTGAATTAAGAAACAGTTGCTCTAGATCTGAGCTCATCGAATGAAGCTGGGAAATTGCTTTGCGCTCTTCCTATTATGACGCTTGGTGTTCTTTATTATATTTTCTCAGGAGAAATCTGACTGATCTGCTTTTGTTATTGTGTTGATGTAAGAAAAATACTGCTCATTATCAGTTGAATATGATTTATCTAACAATACTGGTAGTCCTAACTAACAATTTTAAAGAAATCTAATGTTAACATAATATTAAGTTTATGTAAGAGAATTGCATCATTCACTATAATTACACTAAAGATGAGGTTAACAATAACAGTGTTATTTGATAGAAATTATAAATACTTAGGTAGTTATTGGTAAACATAAGGTTTGGAGAGAACAATGGAAGTAGATGTTTGTGCGAAACCACATCTTTAAAAATGATGTCATCATGCTTCGATCGTTAGCTCTTTATACGTAAGTACCTATACTTATTTAAAGTAATATAACTAATATACCTCCTGTAGCAAATCATTGTTGTAAAGTTTTCTTTCAGAAATAGGTAGGTAACTAGTTACTAACTAACTAGTAGGTAACTAGTTGAGATTACTGATAAGGCCCAATGATGCTGTTTAGGTACGAGATATTTTGTCCTATTGTTTAATAACTAGGTACGAGTTAAAGTTTTGTTCAATAGAGAGATAAATAGTAATCCAATAGTGCCTTTCAAAAATTTCTTCGTATTTTCAAGACACAGTTTAGTTACTCACCGTGTTACACAAATTATGCTTCCTGCTTGTGTGTTGTATTAAGTTAAATAAGACAGTCGTTGAATATCAATAGTATCATTAAATTATTATGTAGGTAGGTACCTAAAATTCTTTTGTTTTAGGCAGGTGTGTGTACAATTAAAATTCCAATACGATATTTACGACCTAAACATTACAAGACAAGTATTTTCTACATAGGTACGTAAGCACTTTAACTTTCAGAATAGCCGTATTAATTTTCTTAGGTCGGACTACGTGACCAAAGTTGTTTTTTTTTTTCTTTATGTCATACGAATACGATGATTTACGGTAAATGAGCGGTGATAATCGTAAATTTCTCACGGGCCTGGCGTATGTGGGACGAGGTTTGCAAGGTAAAAGCTCAGTAAAAGTGGGTAAGATACTCATACTGGTTGACAAGGTGCCATCACCAAATTTCAATATCTGGTAACTAAATACATTAAATTATTATTATTTTTATATCTTTTTATCTGAAGTACTGATATTTTAAATGTTGTAACGGTGAAGATCTGCGGCGCAAGTACGGATCTTTTTGATCGATAAAATTCGATAAAATTGACAGTTCAAATCGATAAACTGGGTTTAATCGAACCTCGATACTTTCGACAAAAGTTATCGAATAGCTAGGTCGAATCCAAAGAGAATATAGAGCTACTTTACGATCAGACTTCGGTACTCGCAACATTCGATAAATTTATCGAGTTTTTCGGTTCGATTAATTTATCGAACCGACTTCCGTACTTGCGCCGCTGATCTTCACAGTGTATATTCGAGTAATACCTAGAAGAAACGTGTAAAAACCCAATGAACGCATCAAATTGTGGGTGGGTTGAGCAAGACAGATTTAAGCTTAGTGGATCAAGCGCCATATAAAGATTTACCTATCTATATTCAGCATAAACAGAACATCTTTTAGTTGATAGATATTATTAGACACATCTCGCTAAAATTTTAAATGCTATGTTGTTGTAACCTACGAGTACCATAAATTATCTGGCGTGGGGGATCCGGAACAACGAAGAACCGCTTATGATGATCCGTTTGTCATACCTTTGTGACTTCCGTGTGCAGAACTTGTTGATAAATATTGTACGGTTTGAATAGAAGCCCTTATACGTATATAAGTACTTAAGTAGTATACCCCCTTTTCACTTTGTTCAGTTATAAGTTATTGTAGGGCAAATAATACCGTCTTCAAATCAAATCAAATCATTTATTTGCAGAAAAAACACGGTATTTTTACATACAATGGTCAAATAGATGTTTTGTGACTCTATAATATAGTGCACATGTTTTTTTGCTATAAAAGCATGCAAATGTTTAATATAACAATTATTATACAATGACCAAATAGCAGTGTCGAAATTTACATTTTGACAAGAAAATAATCAAAATAGCTTCTGTTTCATACCTAAAACTTCAAGTCACATCAATCATCTTATAACTATTCATCAAATTACATCAAATCATGTCAAATAGTAGGAAAATAATAATAATATTATGTACAATCAAACGTCAAAAGTTAATCATAAAATTTCAAAATAACCCGGAATTATATTAGTACATATTATATAAAAATAAAAACAAGAAAAAATTTATTCATTTGTACCAAATTTGAAAAATTCTTTCACACAATAAAAACAATTCTCTTTCAACCATTCTGCAGTTTGTACCTAAACATATTTAGTGACAGGTTTTTCAAATCATCTGGAAGATGATTGTTGATTCATAAAGTATATAATATTATTTTAAAGAAGTTTGTCACCAAACACTATATACCTACTATCGTTGTGTTCTAAGCCACTATTATCAGTTTAGCGTATTTAACATCTTCGACCACAATGTCATTTGCGATATGTTATTAAAATGGTAGTATATCAAGAATAAAAAACGGTAAAATGTTTTTGTGACTAACTGTTATATTAAAATTAAGAAATCTCTTATATCATAGGTTTCTTATTCGTAATGATTAAGGAAAGTAGTGAAACTTTATACAATATACGATTCAACGAGACCAAGTAAAAGTACGAATATAAATGTATGTAAAGTATATTACTTAGTCGCAATGCTAATACTTGAAACGGATATAACATATCTATTCTAGTGATGAAACTCGAAAGGTTACTAGGACCTCTTTTGTGCACGTTATAGATCAAGGATCAAACGCAGGTGTTATTATTATAAACGACAGCAATTGCGCAAATATTTAGCGCGACAGTAAACATTTACCGTTTGACGGTTTTCACTAAACCTACATGGTAATAAAAACATTCGATCGCCCAATATATTATTAAATCTTTAAGTTTATTGAAATTTTACACCTACTTATACCCAGAAGTTACTAATCTCACCTACACAGGTGGACCATAATTGGCGGCACGATTGACTCTTCGATAATGAGCCCGGTTTCCGTATTAGGACAGAGAGCAAGGAGGGCCCCAAAACAAGCTACCTCGATTTAAATATCAGGAGATTCACGAAATCATTCAAGCGAATGGCTCGAAATTGCTGCACCATCGGCTATTGTTACCACATATCCGTTTTTAACTGCTTTCATAACGGTTTTTTATAATTGCATTTTTGATTTCGCGCGCAACAAATACCGGTTATACAATTTGAATGGATTAATCCATATCGATCAGAATTGGCACGACAATGCGTTTAATAACAATATGAGGTTTAATCGCCTAATGGATTGGAGTCACAATAGGAACCGCAACTTGCATACGGTATAGGTAATAAACGGGGGGTGTGGGATGAATGCACGCGCTGACGAAGCTTGCAAACATCATAGTCATGCAAGACGTGATAAAATAGACCCTAACAATACATCGTTAAGGGTGGTAAAAATGAAAAGAAAAGTTGGTGCGTTTGTCTACTGGAGTGAGGCAAGCGAGGGTTCAAGGTATGAGGGGACGTAGAGCCATCGAATGTCGCCTCAATGCTTTTTCAGCAAATATTGTTATTCGAACGTTTATCAGTTTCCAGCTGACTGGTTCCCCTTTGATGTTTGAAATTGAAAGCCCAGACTTACGAAAATACGGGAAGACGCCAAGAAAATGTTGAAAAGTAAACTCAGAGAATAAATATTTACCTAAGGAACTTAAATTCTAATTCGATTTTGAATTTCTAAGTTGGTGAAATTCATGCGTACAGCTCTATCCATTGTCATAACATGTGACGATTTCAGTAATCGGAATATGATAATTAGAAAACTAATTTAAACGCATCTCTATCTAGAGTCCATAAAATAAAATGCATAAAGAGAACGATACATAAAAATACAATAAAGATATTTCAAAACGAAACCGTTAATTTAAAACAACAACAATGGCTTATCATTTTGACACACTTACCTCACAGACTTAATTCATCCAAGTCATTAACGAGCTGCGAGACGTTAGTTCAAATATTTTGGTCATGTCGATTTTATCAGAAAAACTTTAAAAACAATTTATTATATAAGAAACAAATATCACTGCATCAATGCACTTGATTGAAGTATCGATCGTGACGTAGCGAATGCACACACGACACTAGCCGGTTGGAGAGCGGCACGGCACGTACGTCTCAAGCGAATGTCGAATTAATACTACCATAACCTCAAATTTACGCGCGCCGCTCGAGAAATTGTTTATGCTGTCCGTACAGACACCCATAAATGGGGTACAGTTGTGAAAAGGAAGGGGATACACCATGGCTCTATGACAGACAAAGATGGAGCATTTATCAAAGGTGTGTGATGGGGGAGCCAAATGCAAGCCAGCTTACGATAGATACCCTATAGTAATAGCATCAACCGTTGTTATAGATCAACATGTAAATAACTAGTTGTATGATATATTGCAAAACAACGGCAATAATGAGCATGGCGTTAAGAGATGTTAAAATAAAATTACAGTTACCAAGACACATCGGCCTGCAAACTATCTTAAAGCAAACACTGATAAGACTGGGTGTGTAAACAAACCAAAGAATCGTTGGCAAAATTTGTTGAATTTTAAGTAAGTATTTACTTATCACATCGATAGCTTTTGAACTTCTGAAGAAATCAGAAAAAAATTGATACTTATGTTTTTTTAATTGTGCGAATAAATGTATGATAATTCTGTAAATTGTTAGTTTAAGCCGCGATTTTCACAGAAGTATCGGACACTAACTTTTTCACACTTGAACATGCAGACAGGTTGAGAAAAAACATTTTACCACGACACAACATGCAGTTGTGTACCTGCGTCTCCCTCGGGTCTCATTCCCATCCTATAGAAACCATTCAACCGTGAGGAATGAATGATTTTAAACAGCCGCAAACAAGTACCTGCTTTAAATTCTTCCCACTTAATATTCTCTACCTTTTTACCTTATTGTTTAATGTTTATAGAACAAACTTTGAGGATAAGGAGAATTGTTTGGGTGTACATTGAAGGTTAAGGTTTAGTTGTTGAGGTAGGATAATTGTATGCTTTTTGGAGAGGTGATAATCATGGTATTGTTCTTAGGAGAAGGCTAAGTTTTAACAGTGGGAGAGCCCACATATTATTTTGCTTACAAAGACTTGGCGTCTGCAAGGCTGTCGCCGTCTAGTCTGCAGACATAATAATGGAGATATCGTCTGTGCAACTTTCTTAATCAAACGCTGTTTCCCAGTTCTGGGGGAAATTAATTACCGTCTGTCCGCTAAGACGACCGATGACGCCGACGTGCTGAAAGAGTTCAAGAGGCTTAAAATGTTGAGTAGGAAAGATCCAAACGTCCACCGTAAACAAATAAAAAGCTAATATTACGTAAGTACTAAGTATATTTTTTCTTTTACGCGAAATAATAACGTAGTTCAAGTTTCGGTCTCAATTCAAACAAACTTAACAATATTATTTGTACAGATATTCGTCCAATAACCATTTACAAATTAGCAGACCAGCTGGTAATGTTCGCACTCATTGTCGATTTCCTTGACCTGCCTGAACCGTGGACGGCATTTGTCAAGCTATAAGGTGAGGTAGGGTGGCCACAGTGGTATTTTGTCTGGAACTTGGTAACCTGAACTTGTTAAACGTACTGAACTTTTAAATCTTAAAGATAGTTTATGGATGAACATTTCTTAAAGATAATTTATGACTCTTAGACTTACTGATTAGCTGTCTTCAGGTCTACTTAGTAACAGCTCATCACCTCATCAGATTATCATCAGCTCATCAGATTGTTTATTTTAAGTGGACAAATAATGGTCAAAAGTACCGCCGCCTCTGTTATGGGGGACAAAAGAAAGCATGAAACTCACGCCTCTGATGTCCAGCTCTCCATGTCGCTTCCGCTCCGTAACCTCCTTCTGCTGCATCACCTGTTCGCAAAAGGTCAGACCCTCATCCCATGACCTTTCACGTTTGACCATTGACTTGTTCAAGGTCGATAGGGAGAGCTCATTTCCTACAACTGCGATAAGGTCACGGCGTTCGGAGACCCAGGCTGGGCACTTCTCCTACGTACGCCGAGAGGTGTCTTTAACGCAGCTGCAGTGGTGACACCTATTAAGCTATCGGTTCCCGGCCAATACGGCACATGTACTTTACGAAGCAGCCATGCCCAGAAAGTACCTGCACCAGCCGGAAAGTAAGGATTCCATGGGGGCGATCTGATCAATCTTCCAGGATCAGTCGGACAATCTATAACCAGACCTATCCTGTGTCCCAATACAAAGGAAATGTGACGCAACCCTAGTGACGTACTAGTGTACTGACGTGTTTCCTGCGCGCGCGCCCCTGGAGGGGGCACGCGCACGACTCCCCAATGCGTGTCGTAAATGTCGGCTAGGCATGTTGTTGCGTTACCTTGGACATACAGTACGATGCCAGTATTACTTTTAACTTTATTCTGCATTTAACTTTTATTCATGTCGATAGAAAAATCTAAAACATACTAACACAGTCAACAAATCAATCCCAATTAGTTGTGTCCTGTATACTGTACTTTTCAAAATTGGTATAGTGCATGATTTATATCAATATTAAGACACTAGTATTAATACTTCTTGCCAATATTATAGCCATTATTATAGCAATACTGCCTTATTATAGGTTCTACGTTAATGTAGCACCTATAAGAAGTGCTACAGAGCTAAGTATTGGTTAAAGTACTTCAGTAAATTGTGAAGAATAAATAATTATTAGTAATTCATGGCTGCAAAGTTGTTATTTGGCGCGAGAAGGCGAACTTGTATTGAATCCTGGCGTAGCAAGGGGTTTAAAGTTAAAGTAACGTTGCTGCCAAGTGAAACACATAATTTTTCACCACGCAACAATAACGAAAGGTTATTTTTATCATTTGAAATCTGCGTGCAAAAGTGTTTTTTATTCGCTAGCGTGGAAAAATATTTCAAATTCGTTTAAAAACCTTTTCCACGCTAACAGATAAAAAGCACTTTTGCACGCAGATTTTATATGATAAAATAACTTTCCGAGAACTGTTTGTTTGAAAGCGATAACTTGCTTATTATATACAAAATAAGTACAATATGGATAAGTAGGTACCTACTACTATGATAAAAGCAAATATTATTTCATAAGACATAACTCAAAATTCAATCTTGTGTCTCTAACGCTGGGTAACATAACTAAATAAAATCTCTAAATATCTTAGTAATCAGATGGGATACCACGCTGTATAAAGTTGTGGCTTCGAAGCACGATTGGTGGGTGTGGGCGCATGGTTTATTTTCTTTGAACCCTTTTCAAACGACCACAGTTGCCGTTTACACCTAATCAATATGGGTTTATTCATCCCGGTTTTAATTTTATTGTATACGTGATCTGTAGTCTCTGGGCTTTGCTTACGATTATTTTTCTACATACTGCGAGCAACCTTAATTTTATGACATATGAAAATATATAATATAAGATATGAAAAGAAAATCGGTCGACCAGTTTACCTCTAGTATCGATTCCCGTAATGACAACAAGCACGAACATTTTTTTTTAAGAAAACGGCTGGTTTAATTTCTTGTATTATTACCGAGGTGTGTATGAAATTTTCCCATAATCTTTAAAATGCAATTTTTCTTAACTCTGCGCATAAAATCAACGATGGTTCCTTCAAACAAATTTCTCTTTTTCTTAAAGTTTCTGATTTCTAGAATATATTGATTTATCTTGATATTTTTACCCCAGTATATACTATAGCCCTACTAGGGCTTGTAGATTATCCAACTGTTTTTGCAGCTAGCTAGGTTAGATGTAGTATTTATTTATGTATTAGCTAGTTAATAAAGGCATTTAGTATATATACCTTCCTATATTACAGTCGATAATTGATGTATAAGTATGAAATTTAGGTAGATTTTGTACTTTAAGGATTTATTTAGGCTTATCAGGATATTACAGGGTATATAATGGCAGTGCTATCTAGCTTTTTATCAAAAGATTTTTTTCAGTTGATGTTAAATGTGTTATACGAGTAAATCAGATAAGGTCAAGAATCATAATTTAAAAAGGCAGCTACTAATAGTTTACTATGTTAGCTGTTTAAATTTTTCGTATTTGAAGTTTGAACTGATGTGTTACATTACTGTAATAATTAGTAAGTAGTTTCCTAAGGTTTCCAGAGTTACGAATCCAGTGCTTTGTTTAAAAAGACTGTTGTGTTGTTGTTCCGGATCGGTGCGTCAACGGAAGCTGCCAGTTTTTACAACCAAGAGTCAGTAATAGGAATGACATTATTATTTCCTTATTCATAGTAAGGAAAGCAAATAAATTGTGACGTGTACATGCACATGACGTTAGATTTGACGCTATTATCCTCAATCATATCAACAGGACAACCTAAAATAATAAGGAATACAACGTAGAGAATAACAATAGTATGTACTTATATTACTGAGGAAAATATAACATTTGTAATTTTGCATGTAACAGTTTTATCTTTCATGTAAATACTATGACGTTGAATAATAAATCCCTACCGATCCTTTTGAGATGAAAATGCTTGTTACACAAATCATGAGCCCACACAAAATCAATCTGCTATTATAGCTATTGCGGACAGTTTATTGACCATCTACATAAACCACCTATATAGTTTCAATGATGTTCTCGATGCTACATTTAGCGATCAAAGAGGACGTTTTCACGCATCCAACTTCTATAATAAAGCTAAACAGTTATAATATTTCATAAGCTGATACATAGTGGTACATCACATTACAAGTGCAAGTCTTTAGCAAACCGCATAATCTGTGGTGGGTCGAATTTATTGAGTTAGGACTCCGTTCAATGTATGTTTTTATCAGAGTTTGTTATATACTCTTTATCAGGGAATTCAAGATGCCAGATCGAAGCAGTGATCACCGCACCGAAAACCAGAAAACTTAAAATAAATAAATAAACATAATATGTGTATATGTTTATCTGTTTATCTATTTATCTGTCTTGGCAGTTTTAATTGAGAGTCATCCTAGTTTAGGTTCAGCGTGTTTACAGGTTACCATAAGGGATTTATCTCAGCATAAAAAAGTCGAGTGCATGAAACACTCGAAGCTGGTTATCAGATTAACCCCCGTGGCTGATATTACAACGTACTACATACATAAGAGGTTTTATTTTACTACACTATCTATATTTGTTTGTTGATCTACGTACAGAGTAATGAAAACGAATGTGTAAGCTAACATCAAAAGGCTTGTACGTGTGATTTATATGAGGTACATTCACCGCAGTATAGGACCGACAAGAAAAATCTGGTGGCCCTTTGAAACATTTGAACGACCGCCCTCGTCAAACCTTTGTGTAAGGAACAAAAGATAGAGCTATTCGTACATCAATAAACATGTCTATGTCTGAAGAAGTTCTCAGAATTTGCGCAAGACCCTTTAGGTACTTTGCCGCGCCCGAAGAATGTTGACCTGAATATGAAATAACGAATTTATACCAAGTGATTTATCAAGGTGGGTCAGTCTGAAACTAAAAGAGATAGAGTTTGTTCTGAAAAACCATGTTGACATAAGAAAAACTGGTCAATAATTATAATTTATAAAAACTCATACTTAAGCATAGAAAATCGAGACCGCTCTTCGAAAAATAAAATTTTTGCTTATGTTATAGCGGTTGCAATTGCAAGTTGTAAGCAATGAAATAGAATAATTATGTGGAATATAACATCTACCTACATGAAGCTCAGATTTTTTTTTATAAATGATCTATAGAGTTTAACTTATTCTGATACCTAACTAGTAATTAAACATAAACATTTAAGAAACGCTTACACACTCATACCCCCGCACTAGGATTCCCTGTGTCGCAGGTGGCATGGACATTGGACATACACAGATACACATCACAAACATCCAAGACCCGAGAACAAACTTTATGCTTACACAAAATCTGCCCCGGCCGGGAATCGAACCCGGGACCCCTCGCCTTGCAGGCAGGGTTACTACCAACTTAGCTACGGAGCCGTCAAACTAAGCCGTAACTATATAACTATTTTAAGTAGGTACTTTAATTCTTGATACGTTATTTACGTTTGACCTCTATGATACGTGATTTAAGTGACAATGTGGCCAAAGACGTTGTAAAGCATGGTAAACCTAGAATAGTGACGGGCTCTCAGGAGCAGCTAGTGGAGCATATCGATGGATGCTTGAAACCCGTGTTTTTTTACTATTTGTTAACGAGATAAGCTTGTCGTTTGCCTGATAATAAGCATAACGCCGGTCCATAACAATTGCGGTGCGACTCAGAACTTTAAAACACCGAGGCCTGCGCGGCTCTGCAGTACGCTCGTTATCCTGAGACATTAGGTATTAAGTCTTATAAGGCAAGTAATTTCACTGACTACTTTGCTCATCAAACCGGGACACAGTAATGCTTGTACAATTGTACATTACTGCTTGGCGGCAGACTTCAAGATCAAAGCGGTTGGTAGCGGCGGTAGATTACAGTTGATTGATTACAAATTGATATGTTAGCCAGGTGACTCCTAAAATGTTCCTAGCACCGTGCTATTTTTGCATCACAAAATCTTTTAAAGTGATCAGCTTAGACACTACCACTCCGTCATCGCTTTCGAACGCTTTAGAATGTATTGTCCCAAAAACAACTGTGTTTATGAAATTCTGTTTGGAATTAGATTAAATCTAGATAATTCTGATGCAGGCAAATCAGTCCAGTACATAGCTAATCTAGATATTTATCTGTGTACAATACATATTAGGCATTTAAATGTAGCAGACGAGGTGCGCCGTAGTTCCAAGGTTATTCTTTGTTGTACTATCGACCTTTGCAGAGTTCACCTACACTAAAGAGTACGTATGATCTAATGTCAATTGCTTTTTTAGTTTGGTATTTTTTTCAATCTTAAAGTAGGTAGGTAAATCTAAAAGTCAATTGGAACTAATAACAGGTAAAATGCAAAGTTCAAATCGCTGCGTAGTATGCGTAGAAGTGATAACCTCGTTGCTACGAGTACACGTCCATGTAATGTAAATTCCTATTTACAATTACCAGGTAACTGTGAAGAAATACTACTGTATTATATGGAAAAGACACAAAACTAACTACTATATAACCAGGTGGTTACGGTTGTCATTTGTTACTGTGTCGATACGTGAGCGTTTAATCTCTAACTATGACGATGTAATCGAAGGTTATATGCCCTATAACGAGAAATGTCTCTCGAGTAGGTTTAGCAACAAATTAATTATCAACGCTACCTAAGCTAAGCTCTAGAAAATGACCACCACGATATATTTATTTATCGAAAGCTTTACCTATTGTTAAGATTTAAAATTTCGAGCTAGGGATAGGTGGGAGTGGTGGGACAACCTTAACCATCATCGCTTTAAACAGCCATGCATCTTTGAGAATTCAGTATAGTCATTGTTTTAGGATTTTTTCAAGTTTGGCATGTTCTTTATTAGACGATAGAACGTTAACGATCTTGTTGAAAAGGGCTTGAACCAACTATACTAACTTAGCTAGGTATACTAAGATGGTATATTATCTACATAATGTGTACGCGCCATATTGTATTGTGATAGGTATTATAAGGACTAAGATGTATTGCCTTAGCAGGATGCAAACAGATGTTAAGTAACGTGGCAGTAAGGGTAAAAAATGCCGTTCCCTAGTCCGTCCACAGTTTATTTAAAAATCATGTTTTTCTCAGCTGTGCTGAACACCAGAAGTCCGCTCAAGCCGAGAACTGGCCATACCTACTTTGATGAAGGGATCCATTATGATGTTCCCGTTTTGGCTTTTAACATGCTTTCTTTACGGTTCTTCAGCGACAGAGGTATACAGAATCCCACGGTCACGCAATTGAATGCAAATATCCATAATCAGCGAACCAGATCTGCATGATATCACTACTTATCCGGTTTTGCTAAGCGACGAATTAGTGTTGAGATCTTATGACTCACACATATAAACAGTTTAATATAGCTATTATGAAGAGTATTATGTTAGTCATTTACATAAATTATTATTTTGCTGAATGAAAATGTGACGTAAATTCAGAAGAATCGATCGTCTTCGGAATTGAATTGTAAGTATGAAAATCTAAGCTGAAAAATGTATACGACGCGAGTTTATTCTCACTATACGTATGCCAGTTAAATTTTTCAGAGCGCAGATTTGATTTTATAATCAATTCTTTTACACTTGTTGTTTGTTTGTCCAATCTTGTCTAAAATAGTCATAATAGATAAATAGTTCTCCTAAAAAACAAAACATGTCCTTGTTTTAAAATGTAGAGCTATCTTTCCTACATGGTTTCCTTATTCAACAGAGTAGAATCATGTGTTTCACCTATAGGTATATCTATACTCTATAATCTATCATTTGAATGTCTAATACATAACACATTAGAAAAAACTGTGGAAATAGGTAAATGTTATTATGATTCTATAGAATGATTCTATTTCCACAGTTTTTTCTAATGTGTTATGTATTTGTTTGAGCATTTAGCTCAAACAAGGGTGTGAGGGTTTATAAAAAATACTAGCTACCGCTTGCGGCTTCGCCCACGTTGTATATATCTTTAAAAATTGTAGCCTATGTGTTTTTCTGATGTATAAGATCTTAATATACGGTAATCTGTAAAGTTTCATCAAAATCCGTTAAGTATAGTTCTTTGCGTGAAAGAGTAACAAACTTTTGCGTTTATAATGTTTTCGACTTATTTGAATGAAAAGACATATTTTCGCGCAATATCTGTAATTTTGGATAGGTATGGAACCCAGTTTAGAAAAAAATCAGAAATTACTATAAAAAAGTATTGGCTAGACATATTGTACAAAGCGAATAAAGCTAATTTTGTAGAACGCTTTCGTTGTTAAACTAGAGGTAGGCTGTAAATGCAAACAATAAGCAGCATGTAAGTTCCTAATGTAACTAAACTAAGGAAAATGGCTGCCAACCTACCCTCCAAATTAATAAAAATTCCGTTGAAGTCTTCGTGATACCTACATCATTAGAGATATATTATGGATATGGCGAAAACAGTAACGTAGAGTAGACTTTTAGCAAGAATACTAAAACTAGAGTTTTCCATTACTGCGACATGTCCGTTACGGTGGCTGATTCAGACTTGCTCCATGCGAAACATTAACCATGGAGTACAATCCATGCAGCTAAATAACTACGGTTTCTTTTGGAACTTTTCCACAGGCATATACTACTAGAAGCTAGAACAAATCCTACTCTACGTGACCGTCGAGAGAAATATTGTTTTATTTTGACACGGTACTAAGGTGTCCCATGTATTTGTGTAGTTTACTTAGCTTATACGAACAGAATTTCGTGAGAATCTTCAAGCGTTTGCTCCCACAGGTGTGCCGTTAGTTCTCTTTAATGATTTAATTTACAAGTATAAATTAGAAGTGTATCTAATAAATGCCCAAACCATGAGAAACCAAGATCAAGTGCGATAGTGGTCAGTCGCTATAATGTGTACCTAAAAAATAATGAGCCTCACGAAACAAAGTCATTTTTTACAATCGTTATCGATAAGTAGTAGAAAATTTAATTATATATGGAATGAATTGTGCCTCGATACTCCTTATAACATCAGCTGCCAGTGAAAGTCCCGTCAAAATCGGTCCGGCCGTTTCGGATATTATAGCCGTAACAAAGAGACAGACAAACAAACCATTTAAAAATTGTTTTTTTTATTCATCCCGTATACTTCGTACGTACCGTACTTTCATATGCATTTAGTAAAAACCTTTATTGCGTTTGACCACTATCAAATGACAATCTTTAAAGTTTAGTCCAAGAGGACTATTTGCTTTGAGAACTACCCGCTCCAAATTGCAAGTAGAAGCACATAAGAAGCAAAAGTACATGTAGAGACTAGAACTTCAGTTCTGTGTTATTTTCACCAGATTTCTTGAACTGGTATATCTTAAATATCTGTATAATAAATTTTGAAGCTCGAATTGGTAACCTCCTTGTTCGGAAATCGCTTAAAAATAATTGCGTGAACAACTTCATAAAGAAGCAACAAAACTCCAGAAACGTCTAAGTAATTCTGCATCATTTACTCTGTGAGTTCTCATGTAGATAACGGTAGTACAGTCGAGGTTCTGACTGCGCAGGCGCCGTCAAGTGGAACCGACTGTTTCCCATGCTGAAACCGAATACTGTTGTTGAGGCTACGCCGCGTCTTCTCATAGATAGTGTATGTTACTTTGTATAAATGACAATGACCTAAACTTGAGTTAAACGTCATTTAACTCCTAAATATGCCTTATTCGCGTGTTTAATCATGAGAAACGACAGATCTTGATTTAAGTAGTGTCTGAACATTGTCTAACTCCTTTGTTGTGACATTTGTAATAATTTTAGTCGTTTATCGTTACACACTGTGGGTCTTACCACAAAAAAATTAAACACACCCTAAACATTTGTTAAACAGTGTCTACCTCCTGAACACGCCTTAGTCACTTATTTAAATATTAACAACTATAAACCTTGATTCAAGTAGTGTCTAACTCCATTCTGTTGTGACATTTCTCATATCATTTTAGATGAGCTTTGGCCGCTTTCTTGTTAAAAAGGCGTCTAAAAGTGTTTTTTTTGTGGTAAACGGTGTCTAGCTAAATAGGCGTCCAAAAGTTGTTGTTTGTGGTAACACGGTAATAATAAGCCTGGATGAAAGAGCATATAATCACTACATTTACTTGGGGTCATTAAAAGTTGGAAATTCATCGTGTCCTTTTTTAGAGCGACTTCAAAAAAAGGAGTAGGTTACTCTATTTCTCCGCCAATGGCTTCTTTCTAAGTATCTCAAGGATGGTCCATTAATAAATTTTATGGAAAACTGGGGGATGAAATATCATATTTAGTAGTCGGTTCCCGTTCATTTTATAAATGTATTTTAGCAATTTAGTAATTTACTTTGACACTGTGGCGCTAGAACAAAATTATAAATTAAATGTCTTTCTTGACAAAAAACATTGGGAATGGTGGACAAGTTAGATACCAGTAAGTAGTAAATTAAGCTTAGATGAACATTGGATTTAAAATTTACATTAAATTACAATAGATAATCATATATTCAAATATTGTGTACAATAGGTGCACATAGGCAATCAAGAGTGCCTGTATTTTTCCGGTAATATTTCTCTCTTCGATCCATAAACAGAGAGAGTTGTGCAAAAAAATTACTTCGATTTGTTGCTCTCCATTGCTGCGTGACAGAAGGACAAAGCAACAAATACATTTTCGCATTTATATGTCTAAAATAAATAGTAAGATTGTCATAATTAAATTATAACGATACGTTTTTAAACTGTGAAGTTGTACATTCCAATACCCCATAGCATTAATTATTTGTCTAGTAAGTGCTTATATACTACGAGTATAACTCCAACCATATAATGCAATAAATGTCATTTCAGCACATCGTAAAACATATTGTACGGTGTCGGTGTGTCACCACTATATACAAAAATTCACTTTCACTGCTGGTTTCGACCACGCACATCTAGGCCGGACGCAGTTTCTGGACCATAAAGGATGTTGCCTATTCATTGTTCTCCTAGACTTCGCGTATTGCGAAGCATTTCTTACGTAAATATGGTGCTTCGAGCCCGTAAAGGTGAAAAATTTTAAACTCAAATTCTTTTATTGACACAATTAAGTAGACCTATGTTATATGAATCTGCACTTCTCCAACAATACAGAATAATACAGACAAAAAGTTTTACCTTATTTTGTTTAAATTTTGCAGCAATTTAATATAGTAATTTACCATTTAGGTACATTTTAAAATGGTGATGGTATACTGCATATTATTCTCGTTATAGGTTTGCGTTTGACATACTATTGTCACAGTGGTAAACACGCTGAACCTATAGAATTTAGACTTTTTATTAATAGTGTTGGACTCTATCATCTAGAGAGTGAAAATATAATTATACTTCATTATGATCTCAAGCTCGAAGTCTTAGAATTACCTACTTGCTAAGCCTCTATTAGTTTTTAGTTCTTATTTTGTATTGTTGAGTAAGTACCTAATTTAAGTTTGCAACGCCCTCCTAACAGGGTGCATATGTTTACGCTTAGTATAAGTTGAATGTATGTGTGCAATAAATAAATATATAAATAAATAAATAAATAACTGGCTCTCAAGTACAGCAGCCGGAAGACCCCGATAGGTGCCTATTTGGTGACAACTTTTCTACTTGAAGATGGTAGGTAGGTACTAGCGAGGTGAGCACTATAAACTGCCCTATCATTATACTAGAAAATATCCAACCGCATTTTTTGAATCATTGCACAAACTGTGATATAATTATGTAGGTACCTACTTACAGTAAAAGGAACATGTATAGGTACAGCTGCATGATGTAGACTCGATTTAAAGGTCAGCAAGTAAAACATCTAACTAATACCTAAACAAAAAGCGTCGATAACTAGGTAGCTAATCCAATACACCCTGATATAGGTAAATGATCTTTTCACCTAGGTACTTGGACTATTATCTGTTATGTGACCTGGGTTTGGATAAAAACAAAAAAAAAACGAGAAAACTTGTAGTGCATTGTGTTTTCGATGAGTTAGCGTACTTTGTTCGAACACAATCATATCTGACAATGATTATATTACGAGTATGTCCTACCTATACCTACTTATCTCATCGAAGGTCGAAAGTTGCTGTTAGAAGTACCTAATTGCTTTAATGATTTTCTCATGTTATTTGCAAAGATTCGTTTTCATTATATTGTTTTAGGATCACAAAGCGAGCTCGTAATATTTCTCTATAGGTCAATATAAATCAACGATGTGTCAATACAGTAGGTAATGGTAGAATTCTATCACGTTGCTTGACATAAACCATGGTGATTCAGAGTCGCGACACCACCAGTGAACCACTACATAGAATATTAAAGTTGGATTGACTCATCGAAATGGTCTTAACCGAAACAAATAATTAATAAATAAAATAATAGAGGACTCATTGAAGTATATTTGCGTGATTTAGTCATATTGAACAATAATAATTTAATTATAAAGAAGAGCTCTAATATTACTTATACCTATAATAAATGCACAAGTCTGTTTGTACTGTTGTTTTGGCCTTTACTAGGGGTGGTCGAACTATTTTTGTAGCGGTAGGGCACTGCACCCTCTCCAGCATCCTACCTACAACTTCAAATTTGATCATTTTTCGTTTTCTGCAAGGCTTTAACGGTATCCATAAGTAAAATTTAGTCAATATTAGATGATGGACTCCCAAAGCAACGATTTAAAAATCAATAATAGTTCGCCAACCATTTTTTTGGACCGATGTTCAACTATGAACTAGGTTTAATTCATGAACCGATGTTCACTTCGAATTATCTCAAAGATAATGTTGCTCTGAAAACGTAAGTCTGCTTTGAAAGTCTGACACGTTAGTGGGCCCATCTGTGTAAAGTTGGTTGCACTTATCTTACAAAGTAAAATTAGAAGCCTAAGTTCTAAGCAGTAGATAAGTTCAGTAGGTAACTTAGCATTCATCTTAGTTTCAGTAAATACTGGTAGATGGCGTTGCTTTGATTCTACATGTCTAGTATAGGTGGCGCCACATTGCTTTTTTTCAAGTAACAACTGAAACGCTCCAAGCTAACGAGCTTTTGCCTCCCACGTATTGCGTTTCTATTCAAGGATATGTATACATCGCGCACTCAGCACATTGCGAAGAACTTAATGTGAAAGGTAAGCAGCAATGTATGTTACCTATCGAAAGTTTTTGAGGAAGTTATGACTTGGTGAGCTGGAGCGTGAGCGCGGGACCGGCAGCCTCTAGCTGCCGGCAGTAGAGTCGGGTTCGCTACAGTGGCAGGTGGCACGCTGCCCCACACAAGTAAACAACTTGAGCTCGCGAAACCATTCCTTTTGTTTATAACACTTGTTGTCTCCTCTTTCAGTGTTAACAGTAATATTAAGTAAGTTAAAGTTAGCATAAAACATAAAAGTGAACTAATCAGAAGTGTGGTGAAGTGTTTTAAAGAAATACCGGCTTTGTCAGTCATGTCGTCAAGTACAATTTAAGTGCAAAAATCGTCTTAGTTTGTCTGACAATGTTCAAAACTACCGTATGGGCTATGGTGTTGTGAAACTTTCCGATACTGGTACTCAGATTCATTTTCCAAGTAAGTAACGCTGCTTTTACTTAGATGATTTTTGTATAAGTTATTTATAATTGTGTTTAGTGACGATGAAAGATATGTGTCAGCTGTGTTTTTAGACTAGCTGAGAGGCTCATAATTCATATTGAATTATACATGAGTTCTATTCGGAATAAGGAGCGTGACATTAAAATAATTTATTGTGCGTGCCATGTCTGTATGTTCCCTTGCGTGTCGCTAATTGATGCCGCCCGCTTAGAATGATGATTCAAATTAGACCGATATGAAGAGATTGTTGAATTGTTGTTGAGTGGTTCCAAGTATTGCTGGATGTTGGTCCCTGGTTGATGGTGTAGTGGAGCATGGCGCTCAGTGCGAGGCCGCGGTGAGTTGAATGGCCGCGGCACTGGCTACGGTCGCCGTGCATCCAAACACCCGTACTTACCTCACTTACCTCACCTCGGTAATAATCTCATTTGTTTCTTAGCGGAACTGATTTGATATTCAGAAGGCTTGCGCGCTTTGGAGTTTTCACATTAAAAACTTCTTTCGGTCATAATATACAACTCGTTCATGGGAATGTTTTTAAAAGCCTCCGAAGAAACGAACAGCCTCTTGCCCTCTTGCTGTGTGCGTGATATCTTGATATAGATCAGTACTTCATTGATGTATTATATATATATTATTTTTATGGTACATCGGTAGGTGTTGTGGAGTAATAAAAATAAATCTTATTTTGAACACCTCTACGCACGCAAGTCACAATATACTTTCTGACCTTTTAATTTTTTATCCATGAACTAACCTTTTACATTTTTTATACGTACCAATATTTCGTATCGTAAAAGATGCCTTTAGCAGATCTTTGCACACCTGTGTGATATTTTTCTCACAGGAGATTCAAAGGGTTAAATCTCAAATTGGAATCCTTTTGGTAACATGGTCCCTAGAGAAACTCTACGTCTTCGTACCTTACTCTGTCATTGATAACGAAATACATTTCATTCAACATATAACTTTGTCGTTGCTATTTTAAAAGCTTTTTTTTGCGAGTTACAAAGAGCATTAGCTTCACTTTCTAGTCCAACCTCATACATTTTTACATGTTTTTAAAGTTAATGAATTAGAATGAAAATCTAATTTATTCAACAATCTATACCTGCAGGTGACAGCATTTACAGGTACATTTGAATACCTGTCAACACAATTGACCGCAATATAGATAATGTTGCCTCATAGAAAATGACGATTTGGTCGAACATACTATAGGTACATAGGTATATGCAGCCTGCATTTAACCTAAATATGTTTAAATAAGTATCTATATTATGTATTTTCTTTGGATGTATACCGGACCAGGCCCTACATCTTCTTCAATGCTTATCACAGGCAAAAATAAAACAATATTTTCTTCCTGAATTAATAATTCTTCCCTAATTAATATAGACTTGTTTTCATCGCACTATAGACAACAAAGACAAGATTGTTATTTTTAAGTTCATTCTAGATATAGGTAGGTAAGTACCTACTGAATATGTATTATAGCACAAAAAACATAATAGTACAAGTATAGGCAATAGTAGGTGACTAGTAGGTACATTACTATTACTTATTCTAATGTATAGTTTGGATTAGCATAGAATTATATTAACACAAATAACATTCTTCAAAGTCTAGACTCTTGACTTTCGTTTCTAATATCTTGATATTAATCTGTAATAGTAATAATTGGCTCAGACAGTTATTGAGCTGCCCTCTAAAGTAAATAAGTAAATATGTAATGTAATATTACAACATTTTAGCTGAGATGCTCAATGTTTACGTAGTAATTATTGATAGGTACATACAACGAGTAACTAAAGAAAAGTCTTGAGGCAGGATGAAACATGATGACAAGACGACGGGCGACAATGCGATTAGTTGACATCGTTTAGGGGGTCTACTAGATATAGTCATGGTGTATGATCTGAAAAAGTAACGCCCTTTAAATATTCTCTACTTCAGCAAAAAAGTTGATACTACTCATTGAAGAGTTACCTATGTAGTAAACTTCTCTATTAGTATCTATTTTTCAAGACTTTCAAGGGAACTACTTCTGAGTACATCTATACGAAATATGTCTGCCCGTGGTTTTACTCACGTGGAGATTCTCATGGAAACAGAATGAACAAGTTTTTTTGTGGAAAAATATATTGTTCTAGACAAGTTTTTATAAAATACCTACGTAAGTAATTGGTACTGGATTTTTATAACCACAAAAATCCAGTTCCAAATCAGGACCTGCTCCAAATCAGGACCTTGGACATCATCTAAGTACTTGTAAAGACAAATTAAACGAGTCCAAACTCGAGATGCTACGTTATTCATATATAAATATACGTTGTTTGTATATATTGTATTTATCATTTACATTATCATTATCATTTACATATGTACGTAAAATTTCTGCTCAATCGAAGAGTAGTGGGTCAAATTTAGCTTGCAAGATTTGACCTAAACAAAAATACATACAAACATTGCAATTTAAATAAAAGCTTGTAATAAACAAGTTCAAAAAGCTTTTGAAAATAAAAAAAGCAAAAATCAGGACGATCCGTTACTCCGATACTGCGTGAAAGAAGAAACCAACAAACACACTTTTATGCATTTAAATAATAAAGTAGGGATTACGGTCAACTTTAAAAACGCAAATATTTTCATGTATTTATACATTGTCACTTATGTACCATCTGGTCTACAGAAAAAGAAGCTTGACCAAGTGGTAATAAATTTTAGTGCCGTTTCTTGCTTCCTCTCTGTCTAATGGTTGTGATGAATAGATTATTTTTTAGCGATAAAACCGCTCGTTATATATCGAGATGTTTTATGTTGTAGAATTAAGAGTTCCTTGTAATCGGTGACCTGCTCATTCGCATAATGCTGCATTTCATAGTTATTCTGCATAGATACTTTGTCTGAACATGCTGTACTCAAAATATAAGTCTTGATAAATATTAAAGTCACATCCTTATGAAAAAGTCAATAACTTTTTTAAGCAGATAACTTTTTGGAAAAAGTTGAACAAAATATTGATCCCACTTATAATTCGTCCAGCATACAAACCTCGGACCAAACCATAATCAGTAAAACGGTAGGCTCGAGCGATACCTCTCGAGAGGGTCAAGTGTCCTCTTGTCCCCGATAGAGATTTGTAAGTCGCGGTCCACTCGGACCACCCACTTGTGATACCGATCTTGGGACAATTGTCCAGAGATTCGGAAGGTTTTTGGTATTGACTATCCAATTGTGATAATTAATTACATAATTCTATACCTATTTCAAGTGCTAGCACTTCTACAATGGTCGAACGAAGCCAAATAATTGTATGGATTGGGGATGTTGGCAGATCATTGATGGTTGAGTTGATTTACATCTTCAACTGATCCGTGCATTTTAATAATCTGTCCGCGCTTGCAATCTGAATAAAATTTATTTGCTAGGTAGATGAATCGCTGTACGTATGTATAAGATTTGAACTCTTTTTCCCTTACGAAAGTTTTGATGACTCATGCTAGAGTGCATGAGTGACAGGAATTTTTAAGGGCATAGGTAGTTTCTCCTATTTTTTGAAGTGCTTTATAATATCGATTGGTATGCACGCAGAGTCATCCACTTAATAAATGTATGAGGAAAGCTTACAATGTACTATGAGCCAGGGAAAAAAATTAAATATACTATAGAGTCGCTCGATATAATTATTATTGTGCGAAAATATCTCAAAGCAGAAGCCGAGGTAGAAAACAACCACTTCCCAATCATGACCAAAAAAAGTAAATAAAATGCGCCTGAGCATAAAAATATTGATGAATTTATGATATTGATGAATTTTGATGCGGCGAAAGTATAATCAATATAGAGCAAACTGGCGCTTACCTCTTTACCTATACATCAAATAGCTCTTGTCGTGATTATAAAGATATTTATAGTTTAGTGTAGCGTTACATTAGCTTTGGGTTTTACTAACATAAAAGGTTTCTTTCATCAGAAATAGCGATTTTCTGAGAAGATAAATACAAAATCGTTCACGAAAAGTCTTTAGTCTGTTCTTTCTTACCTCTTGGATGCAATTTAAAGTCGCAGACCACTTCTCGAGACTACTTCAAATGCCGATTCTCGTGACTGTTATCCGGCCAATTGTTAGAATTGTATTTTAGCAAGGATGTGGACGATTGAATAATTTGTCGCGTCTGAGTCTGGTTTCAGTAGGTTTAGTACATATTTGTTAAGTTTTTTATACATTTTAAACCTCGTGCTTACAAAGGTTTCTACTAGAAGCAAAAGTTAAGGGATAAGTAATTATCTTTGCCTATTCTTATATCTTTGATATTTAACTGCCTAGTAGAAAAGTACACGTACTATGATTACTACCATTATGATATATATGTATATAGACAGACAAATAATACAAAGTATGTAATTTCAAAGTAAATGTAATCTCCCTCACTTTGAGACCTTACATTTTATCCACTACTTTATAAATTATAGGCCTAAGGTAGATATTAGGTACTCACGACTTCCCGGGCATTTGCTTCATTAAGATTTTATAGCATTTAATGCGAGCAGTTAGATGATTACCTGCCCAGTACATCCGCTCTTATAACGACGTGGCAGTGTCGCTTTGGATCGAACGACGAGAGGTGCTATTACGAAATATGGCAGATACTATATATCGGGGCAATGACGTCACAGGCGAGCTTCATGGACGGTGTAAAATGACAACAATCAAAACATGTTAACTTTGGTTTACTAATTAGCGTTTAGAACCATAAATTACTCATTGGATTGTTAATAATTTCACTTAAACTTTGATTAACTAATTAATGTTTGTGAACCATTAATTACTCATTGAATTGTTAAAACTAGACAAATGATTGTTAAACTGAACAAATTCACTGTAAACACAATTTTTTAAAAGATTGCCGACAAGTTTCTTGCCCGTTCTTCTTGTACGGCCTATTACTTGGAATGGGCGCCTAGAGTCATTTATTTTAACTATCATGAGTGCTCTCCTGGGCCCCATGTTAATAAAAAGTAATGAATTTCAATTGAAGATTAAAATCTAAAGTAGAATGACAAGATCTAACAAGTTTTATAAAGATTCTTTGTCACAATCTGTTTTGCTATAAATACGAGCGACCGACTGTTGGAAACAACTAGTATTGCGCCTACCGTCGGACCGTTCAGATCTCCCATATAACTTTGCCGCAATAAATGGTTGAGATAAATCGAGCTACTTCGTGTTTTCTTTCTACGAGGGGTGTGCGGTCACCATGATGCTGAAGATGTTGACGTCACCCGTGGTGACGTCACCGTTTTTAAAAAGACCCCTGGACTCTCCGCCCCGTCATCAGAAGTGGGATTGGAACGGAACAACCTAGCTTTCCAATCCTAGCCTTCTCACCCGCTTGTCACCTGAAGGACCAGCACAAATGGGCAATGCAGCCGAGCCCAGTCGCAGCAGAGGTCCCCACATCAGACACCAGCTCCTGAAGATTATGCTGACACACCACCGTATTGGCGAGAGATGACCCATCACTACCAGCTCCTGAAGATTATGCTGACACACCACCGTGTTGGCGACAGATGACCCATAACTACCAACTCCTGAAGATTATGCTGACACACCAGCCGCGTCCGTGGTATCTACACGAACGGGCCAACACGTGCAACCAAACCAAGAAAAAGGCGATGGACATGGACACATGACATCAGAATACAGGTGAATCGTAACTTTTTCTACCATATTTTAACTTTAGACTTGCATGCGCATAAACGCAACTTACAACTTACAAATAATCCAAGAGATTACTTCTAATTTCACGAGATTTCTTAGTTTCTTGAGTTTTATTTTTAAAAGTTTTTCACGAGATACCCACAAATACCAAAAATCTACGAGTTATCCGTGTGCTGTCCGCGAGTTATCCCGAGGTATCCGCGAGTTATCCCGGGCAATCCACGAGTGATCCGTGAGTCAATCCAAGTGATAGCCGTGAGTTAATCCAAGAGGTAGCCGCGAGTTAATCCAAAGAGATAGCCGTGAGTTAATCCAAAGAGGTGGCCGCGAGTTAGTCCAAGAGATGGCCGCGAGTGATCCGTGAGATGTCCGACGAGATATCCGACGAGATATCCGGAGATATCCGATGAGATTGTCACGCGATTTCCACGAGATATCTACGAAAATCCATACCTAGTAATTCTAACCCAACTTAATAAAAAGGCCTCCAAATCTTTTCAAGTATGGCAGTGTCTTTAATCGACATCACAATTCTTAATTATTATTATCGCTGATTATTTGTCTTTGATGTATTTTTGTGAATCTTGTGCAATTTATTCAAGGCGAAGTGCCTGTTTGTATGCTAGTTTGAAAACTTAGTGGCACTAGCGTTCATTAAGTTGTTTCTATTCCGGTACGCGTAAATACGCGATGTGGTAGTTATCAAAATTCATTGACGATACTGAGCTTTCATTGAACTAGAGTCGCGGCGTTAGCAACAGCGCGAAGAATGTTACAGATAAGTGATAGTTGGTTACGTTTTATAATTCGGGATCCGAATTATAAAACGTAATAGTTTTGAATCGTCTGTAAGACTGTACAAATTATTTCATTCCTTGTGTACCCTCTATTTCCGTCATTTTAAATTATTTTATTCCTTATGTACCCTCTATTTTCGTCATTTTGAATTATTTTATTCCTTGTGTACCCTCCATTCCCGTCATTTTCAGAGCCTCTGCGGACCACGGTCATAACAATAAGGCCCAGACCGCAGCATCGACCTGTATCCCATTTCCTTTAGAGCCTCTGTGGACCACGGCGTACAAGACCGCCCAGACCACAGCAACATCCCTGTCTCCCAGTCTCCATGTCTACGAGAATTTAAAAAATCATGCAATGATGCGTGGAGCATTTGCATTGAACCTATAATAAATCTATTCATGCATTGATGCGTGGAGCATTTGCATTGAACCTATAATAAATCTATTCATGCCATGATGCGTGGAGCATTGGCAAAAACAAATACACACTCTGCTCACATTCCCTTGAGCATCAAATTTATTTACGTTTAACTACGAATGTTTGCATGTGAACTGTTATGTTTACAGAATATTATTAAGAAGGTACTAAAAGTTGGCTGATAATTTTGTTACATGAATATGGTTTCACTCTAACATAAAGTTAAATCTTGACAATATGGAAAATAAGCAATGTAGCTTAATTTATGCAGTGATGAGAAACAAAGTTAACAGCTAGTGTACCGGTGTACGGGTACCTACCTCAAAACCAAATTTCTAGTTTTCAGAAACACCGTGCCTGGTGCAGAGCGCGCACCACCTGTCAGAATGGCCGAGTCGGCGCGAAGCGGGCTACGTCTACGGTGTTGAGCAGGGCAATAGGAAACATGACATGTTTACCTACTTTGATTAACTAAATGTTTACCTACTTTGGTTAGCTAAATAGTTTGCTCATTAGATTGTCGAAACTAGATAACTTCACTGTAAAGATAATTGATCAAAGAAAAGAAAGCAAAAAGAAAAAAAAAAAGGAAAAGAAAAAGAACAAAAAAAAAAAAAAAAAAAAAAATTCTTTTCTCTTAAGAATGCAAACTATTACTCTTGCAAACTTAACTGCAAGCAACGGTGGTTGCTTACAGATACCAAACTCAGAAGGAAACGTCTCATTGTTTCAGAACATAACTGGACTGGTGCAGAGCACGCACCATCTATCAGAATGGCCGTATCGGGGCAATGACGTCACAGGCGAGCTTCATGGACGGTGTAAAATGACAACAATCAAAACATGTTAACTTTGGTTTACTAATTAGCGTTTAGAACCATAAATTACTCATTGGATTGTTAATAATTTCACTTAAACTTTGATTAACTAATTAATGTTTGTGAACCATTAATTACTCATTGAATTGTTAAAACTAGACAAATGATTGTTAAACTGAACAAATTCACTGTAAACACAATTTTTTAAAAGATTGCCGACAAGTTTCTTGCCCGTTCTTCTTGTACGGCCTATTACTTGGAATGGGCGCCTAGAGTCATTTATTTTAACTATCATGAGTGCTCTCCTGGGCCCCATGTTAATAAAAAGTAATGAATTTCAATTGAAGATTAAAATCTAAAGTAGAATGACAAGATCTAACAAGTTTTATAAAGATTCTTTGTCACAATCTGTTTTGCTATAAATACGAGCGACCGACTGTTGGAAACAACTAGTATTGCGCCTACCGTCGGACCGTTCAGATCTCCCATATAACTTTGCCGCAATAAATGGTTGAGATAAATCGAGCTACTTCGTGTTTTCTTTCTACGAGGGGTGTGCGGTCACCATGATGCTGAAGATGTTGACGTCACCCGTGGTGACGTCACCGTTTTTAAAAAGACCCCTGGACTCTCCGCCCCGTCATATATATATAAATATGAGATCTGAGATAGGTAACCAATTCATCACTATTCCCTGATACTACAATTTGGGAGTCTTCAAGACAAGAGTGAACACTGAACAGGTATCTTCTAGGCAAGCGTGCTACATCGTCGACCGCATCGTCGCGTACCAGCAGGTGAGTTTGCGGTCAAACGCAAGACTATTCAGTATAAAAAAAACTTAAGTTACGATGTGGTCGGAGATGGTGAATACCCTAAATCGTCTGTTGTTGATAAACACACAATTTGAAGGTGGTAGCCAACAGGCGAGCTTTAAAATGCCCTATCACTATAGTTCCATCATTTGTAGGTGTATTGTAAGTTTCAAACCATTCACCTTCGGATCGATGGAGGATCAAGCTATTTTCCGCTTTGTTTTATAAAGTAATGGCTGTACCATTAACATTATTAAAATTGAGTTGAATAAAGTTGAAAATTAACCTGCGTCGAGCTATATAGGTATACATTTTAACATACTATAGGGTAGCCCAGTCAAAATACAGATTACAAAAAGTCTTTGCAGAGGTTTAAAGGTTCCAAATGTTCAGCACTACTTTTGTCGGTGACTGTACATACGGGCTTAACCAAAATGAAGCTTTTGAATAAAGGTCATGAAGGTAATTGTAAGTTTAGCTTGTAACCTGTTTTGAACAAAATCGTTACATAATATCAAATGATATAAAAAAGGGACGAGGATTTGCAATAGTGTTGACTCTCTTGTTCATACTAATTCATTTATTAGTCGTTTTGAATCCTGCTTCTGCATACATTGTATATAAGGTACATAGTATTATGACCTGACCGCGCAGCAACTACGTTCACTCTCTCACATAAGGTGAGTTTTAATGTTTTTCGAGTGGTACAATTATATTGATTGCTCTACAGCCTGAGTTTAAATTGGTATGTTATCTCGAAAGGAGATAAATCTACTCCAAGAGGTCAACAAAATTGTTTTACGAGTTTTTGAAATTCGGATTTTTTCATTGAAGAAATGGCAATTAATGTTTACGTCAAAATTGAACTAAAGAATTTCCGATCAGCTGAGTCACTTGAACTTTGTTAAATGATGATATTGATTAATAAACACTTAGAAACTATTCCAGAAAATACCACGCAGTTCGCGTTTGAAGTGAGTTTATTTTTTTGGATGGAAATTTGGAATAACGCGTTTACAAGGGAGGTTCTCACAACTTGTGGACAACCATCTCCCTAATCACCCTCTTCTAGGATAACATACTACTTCAAACTCACCTTGCATATACAATTATACATAGTTATAACTTTTCAACATTTTCGAATCTACTTGACATGGCTTTGTATTAATCCATGTGTACAAATTTCAACATATATTTCACATTGCATATTAATTATCTCTACAGCTCACCATTAATGAGCGTTGAATTGTATTCGACGAACACATTCCATGTTTATCAAACACAATGGATGATGTTTATGAGAATGTGTTTGGCTTTATAGTGTTGACAAATCGTTTCAGGAATTTCAACATAAATCATTTTACTCTTGAGTAGTAACAAGCGAACAGCCAGAGTAGATTATTCGTGATTTGTCAGGCGTAAGATTATTTTGTTAAATAATTTATTATCATGTAATAAAAAAATTGCAATATTTTATATAAGTGACTGTGTCAGAGTACCAAAAGCCTTGCTCGTCCTGAAATTTTCCAAAATACTGTACAAGAACTTGATCGACCAGTTTAGAAGACCCCTAAAACTCTTCGGTTCTGCGATTTTCTGTTCCAAATCGTAAGATATAAATAAGTACATGATCCATATTTATCCGAAAACCATACTTAGGTACGATTTTAGCTGGGATAATCTGTGACTTTTGTTATAGAAATCATTGAGCGTATATCAGGAAACCGATGACTAAAAAAAATGTGATAATATGCTAGGTTAAGTTACGGTTTCCTTTTTAACCGACTTCCAATAAAGGAGAAGATTCTCAATTCGTCTGTATTTTTTTGTGTTGTTTCTTGATTTCTTCGCCTATGGTGAACCGATTTAAATATTTTTTTTTAATAAATATAGCGTACCTATATTCTCAACAGTAGTCCTTTTATAAATTTTACTAAAGGTTACCACTCCAAAGGGTGAAAAGATAAGGGATGAAATTTCAAATATCACGATATTTTTATCGAAGACGGTTCCAGAAAAGTCACTTGTGTTTTAAACATTTTGTTACTATTACTAAAGTTTAGATTGGAATTTTGAATAAGTATAGAAAAGAAAGTAAGAAGTAGGTAAGTACTAAAATTTAAAAATGAAATCAATCTATAATGCAAACATATTTATGCCACAACTGCTTGTCTATTATATTAACAAGTTATAAATACTATATAGATACTCGAAAATGTCCTTGTTCGCGATTCCTTTGTATGAAAGTGTGTATATGGCTGTATGCGCATGAATATTCGCGGGCAGTGGTGCGTCGCGGACAGTGGTGCCTCTGGTGGACAATAGGACCTTTGTTGCACAATGCCCATTTCCGATTACCAGATTGAATCGTGTCCGTCAAAGGCCCAGTACCGATTATTGAGTGCACAGACTCTGGATCTCTTTTTGGTGGCGTCTGATAATGTATTTTCTAAATTTTCTAACGATTAAAACTAATAAATGATCTTTTAATAGCGAGCATAGATTGAAAATGGGGCTACGTAATAAAGTTGGATAAAATAATTTTAACCCTTTGCCTCGGAAATTATTTACAAAACAATACGATAATTGGCTCGTTTCAGTACGCAAAGAAATTACACGCCAGCAATTTCCAGTCCTAAATATATCAAATTAGATACATCCTATATAGGAATAAGTATAGTAAGATCGTTGCATCTTGTAGTTATAACGACACATCGAGTTTAGAATTGGTTAGGTCAAAGTTAATAATGTCTTTCAAAACTAGAACGCAGCAGTAGTTAAGTCGTATCTGGACATCGTAGAGCTGTTTTTGCGGTCACAAACTTCCAATGGAAATTGTCTTAATATTTCTCGATTTCGAAGCTATCCCAGAACCGGCAGTCTCAGGATTTTCAACTCCAAGTTTGGTTGTTATTTAATTTAACCTCTCGTTATGCGGGCGGCTGAGTAACGCGCAGTCTGCAAAACGAGACGTTTGTCGTACCTATTGTTGCGGAAATTTAGACGAATTTGTGATGATCGCGTTTCATTAAGGCGTGTTTAGTGCAAAAGAAGCGCAGCTTTTAATTCACAAAGCGAGTGCGGTGCGAACGTAAAACAAAGTTTACGAGGGTTCTTCGTTAGTTGCTCACTCATACAAGATGGAGCGAGTTGGGAGCGAGCGCCGCTGTTATAGAATATGGAAGCGCACGTATGTTAATCGACTCGGTTCATTTTACCCTTCCGTCTTTGTTATCGTTTATGTTGATACTGAAACTTTTTGAAGACTGATCAAGCACTTGACTGCATTGTGGTTTTTAATGTTCTAGTAAAAAATCTATCATCAGAAATAATTTTAGAGCCACTTCTATTCAAGGTTTAGCGTGCTCATCACCTTAGACCACTACGTTGCTTAAGGTCAAGTGAGATAGAGGTCAAATGCTAACCTGAAAATAGAGAAAAAGCTATAAGTAGATGCGGAAAAAAAATTGTAGACACAAATGGGATACCATAGAGCATGCGGTTCTTGAAAAAGATAACAGCACATCCAACCCATTGTAATAAAATAAAAGTTGTAAAACGTCAGCACATTAAAAGTTTCACCTATCAGCCATAGTCTACAAAAACCGTTAGCAAGCCAGTGAAGCCTCCGAAATGAGAGTATCGTATAGTGTTAAATTATGGCAAAAAGGCTATGGTTTGCCACAACAGTGCCGCACGCCGGGATCGAGCTCTGAGAATCCTAACTGCAGTTTTTAATTAACGCCAGCTTTTATTGCGTCACAAAAAATAACGACCTACAGTTTCCTCGTTCATATGGTATCCGAGCTTGCAAGAGGAAGCTGCTATACTTCACTGTGTTAATACTTTTACTACGTGTATGCAAAACGCTTCTACGTACACGTATATTTCCATCAGTTATTTAATACCGTCAGGTACATTAAGAGAATGAGCAAAAACTTTGATAGATGTAAATTTAATAACATGAGCGTTGCGTTGACCCTACACGGTTAATGCATATAGATCCGTTCGGATAAGTAGAAAACAATAATGACACTATAATTACAGTGCTCTATAATAAACAATACAATGAACTAGTGGGTTTCATTCCCAGGCTAGTGAGAGGAAAAAATGTTAAACTGTAGGCGGAGCTGAAGGTATGAGAGGTGAGCCTTTAGCCGGTGCTCCAGTGATCGTGCCCGTGAGCTCGCCGGGGGCTACCTGCCGTAATTTGAGAGCAACAAATTACTCATAATAATAAATGTAGCCTACTAATTTTGAAAAACAAAACAACTTAAACTTCTTCGGAGAGACGGCGCAGAACTCCAAACTTGGAATATTATCTATGAGTCAGAAGTTAAAATACCCGGAGCTTTTTGCGGTTAGCTTGACCAATTTTACTCTGTTCGTTGGATATTCTTTGACGAATAAGGATAATATTTTATCTGAAAAACTAAGTGCGTAGCGAGCTGACTTTGTGCTAAAGTTTAGAGATTTATAGGTCTACATCTTGGTTCTCTTCGCTTTATTTTTCAGGAAATTTAAACTTTGTTGTAAAATGAAAAATATTTAACTGTTATAACGACAACATAAGTTTACATATAGTGATACATCGTTTATGTAAAGGGTTTCTGAAGCAGGTATGCCGCAAAGTATGTATCGTAGGGATTGGGAATAATCTTGATCTTATCTAAAATAAATAAGTAACGCCCAATGATTGTGAACATAGGTTCTGACTACACTGACAAGGTTTTTCTATATCTAAAAAATAAAAAATTACGATGACCATGATTCAATAAGACCTTATCACGAAACATAATCTTGCAGTTTTTCCGTCCGTAAGTATTTGTTACTGTTGTATAACAGTAAAATATATTTCGAGGGTCCACATCGAATTCTCATGTTCCCTAGTAGTACCTACTTGGAAGAACTCAAAATGTATAAAACCGGCCAATTGTGAATCGGAGTCGCGCACTGAGGGTTCCGTAAAAACTTGTAGGTATATAAATAGTTTGTCCATCACGGGAATCGTTAGGTAATTGTACATTTACACTTAACAAAAATAATTATTTAAAAAAATGTTTTGTTATACTTATACCTAACTACAAAATTAGGATATTCGGGTTTTTTTTACTTGTGCTTGACATTGCATCTTTGCATCTTGCTGAATCTCATGATTCTACTCGTAGTTCAACTGGAAGTACCTGTTATAGGTTTGATTCCCTTGCGAATGTCAAAATATGCGGCATAAACGGCAGTAGGTATCTTTTATTTACGTTGACTTAGAAGTTCAATTTTTTCACAGCTCCAAGGGATTATTTACTTGAGTATTTGTTATTAATTTCAACTTGATGCCTCCACGTGTTTCTGAGAAAAAGGGCCTTAACAAACAGACAAACAACGGAGTGATTCTATTTTCCTTGAGTTACGGAACCCTACAATTAACATATTTTGTGTATAACATTTAGCGCAATAACATTTTTTTCCACGAGCGAATAGTGAGAATGAAATAAGGGAATTTATTTTAATTCGTCTTTCAATTATATTATTAACTTTATAAAGTAAGATAGAACGTAGAAGATAAACAAGTTAAGCCAACTCTACCCAAAATGTACCTCTGATTCCTACCAACAATTATATGACACGCGTTTCGCCTAATCGAAGCATCATTAGGAAATACTGACTGTACAAAAAGTGGAACGAGAATTATTGATTCATTTCCTAATAAAAATGCGTACTTAAAGTCAAGCACATATCTAAAAAAACTACTTTCTTTTCCTTAGCTTTAACAGCGAATCAAGGATATAAAAGTTATAAAACCTCTCAATGCGATATTACTTCCGCATTTCCCTCTCAGGAAACGATGGTTGTATCTCTCGGGACGGCATATTATCTCTGTACCTGAGCTTTATCGAGGCAATTCGCCGAGCGCGCGGTTTATCGTAGAAGCGCGAAAAGTGCGGCATGTGCCCTGCACAGTTTACGACGTCCGCCGTTCTATGGCCTCTGATCAGTTTACGCCTTCTTACGTTTTACACCACACGTAGCTACGTTCAAAGTATAAATGCGACTCACGAGTGCTGCGTGCGAGTTATTGCCGTATAAAATTCGAACTGGGCCATTTGACTTAATAGGAAATCGTGTAACGGATTTCGTCCAATTTCGTAATTGTATACGGTAATAGAGGCTAAATTCGAGGATTAAATCGATTCTAGGTATGTTATAAAGCCAAGTGATATAATTTAACGCATATGTATTTTAATCGAACAATATACATCACAATATAGGTAATAGGTACATTTTGAATCAGAGTTACAAATTCTTTAAATTTGCAGAACAGGTATTGACCAAAATTATTTAAGTATTTACCTTTGGCTTCTGGATGCCATAATCGCATATAGTGACGTAAAGTACTCAATATCTTTGTATAGTATTGATATTCACAAAACGTAATAGTTTGGGCGTCATTAAGTAGCAGTAGCTATAAAGCCAGTCATTCATGCAGTGAATCCGCCCGAAATGTTCACGTTCCGTTAGTCAAACGTATGTACGACTACACACGTTTTAATAAAATAATTGCCTATATTCTCTTTGTACTCTATATTCCCTTTAAGCTCATTATTTTGTGTACCATGTAGAAGTACCCTTGTGAACGACAGGTAGTTGATGAAACAGGCTTTTGTTTTGTATTACGCCTAGCTTTAGAAACATTGAAGGATTTATTGTTATCTCGAGTGCTCATCGATTTGTGGTGTATACAAGCAGAGCCCATAAAAGTGATTCTAAAAATATATCTGTATTTATGCCTATTGAATGGCAAATTGTATTTATTTACTATTATAAAAGAGTGTCGGAGTCGCGCAGGCGGGCGTCACTGGAGTCACGGGCGCGGGCGGCATCAGTATGCGCAGGCGGTGCGTGTCGGCATGCGTCGGCGTCCGCTCGCATCGATACCTCTGTTTATATCGCCACACAACTACCAAGCACTTAGGACTCTGCATGATTGTCTAATACTGCTAATACTCCATGACGCACGCGATATAAGTGAAACATCACTAGTTAGCTGGTCATTATGAATTAAGCGCACTTTCCGCTAACTGTAGAAAACAGGAGAAAGTTAATTTTATCAATTTTATTCGGAACTTTTTTTTTATGTTATTGGTAACGAGACGAGCTAGTCGTTTGCCTGATGGTAAGCATAACGCCGGTCCATAATAATTACAGTGCCACTTAGAACTTTGAAACACAAAAGCCTGCGCGGCACTGTAGGGCGCTCGTTACCGTGAGACATTAGGTATTAAGTCTCATAAGCCCAGTCATTTCACTGGCTACTCTGCTCATCGAACCGGAACACAGTAATGCTTGCACATTACTGCTTGGCGTTAGACTTCACGAGCAAAGTGGTAACAACCCACCGCAGCACGCAGCAGCCGTACACTCGCAGAAGAGTTAGTAGACAATCTCCAGTTTGTTATAAAAAGGATTTGTGGAGTTAATAAAATATGGGAATGTGTTTATGGCACGCACGTACATTACTTACATTTATCTAGTCACATTATAAATGTAAAGTTTTAATAGCGGAACTGGAATCTGACAACCACAAAGTTATTATGAAATTCTATATAATACCACCACAAAATGTAATTACGGTTAGCATTCGCTCTATACAACTGTTATTTGTTGTTTGATAAAACGTTGCATTCGAGAGAAATACCAACGACGAGAAAGAATTTAGAAATATAAAACAGCAAGAATTCTAGTACATATTACATCAAAAAGAAACTCTTCCTAGGAATTTACGTTGAACTAAAGTAATTCCTTTGTCTCATAAAGCTATTGTTTAATTCTTAAAAAGTTGGCCCCTTGTAAACTCGTTTGCTATTCGCAACAACCAACAAATCTAATCTGAATGAATAGGTTCAACATCAACAGAAAAAGTATAGATAATCCATTATTTATCTATTTTCCGTGTTCGCTTTTCCGATGTCATATTACTTTAATGCACATGGGAAATTGCGAATACGTGGGAATGCGAGTGATTATTTGTGAAATGGCGTTGTGCGAAGCGGGAATCACTGCACCTAACAGTTCTCGACACAGCAAGTGTTGAGTGTAGATTATATCTCGTGTGTTCTCCGAGAAAACAAAAGGTGAAATTGCGAAAGATTGGATGTAGGGTCGGGGGCGATATTCGCTAGATCGGTGGTGGGGCGAAGAGTCCCGACCGCGAGCGGGGCGCAGCCACGATGTCAATCGCAACTCCTCTTTTTGCTTCCTGCTCGGTGAGACAATGGAGGGGAAATGTTTTCTACGTGAGGAGACGGTGGGGTGTGGGGTCAATAGCGGGAGCACTAATCTCTGTCGGGATCGCTCGGATTAATGGCTCGTATTGCCGTGCCCGTTGTTTGTTTCACAGTTCTGTGTTTGTCTACTTGTTACAAGTTTCTTGATACGGCGTGTGGTGGTGCGACGCGTTTTCCTTTCAGGTGTATTTGTTTACGTATTTAGTACCCACTAGTGAATTGTTTGAAATGTGCTTTTCCTTTCGTAAAATATGTAGGTAGCTATAGTAAGCAGTAATGTGGAAAATTGACTACTACTATAAGCACCTATCCTACCTATTTAATCTAAAACCCAAAATAAACGAAGCATGCGAAAATATTTTTATGATACGAAGTTATTTAATGTCTTTCAAATAACTTTTTTGTAAGGATTGTTATAATTTCTGTAATAAATTAAACTGGTTTAATACTGTATAATATAGTGTGTATACTTAGTATTGTAACCATAACTATATATACCATAATAATGTCAAGGACCATTTCCTGAGGACCTTATCGCACACTTTCTACCCACTCGTAAACCTCATTTCACACATCGCACTGCTTACAGAATAAGTACAGTTTATCCAACAAAAGCTATCTTACAATGCTTAAAAATTTTCATGTCATTTCTATTTACTCAACGTGCAACGCTTTCAACAAATACCGTTCATTAATATTAACCTGAATACACTTTAGCGTACGACCACTGTCTCGTAGCGTACTCGATAGTTTATTATCGAGCATAAAAATAATCGTAAATCCTAGAATATACAGAAGAAGATAATTAAAAAACTAAGAATTTATCAATTAAAAACAAAATTAAACAAAACCTTATAAATAAAAAACAACATAAATATAATATATAAACCTTATATTAACCTACATTATGTTTAACTACGTCATTCATTCCACGGAAACGTTTTAAAAACAATGAAAATGAAAAGGCATCATGCGGCCTGAGTGCTCTTGACCGACTTGGGCCGACGCGGCAGGCGCTGGGAATTTATCCTGCAGTGAAAGTTTCCAGCTAGGAGAAAAACATCAAAAAAACTTTTTGGACCTGCTCCCGTTGTCCTGAATAAAAAACAGAATATAGGCAGTACTACGAGTAGGTACACTAGTAGGTACATTTCTTTTTTTTAAAACGGTCCTTGAAAAAAGTTAATTGAGGATACGATCAAAACAATGTACCATGTACCTACAATACTTTTGCCGACAAATGTTAGTTTAAAATGCAGGTAGTACCTACAACCTAAAACATACTTTTTTTACCGTCGCTTTACGAGTTTGATGCTGAATCGCTATAATTGTTTAAAAAAAACCCGTCGAATCAAAAACGCCTATTAGGGAGAACGCTGCTACTAATTAAAATAAAATTGTTAAAACACAGCCCACGGCGTGCGCTCCCCAGACCGGACTAACTTTTAACGAGGATATATTTGGTTTCGAACAACCCTTTGGTGATTTTAGCATTGAGACTGACTGCAAATAACTCTGTAATTGACTTAAAACAACTTCTGACTTTTCGTACCGAATACCGAAGTTGCCAGTCGAGATACGGGCGTTATACCTGCATGGGAGCTGTTCCACATCCAAACTCGTCCATTGTTAGGTACTTTGCGCACGAGAATGACGTGTCTTCCATCACGACTTCTTGACTTCAATACATATCGTGTTACAATACATATACTATGCCTAGAGTGTCACCAACTTCGATCCCTTCATAATTCAACCTGTGCTAATGTGGTGAAGCCAGCAGAATTTAATTTGCAGGGTCAAACACTTAATGTATTGGTAGGTAGATAAACTCTTTATTGAAACACGCACAGTCGCACAGTGCAGACTTTGTTGTTTTCTTTTTTGTATTACAACGTAAAGACAGCACATCATAATCACAAGCACAAGTTAATATTGGCTCAAAGATCATTTTGTTGTGACGGCTGACTTGAAACTATGCAATCATATGGATTTATGCATTCTTGATTATGTAATCAGCAATGCTGCTAATCGAATATTAGTACACATACATTTCGGAATAGAAATACATAGAACGGAACACACACACAGAACATACATAGAAACATACAGAACATACATAGAAATACATTTCAGAGATTTCGAGCTTTTATAGTCTTGTTAATTGGGAGTCATTTTGATGTCCGATTAAGGATCCGTGTCGTTTTCACTGTGGTGTAGATATATGTTCCGTACAAAATTGGTCTTTCAGTTTTCTTTTTACTCTTGATAAGCTCCTGTTTCACCACTATATAAGTAGGTATCTCATCTGACCTTAAACTAGAGCTTTAGCTGACGAAATTCTAAGCATACTGTATCTATTATAAGTATATGAATATACTGTAAATAAATATAATTACTATATCTTAATATATATAAATTACGCGTCACATTGTTTGTCCGCGATGGACTCCTAAACTACTCAACGGATTTTAATCAAATTTGCACACCGTGTTCAGTTTGATCTGACTTAAATGATAGGATAGCTTACATCTCAATTTATAGCCGCAATATAATAAAAAAAAAACCATGAAATCCAAAATCTCCACTCGGGTGAAACCGCGGGGCAGCAGCTAGTACCTAACCAATCTATATTATAAGCTTTGCGGCCGACACTTGAGCCAGCCGGTCAAAAACACCCTAAGTCTAACGCCCTTAGAGAGGCGTTACGAATCAGTTCAAGATTCCACGTGAAAAGATTTTGAGTCCTTTAAACCCTTCCACTTCAACAAGAGCGCGTGCCAGCTTTACTTACTGCATCGATTATTACGGGTTTGCAAGAGAAAGTTCCCATTCTAGGTTAAGAGTGTAAATATCTTTGGGCACATCCATCTAACGCAGTTTAACATTTTGCGCTGATCAAAATTTATGTTGTAATAATTCAAGATTGGACAACTGCGCGTAAACCGTAAAACCAAAGTACGGACTAGGTATGTATAGGTTTGGTTTCTAATATTACTTTATTTAATATTCATAGGCGTTTGACCAGAACATCGCCTGATCTTAAGCGATGATGATGATGATGATGATGATGGTATAGATTAGAAGAGGCTCTCGAGGTTCAAGGTTGCCGGAGCATACCGATAATAATAGAAGTAGATTATTACACAAGGGGTGTAGGTCGTCTTTTACACAAGAGATATTTTAGCTAATAATTTTGACGGTGTAGAAGATAATGAGTAAATAATCTACTTTTTATCACTAGTGTAAAGACAAAAAAAAATCAGTTTAGTCATGATCCCCCCTTTTAAATCAGATAGTAAGTATTTAAAAAATGTTTCATTTTTAATTTTGTGATGAAATCACTAGCGCGTAAGTGGGACGTTGTTGACTCAAAATGCGGGCGGAAAATATTGCTTTGCCTCCCCGGGGAGGTAAAGGAGAAAAATCGAACTAGTTCGTTCCATTTTTCTATTATTTTACCTCCCTAAATTACCTACATGTCAAAAAATACCATTGAGCTTAATTTCAACCCTCTATTTATTGTAAGGTAAGCTCTGTAACATGTCAGAAACTTTTGACACTGTGAAATCAAGTTAACAACTATTTGAAACCTCTGTGGTGAGAATCCAGTGATTTGCTCATTTTTTGGCGGGAAATTAAAAAAGAAAGTTTTTTAAATACTTTCTAAGTGTAAATTTACCAAGATTTTATTTTTGTCTTACCTTACACTAGTGATGAAAAGTATATTATTATATTTACATACGCAAGTCGGTGATCTTTTACACCTTCAATCGCTCGTCAGGCGCCTAAATATTAAATTATATAATTTGATTGAAAGTGTGACCATATTAAATAATGTCACACTTTCAATCCGAAATTTGACAATGAGTTTCTTTTTAATCCCTTTGGTATTTCAAGAATATATGATGCAAAACTCTGACTGCAGACCTACCGTCACTATCATTTGTCCCCATCATAGAGATATACCTAGTAGCCATAGTTACCTTGAGTAGTAAACTAAAAAGTCTTAAAATTACCAAAATGTTTTTTGTTCCAGGAGTAGACGCAGGTCGGCGGCGGGCGGCGGCAGGATGATGGACTGCCTGTGCCCCGCGCCGCGCACGCTGGCCTGCCGGGTGGTCTTGCTGGACGAGAGAGAGCTCCTTCACGAGATACAGGTAACTACCTATAAACAGGAATTGGGATGTTGCATGAAACACAAAATACATAATTTCTGTCGTTTCACAGTTTTAACAAGATCACATTAATAACAAAATAAAAATGAAATTCACAAAAAATATATTATTTCGACAAAGATCTGCATCTAATAAAAATATCAAATATAATGAATAAAAAAATGTATGACAACTATGTACTTGAAACGCAGTTTCTCTCGGCCAAATCAACAAAATGCATGTTTTTAGTACAGCTTTACGGCCCGCGTAGAACAAGTGACGAAAGATGTTCTGTCCAATTTGTTTGGGGCGTTTTAGCGCTCAGTAGATACGCCCGACTTTGACTCACATTTTTGACGTTTCTAGCTTTCGATTCCCAGTTTTTTGATATAGACATTTAATTCTCATGAGAAAACGAATTGATTGACATCATAAAAAAATGGAGTCAACATCCCTATTGTAGATGGCAGCATGTATTAGGCCAATACCAGAAAAGAAAAGCGTATTCTACCTAAGCAGTGCACCTTATGGTAGGACCAACTCTTCTGCGTCCGACTGTCGGTCTGGGTGGGGTACCACCGTTATGCTTGTGAAATCTGCCACCACAATGTGCTAGCATTACTCTGTTCCGGTTTGATGAGCAAAGTTTTGAGTGGCACTGCAAATAATTGTTATGGGCTGGCGTTGTGCTTACCATCAGGCAAACCAGCGTGACCAGCTCGCCTCTTTATTAAACAGTGTAAAAGAAAACTGTTCCTTACCTAGTCATTTGGAAAATGAAAGTATGTTCTTTCTTTTATTTAACACTAGCTGCACACGCGGCTTCATCCGCGTGTTTATCTTTATAACGTGTCTTCTACGTGTTATTACAGAATAGAATCTATCTACGTTCCAAATTTCATCAAAATCGGTTTAGTTCTTACGAAGATACGTGGCAACAAACTTCAGACACACACACACATAAACTATCGCACTTATAATATTAGTAGGATAGGATAGTAGGTAAGGATTGGTATGACAGGAAGTAGGATAGGTATGACACAAAGTGTACCAAAATGTAACCAAAGTGTACTTCTTTATAGTCAACTGCAAAAGTTCAAATAAGTCAACGAGCTTTTTTCTCATGGATGGTCTATGGTAGTAAATGTGCTCAATCTAGAGTAGGAACAGGCTCTCAAAAGTGGCTGCCAAAACACACTAATAGATACTTGGGGACAAATTTTCATCTTTCATCTTGTAGCGTTAGGCGAGCACTAAAAAAGGCCTTACCACCAAACAAAATATAGACCTTAAAGATATCGTTCCTCTGACCACGTCTGCTGCAGTATTCGAAACATCGAGAATTAAATGAACGCAAAATATATACGAATGAACCGTTTAAGCCAACGTGCAATCATTGAGGACATCTAGAAAAATATTATAAAAAACGTAGAAGAAAACCTACAAAAATATATCAAAGTATTTCTAGTTTTAACTAAACATGAGACGTAATGGATTTTCTAAAAGAAACCTTTGCGGTTGCGGACATTTCCCGACGGGCTCTGATGGCATTTTTCAATTTGCCCTGTATCTATGAAACAACGCGTAGATTTCTCCGTATCTCTCGACCCCTCACTTTTGAAGTGCAGCTATTCCGAGGCGAATTATTTGAAGTACACCCAGGGGCTCAAGGAAGGTCTTTTATATGCGGAATACGGGGTATAAGGTGCGGACGATGAATTCACTGAATCGTACGCCGGCTCTATGAATATTAAATTCTATTTTGTTCGCATTGTCGCTGCATGCTGAATGTGAGAGTGATGCGGGTAAAATGCTTCAGTTCTACTTATTCGTCCTTACTGAGTATTGACTGAGTACCTATGCTTATTTGTAAGACATTGGTTTTGGTCGCGGGCTCTCGTAGTTATTCTGCACTGGTCAGAGAAAGAAAAACAAATGATGTTAAACTAAAAAAATCCATATCTCCAAGCACAAAACCTGCGATGGAGTCGTTTTTTTTTTTTTGAAGGACCTTGCTATTTGTCTTGCTACCTTTACAGCGTCACCGGATTGTTGGAGAGCGCAGAAGACACTTAGCCCGAAAAAAGTGAAAAGAATCGATTCAACTATTCTGGAGTTACATACCTATACCTACAATGTCAAACACTGAGAAAGTTTAATTTAGATAATTGGATTAGATAAATAGATTTAAGTTTAATATATAAAAAATGGGTTCGTAAACAAAGTAGTGATTGCATAGGTGTTTTAAAAAATCAACCACTTCTTTGAATCCAATTATTAGACTTCTCTCCAACCACGGCCTCACACAATCTCTATTATTATCTTGAAAACTTCTACGAACTTGAAACATATCAGACGCTGGCTTTAGACGAATTCCGTTCCTACACACTCAGATAATACTTTCATAAGCCTGCGTCATAAACGTAAACAACAGAAGAATTTATGGTAGATATGCCTTTGTTCAGCCTGCACGAGGCTCCAAACTTGTTCATCAAACAAATTCTGAAGATATATGGGGCTAGAATGGTCCAATTTAGGTAAAGTGGATGCGACAAGACTTCGACATTTCTCGCCGAATTGTATGGATATTTTAGATAAATCACCGGCCTTCCACAGCTATTTCCCTATCTGCAAAGGGACATTTGTCTTGAACGGATCTTGCAATTGGAAACTTTTCCTTTTTTCCGAAACTAAAATGTACATCGATTTTATTCTTTGAACTCATGCGAGTTTAAGAAATTAATTCTGCTGAGGCAAGCTTTAAAAAATATTAAAATAATATTGTAAACATTAAAAAGTTTTGAATTTTGTAACATTCAAGGGTTTTATAGTTACAGAATATTAATTTGAATATTTATTACATATGTATTTTATTTTATTATTCGTAGTTATATTTGTAGTTAGTATATGTACAAAAATAAATTGCTCAAAAACTTTTGTGCAGTTATTATGTATTATTGCAATTCCATAATTTTGAAAGCATACTCGTATTATGGTATATATTGGTATGGTATGGTATATATTAGTACTATTTTATAATATAATAATAAGCTAAATTATTATTAACATATGCATAACTATCATTTTAAAAAATGGTAGTGTTGTGGTAATTGCAATGGTAATGGTACTGTGGCTATATTCTGGCTCGAACCCATTATTAAATATCTACCAATGATTTTTGGTTTCATTTCATGGAATTGCGGAGTACATAATTAATTGATTGAGACGTTGAGTTTGTGTTAACGTTTATTATAGGTAAACAATCCGTTGAAAACATCTCAAATACCACGAAGAAATAAACGAATAAATTGAATTTTTAATTAAATGAAAATTTTACACAAAAATCGTGCTCAAAATAATTCTGTACGAAACCCGAATACACGTGCTAAGCCTAATTAATTTTATCCAACACTTCCAAAAATACAGCAAAAATAACTTTTACTTCCAAAATCCCAAAAATATTATATTTATTCTAGCGCTAGAGCAGTGTTTTATTTGCTAACGTGTTGAAAGTAGAGGGTCGACGAAGAATTGGTGCGCAATTTATAAAGCGGCCCCAGTGTCTGAATGGTGTAAGCTCTCGCGGGGTGTATTGTGTCCTGTAATGTCGATGTCGGAGCAAATTGTCTCGACACCATTTCACGGTCTGTTGCACTGATGCACCTCGTTCCCGTTCGGTTATCAACGATGTCTCCATTGATTATGTCATGATTACTTGCGCCATGGGCAAACTGCAATAAATGCGGATGCCAATCGTTATATTTATTTGTCCTCAGCATAGTGAATATCGACCTCGGACCGGGCTAGCGTATTAGATTGTAGCAGATAATTATTGATGTAGATAGATTATCCCATCATTAGTAGAAGGTTGTCAATACGAGTAGTACGGTTGTTTCATATTGAAAGTTTCATAGATTTAACAGCCATCAAATAAACTTCAGCTGCACGAGAGCAAATCCACGGCTTTATTCAAAACAGCCATTCATACGTTATTTAATTATTCAAGGGCAATAAAACAGCGATGTCACAGGTAGGGCAGTAACTGGATAAACAGAATGTTTTCCAATTGGAATTGTACCGTCGATGCTGGGAGGCCGGGATCGCGTGCGTCCCCAGCCCCTACATATCTCATACCAGATTTTGAATCGTTTGTTATTTTTCGAGCTCCCCGTACGAGTATAGGAACGCTGCGGGGAGCAAACGCGCTCTGTTATTAAATCATTTATTATTCAGCGCAACGAACTGTTTTGCAATTTTCCCACAAGCTGGATGCTTCCATTGCCAAGTAAGGCACTTATAGTGATGTTCTTGTACGTCCTTTAATTAACACCTTATCTTAGGAGTCGGATATCTTGTTACCTACTCGAATTATTTGGTCGTAGTTTGGTTACTGCGGCAGCCGCTGTAATTTGCGGTTCAATTTAATTAAACTATTTGTCGTTTGTATGTTTCTGTATACAGAGTACAGCTGTCTACGGTTAATTTATTTGGTTATGAAACATACGTGCTTGTGTTTAATTAATAACATTTAATTTGAGGTTCATCTACTACCTATATCAAAATAATAGAAAAATAACCTCAACAATTATACGTAACTCTTATAAATTAATTCGTCATTACGTAGTTTTATTACAAATTTTAGTTGATTTTTCTGTAGTTACCAACACTTAAAAAAAACCAATTAGTTTAAAAAATCTTTAATGTACGTCGTTACACGTCACGAGTAGCTTTTGCGCACGCAATTTCCATGTTCCAGACACTGACTTACACAATTGGAGAACTGAATTAGATTTTACACACAATGGGCCTTAACTGTGTGGGTATAAAATTGAAGTTCGCCAATCACACAAATAGCCGGGAAAAGACAACGCGTGAGAGCCTTGTCTGCGATGTAGGCAGTTTCCTAAAGCCGTTCATTATACTGCCAATATGATATCACTGGTGACTACTGGTTTTACTGGTCTCCCATCGCGTGCGAGTTAGCCTAATTGTGGAAAGCCGAGCATCGAGAAATGCTAATTAGGCAGTTGCGCTGAATTATCTCGGGTTCCGTGGGAGACTTCGTTGTAGCTGCAATTTTGCTCTTCCGAATCGAATTAAGTGAAATGGATGCTTGTTGATTGATATCTTGATGTGTCAGTGATTTGACGCATTTCGATAATACCTAATTCCTAATTGCGAAGTAATTAAGTTAATTTGAAAAAAACATGATTTAATTATTTTTTTTATACTGTATATAGGTACCTACTCTTGCGTTTGACCACTATTTCATCTGACGGTACGTGACGATGCGGTCTAAGATGAAGCACGCTTACCTAGAAGATACCTGTTCACTCGTGAAAAAACCCTGGTTATGGCGATCAGGGAACACAGACTCAGGCAAGGCATTCCTCTCCTTTGCGCTACGCATAATAAATAGAGACATATTCAGAAACATGGGTGAAAATTTGAAAAAAAAAAAGTGGTGAGAGATGTACGCCCCAAAATAAAGTATCTATGTACGACACACTACATAATACCTCAAATCTCTATCCAGAAATGTCTACATAATATAGACTTAACTCGAACTAAATCCAATCTCTTAAGTATTTCCAGCACAATTAAACGATGTAGTCCCTAACAACATTTTTACTTTTTGCCCGTTTGGAATGACAATTTACTCTTAACATTGTATGACCTTTTCCAGGAACAGCAGCAAAAACAAACATTGGAATATCAGATTAAATAATAAGTAAACTGGTGACCATGTAGAAAAGAAACGAGTTGAATAAAGTGGAAATAACGTTTAGCATAGCTTTCTCGGCCGTGCTAAAGAGCTCCTTAAACAACCAATCACGGTTGTCAATTAGTGCCTCTCAACCAAGTGCCAATGATGTGAAACTGATTGATGCACCAATTGAAGGTCCCACAACAGTTTTTCACAAAAAAACGATTGTTCAATCGCAAATGACAGCTTACACAGCTCTTTACCCACCTAGCAAAACTCGAATCTGCCCTTCCCACACACGGTTTAAGTACGAACTACATAATATGGTCTGTGGTATGTTAGTAGTAAAAACAGTAAACTGAATACATAAATACAAATATGTAGAAGTAGATAGTCCCTGATGAAATACATTTATTCAATAACCAAATAAATATACGATATTTGGCTGTAAATATACCACAGCATAAAATAGATTCGTGGGATTATAATTTGTGTTCATTGAATGTGCGATTTACTTTTCTGTGTTTGCGAGTATATTATTTACCATTCGTACTGTTCAATATTGATTCGGATATATTTTAAATGTCACGAATTGTTGAACGGAACACATGTTTGTTCGCAGGATAACAACACAGGGCAGGCGTTACTGGATGTGGTGTTCCGACATCTGGATTTGTTGGAGACTGCCTACTTCGGCCTCAGATATGTTGATCAAGATAGTCAAACCGTAAGTTTTTGTTACTCTACAAGGTAAAGAGGCGAGTGGCTTGTGGTCCCGTGGCACCGTAAGAGCCGGCTAAGGGGCTAGGAAAATCCAGTAAATGGGTAGTCCTGTCCAGTCTAGTATTGTCCTCGGTCGACATAATAATCTACTAAGATCACCAATATGGTCTGCCAAGCGTGGTGCATTATGGAAAAATCCCCCACTTCATGGGGTAGGCCGACGACGTTCGGCAGTGGACGTCCAGCTGATGATGAATGAGACGAGCGTGTCTTTTGCTTGATGGTAAGCATAACGCCTGCTCATAAATTGCAGTAACATTCAGAACTTTGAAACATAAAGGTCTGCGCCGCCGCACTGTAATCAAGGAATACAATGCGCTCGTTACCCTGACACATCTGACCCAACCATTATCGCAATGCCATATTAAAACAGCAATGAATAATATAATTATATTATATTTCCGTGTTGACAGCACTGGCTCGATGCAGGGAAGCGCCTGAGGCGTCAGCTGCGCGGTTCAGACCCTCACACCTTTTACTTCGGAGTGAAGTTCTACGCAGCGGACCCTTGCAAGCTACTAGAAGAAATTACCCGGTAAATATACGACCTGAATTATATGACCAACATTTACATGTACCACTGTACAAACTTTAATTTAAAAATGTCGGTTTGCTCCTACCTTTAAATTTCGTCTTGTTCTAGCGATCTATACACCGCCTCTGAACTGTGGGAGAGTGCATAAGAAACTCAAACAAAAATGGTGTTTCGCTACTAAATCAAGGGCAAAAACACATGAACATGAGTGTCTTCAAAAACAAAAGTATTATTAGTTATTAGTCTTATTACACACATTAGGTAGTTGATTAAGAAGTTTAAGTTAAATTTAATATTCATAAGCCTAATTTACCGCTAGATTGTATTTAAAATGGGTTGATTAAAACCTAGAATATTTTAAACCGATTAAACTTACAACATGCATGCGCGGCGACCAGCCGGAGCGCGCGCGTGTAACTCCGTGATAATGAAATATTAAATTCCTTGAAACCGATCAGACAATCACCGCAAAACTCGGCGGTACGACGTCAGTATTTAAATATGAGTCATAAGTACATACGTAAGTTTTAACCAAGGAAGCCTATAAAAAAAAAGAAATATTGATGCGCTTTTATATCTGGTACGGATTATATTATCTTACTGTAAAGTGTATTACATGCTTACTATATTTTTCTGTAACGCCTTATCATATCACATTAAACTGTACTGCCGTGTCCCACTATAGATTGGCGAAGTAACCGGACTCCGTTATTTCGGCTTAAAAACCGATATTGCCCTGATCTGCCTCAATTTAATAAAACTTAATGTTGAGAGCGTCCCCGTTTTGGCCTTCGTAGACATTTTCAATAAAATTTTATTACAAAATTTCGTATTAAGCTTTAAGCTCCGCCTGAGGATAAGACTCGCTATGTTGTCGCTATTTATTTGCATTCTGATTTTTATTTGCATTCTAAGTTACAGAATAATATAGCCTTGATTTTTCAAGTTTTTCTCATGGAATTAGCGACGAGATTAGCAAGTCCCTTGCCTGATGTTACGCCATGCCTGCCCATAATAATTGCCATCACTGAGAGCTTTAAATGACTAAGTGCAGCACTGGACCGCACTCGATACTCTTAGCTTTTTCATAGTAGAAAATGTACTTCAAATTCTAAATATTGACATGGGCCTCAAGACGTCGTGTAAGTTACATAAAGTTGGCTTTTCCCTCTCTCGAAAATCACTTCATTATTTAAAAAAAAAGATTACGATAATCGGGTCTTTTCAGTCCTCAATGAAGTAGCAGGCCGGTAATATAAAACAGGATAATAATGAGAAATTGCCGGACAGTTTTATTTTTTTAATTGATTCTGGGCTTGTGAACGAGCTTTTTAGGTACACCTGAACAAAAATTAAGTATTATTTTGAGACTGAATACGCATTCCTTTTCAAACATTTAAAAAAGAACAAAAGCATCGCGCTTTCGTATTGGCGCGAATGAAAGTCTGATACCGTGTTTTGATTGTTTCGTCGCAAGTTGGAGAAAGGTCCAGCGCGGCACTGCAGTGGGCTTGTTACCCTGAGACATCAGATATTATGGGGCAGAATTCGGCGCGCTGCTATCTCTCTCACGCATTTCAACATATATATTTGAAGATATAATTATGAAAAATCGTATTATTAAAAAATAATAATTTTTTAACGTTTTTATTTTTTTATTGATTCGTGTTGGCAACCCTGAGACACATCGTTTCATGCGTTAAAATCTCGACAAAAAGCTTTTTTTATGGTAGAAAATTGACTTCAAAACACAACTACTCCTTCAAAACACAACTACTCCTTCAAAATACTTTTTTAGTTTCTGTAAAAAAATTAAAAGTGGAAAAGTGACGTTTTGTTCGCCTACTCCTTCTATATGCCCATTATATGCCCAGTAATTTCACTGAGTTTCCTTTCAAACCGGACCACAATAGCGCATGCTAAATACTGCTCGACAGCAGAATACACGAACACAGCGTTAGTAGTATGATAGTAGGCTACTAGCAGGCTATACTAACTGTATCCGAAGGGTATAACAGCGCGCGCACTTGTTATTACGTAGTTGACTTGTTTATGTACAGTCCAGACGCAAAGTCATCCATGTGCATTTTGAAATTTGTTATTATAATGAGTTCAGTGTAACCGCTGACTGCATGTGAAAATCAAATTAATGGTTAGCCATTAACAAAAATACGAAGCGATATTTATTAAATGTGGTTTTCCGTCAAAGCGTTGCCGAATGTTTATATCAGCACATGTCGGAAAACCGTTTCTATAAACATAAGCGCATGTAAAAAAAAATATATCGTTAGTTGTGTAGTGGGAACGTTAATTCAGAGCGGTGGTGAGCGGTGATAAAACACATCTGTGCTGTGATGTACGGTTTCAAATCAAGTAGCGTTACAGCGCTTACACGTTGTCGTCACTTATAATTTATACATGTATGTCATTATACATGTACGTAGATATATAAACATTGAGTGTACCTATTTAATAATAACTTCTGTTTATATTTTTGTTTTAAACGACTTTTTTACTATATTCTAATCTTCAAAAAAAAAGTCTTTTGTATTTCAGCACGATTGTATGCCGGGAAGTAGTTGAGAAATCGATCACCTGATTTCAGAATCTTGTAAAAATTTAGTAACGCCCAGCGTATTCTAGGGCATTAAGAAAGAACTACGAGGTCTGGCACAACATAAAAAGTCAAAAGAAATGGTTGGCCCATTGTTTTTGTTACAGATATAAACTTCTCTTGAAAAAATCGAGCCACCCCTGCTTTTTTCATGTAGTAGGTGACGATTAATTAAAAAAGTTTTATTCCACTTTAAAATAAGGTGCCATTCATTTAGCTGGCAATGTATATAGCCTAAACAATAACGTACAAAAGTTCCAATTCAAATTATAGTTCTTGACCAATCCATAAATATCACTATTCTTTCGAAGTATACTCGTATAATTTGTGATTCGAAGAAAATTCATCTTTCACTTGCAATAAATTTGACGCGTAAAAAAAGATCTGTTACATTCAAGGAGTATCTAGTCAGTGAGCATTTCTCATAACTGTTATCCGTAGGATTTTTTACTTTTTGTTCATGGATTTAAACTTTACGATTTCTCTACACAATGACACTAACTTATTCGAACAAAACACGTTTCGCATAGAAATTATTATAATAAATCAGAGATAAAAAGCCTCATTTATTTCCTCTTCATATTGAGATAATCTAAATAAGATTACGTATCAGTCTGGTAAAATACATGTTTCTGTTTTAATTCAAGGTATGACATTATTAGCCACAAACGAAAGCTCCCTAACCAAATTCCCACACATTACGAGATAAAGGAAACAGATAGAGGGACACATAATTACATTAAAGAAGAAACCTCCTCTCATGCGATAGTACGTAGTCATCCATTTAGAAACGTTATGTCATGGGAAACGGCTGTGGATAATGGGCATGACACTTTCGTGACAAATAATGAACACTTGTTATAACTCCACCAACTGCGATGTAATGACGTATCATATCGACCCGAGAGCCGTATTAACTCGCTTCCGTGCCTTTTAGCTAATATCCATACATCTTTTTGCTTTTATTATGAGCTGTTAAAAAATTCATGGCCATAAAACGAAGTGAAGTAGGGTAAGAAAACAAAACGAAGTGTAGTGCTCTCGCAGTAAACCCTGGCGAGCTCGTAAACTGACGTCGCCTGATGAAATGAATAGGGCTCGGCTTTACATGCACCCCTTAAACTGTCAATGGAAAAATATGCACTCAGGGTACATGATACATTTTAATTGGATAGCTTACAAAATAGACCCCTCGTCAATTCTATTAATTTAACAGAAGTTTGTTAATGATTTCTTTTCGTCTGAAACCCTCGAAATGTTCGCTTTGAAAAAGTTGTATGAAACTTTTGCTTTCTTGAAAGTATACTTGTACTTCCTTAACTTTACAACAATGACCGCGTTAAAGTAAAATTTTCGTAAAGTTTCCATTTATTATTAATTTTATTCTCTTCGGTTGTGTAAGGGTAGGGGGATGTTTTATTAAAATTTCGTTATTACGGGGTTGACGTTGCACCCTACGACTGTCGGCGCTCTGCCGACTAAAATGATTTCGTTTAGCTAAGAGGCGCAGTTTAGCACTCGTAAATTCTTTGGAAAATTTCATCATAGTGAACTTCAATTTCCTTTAAGGGTCGAACGAACTCGTTTGTTATAGTTTTAGTGACTTACATACCAAGTCAAATGATTAAATTATAAATATATGTATTGGGCACTCTAACTTGATAAGTACATGATAAAATAAAAAAAGTGATTGAAAAGTCCGACTAGTTTTCAAACAACATTTTCTTTTACATCGGCGTGTCTAGTATCAAAGAAAACCTTATTTTAATCTATTCTATGTTCTCAGGTACCAGCTGTTCTTGCAGTTGAAGCAAGATGTACTGCGTGGTCGACTACCTGTCAGCTTTGATCTCGCCGCCGAACTTGCAGCTTTTGTCTTGCAATGTGAGTACTACTGAAGTTCCTTGCACGTACTACCATTTCTTTTTGCCCAACAAAAAATAAGTCCCTCATAATATTCATTCCTTCCAAGATTGAATTTTGATCTGAAAGTCTATACCGCGAAGTCTTAATATCGCCGAAGACTGTTATAAGTATGCTGGCATATATTTGCAAACTGTAATACACGTAGGGAAACATTACGCGAGCAACTTTCAATATCGGGGAACAACTTCTACCTTCTAAATGTATTTGCACGATAACTCGGTAAGTCTGTACATTAAAGAGAACGACTGCGAACTTTGGTGCTTGAAGCCCATACCTATAGCAACGTGGAAACGGTTTAATCCCTGCTCGGAGCTTTGAAAGCTACGTGCTTATTTGTTGTAATCATTATAGGTAGTTAGGATTTCTCAACACCTACTTACTGCATGTAGGTTTGCGTAATCGGTTGAGATGTGCGATAGTGATCCGCTCCTCAAGTTTCAAAGTCATTGCAAGTGCATTGGTAATTTAATATACCTTTTTATATAGGACTACTAGCTTCTGCCCGTGGTTTCACCCACGTTCCCATAGAAACCGTGTATTTTTCCGAAGTTTAGTTTTAGTAAGAAACATCCGTTTTCCGTGCAGCATTAGTATGAGAAATTTAGTATATTAATTGCGATTCATGTTTAGCCTTGCAATTTAAGTTTTGTAAAAAAACATAAGCATATAAGTTACTGTTTGAGTCTGGTGAAAAATATGAACGCTTTTGTGTGCAAATAAATATTTCTACGGAGAGTGAACGACGAAGCGAAATAACCTGGCTATATAATGTTAACTGTGGTACAGCTTCAAAATCAATATTCTATTCAAATTTACTCAAAAATTGAAAATTTAAAGCTAACGCGTGGGGCGGCATACACAATGATTTTCAATTTTGCCTTGCCATCTAGCTAAACATTTTTATTGCCTTTTTTCGGCGAATTGAATTTATTGAGACTTTTATGTCACGAACAGAATATTTTATTTACTTTACATTTCATTTAGTGTGTTGTAAGCACGCAGTTGACTAAATTATTTAGTCAGTCGTTGCCAATAAAAGTATATTTGAATGAAAACTACCTGACAGTTTTCACAGCGTTCCTTCTTTTCTTCTAAGTTCATAAGCTCCCACAGTATTTAATGGCACAGAACTACAACGCCGGAAATAATAGTTAGAGCTATTCTTTGAAATTCAGCAAACGGCTAGACGGGGTGCTATCTCGCCGCAAACGTACTAAAATTGATATCAAACATTCCACTCCGATAATTCTGCTCATTCTAATAGAGCACCTAAAACGAGAAATGCTCTCGCTCGTAACTACATTACCTATTTCGCATTCCGTAAAGTTTTATTAGAAGAAGTAGAGATAAAAAGGCAGTCGCTTTGACTGTAACATTTCATCGCATTATTCCTAATTTATTTTTAATATTCGTTATGAACATTTATTTTTATAAAACAAGATAATTAAAGCCTCCCCTGCCTTTGAAGTTTAACGAAGTTAATCTATTACACGCCCGGCCTTATTAATTATTCTAGGTAATCGCGATAAATATTTCTGTTGAATATTCGTTTAATTTCTGATGATAGTTTTCTTTGTCTTTGTTCGTATTTCAAATGTTATTATTTTTTTGTCTCAATTTAGTTGAACAGATAATTATTCAGAATAAGTTAACCATCGTCACATTTTTGTAAATTTATAATAATTGTAACCTACAAGAATCGTAAAACTTACAAAGATCGCAGGATTACTTGTTATACGCGGTGATCTTTGAACGTTTCTACTTAAAAGAAGCATCAAAGTAACATTAATGTTTCGGTCGGTATGAGAGGCGAGGGTAAGTAGGGACGGGGGTGTAATATCGATGCGTTATTCAAGAGGTAAATGAACCATCAGCGGCAAGGCGTCGTTTGCATCTAATCTGGCTACATCAGCTCTTCTCAGCGACCCTCGCGGCGGCCCCGCGGGACTCGTGCAGACGCGCGCTCGACCCGTGCCAACTAACTATCCACTTAATTCTTTGTAAGGTGTCGTGTCGATGACATTATTTCTTTACCGGATAAGATTGGATTTAACGATCGGCTGCTGTTTTGATTGTAAAGGTGGACGTTTTAAAAAATCATAATTTGGACCATAAGCGCACTCAATATGTTTTACTGTCACTATGCGTGTCATGACTCGTATGCTTTCAAAATCATACTGTTGTTTTTTTTAATTGTTAATTTGATTTTTGGTGAAAATGAAGCGATTCAAAAATCTTGAAAGACAATTCTATATCTATTCTAAAGCGGGCTTATGCCTCCTTTTACGGTTTTCGCAATTTCAGACATCGTTTAACTAAGGACTATGTATTTTACTATCAGCCAAAGTTATTTCTAGTAAAATTATAGTCAGACCTGCTCATAAAATGGGAAAGGGTACAAAAATTTCGGTGTTTTGTTTTTCATTTGGTTTACGATACTGGCTCATAGCATTTTATGGTGAAAGGCGTTTCAAGCGCCCGTCTATGCCTCAATGAAACAATTACCTTGGAACAGTGAAATATTCGCGTTTTTCCGCTCTTTAGCACCCGAAATTATCCGGTCCCTTTCACCGTTTTACGAGCGGTATCAACATCCACATTATTTTTACCCAAAATACTTTTTTGTAGTTACGTGTATTATCTCGGTCCTTTTATGAAACCTTTTCCTCAAATCTATAAAAACAGACCTTTCATCTTTCCGTTATATTCGCGTCTCTAAGAAATTTGCGCATTTATTAATACATAATTTATTGAAGTCTCTGGACAATAGTAGCAAAAAACTGTTCTCGAAATCGGTTCAGAGTAACCAGTAACGGACGGGCATCCACTATTAATCACTGCATGTTCTATTTTTAGTCGGGCAGTTGCGGTAGATTCCCTGTTGGGTAGCGGGAGGAGTGTGCCGTCCTTCGCAACAAGTTGGACTTGAGCAACGCGCCTTACATTAATCAACAAGATGGCCAATCGTACAGGCACTGCGCCAGATGGGACGTAACTGAATCCTATTGCGGCACACATCAACTAATAGTCAACTAACAAACTCTGTTTGTATTCAGATTCCTTTATTTACTTTACTTGTTAGAATTTTCTCTCAGTTTCAAGATCCAATTGTGATCTTTAGAGCAGCATCATCCCTGTAAGTAAAGTATAGTCGGTATACAGTAATAATACTGTATTGTTGTATACCCTAGTTACAAAACTAGGAGTAAACGGCAGAATTAGACACACAGTTAATACGTGCATGTGTTCATATAAAACCTAAATTTTAAAGCGATGTTGGTTCGTTTGTTTGAGAACTGTTAAGGAAATATTTGAAATTCCTTCCTTCAACTTCTCCTTTCATGTAAATATTACCGCTTTTGTATTATAAAGTGCCTACCTTACTATATGTCATGATAGGGCATTTTATAGTAAGTACCTACTTCACTTGGCTAGCTAAAGTTTAAAATATGCTCACTTGAAAGCCACCCTCGATTCTAGGCTTTGTGTATCACGACCATCATTATTTAAGATCATACACGTCAGATGCTAAGTTATCAAGATTTAGAAAAATCTCAGGATGTATTCGATCGATAAAGTTCAAGTCGTTAAAACAATTGCCTTCGCAACTATTGACACCCAATTCGGATGCTTTAGCTCATGCGATGATCATTAACAATCAAGCCAGACAAGACAGTCAAGTCAGAGTCAAGATATTACTATACAGTTTTATTAACCCTAAAGAGATATATAAATACTTGGTTTATTTTATTAGCTTTCGTTTGCAAAATCTCCTGGATTTATATTCATAAGTCACCTACCTACCAGAGAATAAACATAGTTTTTTAGCACCGGTATTCAAAACCAGCGAAATAAAAAGTTACCTCTACGACTATAATATAAAGTCTATCGAGCATTGTCCGTTGTAGTAGGCGTAGCCTTATATTCTCTTTGGTAGGTGCCTATCAACTACTCATTTATATAATTATATGCGAGCAAAAACAAAATACTACGCAGCGAGGTGAGAGAGACGAAGTGAGGCGTAATTAATTGCGTTTAATCAATTGGTATGCGGTAAATATTATTCGATATACTTTGATCATAAGTACCTTGTTATTCGATTCACCTCGTACCCTACTTGCGATTTGGCTGGCCTCTTCCTGAACGTCAAAACACCTGGTTTAAATTGTACTGATAGTTTTTAGCTTTAAAACTATTTGGAACTACGATAGCGCGGTACTTCCGCGCCGAATGATCGATGCTTCACAGCTAATTCACTTTTGCCGATGCAAAACAGAGTTTCAACCTCTGACTCGTCTTTTAGTCTGTGATGAATACCATGCTACTATGGCACTTTGATGTTTGACACGTCGCGTAAACATTTTGTTCTATTCCACACATTTTGATGTCATGATTTATTTCTTTATAAGTATAAAACGCACATTGCAACACATTTATTTTTGCTACTTATATTCTTATTCTCATAATAGTTTTGACAGTAGTAAATATATAATAGTAATTGATTCGATGAGAATATTTTATTAAAAAAGTATTTTTTATGTAATAGACATAACTAATTTATTTTTCAGTCAAGTGATCTTTTTCATACAATAGGAAATTTCAAAGAGCTCATAAACTGTAAACGGAGAGTTTAAAAATAATCAGATTTATTACCGCCCCCAGCTAACATCTCAAAGTAAACGACGTCAAACGCTCTTTTTTCCGAGATGTAAGCGTGCCGGGATCTTGAGTTTCTAGGTGTTGCGTTTGGGCAATCGTCAGAACAGACGTTAGTTATGAGTTGTGAGTCGTGAAAAAAAACTAACGCCTATTAAAATTACCTTAAATTAATTTGTTATTGAATAAAAATGACATGTGGACCCACCACAAAAGTGTAACTAAAGTAGAGTGGCTAGTTTATCGTTTTAATTTAAGCAAATTAATTTTTCCAGGAAGTCCCTTTCCATAATTAACGACCAAATTAATTGATTGCGTGCTGCTCAGAGGTGAAACGTTTTTCCTGAGTATGTATTTCATTATCACTTTAATCTAGGTTTCTTTACATCAGGTGAGATGCGAGTGTAGTTAAAGGCAAGCATGTTCTGAATAAAAACAATCAAAAGCACATATAAAAAACACTCAAATAAATGTAAAAGACTATTTCGTCTTTCGACATCAAACAATATGAATGCCGTGTCGAAGATAAAAGAGTAATTATTACACAATATAATTACTCGTATAAATGAGTTTTAAGAGTTGTCATCGTTCGTACCTTGATCATTTATAAACAAATACCACAATTTACCGTAATTTTTACATAGAAGCCAGTTATTGAATATACTACTTAACACAAATGAGACGACAATTGTCCGTGCGGGATCAATAAACTATAGAACTATGCTATGAAAAAACAAACATATGTGCGGAGTACCTACTATAAAAGCGTGTGAAATTTCCAGCGATCACTTTTATCCTTCAGGCAAGCGTGAACGTAATGTATGGAAGGTCCGAACTTCTCTATGTATATGTTGCCGCGTACCAGATGTTGCGATTTCCGAGAACAAAAAAAGATATATATACGACGGGAAATGAGTGTCAGCCTCGTTCACTAGTCATAGTTTTTCTAAACTGTACCCTATGTGGTGATACTTCATTCTCTCCCTAGTGGTTAAAAGAAAGCACACAATGTTACCGTAAATAGGTAGACAGAATGTGGTACAACAATTTCTCTCTAAACTCTCGAAATACTTGTTCTTTGTGAAGGTTTCTCGAGAAATTATAACAAGACCTCAATTTTGCAATCAACGCGCAAATACTTTGCGTAGGTACACATCCTTTGTGTTTACTTTGAGACGCACATTGTATTTGGTTAGGGCATGAGATCTTCGCCTTAACGGAGTTAATTGCGTCTATTAAAGAGTTGAGATACGGTATCATAATTATAATACCAAGATTCACGAGGTGTAAGTCTCTCAAATATATTTTTGGTCTCCCGCGTGTTTCTAAACACAACATTTATTCCAAAAATGGAGCATACGAGTACGAGGCGCGTTCCCGGTTTATTTCTATACCGTTTGAAGTGCCATCAACTAAATGACTTTACCGCGACAAAACGTTCTCCGTGTGTCGTTTCTCAGTTTTATGGCCGCATCTTATTTTTTACTGTGCTTTGTTTAAGCAATTTGCGTTTAGCTACTTTTTGATCGTCAACGCCATAAAACAGGCTCTAATAAACTGTTCAATAACATTGGCACATATTTTATACATCCTATAGTATGAAGAGATATAGCCAACGGGAGCACATATTGTTGTTTATTTCATTCTGCGGGAATATTTTGCGTCGTCTGCTAAGAGATATGCGGGTTTCCTTTTAGTCCTATTCCCTGTTTGCGAGATACGTCAGTTTTACATTTGGGGGATATGTTACGTGGAATTTTTTTGTTTTATAATAAAGAAAGGATTTTGAGATTAGGTCGAATTAGGGCAGAGTAAAGCGGGTTTTATCGTGTTTTTGTTGCGTGTGTTGATGTATGTTGTTTATGCAGCGGAACTGGGTGACTACGACCCGCGGCGACATGGCGTAGGGTATGTCGCAGAGTTTAGACTGCTGGCGCACCAGACGCCGGACCTGGAGGCACGCGCGGCCGAGGTGCACCGGACGCTTACGTAAGTTACCACACTTTTCATTTTTTCAAAAATGATTAAAATGGGTTACGAAGTTATGCTCAATAAGACGCATGAATAAGTATATCTGAGTAATGTACAGTCACTGGCGTTTATCTATTTTATGTTACAAATAAATAAAATTAAAGCGTCTGTTTGTAATACCAAAATAACAGCTTTTTACTAAATGCATATGAATGTATATACGGTACCTATAACAAAAACATGTATTTTAAATTTTTGTCTGTCTGTTTGTTCCGGGTAATTTCCGAAACAGCTGCTCCGATTTTGACGGGACGTTCATTGGCAGATAGGTGATGTTATGGAGTAACTTAGGCTACGTGGGCGAAGCTGCGGGGCATAGCTAGTCACAATTATTATTATAGTGAAGTTGACCAGGTTCTTAAACCAATGTTTTTAACGTGTATACTCTAACATGTACAAACGTCATAGTGTAAAATATAGTAACATGTGAACGGAAAACGTATATATTAATAACTCGCAGCTTTCTTTCACAGTTCCATAAGTCTGAAAGTAGGTAACAAATTGTTGTAGTATACTGCTCCGGGATACCATAAAACTTTTGTGCACAAGATACTTGCATCAAGAGAGTCGAGAGTCTGCTCAAAGCAAGTTTCTAAAGATTAAGATTTCAGAAGGAGCAGTTTCACGCTAAAAGCGTCGTCGCCTTCCCGGAAATTAAACTTCGTCGCCTTTCTCGCCTAATTGAATGAATTTTTAACTGTGCAAAGATGCAGTCTGCGGTCCGCGCAGGCGTCACAAAGCCGCAATTACATGCAAATTATGTGTACCTACTTAGTACCGGAGCCGAGGAACAGCGCACGAGCGTAAATCCACGCGCCACGATTATTCATCGTTGCTTAGCCTTTTGTCGCCACACTGCATACTACGTGCCTTTAATTACGGTTAACAGTTTAATTGATACTCCACTCCCATTTCTTTTGTTGCAGAGGCATATCGCCGGCGCAGGCGGAACTCAGCTACCTCGACAAAGTAAAATGGCTTGACATGTACGGCGTTGATCTACACCCCGTTTTGGTATGCTCCTCGACTACGCGCTCTGATTTATTAGCGTAATTAATTCGAGTTTATGAATTATTCTATACAAATGAACTAATTACGGCAGGGTGAAGACAGCGTGGAATATTTCTTGGGGCTGGCACCGAGCGGGCTGTTGCTTCTGCGCGGGAAACACACCGTCGCGAACTACTACTGGCCTCGAGTCTCCAAACTTTACTACAAAGGACGATACTTCATGCTTCGCGTAGCAGATAAGAACGTAAGACAAACTCTCTCTCAAAGTAGCTTGAGTAGTACACGGTTTACAAATGAGGGAGGTTGTTTCTTCGGCTTCACGCGATTTGCTTATTTGGCGAGTGTCAAGTTATAATATATTTCTTGTTTTGGTGCATGAATGTCGTCAGTCACGTTAAAGTTTAGTCTAGGCGCGGTCGAGTCAAAATGATGCTTCAGTAAAGCGGTGAATACTTTACGGAATGCCTTTATGGAGTTTTGGATAGAATACGAAAATACACGTTTATCGTCTTTGTACTATTTGCCTTTCACTCATGCACGTTTACGAACAGTTAATGGTTAATAATCCTCCATTATTACACTCGATAAAACATAGGTTTTTTTTAGTAAATAACACAATCAAAAACAGCACATTTTCACATTTACAAAACTCCATGAGTGAGGTTTCCAAATAAATACACATAAAAATCGAGCGCGCCTCTTGACCTGGTTCTCGGCGGGATCGCTGGCTCTGATAGCGGCGAGCTGAATAGTGGTGCAAGATGGAGTCCACCTTGCGCCGGTTCCTTGAAAGACATTCGTAGGAAGGCAATTACAGATAAGTCGCGTAGAACTGAGCGCAGTATTTACAGCGCTGTGGGCGCGGCGATAACCGGTCGCCGCCGCCGCCGCGCCGCCCGCCCTGGGGACTAGCCCGACTTTTCTACTATTTGGCAAGCTTTTATACATTAAAAATATAACAAATAGCTTAGAATTTCCATATATATTACACAAATAGTTTGTACAATCGTTTCAACCCAAATCTTTTTAATTTTTTCACGAAAACGTTCCTATAGTAAACATTATTGTAATCTGTAATTTTTCTTATTCTGTAAAATGTTCACATTAGAGTTAACTATATTGAATACATAATTTATGAATGTAATAAAATAAGTAGATTGGAGCAGCCGAACTATATATTATCCATAGTAATATTGTATCTAATTTTGTAAAAAATATTTTTGTTAATCATCGAATTATTATCAAACTAGGTATTTAGTCCACGTGCCCACTGAGTTCGGGTACCCACCTGAACTCTAGTGGGTAGACTCGCGTAATTATCTTACTCGCACATCTAAGTAGGTACTTTTAAAATGATCTATCTATAATATAAATAAAATTCAAATTTCTGTTTGTAATATCAAAATAACAGCTTTTTATTAAAAACACTATTTTTTTTTAAATTTTTGTCTTTCCTTCTGTCTGTCTGTCTGTCTGTTTGTTCCGGGTAATCTCCAAAACGGCTGGACCGATTTAGATGGGACTTTCACTGGCAGATAACTGATGTTATAAAGAGTAACTTAGGCTACGTGGGCGATGCCGCGGGGCACAGCTAATTCATAATCTAAAAAATCTATTTGTATTATGAAATACATATTTTTGTGAATTTCATTTTTATGGTATTATCTAACTGTGCCCATTAGCTATCTGCCAGTGAAAGTTCCGTCAAAATCGGTCCAGCCGTTTCGAAGATTACCTGGAACAAACCGACAGAAAGACAAAAATTTAACGAAATGTTTGTTTATAATAGGTATCGTATATACTTTCATATGCATTTAGTAAAAAGCTGTTATTTTGATATTACAAACAGACACTTCAATTATATTCATTTGTATGATGTTGATATTCTTGAACCTGTATTACGAAAATAATTATGTTTGTTTCATGCAACATCCCTATTATAAAATAATCCCACGATTTGAAACATTTTGTTCACGTGCAGAATGACACGTGTACATACGGGTTCGAGTCCCCGACACGGGCCGCGTGCCGGCACCTGTGGCGCTGCTGCACCGACCACCACACGTTCTTCCGACTGCAGCAGACCGCGCCGGCTTCTGTGGACATCTTCGCTATAGGAACCCGTCTGAGGAACAGGTAACTGCAGTCCATCAGTTAAATAAGTTTTCTGTTTAACTTCGTAAAGAGACGAGCTGGTTGTTTGCCTGATGGTTAGCATAACACTGGCACATAACAGTGGCCTTCGCGGGACTGTATATAGTGCGCTCTTTACCTTCACAGATTAGGTATTAAGTCTAATAAGCTCTATATGTTTCCAGACAAGTTTTGTTAGTGGTAGGACTAACTCTTCTGCGAGTGTCCGTCTGGGTTGTTACCACCGCTTTGCTCGTGAAGTCTGCCGCCAAGCAGTAATGTGCAAGTATTAATGTGTTCCGGTCTGATGAGCAGGGTAGCCAGTGAAACTACTGGGCTTATGAGACTTAATACCTAATGCCTCAGGGTAACGAGCGCACTGGAGTGCCGCGCAGGCCTTTGTATTTCAAAGTTCTGAGTGGCACTGCAATTGTTTTGGGCTGGCGTTATGCTTACCATCAGGCAAACGACCGGCTCGTCTCGATACCAAAGAGCATAAAAAAGACAAGCTCTTATAAAATACCTATATACGTACCTAATTGGTATTGTAATTTTGTGGCCACCTTCCGGCTCCATCACGATGTTCTCCTTCACTGAAAAATCAAGATCACTGTAGGAATCTAATCATCAATAGGCGGCTGATCTCACTTTCCACTAAACCTGATCCGCAGATTAGAGTTAAATCTCTAACAAATCCTGATTGACATAAGAAATAGTACACGCTCTGCAAAAAGTAAGATAAATCCGAGAAACGAGATTAATGGAACAGACAACCCTGACTGTTGTTGAAATGACATCTTGAGTTAACCCTGAAGTTAAGCTATATCTCAATCATTTCTACCAACTGTACCTAAATACATACTGACGATTCTGTGTCACCACAAAAAAATACGGTTAGACGCCTTATTAGCTAGACAGTGTCTAAATATAAACGTCTAAAGTGATTAGAAATGTCACAAGAGAATTGAGTTAGACAACGGTTATACACTAAGTACTTAAACCAGGATTTTTGGTTGCTCATTTTGAAACACGCGACTAAGACATGTTAAAGAGTTAAAAACTGTTTAACATAGGTTTAAAGTGCCTTTAATTTTTTTGTGGTAAGACTGTTAAATTCAGTTCAAAAACGTCGGAGGTTAAGTAAAAGTCATTCCAGGTGTTAACATCGCTCTTCATTCCATTTTAAGAAGGTTTTCCCAGACATACTCATTTCATAATTTTCAAAGGCCGCCTTAGACACATAACTTAAGCTTGTTGTCGGGAATAAATCCTAAAGCTTGGCGCAAAGAGCACCGTAAATATCCTGAGCGCCAAGTTCATAAGCCTGTATCTTGGCACCCGTGATGCTTGATTTACATGTTCTGCCATTTGTTTTCGTGTTGTCCGCTGTGGCTTATTTACAAATACTATCAGTTTTCTGTATGGAATAATGCTAACGTTCACATTGAGTCATGCGTAATGTTTTCCTTACGAACGCTGCGCACGTCCGCCATACTTTTGGTTCAACCATTTCTAAAAACGACGCAGGAGGTTCACACGCAAATTAAATCAGAGAAGCCTTTACGTTAAACCATCCATCCTGCATAGAAACAGAAAAGTATGTTATCTTTATAGAGTAGTAGGTACCGAACATGGCTTGTATGTGTGCGGCCAATAAGCACGCACCACGTTTGGTAGCACTTTAGGTTGATACGATACTTTTCTGTTTATACTATGCATTCTGATTTGACAGCGTATAATCTGTGAGTCACGGTTCGACTGCCTTATTGTTATAGGTATTTAACCTTCGAACAAGATCATGTAGTAATGTCGTCATACGAGTAATACGTGATGACCATTTACATAGGGCGCACTAAAAGCTTCCGGAACTGACCACTTACTTTAGCAATATTTAAAATGTAACTACAACATTTGAAAATGGAACTCTTTGGCTGTAGAATATAGTTTGTTTCATCTGACTGTCACTTGTTTTTACATTGTGAATTGCGTGTCTACATCACCATGGATTTAACTCGTGAAAATTTTGTTGGCAAATAATGTAATGTTATGTTCATCAGTGGGCGCGGAGCGAGGCCGCGGCCGCCGCCCACATTCACGCGGACCCCGTCACGCCGCATCGGACGTCCTCACGCCTCGCAAATCTCACTACATGATGGTATGTATATTGGTAAGTCACATTTTTTTACCACTTTTAAATCACCATAATTATTTCGTAAGTTACCAATATTTCCCCAGAGCATTTTTTTAAATAAACAATTACTTTTCAGTGCCAAAACTAGAAGACTTGAGAATAAAAGACTGCCTCCCAGAAATGAAACAACCTACCTCAGTGCATCGACCTAATTCGTAAGTAATTTTTCTCTTTTTGTCATAGAAATTTCTAAATTGCTAACCGTACGCTATATCATTATCAGCCTCTTACGCTCCCACTGCTGGGATACCGGCCTTCTCTCAGAGAGAGATATGGGCCATAATCCACCACGCGGGCCCAATGCGGCTTGGTGGATGTCACATGTCCTCGAATCATGTGGTTCTTGAACATGTCGGTTTCCTCACGATATTTTCCTTCACCGTTTTAGAGCGTGTGTGAATAATCCGCACATAACTTGATATAAGTCAGAGGCCGAACCGAGATATTTTTTATGCTATAATTGGTAACGAGACCCATAAGCCCAGTAATTTCACTGGCTACTCTACTCATCAAACTGGAACAGAGTAATGCTTGCACATTACTGCTTAGCGGCAGACTTCACGAGCAAAGCGGTAACAACCCAGACCGACACTCGCAGAAGAGTTAGTCCTACCACTAACATTTTAGAGCGAATGTGATATATATCCGCACATAACTTGATATAAGTCAGAGGCCGAACCGTGATTCGAAAATTGCGATACTGTGATAGTTTTTAGATAGTAGATTTGAGACGATCGCTTGGGCGCAGGATCAGCGGCGAGATGCTAGGGCACGAGGCGCCGGCGGCTGGCGGCTGCTCGCCCCGCTCCACGCGCTCGGCGCCCGCGCGCCGCGGGCTGTACTCCGCCTCGCCCACGGCCACGCGGCCGCCGCCCGCGCCGCGACACCGCTCCACCTCAGTGGACTCGCAGAGTTCGAACGACTCGCGCTCCAATCGCAAGTAAGTTTTCTGACTACACTTCACGTGGTTGCTCCTGATGGTGATGGTAAGTATATTTTTTTTATCTGATATGGGGTTAGGTTTGACCACGTCTCACCTGATGCTAAGCGACGATGCGGTCGACGATGTAGCATGCTTGTCGAGAAGAAACCTATTCACTCTCGTCTTGAAAACTCCCAAATTATAGCTATTGGAAAACACAGAGGCTGGCAAAGAATTCCACTCCTTAGCCAGCCGTATAATGACGGTTGAAGCAAAACGCTTGGTACTGACAGGAGGGTTATCAACCATATAGGTATGGGTGACGCAGTGCCGTGCATCTAGTTTAATTCTGGAAAGACTGTCTGGATTGTCTTGGTAGGGGGGTCTGACATTTGATTTCAAATTCTCTAATTCTTCTGTTTATGTTTCGCCCAATGGGCCAAATGCTGAACATTGGTAAATCTGCTCACCACCCTTGTTTTACTGTTTTACATGAGGGCCAGAAAATCAAACTGCAGGTGACAAATTCAAGGTACTTACCCTATATTATTAAATGACGAGTATATGTGAGAGAATATAAAGTATACGGGTAAACCTATACATTGTGAAGTAACATTTCACTGCATCTGTCACCGTGTTATCGTTATTAAAACCGTTTATATCTTCATTAATAAACTCTACAATTATTAGGAGGTTATCATATTTTGGTGCAACAGACACAAACACCGATCACGGCGGCAGCAGTCAGACGCAGAAAGCGAGCTGTCCCGAGGGTCGGGGCGGTCCGGGCGTCGGCACCGGCGGCACCGCTCGCGACATAAGCACGAATCCGGCTCTGAAAAGGATGACTCACAGCCTGATACCAAGTATGCACCCTTCAAATCATTTAACCAAATTTCAAATTTCCCCTAAAAAATATCCCTGGTCTTGCCAGTCATTGTACCCGAGGTAGACATTAAGTTTAATACTTAGTTCTCAAATTGCAGAGAATACGAGCTCGTGGATTCGGAGATGCAATGGAAAGAAGTCTTACGGCAGACATCAAGTGGAACTCATGTTCAGGTGAGATTCGCCTTTTTCTCTTACTCATGATACACGATATGTGACACGATACCAGTTATTCCAACTGCAACACCAAATGTTCACAGGTAGCGAACGTCCGTCGTTCACAACCTGAACCTGAAACTGGAACACATCGGTCTTCACATCGACATAGAAGACACAAGAAACATCGGTAAACAAACTTGACATAGCATATTGTCTTTAAGTAAAATAAAACATCTTTTAACAGGTTAAATTTCTTTTATCAGGTCGAGATCTCGGTCTCCAAATGAAAAGAAATGGCTACCGACGGAACTAAAGCAGCACTTAGAGTTTTCATTAGTGGACACCGCAGGAATGACTGAAGAGCAGCTTAAAGAGATCCCATACACCGTTGTGCAGACCAGTCACGCGCGGCAAGCGAAACTGAAGACCTCTTCAAAACACAGGCAGTGCGTGAAATCTTTCACTCGTGCTTCTTTTAATACAACAATTAATTGTTATATTGTTTATGAGGTATCCTTTGCAGGGCTGAACATGGATCTCTGGTGAGACGGGAGAAGAGTTCTTCATCTCACAAAATCAATCATGACGTGCACCAAGGGTCACTTAGATCCAGTTCTAGTACTCTCAGTACTCATAGAACTATAAACGAGAAGCACGGAAGGTATGACCAAACTCCAATTCATTGACTTCTTTATTTTGTTAGTAATGCTATTCTTCTTCTTGTTCTTCTTAGTTGGTTAGTTAAGGTCTTTGTTTTTGGTAGGTTCCAAGTTTTAAATATTTTCAGGCGCGTTTATCCCAGTTACGAGGACCCGAGCATTCGCAGCGGGGAAGATTATTTGACCAACAACGGATACAAAGGAAATGTGACTCCAGTGTCCATCAACAACAACAATCCGTACAGTCCAGTGACGAACAGCAATAGTAACAGTTCCAGTGGAGAGCTGATCTCAGGCAGTGCTCGCGTGTCGCATGAACACACGGACTCGGGGCTGGGTGCTGATCAGGATTACGCCTATTCTTCGGAGAGGTAACTATAGAATGTGATGGATAAATTAATCGATGGTGGAAGTTCAATAGGTTTTTGTATCTTCTCATAACTGCTCTAATTAAGGCAACGTATTCCATGTTGTTTTTATCGCTTCATGTTTGAAATGAAATAAGTCTACTTCAATTTGTTCCCGATATAATCGATAAACCATAGCCCTTTTTTGGGGCTGTGTCATACTTACTTCTTCCTTTACGAACTGTATCAATTATAATACTTCTGTACATATAAAGGTGCGTATCCACTGCAAACACAAAGCGGAGCGCAGTGTTCTCGTAGCAGTGCGCGTAGCGCGTACCGTCTCCACTGTAGCAGTTACGGATGCGCGTAGCACAGTTGAAGCGCAAATATAGTGGATACGTACCTTAAGTTGATATGTCAATGGTACGGCCCGAGTCGAGATTCGAACTACGGTACGTCGGATTGAAAGCCGCACAAGTTCCCGCCCGGCCACACTCGTTCTTATATTGCGATTCAAACACAATTAAAGACCTTCTGTGATTCTAGGTCTGTTGTGTGCAGGTCGAGCGACAGCGCCAAGGTCGGCGCGGGCAGCTCCGCGGCTGTGAGTAGGCAGTGGAGCGGCGGGGGTGCGGGCGGCGGAGCACGGGCGGGGGTGGGGCGCGCGGGGGCGGCGGGGGGGCGGCCGCCGGCGGCTCCTCGTAGTTCTGGCTCGCAGCGCTCGCTGGTGTCCGTCGCGAGCGACAGCGCGGCAGCGCGCCGCCCCCGCGACCCCGCGCCCCGCCACTACCCGCAGGACTCGGGCTTTTCTCTCTTCGTGAGTGGGCGCTTCGCTTTTAACATACTTCCGCGATCGTCGGCCCTCGTCGAGCTTGTCGGATCCGGTGCTATCTGTTAGCCACCGGAATGTGTAGGCAAAGCATCGAGATACTAATCCCGAGAGATGTAATACTGTACTATCCGATCTCACAACAATGTATTGATTTTGCTACAATTAATATCAGCGCAGGAATCGGCGCGAGGCGGTGGCTAAGCCAATCTGAGCGCATTATGTCTATGCAAAAATTGTGGAATTTATTTCGTGCAAACCAAACGTCACGGCACCTCTTGAGGTTAGTATCTCGATGAGGCAAAGCAATAATAGTCACAACCACGTCACGACATTGGCGTTCTGTTCTTTTTAAAGAATGGTGGTACCTGGGGCAGTGTCCTAGAGCATTCAGCATTGGCAAAGGGAATAAGTTTTTTTATGCTTAGCATCAAGTAAACGACCAGCTAGCTCATCTCGTTATCCAGTAATACCTATAATAAAGTTTCCGAGGCCTCACCACACTATGCCACTAAAAAAAGAACTTGTGGTCTTGGATGACTTCAGATTGGTCATTGATTTACGATGAATTTAATGCAAGGTTATTCAGATGTTACATGGTGACTCTTGTTACATCCGAAAAATCCGTAGAGAACTCCATAGACACTTCCTAGGAAAGAAGAAAACACAATTAATTTGTAATACTTTTAGGTTTTACTAATGAGAGCAATTTGTAGTCTCTTTCTAAAACTGTTTCCTGTATTTATTCACCAATCGTAATTATCATGAGAGTGATAAGAGGGCTTGTTAAAAAAACGTGAAAAATGCTGCCGGAGTTAAATAGGCTTACGAGGGCCGGCGAGTAATCCGCAGTCTGTTTTTGGGCCGCTGTCCGCTAACAGTGTACAGGCTGCTTAAAGACGAAATAAAAAAAATCATCTACTCTTTATTGTGTACTAGTGTATACGATACTTCACTTGATTTCAATTGCTAGGTTGCATTTAAAAATTTTAAGTTTACCTACCTAACAATATAATGTCCTATGTAGATTTGAAAAATTTCCATTTCTCAATATTCTTATGTATGTCTGGGAAAGCAAAGTTCATTAAATTGGGTGCAGTGACTTCTACAAACCTTTTTCTGCTTAAGGGCCGTATCAGAACAAAGTGCTACAGTGGTTCGCAGACCATAGACAATTTGTTATAGGACGTAATATTGCGTCGAAATGACGACGTAACGATAATCTCATTGGACGTGTCACCATAAATTTATCACCACTTTAGTACATTGTTGCGTCGCCGCGGGGATCCTCAATATCGCACTTAATTTACGAGCTATTTCTATCTGCTATTCCCCTGTAATGTTAGTGCAGCGAGGTGTGCACAGGTAAATGTATGACCAAACTCTTTGGCTGATTTGAATATTGGTACGAATCCGGCGCAACCACTAATTATTGGTCCAATAGGAGTGTACAAAAGTGAGAAAAATTCAAAATTATTTATTCACATGGGCTCTAGGAGAGCGCTCATGAAAGTTAAATGGCTCTGGGGTATCAATTCCAAGTATACAACAAACCGAGAAGAATCTCATTAAACAATTCACATCGCCCGGTCGATCGGACTAATCTATCAGATAACCTATCAACTGTTCATAGCGTCTTTTTTAAAAAGGCCAGGGGTTCAATTTTTGAATGTCACCGAGTGACTAAATATCAGCGATATGACCGATAGTCACCGATTTACAAAAAGTCGTATTTTTTAATCTCAGCGGGTAGCTAAAATTATCATACCTATGATATCGTTTACGAATGGGTACCCCCACTCGTAAACGATATCATAGATATGAGTATTTAGTGCCAATTTTGACTTAAAAACAATTTCCAACTTACTAAAATTAAACTAAATTTATTAAACTAAATTAACTAAAATTAAATTGAATAGAATACAATCATAAGTTTATCTATGATCAAAGCTGAGAAATAGTTGCATGTTGGTATACAGGGTATGACTTTAAAAAATACGACTTTTGCAAATTAGTGAGTTCAAAGTCATCGCTGAGAATTTCGTCACCGGGGATTTCGAAATCACTTGTGAAATTAAAAAATCGGTCCCCAGAGCGTAATACACACTCAGATCGGGCAAATTTGGTGATACTGATACCTACATGTGACGTGTTAGTGCACAGGTAGTTTGAGCGTGTATGTATTGGGATACGCAGAGACATGCTAGCAACAACAACATACTGGTTGGCGAGAGCGGGTCGCTGGCGCGCCGCTACGCGCGGCCGGCGCGCGACCACAACGCGAACCTGGCGCGCACGCACTCGCGCCTGCACGCGCACAGGCAGGACAACACACTCGACATTATCCTTAAACCTCTTATAGAAAGCACGCAGTAAGTACGGCGAGTCGGGAGCGATGTTTGTGTCGCAAGTAGCGGAATGATTGCCTGCACGCACCCTTGGTTTGTTGTGTTGTTCGTTGTCTCTATATGTTTGTGCATGATGGTGGTAGATTGTGGTTGTAGTTTAGTTTCCTAACAACGGTTGACTAACCTTTATGTTTTGTTACCTTTTGTGTTCATCTTATTGACTGTCGATTTTGATTATGTATGTGTTGCACTTTTGTGTTAATTTATTTGCTAATCCTCACCGTGAATGTGTTAAAATTGCAAGTTTTACCTAGATTCTCAACAGGGAAGTTTTTAAGCAAAAAGTTCGTTGAGCATTATTTGAATGTTGTTTCTTCGTACTAGGCTGCCGAGTCACTGAGTCCGACGATGCTGGCGACATCTGGCGCGGAGGCCGCGTCCAGCACATCTGGCGATCTTAAACCTTCAACGGCAGAAATGAGCACTGAATTATGAATACTGGCAATCAAAATATCTATTTCATATTTAAAGCTCACGCTCAAGATATTTGTATAATACTCGGTGTTTTAATTTATTAAGTGTAACGGATCGGTTGAAATATAATTAAGGTAAATATATAGGTATTATTTCGGTGGATTAAGCTAGTAAGCTAATTTGTACGTACTATTGTAAATACTTTTGTCAAGGCAAATTTATTTTTACCAAGTTATCTATTATAGGACTCAGGATTTTGTATTGTGCCAAAGAATTTTCTGCAGTAAATACTCAGAATTATCAACTTTTAAAAGTTCGGATACATGATAATCCATCGCATCGCGTATTATTCTGTAAGTCTTAAAACCTATTGTTCAACAATGCATTTATTTCCAGTTGTTTAGCATATTTTACTTAACTATATCGTAGGAAGTGCAAGTGTAGTAAAGTTTTTTTTATTAGTTATAATTTCGGCTACCTACCTACGGGTATTATAAATTATAAGTATTCAATCATACCAACCAGTTATATTAATGTGTTGTACAGTTGTTATGTAGTTTAGTTTTTAATACGATAACTTTAAAATAATTAAGTCTTAGTTTATAATTAATTACTTTGACTATAATATTACGAGTAATTTGCACTAAAAAATTGTTTGTAAAAAGATAACGTATGAATTTTTACTCAAAAGAAAAAATGAAAGTTTTTGAAATGTTAAAAAACTTGTATAATTTAATTTTTAAAATTTTCCAATGTTAACTACTTTCCTATTTCTGTAACTGTATATAAGTATTAATATTTTACATTTCTTATACCGAGGCTGCATGAAGCCGATAGCCGAGGCTAATTTTAAAAATATTTACCATATTTGATTCTATATAAGATTTTTTATTAATATTCAAGTTAGGTAATTCATGTAGTCGATTTTATATTAAAAGAGCAAGATACTACTTGCACTTAACTAAACAGCGACAGATGTTCAATAAAAAATCTCAAATGAATATAACCGAAAATAAATCCAATTTTTTAACTGGTACAAGACTGACAATGTTCTAAATCCCAGAATCCAATTATTGTAACCGGCATCTAAGTACATAATCGTTTTATATGTATTTTTCCATAATTGTTTCAATTGTCTGATTAAACGATCTATTTCAAAGATTATCTGAGTTTTATTAGCATATACTAGCTTTCGCCCGCGGCTTCGCCCGCTTGGTATTTATATTTATAACGTATGTGTTATTCCAGTAATACCACCATGCCTCCGCCTACCATTTCTCCTCCTGGGGCTACGTCAATTATAGACGTGCTGCCAGAGGGAGTGGTGCCAGGGGAGGGGGGTTATGGCTAGCCCCACATTTCTTTCTATACCAGTCCAACGGCGCTCGAGCACCGCGTCGTCCACAACGCACGGTGCTCCAGCGCCGTAGTCCCTCACTGTGGACTCTCAGGCACCGCTCAGCCTTTGTGCCTCATCCACTGAGCCCTCTGGTACTCCTTTCAGAGGAGATTCCCATCTCGCCGGGTTAATCGTTGTCAACAACCTCCTCGGTCCACAGTGAAACCGAGAGGTAGTTGGCAGATACCTATGCAGGATGCACCACGTGGCGGTTACCCGACACCCCATAGGTATTTTTATGACCGAATTGCAACACATACTTAATAGGTACAAATAACGCTAATAAGTCTTGACATCCTTCACTATATAATTATATATGGAGTGTATAAATGTAGTCCTTAGAATTCTTACTGTATGTAGCGTTTTTTAAAAACACAATAGGTAATATCATTATCATCATTTAAACTTTCTGCTGACCATACGCTTCTCAGTTTTTGATAGTCTCGGCCATGTGCCAATCCCATTAAGGATCAGGAATCTCGTAAAACAATAGTAGGTAGAATGATAATGTATAATCCACTGTTGCCAATAAGATAATGCATAGCACATGAACATTTATGTGATAAAATCGGCCCATAAGCGATAAAAACTACGATACTGTCCGATGATTTTATTATACCTATGTACTTATAATCGTTTCAACTTTTGAAATTTACTGTATTGGGTGGTAAGTACAATTGGCACGGGTATAAGTCTCAAATACAAGCTATGTAAACTAAGTGACAGAAAAAATACTTGACATACTAAAAACAATACCAAAAACGGTTATCGATTATCCGAATGAGTCTGACTCCGTTATTAATTAAGCCTTTCTGCCTCAGATATCGGCTCCAACCGCCATTACCACTAATGAGGAAGACTCGCTGCGAACCCTCGCTCACTCTTTTAAATGTAAAGGTTCTGTTATAATCTTTGATTTGTGTTACCGGGGCTGTGGACAAAAGTTATGAATAAAATATGTACTTATAAAATTTAAATAAAACCAAGCAGATTCAAACTCTATTATTACGAACGTGAAATCAAATAGAGTTCAAGTGTGATTGGAGTCATTAATATGCAGCATCATTTCCTTAAATCACATGCGACATTTCTTTAATAGCTACTTATTTGTTCCACCCACGATAGCCTTGAGTAAAAAGATCCATGATCTCTACACTTTGGTAAGAGATCGATTACCTTGATACTGCGCTTGTTGTCTGTAATGAGATGACACCGAGAATATATCTAATTTTCCTTCAGGCAAAAATGGGCCTTTTCCAATAATCCACTAATTTTTTTTTATAACTCAGCAAATATAACTTTGAGCCTTAAAACTTAACTGTTCTACTGAGTTTGATAGGGAATCCATTGTAGCGTAATCTAGATTAGGCAGATAATAATGGTATTAATTTCCTCATTAGACAACTTGATAATCATCTTACGACAATATTATCTAGGGTGTAGCATCTCAACCCAATTAGGTACGTGTTACAAACAACGAAAGCTTGTTAAAATAAGTTATAAATATGTATATAATCATAAATAAATATTATTGTGATTTATTTAAAAAAACGCGAGCAAAGGAACCGATAACTTGTTTGACGTGGTTTAATTTTGAAGAATACTCAATCCAACGTTTGATAGAGCTCGTATAGCTTTTTGTAATGAATACTTTTTCATTAGGTTTATAGATTAAGTGTACAGTAAAATTAAAATACCCTACCTTAAAATAGTATCAAAATCAAGCAAACAAAATTGACTCCCAGAATTTTTCCTGTAGCAATTTACTGTACTTATTTCCACGAAATAAAGTTTCCGGTTAATTGAGTGGACACGGCACTCGGGCACAATTTGCTTGCATAAAGGTAAAAGACAAAATAAGAGCCGGCCTATCAGAGCTCCGATGTCCACTACACGGCGAAGGGCGAAAACTCATTACCAATGTTTAATGAAAGGGTTCCCGGGGCGTGTATGATTACTGGTTAATTGAAAGGCGGGAAGTCAGAGGGCGATGCGACGAGACAAAGCTACTCTATTTATCGGACATGGTTTTACAATTTTCGATAATTTGTGACGCTTTAATAAATTTTGTCGAAAACGTTCCGGCTTTTATGTTAATTAATTAAGGCTGCATTTGACGTACGTAACAATATTGTTTCAAAGCGAGTATTTGGTATACTTGTAATAAAGAGGGGATATGTAACTCCATCTCTAATCACGCTGAGTGCTTGTCGCCATATATTTAGTTCAGAGCGAGGGTTTACAGTCGTATTCAAAGTGCTCAGACAGGATTTTGAAATGAGCTCTAAAACTAAAATTTATTTGTATTTACTCGTATTTACCCACATATTTAATTTAATCTACGATAAATGACTTGAGTTGCCATTACAAATAGGTAAAAAATGAGAGGAAAAAATCTAAGAGGTAGAAGTTTTGAGAATTCGAATGAAAATTTAGGACACAGAGTAAATGCAGCTGACCAACATCCTGGAACCCATTAAAATGTAATGCATTCTTGTATGCAGCCATATACAAACGCACCCCGTTCATCGTATTAAGCAATTAACCTTTGATACACCTCGTCGCCAAATCATATTTGACGTGGCGTTTCCTCTGTTGAAGCCAATTTATTCCGGCAATATTGAAACGGGAACGACATTTACTTTTGAGAGTTTTTCATATTTGTCCAATGAAATTTATTTTTAATTGCTTGTTTCATGGAACATACGGAGGGCTCTGTTTAAATAAATAATGGAAAGGCAAACTGAAAAGTTTTTGATTAAAGGTGAAAATGCTACGCAGAGCTCAAACATTTCTTTTAAACATTAAATAAACATACTGTGCATGATAACTGTGCAAAATATCGCTAAGCAAAGCTAAGAGTTAAAAGAAATTAAAGTAATGTAAACACGAAAAGTTTGCTTTCGAGTTGAGGTAACTCAAGCCGGAAGCGCATTCGAACTCAACTGTCTGGAAAAATTAATTCGAAGCTGCGGCGGCAAGGGCGCGCTCCTCAGCACCCTTCGGTTTTCAGAATCATTTTCGTTCTTCATAAACAAAATAAACAAACTTAAAAATATCATACCATGTTCCTTTGTGAGTAAATCGTCATAGTAATCCTTCGCAAACCATACTTATATACAATGTACCGCGCTTCATATATTACATAGTTACTTTTCATGAGAATATAATTATGGTAGAGTCGCAACACAGCCCCAACAGACTTATAACGTTTCACTGCTGATACTCAAAAAATCTCTTAGAAATAGTTGAAACATATAAGGTACAAAATAGTGAAATTGTATATTAATTGAAAGCAGACAGGTATTGTGACAAACGTGTTGCGAGAGGAGGGGTTGAGAGCGCGGTGCGCGACGCAGTCACCGGCAATTAGCACCCTGACAATGACATTCAAAACGTGTGCAAATAGAGTAAGCTATTACTAGCGGTGCCTACCACCCACCCGCGCCGGCTTTGTGTGCCACGAACCATATCAATGTTTATCTATTCGTAGCTAGAGCCAAAAATCGGGAATTTTAATTTTACTTTTTAGGGATAAATTTTTTTTACGGGCTAAATGCCTTTATTAACTAGCTAATACATAAATAAACACTTCATCTAACCTAGCTAGCTACAAAAACAGTTGGATAATCTACAAGCCCTAGTAGGCCTATAGATAATCCAAATAATAAATAGGAGGGCAGATAAAATTTTCCAGCGAGTTCACAGGTTTTTTAACCTTTAATAAGTATAATAGAGGTACCTATATGTAATTTGCTTCCACTAAGATAAATAGGTACGTCGAATGTACACAGTTGGTCTTAAATTATCGTAATTATCGTGCACATGTATTTAATTAAAAAAATATACATAAAAATTAAACCGGCTTCTCTATGCCAATTTGACGCTGCTTTAGCTAGCGTAAATTTTATACATAAAATGATAAAGCCGCACACTGTAAATAGCACTGTTTATTTGTTTATTTTCCTCTCTATTCTAAGATTGTTTAGTAGAAACCACTCTAAACGATAAGACCACCCATTGCATTGCTGGTTACCTAGCTAGTTATCATCCACTTTGCCAAACTAGCATCGTTTTCTGGCAGTAACTTGACCACACTGCACTAGTCACTTTTAGGTTTAATTTTATACAGGTACTGGGTAACGGATATTCCCGTGAACCTGATACTTGCAACAGTGTCGAAATATCGATTAGCATAATTATTATAAATGTGTACTTATGCTATTCATTTCACTGAACAAAATGTAAAAATCTTCCTTTCATTTAAGATGCTATGTTACTAAATTAATCCTCATGAAAAACGCTTTCCACCGTTATGACATGCTTTTTTCACATTGGGCGGGTTCGGTTCAGACAGGCGATTATTTAAATATTTTTGAACACAGTTCAAATTATTTTTAAAATCAAAATGAAGTCTTATATCAGTAATTCCTATAGTATACAATATTTAAGGAACTTCCCTTCCGTGTGGCATAGTCGTGGGCCGCTCTGCATACTACATTTTGTATTATTCTATACGTCGGGTAAGGTCCGCCGATTATGTCCACTGTCAGCTCAACATTATGATTAAAGCGCATTCATTTGAATAAGCCCCTAAATCGCAGTTACCATTTGAATAAACTGTCAAACGTTCAATGTCCAAGAACAAGTCGGTCCAATCACTGGGCTTGGCGTTAACAATAGCTATTGAAATTGCTCAGTAGAACGTAGTGCCCAACCACCTAAACAGAGCACAAATGTTTCGAGGCAGGAGTTAAACAGGCAACACTGAAATATGAATAAGAAAACGAGTTTGTTTGTTAGCACACCCTGTTACAGCAAAATTTAGAGAATTACCTAAATCAAAAATCAATATTGCCAGCCACAAGGAGTGCTAAAATTTTAATCCAATTAACGCCCGCTGCCTCCCTTGTAAAATATTGTGCCATCAAAATTTATTTTACAATAAATTAATCCGCTTTTAACACTTTAAGAGGAAAGTAGGTAGGTAGGTGAATGTTTCTTGTTTGTGATAAGTAGGCAAAATTAAATTATTACATAATATTTCCTGTCCATGAATGATGAAATTTTCTTTACAATAAAAGACTGATATCTCCATCACAGATGTTTTAGTTGAGTTTTCATGTATTAATCGTATGAAAACCATTTAACAAAAATATTCGTTCAGCTAAGCAAATAGTCGTTTAAACATATGTTATTGCAATAATCTGCAGCCTAACTTGTGTTAAGTTAATATTCATCTTAAATAAATGGTTGGGCAATTATGGCAGATTTGCACTTTGCATAGATACCTGTCAAAGTTAGCATTTCTATGTGTGCGTACACTTAATAGCTCAACGAGGTATTTCGTGACGTTGTGGTTCCTGTAACAGACAAAGTTGGCAGACAGGAAAGCTCTCGTTTCTAAATCCTCGTCATTGCAGGGAATCCACAGGCAAATTATTTCGGATGTTGAGTTGACTATGTATAGCTGAAACTTAGAGAGGGTGCACTTGTGAAAATAACATATTGCAGGACTAGGTACATTAAGTACAATGAAATAAAAGACTTTATACGTAGGTATAGGTACTTTGTTAATCAGGAAGAAAGTTATCGTGCCTTGGAACAGTTACATAACTAAGAACAATGTAGATAGATGTTTCTTTTGTAGTCCTTTACGTTCGAGCTTAAATTGTCCAGTATGGTAGCTAAAATGCGTTCATGCTACTAAATACCTGCCGTAGTAGTCTAGGAGAACCACATCTCTCGAATTGATTGGTCAGCACAAATAAGTTTTCTTTTATTTAGCTGGAATTATGTTATATGCCTGCCAAATAAAAATTAAATCGGCATCATTTAATTTTCTATAAGCGTTAACAATCTGACCATTCCCATTGCTTCATTTAATTAAAAACTCAACCTAACAAAATGGAAGTAAAAACAAAATACATTTTCCTTTTTCACAGCTTGGCAAATTTCACTTCTTTCACTCGGTTATATTTCCAATTGGAAAGGGCCCGACATAAATCTTTTTATTGTTTTGATCCCGGATTAAATTATGTATCGACTAGTAAACGTATCACGTAGTCACGTAATGTAGCTTAAACACTAATAGGTACCTAATCTTAATTTATAGTTCCGATAGAGTGCGATTGTGTAGATATACGTCGGTTGCGTGTTAAGGCGTATACTGGTTTAAATAGCTTCACTTAAAACATATTTATGCAAAAGCAGATGAGCGTCAGGCACAGGAAAAAATGTATGTCATTATTCATCATATTACCGATAATCTTGTAATCAATACAAGTTTCTAACAACTTAATAAAAAAATGACAAAGTTACCTCTAAAAATAAGTTTGAAATATATTGAAATTATTATTATTTAATTCATTATTATTGAATTATTTGAAAGATATTTCATCTTTGTTATTTATAAATGTAACTATAGAAAAATTAACGAGACTTACCTATTATTTATCTATTATAATTAGAATGGTCGTAGACCAATTATACTAATTAGCACATTGAATATACATAGGTACGTACACTAAACTTTCAAAATAACCATTGACATTGACTATCCGCAAAAAAGTCAAAATCTGGATTGGCTTCCACATCAGCGTTGACAGCAGACAGGTTAAGTACGCGGTATATGAGAGTTGGTTCGTTCATGTAATGACATAAAACTAAGTTGTGGTACATTTTAGAAGCATCTAATTTTGAAGTAATCACGCTTTTTTGGATTTTTACTCAATTTTTACGCGCGCGCGGTCTTTTTCTCTTTTACATCAATGCAAACCGATACCTACTAAGTATATGTAAAGAGGACAGCATTCTGTCCTCTTGTCCCGATTCAATGATATTTATCACTATAAATATCATTGACTCGGGTTAGCGCCTTAATGCGCTCACCTTCGCGCGTTCGGTTCGGTTTATCAAAGGCTGTAAAGTGATTAAGGGCTTCAGTGGAAATGACGTTTGATTTGGCTCTGTGGCAGCACGCGCACAGACGCATTTCCACAATACGGCTCCCGACGCCGTGTCGGTGAATACGAATGTCAAAGGCTTATATTACGTAGGTAAGTACCTACATAAATGGGCACAGAGAAGTATTGAATTTGAATGTTGATTGATAATAATCTGTTAGATTTTAGTTTCTGCGAAGTTTGACAGTTCAAATAACTTCTAAAACCCAATTTCAATTTAATCCTATATTCGTATAATTTATTGTAAGCCTTAAGTGCGGGCGAAGTATGGTTGCTTCAGAATGTTTTCCTTTACTGAAAGCTCAATATAATCTCATTTATTGATCTGGAGTCTTTAATAAAAATTCTTACTAACAAATATTCTTTAAAAAATAGTGAAAACAAATCTCAATCACAACCTGTAACGATTTTCGCTAACAATATTACCGGGCAACGAGCGTATCGAGTAACTTTATTACAATTTCCTTGTTTCGGCTATAACAAGCGGCGGGGCCGGAACCCTGCGTCTAATAGTATCTGTTGTGTTATTAATGTCCTTATACGGATCTCCAATTATATCGGCAACCCCGGCCCAATAAGGGAGACAATTGTTTGCTATCACGCTAACAGAATTGATACAGTTTCATTACCACGTCTATATGATTATCTTATGTCGTCGCACACGTTGTATTTATGTTACTGGGGATGAGAATCAAATCAGGGTATTTGGAAACGTGTTCTTGTAGCTTACGAATATATGCTATTACTTGCTTATTTAGGTCAAATATGTACCAGTTGATTTTTATCTGAAGGACGGATGGAGACAGAAGTATTTCCATCATCGGATAAGCAATCGCAAGAGGCAATTATTCTGATTACTTACTACATTCTCTTTGCGTGAGTCTGTGTGAAAAAGTTGAGTAGCACCGCTTGCTTAGTTAATGTGTTGTCAAGTAGTAATGTGCAAGCATTGCTGTATGAAGGGCGAAGTAATCACAGTATGCGATACGAGATGTGATGGATGATACGGTGCAGTGATATATATGACTTTGTCATTAATAGGCAGTAAGTTTCATTGCAATTAATAGTACCAGAAGTCACGCTTTACTTCAAGTGGAAGACCTTTCGTCGCCATACCTATTGAATAAAAAATATATAAGCAGCATTTTATTTTTAATCGAAATCCACTAAGTACTTATTAATTTTAAAATAGATTTGTCTGAAATTTATACCTTGGACCACGATATCTTAAGATTGTTATAACAAAGCCTCTCTCCTCTCGAATTTAACTTAAGTTTATCGTAGTTTACGAGGGTGCTCAAAGTAAAATTAATTCTAATAAATAGTCAAAGGAAATTTTGCTTGCCTATCTGGTAAGGAATTTGTTACACTGTAAAATTTAATAACCATAAAGTGTTAGACAACATTACGTTAATTCAACATAGGCCAGGCCGCAGGGTAATTAGTTAAATGTGAATATTGTTTTAATTTCCCTCCTTTAATAGCACCCATGCGTCTAACTGGACACATTTACACATTACAAATTAAAATTATGAGTACCTACTACGTAGATCAGTAATATTTATTATAATTCGCTAGAAAAATACTATACTAGGCACTACCGAATATATTCAACCCCTACTTATGTAAACTCGACGCTCTTCGGTCAATCTCTGCGTAATTTATATTTATTTTTTTCCCTACCAATCTTTTTTACTCGTGATAAAATTCGCCTACATACTCAAGGCAAATCCTTACGCACTTATCAAAATTACCCTAAACACTTATCAAAATACCTGCAACAACACAACAATGCTCTTTAGGAAAAATAAAGGATTTTAAACGAGATGTATTATTTCACACGAGTAAATCAGAAAGCTAATGCAGCCTTGTGGAACACCGAAATGCCGTGTACCTAACAAAGTCGTCTGCAATTTGTCTCGCGCTGTCTTCGGAGTCTGTGATTGAAATTCTTACCGCTCCTTCAGGCATGGCTGCGACGACGTGACTACACGACGATGGCTTTTAGCTATCAGTATTAATCTGACAGGAGCGCCTCTGCTTCCCAGCGCATTCCTCCAGAGATGACCAGAAATAAATATTTAATTTTCCGCCATATTTTATGCTATCGTACCTACTTAACAAAAATAATTTCACAACCAAAAAATACGCCATTTTAAACGGGAAAGGCGTATCGGAAGCATTGCTATCAACAAATACTAAGGGAGTCTTTTCTATTTGCGAGTTTGTATTAGCCCGCAGAACAAAGCGGACTTTCAAACTGGCCAAACAGTAATAAATAATTTACAAAAGCGGTCATGTGAAAGAGGAGCCCTCTTCGGTGGGGTAGCCATGCGATGGTTAGGTATTTGAATTGCTAATGACTTTCCCGGTCGAATAACTTGGCGAGCAACGTTAACTGGTTTCGGAGACACTAGATACATTGCCGCGAGTTGGTTCAGCTCATGTCAGCCATGAGTATACTCATTTCCCACCAATAGTGTGAAGAACTTGTGCCCACAAATTTATGCATAGAATAACATTGCCCGTCTCGTCGGAGATCTTCATCACCCTTGAATAAACAATAATAATTACAAAACTCGCAATCCTGCATTCGTGTATGAATACAACACTAGTATCTGAAGAGGTTGCTCTTAAAATACCTTTTTTTTTTGTATGTGTGTAGGTACTGCAAGATTGATCTGAAGAAATAGTAACTGAAAAAAATAATGAAATATTTGCGAAATTAAAGACATTTGCAATCTTACAAAGTGTTTAAGCAACAGCTCCTATTGCGGGTTGAATTAATTAACAGGCATAATTTGGTTCCTTTGATTATTAAAACATCATCAGCACATCATAGAGTTATTAATTGCGAAAATTTAATAACATTCCGCGGCAGTGGGTGGATACGGATAAACAAGGTGGAGGCCTGTGGCGGTGACCGACCGGTACGGTGGTCCAAGGGTGTAATTAATTGCGAATTGCGGCGATTGCTCGCTCTCCATCTGCCGGCGCGGCGCCCAGAATATACACCGTGGTACGGCCAGCGGCCACTATTTATTGTGCCAGTATAGGCTCTACAGACGATGGACGATGTACGCAATAAAAGCTACAGGTTTACCGCCGATTAGCGTAATGTTAATGATGCTCTCTCTACACTTCGTAACCGTATTCGCGATACTTTGTTAAAAAAAATGGCTCAATAACAGTCCGGTGATCCGTTAGGTCGAGAGAATTTTACAATAAGCTTTTTTTCGTAGATGATATGAATTTCGTGATGCAACCATAGAATAGTGTGAAAGAGTTTTCGACTTTCTGTGATTCGAAATGTTCACTAATACTTACGTTGTTTTGTATAATAACCCTGGGTGAGTAGCATATTGATTATTGGAGCTGCGACATTGGAGCCAACGTGTGGAGCCGGCCTGACATGAAACTTGCTATAGAGATACCAAACCCCTTTTACCTTGCAATAACATATAAACTTCATTGTATCACGATTAACGCAGACAGAGCCGCGGGGTGCATAGTATACAATTTGTTGAAACGAATATCAAACACGTACTAAATTAAACAAACAAATTAAAAAAACAATTAAAGTATTATAATATAAATTTACAGTGCTTAAATAAAATGAAACGAAATGATACGCTTCGCAGGCCAAATTTGGACTAGGAACAATCACTTAATTAATTCCTGAAAGATCCGCGCGTGTCCAACAAACAAAGCTATTTACACGAAGCTTAATCTCTGTGTGGCACTGTGATATGTCCCCGAAAAGCCGCTTTTGCCTGTTGGTATGGCCCTGTAACAACCGCCCGTTGTCGACGCACACTTCCATTCATACGCGACAGTAGGTACTCCACACCACGCACCGCAATGTGGAAATAATTACTTGGGTTACAATCTTGTGTACCACATTTTATTAACAGCTGTAGCTTTGACAACTGTTATTGGGAAACTATTCCCTGAGATTTTTGATACATAGTCTGCTTGTCTTGAGCTTGAACCCAATCCTATCCAATCACTTGGTTTGTACTATACTAGTCCGTGGGTATGTAGCCTTTCATATTTTTTTTTCAATTAATCCATCATTGCCGTAGACATAGAATAATATAATATGTGTTTAAAAAGATAAAATTGTATAAATCCCTTTGTAAAACTCCGTCAAAAAACTTTATGTATAAAAAGATAAAATGGTATATAAAGCCTCTTTGTGAAAGTCCGTCAAAAAACTTAATTACACGGATCGTAAAGCCTTTTCGTGTCCTAGATTTATTTATTTCATACACATAGTCGGCAAACATCCATCATTTCTTTGTTTGTACAAAAAAACCTCGTGAATATTTAGTGAGAAAAATATGTATGACAACAAACAACAACACGCAATAACCGGCTACTTGTATAACTCACGTCATTTGTCGATTTTCGACCTAGGTTTTAATTGTGGCCGACGCTCTTCCTCAGGGAGTGACCAACGACCGTGCGTGATCGCAACGACCACTCACGTTTTAATAGTAAAACATGCATGATCCTTTGCACGATTTTTTTTCTTTGAATTGTTTCTATACCTACTTGGAACGGGCACTTAAAGAGTAATTTTTATTTTTAACTTCCATGACAATCATAAAGTATTTTGATATTGTCAAATTGTACAAACCATTTTCCACTAAACAATTTTATTGGTAAAGTAAACGTAAAATGCGGACAAATACCTTATAAAGACTTAACCAATATATCCTTTTCATCCATGCAATAAATTAATCTAATGTCCCACATTAGATAACCAAGAGCATCAAGGAAGAGCATAAATAGCTTAAGTTCAGTAGTTACGACATTGATTTGCACTTAGATAAAGCTATAAAAGCTATATAACGCGATGTTAAAATGTCAGCTAACAATGTAAAATGACAAAAACAAAGTAATTGACGCTTTCGTAGACGATGTTTCGTCTGATAGTGTCTGTAGATTTATTTATTTACCAAGTTTAAGTAGCTATTACGTACTGAGATAATTAAATACGTATATTAAGTAAAATTATTGCTAGAATTGAACGCCTAACCCTATAACAAATATTGTAAATGCGAAAATGTGTTTCTTGGTTTGTTCTTCTTTCACAGAGCAAATGATTGACATGTATTTACTAGGTGGTAGGATTAACTCTTCTGCGAGTGTCCGTCTGGGTTGGTACCACCGCTTTACTCGTTAAGTCTGGCCGCCAAGCAGTAATGTGCAGCAAGCATTATTGTGTTCCGGTTTGATGAGCAAAGTAGCCAGTGAAATTACTGGGCTTATGAAACTTGGTGCCTAATGTCTCAGGGTAGGGTGTCGCAGGCTAGGGGATGTCGCAGGTCTTTTCGTTTCAAAGTTCTGGGTGGCACTGCAGTTACTATGGGCTGGCATTGTGTTTACCATCAGGCAAACGACCAGCACGATTCGTAATCTAATGTTATATATTAAAAAAGTTCTTTTTGCATAAAGTAGCCAGCTAGGCAACAGCAAGTACTTATAGTATACATAAGCCAGATGCCTAATGGTAAGCATAACGCCGGCCTATAATATAATAAAATTATGCAAACTACCTGCTCGTCTCTTTGCCAGTGGTAGGTACAAAAAAACCAGGGTGCCTGTATTAATCCCAGGCACCATTAACAACCTACCAATTGCAGTTTGATTTCAATTAGACTGAATCAACATTGGTCGCAACAGCGCGGTCTGATTCATTTTGTACAAATTGTACCTCTCCTATTGGCATATGGTCAGATTGGTTACTAGAAAAAAAAACAATTATTACCTGCCTACTATTTGGTTTCAATTACATAGGTAAAGTTAAAGTTTTTTTTACACTATTGAATAACGAGATGAGCGTCAGGTCGTTTGCCTGATAGTAAGCATAATGCTGGCCCATAACAATCTCAGTGTCATTTAAAACTTTGAAACACAAATGCCTGCGCGGCACTGCATGCGTTCGTTACCCCAGTAATTTCACCGACTTCATTATTCACCAAACTAGAACACAGTAATACTTAGAAACTTATATTAAATATTATTTTTTGAAGTCGAAAAAAATTTACATTCGTATGTCTACGTAATTATATACTTATTTTATTTCAATACTTTGACAACCTTTTTTATAAGGAAAGTATTACTACCGTCGCTACCGACATTCTTATAGTCCCTCGTACAGACAAATTACTACACCAATAAGCGTTCTACAATCTTAGGAAAATTAAATCTTTATTGAGCAATCTCGAAAAGCCTTCAAAATGAACGGCATTATGAAAGGGTTGAAGCAACCTGAGCCCTTCATTAATGAAATACGAATTGCGAACTCAATCTGTTTTGTTTGAGGCAGCTTTTTAATAAACTCCGTGTATCAAAAATATCCATATAGTAACTACGTTAAACGATGTGATCTTTAATGAAAAATTGTTACGCAATTTTCAATTTATATTTTTTTCATCACAAAGGTTATTTAGTAAAATATATATAGTAATATGTGTACCTAATATTTCTTTGCGGTAATTGTGCATTTTTCTGAGAATAACTTTGTACCCAAAATTTCCCAGTCCTATAACAAATATTTGATGGAATCAGGCGTTACTTTGCGGAAGTCCATTTTAAATAAGATTATAATATAATGTGGGTAATTTATAGTTTTAATTCCGCGATAAAGAATGTCTAATGGCCTAATTTCGATCTATACTAAATTTAACCAAACGTAACGCGCGACGCTGGACAACGAAACCTGGGTTAGTTTGTTATAAAAATAAAAAACTTTCTTGAGCTCGCAACGATGGACTTTAAAACCAGCAATTAGTATTTTTTAGTTAGTTAAAAACCCTTGGTTGGAATATGTGAACCACCTCCGGCACGGCTGGAACTCTAAACGCAGAACTCAAAAAAGTTAGTCAATTTGTTAATACAAAATGTTAGTTACTCGCAACGCTGAACTGCAATATCCTTTGTCAGTATGGTTAGTGACGCGACGTTTCTCAGCATGGACCGAACTAAGACCGACCTTCGACACGTGTTTCGCCTCTACACGAGGCATCCTCAGGGTGTTGACTCGCCGAACGCTGGAACGAGAGTCCTATAACAAATTTTAGCCAGTCCATGTAGCCATTTGTGCATGATTAAGTAATTAACAAACAAGCATAAAAACATACTCATAAAATATATAATGTTAATAGGTTTTGATGTCAAACCTTTTTAAGCAAATTCTTAGTCGTTTATTTTTGAATAGTTCACATAACACACAATAAACACACTGCGATCGAACAGTTACAATATACTCGATTACTCTTATAGTCCTGATATTTATGAAAATTACGGCGTATTTACAAAGCTATGGGTACCTAAATGTGCTCTTAAAAACAAACCAATGACCTTAAAACATACATGACGTATAATATTTTATGGAGCTAAGACGTGAGATGCACTTGCACGGCTCACCTGCTACGGTAGGCGGTGCAATCCCGGGGTTTAGTTAAATTGTCTGTGTCTGAGCCATTCCCCGGATTAAGCGGCCACATTACGAAAACAGAGGTTTTGTTTTCTCACTGCTTCCAATTGCTCTACCTTAATCTCATTTTACCGGCAGCTGAGCAAAACAATTTGAGAGTAACGTTAGACATTCCGGGAATTGGGGTATTGACGGTTATGTTATTGTTATACCATCCCAATAATATTTATTTTTCTATTCGAACCCAAATATCACTTTCTAACAGGCGTTTCTATTCCTCCACCGATATGATAACAAAACCAAGTAAAAAATGTTATATTTTACTAGTAGAGTAGGTAGCATAAAGTGCTTACAAACGTAGCTACTATCTTTTCACACACAACTATGTTATCGTTGAATTTCCTACTTTCCATTTCCTTCTTTCCGATAAACTAACAAAAGAGTTACAGAAATAACTTTTCTTATTGGAAAACCGGCGGAAGTTCATTGCGAAAGTATTAACCCTTCCGTGAGAGTCGTGGTCCTAGCGGAAAATTGAATTGTAACCATCACATCGGTGGGCAGCGCTATCTCGAGGCGACTACTCCGGGGCGACCCGTCTCAGGGAGACCTACGGAATTTTCCCTCACGTCCCTCGACCACTTCCTTTATTTGCACCAAACACAAAAAGGCTCCACTCATAGTCACCCAAATGAACATTTTGTCACGGAAACGCAATACGAAAGGCCTAATAGCGGTGCCAATATCGTTACAGAATGAACATGAACGAGTTCCTTTATACACTTGCCGGCACTTTTGCGTGAACGTATTTATTTAGCTTATCTTTGTCAGAGCACTCTACATTTTAGCGTTTTACTTCAGAATTTTTGCTCCGCTAAATTTACAGCATAAAAATCAAAAGAAAAATACTTACACAGTACGCTTAGATTAATTGAACTTGACAGAAAAGCGGAAGGAAGTGATCCTTGACAGATTGCGTAGGGGAAGATCCCTCCTGTACTATTATATCTACTTAGTTCCACGTATATTTATACGCAGAATACTTCAATATAAAAATGTATCGCGTGGAACGTAGTACAAATGACGTTTCACATTTGCAGTTTTCTCATCCCGAACACTTGCAAAGTTCAAGCTAAAGGCATAATATTCCGAAAGTGCTACAGACTATAATATTATGGCAATACTTAAAAGTAATTATTTTAAGTGGGAGAAACATTATTCTGATAAATAAGGAGCGGAGTCTAGAGCATCGATGCAAAGTTGCAACTCTCCGTATCTCGATTCTTCCATCGGACGTCTAGAGGTACGGCACTGCACCACCCGTATATGGTTGATAATGTTTGTAGAACCCCTCTGTCCATATCAAGCGTTTTGCTTCCACCTTAATCATACGAATGACTAAAGACTCTAAAGCGTGAAATTTTTTGCTAGCTTCTGTTTGTCTAAGCTATAGGAAATCTGGAAGTTATCAAGACGAGAGTGAATACGTTTCCTCTTATCAAACGTGCTACAACGTAGACCGCATCGTTGCTTAACATCAGGTGAGATCGCGGTCGAACGTAAGCCTATATTACGAAAAAAAAAAAGTAATTTCCTTGCAATACAGCGTCACAAAAAATAAAACAACATTCAAAAGTTAAAGTAGATGGTATAATAACGGTATTTAGCGATGCAGCTAGCGGCTAGGTGCAGAGTAAGTGATGTCAGTCTACGATGAAACTTATTGCAACTTGTTTACTCGCCATCTTCCCGCCCTTTGTTCTGCTACAACTTCGCAGACGCCCGCGGACGTACACTCCCTATAAATACAATTTACATTCATTACTCTCGGAAGCTGGCACAGAATAATAGCTAAGATAATAGGCATTCGGTCTGGCTCTACGCCAAAATAAAACTTAAAACCGAAACACATTAAAGGTGAAACTAGCGCGATAAATTCTGTCCCATCCTCACGCGTTATCGTAATAATTATGTTGTGCTCTAAAAACGTTACTTACTTTTAGGGAATTATATTGGTTGTAAAACAACATTTTGGCTGCGAAGGGAAGTGCTCGTAAAAAAACTCCTCAAGTGACATTGTAGTCGAGAGAGAACGATGAATAAACGCCGGACAACAGACGCTCACATGAAAGTTTACTGCGACGTTTAATTTTGGCTAAAGTATAAAAACATAACATAAGGATTATTTATTTATTTTATTTATTTATTTATCATTGGAAAACTTACAGCCTATGAAATTACAGTAAATACAAAACTTAGAACTAAAAACCGGGCCAGTTACAAGTTTTCACCTATAATATAATACATTTAGAAATTACCTTAGTGCTTAGTGGCAAGAAACCGAAAATAAGAATCAATATAATGAACGATGTTAAATTACGATGCTTGACATTAATGACCAAGGATGGTCCATATGGTGAATCCAAATAGTTTACTAAGTTAGACTTACTAAGTTACAGTTACTATCACCAAGTTACACTTAAATTTGAGAACCAAAGAAGTCCGAGGCCATATGACGCCTCATCGAACGCACACTGTCAAAGAAAATATCATAATCACTAGTTTTTAGAAAGTCGTTAATGGTGGAAGAAGTCCTCCAAAAAAAGGTGTTTTGTTTGTAATTAGTTTTAACAGAAGGTACGGAAATAAGGGGTGTATATCTGGAACTAAATGTTGGAATACGTAAAGAAATCTTGCTAAGTAATTCGGCACTGTCGATCCTAGCATTAAGAATATTAAGGATGCTAAAAATTCCATGACAAAACATATACGTACACGCAGTACTTTTTATAGACTACTTACCCTATGCGTTCTACAAACCGTACGTACCCTATCTACAAAGGATGATATATTGCTGCCAATAAAGCTAAATCAATCGCACGAGGAAGAGAGCTTCGAATCGCCCCTATCGGCCATCTCTTGGCAAAACGAGGTGGCCCCACTGGACAACTCGTATTTACAATAGGCGCCGGGCGAACCTGCCCTTTATTGCGTCGGCAATCGATTATGCTACGGTTAGCTCATATGAGCAGATTAATTTACCTAAATGGAACTGTTTAGATAAAACAACACAAAACAACGTTGTTAGCTAAGGGGCTTATAAGGTACTTACTTAAAATTCTACTTCAGTTCATGTTCATTTATTTCTAGTCATCACAATTATAATTTGCAAAAACAACTTTTATAAAAACTATTTTTTATTATATATTTTATTTCGCTCTTCTTATATATCGTGACGGTAAAGTCGTGACGATAAAATCGTAGTGACAAAATCGTGGACGGCAAAATTATAAAAGCACCCGGCTCCTATTTATAAAACGAACGATAAAATCAACATGGACAAATTGAGTTTCGCGCTAAAGTAGGTACGTAAATCCAAGAACCTATTTGTAATAAGACCGCGACACAAACAGCTCTATTTCATTAGAGCTAAGCTGAACAAGCAGTCAGATGCAAAAATATTATGGGTAAGTAAATCTTGGTGAGAGCACATTTCGCGGAGCTGACTATCGACTTAATGAAGAACCACTCCGGGAGTCCGACATCTACGATGCTCCCGACTATCTAACAGGATGGTCGGCTATTTACGCAGATTAGCCCCTGGGATCTGACCGAAGACGTAATTTTTCATTAAAAACTCCATTAAGGCCGGCAACTTTATTCATTAAAGTTTCAAACCGGCGTATTTACTTAATAGAATGGGATAATAACGGACGAATATCCTAATATTAACGAGATTGATATAGTTTAGTTTCACGTTAGTATAGTATAATTTAGTTTGAAGTAGGTAATTATGATATTGGAGGAGTAAAATGTTCAAAATCGTGCCCGTTAGAGTTCACCGATCCGTAAGTGGAGGAGGTGACGTATCCATTGTTGACGTCATGTTCGGTTGGCTAGACCAATACTGCTAAACAGTTCGCCAAATATCTGTGTGTTTCTGTTTATGTAGCCGCATAATATAAGAGCCAATTCCAATTCTAAGTTAAGGGTGTTAAGCGCAATACCAGCACTAATAAAAATACGTTAGATAGATAAACTCTTTATTGATAAACCACAGTTCAAGGATTATTTAAGACAAAAATCTTAAAAAACTAAGTGTTACAATGGGCGGTCTTATCGCTCTGTCGCGTATCAGAGGCAATAAAAAAAATGTACCCTCCACCCCTATCCTCGACTTTTGTAACGAAAAATTAATATACGCCATATTTTGTTGTACCACAGCGAACGTTTGTCTGCAGTTTTTATTTAATTACCGAGCTTCGAGCCCTACAATATTTAGGTCTTATGTTAGGCGCCTCCACGCTCGCTCATAGCGATCTCTTCCAGACAACCCAAAGGCTAAATAAAAACGTAAAAAAGGGGCTGGGATGGTGGCTTTCATTTATGAAGTACTTATAAATCAATATGAATTTAAAATTTTATTTAATTTGTATATATTTTTTTAATATTATGTTTATTAATTTTGTTATTTTTTTTTAGTTAGGCAGTGGTCAAACGCTAAACTACGAAAAAGTGCAGATACCACGATGGCAAACCGTAGCCATTATTGCTTATAATTATTTTTACAGAGAAACTACAAACAACTTCAACACTTCGCAGTTTTTTAAGTGAATCCAAACAATTGAAAGTTACTTGTCATTCAGGCAAGGCGTTCGCGGTCGAGCGGGTGGTTGATAGGGTCATCACGCAGCATCAAGGGTCGAGTTAATCAAGCGGCCGAGGACCGGTCCATTACCTTAACATATCGCCTCCATTGACGTGGAACATCCCACCACAGAGCCAAGTATGAACTCAGTTTTTATTATAGTCTATTTTGATACTTACAGATATGCTCACGCATGGAATGGCAACTCATTATACTAGTAAGCTAATGTGAGTCACAGTCGAGTTGTTGGTTTTTGTGCTAGCGTCAGTAACTATTGATTAACTGAAGTTTTGACTCAGTCTTTATCTTTCATTAACATCAGTAATATTTGTTGAAATATTTTTGATACCTAGACTGACTTTATTACCTGGAACTGAACAGCAAACATGACATTAATTTACGTCAACACATTCGTAATAATGATTTACGTTGAACATCATTAATTATTTATTTTATCGTGCAAGGTTAATATTCAGTAGACCTCCATAAATTACGAGAAAGATAACGAAAACACTTATTTCTTAGAATTAAAACCTTTATGTATAGTGTATGTACAGCACGTGTTTCCTATTCTACTAGATGGTAGGACTAACTCTTCTGTGAGTGTCCGTCAGGGTTGGTACCACCGCATTGCTCGTGAAGTCTGCCGCCAAGCAGTAATGTGCAAGCATTACTATGTTCCGGTTTGATGATCAAAGTAGCCAGTGAAATTACTGGTCTTATGAGACTTAATATTACCTAAAATGTCTAAGGGTAACGAGCGCACTCAGTGCCACGCAGGCCTTATAATGTGTTTCAAAGTTTTGAGTGGCACTGCAATATTGTAATGTGCCGACGTTATGCTTACCATCAGGCAAACGATCGGCTCGTCTCGTTATCAAAAAGAATAACATAAAAAATTGAGTTCAATAAACTTTGATAACAGAACAGAAGAAAATTTGATAACAGAATATCCTACGGAAAGAAAAATGGGGGTGAAGTTTCATATACTTATCGCTATATTTTGGTATAGTCGGTTCCCGATTCGTTAAAAGAAATTTATACCTTACCAAGTTGCACGTAAAACACTCCTTGTTTTATAAATTTTGTTTTTAATTTACTTTTGCACGAAACCGTTTTAAATTAGTGGTGGAGCAAGGATTTGCAAGCAAACATCGCTTATGTCCAGCGAAATACAATAGGCTTACCTATGTCAAGCAAACAAATATACGGGCAAAAACTGCACACATCTGCCAACATTAACAATCGCTAAAATTTTTAACTTTGGAATGAAAAAATTAGTAAGTATATAATATCTCAAAATAAGAACAATATTATGAGACAACACTACAGGATTTTGCACAAAAGTTGGTGCTAAATTAATATTTCTATTTAGGAAAACCACATGAAAGTAAGCTTTGCGTGCGGTCACAGAAAAACAACCAAGAAAAGTGGTAACCCAATAATTTTCCCAGACCTTCCAGCTGTAAATATCAAGCGTTCCGAATTTCTCGGTAATTATAAACGGTTCAGTTGACTAACGGTAAAATGAGTGTTTCGGATCAAAGCTCGAATGTATTTAGGGATGGTAATTTGATTCGATTTGATTACGAAATGAAATGCAAAACAGAATGAAAATACAGACGTTTGCGGAACGAAATGTGGAATAGTTCAACGGCACGTTATTGTTAGTCTGTATACGAGTAGTATCTACAGACCATCTACATACGTTGTTGCGTAAATTCCGAGCCAAATCGCAGCTCTGTATTTTGCGAACATTGAATTTACAAAACATGTACCATATTATGTAACTCAATAAGGAATAACATACCTGATACTCCATATTCTATGTTCTTAGTATTGTTGGTCAAAAGTACCCAAGATCTCGTAACTATCCTCATGCATAAACTACGTATAATACAGCCTTCGATATATAATAATAAAAATAAACAAACAAGGGGACCATATTACCTATTATTCCAACGACCGAATAACTTCAAGGGTATTAAATTAGATTACAAGAATCACCGGAAATACGTTAGTATGAAAAAAGGGACATATTTTTCGGGGCTTATCATGGCCTAGAGGGATCGGGGGGAAGTGGGGGGTGAGAGATAGCGCTCGCAAATTAATTCCGGTAGCGGTCTTTGATCTCGCCGTTATTGTTGGCTTGTTGTACAAATAAGCAAGCCTCTAGGTTCCGTAGGTTCTGCCTTTATATTTCTCGTTCCCTGGAGAGTTTGCGACGCACTGAAGTCGCCGGCAGTCGTTTAAAGCTATTACACTTGTAAGCTATAAAGCTAGAATGGAAAACGATGTGGTATGAGGGTAAAGTTATGGTAGTGTTGACCCTTTTGGGGTTTGCGTTAATGCCAACTAATATTACTAAACATCGGACTGTACTAAACAACGGAATGTAAAGTTTATAAACAAAAATATAGGTACCTCAGACATTTATTTTGTATTTTGTCAGTATTGCTTTGATGTTTCAAGCACTAAATATATTTGAACGCCAAGGGATTTAGCTTGGTTTAAAATATATTAAACACAAGCTTTACGGAGCACGCCGCCCACCCCAGTCAGATATATGAAACTCCCGCTACGGGGACGTTTTTACTACGAGTGCGCTACGAGGCTAGAAGCTACGAGTGAGTGGTGACATCGGGTGTTCTATTCCACAGAGAACGTTGTTATTTTTTCGTCTACACTCTTGTGCTACGAACCCTCTACGTAATGAGGAACCATACACGCCGTTTAGTCTATCAAAGACACATTTTACTGCTAAAAAGAAAATATAAAAAACTTTTCACATTTTCTTTTTGAATAGATGCCAACTGACCACATAAGATTGTATAAACCAAGGACAATTATTTACGAGGCATAAATGTTTTGAAATTTTCTCTTTTACAATTTTCCTTGTTTTGTAAATAGATGTATAAGTACCTATATTTTCTTAGCTACGTTGACAAAGTAGAATATAGTGAGTACAAAAGAAACGAGTTATAGAGTCCTTTTCACGCAGTAAAGGATAGTATTTAGGGAAATATCTTTATCTCAACGATCCGAGGGTTGAAGAGGACGCGAATAAAGTATAACAAAGTATCTGTAGTATGGGGATAAGCCAGGGATCGGGCAGCATTCAATCCGCTGTGGTATCGCGCGAGCCACGGAAATCACACAAGCTACAGATTAGGTTTTAGCCACTTTTAAGGGGTACGTTTATATTGCATGCCTCGATTCGATAATGGTAAATGAATATGACTTATCTCAGTGAATATGAAGGTTTTTAAGTACTCTTTGTACAGTTTGTATGTAATAAACACAATATTGAAATAATTTATACTCAAACAATAGATTCACAGTATTATGCTGTCAGTTACTCAGCAGTACTTAGTCAGTTTATTAGTATTCAAGCATGGCAAAGATAGATCTTCTACAGTGCTCCATATATATAAGTATACCTTAGTATCGATAAAGTTTCACACTTCACCATCTGAAATGTACTAAAATCGATTACTAAACTCTATCATCAACAGATTAATTTTAGAAAAGACAACATATTTTTGTGTTTTTAATTTAGTTAGTACATAGATTTATTGAATACATGGCTATAAAATATTGCTGCGCCGGACAATCGACTTTGGTAAGAGTAGTAAGAGTATGGAAATTGTACGAAAAAGTTGCAAGATATTGGATAAAAAAGTCGTAAAAGATTGACGTAATATCGAGTAGCGTAAACGTGGACCCATCGCGCCCAAGGAAAGATGTCCATCCCATTCGCATACCCCTACAGCACAGTGTAGGTACACTACGCTCACTGTTTCTACTGAATTATTTGTTTGTGTTTTCCTTTTACCCTGTATTGCTTTACTACGATAACATATGACAGTCAACGTAGCACAATTTTTATACTAGTATATTATTTTGTTATTTTTCCCATTCGCAATTGAAGTTGTTTTTCCTACGTACCTATTTGTTTCACAAACCATTTTTTTATACAATTAGTGATGCGACAGTTGTTTGCCGGATGTTATAAGTATACTGCTGGAACATCAGCCCTCATGTCTTATACGTCGCGTAGTCATTGATCTTTCCATTGCGTTCTTCTTCAATTTTAAGAGGGTTTACGTCACTCGATTTCTCATACAAACTTTAGTTAGTAGAGAACATTTTTAAAACGTCTGATTTAAAAAAATGATAATTGTAATTTTATGTTCGTATGGAAAACTTATTCTATTATAGTTTTAATACCCTTTTTCGAATGTATTCTCTACTAATTATTTAGATCTATGTTTCCCGTCTATGCATATTAAGTTGCCAAGAAAAGCCGTGGGGCGTAAACGCAAACATTGTAATGCTCACTATTGCTTAGCGAATGAAGTGAGCAAAGATGTCAGATGCAGACGGGCTCTTTTAGAGGAATAAGTTTTACAACCAGCAATGAGTATAATTAGAGTAGTTATATTATTCCTAATTGTTTTGCTTGTTGATAGAGATCGCCTGCCTTGTTTTTATCACAAAAATGCCCCTTTCCATACATTACATATATTACAAGCAAAAAAATACAGTAGTATATCCAAGTGTTTAAAGAAAGACTTATCTATGAGATATTTTATAAAAATAGCCGAGACACTTAAAAAAACAAACAAAAAATTTAAACAATTCATTTTGTCTCGATATGATCAATATTTTGAGAGACAACTATCGTATTTCTTGTAACCAAAAAAAGTTTGATATTCTAAAGAGATATATAAAAATATTGAAACTTAAAGATGTCACTTTTTCACAATTAAATGAAAAATACGAAATAACATTCAACTAAAAGAAAACGCATCGCCATTCACAACCTTATTTATTTAGAATAGGATTATACCTAAAGATGGCTTATCATTTTCCCCTTATGTAAAAAAATAATTTAACAACAAACAAAGCACTAACATCGAATACTAAATGTAATAATAAAGATATTCTAATTAAAACTTCGCCCCGTAAGTTATAAAGTAAAGCTCCGTGTAACTTGTTTGAATTGCAAAATTCTTAGCATACGAAGCTACGACGTGACGCTCATATCAGTGAGACGAACCTGAAGCTGAGCGAAACGACATAAAATCCTGTGAAAAACGAGCGGCAACGCGACACCGCCCACGTGCTTCCGATTTACTACACTTAACACTCCTTCTCGCGATCTTTTAGTCCACATACACAAGCGTTCCAAATCCCTCGCTCCGCACGTCGTGGATTGAGTGGAATGATGGTCCAATTTCGAGTCCATAGACAGGCACTCCATTCCGGGCGCGCCATCGCTCCATTTCTCGGTCATTCTGCGTCTCGAGTACCTACTGCCAACTGAGCGCGAAATGGATGGTCGTATCGGCCACTAACGACGAGTTTGCAATGTTGGATTTGAGACTTTTGAATTTCGAATATTTCTATCACTCACCTAATCCATCTGAGATTTCCCACACAAGGTCGATGTTTGGAACGTTAGAATTCAATGTTGTGGATTGAAGTATTCGTGTAAGTGGGCTCTTTCAAACATATACACTTGATACTTTTACCATCAGCGACCGGCGACTGCAATTATTGTATTGCGGATTGGTGACAATGTACTATCACGTGCTTAAGCATCGTTACTGCATCGTGTTCCGCTATTTTCGTGTGTAAGTGTGTATAAATTGAGCTACTGTTTGTGTTGTCGTTTTTGTTTTAGTCCGTGCGGTCCACTGCTGGGAAACATATATGCGAGGAAGATGGACCATATAGTTGTGAATAATGTCAAGTATTATTCGTATTATCCGGAAATACTATAATAAATGCGAAGGTGTGCTTGTCTGTTTGTTGATTTGTCTTTTTCTCACGCAGCTACGGAGCAACGGACCGACGTGATTTTTTTGCATAGATACAGTTTATGCACTGGAGAGTAACATAGACTACGTTTTATCCCTGAAAAATGCACGGTTCCTGTGGCAACGTGGGTAAAACCGCGGGCAGAAGTTAGTATTTGTATAAAGAGTATATAGACTTACTATGTTCATTGTTCATCTACCGTTTATAGTTCTTGTTCAGTATTAGTTCCAGCGTATTTATACAACCTCCAACCGGATCGTTAGTTAAGATTAGTTGATATAGCAGTAACCCTTTTTTTTTTTTTTTTTTTTTTGTTCCCGGTGGAAAAACTCCTTTATGAGCTTACCCCTCCGTGCCTCGGGGGAGGTCACGGAGAGAGTGTGGGCTTCCCGCTCGCCCACTGCGCAGCGGACTACCCACCAAAAAACCACCGGGGCGTTATACGGCTCAGCTTCTGGACGGGGTTGCGGTGCCACTAACGCACTACACGCGGGACCCCGTCAGCCGTCGTCCGCCCCCCCGGGGCGGACCCGCCTCGCGGGGAGAGAACCTCTCCCCCGCACAGCCAGGCGATGCGCCCAACGCAAGCGCATCGCCTCCGCCTCGGGAGGACCCTACCTATAAGAAGGTGCGGGACGCCGAATGCCCCCGCATCCAACGCCCCAGGCCCTCCCGGAGGGGACGGAGGGGTTCGACCGCGCCCCCGTCCCCGTGCTCGACGGAGCACCACCACGGCCCCCCACCCACCACGGCACCCGCAAGGGCGGTGCCTAGGGCTGGGGCCCAACTCTCGACGCACGATCGATGACCGTGTGCCGGTCCCCGGACCTCAAGGAGAGGACCTTCAGTCCGGGGACTCCTTCTCCCAAGTCCACTCCGATAAAGCCCCTACACCAAGCGCTTTCCCGCGGTCAGAGTGGGGGCTTACTTCTCCCTGTCACGTCCAGGCAACCCCCGCCCCAAGTAATACCCGTCAGAGCGGGGGTCTACTCCTCTTACGTCTCGTCCTGTTTGGCACGCTGCCAGCGGGAGCAGGAGGTATATTATACCCCTGGGGGGGGGTATACACCTGGTCCCACGCTGGGAGACAGCGCGCCCCTCCTCGCCCCGTACGCCTAGTCCCGTCCATTGTTGGCGCGCTGCTCGACCGAACAGCGCGCCCCACCTCTCAGTCACCCTTCTCGTCCGGTTGTTCGCAGTGCCGGAGCGCTTCGCAGCGCCCCGGCACGCCGTCACTCACTGCGGCCTTCGGGCCCCGCCCAGCCCATACGCCCCGTCCGCTGAGCCCTCTGCTGACCCATTCAGAGGGGCACGCGGAGGGGCCCACCTCGCCGGGTTATCAGCTACCTGTCAGCAACCTCACCGGGACCGAAAAGTCAACCAGGAGAGGTTGCTGGCAGGTACCCAGGGTGCACCACGTGGAGGTTCCCCGGCATAGCACCCCATATAGCAGTAACCCTATTCCAACGCCAACCTTCTGTTGTTCAGCGCCAATGAGATCGCAATTTGGACACGAAGCCTAGAGGACATTTACTGTTGTAAGGCGTACTTACACATGACAAGACGTATACCTTAGACGTAGACCTTTCAGAAGCGTTACTATAGGTAAACCACTTGATCCTGTAACTATTATACGTCATTGTACATTTTCAGGATAAGTTGCTTGTTACTGAAGCGAAAAGTTTCAGCTGTGCTTAAGGCCTTAGAGTGACATCTTACGAGATAACAAACGGAATTCACTAAAAGAAAGACCGTAAAGAAGTTTGTCTAAATCCCACCAACAGCAGTCATATCGAAAGCTATCCTATTTGGGTAATACGTAATAGAGAGAAGTTCGCCGCCAGGCAGGCGCTCACCAAACGCGAATGCGTGCTCATTCCAGCCTATTTGCCAGAATAGCTCCGATATCGGCCGATGGATGAGACTGGACGATAAGAACGTGATCCCGCATTTCATTTACTGCTCCTCATGAAATATGAAATGGCTTTGGAATCAGGTATACAGTAAACACCTATCATAGCCGTTGTGCGAACTGGGTCCCAATTGAGGCATATAGAATCTAAGGCAGCTAAGTGCCACACTTTAAAAAAAGTAACTAAGTAAGTTTTTTTGCTTATTATCTATCACTCGTAGATAAAGGCAGCCAAAATCTATACAAAATCACTCACTCTAAATATTTGATATGGAGGCACTTAGCTTTTAGCTTAGCCTTTGATTCTGTATGCATCAATTCTACTAAACCAATTGTTTCAAAATTGTTAATTTTTCAAACAATTGGATTGTCAAGAAATCGTGACTTTTGATACTTTTGGTATTCTACTACTGCTACTACTCCAATTGTTTAATAATTGTGACATTGTCTGTCACTTACAACTGAGAATGCAAAAAACTGACACGCTTGAAAAATAATGTTTCGGATTGATGTACCTGTGTACATAACTATCGTATACAAAAGCTTATTCGTTTCGTTCATAATCTGACAATAATTGAGTTCAATTTCTACGTTATTATACACGTCCCCTCGGAGTCTTTTGTGCCGTGCCCGGGACGCCCCGTGAATGTATTTCCATAGTGATCACATTATAACTTTATTGTGTTGTTGAGTCGAAACTTCCTTCTCAAGTATGTCTGAAATGCTAAATACCATGAAACTTTCCGGTATGTTTTACTCAGTGTTGCTATGTAAACTGACGAACATAATACATTATTAGGAGTGTTTTTTATTCATTATTAGTTTCTGATAGGTCCAGAATCCAGATGGGTAAAGTTAATTTATTTGGCAACAACAATTGCAGCTACAAATACATTTTTTTTTAATTTGTAGAATGTTGTTGTTTGTGTATTGTTAATTTTTAGTTTGAAGACGTTATAGGCGAGCTTCGTGGGCGGCAGTGCAAAACGACAACAATCAAAACATGTTTCTACTTTGATAAACTAATTTTTACCGTATTCATCTAAAAGTTTCCCAAATTGAACTATTTTTTTTTATCATCCAATAATAATTTAAATTACACTAAAATGTTCTTTTCATTTCAATGAATTAAAAAAAATGTCAACTATGCACTTAGTTGGTTTATTAATAATAACGAAGGATTTGGACAGCAATATGAGTTTATTCACGATATATAAACATCAGAGCACAATTAGGAAAATAGTTAACGCCGCTGTTGAGGGCACAGACTCGTCATACAAATAAACGTCATAATATAGGTAGGCATATAGCTCACTATCTTCGCTAGATCTAACACTTTTAAACGCCAAAATCAACATAATGTATGGTTTTAGTACAACTTTATGGCACGCGTTGAAAATGTGACGTCACGCATTCAGTACAATTTGGGGTTTTTAGCGCTCAGCAGTTGGGCAACTTTGTCTCTCATTTGCGACGTTGCAAGCGTTCGATTTCCAGTTTTTTGATATAGACATTTGATTCTCATGAGAAAACTAATTCATTGACAACAAAAAAAATGGAGTCAACATCCCTATTGTCACGCGTGAAAGTTAGACTAAAATTGTGGGCCTTCTTCCTACTATATAGAATACGACGAACAAGACATAATATGTGATTTTCGCATGTACTTACTAATTACATCGCTAATAACTTCCAACATAAAAACAAATTTGATATAATTTTTAACCGAATTCGAAGAAGGAGGAGGCTATATACTCGACTATGTATGTATTTTTTTATGTACGTTCACCGATTTCTTCGCCAATTCTGGACCGATTTTAAATTCTTTTTTTTATAATATCGAGGTGGTATTATATAAATTTTATGAAATAACACTTAAAGGTGAAACAATGCAATTTAAAAGCAATTAACTACTTGTTCACATTAATGGTTCCAGCCAACGCGCCTTTTTGAGTATTTTTCATTCATAATGTTTAGCCTTGATGCATCAAAGTTTGTTTTATTTGCAATACTTGAGTGCAGAAATAACGAGACAAAGATGTGAAATGAGAGGGGGTCGATTGCTCTACCGTAGCGAGCGGAAAATAGTCTCTCCTTCGCCGGAAACGGAAGTACGCCATCTCCGACTAGGATCGAAAACCGTATAGCCTTCTTTAGCAAAGCGAAGGTGTGTTAAGGATTTGGCGTTATTTTTATAACAAGATACACGTTATATAAGTACCTAAACATGAAGCGCGGTCGACATCATAATCCAAGAGATTTATTTTAAAAAACTGTTGGACTTTCCTGGGTTGGGAAATGTCGAAGATGTGTTCAGATAGTGTCACGGTGCTTTTACATAGAAATACAATTGAACATTTCTGTATTTGCCACTGTTCGAAATTCGTCAAAAAATCCTTTAGTTTTCACTTTTTCTACACGGAATTAAAATAAGTCGTCAATGATTTGTAAAACATTCTACAAAGGTCCACATGACAGACATATTTACTGTTTTCAACTCTTTTTCCCGACTCAGCAGAACAAACATATAAACAGAGCAATTACAAAACTGCAGAACGCGTATTCCTTTGTTTTTTTACTGCTAAAATACGATTCTCGGTTGTAGATATTTACAAATAGTTCTTTTTCAAATAACAAATAACAATACTTACCGCTAAATTTGCAGCCTACATCTTTGATAATAACATGAGGATAGACATCACACACTACGTGTGTATAACAAAAGTTACCAATTTTCCTTTCCCGGAGACTATATAAACTTAACAATATCGCCACGCCTATAGACAGAATCAATAAACAAAATAAAAAAAATCTGCGAGACAAGTTCCCACCATCCAATCATTCAAAAACTTTCTGACACTATTGAATGAACCAACCAAAACTGTGGAAAGTTCCACGAACGAATATCGCAAAGACCGGATCGCTGTTTCAAATTTCAGCTTCTCGTCTCTTCGTGCTTTTGCTATCTAGATACACGAAGCTCTGATAAATGCACGGTTCATTGGCAATCAAGCTAGCTCGTCATGCGTTCAATTTGCTCGGTTCCTTTGATGCATATTTCAACAAGTTTCATGGCTGCCGTATGCCACGAACATTGCAATTTTACCTTAATTAAAATGGCTTGCATCAGTGCGGTATAACACTTATCCACTGCCACTTATTAACAAAAACGATTGTTGAATGAAACAGTGTTTTTATTAATTTCATGGTTTTTTTTTGTGATGATGATTCAGCGGAAAATAGGTAGCTTCTATAAGTTTAGGGTCCAAATACCACAACGAGCTTGAACTGACAATTAATGATTGATTGATTAATTAATGATGATAAGTGGCGAACATCGTAATGGACGGTGGTAGAGCATCCCTGTGCTCCCGCTTTGCTACCTACTACTCTCAAGTAGAAAATCTGTTGGCAAAACCTTTTCGGTGTGTTTCGGCAGTCACTTTGGGACCTATATCCTTTAATATACATAACACAGACTACAATGTTCCCTTGATTGTTTCAAGTACCGATCTTTTCGATAAAAAAATTGACAGTTCGAATCGTTAAAAATTTAAATTAGAGAAAGGTAGTTTTTTATTTTTTCGAAAATGAAACGAAGCCAAATCTACTTTCTTCAGTATCAAGTGAATCGCATCTCACAATTCGAAAACTGTTTTGTGGAACGAAGACTATTTTAACATAAATGTATAAATGGTTTTATCGTCGTTCGCCACGGTTTTCACAAGAAATCACTTCACGATCAGTTATTCGGTCAAAGCAATGAAAATTGAACGTGTAGGAAATGCAATCGATAACAGATTACGAGAAAAAGTTGTCATCGTCGCAGAACTAGTTTCGAAGATGAGTTTTCGTTCTCGGGAAAAAGGTTACGTTTCGTTTTCGCCAAAAATCAACAACGTCCTACCTATTTCTAATTTTATTTTATCGAACTGTCAATTTATCGATCGATATGGATCGCAAAGTTCCGTAGGTACTTGCGCCAAAGTTGAGAATACGTCCGCAGTTGACAATCTGTCCAGTTCTTCTGGAGCGAATCAAATGCAAGATTTACAGTATACAATTTCTGTTTAAGTAACTGGCAGATTACCTATTTTTTTTTACTACCACGCAAGCTCTCATATTCGATCTGTACTAGATCAACATTCTAAAACTGCATCGTTTCGTAAACCTATCATCAATTACAGAAAATATTTTATTATTTTTAGTCAAATAATTAGAATATTATTTGAAATATCCATTCAGTCCATTAGCTAAGCTCGTGGAGGGGGCGGTAAGAGGATCAGAGAATTGGTTTATGCTCAGGATAAGACGTTGAAATTCTCTTGCAAAGTTAATGGACGCTTTTAAATATACATAGAAGGAAGAGAAGCGTAGTGGAATTATTTTTATGACAAACCATGTTTGGAGATTAGTTGAGTCTGAATTACGCATTCATTTCTGAAGAGAATATTATCATAAAATCTTTCCATATATTTTTTTAACATATATACTAAGACTTTTTTCAAAAACGTCCAACGAGTACGTTAGGTACTCCTTAACCCTTATTTTTGTGTAGGGAATTAGATACTATACGTGGACCATGGTTCCACAAAACCCAGAGAAGAAAGTGTATAATCTTGGACTTTTTTCTCGGAGTACATATAATAATCTTCTCATTAAAAAAAATCCACCCCTGCATATTTCATTTAGGTGACAACTAACTAAAAAAGTTTATTCCAACTAAAAAAAGTATCATAATAAAGCTGGTAGTGTAGCCTAATCTAAATGCCACTAAGTGCCATATCGTTCAACTTGCACACATACTTACGTTCCTACATTCACGCCTGCTAAACATTTTGGTGACATCTAAAAGACCCAAAAATGGTATACCATTTTTGTATATATACAGCAACACAATACCAGCTACTGCTACTTAGCCTAAATGAACGCTGTAAATGTAAATAAAACAAAGTTGAGTTTGGCTAAGAATCAGAGATTTCCGTGATTTCCCTGGGGACCAGCAGACCACTGTAGGTGCTTCACGCGGGTACGTATTACCTACTTATACTTTATTACATGTTCTGACGTAGGTTCTATAGAAGGGAAAGGATATGTTTACCCTCGGTCAGAATATCCCATGTGGCGATTCATATAAAATATTCCGCATGTGTCACTTGTGTTAGATTTGTGTACTTACTAAAGTAGATGTCGATTGATTGATCGAAAATTCCAAATATTATAAAAAACAAAATGGTTATTCCTTGAATATACAAAGCTGTTGTTTTTTGGGTTTTATTAGTGGCTATAGAACGCATATTTGATTATAACACTTATTTAATCGCCCACGTTCAGTGATTAGGAAAAGTAATTCTCATTGCCCACGTTAAATAGATTTAGCGATAACTATTCAGAACTTATTTAACCACTTTACAACTTCTCAAATCAGACTCTGAACACATCCTAGAACCACAAAACTAATTAAGATTAATCAAACGAGCTCAAAATGTGAACTTATAATCCATGAGTTTCAATACCTTCAGTGTTCATCGACCTGCTTAAAAGTAGGTATAATATACTGACATAACACAAGAACAGTATTATTGTATGTTATGTGCCAGAAATACCCTTTTTTATACTATTGGATAAGGAGACGAGCTACACTTGTATCCAAAAATTTAAATAATATCTTCCAAATCTGATAAGTTCAAATACACTATAGGAAAAATTGTATCATATTCATTTGTAACATTTGACACAAAATTACTAAAGAATGCTGGTTAAATACATTACACAAGTATGAAATGTATATTTACAAATATGAGTCTGAAAACGGCAAACGAAATAGCGCCTAAAATAGTCGCCAAGTGTTAACGCCTACGTTTCGTCATCGAGCAACGCATACCCTATATTTTTATTATTCTAGTTTATGTCAAGTATTTTTTAATCATCCCACCCTCACTTCATTTCGATTTCTAAAAGTGCAGAATTGTGTCTTGACAATTTTTAAGTAAATAAATTACCTGAACGCTGTATAACCCAAATAAACGCCTGAAAACAACATCGGGAATTTTCATTTATGCCTTTGAGCATAAACATCTGGCGACCGTGCAAGAACTGTGAAAATCTTCGGAAAAAACAATATATTCGGACGGTCGGCCGCGAAGTCATCGAGTAACCTACAAATTGAACGGAGCCGGCGCAGTCCAGACAATAATACAATATCTACAGGATAACTGGAGGATCATCCATTGCAGCCATCGCCGGTCATTGATCAGCTATAAGCATCGAGCCGCAGCACAGGCCAATGCAGATGAGTGCCCTTCCTATTTTTTTATCCGTAAATCCAATCTACCTATCCAAGATTCCCGATCAATTTTTGTTCATTGTGTGGTGTTTATTTGTCCAATACTTGTGCTAATCAAATAGATACAGTGTCCAGGTACGTAAATTAAACATTCTAATTAGTCAAAATCATTCAAAAACATCATTTTATGTAAAATTGATAATTTGTTTTTTTTCTTACCCACAACAATAATTTCGAACAATGAAGGTTCTATTTTCCAATTAAATTATTAATATTTATTGTTCACTATAACCAACAAGATTATAAATAACCTACATAACAAAGTATATAAATCATATCTTCTTTTTTCAATACATTCCACAACGATTTTTCATTATTTACTTTACAATATAATCAGCCGATATTTGCCGAACATTCCAGCTGATCGCTGCGCTTTCGAACCATTCTTCGGGCTAAAATCCTGACGTCCTGGCCGGCTGGGTCCCAGAACTGCGGGATAGCTGCAGGCGGTACCGGGATTTCCAAGAAGGTGACGCCTAAAGGAGGAGCGTGAGCTAAAGTTCATTATTAAATATTTTTATAACAATCTATTCAATTGAAGTTGGTACATATTTTTTGTGCTCGGTTTCACTTCCATTATAACATAACGCGATAGTAAACAAAGATAGATTTGAGATTATTTTATACCGATAATATTATACAGATACAAACTAATTTATTTTCGTACATAAATAAAATACATAATAAAATATTAATACATAATGGGAGGTGATGCGAGTACAAAGGATTCTCAAGAATTACTTGATCTTATCGTTAAACGTAGCTCAATAAAGGGTCAAGTTACTAAGTTTAAAAACTATTTAAATTATATTAATACAAAGGAAACTTTAACTTCAATTGAACTAGCTGAATTGACATTAAAGCTCGGTAAATTCGAGTCACTTTCAACTCGGTTTGACGACTTGCAAAATCGGATTGATGTTTTGAACCCAACCAATTTGTCAAACGAAATTGATGAGCGTGATGACATTGAGCAGTTATTTATTTCAAACATTGCTTGTGCGCAGAACATTATTCAACGATATAACGCGAGTAAGCACGACGAAAGTAAAGAACTCAATTCAAGTCATAATACAGCTCAAAGTTGTATTGACCATCATGAACCAATGGGGTTTAAATTGCCCCAGATACAAATTGCAAAGTTTGACGGATCCTACTTTCGTTGGCTCGAGTTTCGAGATACATATTTATCGCTAATTCACAACAATGAGCGTATAGCGCCCATTCATAAGTTTCATTATTTGATGTCTTATCTAACAGGTCACGCAGCCCGCATTATATCTAACTTTGAAGTTTCCAGCTCAAATTATCAAAATGCTTGGAAAATATTATGCGATCGTTACAATAATAAGCGTCAGTTGATATTTCATCATTTAAATTCATTATTAAATATTCAACAATCGACTCGCGAATCTGATAGATCATTAAGATACATAGTAGACAATATAACTAAGAATTTGCGCGCATTGTCCAGCCTAGGGTTGCCCACTAATAAATGGGATGCTTTAATAATTCACATAATGAGTTCTAAGTTGGACAATCAAACTCTGTTGAAGTGGGAAGAGTGCCGTGGCTCGTTGGAAGATTTACCTAATTTAGACCAATTTTATAAGTTTCTAGTTGATCGTGCCGACGTCTTAGAATCAATACACCGCAGCTCAATTAAATCTAACCAACCTATATTGAAAGCCGGCGCTTCTAACCTAAATAATAATCGTGCACTTACCAAGTCATTTGCATGCTCCAGCGTCGAAAACGAGTCTTCTTCTCCACCTGTAAGTTGCGTCGTCTGCCATGAAGGGCATCGTATATACGATTGTCCCACTTTTTTGGCCAAGAGTGTAGACGAACGCATAGCTTTAATATATAGATTGAAACTATGTACTAATTGTTTGAGGCTCGGCCATAGGGCACAAACATGCCGGCTAGGTCCATGTCTCAAATGCAAGGCAAGACACAATTCTTTGATTCATAAATCAACTATTTCTAATAATAATAGCGCCATGACTTCTAGTGAAGTTACTATAATTCCAGAGGGCGCTGAAGATACTGTTGTCAACTTTTCGAAGCAAAACTCAAAACAAGTTTTACTGTCTACTGCCTATATTGAAGTGGCCAATCCTCGCACAAACAAAACCGAAAGGGTTCGTGCGCTATTGGACTGTGGTAGTCAGTCGTCTTTTATAACGCAATCTCTCAAAGAAAAGCTGTCATTGCAATCCAACTCTAACTGCCTTGTCAACGTCGTTGGTGTAGGCAACCATCAAACAGCTACAGTCACGGAAGCCTGTGTGGCACAGTTGAAGTCCTTAGTAAGCCAGTTTAATGTAACATCAGGTTTTCTAGTGCTACCAAAGTTAACAGGTCATGTTCCAAGATTATCAATCGATACAAAGCCATTACAAATACCTAGCAGTTTTAAACTAGCAGACCCTATGTTTTACCAGCCAGCGCCGATTGATATTTTAATCGGTGCCGATCTTTTCTGGGATATTCTTGGCCGCGAGCAGCATTCTCTCGGTCCTAATAAACCAAAATTAAGAAGCTCCCAGGTTGGTTGGATAGTTTCAGGTCCTATAAATACTTTATCAAACACTAAAACAATACAATGCAATCATTCCATCATGTCTAAACAAATGCATGATGACGATAGTCAAATTCATCAGAACCTCACTAAGTTCTGGGAGCTAGAAGAAGTTCCCCTAAAGTCCAAATTTAGTGAGAGCGAGAAGGCATGTGAATCTCATTTTTTATCCTGCACCTCTCGCCTAGAATCAGGCCGATTTTCAGTCGGTCTGCCTCTTAAAGATTCGCCCGATTGTCTTGGGGAATCATACCATTTAGCAAAAAAGCGATTACTTAATTTAGAATCACGATTTAAAAAACAACCACAGATTAAAAAACAATACCAAGAATTCATGCGAGAATACGCAGAGCTTGATCACCTCTCGGATTCTCCTATAGCTAAACCGCATGATTCTTATTTTCTTTGTCACCACGCAGTTTTCAAAGATAGCGAATCTACAAAAACCAGGGTTGTATTTGATGGATCTTGTCCTAGTTCATCTGGTCAATCTATCAACGACATTTTATTGGTAGGCCCAAACATGCAGGATTCACTTTTCTCCATTTTAATAAGAGCTCGACAGTACAAATTTCTCCTGACTGGTGATGTCGAAAAAATGTACCGCCAAGTCCTAATAAATGAGAATGATCGAAATCTTCAACTCATTTTATGGAGAGACGATGAATCATTGCCTATCAAAACGCTTCGCCTTAATACTATTACTTACGGAATGGCAAGTTCTAGTTATTTAAGTACGCGTTGCCTATGGCAGCTGGGCGAAGAATGCTCTGACCCTGCTATTAAAGAAATAATACAGCATGATTTTTATATCGATGATCTTATCACCGGAGCTGATGATGAAGATAATTTAAGTTATATTCACAAGGCTGTTTACGACGCTCTTCAAAAAGGTTGCTTTAACCTAAGAAAATTCAAGTCAAATTTGCCTTTCATACTAGAGTCAACCGCAGGAAACTCTAGTGACAATTTGGTTATTAGCCAATCTTCTTCCACTTTGGGTATGGGTTGGAACCCATCCAGTGATCAATTACATTTTCCTTTCAAGGTTCCACCGCCCACGAACAATGATATTCTAACCAAACGAAATATTCTATCCTCTTTGTTTAAGATCTTCGATCCTTTGGGATTGTTGAGTCCATGCGTCATCATCGCCAAAATTTTATTGCAAAGGTTGTGGCTGCGCAAGCTATCATGGGACGATCCGATCCCCAGTGATGTTCAAAGGGACTGGATTAAGTTTGCAACAGCCCTACCTGCTCTCCTTGACCTCGAGGTGCCCAGAAGGGTACTCTGCGATGGACCAACCTATATAGATCTTCATTCTTTCAGTGACGCATCTCAAAATGCCTACGGGGCCTGTGTATTTATGCGTTCTGTAAATTCAAATAATGAAGTAACTGTAAGGCTACTTTGTTCCAAATCCAAAGTAGCTCCAATAAAGGCAACTACGATTCCCCGCCTCGAGCTATGTGCCGCTCTATTGGCAGCAAAATTATGCAAGGCGGTCAGTGAATCATTAAGGTACGAAGTTCGAACCCAAGTTCATTGGTGCGATTCTAGCATCGTTCTATCCTGGCTTCGTAGTAGTTTCCAGAATTTAAAACCTTTTGTTGCTAATCGAATTTTAGAAATTAGTGAACTAACGAACTCCACTTCTTGGCGCTACGTGCCAACAGCCGTAAACCCTGCTGATCTCATTTCCAGAGGCGTCAGCCCCGATCAGTTAAGTAAATTAGACCTATGGTGGTCAGGCCGTCATATCTATCTGAACCAAAGGAAACCTGGGCTACCCTAAACAATAAAATTGATATTATAAACTTACCCGAGACTAAAACTATTTCAACTATGACTAACTTAACAACTAAAGATGATCCTATTATACAGTTTAAAAATTATTCTAGCCTAACTAAATTAAAACGAACATTCGCGTATGTGTTGCGTTTTATTTACAATATCAGGAAGCCTAAAACTCGATTAGATGGTCCTTTGTCAGTTGATGAATTGAATAAATCATTTCTTCACTTATGTAGCCTATCTCAGCACGAATCATTTGACCATGAGTACAACTTACTTGCAAACAATAAACCTCTTAGCCCTAAATCGTAAATTTTGTCATTGAGTCCATTTTATAGTGACCCTGTAATTAGAGTTGGTGGTCGACTAGAAGCATCTGATTATAGCTTTGACAAAAAACACCCGGTGCTTCTGCACGCCAATCACCATTTTACTAAGATTTTATTTGAACAAGTACACAAAAGCAGTTTACATGCTGGACCACAATTATTATTAGCTACTATTCGAGAATTCGTGTGGCCCATCAATGGTAGATTACTTGCTCGACGCACGTTTCGCAATTGTTTTAAGTGTAGACGAATTCAGGGAAAGACCATGAGTCCTATGATGGGAAATTTGCCGTCCCAACGCGTCACGCCAAGCTTCCCATTTCAAACAGTGGGCTTAGATTTCGCCGGTCCATTTTTTATTTTGAATAAGAAGGGCCGCGGTGCTGTACTTACAAAATGTTACTTGTGTCTATTCGTGTGTCTGAGATACAAATGCATTCATCTTGAAGCCGTAACTGATTTATCAAAGGACGCTTTTATTATGACGTTTCGACGATTCGTGTCTCGTCGAGGTCGACCCTACGAGGTTTTCTGCGATAACGGACGCAATTTTGTAGCTGGTGCGAAAGAAATTAATCTATTTTTTAAGAATAATGCCAATTCATTATCCGATTATGCAAGTGAAGACGGAATTAAGTTTATATTTTCGCCAACATACGCTCCTCACTTCGGCGGCATCTTTGAGGCCGGTGTACGCTCCGCAAAATTTCACGTAAAACGCGTAATGGGTAATTCCAATTTGACGTTCGAAGAATTATCAACTCTATTCGCACAAGTAGAGGCCATATTGAACAGCCGTCCTTTATGTCCTTTGTCGTCATCGCCTGACGACTTCCTTTCCCTAACTCCTGGGAACTTTCTCATTGGTCGAGCTCTTACTGCTCTACCATCGCCAAATTTAAATGACTGCAACCCTACCAATTTACATCGTTACGCCCGGCTACAGCAAATATATCAACATTTTTGGAAACGCTGGCAGCGGGAATATATTTCGGAACTTCAGCAACGCCACAAATGGAAGACCAACAATACAAACCCTAATGTCGGAGACTTGGTGCTCATACAAGAAGATGATGTTCCACCTCTCTGCTGGAGACTTGGCCGTATATCCAGATTATTTTACGGTCCAGCTGATAAGATAGCACGAGTTGCTGATGTAAACACTTCTAGAGGATGTATACGCCGTCCATTGGTTCGCCTGTGTGCCCTGCCTACTGCAGAAGAACTAGAGGGTTGAAACCTGAAGCTTTCAACGGGGGCAGGATGTTAACGCCTACGTTTCGTCATCGAGCAACGCATACCCTATATTTTTATTATTCTAGTTTATGTCAAGTATTTTTTAATCATCCCACCCTCACTTCATTTCGATTTCTAAAAGTGCAGAATTGTGTCTTGACAATTTTTAAGTAAATAAATTACCTGAACGCTGTATAACCCAAATAAACGCCTGAAAACAACATCGGGAATTTTCATTTATGCCTTTGAGCATAAACACCAAGTGAAAATAGCATTTAGGTGAACACCTACTACATTTGGAAAGCTCGTTCAAACTTCAAAGGAGCTCGGATTTAATGAAGACGGCACGCAATAAAGTTTGTAACGACAGGTGTGGAGGAAGACACGACGGATTCATTTCCAATTGTCTGCAGTATACACCTACAGGGTATGTGTGCGTGCATGTGTGTGTGATTTCAGATGTTCGTGTGAGTGATGTATATATATGATGTATGTAGTGAGCGTGACCAGGGGAGAATCAGCCAGCGATCTGTGTTTGAGGTATAGCCGGTGTTCCCGCCGCAATGACAATTTATAAGCCCTCCCTTTGTCACCCATTCCGAAATTCACAGCTCCGAAATTTCAATATAGGTTCGCTCTATCTCTCTAGCACTTATTCCAACAGCGAGAATATACATCCCAATAAATATTTTGTTCGCCTAAAAATATCAACTTCTATTTTTATTCGAATATGCGTCGCGTGATAAAACACAAAAATCCTCTTTTCAACAAAGTTTTATAAAGTCGTGTACTTCTTTTCCTCGGTTAATGATCAATTAAGAAAGGGTGTAGTTTAACCTATAAGTACATATTGCTCACAAGTGCGGTTTCCAAGCTACAAAACACTTCACTTATTGGAAAATCGGAGCTGAGGCTAAGAAAATTCAATAATATGAAGGAAGAGGGGCCGCACTTACTGCTCTTTTTTAAGGATCTTTTAAAACTGGCGTTTTTAACTTTTGTCGGCACTGAGCAAAATATGTTATAAATTAGGCATACTATATAGGAGTTCCATATCGACTGCGTGAGTTGAACGCAGTTTTTCGCAGGCGCACTTGTTAACTGAAAGCATGTGGTCCGTCCATTTCAGATAGCCGGCCCACCAAACAAATGACTACCTATATAATAATCGGCTTTATAATTATGTGGTTAATTTGTCAAATATTTCCATGTAGTTGGTATATTTGTTGTAGTGCTGTATGCGTACCCCGTAAAAGTTTATCAGAAAACCAGCGTCGAGTTTTTCATGCCCCCCGGCATTAATATGTACGCTGAGATAAATACCATTTGGCACTGTAATTAAATAAATGCGTCTATTTCTAGGCGCTTTTCCTTTTGTATTTTCTGTTATTTTTGCATTAAGTGTAATTTTGTAATTTGTCATTGTTACTTACAGCCATTTTTTGTGGATATTATTTTTTGTTAGTAACTTATAATTCTGCGTTCGATACTGTTTTGTTGTAAATAGGCATGACTGTGACAACCAAAGACTATAATAAATAATCTGTGGTGACAACACATGTATAATAAAGAGCACAGCTATTACGGCAGACTACGAAACGCAGAAACAAAACAAACGCTTGTATAAACCTGTGGTGTAAACACAAAAAGCTAGGTGATCGCCGCGTTTGAAACGCCCGTAAAATGTGCTCTTAGCGGGGCCGAATCCCGACGCGCCGCTTATTGGAAGTTATTTGAAAGCCGTCTGCGGTCACCGCCTGCCTAAAAGAGGTTCGACGTTATTTATGACTTGCCTATACAGCGCTTTGACATAGATAGCTGTGTCCGGCAGTGTTACCTGCATTATTTACCTAATGCATTACGTACATCGTGTTTTGACAGAGCATATTATTTAAGTGAGATGTAGCGTCGGCGTTATATTCTCTTTGATAGACACTTAATTTTTGAGTTTCGTGAACTGAAAGTTATGGAATTCAGAAATTGACATTAATAGCTAAACATACGGGGGTTCGTCAAATAAACAGCTACCACAAATACACTTTTTCTTGATTACTGTTAAAAGTAGTGGAAAGTTTTCTTTTCTTCGTGAATTTCCAATAGTGCTAATTTTGAAGTAAAGTAAACGTTCCACTACTACCTCTCTCGATTTTAGTGAAGGTGGTAAACTCATTAAATCTGCAGGAATGTGGTCTAGCTCTCAATTACGGCTAACAGAATATACTAAAAGGTATTTGACAGCAGATTTTCTACAAGCAAGGACTATCCAGGAGGCCACTCCTACTCCAACGTGAGGGCTGCGTTCATCTAGGTGAACACCTACCCATGCCGAAATTCACAGCATTTCAGTTTACTGAAAGCTTAGGTTCATTGTAGAATACGAACTCAAGACCTCCAAGATCGGTGCTTGAAGGCCACTGCACTAAGCCATCATTGCCTAAAAACTAAGGGTGAATTCAAAATGGGCTTAGAAATTTTTAAGAAAATCTGTTATATTTATCAGAGAATTTTCATAGCGCTTAAAAATGCAAAGAATAAACGTATTTTCATGCGTCAAGTATTTAGCATTTCAGAGCAAAATACAACAGCCCTGGTCTGCGATGTCTATAGTGATGTGGCACTTATGCAGATTGCACACCCCACATTATCACATTATCTTTGCGTGTGTGTGAAAATATGTCTCTGTGTGAACACAGAGACACTGTGTCACATAGAAAATGTGTTGGGCGACGTCCATTCTATACATTTAAATCATATTTGCGTTTACAGAGAGCCATTGTTTCATGTTATAGATATTATGTCCTTTTTAAATCTATTGTAAAGCGCACATTTCGATTTTAATTTTTCATCATGATAAAAGTGATGAATTACCTACACCAATTCGCAACTAAAACCACCCATACACATTGGGCAGAGCATCTGACGTCACTTGTTCTACGCGGGGCCGTAAAGCTGTACTAAAAACATGCATTTTGTTGATTTGGCCGCGAAAAACTATACTTGTCTTTCATTTTTTTATTCATTGAAATTAGATAGTAACAATAAATCGTTGAATTCGGGAAACTTTGTGGAAGTTATACATTTTTTGTGAATTTCATTTTTATCGTATTAATATAACATTAAACCTGTATAACGATAGTAATTATATATTTTGTGTTTCATGAAACATTCCTATCGTTTCTACGTCGACAATCAGACAGCTAGTTATACAATTATACATAGTCCAAACAAAATGAGCACGCTGGATCTGAATATTTACAAATAGTTCCGCGTTGCATCCGCTCGCGGATTTCGAGCGTGAACCTTTGCCGGAACATTATAAAAGCTGACTGGCGGCCATTAGTGCGCTCGCTAATTACGACTGAACCCCAAATCCGTGACACCGCTACGCCGCGCCGCGCTCAGCTTGCCTATGTAACAGTAAATATTACTCGAGCCGATAGGCTCAACAGTAATACTCGCTAGCACAATGTTGTTTATCTGGACTTCTTTTGTATTCAAACACTTATTCAATCTTCACGTTCAATAACGGATGGCTTTTACGCCATTCTTCGTAAAAGAATTGCTTCCCTGATGCAAAGAGTTAGGAGCAGCCCCAACAGCATCTTGACAGCACTAGCTGATAGACCTGACAGCTATATATGGAAGGACTGGGTGAACCCAAATTGGGTGAACAAATTAAGTATTCTATTTTTAACATTTGTATTTATATAAAACTATATGTATATATAACATGTATATTGTATGTATGTCAACGACACTTTAGTTAGACTTTCGGAGTAAGTTTACTTTTATTAAATTGATGATAAGTTAGAAAATTTTTCAAGCACAATAATTTAAATATCGAATAAAGGGTGCGAGCCCTGGAGCTTGCAGAGCAAAATAGTTTAAATAAAAAAAAAGCACTGGGTGAATGCTCATGTAGAGCAGGCAGGTAAAATATAAGTATTAGGTACCTACTGTATGTGTCCGTGTGTTGTTTTGTCATGTTTTCAACTTTTATTTTATTTTTCATTAACAATAGGTATAATGTTTGACTAACAATGTATATGGATGAAATAATTGTATTATTATTTACTCCTTATAGGTAACAACAGCTATCTCCCAGTGAAAGTCCCTTCAAAATCGGCCCAGCCATTTCAGAGAATAGCCATAACAAACTGACAGACAGACAAAAATGTCTAAAATTGATTTTTGTTAGATGTACCGTATATACTTTCATATTATGCATTTAGTAAAAAGCGGTTATTTTGACATTACAAACAGACACTTAAATAAATAATAAATAAATAACGCTTACACACTCATACCCCCGCACTAGGATTCCCTGTGTCGCAGGTGGCATGGACACACACAGATACACATCACAAACATCCACGACCCGAGAACAAATTTTTATGTTTACACAAAATCTGCCCCGGCCGGGAATCGAACCCGGGACCCCTCGCTTTGCAGGCAGGGTTACTACCAACTTAGCTACGGAGCCTTCAATTTTATTTATTAGATTCAGATTGAATTAAATTTAATTCAACCAGATTAATATACAAAGCGTAGCAAATATACTTACTAACACTAATAAAGAGTTCGAACGACTGACATTCATTGCTTTCAATTCAGTGTGTTAGCTCAGAAGAGCTTAGCTTTATAAGTTTATACTGTCTAGAAACAAAGAGTTTTGGCTTAGTTAAGACAAACATACATTTCTTAAGCTCAGACAAATTCTCATTTTATTCATCTGAACTTAATGAGCTTTCGCTGGTTGACATAAGTGCCTGGATAAAGAAACAGCAGCAGGGCGCTCCGTCTAAAATCAGGACTAAGGATACTCTAAAGCTTGGCACATCAGCGTGGTCGTGAAAGCGTATAAGTATGTCGTCCACATCATGCACGGAGTCAGTAAAGAACTATATATCACCTAATTCCTCTATCACCATTATTAGGTATATTACCGTGGGACAAGACGCACTACCATGCTCCACTCTTAGGAAACACCACCCTTGCACACAAAGTGCTTTGCTTCCTCATTTATCACCATAAAAGAGTGGAACGCTTTGCCGTCGATGCATGTCGCCTATAAACGTTACCTACAATCCGTATGTGTTTAAGATTAGAGTGATTAGGTATTTACTGGGCAGGCATGTCACACCTATGGTCACACTTACGGTTACTTCACCTCGGGTTAGACTGTAGTCAGTCAAACGCTGGCTCAATCCAATGTAAACATATCTACGTACATACTTATTTATACTCAAAAATCTCTGAGAAGGTACACGTTTTATTTCGACTTCATACGTAAGCCTTGACCTCGGCTTTTTTGCCTTTAAAGCATTACAATTGTAATTAATTTAGAACCGGAACAGCAATTTGTTTTTGTTTGAGTTAAGAGCTTAGGGCGGTCACAGACCGGCCACTTGTGAACAAAGCCCGCCTTCACAGCGGGGCTCATCGGGGACGGTATCATACCAGCGTTTCTCGAGCGTGCGCGACGCGACATTGCGCTCACTGCATCGCGTTTTTTGACGACAGGTACAACCATGCTCAATCCGCCGCTCTCCAACAAGTCTCTCTTCTAGTGACATTGAAACTCTTAAATGACACAATATTTAGATAAGTACTCATACATACGGGCAACGTCAGCCCCGGTCAAGCATTAGGGCGTAGGTATTCAAGTAGACAGCAGGCTAACAGCGCCTATCTGCCAGCTTTTATAGTTACGTATCGATGATAAGAAAATAATGCGTTATGTTCAGCCAAATGTAGCAACAAATGTCGGCCAACCAATTGTTAGGCAGCGTTGGTTGAGAGCGAAACGCGCACGATCGAGAAACGCTAGTTTGGAAGTGCCCTAATTTCAGACAGTTGAACTCGACGCTCTTTGATTTGCGTCTAAACATCCAGCGCAAGTACTCGTATATGTGAGCATTCGTTACCCTTTGTCTCACTTGTTTGTTTCTGTAGTACTGTAGTAACTTGTACATCCCTAAAGCATCTTAATTTTACGGGAAAAGATAGGTAAGTAATAAGGTTTTAAAGAAATTAAAAAACAAAGATATTTATTTCAGGCCATCTAGAATATCTAGATAGTTATACCGTAAATTTACTTGCAGCTTATCTATACTTCTAAACTTGCTACTAGCGCCTATATATAAAGAGGTAAAGTTTGTTTTTTTTTGTTTGTTACTGGTAACCTCTGAACTACTGCACTGTTTCGATTCTAAAAATTATTTCACTAATAGGGAGGTTGGTAATCCCTTATGTTCTGGCTATATTAGGCTACTTCTTATCCATGCTTCCATAAGTGCGAAACCACGGGCTGAGACCAGTAGGTATTGTATATTTATCTTACCTTTCATGTTTAATGAAAAGTTACAAAGAAGGTTAAAAATCCTTTAAAAACTTTTTTCTTTTTTCAGCCTTACAATTTTATATTTTTCATGTCAAAAACTTTGTTGAAAGGGCTTTCAGCAACCAAATCTGACACAGGCCAAACAACCAATGTAAGTATAAATCAGATCAAAAATAAAAGGCCGCATCGGAAAGTCGTGCTTTAAGACCACGCCAGGGTTGTAAATGCAAGCTTAGGTATTATTTTTAGCTGTGAATAGTTTCTCTGAGTTGCATCTCACAGATTACACAATCGTAATGTTTAAATTGTTTATTCGATCCTTCGTTAAATTATGAGTCTGAAAATCCATACATTTTTAAAACCTTTAAATTAAGCTTAACATTTAAACCCTTTTACCTTCTACTAAATATACATATTTCTATATCTCGACGTTTCACAGAACACCAAGTTTATTTGTAAACTTAGGTATAAGTTATAACCCACATTTCAAAACCACAAATATCATGAATTTAAGAAAAAATAACTTAAACCACAGTCAGTAAGTGTAAAGGAGGTGGAAATATATGAAAATATTTATCTATGTTGTATTTGTTTACTTTAAATACAATTTGCACTTAGGAATAATGGTGCAACAGATAGGTAACTTGACTTATGAGAATGCTTTATCATCAAAATTTATAATACTGGCTATTGCCCATGATTTCGCACGCGTCAATCAGGAAAAATGTAGTCTAAAGCACTCAGGGATAATATAACTTCCTATAATTGAAACAATTTTTAGGATGAGACCAGCGGTTCCAGGGGTTTTTTTTTGTTTAACCAATGAAATTTACCTAATTATATATAAGTGTAATTATATGCAAGTATCGTATAGAACTATAGTTGTACACTAAAATACACACAAAGAACAATAGGTAGGTATATTACGTTGAACCTTATTCGTCGTTTTGTTACGTAGCCCGAAACATGTATACAATGTTCTCAGTTCCCGCTTCTTAATTAACTACAGCCCTACAAGTTCGGAGTGTACGCCCTCTCATTAGTTAAGGTGTCTCAATGCCAACAGTGGGAATGTAATAAGATCGATTTCAGGGAAGGTCTTCTCTATTCTTGAATGTTGAAAAGACCTATTGATTAGGTGTGGCAAAAGGGCTTTTTATGTTAAAACTCTTATCAACCAGCTGCTCCTACGTACCGTGGGTCATAGCGGAGCTGAACCTCACCGGTCGTAACTTTTACGTCTAGCTCGAATGCTGTGATTTTTAGCATAAAATCCTACTGCAAGCGATCCCCAAGGCTACGTAAAGTAATCATAATAAGAATTTTAGGACCACGGCACGTAGTTCGTAATTTTTGTACGTTTCGGTAATTTCATATGAAATTATTGAATTAAAATCTGAAGAAAATACTTTGACTTTAAGCACTCTTCGGAAAGTTCTTGTTACAGACTGGCGTTATGCTTATAATCAGACAAACGATCCGCTTGTCTCGTTATCCAATAGTATAAAAAGCTGCGCTTGAAAACCATTCAAAATTCTAAACGTGTTTACCACCTTTGATAGCACAGAAATGTGGTCAAAACTGTATCCTATAGGTATCGAGAGTAAAATAGTAAATACCTTTCTCACCACGCTCATGAATAAAGGATAAGAATATTCAGTATTCTACGATATAACTAGGATCTATTGAATTCAATGATCGCCATTTATCGGATCCCCACAAACTGGGTGCTTATTACCGTCTGGCATAAAGAAACTCTGACGGATGTGACTGAAAGCCTCCGATTTAAAGCCGTCATCTGGCTCCTTTATGGTAGATTCCCTTTTATTGTGGGCTCTAAACTCAACTCATGTATTATATCATTGTATAGAGGAAGGAAAAGTGAATAAACGAATACTTGAAAGTATTTTTTCTAATGAAATTGTTGGAATAAAAAATGATTCCTGATTCTTTAAACAGGATAAGGCTCATTTTTCAGTAGAGCAGAAGAATCAGCAGAGCAGAAGCAGTAAAAGCAGAATCTTTTTTGCTATGAAAGCTCTGTGTTTTCTAAAATACAATTAAATATTTCTAAAACAGATTTTTTACTTACAATGGGTTACCATTTCATTGATACCTCACTACTATAAGTGGCGATTTTAAAAAACACTTAATTATTTAATGATAATGATTTCCTACAGGCTAACCATTAAAGTTATTATATGTAATATATCTATTATATTTAGAGCATTTTTATTTTTTGAAATATTCACATTCTAACGAATCTTATTTAGGCACATATATTAAGATAACATGAACGTCTTCTAAATGGAAATCTCTAAACAAGAAAATTGCTTATTGTTACGACAATTTCGCTTGAAAACATCAGAATACTATTACACAGAGAGTTGATTTAGCCTCGTAATAGGTGGCATTTAGGCACTTATATGTTACGTGTTTTCATATAACCCTATACTGGTCTGAAAAGTTACTTTCAATATACTTTCAATTACATTAAATTTTTACTTTGAACATCAATTTCTACTTTGAATTATTTTTTTACTTTGAACATGGCTTCTAGTTTTTACTCATGCAACAGCCATTTATAACGGCTAAAGTCCAAAAGATTAGACAAAATTATATGAAAAAGGGCAATTAAAGTTACGGCATAATTTGAACACACGGACTCAATTTTCTTAGAGGGGCGGGTGGCCGGCGCAGAGCGGGCGGCGTGCGGCGCCCCCGCGGCGTCCAATCAACCGCAAAGGAAATTAAACCGTTGAATTTATTAAGGGATGCCGAGAAATAATAATGCCTACTGGTATTACCACCTCTGATAGCAGTTAATTTATGTGTTACACGAGTATCGGCTGCTAATAATTCGAGAGCGTTTAGTAGAAATAACCCTGTCAAGTGCACGCCATAACATCTTTTTCCGTTAATTTCAAATGAATTATTTTATTGAAATCAGAGTTAAAATTATAGCAACAAATCACAGTATTTAACAAAAGCACGAAACATGCTTAAGTTAATCAAAATTTACTATGAATAAATCTGAACAATATTCATTACAATCCGTCACAAAAAAGATTACACATGCCATATTAATCACGGTACCCTAAAAAGAGCTTTAATTAATTTCGTATAAAGAATACAATTTAGCGTAGAAGTTATACGCTCTCCTTTTAATAGCTACCTTATTGGGTACGAAAGTGAAAATAAAGTACATATAGTCAAGTCGTTTGGTTGCACGGGCATCAATAACAGACTGCTATATAAATATATAAATTGCTACCTCACATAATTGGGTAAGTAACTAATTATCTAATCTCGTAATGTGGCGCGGCTGTTTGCCGTCTGGTTGCTCAATTAGGTATTTATTTACTTCCACCTAACCGTTAGGACTATTTATCACAGTGTTGTTCCAAAGTTTAGTGGAAAGAGTTTCGGAGTGGACCCCGTGTCGTCCCTCAAGATTGATGGTCTCTCTACTTTTGCTACTTTCTCTCAGTCAGCCAGTTCTGGCTTTCATTCCTCCGCATTCGTCCATTGTTTTCGTTATTGTTGCGAGTATTACAATCCTCGTTAAGAATCTTCTTTCCGCTGTGAAGCGCAACGTCTACTTAATTAACTTAAATTCGTTACTGAATTAATTCTGATGTCGAGGGGAACTTATCCTGTTTCATTAAAACTGCGTGAAACACAGTGTGAATTAAAACTTGACTAAGTTCATTAAATAGTTTCATTTGTAATTATAAGGTCAAAATTCACATTCCTTAAACGAACGTTAAACAATATTTTTTAAACGGTTACTATATTATTTAAACAATTGTTTCGAATTGGTGAACTCTTAATTCACAATGAATATTAACTGTTTTTTGTGGTAAGATATTTAATAGGTATAGTTGAGAGCGTATTATAAAAAACAAGATAACGTGAAGTAATTTATGAATAAAACCAAAACAAATTATACAATTATGTTTAATCCAGGTGATATTCGATAAATTATGCATAGGTAGGTACAGGAATCATTTTCGACGTTATATTCTGATAGATATTTGCTGGCAGTATGAATAATTCAAACAGAGTGAGGCGTGAAAGAGTCTCAAAGGAAATGCAAGCACCTACAAAGCTTAAAATTGACGGCTCTGTCTGCTAGGTATCGAGGAGCCTCGTCTATCTCACAGTTTTATGTGAAACTAAGCTCAAAGCGCATCTGCTTTATGTTCCTATCAAATATTTTAATGGATCATGTAAAGGGGAATGAAAACGAATTCCACATCATAAAACTTTTCATGTTTCTTAAAAAATATAATTCAAATTCAAAATGCTTTATTCATATAGGCCCCAACGGAGCAATTATGAAGGTTAAAATAAATGACTCTACTAACAGCGGGTCTCTGTAACGTTCGTCTACCCGAATCACCGACTAAAACCAATGCTGTGTTTATTTTGCATTAATTTCGCACGAACCCCTCAGGTTTTATGTCGTCGCACGTATTGGGGATACACACCCGATACTAATTTCTCATCGTGAAGTGCGAGAATGTGACTACCTACCTGATCGCATTCTATCTGAACTATTAGTAAGGAAAACCAATAGCTATATACTGCTATATTATTGCCCTGCTATTATTACCCACTGCCCGTTATGATGTGTGATCTGCCTTACAATTGCGAATTTTTGCTTTTACAAATAGGTACCTACTTTCATAACAATACTTAGTTAAAGTCATGCCAGGTACGCGCCCAGCGGCAAACTTTGAAATCAGTCGCCCTCCACCTCGGAAGGCTCATTCAGGCCACGTACTGTAGCTTTCATTCAAATGGACGTGTCGAGTTTTTGCTGCATTTCGTGTACCTTGTCACAAAGTGGAAACCTATAAAACCCCTCCTGGCATGCCAGGTGGAATAAGGGAAAGATGAAAATCATGCAGGAGAACTTTGTATTCGTGTTATTTTGCTTCAGTTCATTTTATTTTATACAACTAGTGTGCCTCAAAGGTATTGAGGTGCCGAGTGTACTTAATTATTTATTATTTTAATTACTATATTACTTGATATCAAGTGATGACGTGGTCGCAGGTGGCACGCCAGATCTAGAAGAGACCGGTTCTCAGAAACAGCCACCCCGCACTAATATAACACACTAATAAATAAATATAAATAGGTTCTTAGCGACAGATTTTCGTTAGGCTAGTAACTAAAAGTAAAAGAATAAATATTTTAAATGTTGAATCATTACAGGATTACAAAATAATAACTTTACCTATGTCATTTTAAACAATTTTTAATAACAACCCAAATTAAACAGTGAACATCACAACAAAATATATCCTAAAGTTTTTGAGATAACTTAAGTATCTACAAAAACCAAATATAGGTAATCCTTAATAACGTCTTTATGTTTCATAAACGCCTTCTACTTCATTAATACGTGCTCACCCAATCCCGATATCAGGCACGGACCCGGAACGACATCGATAATGCATAAATTCGCTTATAATAAAATATCACCCGTACGTGCTCACTCTCCCCTTTACGCAAATTATTTGTTCCACTATTCCCAGCTAACACAGCGCTTGTTACAATAACTTTATGGATTTGTATAAAAATGTTACTGAATTATAAAATGTATTGTATGGCTGCAAATTATTCCAATTGTCTACACCCTCGTGAGTTCAAGAACAACCGCACAAACAACCCCAAATCTTTTCTCTGTCTTCTGTAGCCGTAATAACCGTTAATCAAAGGGTTGGTTTTACTAAAATTTAATATCATAAAAGCTACATTATCACCATATTCACACACGAAATTACATAATGGAGTGAAAACTTCGCATGCGACAGTTTGTAAACCCACGCAGGTGACATAGTATACAGGAACTTAATTTCGTGGTAGTGTCTCAACAATCTGCTGCACGCTACAAAGCTCACTTGATTAATTTAATTGCCGCAGGGCGAGCTTAGCTCCACGTAACGACATCATACACGTATTGTATGTTTATTATTATACAGCCCAGAATTACCTTCCTGTCCTCAAGGGGTTGGGCATCATAATGAATCCCTTTTTTCATTCCGTACCCAGTTTCCGTTGTCACCTTTCGTTCGCTGCGTAATGACGCCCGGGTTGCCCAATATCGAAGCGGGCTTGTTTACTTTGTAAGTCAACACGGAAGCTTTTGTTAATTGAAAACCATGTCTGCGTTTAGAATATTACATGCAGCGTTGATATCCGATGGGAGATAGGTGTGTGCGGTATAGACGTATCAGTGCAGTGCAGGCGCGCGCTGTTACCGGGACTGTTATAGCGACATACATCACGCTCGCGTATTTGTCGCTCGTGTTGCAAATCGGATCGGTGATGACAGTATACGTTTATTTAGTTTCGCCCTGGTTCCAACCCCAAAACGGCAACATTTGAATCGTTTTCCTAAAAAACGTACGGTTCCGAGGCAAATATGAAATTTTGTTATTGCTCGTCTTAAACCCCCGAAATGCAAATCGAATATATTTTCGCATGGAAAAATGTTTGCGTGTGGGAAGTCTGAAATAAGCTTAGCGGAAAGTACGAAATTGGCTTGGATCTGTCGATGTTATTTAATGTAGCGTACCCCCGAGCTTGTTTGTCGACTGGAAAATATTTATTACAGTTTACCTCAACTACAATATTTTCATCTGTTTTCTTTGTAGGTAAATAGAGTCCAAGCCTAGAGATGCTTATTTTTTGTCATTCGATTATTCGACGTTTGATTAGGTTGTACTAGAGATGTTTGGCTTTAATACTCGTATTATAAGATATTTATTATAGCTACTTGTCCTCTGCAGCTTTACCCGCAATTGAGAATACAATTAAGGTTCCCAGCCACGGGAAATTATGTTTTATTTTCGTAATAAAAGGTATTCTCAAATGAACAGATCTAGAATATGGACCACTTAGGTACAATATAGGCCTAATCTAAATATTAAAGACATGAAAGTGTGTAATTACGTCAATTTACCCAAATCCTAATAGTTTATGGCGTAAATTGATTATGAGATATCTGTCCTAACGCTCGAGCTTTGAACTACGCGCCAGCACAACGCACAGCATTTAGCATACAGATAATAAAGCTAGCTTTTTGAACAACATCTACCTGAAAATCAGACTTCAATGCAGTATTTAATGTGTAATTTTATCTATTACGTCTGAAATAAGTAATTTTAGGACAGCACAATAATGTTAACGATTTTAAGTAACAGAGACGTAGTACCACGCAAAAATAAGAAACTATAGAACTTTCATAAAATTATGTAAAAATATAGACCGATTTTTCATAAAACACGTGGAATCAACTGTTTTGAGACACGCACCGCACAGGCATGAGGCTAATAACGCCCGCCAAGACGTTCGATATTCGCTCTAGGGTTGCCCGTTTTACCTAAAAAAATTACAACTACATTGCCTTGTAACCTCGTTAAAAAATTGTAAAGGATTTCGAGTATTTTATTTTATCTAGTCGCTAGTCTAGAGAAATATTTCAAAATAAATTTGAAAGATTTATTTGAAAACAAAAAAGGTACTTATTTTTTTTTGTTCTGTTTTCTATACCTACCTAAAACGAATGCTTCAATTAATTTTTTCTGGATACAATAACTTTGTAACAAGAGAAAATTTAAATTTACATACCTAATTACAGATGAGAGCAGGAGAGACAAAACACTACTAAATTATTAGTAAACTAGTAAATTATTAGTAAACTGTAACATCCCTAATGTCACACAATATATCCATACGATCTTGCGTCGCCCTCCGCTGTTTGTTTGGAGCTGTGCACCGCCGCAAATACAAATATTTTACATCTGAGCTCTGAGAGACGGCTGATCAACAACGCTGCTGAAACGTACATGATACCATTATTAAACTTTTAGAATATAAAGACGCCTATTAATAGCACCGTTGGTTGTACTCAATATTATACTGGGATATTAGGTAAACAATAAATATCTATAAGGAAACCTGTTTTATTCCAACAAAGTATAACTTTTCAGAGTTACTTAAAAAAATTATCATATCGAAGACATTTACGCTAATTTAGTTAAACTGTATAGAAAACATGATTTTTAAAGGTTATTAAAGTTGTTCTGTTGTCGACGCTCAATGCCCAGGGGACAAAATATCGTGCACTATTATTAGAACGCTTTGATAAATATGAAAAATAACTATAAAAATAATTCTTCATGTAGCTCCTAAAAGCATGAACAGAGAATTAAATCGGTAAGTATATTGGATTAATTTACTTAAAGATATACCTACATGATATTATCTGTAGAATATGCATAGATCAAAAAACTTCAAAGTAAAATAACACAGTGCCAATAATAAGCTTTGCCAAGCAGGTGCCAAAGGGAATCCGGTAAGCGGCATTGAAATTCGAGAATCGGTCATCTCCGTGAAGGACTGAAGGCTCACGTTAGTCAGGGGACACACCCTCCACAGCACAGGATACTTGGCATCACATCACGACTACGTTAGTCGCGATCTCATCTAGTTTCACTCTAACTCAGCTTTGTTTTGCGTAACGCCCCACAGTAATTCTCTTGCATATAAATGAACTTTCGCTTGTTCTATGAATAACATTTCCTAAGAGCACAATTTACATATTATTTAACGCCATTGTTGCATGGGTATTGTGTTCTAATCGCAGTCATTTTTCAGGTTCGATAAATGCGCGTGATTTGAGAGACCCTTGTGTAGATCGCGGTCTCGTGTCCCCGCTTTATTTATGTCACCACATAGCTTTTTTAAGAATCCGCTGAGTCAAGAACGAAAATTGCTTGCCTGAGTAATGCTCTCCTTTTATTAACTGGTAAAATATTCTACGGTGACGTGATGATACCTTTTAGATTACCTTAGAAGTTATTCAAAGAGAAAAATGTAGAGATGAATGAATTCATCTCACTTATGGAAAGAACTCACTATATCGAATTGTCCTTATAGATATATTCCTCATATATATTTTTGATTAAGTTCTATTTGTTTTAAATACTGAAAACAGGTACGCAGTTCAATAAAATCGAATAAATAAATAATAAAATAAAATAACTAATACAATAAAATAAATTTCATGTGTAATTTTGGTAGATTCGTTTTGAATAATAACCATGAGGTACTTTGTGCACGATGATAATGAAGACTTGTCTATTACTTGTTCTACTACTTACTATGACTTGTTTAATACTTGCGTCTTGTTCTTTCTGTCTTTCATATAGGTACTATTCTACTAAAACAACGTATTCTCTGCTACCAATATTTTTTTGAGTCAAACCACTAGCTAAAAATGAATTTAAAAATAAACCATATTTAATAAGTTTGGCTTGATATAATATTATTGGATTCTTGTAAACTAAAAAAGCCAACTCTCTGCGATGGCACGACGAAAAGATGAACCAAACTTTGTCTCCTTAATAAATCCCTAACTCGTAAAAGCCTCGGCTTCCCTCCGTCACGCAGTTAGATACTTTCGCGTTATAAGTTTTAATGATCTCTCAACTCGCTCTAAGCATCATCACCTGCATGGAAATTACGAAAAAGAAGCTACATAATTGAAATTTTATACAAGACCTTCTGAAACATTCTTGTGCAAACACGATTCAAAGAAGGCATACGAATTTATTTTACAAGGCTCAAGTTAAAATATTTCTTCGCTCGAGGATAAATTAATTTTGTTTTTAACGCTGTCTTTTCAAGAAACGATTGAAGTCCGTTTTAAGAATATTTCTACTTGCGTAGATTTATAAAGCTACCTAAACCAATTAAAATATACGCTCGGGACAAACTTCATTTGAATTTCCTTCAGAGTTTTTTAATTTAAATACATTATTTATCAAATGATACTCTTTTTCTCCTTTGAGTTTATTTACGAATGAATTCTACGTAACTACTGATAATAATTGACAAGGTACTTTTCAAAAGTTGATTATTCTACTTAGGACCGAATTAATTAATAATTATTATTTGGCTGTCAATATTCAATTTTACATTTTTTTTAACGTCCGCCGTAAAAAATAGTGTTTTAAATTTAACGTATGTATCTGCGTATATGTGGCAACTCAGCTCTGAGATGGGATGGGTTTGATTTTGATTCAGCTTTTTTGTTTGAAAGGTGACTTGATTTAGGGTGTCGCTAGTGACTTGATTTAGACTCTATTAAACGGGGTTTTTAAAATTTATAAATCATTGTCAAAACAGAGAAAGAAGAACTCAAGTTTATAAGAGATTTGCCTCGATTATTTTTTATTTTATTTTGGTGCACTACTGGGACCTTCATTTTGTTACTATTCTCTCAATCCAAGTTGCGTAATAGAAATGATCGCTATTTAGCGATAAGATCGCCCATTCTAGGTAAATTTACTACTTTATTTACATTGTAGGTAAATTTTTGTTAAATAAACTTTAATCGCTTTCGGTGTACAGACACGGCATTTTTTACATTTTAATATATACGAGTAAATTCAAGCCTTCATTTTAGGTTTACAATATAAAACGTTTATTTATATTGTATTAATAAATAAGTCAACAATATAATTAATTTGTAGGTTGTGTACAGGACCGAGTATTATCGTAACGCAATTTCATGAATAATTCACGTGGGAAAGGTTACCGGCTACAGACAACTGTAACAACCACGATTTGAACTTTAGTTTTTAATCGAATGAATGAACTTTACTATCTGGGATGATAAAATATTCTGAAAATGAAAAAATTGACCTTATTAGAAAATCGGGAAGTTTTACATTATATTTTTCACTTCGACCGCAACGAAACTGGACCTTCCCGTACAAAAAATAATAATTCACCCATAGTCACCGTGCTTTGTTGGGATATCACACACGGTGAGGAAGTCGCATTAGTCTTAAGTTTACTCGTCTGCTTTACGTGGAGGAGTGTTCAGCTTGAGACAGAGAACGCTGTGCCCTCGTCACAGCAGTGGGCAAGGACCTTTCGCTTCCGGCTTTGGTTAGGTCAATGGTCGGAAGCGAAAGGTCGTGGATAGTCGTGCAGGGATCGAGCCTTTTGCGACGACGTGATGACGGAGGAGGCTGCGGAAAGGCGGAGAGAAATTTCAACAACAAATCCGATCCGCAGCAGGAGAGCAGGGAGTCGGAGGGGATATTTCATGTCCTCCTCTAATTTTCCTAGGCTAGGGCGGCGGGCACTAGGGTGTCCGTCCCCCATATGACAAGGCCCCGAGGTGAGGCAAGCGGTTTTTCAGTGCACTCCAAACTGGAGGAATTATTTATAGAGAAAAGGTCAGTCTAACCAACGCCGTCGAGATCACAGAAAATTTCGAGAGTGTTCCCGTAGTCCGGACGAATATAAGACATTGTGAGGTACACACCCGTGGGGTTTTAGCCGATAGAAATATGGCACAACCTCTCTGTCGCCCCCGCGTCTAAAGAGTATGCATGATGGATTTCCCCATATCGGCAAAAAAGGATAATCCATTGCAATAACTATTGTTGTCATTATCACATTAGTTAATTTGGAATAATACTTCTCATTTTGTATTGCCGCTTACAATAAATAAATAAGGAAGTAGTTAATAACTACGACGAAAACATGTTTCATTGTTTCGACACAATAGACCAAGAGCTGCATCACATGAATCGTCATTACAAGTCACAAACAATTAGTTCACCTCAGATACCAAAAGACAATAAAAGGGGAAATAGTGCGTATATGTGCTAATTGCGTATTTCCCTTGCGGAGTGCGCTAGAAAAGTAATATAAACCGCATTACTATGCATATTCATAGGAGATATTGTCTGGGAGGGATCACTTTCTTCGGGCCCGTGTAGATAATGTTCTTGTAAAGATACAGATAAACTCGAGCGAGATGCCATTTGTGAAGCGACACAACTGTCAGAACAGTTATCACAATGCCAATGTTAATTTTAAGGTCTCAAGGTTTTTAGTAACGCCCATCTATTATAGACATAGGTGGACTTGAAACTAATTAGGATGCCATGTGTATAAGTAATCAGGAACTACGAGTCCTTTAGTCCCACAAAGTAGCTGTCATTTTCTAATTCGTATGGATCTACCGACACTGTTATGATCAAGGGAGAGCACGATGATGTGGATAAATGATGACGTGGGACTGATTGGTGATCAGTTTCAAACTAAACTGTGTTCAAGATAACATATGACAATCATTTGACATCACATACTGTACATCTGTCGCTGGAGGGACAAAGAACGATAAATCTATCTTCCTAAACTATCACTAACCTTCGCACTCGTAGCACCTCCAAGCACGTCTGCTATAACTTACTATCCTGCACTCCAAAGCTTTATATACGTACGTATTTTTAAAATTACTTATCCTTAGACGTTTTGCACATGAGAACGGATTGTCGTCGGCCAAGTCGCCAAGTCCCTTTTACAATCGACAGCCAGCGCGTCATCAACTTTGATCGTCACTTATAATCATGCGAGATGAAACATAAATGTACAAGTAAACGATTGGTCAAGTCTTTTAATGCCATTGTTATCTTTGTAAACTATCGCTCTAGCATGCGAAGCGCCTTAGCAAAGCCTAGGAGCCAATAGGAACATACTTATTTGAAGGTTGTAGACCGAGTTTTGGAGATTTTGTGAAGTGTTTGCGGTATTCAAATTTTACATATAGGTGCTTGTACCAGGTATTCACGTGTTTAACAGTAAAGTTTGATATATGAATACAAACATGCTGGTTTCCCTGTGTCTTTGTTCCTCGTGACGTATTTTTGGAACTGTTATCGGGCCTATTGTGGGCGTTAATGAACGGCGTTTCACGGGTAATGCCGCTTACGCTTGAACGGAGATAAATAGGGGCGCTGCGCAAATCGGACGATTGTATGGAAATTGATGTAGATTAAAAGAAATCTTACTCAATTTACCCTTCGTTCAATAAACGTAAAGAAAAAGAAACATAAAGAACTCGAGAGGTTCTAAAACAAGACTACAAAAAGAAATTGCCAACATAAACATCTGAGTCTTGCTATGAAAAAGTATTACTTATATTTATTTTTATACAAATTTTAAGGATTTCATGAAAGGCAAACGATATCATCTAAAGTTCAGGGTAGTACTCCTCTTTTTAATATTAATTATATTATTTATGGTAGCACTGAAATTGTTATGAACGGACACTATGCTTACATCAAGCAAATGCCCTCCTCGTCTCGTTATCTTATAGCATACAACTATCTAATATAAAATTTAAAAACCCCCGACGAAAGAGCTGATGATCTTCAAACGACTGCAGAGATTTTCTTGAATCATTGATAAGAACACTCTCAACCAAGTCACCTTTCAATTACAAAAACTAAATCAAATTCGATTCATCCGTTACGAAGCTACGATGCAGCACAAACAGACATACAGACACACGATAAACTTATAACACCAATCGTTTTTGCATCGGGGGTTAAAAAAATACATGAATTAAGTTAATTTAACTAAATTACCCATGACATACCTGTACAACGTTCAGGGGAGGCAAAATAACTCAGCTAATAAGACTCAACTAATCACCAACAACCTCCCACCTCAACAATAAATACGTTCCGCACTCCTTGATAAACTAGTTACCGCAACTAGCACAATATAAAGCAGCAACGAGTAATAGGAGATCCCAGAGCCGGCATAAAGTGAAAACTCAACCGGCGCAAGGGTTGCCCATTGTAACCATATCTCACTGTAGGGTAGATAACTTCCACTGGCAAATACACAAGGGTCTGATACTGTTCCAATTCCCTTTTAATGAAATACCTGTGATAAATTCTAAAGTTGTTTGCGCTTGCTTTTGTTCTGAGAACTGAGAATGATCCTGGCTTTCTTAAATTAAACTGTTTCAATGAAGGCGTTTGTGAAGGGTTGTATGTCTATGATGAAGGGTATGTATGAGAGCATCTTAATTAAAAAATCCGAGCAGGGCAGGTACGGAGATAAGCAGTATCAGGAAAAGTTAAACAGGTGTGTTTTACTTTCGTGACTAATAAACACTTATAGAAAGCATACCACTCTGCCATCGCCTTCTTTGAAGCATATTTTGGCCAAGTGTGTCTAGTTGGAGGATACAGGATGCATTTTGGCCTAGAGACTCTGACATGCCTTGCTTGGGTAGGTACAAGCTTTTTTTTATCCTGTTCTATAACGATACGAGCTGGTCATTTGACGATGTGGAGTTTTTTGAATGAATTGATTTAATGGCAACTCATTAAGTCCTCGGTTCGGCTCGGTTAGGTACCAATCAGTTTTGAATATAAATATTTGCTTAAAAACACATCAAAGTGAGAAATTGTGATACATACTAGTGTAAATGTATTAATTTGTGTTTTTTCTTTAACTTTTGTGTGGTTTTGGCAGAAATTTTTAGCACGAACCGTCATATTTTATACAAAAATGTGTCCTATGGTTACGTGCGCGGCGCTTACATCACTGACTGACATAAATGGCGAAAGGTCCTATCTTCGCACCTGAACACTAGCATCGTTGTTTCCGGCCGTATTGTCTATCTCTAAGTTCATAATCAAAACTCTCACAATACTTTGCAATTTGAAATGGCAATGGGCAGGCCACATCGCTCGCAGAACCAAGATCCAATGGGGAAGAAAGGTTCTCGAATGCAGGCGACCACGAACTGGAAGAAGTAGTGTATGCCGGGCCCCCTCTAGGTGGATAGACAAACCTGGTCAAAACCGCGGGGAAACGTTGGATGCAAGAAACGAGTAGCCGATCCAAGTGGTTTTATATAGGGGAAGCCTATGTTCAACGGTGGACGTCTTCCGGTTGATATTGGTGACGATTACCGTAGATTATATAATCGTTACTTAAGATCAGGTGAGATATTAATTAATACTTACAATAATAATTGTGGTACTGATTTCGGAAATAATCGTCACTTTTACAAAACACACAGTCAAACTCTACTAATGCAAACTAAACCTTTTGAATAACATGATGACATTATATCCTCAATCACAGAATTGAGAAGCAGATCTGAATTGCTTTGTTAATCCTCAGAGACTATAAATCAAACCGAATATCGGAACATCTGATAGCATCGTCAAACGACTCAATTGCAAATCCCGTGAGAATAGGAATCATTTCACAAAGGACATGTATTGTACATACAAACAAACATGCTAGAGCAAAGTACGGGCGCTGGACAGTGGACACCCCTACCATTGTAAAATATCTTGTAGTTTACGGCTAACCTTAGCAAGTTTAATATTCTAGCGATCGCACAATTGTAGAGATACAAAGAGACGGAAGTTGGAGAAGTATATATAGATTGTTTAGCTCGCGCTTTAAGTACCTACAGTTGAGCATTTTACGTTCTACTTGCGCTAAATTTTGTGGCACTCACATTCGTAGCTTAACAATCTGTTCCTCACTAAGTATCCTGCGAAGCGCAATTATTTCTGGAACACTATACTTCATCGAGCAAAATTCAAAAGTGGACAGCTTGAGCGTGGCTCAAATTAAAAAGCGTAAAACCACATCTTGAATATCCAATAGCACAAACAAACTTCACATCTAACTTCGATTTTATCTCTACGAACATAAAATGTTATGACGGCTAAGTACATCAGAAATTATAAAAGCAAATCGCTAGTAAGGCCTCGTAGCTGCTTGCCCAGGGCACTTGCGCGAGGGTCGAGGACGTGCCTCGCATCCGCCACCTGAGAGACCCGGCCGAAACGTCGCCGGCGTCCGCTTTAAAGGAGATTAGTTCCACTCTCTTTGCCTTTTCACAGCGCCCGATAAGCATCGCTACCGAAGGAACTTTGCGGCCAGACAGGAATGAGCATTCAATGTGAGTACAAAGTACCCTAATACTTACAAGCAAGTTACCTTCAAACAAAATATCCAATTAGTCGAACAGAAACTGCATAATATCATAAATTGTGTATTCCATATGCATACTGCATATGTACACTCACAGTCGGCGTCGAGGTAGACTAATTAAATTTTCTTAATAGGTAACTCAAGCTTTCTGCTGAAGTAAGCTGAATGAACATGCGTATGACATGCCACCGCTGACAATAACATAATTAAAGTTTAACAAGCTTCTTCCTTATTTGCTATAACAAAACCGTATTTTACGTAGGGAATTATGAAAAGTTGTCTAATTATTTTACTAAATAAAGCTGTTGTTTTTCACTTTATACTTCACAAATACGAAATGTTGTCTTGAATAGGCTTATAAAAAAGATTGTGGATCAATAACAAACTCAATTTCCAAATGCAAAACCTCACAACCAGAGACTAGATAATGAAAAGGAATACAGCGGAGACTGGGAGAATAACTTTTTTTATCAAAACTTGAACCATGTCCTGGCGTTCAACAGAACTTGGAATTCAAAGCAGGGCTGTCATTATTGGAAAAGTGCACTTGATAAATTCACTCTTGTAACTGAAACTTGAGACACGGACAAATATTTGAATGGAGGTTTGCGATTCCTTCGCAATTTGTCTCGTTCCAATAAGGAAGCAGTCGTTTTGTAGAGTCGACTTACTTGAATGAAAAGACAGCATAGATTTGTGTTTGTGAAGAAAAACTTACAGGGAAATTGTCTATCCGATTAAAAGCTAAGATAACATTCACGGAAATTACTTAACTGACTTGGAGTTTTGCATTATCTGTAGAGTGGTGCGTGAGCGTAATAGAGAAAGAGCATGAATAACAATGACTCGTTTATACAAATGCGTCATTCTTTTTAATGGACGATTTAGGCATTTCGTACACGATATCGATCTGTCGTGCTTTACAAACACTTGACGATACAAATTTTTCTCTACGTTTAAAGAGTTAATTACAATATCATGACTTAACATCAGGTGAAAAGCAGATCAAACGCAAACGTACCTTTTTTATATTTATTGGACGAGACGAGCGGGTCGTTTGCGTGATGGTAAGCATAACGCCACGCCAGCCTATAACAATTGCAGTGCCACCCTGGACTATGAAACACAAGCTCCTGCGCTGCAGTGATGAAAATGATCAGCTTTTAAATGTAGTGTAATCGATTCTACTCTCGATTTTGAACAAACTACTTTCAGGTTTTCAGTTGTTTAATTTACACCTTGTATATGATCGAAGATTTGTAAACACGTAGCCTACATTGAAAGGATTTACAACTAAGTAGTTGGCTGGAGATGAAGCACTAAGAAACGCACTAACACCATACTATGGTCGAATTACTTACTATGTTACCTTTTACTGAAAGCTCGTATGGGATACAAACTTTTATCAGCGGATCACTGAGCTCGTTTTACTCATTCAGAAATCAAATGAGGCAATTAGTTAATAACCGTGAAAGTCTAAAACAGTGCAAATGAGGCAAGTTATAAATTCACGAGTTATCAACAACGTTTTATGATAAGACGGTAAACATTCGTCCGATATTCATGACGGTAGACGCGTTTAGAGCAATTCCTGTAACGAACGGTATGACTTATTCATGTTCTAGAGGTAGACGCAATAAGTTCGAAGACTTCAGAGTCGTATAATAAACGATACAATAACGAAGGTTGAGTGTTTCCACCGACGAGGCGGATGTTTCTTGCATGATTGTCTGGAAGAGATCGCTTCGAGCGACAAGACCCCCAATCGAAGTTAGGTTGCAGGCTAGGTTGTTTTCGTAGGTGAAGACCGCTTGTGCGTGCGTTTTAGATTTGTTCGTACTTAGTTTCAATACTATCGTGCAGTATGGTTTTATCTGGGTTTATCACTACAGAAACGGTGCCAAGTTTCTAAAGCCATAACAGAAACAGCCCATGGTAAATAGTGGCCCGCGGTCTTCGCGCTGCAGCCTGCAAGCAGCTGGGGTCGGAGAATCGTATAGGCTGCGATAAACCAATGGGCAGGCGTAATTCTTACCAATCAGGCAAACGCTAGTGGTTAGTGGTAGGACCAACTCTTCTGCAAGTGTCCGTCTGGGTTGTTACCACCGCTTTGCTCGTGAAGTCTGCTGCCAAGCTTTAATGTGCAAGCATTACTGTGTTCCGGTTTGATGAGCAGAGTAGCCAGTGAAATTACTGGGCTTAAGAGATTTAATACCTAATGTCTCAGGGTAACGAGCGCACGGCAGTGCTGCGCAGGCCTTTGTGTTTCAAAGTTCTGAGTGGCACTGCAATTGTTATGGGCCGGCGTTATGCTTACCATGAGGCAAACGACCAGCTCGTCTCGATACTAAATACCAAAAAAAAAATACGACTGGCTTGTCTTGTTACTTACAAAAACAAAAAAAATACCTTTTTAAATTGTAGAAATCAAAATATTTTGGCTTTTCCAAATGTATTTCACATTATCCAAATACTTCAACGACACAATACTGAAATAAAATATCAATAAAATATAATTGGTGAATAAGGAATCTTACCAAACGTAACGTCTTACTTGTCATGTCATTATTGGTGTATAAATTTGCCAGATATTGTTAGGTGTTTCTTTTCCGTATATATCCAAACAAGTTTTCATCAGTGGCGCACAAACCTGTAGGTAAAAAAATCGGGTTACACTGTATAACATCTAATTATATAACAAAACAGGTATTGTTTATCTATGTATACATTATTTTTAATCTAATTTTATGTACAATAAAGTAATACTAACTTTTCCATAAAATCCCATTTCCCAGATTCCAACATTGACACCTAAATTAAGGTTCGTAGCGCAGTGATTAATTATGATGTCTGTATTCACCTAAAATAATACTCACTAGTCAGTAAAAATGTACAAAAATATAAATATCAAGTACATACGGATTGGAATATTATTATATATTTACAGTAATAGGTTTGTCTTCTTGCTCAAATCGCGTAAGTTTATCTTCTGAAGCCCGAAGTGGCAAAACTCGCCATCGAGTGTTCGACACGTAATGCTCGCTTAAGTACAATGGAAACATACCGCAAAGCCCAGGAAACGGGTTCGGGTCGTATCTTATGTACAAAGGCTGAAACAGAATTTATTATTCACAAACAACGTAAAAACATAGCCAAGACTTTACAGCATAAAAAGCACAGTACGCAAAACACTATTCGGACAGAAACACTGCCTAAAACCGTATACATATTTACGCAGACACATCGACCAAAGGTATTCCCTAGGACTAACATTTCAAGCTCGTAAGTTGGGGCAAAGCTATTGACGTGAATGGGATTTTCGTCCCTGACAAAATGTATAGTTCCTTTACCAAGATTAGATTTTATCCGTCCCTGGCAATTTTGTTTTCATAATGTATTGAATCTGCAGATCCCAAAAGGTAGAGCATTCGTAACAGCAAAACATATTGAAGGTTTTCTATTTTTGCTTTCTTAGCACTTCCCTTTTTGAGGAAAACTACGTAGTTACCTTTTTAGAAAGAGACGATGATAATGTTAAAAGAAACTCTTGATTGTACTTTAGCACTTCTCCTTTACGATCGCAGTAGTCAGCACTGGTGATGACAAAGGCGCTTCTCTCCACTGGCTGGAGGGATGGTAAGGCGACTACTGTGCAGCCGTCTACAAGCTCTTGAGAGTAAGCGATTTCGTTCGACGATATACGCCCTCCTAAGAGGAGACCATTTTTCCCTTCAGTCGGTGGATCAGATGCTGGCAATGTAAGAAATATGGTGTTAATCGAATCAACAAACAGGGAGATGAAATAGAAAATTTCACAGTTTGTATCACCACCTGAACGCATTTTAGTTTAAATAGGTATAGGTTCTTATTAATAAACAGTGTTAGTCGGTTGGTCGGTCAGTGGTTTAGTTAAACTACGTTTTGTCTTCATTGTCCTTGACATTTTGTAATCTGAATCGAAAGAGACAAAACATAGTTTAAGTATTCAACAGTTTTAACACTGTTTATTAACATCAGCCTTAGTATTTTTGTGCGCTATATATACGCAATATCGAAGACATTGAGCTTATGATTTGACTCAATGAAATGCTGCAGCTAAATTTATAAACTTTACTGATGTATGCTTAAATTACCATTAATTTATAGCAGAAATGAGGGAAATGACCTGTGTCATAGTAGGTACCTACATACCTGGGACATGTGGTGCCAACAAAGATATTCGGTCTCCAAAAGCAACGCTGCCCGTGGACTGCGTCAATGTAATTGGCGAGTTCAAATTTTCTGTCATCTTGCGATATCTAGCTAGCATCAATTTGCCTCTTTTCATTTGATCCAGGAATTTGTTTAGTTTATACTGTAGCACATAAAATAAATACGTAAATGCATCGTAAACAGCGGTCGTACCTACCAACTTTGCTGAGTAGTTAGCGGACACTAACCTCTTCCAATTGGGTAGCCTCATACCAATTACCCAGACGGACACGGTTGCAGAAAACAATCCCTTTGTCGTCCTCCTTTTTCAACATTATGTAAGAAGTAGTTTGTTTGTATATTGTAATATACCAAAATAAAATAATTACTCTCAGGCTGATTTAATTAATGTGAAGAAAAACGTTTGTTTTATTATCAGTTGTCATAAGTTGCCCAGGTTGACATAAAAAAAAAATAAAAGGTTTTACGTAGCATAGATTAAAGTATATTATTGGGTAAGTACATAGGTAGTGGATACTCCTATATTACAAATCTGTGAGTGGATACTACCGACACAGTATTTGTTCCGTATCTTGGTGTTGTTTATGGATTTAAATATATAAAAAAATATTTGATAAAATATAATATGTGTTGTTGGACAATGCAGTGGGACCACGGAGGTAATGCCTCGTGTCGTGGCGCACCGCGCGACAGAACGATATCGAATTGATAGATTTAGTACAGCGGGCCCAGTGTGAGTTTTGCAACAAATTAACGTGTCGATAGTGACCGCGTTTATGAATATTTTATATGAAAAATGTACAGCGCCCCTAGCGCCGCATGTAGGAACTATCATCGCGCTTTTTTTTTGTATGTTGTTTACTGAACATCGACAAACGCGTTCGTTCGCGTAAGCGGACTTACAGCAGCAGCACATTGACACGACAAAAGGCGAACGTAGTACATCTAAGTAGTCTGTGAGGCGACCCAACACAACCCAACACATTAAGTATGACCTCTTTTTTTGAAGTCGGTTATAATAATAAACTTTGATTAAATTAATGTTCGAATTTCATTGTAGGCATACTTGAAAGGTTGAAAATTTTTTGTGTTATTTCTATGCCCCGAATTTAGCATTTTGCATTTGCAAACAGCCCAATAATTTCACCAACTGCAGTCAAAATTCGTTCTGGTAAACAGCCCAAGGTAGAACATAATTAACGCATAATTTTAAATGCAAAACATCCAAACACTTATCCAGCAAGCCGTATTCCTTCCTCAGGACCGTAATGATAGGTATTACACCGCAAACGAGCCTTGTAAAACCATTTCGCTCAAGGCAAGGGCACCGGAATTTGGGACACAAAGCCCAAGAATGTTCTCTACATTGTAAACAGAATATTTTCTGAGATGTTATGTAAGTTTATCAGTATGTTTGGCCACGAGGAAACACCCAGTTTACCTACAAACACTGTGTATGATAGGTATATAATATATGAGACTTCTAGATGAACTTTGCACCAATAGTAGTTCCCTAAATTAGTTTTCAACACACTTTCTCGTAATTTATTAGGTACATCGCTTTTAGTCTCATAATCCAACATGTTGAACATGCGTTCTCTTTACTTCATATTACCACACTCCTTTTTTATGAATAGGTGTGTCCTAAGGTTATACCTCACTGCAAGCTATAATGATGAAGAATCATTCTTAATGTATGGCGTAAGTAATACACACAAATTATGTAGGGTAATACAGTTATTTTATTAATACCATAGATAACTACCAACAAAGTTTTTTTTTCTTCGTTCGTCCTTTTTTCAAGCTAAAGTGCAACCATAACGCCTATTCTTACGTAGTACCAACAAGGAGTTTTAGCGGCTAATAAAAATAAACACTATTTAATTTATAAATCTTTCCTCTTTAATTTTGACTACCCTACACTAAAGTTACCTTAGATATCAATTAGCATGAGATTTTCCTTCACCGAAACCTCAAGCTGATCGTACGGGTACCTGCGCGGTGCATTAACACCAATGCCATGCCATACGGATCGCTTCAAAATTTCATATATAAAATGCCTAAAGGAATAATTATACTATGAAAATGATTCAAATAAATTTCAATCTTTGGAGGTGGTCGCGATATCGCTGACCAGCGTGAAAACGTTCTCTGCCGTGTGTTTTTTATGGATGTTGATGCAATTGCGACAAGTCACTCCGCACTCCTGAAAAATAAAATAATCTGTTTTACTAATGTTTCTCACACCATTATAGAGGCTATTCCAACACATAAAAAAGAACTGTATACTCCGTAAATTTGTAAGCAATTTTTTTTAAATGTTTATAGTTAAATTACACGTACTTTAAGTTATTAACTAATAATGTTCATGAAAATATATCTACCTAAATCTCAAAAAAATCGCTACCAATGGGATTCGAACCTGCTTGTTCCGGGTTATCTAGACCAGATGCTTTAACCAACCAAACGAGCTACACTCTACAGAGAAATAATTATATTTAGCTGGTGTTCAACTAAGATCTGACCGGTCCAAAAAACGTCTGCATCCAGCTTTGGTTCATGACACACAAACTCTTGTCTGCAACGCAGTTCTTCAAAAGTAGTTTAGCCCCAGTCTGCAAATACCAAAACTAATGCAATTACGATTCGAATAGATTAATTCGAATATCCGAATAGCCGCACATTGGGCAACCAAAAGTGGCAACAAGTCTCAGCCACTAGACGCGGCTACTAATGGTTAAGTGCGGGCTCTAGTCGCATCCACTGGTAGCAACAAAATAGAAAGAACAGAAGGGCCATTTGGGCGCTTTTTGATGGCGCCCATGCATCCCTTCTGTTCTGTCACTATTTTGTGCAGGCGGGGAGAAGCAGGCGTTTGTGGTCGAGTGTGCGCGGGAGGCGAGCCACAAACGCGGCCACCGCCTCAGCTTGTGGCTCGGTCGCGGCCATTCAAACGCTCAATGTGCTGCACTAAGAAAACAAGACATTCAAACCTTCACTGGGCTACCTAAGCCTTCCAGTCGGTCGCGCACCAGGAGAGGCATGGTGCTCCAGCGACAGTTGCTATCCTTGCTGGAACTCAGCTTGATTGGCATCCGGTCGGCTGGCCCGGGCACAGCTTCAGGCGTATACCTTACGTAGAGAGGTGGTGCCTGTAATAATTTGCCATTTTTACCATTGCCACTCGAAAAAGGGTGTTTGATGAATGGATAACAGTGAATAAAACTCACTTTTACTCATAAGCGAATAATAGTAGATGATATGCACCAACGGGATAAAGCAATGCAAATACGTCATGGGCGGCTTATTGGACCCTGAGCGTAAGGAAGGACTCTAGAGTTAACGCCTGAGCGAAGCGCGGGTGTTATGTACAGTCTTGAGTGAAGCGAGGGATTCAAGCTGCCTAAGAGGAAGGCAGGCTTTATCCTAGAGGTGAATACTCTACTTTTCACACCTTCTGCGAGACAGTAAAAAGCCAGGGCTACATAAATTGTTAGTGGGAGGACTAACTCTTCTGCTAGTGTCCGTCTGGGTTGTTACCACCGCTTTGCTCGTGAAGTCTGCCGCCAAGCAGTAGTGTGCAAGCATTACTGTGATATGTATTTATGTAATGAACTATAGGGAACGACTTTTTCTCGCCGACAAAGCAATGGTGTGATAAGAATGAGACGTCTCACGTGAAGAAATAGGTAACCTCTTTCAGTGAAATCATACTGTAGGTATATCTGAGGATCCTACGTAAAATGTAGGTATCTATGTATGTAACTATGTAGGTGCTTACTAGGTACATTTACTGTACACTTACGTCAGGATCGCCATAATTCTCAGCTCGTAACAGAAACTCATCCCCATAGTTCATCTTCACGCCACGAAGACTTTCATCCTTTGTACTGAAATTCATCTGTCGACGTTAATATATGAAACTAAATGCGGTAAAGGTGCTACATTGTCGACCGCCACGTCGGTTACGTCGTGAGATGACGGTTAAATGTGAGCATACAATATGAAATTGTAATTTTACTACCTTATTTTGTGTATAATATTTTCATCTATACTCTATACAAATAAATAAAATTGAAATGTCTGTTTGTAATATCAAAATAACAGCTTTTAACCAAATGCATATGCAGGTATATAGGGTAAAAGCCGGATAGTTGCCGCACTTTTCAAAAAGGCTCTATTATATTATATACATACAATACATACAAATAAATAAAATTGAAGTGTCTGTTTGTAATATCAAAATAACATATTTTTACTAAATGCATATGAAAGTATATACGGTACCCATATAACAAAACAACCATTTTTAAAATTTTTGTCTGTCTGTCTGTTTGTTTGTTCGGGTAATCTCCGAAACGCTGGACCAATTTTGACGGGACTTGCAGATGGTTGATGTTACAAGGAGTAACCTGAGGCTACTTCTATTTTAGAAAAAAAAATTAGATTTCCGCGCAAAAAAATAAAACCCATGAAATCCAATATCTCCGCGCAGGTGAAACCGCGGGCATCAGCTAGTTTTGAATAAAAGTAGGTTAAGTAAATATGACCATTTGTCACTAGATTTCGGAAAATGCAATACGGTACCGAATATGCAATTTTCACACATTATAGTATTTTGTATTTCCACCGCGAGCTGTTATTACAGCTGTATACGGTTTGGCATGCTTTCCACCAAATTTCTGAGCCAGTGCTGAGGAATACCTATTCTTCCATTCCTCTATCAGCGCTCCTTTCAGTTCCCGAAACGTGATTGGAGGGAAATTTCGCTGGCGTACACGTCGTCCCAGTTCGTCCCAGGCATGCTCGATGGGGATCAACTCTGGGCTGTGTGCTGGCCCACTCTATGCGTGTAATAGCGAAATCTTCAAGGTAGTCAAACACTATCCGAGCTGTATGGGGACGAGCGTTACCTTGCATAAAGTTGGCGTTCTCGGCCAACATAGGTACCTACTTATTTAAAATTTCCTTCACGTATCTCTGTGCAGTCAGTTAAAGTTCCATTTTCTATCACCACCAACTCGGTGCGGCTTTCGGAAGAAATTCCAGCCCACACGTGTATGGAGCCTCCGCCCTATTGCACTTTCACTTCAATGCAAGCTTGGTTATAGCGCTCTCCTGGTCTACTGTAGAATCTTCGCCTCCCACCTATACTATAGTATAGCATGAACCTCTCGACTCGTCCGAAAACATTACTCTTGACCAGTCATCCAGAGTCCAGATGGGTGTGTGAAATATAGAATGCACACATAGATAGTAGTGTGAATGTGGGGTGGGTGTGAAATACAAAATGTACACATAGAGGAAAGTAGTTTGACCGCCTTTTTGTAGGTGGCGCTGATAGCCGCACATCGTGAAATAGACAATAGAGCGCACTCTATTATATTACTACTCAATATACCTTCCTTATTCCTCCTTACCTTTTATTATATTACTACTCTATGGTTCTGAATTTCTGCACAAGAAATGCCCTAGACAGAGAAGGTAACCGTCTACGAGAAATGCCCTATTTATATGACAGAACAGAAACAACAGTAAAACGTAAGGTTTCAAAGGTGTTCGCAAATTATAAAAATAGTCTTTATTCTTTATTTATGGTTTATAATACAATTACACAGAAATATCTGTGTACAATTACCAAAACGAAATACAAAGGTTTTACTCCTTCCTATATTTCTAATGAAATAAACTTTAATTTAGATTTTATGTTAAAAGTATTGCTCAATTTAAAACCGATCCGCTTTTGTTGCGGCCCAGTGCATTGCTCGTATTGCTCTAACGTCTAAGAACCTGAGAATGACGAAAGTGTTCCGGCAACAAGGCGTGGTGATAGGAGACAGGGTCATCATACAGCCATCATTGATATTCTGCATGTAGTCCACTTGTCTCTCACTAACTAAGCTCGAAAGAGCCAACCCGTAACGGCACTTCTCTCCTGGAGCCGGAGTTTTGGCTACAAGCATAAACACAAGTCGAAATGCAAACCAAGTAGGTAGGTAAGTAAGTAGGTTAATAAAGTAATATTTATATACTGAGTCCATACCTACTTTTTTTCTATGTAAGTAGTAAGTACCTACCTTCCTACCTACTAGGTATCGAAACGCGCACGTCGCCGTCGTGGCAGCGGCAAGTAGTACCTACCTATTAAGTATTATATGTTCTGTGGCGGCAAGGCAGTGTTACTTGCTTGTTACCTACTCTGAGACATCGGGTAGGTACCTATTAGGTTTATGTAATATGCCCACGATTTCACTGACTACTTTGCTCATCAAACTGGAACACATTTATGCAGTAAATACTTAGCTTGGTGGTATCTATTCTCAAGGAATTTATATACTACGTAAATGGAACGTTTACTAGACAATCACTCACTTTGATAGGAAAAGCATAAAAATTAACAATGGTTTTTTGAGGATCGCCACTGTCTTATAATCAAAACTTTTATCATAGGCGTTCATAGAAAAACGATTGCGCTATGAAATACCGAAAGTGCCTGATGTGGTCGTTTTGCGACGAAACTATTGTCATTTTTTTAAACCATTGCCATTTTTTAGTAGAATTGGAACCCGGTATTGTAATGAAAACAAATAGAATTTGAGTAAGCGCCATCTCATGACAGCTTATAATATTAGCTCCCAATATACACCAAAAACATACCTGGCATATCAGAAGCAACTACTTGGACATTAAAGCCGTAAAGTATGTATATTCCACTAATAGCTAAAGGTCTCTGTAAGAAAATTAGTTAGATTTAATGAAAGTTGGAATTTTAAATAAATAATTTCAAATTGTTTCTTACCTCTTTAAGCAAATTGCTGAATAAGTTCCTCGATCTCTGTAGCAACAACTCCTTTCGATCACGTTTGCGTAAAAACACCATGAACTCGAACTGCAAATCAAAAATTACCTGAATGAAACATTTACGAACGTAATTTACTTACTGGTGGCATCTATCTCAGTCAGCGTTTGATCTCAGTAACATATTTTCATAAAGACCAACGCACACCGGCGGGCGGCGGACAGCGAGTGACGCGGCATCGAGGAGGATTTGCCGCCGCTGACCATCCCAGTGCACAATAATGATCAGCAATGCCGCCAGCTGCATGCAGCGGCCGCCGCCGGGCGCCGACGCAATATAATTCACACAATGGCACACATAGGATTAAGGATAGTATAGTAGTTTCACAGCCTTTTTGTAGGTGGCGCTGATCGCCATACATCGTGGAATAGAAGAGCGCACTCCATTCCTTTTATTATAGTAGTACCTACCCACTATGTACTCTATGCGTTATACATTATAATCAAAGGCGTCATACTATATACGTACGGTAGCTGTACTCTACCTAGTCTGTGCGTTATATTCTCTTCGGAACCGAAGTTATAGAAATATATTTTGAATGTTACACAAATAAAATCATAACAAACTAGCTATAATATAAACTAGACACGTACTTACCTCATTTCTTAACCTCTCTTCACTCCAATTACCGATTAAAACGGAGTTATTGTAAGCCATTTTATAGTTTGTAGAAAGAAGATCTAAAAATAAGACAATAAATAGTAAACTCTAACAAGACGGTACCACATACGGTACCAAGACTAGAGCTGTAAGAAATCGTATGTATTCGTTACCGAGTAACGAGTACATCGCCAGATTCGAAGTAACGAATCGTTACTTACAAATTCAATTCGTTACTCGTATGTTTCGTATGATGTAAGTTTGATTCATTATCCGTACGAATACAACGCATGATGCGTGAACTGCGGTACAAGTATGGATCTTTTTGATCGATAAAATTGACAGTTCAAATCGATAAAATGGGTTTTATCGACTTATTTTATAATTTATCGAATCTCGAAACAATAGACAAAAGTTATTGAATAGCTAGGTCGAATCCAAAGAGAATATCTACTTCAATACTTTACGATATACGTATAACTAAGACAAGAGTACTTGATACGAACGAAATTATACCAATGAATACAATGATACCAACCAACAGGACTCGATGCGATGTTTCATGCTAGTACGCGATTGTATCAAAAGTAACGAGAAAAGTAACGATACGAAAGTAACGAGTACTGATGATTTCAATAACGAATACTGATGATTTCCATAACGAATACATACGAGTACTCGATTTCCGTTACTTTTACAGCTCTAACCAAGACGGTACGACGGTACTCACCATAGGGCACAGAAATAGCGTAGCTAGCTACATATATACACTGATATGTGATATAGCGTAGCGTAAAAGGTCTGTGGTATTCACAAACTACTTATCCCTGTTCCAGAATCTTAGATATTTTTTTGTAAACAAAGAAATGTCACGAAAAGTCACTGTCAAAGTGACATGCCAGTTGGCGAAAACATTTTTCACTTTTGCAAAATATATTTTTTCGCCCCATTTTGTTTTCCCTCGGCTTTGCTCTCGCGTGGCACAATTGTAACAAGTTAAATAAAACCTTTTACTAAAACAAATATGACTGCCGTGCCGTAATGAATTGAATTATTGTCTTAGATGCCAATTCTATAGATATATATGTCATATAATTCTATAGAAAACTCCTTATTTTTGGGGAGACATGTTAATTGTGGTCTTTCTTGTTATTTTATTCTATGTGTTTAAGAGTTACAACATTACTGATTAACAAATAAACATTCAAACTTTTGGATACATTATATTAGTATATGGAGTAGGATTTTTCAATTCCAAAATTCTAAAAGTAAGATAGTCTTAGGAAGATGTAACAATAACCAACAAGTCTAACAACAAAGCACAATTGCACAAACACAGAGAAAAGCATTAAGCATATTTGAGTTCGAGTAAACAAAACCGAATGAAAGGGGAAATGACGGCGACAGAAATCCTTAGACTAGCAAGAAACACACTCGAGTTCGGAGATTGGAACAATTCAACAAACAGAACAAGAAAATGGCGACGAGTGCACAAAATGTTTCAAATCTCTGCTGTGTTCCCAGTTTAAGAAAAATAACTACACGAAAAAAAATCCTTTTATTATAGTTTTGTTTAAAATAACGATCTTGCAAAAATGATTCATTCAAAATGTTTCAGTAATTCAAGTTTATTATGTTATAATTTACAATCAATTAATAATAATGTCTATCTTCAAATTATGAATTGCATAGTTTTCTATCAATTTTTTCGTTCTGTCAACACCTTTGTTTACATAAAAGATCTAAGATTCTGGAACAGGGTTTCGTAGACGGCGTGATGGAGGATTAGCCTTTGACTTCGTCTAAGGTAGACGGACTATCTTCTTCTCTGTCTAGGAGGGTTATAGATAACAGTACACACGGGAGCGGGAGTTTTGGCGGGAATGCGAAAATGTGCTGTTGTTGATTTTGTGTTATTTACTGAAACCTATGTTTTATCGAGTGTTAATGTGTAATAATGCTGGATTATTAACCATTAAGTGTTCGTAAACGTGCATGATTGAAAGGCAAATAGTACAAAGACGAAAAACGTGTATTTTCCTGTTCTATCCAAAACTCCATACAAGCTTCAGTAAAGTATCGACCGCTTTACTGAAGCGTCACTTCGTATCCAGGTCAAGAAATAAATTATAAAATAAAAAACTACTTAGCAAAGAGTTTTGGCGGGAATGCGAAAATGTGCTGTTGTTGATTTTGTATTATTTACTAAAACCTATGTTTCTTCGAGTGTTAATGTGTAATAATGGTGGATTATTAACCATTAAGTGTTCGTAAACGTGCATGAGTGAAAGGCAAATAGTACAAAGGCGAAAAACGTGTAATTTCGTATTCTATCCAAAACTCCATAGAAGCTTCAGTAAAGTATCCACCGCTTTACTGAAGCGTCACTTCGACTCGAAAATTGTTTATAATATTGCGACTTAAGGACTATGTATCCAGGTCATGAAATAAATTATAAAAAAAAACTACTTAGGAAATAGAGCTGTAAAAGTAACGAGAAATCGAGTACTCGTATGTATTCGCTATTGAAATCATTAGTACTCGTTACTTTTGATACAATCGAGTATCGAACTTACGATTACCTGACTTCGTAAAATGACTAATATATAAATGTAGGTACATACGTATTGTCTAACGTATGAACTATTCTCGTCTTGCTTAGATATAGTTAATGACATTATTGGCACAAAGTAACACCATAAAAAATCCTTAGTAAAATAATGAAATAAAAAATTTAAAAATCAGTCGAATCGGTCGATAAATGGCGGAGATAAAGAGTAACATCTCAACAAAAAAATACAGGTGAATTGAGGACCCTTCTGCTCCATATTTTGAAGTTGGATAAAAATATGAACAATACGAAGCCACGATGCTATTTCTCACTCGCATTCATTCGATCGCTGGACAAACCGTTTCAGTTCACGCATCGTGCGTTGTATTCGTACGGATAACGAATCAAGCTGACATGATACGAAACATACCGAAGTAACGAATTGAATTTGTAAGTAACGATTCGGTACTTCGAATCTGGCGATGTACTCGTTACTCAGTAACGAATACATACGGTTTCTTACAGCTCTATTAGGAAATGATGCACACATCAAAGAGAATATAATCCGCACACATCACAGATTACTATATATTAGAGCTGTAAAAGTAACGAGAAATCGAGTACTCGTATGTATTCGGTATTGAAATCATCAGTACTCGTTACTTTCGTATCGTTACTTTTCTCGTTACTTTTGATACAATCGAGTATCGAACTTACGATTACCTGACTTCGTAAAATGACTAATATATAAATGTAGGTAGTAGGTACATACGTATTGTCTAACGTATGAACTATTCTCGTCTTGCTTAGATATAGTTAATGACATTATTGGCACAAAGTAACACCATAAAAAATCCTTAGTAAAATAATGAAATAAAAAAATTTGAAAATCAGTCGAATGGGTCGATAAATGGCGGAGATAAAGAGTAACATCTCCACAAAAAAAATACAGGTGAATTGAGGACCCTTCTGCTCCATATTTTGAAGTTGGATAAAAATATGAACAATACGAAGCCACGATGCTATTTCTCACTCGCATTCATTCGATCGCTGGACAAACCGTTTCAGATCACGCATCGTGCGTTGTATTCGTACGGATAACGAATCAAGCTGACATGATACGAAACATACCGAAGTAACGAATTGAATTTGTAAGTAACGATTCGATACTTCGAATCTGGCGATGTACTCGTTACTCAGTAACGAATACATACGGTTTCTTACAGCTCTACTATATATGTAGCTAGGCGCACATCGTGAATTATTTTTGGTTGGTTAAGTTATTATTCATTCGAAACTACCATAATGCAATTAAAGTTATTATTAATGGTTGCATTATTTGCTTTATGCCAATGTAAAAAGTTATCTTCAGTACATATACCCTATGTTAAAGGAGTTAAGGCATACAAAGGAGAACGATGGACGGAGTGCATTTCTCAATTTGAAGAGTCCTTACACTTGTACAAACTTTATAAATCTGTAATAGTAAACTGCAGATTAAAATGTAACTCCCAAATTGTCGAGCCTATTATTACGGAGAACATTGGAGATTTAAAAATATATGAAGTATTCTTTAGTAGAAAACAATGCCTAATACATTGTCAAGAGAAAGCCTTTGAAGATTTAGATTTATTGGGTGAAATAGAAGAAACTGTATTATATGACATGCAAGCCAGAAAACCTTATGAATACTTACATATTTGTTATTTTCAAGTCTATGCTTTGCCCAAAGCTGCTTCTGCTGCTTACACCTACTTGGTAGCTAACCCAGATGATGAAAAAATGGATCAAAACTTGCAATATTACACACAGCAACCTGAAGTTAATGTTAAAGAAGTGATAGATCTACAAAGTGATGACTATGAAGTTCTCTACAAACTGGGCCTCAATGCATACAACCAGAATAACTGGGCTGATGCTGTAGCTAATATGGAAGAAGTATTATCAGACTATCTATCTTCAGAAAATAGTTGTCGAGTGGAATGTGAACATCAGCCAGAACAGGAATGGTCACCTGAGATATCTATAACAATTTCTAATAACATAGCAGCTCTTTTACACTGCCAGCAACAATGTCAGGAAAAAGTAAAGAAATTGAATTATTCAACTGGTGTGGAATTTCTGGCAGATGTATTAAATTACATACAGATATGCTATTATCACTTAGATCGATTTAGTGATGCGGCAAAGGCTGTTACTACTTATTTAATGCTGTTGCCTAATGATGAAGACATGCTAGAAAATGCAAATATCTACAGTACACTTACCGATACCAAATCTTTTTCAGAACGATCTGATATAGCACACTATTTCAAACGTGATAACTATGAAAAGCAGCTTTTTCGCTTATTTCATAGAGGAAATAGTAATCACGTTAATTCTAATACCGTCTAATAGATGGTTTGTCTTCCTATAAAAATTATAATAATGCATTTTTTATGTAAAATAGTTTCACATATAAGCTGAACATAGATTTATGTAAGTGTTAGTTATGTTGATGTATCCTTAATTTAGGCCTTGTTAGGCCTATATTGTTTACTAATCATAAGTTGATAATGATTTGTAGAGTGTGCATGAATTTAGTAGGAATAATTAATAAAATAAGACTTGGTGCCATACTATTATATCTATACCAAAGATTTATATTTTTGTATGTGATCACTGATCATAATATTACATGTTACAATGCTGTTTGGTTGTTTTTATTCACATATCTTCATCAAAATTATTTTGTTTGACACAAATTATTTTGTTAGGAGTTCATTTGATTAATTTGAATTCCTAAATCCACCTACAATCTACCTAATGGCAGTATAGATTAATAAAATTGATTTAGCAATAATGTAAAACTGACAAGGTTTATAATCAAAGCTGACAAGGTACATTTACTCAAAGCACCATGCATTGAAATGTACATATTACCAGTGTTATAATTTTATCAGTTTGTAAAATGATTTCTAGCTTTAGTAAGATTAAATTGTTATCAATTTAAAAAAGAGCACAAATTGATGTAGTTCTGCTCTCTTCTTCTCTACTGCACCTATTATTCTAGTAAAAGTTAGCATTATATAATACTCTTTGGTAAAAGTTAAGTATGTACCTAACTGTAATTATCACATTGATGTGATGATTTGAAGAAATGATATTTTTGCCCCATTAGTAAAATCTAAGAGAAAATAGTTATCCTAGAGTAAAGTGTGAATTGAGTATGGGAGAATAGTACTTTATATATTATTTGTGCTGTGAAGATTATTAAATAATAGTATGCCATAAGGAGAATGAAGGCGGGCTTGTTGAGTAATGAGTTGTTGACATGTCGATAACATATTATTAATTCGATTTCTTCTTCAGATTATGTTTATATGTACTTCAATAATTTTCTATTACAATCCAAGACCCAAGTCAAAGACAATATAATTATATAACGCTATGCTTTCTAAGTACTTTACAGATCAGTAATACCATAATATGTAGCTGGAAACAAAAAAATAGCATTTTATCTAGCTAACTTTATATCTGAAAGATGTCAAACTGTATATTTTTTCCAATAGCAACACTTAACACTGTGTTGTACCCACACAGTACTTTTTTATTTGTGTACGTACATAATAATAATAATTATTACTGATCTACTACGCTACGACCACGCCGCGCCGCGCGCAAGAATCCCTTGTTGCGTTCATAGAAACAGAAAGGACAGAAGCACAATTAAGCAGCAAGCTGCGTTTGCAACACTACTTACTACTTAGAGGTAGGTTTGCAAGCCACGCACTGTTGGCTTTAAAACTAAAGCTAATTTAAATATAAACTAAACCAATTTTAAATTTTTATTCTTATTATACACATATAACATGTGACCGTTTTTTATTAATGGTACCGATATTCAAAGATTTAGTTTCAAAGCCAAACCAAGATATAAAAGTAGCTTGTTATTCGAGTGAATTTCAAAATATTCTCAAAACGTTTATCTTAACGTATATAAATTCACAAAGTTTTTTTTTTAAATTCTGCCACTCACAACTATCTTTTGTCGCTTTCGATTCAGTTTAAAAATTTTAAAATTATCATAAAGCAACAAAATAACATAGTTTGGGAACTCATGAAGTAGACACAAAAAAACGTGAATGTAGGTACTTAGGTAGATAACAAAACTGTATATTGTTACTTATAGTAGTTTAAAAATAATTTCATATCAGTTTCATTTTTTGGTTCAATGAATAGCATAGATAAAAGGTACAAAAACTAGAGTCCGTGCCACGACTGAAGTCCTGCGGAATAAAGAGGCACTAAAATCGCTCTATCTTCGCTTTTATTCATATATCTTGAGATTACTTCTTTATCACTTGGAAAACTTTAATAATTTAATATATTACGTTGAAGGGAAAATGGGACATATCATTGGCCTCATATTTCTGGGCTACTACAGCCGCGTCTATCGGACTTCAGTGGTGGCGAGTACTCTGTCTAAAATGTTTAGTAGCAAAAATTATATATTCATATGGCTATCGTGATTAGTAATTGCCTATTTTGCCAATCAATGGGCTTCCAATATTTGATTAAAAACAGACTATTTGAATCAAAATGTTTTTTTGGATGGTAACAATAATATGTTTTTTTATTGTGGCGATACTAAACGTTAACGATACGATTTCCGCAAGAGGGCGTTACTGTCTTTTATGTCAAATCACTCAAAAGAAACCTGTGTTGATTTTGTTCTCGTAAAATTATTGTTTGGTTTGGTTCTAGGTAAGTTTATTTCCAAATTGCATGCGTAGAACTAAATAACGAATAGTTGCTTCGCCATTCTCTATGATTCTGTTCAATTTGGCATCAGTGCCATGATGCCACCACCAGCAGACATGACTACCTTTTACGATTTACCACAGGTGATTTGAGGTGATGAGTAATCTGTCCATAAAAATATATAATGTATAATTATGAATGTGATATGGTTACATACATTTGTATAGTTTACAATAGGGAGATTTGACAATATAGTAAGTAGGTTGTGTATTAAGATGTATGTAATTGAGTTAGCAGTAGATAACTAGAGACTTGGGTATGATTTTGAATTAGTTAATTAGGGTATCTAATACCTATACAGACAGCTGTAAGATATGTATTTATGTTAAAGTCTACCATTAGGAGGAAGCAGGGCAGTGGAGGGAGTTAGAGTGTTCCCCCCTCCCTTCCATAGACTAAAAGATTTTAAAAGAACCATAGAGTAGAAATTGTAACTCCGTATAATATCTAGCGGGATGTCTCTAGTTACAAGACCACATGCAGATAAAACAATGATACAATGTACATTGTTAGCTTTTGTCCACAGCTTCTCATGAGTAGAATCAAGGTAAAATGCAGCCTATAACAGAATAGCTTTTCTTAATTTTAAAAGAACCATAGAGTAGAAATTGTATATTCAGTATAATATCTAGAGGGAAGCATTTATTTAAAGACCACATGTGTAGTTAAGACAGGTATACAGCACACATTGTTAGCTTTTGTCCACGATTTCTCATGTGTGGAATCAATGTTAAATGCAGCCTATAATAGAATAGTTTTTCTTAACCTTCTTTAAAAAGGAGGAGGTTCTCAATTTGTCTGTATTTTATTTTAATGTGCATGTGTATACAAAAGTTTTAAGACATTATCAATATTCACTGCATTCAGTTAGCCACCAGCAGGAGCATTGAGTTTTAAGATTGACTTAAATATTATGTTATTTAAAAACATTTAGATAATTATTGCAAGTGATTGGATCTATATTGTTTTATGGGCTAAGTAAATACATTAGGTAAACCCAGTAATTTCAACAGTGACTATTTTATGAACATAACTTATACCTAGAATATATTTATATTGCATAATAAAATAATACATACTACATAATAGTGTAAATTGATTCCAGAACATCAAATCATTCACCAATGAGCTGCAAGTATGGATAGCCTGTCTGATAAACTCAGTATCAAAAACCTGCTTTTCACCAAAGCATTACCAAATTATGAAATACCAACATGGATTGATGGCAAGATATCGCACAAGATTTTTTCTTGCACAGATTGCGGTGACAAGTAAGTTGATTAATAAGAGCCATGCAGAGGATGAGATATCCTTACAAATGTAATACCAAAATCATTCACAATACGAACATCTTTCTATCATATTATGGTGTTATTCAGACTTAGACTATATTTATGCAGGGGTGCTATACATTTTTTATTCCAAAATACCAAAAACGAAATGTAAGCTGTTGTTTTACAAATGGATATTTACATTAATATTGTGTTCCATTTTGGAGCTAAGAATACATAATAATAATATACTGTGTAGGTAGGTACCATAATTTTAACCGACAAAAAAATGAGAAGGTTCTCAAATCTACTTCTTCCATGTATTTTTTTATATTTATGTACATACTTTTGACCTCTGATCACGTATAACTTTTTACAGTGTCCGATTTTAATGATTCTTGTTTCATTGGATAGGCCTTAGGGTTAACTTCGAAGGTCCATGATTTAATTCAAATTTGGTAAAGAAATTGGTGGTTGCTTTAATTTTTAGGGTTCCGTACATCTGAAAGCAAAATCGCGCCATGGCGATTGAAAAAAAAAACAGCATGGCGCGCCATTTTTTTTTCTATTCAGCGGCGCACAATTTATCCTGTATACAGGTGTATATTTACGGGCTCAATATTTACGGGCTCAATATTCGAACACAACGTCGTATTAGATTCTTAAAAAATATAGGAATGCTAAATCCATATCAATAAAAAAACATCTACTAAAATGTCATTAGACTATGCAAGGTAATTACGAGAGAATATGGACACCCTAACGGTAGTCGGTCAATGAGTCAATGGCACGCGATTCGCGATCCAGCGGCGCGGCGCAAGTACGGTAGTCAGTTCGATAAATTTGTCGAATCGAAAAAACTAATAAATTTATTGAATGTTGCGAGTACCGAAGTCTTATCGTAAAGTATTGAAATAGCTCTATATTCCCTTTGGATTCGACCTAGCTATTCGATAACTTTTGTCGATTGTATCGAGGCTCGATAAGTCATTTAAAAAATCTATAAAACCAGCTTTATCGATTTGAATTGTCAATTTTATCGATCGAAAAGATCCGTACTTGCGCTGCAGCTGTCTATGTTTCCCGCGCAGGTCGCGCCCGTGCATTAAGCCTGCGGCAGACGTGGTGACTCTGCTTTGTAATAATTAAGGATATTTTGATGACACTAGGGTTATTACAAAAGTTTAACAAAAATTTCATTTTGATCGACTTAAGTTTTCAAACCTAAAAATGGGATTTTATGTATAGCCCATTTTCATGTATGAAAACCTGATCGGATCAAAATGATACTTTTGCCGTACCTTTGTAATGTTATTGCCAGCAACTTCACCGAATGCGATTTTTCATAATTGAATTAAAAAATGGATTATCTTCAAAAAATTTGAGATGTGCGAGCGAGAAAGTGGTGCGCCGTATCCTGCCTTTAAAAAATAAATACAACCAGATATGCTGCCTACATACCATTTTAGTATACATTATACTTTCATTCAAAGTTAAGAATAGTAAACCCAAGTATAGTTTAATCTTGGATTAGCTTGGTCGAATGTCCACAGAATTATAAATTGATTAAAAAGGCGAGTAATTCTTATACGAGGTTTAGTTATTCTAGCATAAAACGCTTTTTGTCGAATCTGGCCTTTATCACGAAAGAACTTTATTGCGTCGATGCTCGAGGCTCTGGACCCAATGTATCGTTGCCAATGAGCCTCTTGGCTCGTCTTTCAATGGTCTCCAAGACCTCAAGCTGGTATTTGGCTGAACCATCCCATGTGTGAGAACATGTACTCAATACACGAACGGACTTGAGCTTGGTACAAATTAAGAAGCTGTCCCGGTGTGAAGTACTGTCTGACTTTCGCCAATATGCCAAGCTTTCTCGCAGCCAACTTGGCCTTGGACTCGATGTAGGAGCCAAAGTTAAGGTTATATGACTTGCATACCGCTCCAGTAACATCTAAAAGCTCCAGGTGGTCAGTATTCGATAATGATACATCCTGGAAATTTGGTGTCAGAAGCAATGAACTCCGCTTAGCAGGGAATACACACGCCTGAATTTTCGAAGCATAGTAAACTTGACAAGATTGGCATCGCCCCAATAGGACACGGCCTTTAGTGTCAAGTTCATTCGACCAACCATGGCATCTTTAAGAAACTGAATCTGTGTACCGCTAGTTCATGTATTGGACATGTATCTCTCTACGACCGCCTGCATACCCAAAAATACCGGGTTTGAGCATACCATTTATATGGAGCTGAAAGAGTGTCGCAGAGAGTCTAGAGATAAATGTCTTACAATCCACTCAGAGGAGTTGAGGTTGAAGCGTACCTAACCAGCATGTAAACTCGAAGATTCTGCAAAAACAGAAGCAAACAAGTTTGCTTTATCTTCGGCGGTGTGAGCCAGTGTCCCATCTGGTTTCAGCAGTGGAGGTAGTGAGGGGCGGCAGAAGTTCGATTCGACACACTTAGCCAGGGACCGTACTCCATGGTATACCTTGTACGCCACGTCGGATGGACATTTGATCTGGGTTTCTGAAAGAAACAACAGATGACGAAATAAAATAATTTGATACGTCTGCTTAGCTAATCTACGAAGAAAATAAAGTACCTAGATATCATTTTATAAGAGGCGTTTCCTTCGTTGCGCTTTTACCTTGCCCGCAACTTTTTGACGTATTAGGCATCTGTGCGTTAGATATCTTAAACTTTCACGGCATGTCTTCATATCACATAAAGAGAAGAGTTCTTTGCGCTGCATGTTGGCGCCGATAGACATAATTAAAGAGATATATCTCTATATCGACACGACAAAAGGCGCGTATCCTAATGCAAGGAGGGTATGTATGTAAGCGTTATTTATTTATTCAAACTCGTTTTCTCTTTTCAGGTTTGTGTTCGAGTCCAGTTACAAAGACCACGTCAATCGTAGATCTGTACTTATCACTTACATGTGCCGCCATTGTGGTGAAACCAAAGTTTTCTATAACAGATGCAGGTTACTTTTCCACATCCGATCTCATTCATTTAAAACTGCTACAATAAATGTTCAAGATTTAAAGGTCGAACCACTACCTATTGGCCTTTACAAACAATACGCGTCTCAAATTACAGCATCAACAAATACGACGAATACAAATCAACTGATGATAGAGACTACAAAAAAAGCGCAATCGTTTTGCTTTGAATGCAAGAAATTATTGCCTAGTATTGGCTTTGCCCATAAGGTTCGTGCAACTCATTATATGCAGTACACAAACGAGGTATATTCTTGCCCTGTGTGCCTTTTTACTTTGCCCACAATATGTGGACTCCGAGCGCACATGCGCTTTCATTTGAAATTTCCTCCATACTACTGCCCGGAGTGTGGTGTTCACATTGCCGACAAAAATATGAAGTACCCATTCAACCACGATTGCGAGGGGTTTAATATGATGAGGGCGACCTCCAGACTAAAGTGTCCAGTACCTGGAAAATGCCAAATTCTTCATCCAAATGAATTCAATAGGCACATGAAAAACCGTCATATCAAAAAGGTTTACAAATGCCCTGTTTGTGTAGTGGCTTCTTTCAATGAGCCGACCATGCTGAAGCATTTGACGACTCACAATGTGAATGGTACTGATAGTGAATCATTAATATTTTACCAATGTGAGCTGTGTCCGGGCAGGCTAGTTCTACAAATTCACATAGACAACCATTTGCTTATTCATTCGAACGCCTCCATCTACCCTTGTTGGAGTTGTGGAGCAGTTTTTAAAGAAGTCTTCGCTCTAGTAGATCATCAAATGAAGAAACACGACCAATACCCCGACGCTGTCAAGAAAATGTTTATATCTATCATACTCGAATCTGAAAATCAAACTGGAATGCCAAAGCGTTTATACCGTGTCGTTAAAAGATGTGACCAATGCGAAAGTGATTTCACATATAAATGTAAATTTGAGGATATAGAGTCTCTACCGAATGAATGCCCTCACAAATGCACATCCAAATTGAGGTCCAGCTTTAGCTTAGATGATACAGAAAGCCAGTTAACATGTTCTTTGTGTGATATCAAAATGCCTTATAACTGGGATGATATTAAAAAGCACTTCGCTATGGCTCATAAAAAACACCGCTGCCTGGACCCAAAGGTGGTCATTCATAAGATAGATATAAAAAATTATATGACACGAAATCAGAAGAAAATCACCAAGCGCATCAGGAAAAAAAAGCCACAAATTAAGGAGAACGCAACGGATGCATCAAAAACAATCGTTCCAATTTCAGGTAATCATTGTAGGATTTGTGGGCAAGCCTACGAAAATAAGAAAATGATGGAAACACATTTAATAAGTCACCGAGATCCTTGTATGGCTTACCAGTGTTTGGAATGCGGACAGAGCTTCGTTGTTAAACCGTCGTTTTCAAAACATTTAGTGGTAGAACACGGTATATACAACGCGGAGGAATATATCAGCAGCAAACCGTGTTACAACGAAACTGCTCTTGACAAACACCAGAAAAGCGATACACCAATAGGCCCGCCTAAAGAAAATCAATGCCGGATTTGCATGGATCAATTTGAAAATTCTGAAGACTTAGAGAAGCACTTTAGAGTGCACGGTATGGCGTTTTTGTTGAAAAACACGGTTAAAGTTAACGAAAAGACGACTAACAAAATCGTTGAAAACATAATAGTTATTTAAAAACATCTATTATAAAGTTGATTTCTGTGAATGTATTTCGGTGTATGTCTATCGGGAAGGTAGGTAGGTACTATGGTCATTTTAGTAATTTTATTCCTGTCATTTTAGTTTTATAATATTATTTACAAAGGAAAGGCCACAAACCACCACCAACACAATCATTTAATATCGCTCAATTCAAGTCAAAAGTCAAGTTTGAATATGTTACTTTTATCTTATCTAAAATGTTAGAGATCGTAGGGTGAACTCATCTATAACTTCGTGACTATATATAACTACTTAAGCATTTGAGTATACCTAATAAAATACTTTATAAATTTACTTTTTTTCGTGCTGGGAACAGCATCGTCATCTAGGCTGTTATAAGCTTGAGTTCTGACGTGTTGGGGTACAGCGCTTTCGTATAGTTACGTAGTAACTATTACCTAATCTGTGGTGTCGTCCAGATTTTTGCTAGATATTTTAATTTACTTAGTTCCTAACGTGCTGGGAAGAGTATCGTCGTCTAGGCTGTTTTTTGCTGTTTTAATTAGCTTCGTTCCTGACTTGCCGTGTTGGAGAACAGCTAAGTAGTGTGGGTCAGGTTCTTGGCAGCCGTTTTAGGTTGCTCAGTTTCTGCATGTGCCGAGCACAGTGCGAGGGACTTTCATTAAAGAGCATTTTTTGGTTTAGTTTATTATGCTTCCATTTCTGCGGCCAGTGGTTCTATTATTTTCTGTGAACCTGGTGCTTTAGCTGGAATTTCTGCCAGTATCGGAGCAAATACCTCTTAAATTTGAATTTCAGATGTGCTGTTTCACTCAGTTTATTCCTATTCATAAAACGAGGCCTCTTGTCTGGGAGAGTCCAGTACGGTCCCTAGGTCCTATAGCGTCCTAGAGACCTAGGTCCAACATCTTGTGCTGTACCGTAGTTATTTTAGAATGGTATTCCAGATGAATTTGGGACATTATAACAGAAGCTAGCAAAATGTTGTATTTTTTATTTTCGATTTCCCTTACATGTCTACATGGTTGGCCTCATATTATAGCATAATCATATAAAAACACGTCACATATTATCTAATTATAGTTGAGTTACCCTATTTTTACGTTTGCTTTATTCAAGTGTCAGGGCGAACTGCACTTTTTAATCCCATTTTTTCGTTCTGACGCTATCGCTTATTAAAAAGAACAAACTATTTTTCTAAACTTACACCAATTATTTATCTTCGTCTTTCCACAAAAACAACTTAGACATCTGTTTAGCTAGACAGTGTCTAAAAATTAGCCGTTATTATCTTTTTACCACAAAAAACCACTTAGATGCCTATTTAGCTAACGTATAAGATTATTAGAAATGTGACAACAGAATGGAGAAAGACAACGGTTAGTTTTGTGGTGGATCTTGTACTAAGGCATGTTTACAAGTTAAATAATAATAAAGACACCGGTTTAGGGTGTGTTTAATTTGTGGTAAAACCGTTATTGTTTCGACATCGCTGCAGCCTAAAGTGGTTATTTAGGACATTATTATTATGGGCATAATTATGTCTGTCCATAGAGTAGGAAATAGTTCTCGCAAGCTTTAGTAGGTAGATAACCTCTTGCATTACTGGTGGAGTCTGGCGCTGCATAACTCAAAGCTTCCTTTATGTACTTGCCTACCTCGCTTCATCAAATATTATTCATACATTTTCGCTGGAGACGTGTAACCTACTCTGGAAGAGTAAGAGTCTGGACTCCTTGTTGAAATTTAAATTCATAAGTGTTACATAATACCACAGAAATACAGTTTATACTTATAAATTATAATTGTTCAGTAAAATACTAGACCCGTATACTAGCATAGTGAAATAATACTAGTAAGTACCTAGGTAGGTGCTTACTACTTAACGTTATAGGTGTTTCTTAAGTTTAGCATGTATTATGTAATCATGTGTATATGTAATGGTTATAGCTATATAGTAAAATGCGCTTCAGTTGTTCGGTGTAACTTTTCTATCCACCAATGAAATAGGGATGTTGTTGACTCCATTTTTTAATGATGTCAATCAATTCGTTTTCTCGTGAGAATCAAATGTCTACAGTGGTGGTCATATAATTAAGAACGCTTCATACAAACACATCATTTTGAAATTTAAATGTTCATAACTATAAAAATGTTACTCCCTGAAAAATGGTGGCTATACTGTCAGTTAGTACATTTACAAGGTAACCATAATCTCAAAAGAAATTACGAAATAATTTGTATTATTCCTGTTCGATTTAATGTCATTTAAATATTGTTCGCTTAACAGTAGGTGGGAAGCTGGACAAATAATTAAGAACGACAGAAAGACTTAATCATAATGTTAACAATAATTAAACAATTCGACTAAAACTAATAATTAATTTAATAGTGTAGTGTTGTAATTAATTAAAAACACTTTTTGTTATAAAATAAATTAGTAATTAATATTTAGTGGCTGTGGATAACTGCAGCATGACAGCGGCGCGACAACGACACTATCAACTTTTGGCAGGTCTCAATTGAAATAGAATTCCACACTTTCAAAAACGATTCGTACACCTCATTAATGTTACCACACCATCTGTTTGATAGTTCTTTTTGACTTGACACTAAAGATGCTCGATCGGATGAAGATCTGGGTTGTTCGGTGGCCAGTCTAATACAATTACCAGTTGACTGTCGAGATATCTTTTTACAGTGTGCTGTGAGCTTCGGGTCATTATTGTGCTGGAATGTCCAAATTACCGGGAGATTGTCTTCTGCATATGGCAGCATACATTCTTCGAGGATCCATTTGTATTGATATTGGTCCATGTTACCTTGTTGCCTACATGTTACATTGTTCCATGTTGTCTTGTAGGTCCGACGCTGTAACCAGAAAAGCAACCCTAACGTTTCCACCGCTATGCTTCACCGTCTTTTTCGTGTATCTAGGATTGAATGCGTTATTCACAGGTCGGCGTACGTACTGAAGACTGCTTGCCATCAGAGCATAGTCTAGTTATCTTTGTTTCGTCCGAAAAAAGTACATTGTTCCAGTGCTGCTATTTACAGTCTTGATACATCCTTGCAAGCGCTAATCGGGCCTCTCAATGGCGTGGTGTCAACATGGGTTCCTTCCTCGTTACTCGCCCAAACAACTGTGCCTCCACTAGCCGTCTTCGAACGGGTCGTGCAGAGTTGCCTTAAGGTTATTCTCACCAAAAACTTCATTTTTGATTTAATTTGACGCTTTAAACGGGTCCTGCTCGGGAAGGTGAACTATTCTTAAATCCTCTCGTGGATAAGTTTTCTTGCTTTAGGTTTGCCGGGGAGATTAGAAGTTGTCTGATGTGTGTTAAAATGCTTCAAAGTCTGGTACACCATCGTTTTTGAGCAATGCAAGTGATCCACAATTTTTTTATACGACCAATTATGACCACGCAACTTTATTATTATTTCTGTAGAAGTAGAGTCGCAAGATTTATTTTTTCACCATTTCAAAAAAATGAATTGCAGAAAACGTATTATCCTAACAATAGTAGCGCGAAAATGCAATAAAAATAGTAAACGAGTACTTTGCATTCCATTTTCATAATGATAAAAAAAGAACAAAATATTTTCGTTCTTAATTATTTGTCCAGCTAGTATTCCGGGAACTTTATGACTTCCTATGATTTAATAGATAGAAAAATAAAAAGGTACATAATTTTGACAAGATTATTACACCAAATGATACAGATCAGTCATAAGAATATTCTACAACACGATCTGAGAATGTTTAGTAACAAATTGCGCACTGAAATTATGGTGAAAACATAGTATTGGTGTCGTACTATTAATCGTTCTTAATTATATGACCACCACTGTATATCGAAAAGTAGGAAATCTAACGCTAGATTAACGTCAAAAATGAGAGTCAAAGTCGGGCATATTAAAACGCCCCATACAAATTAGGCAGAACAAGTGACGTCACAATCATGTTCTGCGCGTGCTGTAAAATTGTACTAAAACATGTTATTGTTGATTGAAACTGCGTTTCAGGTATTATGTAAGTACATAGTTCTCATACATTTTTTTATTCATAGAAATGTAAAGAATCTGATAGTATAATTTGCACTATATAGTATAAAATAATTTGCATTGTTGATGGACCTTACTTACTTTGATTATGACTATTTCTTTGGGACTAAAGCACGGTGAGTAGCCTGGGTAAGGCGTTTATTAGTGCGTAAAAAAATAATCTGTGGTAAAAACCCTTGTTTCTTTCTTGTTTGTTGTTGAGGTCTACCCTTGAGAGCCTGGTACTACTACCAGTCCTAGTTTTAGCGTCTAAAACGTAAATGCCATCATCAACCGCGTCGTTATATAATTTATAATACTGGCAAGCCTGATAAATAACTATGCGGTAGCATATTACTATCTACCTACGAGTAGGTATATGAAGGTACCTAGTTGTTTAATTTAACTAAGTATGTATATTTGTATAAGCATAAATGAATATTATTAATGTTTATTAAAATAATTATGATATTTCATATTTTCAAGCGTTTTTCATTCCAGAAATGTGAAACAGTCAGAACTATTTTTTAAACTACCCTCCAAATAATTGTAACAAAAAAGGTTCTCCTTGCTAAGCCCTGTTTCGTATAAAAACTTTTAGTATAATATAACTGCACTTTGTGTAATTTTAGTTCATACTATTGAACCTTTGCAGTGGAGTCTTTTTAAAAGACTCTTTTAATTATAGTTATAAAACGTAGCGCGTGAGATGCGACATTGAGGCTAAGGCTGAGATTCAGAGACGAATCTAAGCGTGGACTCACGCTTCCATACGTCAAAATTCTATACAGTTTTGACATATGGAAGCCAGTCTACGCTTAGAATCGTCTCTGAATCTTAGGCTAAGATTCAGAGACGATTCTCCAACTGTTGTCTAACACAATTCTGTTGTGACATTTCTAATCATTTTTGACATTTTTTTTATGTTATTTGGTAACGAGTCGAGCTGGTGTTTTGCCTGATGGTAAGCATAACGCCGGCCCATAACATTTGCAGTGCCACCCAGAACTTTGAAATAAAAAGGCCTGCGCGGCACTGCAGTGCGCTCGTTACCCTGAGACATTAGGTATTAAGTCTCATAAGCCCAGTAATTTCACTGGATACTCTGCTCATCAAACCGGAACACAGTAATGCTTGCACACTACTGCTTGGCGGCAGACTTCACGAGCAAAGCGGTGGTAACAACCCAGACGGACACTCGCAGAAGAGTTAGTCCTCCCACTAACATCTTTAGACACTCTTTAGCTAAACAGGTCTAAAAGTGTTTTTTGTGGAAACACGGAATAGCTAGGTTTACTCTATAATAATGAATGATGTTTTTGCACAACTCAAAAAAATATTTCATCGCGAATATTTTTATTTGAAAATCATCTTGTGTACTCAACAATTAAATTGAAAACAATACAACGTATGAACTAGAAATTACCATAAAAAATTAAACACACTCTAAACACGTGTTAAACAGCGTCTAATCCTTAAACATCCTATCAACCACAAATCTTAATTGAAATAGTATAACCATTGTCTAACTCCATTCAGTTGTTAAATTTCTAATCACTGGATGTTTATCTTTAGACAATGACTAGCTAAACAGACGTCTAAAAGTTGTTTTTTTTGGGTAATACAGATCTTTAATCCTAAGTTATATACGGATCTTGAATACGAGATATTTTTGTCTGTTTAATTATGTAGTTTATTAGTGTCTATAACTGTCAGTGAGGAAGAAAAGGGGGCAATGTCACCTCGAACAATCCGCGCCACAACTGAAGTCCGGCAGAATAAAGAGGACCTAAAATCGCCCTGTCTTCACATTCATATATCTTGAGATTACTTATTTAACACTTGACACTAGGGAAATACATCATTATAATACTCTTACGCTGCCACTGCTGGGATACCGGCCTTCTCTTAGAGAGAGGTATGGGCCATAATCCAGCACGCGGGCCCAGTTATCTATCTCATGATTGGTTTGTCAGTCAAAATTCCGCTAAAAAACTAAGCCACAGTTACTAATAGCTTTTCAAAATGCGAAATAGGCATGCCGCATGAACTTTGTTTAACTGACTTCAAAAAAGGAGATTGTATGAAAGGATATACTCTCGAGGTGGTCCCATATATAAATTTTATGAAAGAATACCACGCCCCTATATCCTATATGTGGAAAAACAGTGGATGAAATTCCATATATCGCAATATTTTCGAAATCAATTCCCGCGTTTATAAAGCAATTTTACTTGTCTTTGCTGATCCGTAGTTGGAACTGTTGTGGGTAAAATTAGATAATTATTTAGAAAAGTACAAATCTTTACTATATCCGTGTTACCATAAAAATACTTTTAGAAGCCTGTTTTGCTAGACATTGTCTAAAGATAAACGTCTAAAATTATTAGAAATGTCACAACATAATAGAGTTAGACAACGGTTAGACACTACTTGAATCAAGATTTGTGATTGCTCATATTCAAACACGTGATTAAGGCACGTTTAGGAGTTTGGTAAGGCCGTAGGTGACTGTCTAGTCTTCATTTAATTTTAAAGTATATAAATATTTCATACAAGGTAACCTTTCTCTACAAAATGCATCTCTCATAACATTGTTAGCACACAATGAGTGGGTTCATTGCAGTTTTATAGAATTGTCCAAAAATTAGCCATTGTACTCGTCTACAACATTTGTAGAGAAACTTCATTGGCCTCGAATCTGCCACAAACCTACTGTTTAATGTTTTGTTCTCTTTCCTATACTCGTAAATAGCATGAAAAAGAATAGAAAAGAATAGATGAAAAACATGAGAAAGATCTGTTAAATGACAAATATGAATTTAATTTTAGAGCTGTCAAATATGTCCCTTGACAAATTAGACGCAACGCAACTAAATTTTATGACCGTTAAATTTGCTACAAATCTGTGCTAATTCCAAGTGGATTAATTTGACGGATCTGAAATATATTCCGTTCCTTTCTCGTGTTCTTATTTGGAAAGAGAGAGTGAAATTAAAATTAGGTTTAGATTTGTGGCGCTAGAATCGAGGCAAGAAACTCCTAAACCTAAAACCTACCTAAAATTTAAGGTACTTGAAGGATGTAGTTGCCAATTCGTTTCGAAATATTAAAATGTAGGCAGGCTAAGGAATTAGTAGGTACTTCAATACAAAATGCCACACTTTACATACAGATTTTTGGAAATATACCAGGTACTTTAGATTTAAACATTACACTTTCTAATTACTAAAAATAAATTAAAGTAAGTTTGAAACACAAATCAGTAAGGACTATTACCACAGAACATATTATAATAATACTAAAGATTTCACATAAGTATTGATTAGCAACTACAGTGAAGTTAAATCTAAACTATCATTAACATAAGATTACTTTCCATTCATACACACATTCTTAGTAAAATAAACAATGAATAAGAAATATATTTATAACATCACTAAGTAAAATAAGTAAAGATATCCACCGCAATCACAGTTGAGTTCCCTCATCAGAAAAACAATAGAAATAATTAATGATAAATAGTGAATATTGATAAATCTGACAAATTCTTATTTGTATTTTTATTAATTTAATTTCTGACCTAATTTTCAGCTAAACAAAGACTTTAAAATCAATACAGTCATAAAGTTTTTATTCTCACCAAATTAACTGCAATCATGCCAACTGATTTGAATTTGTAATTTATTATTGACCAATCCACTGGCATTTTATAAATTAATTTGCGTTGACTACCTACTTACCCTCTTGATAATTCCACCACACAAAGTCAAATTATTTGCTCCTTTTAATAGTATATTACATAGGAAGTAGGCAGTGTGCTTCCAAATTATAAATGTCAATTAATCAATTGGCAAAACAATAAACAATTATGGCACAATCGCAAGGCTTATTTAATATTATAGCTTATGTTGAAGAAGTAGGCAGAAAATAAAACTGAAGGTAGAATATTTTTTACAACAAAGGTTTAGATTTTAGATGATCAGAACATTTTCTTACTGATAAAGATACTTGCTTATGATATTGCCCAACACAAACAGTAAGAAAACCTTTGAAAGACCAAAGCATTGCAGGGCTGCTCTGTGTTAGACTGATAGAGTTGTATTAAACAGTTTACAAGATGGGGTACTCCAAACATAATCAAAAATCTATTTTGACTTGCTTAATGCTTAAACCCACACATCTTGGACATGCAATGATTTAAGCTCATATTTTTTCAGCAATTACATTGGCTACTTTTGTTTTTCACACTGAATTACTACTTGGGCATTACAACAACAATATATATACCTAAATAGAAATTATCAAAAGAATACAGCCGGAAATATCATAGATAAAAATTTCTATCACAGCATACAACCTGTCCTGCTGCCTTACAAGCGAATAAAATGGACTTGCTTTTCGACTCCATTCCGAAGTGCAAGGAATTATCTAGAGTTTATGCTAGTTTTTGTTTTGGAACAACTAGTTACCTTAATATTGTTTATTCCAGAACGAAAACTAGCGAGGACTCTAGACTATTCCTTTGAGCTGAAGACAAGCGATGGTTGGTTTTAATCGGGTTGGTGTTGAAAACAAAGATGATTTTAATTAGCCAGTAAGGCCGCTGACTTAGTATTAAGGTTACTACTTGTAATCATTCAATTTGTGACAAGTCACTATTGTAGTTACATGAACATTTTAGATGGATAATTTTGATAGTACTAAAATGGCGCATCATGTGGCATTTTATGCTCCATTAAACAAAATATACAAAATACCAAATCAGCTAACTGCCTTGTAACATGAAAACAACAGATTTTTTCAAATTATGACTTGCTTCCTCTACATAGATCCAATAGCACTTACCATTTGTGGTTACAATCAACTGCAAGTCAGCAAATTGTAATATGTAAAAATGTATTCAAGACACCTACATACTCATGTTACAATTCACCTGGATCACAGTAAATTGTTTGTAAGTTGGGTAGGACCAGTGGGTGGACTTGAATGCAGACACAAATCTGTATCTACCATATTATTAAACCTTACCCAAAGTATTGTCATTTAATATCAATTTACAAATTATACTGCAAGAAAATTATTTGTAAGTTATTGGTGTTGATTTTGGCGTCTCATTCCTAAAACTCATTTTAGTTTTGTTTTGTCTTCAGTGAAAGTGAGAGAATGAAACTAAAATTAAGTTTAGACATGAGACGCTAGAATCAACACCATTATGTACCCATATCACACCCATATTTTCCACATGCGAAATTCTGTAAATATATATAGATAAATTAGCCTGTGGAATATTTTAAAATTGTTAATAAATGCAATCATATCAAAAGTGGTTTGAGCATCATGTGATGCTTATAAATAGTTGATGGTAAGCAGTGGTTCCTCGCAAGGCTTTCCGGCAGGTGGGGCATTTTTTTTCTACATGTAGAGCCTGCTCCAGGCAGTGTTTACAGAAAACATGCCCACACTTTGTTGACACCAATGGTTTTGTGCCAATTCTTTCCAAACAGATGGGACAGTCACCAATTTGACCTCCAATAGGGCTACGCTCCCTAATAAGTTCCTCTCTTAGTGATTTTGCTTTCTCTCTCTAAAACAACAATGAACATATTAATTTGCTTCTAGAGCACATTTAGGTATGATAACAACTTAGATATATTCTTAATTACCTTCTTCCTGGTAATTTTAATCTTCCTAGGATCATAGTCACTGGACAATGTCAATTTTACGCCTAACTGGCTATCGACATCACAGCCTGCAGTCGCTTGCATCGACACTTGGGCTGTGCAGTCATCTGCAATTTCAAATTATAAAATTTAATAGTAATTAGAAGAGTAGTGATTAGACCGTAGTTTAGGTACTCGAAATGAAATATTTCGAATAACTATTGCCTCTAATTATGTGAGCTAAACCAATAATACTTACTTAACGAATCATCTAATTCTATGACAACGTTAGACAAACTCGAATGGTCAACAAGAGTAAATGAATCTGTTAAATCAATAACAGGAACCGGGCTAGTCATTATTAATATTCCTAAACCAATAAAAACTAAAACTGATATGACTTGACTGATGGTAGTCTGGCCAAAGAGAATATAATCCCGGTCTCACGGTCTGGCTAAAAAAAACGTAGCTTTTTAGTGTGTTATCCAGAGTATAGTAAATCACAGATCAGTAATATGTAGCCAGCAGTAGCCACTATCTAGTAGCCAGTAACAAAGAGTATATTATAAGTTTAGCCAGTAAATTAGTAAAATTACTAATTAGGTAGGTAGGTATATTATATAATAATTAGTAACAACCACAAACAACAACAAGTATCCATCCAAAGAGCATGTAATAGTTTTTTTTTTTGGCTCCACGCGTTTAGCTTATTTAGCCAGTGTCAAGTTATATAAATAATAATATATAATAAATCTCTAGTTTTGGTGCATGAAAGTCGTCAAAGTCACGCTAAACTGGAGGGCAATCGCGTTAAAAATTATCAACCTATCCGCTTCTAAACCACAATCGCATCACAGCTTTTTGACCGTTTCGTATCGCGCTAATAGTTTTACCAAAAGTTGAGACGTATCTGGACAACAACTGACAGTTAACGCTGTCAAATGAACGGCAATAGCGAATTCCACACGCCTGAACCGAAACTAAACCACAGTAGGTCTCAAACTACAACTAAACCATAATTGTACGCTGTCATTTCAAATTAGCGCGATCGGGGCCCTGGACAGAGTTCAAAATCAGGCAATGCGAATAATTGGTGGCTTCATTAGATCTACTTCGATCCATACTATGGAGAGCGAACTCAGCCTTCTTCCATTATATTTGCGCCGAAGAAACCTTGCAGGAAAATATTGGCTGCGTAGTAGGGCAGGTTCAAATAACTGTTCTATAGACTTAAGGGCGGATCTTTCAAGAGTGAGATAACGTCCTTATTCTAGCGTTAAAGAATCAGGTAAGACCACAGATTTGTAATATAGTAGCAGATTAAACATTAATCATAGTTGTATATTTACGCATAGACATGATCATTTTATCCTTTTCTTTCCCATTGAAACGTCATTAGTGGTATCTCGTTCATTTATGTGTTGCAACATTGACTCACACATAAACAACAGACCCAAGCGTTCCATGCCGCGACGTTGATATTGCACGTCAACGTGCACATCACTTTACGTCAACGTCCAGTCAGATTGTTGATATTTATTTTAATTTGAAAATATAGCTCTGTTTGGTTAATTTTATTATAAAATCTGTGAAAATGGTGAAGTGCAGTACATACCGGTGTGAAAATGCTACCCACAGCAAATTATCCATCGGATTCTCTTTCATCGGTAAGTATAATGAGTATTTGGTCTCCCCATTACATAACCCACAAACAACGTATAGAAAAAATTCAAACTAAGTTTATTAAACACTTAAATTACAGAGTTCACACATATTCTGATTATAGTACAGGTTGTACTCGTCATAAAATGATGGTTTTAGAAGACAGGCGCACCTTATTAGACGTAATGCTGCTATATAATATAGTTAGTGGTTACTTGGACACTCCAGTTTTACTGTCGCAGATTAATTTTAATGTTCCCAAAACGCGCACTCGGCATACTATGCTGTTTTCGCCCACTTTTCAAAGCACGAAATATGCAAACAACGCTCCTATCACACGCATAAGCTTAACATATTGTAAACATTTTTCAGACCTCGATATCTTTAACACATCCAGGCACACCTTCAAAAGGAAGGTTATCCAGTGTTTACTGGGTGCGGACCAATCCGCACCCGGTGAATAGTGACGGCATGACCTCTTTTGGATTTTATTTTAAACGTAAATATGTACGATTGTACGTACCTGGTGATAATAGAGTGAAATTATTTTACTACACCTCCTTCCATTTACACACACATATATCACATACATTACATATACACACATACACACACACACACACACACGCGCGCGCACACACACACCACACACCACACACACGCACACATCACATACACTCATACATTCACGGATACATACATGCATGTTTATTTTATTTTTATTTTTCGTTTGTGTCTCTTTCAAAATGCTCAACAAAAAAAAAAAACACTATTATCGAGACCTATTATTGGCTGTATTTTCAAAACTTTATGTACTGTATCTGTATTTATCATTTGTGCTGTTGGTCTTTTAATAAATAAATAAATAAATAATGGTCACTATCTTGCGTTTTTTTTTTTTTATGTTAGTAGGTAACGAGACGAGCTGGTCGTTTGCCTGATGGTAAGCATAACGCCGGCCCATAACGATTGCCACCCAGAACTTTAAAACACAAAGGCCTGCGCGGCACTGCAGTGCGCTCGTTACCCTGAGACATTAGGTATTAAGTCTCATAAGCCCAGTAATTTCACTGGATACTCTGCTCATCAAACCGGAACACAGTAATGCTTGCACACTACTGCTTGGCGGCAGACTTCACGAGCAAAGCGGTGGTAACAACCCAGACGGACACTCGCAGAAGAGTTAGTCCTCCCACTAACAAAAGAATTTCGTAGAACTTTAGAATTTCATAGTGATTTCTACAAGTGAATTCAAATATTTTGTTCATGCCAACCAGTTTTTTACGTCGACAATCTATCTTAGACGCTATTTGTTAATGCTTTTAGCCTTGAACTAGAGTAATCGGAGAGTATTATGTAGAATTTGTTAGCAAGGGCCAAAATTTGACAGCTCAAGTACTTGATACAATAACAGGGAGCCCATTAAGAACCTAGGAATAAAATTAGCAACAAAGACGAATATTCCATTTTTACTTTATTTGTCTGTGTCAAATCTTAACCTTGAATAACGTAAATATTATTTACATTTTCAATATGCCACTATCCATACAGATAAATAAAATTAAAGTGTCTGTTTGTAATATCAAAATAACAGCTTTTTACTAAATTTATATGAAAGTATATACGGTACCTATAACAAACTCACCATTTTTAAAATTTTTGTCTGTCTGTCTGTCTGTCTGTTTGTTCCGGGTAATCTCCTAAACGTCTGGACCGATTTTGACAGGACTTTCACTGGCAGATAGCTGATGTTACAAGGAGTAACATAGGTTACTTTAATTTTAGAAAAATAATTAGGGTTCCGCGCAAAACAATAAAAACCATGTAATCCAAAATCTCCACGCAGGTGAAAGCGCGGGGCAGCAGCTAGTAGCAAATAAAAGTATTAAATTTAGTAAAATAAATAAATAACAAAAATACATTGCTTGTGGAAGCAATGTCATTTTTCTTATTCCCGTTTCATCTGTACTTTTCATTCAGTTAGTAGGTATTTACTGATTCACAAATATTTTTTGTTCCAGATTTCCTACGAATGAAAGTATTAAGAAAGACTGGATCAAAAACATAAAACTCCTGCCAATTCTGGGCAACCTAGTTTGGCTAGTGTGCTGTGCTCAAAGCATTTTTCAACATGGAAGTCAAGCATTTTTCACTTAACTCGCACAAAAGAGGTGCTTTTGGTTTTACGTCAAACCAGAGAGCAAAACTATGCTCTGTATGAGAAAATATAATTTTCACAGAGATAACCAATAATTTAATCCACCCAAGGAAGCACTCATCTAATATCGGTTAACTACAAGGATCCTTAACGCGGCCCAGTCTAAGTGACATATGTATGTGTGCGTACTTGCTCCGCTATTCAATACCTAATGTTTGGTCTGTTACTGTATGTGGCATACCCTTTATTTCTGAAAAAAAAATACGCAAATCACGTGGAGCCACAAATAAAACAAAAAAAAACCACTACGTTTAATGACAGATCAGCAGTTATATTATAATTATTAAAAAGTAACGAGAAATCGAGTACTCGTATGTATTCGTTATTGAAATCATCAGTACTTGTTACTTTCGTATCGTTACTTTTCGCACTACTTTTGATACAATCGAGTACTAGCATGAAACATCGCATCGAGTCCAGGAGGGCAATCGCGTTAAAAATTATCAACCAAACCGCTACTAAACCACGACCGCATTACAGCTTTTTGACCGTTTCGTATCGCGCTAATAGTTTTACCAAAAGTTGAGACGTTTCTCGACAACAACTGACAGTTAACGCTGTCAAATGAACGGCAATATCGAATTCCACACGCCTGAACCGAAACTAAACAACAGTTGGTATCAATCCACAACCAAACCATAACTGTACGCTGTCATTTCAAATTAGCGCGATCGGGGCCCTGTTGGTTAATATCATTGTATTCATTGGTATGATTTCGTTCGTATTAAGTACTCTCGTCTTTTTATACATTTAGATATAGTGAATGACATTATTGGCACAAAGTAACACCATAAAAAGTCTTTAGTAAAATAATGAAATAAAAATTTTGAAAATAACAGTAGGTATTTTAAGGAAAGCAATCCCTGGTTCATATAATTACATAAAAAATTGTTTTAGGAAAAAGCGGGAACCGACTTGCGAAAATGTTGTGAAATATGGAATATTATCACCCATTTTTTCACCCTTAAAGATGGTATTCCTACATAAAATTTATGGAACCCTACTCATGAAAAAAATAATCATTCAAATCGATCGACAAATGGCGGAGATAAAGAGTAACATCACCACAAAATAAATACAGGTGAATACAGAACCCTTCTGCTCCATGTTTTGAAGTTGGATAAAAATATGAACAATACGAAGCCATGATGCATATTGCTCACTATGCTCACACGCATTCATTCTATCGCTGGACAAACCGTTTTAGTTCACGCATCATGCGTTGTATTCGTACGGATAATTAATCAAACTGACATCATACGAAACATACGAGTAATGAATTGAATATTTTGTGAGTAACGATTCGTTCTTCGAATCTGGCGATGTACTCGTTACTCGGTAACGAATACATACGATTTTTCTTACAGCTAACATAACAGCTCTAATTATTATATGCAATTACCTATATGTATGTATGCGTGCTCGTGAAAATAGTCGCGGCCCAAAATTAAATGAAAACTAATAAAATTATACAGCCTACATAGTTTTGTGCCGAAGCCGACAACTGACAAGACTTTACTCGCAAAATAAGCTTTATAGTGTAAGATATTTTAATTTTTTAATAAAGTAAGTAAGTACTATTTTAGTCAAGTTCATCCAGACACAGAGGAAATAATACTACGTAGAAGAGACGGAACTTGGAACATATTTTAAATTTTTTAAAATATATGGGCGTCTGTCCATAAATTGCCAACACAATCCACTACGTTTCGCCAACATGAAGAAACCAAGTATTTCGTTGGATAGTGATGTGACCTTCATATATCGATACTAGTGATGTCTTTTATCGACAAAATTATCGATGATTGGGCCTATAATCTCTACTATTATGTAATTCAATCATTCATAAAAATATTTAACTGCATGTACAAATGTATTGTGCATACAAACTTGTAGTAGGTTAGGAAGTCGGAGGTAAATAATTAAATTACTTCGTGTCTTATTACATTTTTTAATTAAAAATTACACTTTAAACGTTAATAACTAATCATTATTACATGATAGAATAAAATGAACAAATATTAGCAGTCTTAAAATATTAATACGGTGTTGTTTACTATTTACTTATATTTAGTTTAATAAGAGCTACTACATAACTTAACTAGTTAATTAGTTTTTCGATTCGACAAATTTATCGAACCGACTTCCGTACTTGCGCCGCTGGTCAGCTTAAAAATATTTCCGGATTACTGGAAACATCAATACTGGTTGTGGCAGATTCTGTGGAAAATTGGGAGGGCTCTTCATTTTTTGTCTCTTTATTCTTATTTTACTAAACACTAAATAATGAAAATCTGTCATAAAATCATTTGCATCTTTTTGGAAATTTGATCCTCTGCTGTGTGGTGCAGTTAAACCTGACCTGATACAACCGAAGATTTTAAAGCACCAATAAAATTGGAGCATGTTCCATGATTGTTTGTTGGACTGTGTTGGCGCAAAATACTGGCAAAGAAGCCTCCCCGTTGGCTTTATCTGATAACGCACTCTTCACACACTCATTTACCACTCATTTTGAGACAATATCACTGATAATCTCTTATAAATACTAATCCACACAACACAGAACTTAGGTCACAAAACTCGTTTCAAACTTCAATACCAAACGGCAGCACCAAAACGGAGAAGCCCGGATGGGCTCTACTTAACGTTCTGGTGAGGAATTTAGCAGCAGATATTTCTTACAACGTAGGTACTCCAAACAAATTAAATACAAACTTGCTGTGAAACGTGAATGTGAAAATTTCCGCCATGTCTGATGTCACCAGTGTTGCCAGCGCGTATGAGCGATTTCGGACGATAATCTGTCTGAAAAGGGACGGTTTTGATGGTTAGCGGACGGTTTTAAAAAAAAGTGTTATTTTATATAATCCGTACACAATAGTGGTACATTCATAATTGATAGTCGGTCATACATCTTTTAATTTTATTTGCAGTAACAAAAAAATGTAAAACCATTATTGGCTTTAGGTAACGTATATAAGTAATGTTAAGATTTTTAAGAGCTGTGGTTTTTATGAATAAATAAATAAAATAAATAAATAAAATTACTGTCGAGGCCATTATTTGCGGTTTCGTCCGAGATTTGTTTACGTTGTTTCTCCAACTTGAGAAGAAACTATCAAATTAAAATCCTCAGTTCGGTATAAAACTTACATTTGCACCAAATTGACCGCGCGCGTTTTTTGTTCTTTTTTAAACTTTTGAAAATGATTGTGTATTCAGCCCTCATAAAATAAATAATACTTTAATTTATGTTAAAGTGTGCTTAATGTGTATGTTTTACAAATTCCTGTTGATCTGAAGATTCGTCCTAAAAGGGACGGTCTTGTTGAAGGGACGTCGATAGGACGGACGAACATTGAATAGGACGGTAAACCGTCCTAAATAGGACGATCTGGCAACACTGGATGTCACAAACGAATTTTTCAATTTGATTTTGATGTTTGGTTAACGCTTATGATGTTGGCTAACCTGGCGAGTTTGAAGGTTGGTTAGGTTGGCTAAACGCGGACAGAATCCAATACAATAGTTAATCAAAAGCAGTTTCGACAGACTGCATCCAGACATCCACAGCATTCGTACAACATGTACGTATACGTAATCATAGTTGATTTGATAACATTTTAGTTTCGCGAATTTGTATTTATTTTCAGCATGCATTTGGGAGTTAATATATCAAATGCGTTACAACAACTGGAGAGCGTTAAAGCTGCGGTGGATCAAAGTGATGATCCTAAATTAAAGGTGAGAGAAAAAAGCAAGTTCCGATGTACCTATTACTGAAAGACAATTCCTAATAGTTGATGAGTGAAGGAGATCAAAGCAAACAAATATATGTGTCAAGTTTAACAATTTTCGTATGAAGATGATTGCCTGGCTAATACTTTCTGTATGCTTTAGATTTAGATTGCTAAAATAACTAAGATTTAACTGAATTCTGATGATTTATCTTTAAAATGATTATCATTGTGTGTAACATTCCTGTACAATAATCTAAAGTTGTATCACGTAACAGTAATTTAAAATTAACACAATTTCTAAAATTATAAATTAAGTTGACAACTACAGGGTTAAATTTGTCATGAGTTTTTGCCCTCCAATTAATTGTTAATTAAATTAAATTTAAATTGTTAAACTCCTGTCACATAAGTTACAACTATAGGACCAAAAAGAAGACTAGTGGCGACTATAGGCTCTTTATAGTACCTGTGACAAAATATGTCTCCGCCATTCTAAATCAAGCATAGAATGCTATAGTCATTATATTTTAGCAGTTCTATTGGAATCTGTATTATGTAAATGAGATGAATCACTTTGTATACAAAACACTGTTGCGGCTAACCATTTACACAGCTTTTTAGTGCCTTATTACAAGCTCTAGTTATAACTTATAGGACTGTATTGCTGACCTTGCTTAAACCCACTAGGCAGTATGGTCTTATGACTTTAGCCTGCCTAAAAGGGCAACCCAGGAAAAAAAACTGTTATGTATTTATAATTAAGTTGAGGGTATGATGTTTTCATGAATAAAGTTTAGTTTGCTTTTGGACTCAATAATGGCGTATCTTTTATTGGCGACTTCGGAAAATTAATTGTAATTGTGGTGAAATGGCGTCGAATGTTGCGAATATCGTGTTTCCTGGACAGTTTAACCCAAAATGTGATAAATGGTGCGATTACAAGGAACTTATGCTGTGTGCGCTCGACGCGGCCGGTTTCGAGGACATTGAGCAAAATAAAGCGCGATCTCTGTTTCTATCTCAATGTGGCAAAGAGACTTATAGCTTAATAGCATCGCTGCTAGTGCCGGCGCGTCCTACAAATGTTCCGTTATCGAAAATCCTCGCTGTTTTGGACCAATTTTATGAACCCGAAATCAATGAAATTTTACAAGCGGGAAAGTTTCATAGACGCTCACAGTTACAAGGTGAAAGCGTGCAGGACTATGTGGCCGCAATAAGTATACTAGGGGCCAAGTGTAAATTTGTGGACTTAAAACGTCAGATGAGAGACAGACTGGTTTTGGGAGTGCATGATGAACGTTTGAGAAGGGATTTGTTGAAGACAAAAGATTTAACATATGAGATGAGTTTACAGATATGTCTGAATTACCAAGCAACATTTCCCGACATGTACCCATATGCCGGCGAGTCTAAGCAAACTCACTCAAGTGTTTCCGAACCTATGGAGATTGGAAAAATTAAATCGACGGGATGTAGTCACTGTGCCAGACAACATAAAGCTGGGGAACAATGCAGGTTTGCAGGAGCGAAATGCTTTTACTGCAAAAAGACTGGGCACATAGCAGCTGCTTGTAAGAAAAAGGCTACAAGGGTGCACCAAGTGGATGAACCTGCCGGATGCAGTTCTGACATGTCTAGAGAAGAGGAAATGATGGGTCTTTATATGTGCTCTGTTGAAAATTATCAACCTCCAATAGTTACAGAAGTGCATATTGATGGTGTGAAACTGTCAATGGAGATAGACTCGGGGGCAGCCAGATCCATTATATCTATGTCGACATACCAGAAATTATGGCCTGTGCCTCCTCCTTTGAACCCCACGAATATAAAGTTGGTGACGGTTACTCGAGAAGAACTCAAAGTGGTGGGACTGGTGCATGTGCGTGTCTTACTTGGTAACAAGGAAGCACAATGTGAACTCTTGGTGGTAGCAGGGAATACACCAAATCTGTTGGGCAGAAATTGGTTCAAGTCCCTCTGCATTTCTGTGTCCGGACTGTGTTGGTCTGAACATATGATAACACCATTTATGGAGGAGTTTCCAGATTTGTTTAAGGAAGGACTCGGGAAGTATAAGGGTCCAGAGGTATCATTGCATGTACGTGCGGATGCGGTGCCTAGATATTTTAAAGCCCGGCCAGTTCCATTTCCCTTGAAGCAACAAGTAAATGAAGAGTTGCAAAAGATGATTAAAGATGGTGTGTTGACACCAGTCAAATATTCGAAATGGGCTACACCTATAAGGGTTGTGAAAAAGGAAGATGGTTCACTTCGTATATGTGGTGATTATCGCGCCACTGTGAATGTTGCTATTGATGTTGATACATATCCACTTCCAACATCTATTGAAGCATTTGTGAAGTTAAGTGGGGGTCGTGTGTTCAGTAAATTGGACCTGAAGCAAGCATATACACAACTGAGGGTAGATAAAGACACGGCTGAGCTGCTAACACTTAATACTCCTCTAGGATTAATGAAAATGAATCGCCTGGCATTTGGTGTAAGTGCAGCACCAGGAATATTTCAGCGGCTTATGTCGTCAGCTCTGGCAGATATGGAGGGAATAGCTTGCCTGCTCGATGATGTGGCCATCGCAGGTAATAATATGGAAGAACATAACCAGAGACTGCGTATGGTTTTGTCTAAATTAGATGAAATGGGGTTTCGGCTCAATGTGAAGAAATGCATCTTTGCATCAGACAGCATCACTTTTCTTGGACATACAATTGATGCTGAAGGCCTTCACCCATGTCCAGCAAAGGTGAAAGAAATTAAAGAGAAACCAGCTCCTACAAACAAAGAGACATTGCGGGCCTTTCTTGGTCTCTATAATTTCTACGAAAAATTTCTACCAGACAAGGCAACATTCTTAGAACCTCTGTACCGGCTGCTGGAATCTAGAAGGCCATGGATTTGGACACAGAAGGAAGAAACAGCATTTGAGAAAGCCAAAGACTTGATCTCATCAGACCTCACTTTAGTAGGATATGATTTGAAGAGAGAACTGCTGCTCATATGTGACTCATCAGATTATGGATTGGGAGCCATAATTGCTCATGTTATGGATGATGGAGCAGAACGTCCGATTATGATGGCCTCCAGGACAATGCAACCGCATGAAAGACGCTATGGTCAAATTGACAAAGAAGCCCTGGCCATTATGTTTGGGCTTAATAAATTCCATGATTTCTTGTCAGGCCGTCGATTCTGTATAGTCACTGACCATAAACCATTGGTGGGTTTGTTCTGCCCTGTAAAACCAATCCCAGATCAAATTTCTCCAAGAATGTTGAGATGGTCTTTAAAGCTGGGCTGTTATGACTATATTATTAAATACAGGGCTGGAAAGCTAATTGGTAATGCTGATGCGCTCAGCAGGTGGACTGCACCTACAGCTGCAGGATTATTTGAAGAGCCCTTAAAAGAAGTACTATTGTTAGAAGAATGCCCTGAGGGCTGGAATTTGGATGCAGCTAGAATTGCAGCAGAAACAAAGAGGGATCCAGTGTTGCAAAAGGTCATGTTTCATGTTCTTCATGGTTGGCCACGCCACAATAATGATCCAGCACTACAACCATACTGGACTCGAAGAGAGGCCCTTTCGCACAGTAAAGATTGTTTACTGTGGTGCAACAGGGTCATTGTTCCAGCTTCCCTCCAACGGGAAGTACTGGAACTATTGCATACCCCACATGCGGGGATAGTCCAAACTAAAGCTTATGCTAGAGGATATGTTTGGTGGATGGACATGGACAAACAAATTGAGATGATTGTGGCTGAGTGCGAACAATGCCAGCTGGTAAGGAACAATCCCCCAAGAGACCCGCAGACCTGGATAATAAACGAAAAGCCCTGGAGTCGTGTGCATGTGGATTTTGCAGGCCCATTTCAAGGAAAGACTTTCTTGGTTTTAGTCGACAGTCAGAGCAAATGGCTCGAAGCAGAAATTGTGCCCTCAATGAGTAGTGGCACTGTTATAACAATGCTAAGGAAAATATTTTCATCACAAGGACTGCCTGATGTTCTTGTGTCAGACAATGGAAGGGCTTTCAGTTCAACAGAATTTAATGCATTTTTGAAGAAAAATGGGATAAGACATTTGTATTCTCCGCCATACCACCCTGCTACGAATGGCCAAGTGGAGCGGGCGATACAGACATTTAAGAATAAACTTAAAAAGTTAGAAAATTCACAGATGCCCTGGAGTGAGAAGTTGGCAAAAGTTCTGTTCTACCTAAGAACGGTGCCTAATAGCACCACGAATAAAACGCCAGCAGAGATGCTGAATGGTCGAAAATACAGAACTGCCGTTTCTAGGTTGCATCCTGAGAATATACCATCACGGACAGATACACAATTGGAAGCAGTGTCGCAAAATCCACCTACTAGATCCTTTCAGGTTGGCCAGCCAGTGCTGATACACATGTATGGGCCAGGTGAGAAATGGCAGAGAGCCACTGTGGATGCAATAGAGGGACCAAGCTCATACAGGGTGAGGACGGAAGGTGGAGAACTACATCGCCGACATGCAGACCAGATCCTGGCACGACCTAAACGGCACGAAAGAGCAACAGCTGCATTACCGACTGATCAGCGTCGCTTATCGTGGGACCGACCAGACAGTGATGCAAATTATGACAGACCGGTTGAGGAAGTGCCTATTGAAATACCAGCCTCTGATTTATGGCCTGATATCATTGGCATACCTAACCCATGATTATTTGTTGTTTGATTTCTTGTAATGTTTACTTGTATTGATCAAGATCATAAAAGGTCCTTTGAGGTTTTGCTGATTATATATTTAGCTTGCTTTTTGATTATGATAGAAAGATATGTTATGTATTTATAATTAAGTTGAGGGTATGATGTTTTCATGAATAAAGTTTAGTTTGCTTTTGGACTCAATAATGGCGTATCTTTTAAAAACTATTACCAGCACTTACACCCTTAAGACAGGAAAGCTCCCTTGCACCAATAGGGATGGTGACTCCATTTTTTATGACGTCGTTTTCTCCTGAGAATCCTGTCTGAATAGAAAACTGGAAATCAAATGTTAGAAACGTTGAAAATGAGAGAAAAAGTCGGGCGTATCTACTAAGGGCTAAAACTCCCCATTCTTATTCTAGATGGCCGATAAGGCCTGCACTGACGTCCCGCTTGGGGTGTATTGTGCATTTCCCCCTGCCAGGGCTTACCCAAGCCAGCCCAACTCCTTTATATAACGGAGTAGGGCCTTGGGGCGCTGGCAAAGTTGCTCCAGTAGTGTTGATGTTGATTTTGTATTATATGAATGAAACTCCCCATACAAATTAGACAACATCTGACGTCACTTGTTCTACGCGGGCCGTAACGCTGTACTAAAACAGGCATTTTGTTGATTTGGAAAGTGAATAACTGCGTTTAAGTACATAGTTGTCATACATTTTTTTATTCATTAAAAGGTAAAGAATCTGATGGTATCATTTAAATTACTAATGGATGAGAAAACAATTTGTTGACTTAGGGAAACTTTTAGATCTTTGTGGAAATTATATATTTTTTGTTAATTTAATTTTTACTGTGTTAATGTGATCGTCTTAAAACTGTATAGCGATGGAAATTATGTATTTTGTGTTTCATGCAACATCTCAATTGATATTTCCATACAAGTCTTAGCATGTTGCTTAATATGTACTCAATTGGTTTCAGGCTGCAACTAATGATGACTTAACTATGTTAATAAACTTGCTGGAGAGCCCTATTCTCAAGAGTATAGCTACACTGCATGACTCTGTTGGAATGCTCACCACGCAAGTGGCGCACCATCCTTCCATTCTTCCTGGAGACTTTGACATCACGCCTGCTGGTAAGCTTATTTTATTATTTATTCTACCTAGAATAAATATGTGAACAATTGTGTGAAAGTTGAAGCAGGTATTGTTGTAATGTTGTTGTTGTTTTTATACAGCTTTACAGCCAGCATATTCTATGTGAGATCACATGCTAAATTTGTATGGGGCGTTTTAGCACTCAAGTAGGTGGTTAAGCCCAACTTTGATTCTCATTTTTAACGTTTTTAGCGTTCGATTTCCAGTTTTTTCGGTATACTTAGACATTTGATTCTCATGAGTCTTGAGAAACAGAATTGACGGACAGCATAAAAAAATTGATGCATGTTCTCTAATAGGGAATTTTTAGATTATATGATTATATTAGATACTGTTATTTTATATACAATTAGAATTTAGTTCTCACGTAAATTACGTTACAGGTGACTTGGCACTACAAGCAAGAAACTTGTATGATAATAATGAAGGAGAGGAAGAGCAGCGAGTACCACAAGTATCTCCTCCTGCTAGCTTGGAGTTTGGTTCCGGCTCAGACAACGAACGCCTCCCAGGACTGACCCTGGATAGCGGATTAGATTCAGACATGTCTCCGAAAGGGGTAATAAATGAAAGCATTCTTTATTATTAATTTTTTACTGGCTTTCATGTAGTTGTGATGTCTGTACTACTCAATAACTGAATGCCACATCCATAAGTATATATTTATTACATTATTTTTGGGTTGTCGAACGATAATAATATTAATTGTGACCATTGATTCATTTTATTTATTGCTTTTTAATAATAACTTAATAAGTAATAAGATGACACTAATTACAAAGATTTTTATCTTTTAACAGTTCCTGTACCAGACGCGAAAATACTAATTTATAATGTTTGTATAGTGTTAACTGTTAGGGTTTAAATCAATATTGAGATTAAAATTAACTTCCGCAAAGTAACGCCTGATTCCATCAAATAACTTAGATCTATCTGATTAAATAACTAAAGTATTTTGTTCTAAAACTTGTCAACTCCCCAGTTCCACCGTTCATTTTTAAAGTTAATAAGAATAAATTATTAGATTCTAGCGGCTCTTTGTTCTGTTGACCCGTTTTCAAGTGTGAATCATTTCGATTATGAAGAAGAACTGCAAACTGCAGCGACTCTAGAAATGACATTTTGAAACCAATGATGAGCACTTAGTATTTATTCACTGCCTTTGTTATGATTATTTCAGAACCGTGGTATATTAGAGCTTAGACGCGATGACTCCCTGGCGTCGACTTCCCACAACATTGTGGTTGGTGATTGGGCTCAGGTTGAGATCATCAACTTGGTGAATGATGGTACTGGACTTGGGTTTGGTAATTATCACAACTTAATTTATACTGCTTTTATAACATTACTGTCAGTATAAGTATTAATTGGGTTCTAAAAGGTGAAGGATCTCAGTGCCGAATGTTTGTTACGTTTCAATTTTCATATTAAGTATCATAGTATTTTAGTAAGTTGAAAATTATTTGCGAGCACTGGTAACGGACCACATTGCCTGCGCAGTAAATAATGTATTATGTATTTTTGCTACTGCATGTACATTACATTTTGTTCACGCCATTTGCCGCTTACTATACGTATTATACGGCTTAAAGCCCCTCATATGATGTTAATGAGTGTATTAACTGCTCAGGCCAGGAGTAGAAACACCCTACAACCATGGTGATTGCTTCATTTAGCAACTGCGAAATCAAAAGATGCTCATGTATACTACCTGCTATGTGAGCTTTGTTTAGGACAACCAACTGAACTGAAGCTTTTACTTACAATCTGTACTGCGAAGTGAGATAGGTCTGTTTTGGTCTGTTAAATTGTGTAGAGTAGAGTATGCGGGTTCTCAATGGATTTACTATAATATATACTATAATTTTGTCGTGTTTCAGGAATTATAGGCGCAAGGACAAGTGGTGTCATCGTGAAAACTATACTAGCTGGTGGTGTGGCTGACCGTGACGGGCGTTTGAAGTCTGGAGATCATATCTTGCAAATCGGCGATGTGAGTTTAGTTCACTCATAGTGCTGACCCTCAGTAATGGCTAATGGCCATGAGGTTATTTAGTTAGAATTTTCGAACCTGTTCATTATATGTAACAAAAAGTTACATATTAGGTTGGGGAAAAAGTCTTTTCGCATTATAGTATGTATGAACTTGTAATAAAATCTCTTTGGCTATACTATTTGTATCTGGCTGGTTTTGGTATCATATGAAAGTTTAAATTTTAAAGAACATAATTCCAAATTCAAATTAGGAAAATGTGTGATTTTCATTTGTTTTTCGTACTGTCAAAATGAGTGAATCTAATGAAGAAATTCGATACATTTTAAAATTTCACTACAAAAAAGGTAAAAATGCAACGCAAGCCGCGAAAAAAATTTGCGATGTTTATGGACCTAGTGCAGTGTCTGTGAGAGTAGCACAAATTTGGTTTAAGCGTTTTCAATCCGGAAATTTTGATTTCAAAGATGCACGTCGCTCTGGTCGCCCTATTACGGATAAAATGGATGCCATTTTTGAAAAAGTGGAACAAGATCGGCATATCAGTAGTTACGACGTAGCTGAAGAACTGGGAATTGACCACAAAACAGTTTTGGCGCATTTGAAAAAAACTGGGTACACAAAAAAGCTCGATATTTGGGTACCTCACGAGCTCACTGAAAGAAACCTAATGAACCGTGTACTCATTTGTGATTCTTTACTACAACGTAATGAAACCGAACCAGTTTTGAAGAAGCTGATAACTGGTGATGAAAAGTGAATCACGTACGACAAGAACGTGCGAAAAAGGTCGTGGTCAAAGACCGTTCAGGCTTCACATAATGGGGCGAAACCCGGGTTAACTCGCAACAAGGTGATGCTGTGTGTGTGGTGGGATTGGAAGGCCATTATTCATTATGAGCTGTTACCACCAGGCAGGACCATCGATTCTGAACTCTACTGCGAACAACTGATGAGATTAAAGCAAGAAGTTGAGAGAAAGCGGCCGGAATTAATCAACAGAAGGGGTGTGGTTTTCATTTTCATGGGTTTTCATGATAACGCTAGACCTCACACATCTTTAGCCACTCAGAAAAAATTAAGAGAGTTTGGCTGGGAGGTGTTAATGCATCCGCCGTATAGTCCTGACCTTGCACCTTCAGATTTCCACCTTTTTCGGTCTCTTCAGAATTCTTTAGGCAGTGTCAGGTTAACATCACGAGAGGACTGCCAAAACCACTTGTCGCGGTATTTTGATCAGAAGTCCCAAAATTTATATAGCAATGGGATCATGTCCCTACCTACAAGATGGCAAAAAGTTATCGAACAAAATGGTACCTACATACTTTAGTTAAATGTAAATAAACTATATTAAAAAATGTTTTGAATTTTCTTAAAAAATGCGAAGAAACTTTTTCCCCGACCTATTATAATGAAATTACTGGCCTATCGCGTTGCTCGCATGTTGTGACGTCAGAATTGGATTTAGATGTGGTTTGAAAAAAAAATGTGTTATTGAAATATTTTTTATTACTTATTATAAATAGATGTCGTAGTAGCACATAAGTTATTTAAGTAACAAAATTATCACAGGTAGGTAAATTGTACAGTCACCACAGAAAAACATTGGACTTTAAATCATTTCTCGAGTTCGCCCATATTATCGCTACCTCTTTTGCTCATTTTTTTTATTGTAGAATAAAAAGCCAATAAAACAAGTTAACAGTACACGCAGTACATAGTTGTCATTTATTTTTTTATTCATTGAATGATGATGGTATCTTTTAATTATTATTGGACTATAAAAAATTCATTTAATTTGGGGAACTTTTAGATGCAGTAACTTTGTGGAGATTATACATTTTTTGTGAATTTCATTTTTCTTCTATTAATGTTATGTTAATAAACCTTTATAACGACAGTAATTATGTATTTTGTATATCATGCATCGAGATACTAACCCCGAGAGATGAAATCGCTCAGCGTATCAGCGCGCGGGTAATCGGTGCGAGGCGGTGGCTTAGCCAATCAGCGGCGCAAGTACGGAAGTCCAAACGATAAATTTTTTAGAATCGAAAAAACGGATAAATTTATCGAATGTTGCGAGTGCCGAAGTCTGATCGTAAAGTATTGTAGTAGCTTTATATTGTCTTTGGATTCGACCTAGCTATTCGATAACTTTTGTGGGTTGTATCAATTCGCGAGAAATTATGTAAAAAGTCACAACCCACTTTATCGATTAAAACTGACAATTTTATCGATCGAAAAAATCCGTACTTGCGCTGCAGAGCGCATTATGTCTAGGCAAAAATGGTGGCATTTATTTAATTCAAACCAAACGTCACTGCCCTCTTGAGGTTAGTATCTCGATGATATGATGCAACTTCCGTATTGTGTCACACAGGTGAGCCTGATGGAGATGGGGTCGGAGCAGGTGGCGGGCGTGCTGCGCGCGTCGGGCTCGCGCGTGCGGCTCGTGGTGGCGCGCGCCGCCGACCCCGCCGCGCGCCACGCCTCCCCCGCGCCCCTCGTGCCTGCCAGGTACCTCTAAATACAAAATAATTAGTTATAAGTGAAGCTAATAAAAGCATGTTAAAAACAATAGAAACCACGTGTAGGCGTGTCTGAATTTACGAGTCATAGACAGTAACGATTAGAAAAGAAAAGGATCCTGCTACATGAAAGATTCGACACACACGTGAGGCGATAACCAATAGATAATGTCGTTTCCTTAACTCTTCCAGATTACTCTCGGACCCAGAATCCCTCGACCGCTACCTGATGGAGGCTGGCTTCGAGCAGGTGTTCCACACGCAGCCCACGCCGCTGCCCCATAGTGCTACTAATTCCAGATTTGTTTTCGACCACTCTCTCACTCCCCCACCTGATACTGGTAAGTAAATCTTTGTCGAACTTCAGCTTCTGGCGTAGACTATGTAGTGACTTTATAACCAATTTGAGTATGGGCACACTTTGTCCTTTTCTCTTGTAGGAACCTTGCCTACAACATATTTCTATCAATTTTTTTGTTTATATAATTTCCAAAATCAAGTTAATTTCAAATTCATTTTTTTTATTAGGTATTCATTTTCTTTTTGCTTCAATTCAATTTATAAAGTAATTATTAACCGTAAAGCTTAAGTACATTACAAGTAGTAGTTTTTTGTAATTCTGTTTAAATAAATATTAATTTTTACTCGCTAGCTAAAATCGTACTTGCGCGGACCGGCGTACGCGCCGCCCGCTCCTTGTTAACGTTGCTTTAAAATCGCTATCGCTCGGTCAGGCGGCCAGTGAGACTCTTGATCCCACGGCGAATGCATGCCCATTTGCTGCGCACTAGCGGTTCTAAATCCTATCGTAATTATCTTCTAGCATATATATTCTCTTTCTTAACTGTTTCTCCTCTTTGTACTTTCTACTTTCTACTTGTGCTATCGCGTGTGTCTGTGCTTTCTTTCTTCCTTCGAACTATAATAACTTTATGTGGTACCTACCTGTAATGCAAACCAGTGAATAAACGTAGTGAGTGGAACAATTCTTTAATTTTCACCAACATTAGAAGGACTGTTAGGCTAGTACACCACATAATAACACACTCTCTTGTACAACCCCGTTGGACCTAAAATTAGCCATTACAAAGGACTTAATTACCCATATACCAATTACCAATTTACAAACATACCAAAAAAATTCGTAGCATTATACAGTATAATAATAACATTATACTGTATAATGCTACCGATTTTTATAATATGCTGCTATAAAGCAGGTAGTATAATTTATACTGTATGACAATTTTCTATACTTGTCCAATAATGTAAACAAACTTAACGGCTCACCAACTAATAACATGGATAGAAATTCAAATTCGAATCATGTCATTGGTTAGCGATCAGATCAATATTGCTGTCATTGGGTGGCATCCGCTGAGTTTGTTAATTACATTATTGGACAAGTATAGAAAATAGTCGTGTACTTGCGAATTGACTTTGTTGGCTTCTGATTCCTGAGTAACCTACTAGAGAAAAATGCTATTCATAATTTTTAACTTTGTATATTTACAGATGCTGAGTCACCGGAAGTGGATAGATTCACAGTGCAGCTAAAGAAGGATGAAAACGGACTTGGGATCACAATAGCAGGTAATTCTGGTATTATTACACTTTAAAAGTGTGGTATTTCTAGCAGAAAACATAAATAAAAGACGACACGTCCGATCTGTTGTACTGTATTTTTCCAAGAGGAAGCATACCCACATTAACAATAATTATTATAAAAAAACATATTTGTTTTTTTATAATAATTATTGTTAATGCTTTAGTGTAAAACTTTTTGTAAGGTATTCCTTACAAAAAGTTTTACACTAAAGCTTCTAGGTTAGTTTTTAACAATTATCTGGCTGTAGAAAGTGACTTTGTTTAGGTCCTCGGATGACTGAAGAACACTTGCGATAGGTGCTTGTCGACAGATTTACAACTATAGCGTAGTAGCTAGGTACTAGTTAAAGTACAAAATTTTCTTACAAAAAAAACTGACTTCATAATGTCAGCTTAGAAAAATGCTATTTTGTTTACTTGGATGACATATTTTTTTAGTTATTTTTCTATAAAAAACCAAACTACGGAACCGATTTTGATAAAATTCCCATTGGACCAATCTGAAAGTATCCTTTCAAATACAGAAAGATTATTTAAAATCGGTATATAAATGAAGGAGTAATGAGGTAACAAACGTAAAAAAAAATACCAACTGAATTGAGAACCTCCTCCATTTTTTTTGAAGTCGGTTAAAATGCTCTACTACCACAATGCAGATTCTACGCACGATACATACTCTCAAACTGGACGTATATTTCGCAGGTTACGTTTGTGAGAAAGAAGAACTTTCTGGAATATTCGTAAAGTCCGTGACGCCCGGCAGCGCCGCCGCCATGAGCGGCAAGGTGCGGGTCAACGACCGCATAGTGGCTGTGGACGGGGTCTCTCTGGCCGGCAAGTCCAACCAGCGGGCGGTCGACGCGCTCAAACAGAGCGGGAACATTGTTACCCTCGAGTTGGAGAGGTGAGGATACTATACCCTGTTCCATAATCTTAGATATTTTTTTTCAAACAAAGAAATGTCACGAAAAGTCACTGTCAAAGTGACATGCCAGTTGCCCAAAACATTTTTCACTTGTTTGAAAAATGTTTTTGTTTCTATTTCCCCCGGCTTTACTCTCGCGCGGCGCAATTGTAACGTAACAAGAACCAACAACACAAATTTAAACAAAACCACTACAAAATAACAAGAAATTTAACAACAACACATACGCAGCAAGATACACACTCGAGTTCGGAGATTGGAACAGATCAATAGACAGTCTATGAAAAATAACTGCACAAAAAAAACTTCCTTATACTATAGTTTTGTTTAAAATAACAATCTTGCAAAAACGATCCATTCAAAATGTTTCAGATTGTTGATTTCACATTACTGCTTGGCGGCTGACTTCACTCACATAGCGGTGGTAACTACCCAGACGGACAGTCGCAGAAGAGTTAGTCCTACCACTAACTGATCACTAATTCGATCGTGTCCACAGATACCTCCGCGGTCCTAAGTACGAGCAACTGCAGCAAGCGATCGCGGCGGGCGAGTCTGCGGCGGCGAGTGTGGCGCCCGTCCCTAATCCCTTCCTACACATGCACCGGCCCGAGCCCGCGCCCGCAGACAACGACATACAGATGACACACATACACAACTCGTGAGTACACTTCACATCATCATCATCATCATCATCATCAGCTGGAAGACGTCCACTGCTGAACATAGGTCTTCCCCAGTTAAGGGGGGTATTTGCCGTAATATGCCGCTTCGCAGGCGTCTTGGTGATCGCAGTAGATTTTGATGTAGACCAAGGAGACTGCTGGTGCCCATTTCCAGGATATTCCCATAGCTGATTTTTACGACACCCACGGGAAGAGAGCGGGAGATACTATTCTGAAGCCGGTACCTCACGGTCACACTTCACATGCGACACCCTTATTAACCGACTTCCAAAAAACGAGGAGGTTCTCAACTCGGTTGTATTTTTTTTTGTGTTTGTTACCTCAGGTCTCAGTCGTTTATAAAACGATTTGGAAAATTCTTCGGTTCCTAAAAAATCTATATTTGAAAGGATATAGTTTCAGATTGGTCGAATACAAATCACATCAAAAGAGTTAGAGTTAGTCCTATCACTAACATAAGTCTATTTTCCATTACAGTTTGGACAGCACAGTGGCGGAGGACCCGGCGCCGGCGTCTCCTCCGCACAGCCCGCCGCCTCCGTTCGCGGCGCGGCCGCAGCCAGCCTTCGAGATGCCGCGGACTAGCGAGCAGAAGGAGGCCATCAAGAAGAAGTGGCAAGCGATATTGGGTAAGCTTAAAACTGTTGATGAAATCTATTGTAGGACTTAGCATTTTGAAATTTTTACCGCTGTCTCATGGCTCTCCATGCAGTCACGGCAAATAACTGTCTGTTGCTCCAGTTTTATTCAGGTGTGATAGCTTAGGTCGCAATGATCTGTGATTGGATGTAGATTCAATAGTAGTATTACGCAAAGCTCCTGCTGTGTCTCAGGTAACAATTTGTGTTTTTTTTAACGCAAACAAGGAGCGGTGTTGTAAGTTTAACATGTGTATCTTTGTGTATCTGTCTGTAGCTCCTAAAGGGATGGAGTTTGAAAGTTTTCTTGATCGAGAGTGTCCTTAGATATGATACAAAAGAAATCTGTTCAACCGCGTGTGTGTAATCGAAGTTCGAAAATATTTTTTTTAATTCTATCTTTTATTTTAAAATTTTCAATTTTATCTTGTAGATATAGATTTTTTTAAGACTGTTCCGTGAATGAATGACCTTTAGAATCTGGTTCCTCCGTTACCCACCTCATCCGCGCCAACCCGCGCTTAAAATTTTCAATTTGATCTTGCATGTACCACAGGCGAGGATGTGGAGATAGTGGTGGGCGTGGTGGTCCGCGGCGGCGGCGGGCTGGGCATCTCGCTGGAGGGCACGGTGGACGTGGAGGGCGGCCGCGAGGTGCGCCCGCACCACTACGTGCGCTCCGTGCTGCCCGAGGGGCCCGTGGGCCGCGCCGCCGTGCACCGCCCGGGGGACGAGCTGCTGGGTACGACACTACTACACCGGCACTTTACGCTCGGAACATCCGGCCCGGAGTTTTGGCGGGAATGCGAAAATGTGCTGTTGTTGATTTTGTGCTATTTACTAAAACCTGTGTTTTATCGAGTGTTAATGTGGATACCATGATATCTGGATAATGGTGGATTATTATCCATTAAGTGTTCGTAAACGTGTATGAGTGAAAGGCAAATAGTACAAAGACGAAAAACGTGTATTTTCGTATTCTATCCAAAACTCCATAGAAGCTTCAGTAAAGTATCCACCGCTTTACTGAAGCATTACTTCGACTTGACCGCGCCTAGACTAAACTTTAACGTGACTTGGACGACTTTTATGCACCAAAACTAGAGATTTATCATATATTATTAATAATATAACTCGACACTGGCTAAACACGCTAATCGCGTGGAGCCAAAAACAAAACAAAAAAAAAACATCCGGCCCTCTACATAACACATAATCCACACGCTTTTTTCCCGCTCACGCTAACGCCAATACCATAGAGTAAACAGCCTATGCGACCGACTGCGACTGGTATGCGATACTCCCGCCTCGTCCTTTACCTGCCCACCCTCAGCCGATACGCGTTTCGATTATTTATGACTAAATGTGCCCATTTTCGTGCTGCCATTTTTTTTTATTTTTATATACATACCAGAACGCCGATATGGTGTCATCAATGCTAGGTACACAGATATTTTGATCTAGGTATTCTTTATAACAAGCTTTTATATATTATTATCTTCCCTTGCATGTATGAGTAACTATGTAATCAAATCTTGGAAGTCAATTTTTACGAGGCAATTCCGCCAGCATGCTGGGTACACTTCCAACTGGTAGTGTGCTGGATTTGGATTATCTATAGGCCTACTAGGGCTTGTAGATTATCCAATTATGTTTTTGTAGCTAGCTAGATTATATGTAGTGTTTATTTATGTATTAGATAGTTAACAAAGGCATTTAGCACGTTAAAAAATATTTTAACCTACTTCTAAAATATATCAATTAACTTAGGACTCACACCGGCCAAAAAGTTTGGTGCACCACATACTATTTACAAATGCTAACCTGTAGCTAAAAAGTGTTTTGTCTGGTTTTAGAGAATCCACACCTCTCGTCTACAAGAAAAAATAAAACAACTTTTAGCTACCAAAGAGATTTAGACAAGTTTTATTTATAAAAAAAACACAAGAGGGTAGGAGTTTAACCGTTACGTGATTTTTCTGTCCAGAGGTGAACGGTCACCGGCTGCTTGGTATGAACCACCTGGAAGTGGTATCTATACTGAAGGAGCTGTCGAGTGAGGTCTGTATGGTGTGCGCTCGCCCCCGCCCCGCGCCTACTATCGACATCGCGCCGCCCTCCGCAACACTAGTCAAGGTAACTGGTCGTATGCAAGCAGTACTGTGCAAATATTTAGTTTAAAAACGAAATTTCAGAGTCAGCTCACATTTTTTATAGACATACAATGGTGTCGTTTCTGTCATCTCATACATAAACCTAATTTTAGTTTTAATTTCTCTTTCTAAATGAGAATATGAGAAAGAGATGGAACGTATTTTAGACCTGTCAAATTAATCTGCTTGCTTGTGTCAAGTGTAAATTTAAATATTTAAGTAAGTTCTTTATTGTATTGCTTTATTAAAAAGTGCACGCCCTGGCGCATCGGGTCGCGTCTCTGAGTGAACTTTAACCGGCAGTGTTATTTTAATTCACTCGGAATGATTCCGTTTCGGAAGCAAAAACTTCTGATAGTTTATATTTCCGAATCGCATTCCGTCAGAGAAATTTCTCGTTCAGATTCGACAACTAAGCTGCATAAAAACGGATATAATCCCGACAGTGATTCTCTGTCGGTATGCGATTCCGAAATATAATAAACGATCACAAACAGTCGCTTCCTACACGGAATCATTCCGAATCAATTAAAATTAACCTGTAAATGCAACAATGTATCTAAAAAATACATCGATCCGTTGTTGCGTGACAGGGCAAACAAGCAATTACATTTTCGTATTTACAATAGTACGGAAGTAAGGATTATATGACTTATGCTTATCAAACATTCTTTAAGTAATATTTTGTTGTTTTTGCTTCAAATTAGGTGCTTCATCACACTATGAATCATGCAAATATATACATCCCAAAAATTTCGCTTCCAACAGGATTCGAACCTGCGTCTTCTGGTTACCTAGATCAGCGGCGCAAGTACGGAAGTCGATAAATTTGTCGAATCGAAAAACTCGATAAATTTATCGAATGTTGCGAGTACCGAAGTCTGAAAGAAATGTATTGAAATAGCTCTATATTCTCTTTGGATTCGATCTAGCTATTCGATAACTTATGTCGATTGTTTCGAGGTTCGATAAATTATATAAAAAGTCAATAAAACCCACTTTATCGATTTGAACTGTCAAATTTATCGATCAAAAAGATCCGTACTTGCGCCGCAGATGCCTTAACCAACTATGAATCATGCGTAAAACATACAGGATATACATAGACATAGACTTATCAAAATAGTCGATTAATTCTAAGCTAGGACAATAATATGGAAATAAAAAAAGCCCGTTTCCTGATGACGTCATTCGAATGATAACAAAAGATAATAAAGCGTTGCATATAGAAACATAATCCGTTTCGTTTGGCACTTATCGCAGTTTTTATCAATGGTTTACATACAAAGAGATTAGTCAGACAAACGTGCACATGTTACTTGGAATTTTAAGTAACGTAATGCGTCTTGCTCATAATTCCGCTTTAAGATATATATATCAGAAGAATGCCACCAAAATCATAATAACCTTCAACACACCCGGCGTGATGTAATTAGCTTGATAAAACCATTGGGTAATCCACTAATTCTTTCAGTGAGTGCGCACCTAATTTGTCTAGATTATTTTCACTGGTACTTAGAGTCATATCGTTTCCGGCATAGCGATTTTTGGAATAGACGCCTCGCCTTTTTCAGTAATAGCGGTGACCAATTTCTTTGATAATTATCTATTTCTATCTATATAAAATTATATATAGATTGTTGACTATTTTAACAAACATTCCACGAAGCCATTGTAGACCTATCTTTTACTATCTATACTATAAACTAACATTATAAAGCAGTAAAGTTTGTAAGTTTTTTGTTTGTTTGTTAACGCTAATCTTTGGAACCGCAGAACGGTCCGATTCTAAAAACTCTTTCACGAATAGGAACTTCCTGAGTGCTAGACTACGTTTTATTTCGATTCATCGCGTGCGAAGCCGCGTGCGTCGCTAGTAGAATATAAAATAATTAAAATGTTCCAGCCTACTACCAGTTAGTAGCATACCCAGCATGCTGGTAGCTTTGCCCCGTTGGATCGCAATCTGATCCGTTGAGATAAAAATAAAAATTGACATAGCGATATGCTGTTTTCATAAACTTGAAGAAATGCAGGTTTAGTGTATCTACTAACCTGCAAAGTGATTCGTAAATTCTGAAAGCGCGGATGCGTGCATGTGGTTGCATGTTTAGAAATGTGTCGATGTTAGGATTTTATATATCGAATACAAAACGCATATTGTGTGGTGCAACTACCTAGACTATAATGCTTAAGATGAGATGTATCGAATTATGATATCTAAAAAATCGTAGCTGATGAACCGTTTGCCCTCATTCCAGGCTAAGTCAGATGGAAGCCTGGCTGGCGCGGGCGCAGAGGAAGGCGGCTCCCTGTCGGCCGGCGGGAAAGTGCGCTCGCGCAGCCTCGAGCCACTCACCGGCCTTGCGATGTGGTCTTCAGAACCGCAGATTATAGGTAACGCATCCACGTTTATGCATATAAAACGTTATATATTTTATATTTATACATATGTAATACAAATAATATATTTTGATACGTTTAAACATATAAAATCATCAATTCACCAAAAATCTTGTATTCTCTACCTCCAGCTCATCTCGATCAAATAGTATGAGAAAAAAAAAAAAACTTTTTTTTTATGTTATTGGTAACGAGACGAGCCGGTCGTTTGCCTGATGGCGAGCATAACGCCGGCCCATAACAATTGCAGTGCCACTCAGAACTTTGAAACACAAAGGCCTGCGCGGCACTGCAGTGCGCTCGTTACCCTGAGACATTAGATATTGAGTCTCATAACCCCAGTAATTTCACTGGCGACTTTGCTCATCAAACCGGAACACAGTAATGCTTGCACATTACTGCTTGGCGGCAGACTTCACGAGCAAAGCGGTGGTACTAACACAGACGGGCACTCGCAGAAGAGTTAGTCCTCCCACTGACAAATTTAACTTGTTTTAATTTGGAAGTACGTAGAGTTGAGTCGTGGTCTCCCCTGCAGAGCTGGTGAAGGGCGAGCGCGGGCTGGGGTTCTCGATCCTGGACTACCAGGACCCGCTGCGGCCGGCGCACACGCTGGTCGTGATCCGCTCGCTGGTGCCGGGCGGCGTGGCGCAGCAGGACGGCTGCCTCATACCCGGCGACCGGCTGCTCTTCGTCAACGACCAGGTAAACACTGACGGTCTTACTACAGAAATTACTGTGCTGACAGCCAGTGAAATTACTGGGCTTATGAGACTTAATGTCTCAAGGTAACGAGCGCACTGCAGTGCCGCGCAGGCCTTTGTGTTTCAAAGTTCTGAGTCGCACTGCAATTGTTATGGGCCGGCGTTATGCTTACCATCACGCAAACGACCAGCTCGTCTCGTTACCAAATAGCATAAAAACACTGGTTGTGTTAAACACTGTTTAACTCCTAAACATGCCTTAGTCGCGTGTTTAAATGTGAGCAACCACAAATCCTGATTTAAGTAGTGTCTGACCGTTGTCTAACACAATTCTGTGGTGACATTTCTAATCGTTTTTGTCGTTTATCTTTAGACACTGTCAAGCTAAACAGGCGACTAAAAATGGTTTTTGTGGTAACACGGTGGATTTTGCCATTGAGGCACACTTGCGCTGGAAGCTAGATTAACTAATCAATTAAAATTTCAAAACAAGTCGATGTAACAAAAGTTAACTTTAGTAACGGGATATTTACCATGTATTGTATTTGTTTTGAGCACTCGATATTCGAGAGACGCTTCGTATTTTGCCTATATTTATACCGTGTATGTACTCGTATGTCGTAAGTCATAACATTATGTTACATACAGCGTCTAAAATTTTCTTTTTAGAACCTGGAGAACGCAAGCTTAGAACAAGCGGTGGCAGCATTGAAAGGCGCGCCTCGCGGTGTCGTCCGCATCGGCGTGGCTAAGCCCCTCCCCCTCGCGGACGCCCCACCCCCGCTCCCTTCCACCGCACCCCCGCAACGCTTGCACGCTAGTGCTACTACACCTTGAAAAGAAAACGAAGGTAAACTGTTCGATGGAGGTTGCGTTCCTATACGATGGATTGGATTTCGAGTTTAAGCATATTAAGTATTATTTGTAATTTTTACTTTCTCGGAAACCGTTCTGTGTAGGGTAATCATGGCACAATGGATTAGTAGCCACTTCGTAGAGAGCAAAAGGAGTAACGCGCCGTATACTCGTTTGGTCAGACCGACAAACAGAAAATGATTTATTCTCTCTAACCCCAGAAGTTTAAGTAAAACAATAAAGACAATGGTTTTATTAATTTTTATTAACCAAAAGCGATCTCTTCAACAGATATTATAGTCACCGCGTTTTATAGGAAGTATCAAGTAAAGGATCTCGGGTCTGCCGCTCAAAGCAGGAAGGGACTTTACCTTTGTTATTTGAAATATTCGTTTGGAAAGATGTAGTAAACAAATGCGATCCACGAAACGCGTCCTTATATTGTTTTGTATACTTGTTTATTAAGGTAAAAAGTGACTAGTAACAATAATAAATATAGTAAAAACTGAGTTTCTAATAGTGAGAATCGAGCTCCAGACCTTGATATTCAGGCGAGCGTAGACTACTCCACTCTTACTAAGTCAATGTAATTTTATGTCAATGAAATATGCAGGTTGATCACCACGCGTTGCTAATATGAGATGAATAAAAAACCTTTGAATAAAAAATACTAACACAGAACTCGCAATGGATCTTAGCCGCTGTGAAGGTTAATAAGATGGGTTCCGTCTTAGTCACTCATCAACATGTCCCTGATGTCTCATGATAACGAGCGCAAAGCAGTGCCGCGCAGGTCTTGATTTTCTAAGTTATGGGAGACACTGCAATTGTTATGGGCAGGCATTGTGCTCACCATCACGCTAACGATCTCCTCGTTGCGCTACAGTCCGGTGAATTGGTTTTTAGTCCAGCAAAGATTCTTTGTGCGTCACGTATAATTGTAATACTTATATATTTTTGTCGACATTCCATTCGTACTTTTATCTTAGGGTCCTCTTTTAATTAATACCTGTTGTTATTATTTCACTTGAGTATTATATCTGTACTTAATTATGTAAGTACCTTATTATGTTAGACGATCAAAAGTTATATTTACAATTATATTTTTAAAGTATTTGACTTTTACTAAGTATGTAAATCTATTTTGAATATTAATTACCTACATTTATACTTAGTGTAAGAAATGTGAATTTATTAGTGTCAACTCGTTGAATGTACCTAAAATTATATCATTCCAATGTATTTGAGTTAAGTGTACTTAAAAAATAAATTTTAATTAAAGTTGCACGGAGCCTTTTAATAAAACACCCTTTTATAGAAAACAATATATTTTTGTAACAAAAATATTACCTATAAGTATACCTTTACGTAAAGTACTATAAATCACAATGATTCCGTTGTGCTAATCCCTAATTGAGCAATAAAATTAATAATTACAATTAGAAAATAATTTAGTTTGTGTGGTGTCCCTTGCCCTATAATTACACTTAGTTCTAGATCACTCTTTGTAAAAGTCTTCTATGATGTCTTTGTACTTCTCGTAGACAACGTTCCTTTTGATTTTCAACGTGGGTCCTGAAAATTAAATCATACACGTTTTAGTGAAAGGTACATAAATATAAACAGATGTAAGAACAATGACACGCAGGCGTGTCACGCAAAATTATTACGTCAAGAAGATACGTATATTCTTACGTATACGTTATGGACCTATAAGTAGCTATTGCGCAGGATTGACCATACCTATAGGAATAAGCCTCTAATATATCCCAGCCAAAAGTTTGCCGTAACTGATAACTTATAACCATGATACGCACCCCGCTGGTATAACATATGTAATCCGGTTAATTTTGCATTAAAAATACCGTGTTCGTATATATGTGGTACAGATACTGGGAGCATAGGTAGTACTCGGGTAGTAGGTACAATAATAAGAACAGGGTGTTATACCTATAACACCCTGGCATAACAAACAAAAGTTTTAGAAGGTAATAATTTCAATCTCGGAATCCCCGGGATTAAAGGCGCATCCATATTAAGATTTCACAGTGAATTTGACCTATTCCGACCCCTGGTTATAAGTTATACTGGCGTATTATACAAGATTGTATGTGGGTATTATTAGTTTTTATTTTCTTACCTAATTCTCCAGTGGGCACAGAGAAGTCCGCTGGTAGGATGGAGAACTTCTGTATTTTTTGGGCATTGGAGATTGCTTGCTTGTTTGCTCTCGTGATACCGGTCTCAATTGCTTTATAAACCTGGAAAATTATTATACAATGTCAGATTAAAATTTTTGTTATACATGTAAGATAAAAAGAAACGTTTTTGTATGGAATAAGATTTTTGGTTTTTCATCGCTCTGTTTTCCAACTATGCTCTCTTGAGCATAGCGGAGAAAAGAAAATTTCACCGATAGAATTACAGAAAAAAATATCTTCAATTATTTTTAAAACAGGTCTTTTTATACTATATTGTAATGTTTACAGAACCAAAGGCCAGTGCCCAATTTTAGCATGAATACTTAAATACCGTGAAGATGTCAAAAAATCTTGTAAAAACACCTAAAGCCGATTACATATTGCAACACAACATGCCATGTAATGCGAAAATATATGGAAGAATGCACGTTGCGCGCGCGCAGTTGTTTTTAGTACGTACGCGTACACTAAAATGTTGCACTGCGTGATTTGCATTACATGCGTTGTGTTGCAACTATCTGTAACCACCCAACATATTTGCAGGTTTACTTACCGCTGGGTCCTTAGTACTGACAATCTCGCTGACTTTAGTGGCGGAGCTGCCCAGACTCGCGACCCAGCCTCGTGCCTCGTTATCTAATTCGTCCAGGGGCTCTCCCGTCTCGGAATTCACTTTAGACTGAAAGTAGAATAATATAAATTGTAAGTGGCTAATTTTTTGAGGAGTCGGAATTTTTTTAAATTTTTTGAGGAGTCGGAACTGCGAGGGCCATGACTCTACAACAGGCTCATTCCATAGATCCAAAAAAAGTCAAAAATTCCCCCCTGATAATCCTTCACCAGACATCAAACAAATATTCGCGATTTTTTTCCGGTGGAAAAATATTTGTCCTATTGCGAGGATTAAACCCCCAACCTGTGACCAACTTCGACCATCAGGGCTGTTTGAAGTGGCTGAATCGATTTGAGTTAGAGTTGACACAGAGATTTGAGTTAGAGGAATCAAAACTTGAAAACATAGCGGCAGAGGTTGCCGGTTGCAGGTGTAGACTCGAAAGTTGAAAAAAATAACCAAAACCATAGGCTCGAGTAGCACTGAGTCATGTTGGAGTTTGTATTTAAGGGTACGTAGGTACCGAAGTGTTTCGTAGTGTTAGTTACCTTGAGCGTAAGCAGTATGGCGAGGAACTTGCGCTTGTCTCCGATGAGAACTGCGTACCCAACGTGCAGAAGCTCCGCTTGTACCGTCTGCTCGATCAGCACCGGCGCAATGTTCTCACCGCCCGCCGTGATCAAGATCTCCTGGAAATTAAAAGATTAGTTAATGATGGCGATATACCTAGAATAGATTTTTTTATATTTTCATTTAATCATTTATTTATAAGAAATTTCTTATACGTTAACTTATATTATTACAAAATATTATTTAAATGAGTATTACAGTAATTAATATATAAATATTATAAATGCGAAAGTGTGTTTATTGGTCTGTCCTTTTACGCAGTAACGGAGCAAAGGATCGTCGTGCTTTTTGGCATAGATTTTATATATCCATAGTTTATGGATCGGAGAATAACATAGGTTGCTTTTTATCGTGGAAAAATTCACGATTCCTGTAGAAACGCGGGTGAAAACCGCGGGCAGAAGCTAGTAATTAATATTAGTACCTGCTAGGTCCACAAAGATTTAAGAGATCTGTGACTAGGTCAATGTGGATCAATGAACTTTTCTGGAAAGTTATGCTAGCAGTAGCAATACATAATACCATGTCAAAAATGATAGAAGTCAATTGGGTAACAAATAATTAGGTTTTAAACGTTTAACTGGGCTACTAGCTAAGAGCAGACTACTTACAAAACATAACTACAGGTTTACTACGGCGCGCTGTACTTAGCAATATAGCAGTTATGTAATTTAAAATTAAGAGTAACAAAGGGTTGCCATAGGAGTCCAACTCCCCACCTCTTTGAATGGCATACATTTTGCTTTTTAAACCATAAAAAATAAAAATTAATATACTCATAAAAACGTCTCTAATATTGAATTTGAACAATAATTATTATTTTTATTAATTTATCCTTATCTTTTCGACTTTGCAGGACGAGAATAAACCTTGTCATTACGACTTTATAGGATGAAAAAAAAATATGTTGTCGTTTTAACATAATTAAGCTGTTAGTAACTCAATCATTCTCACCTTTATTCTCCCAGTAATGTAGAGTAGGTTATTGCTATCGACTCGGCCGATGTCTCCGGAATGCAGCCAGCCCTCGTCGTCGACGGCCTCTTTAGTCTTGGCCTCATCATTGAGGTAGCCCATGAACACGTGGCGGCCTCGCATCATGATCTCCCCGGGACCGTTTGGACTCACTGATCCTCCGAACTTGGTTTCTGTGCCTTCGAGAAGCTCGCCTGATGAGTCTAGGGAGAATCTGAAAACGTAAAATTGTACATTAAGTTTTTTTGTTTGCTTTATATGTACGACGAGATTTATTATTTATTATTATTATTTATTATTTATTTATTCATTATTCATAACCTCAGAGTGAGCATTACAGTTTCCCAATGCGCCCACTCCAAGTCCTTAAAACTAGACACACATGTTATAAAAAACAATAAAATTAATAATTAGCCTAATTTAACAAAGCACTTCAGCAAACTTCATAGCTGCGCTATGAAATTCTGAGTGCAATGAAACAAATCCAAATGCTGGCCTTGGTGCAAAAGAGCGTTGAGCAGTCGCAACTCCCGAGGAAGCGGCGACTGGCTTCTCAAAATAGTTCTCGAACAAGGCACTGAAAACAAATTGTGACGTCTAGCCCTAATATACTTGTCCGGAACTGCCAAAGGTATAAGCTCTAGTAAAGATGAGATACAATGTATACTAATGAATAATGAACTAAACGATGCAAAAGCTCGCATATTCAATCTATGTGAGTTTTTGCATGGTTCAGTTCATTATTCATTAGTATAAATGTATATGTGAGTTTTTGCATGGTAGTAGGGCACTTTTGAGTTCTCTGACTGAGACTGGCTTGCTTTGTCGACTAACATTTATCGGTGTGTTTCGTCAGTTCCACTTGCGAGCCCCATCATATGAGATAATAATCCAATTGGCAATTAGGTACCTACACCAGAGCCAAAGTTTCGATTTTCGTGGTAAAACTGAGCTTTCTAAGCACTAGGTACTGAAAGTTTTAGTTACAGTAGCAAGTAGGTACTTACCTACTACTTGTAGAACATTTTATTAATCTAGATAAAAATCCGGATAGTCGGAGGAAAAGATGAAGATACAAAATGGGTACGATTCTGGCGAGTTGTTTGAAATATCAAACAAAAATTAAGAGAGCACTATCCTTTTCACACGTTAAAAGATAAACCGACGTGCGAGAGAGATGAATATCTCTAAGTTTTAAATGTCACGCCAGAGACGCACTTACGGTCTTACCACAAAAAATTCAACACCGTCTCAACAGCGTCTAACCTTTAAATATGCCTTAATGCCGTGTTTAAATATTAGCAACCACAAACCATGATTTAAGAAGTATCTAACTCAATTCTGTTGTGACATTTCTAATCATTTTAGTTGTGTAGACACTCTTCTAGCTAATCAGGTATGTAAAGGTTTGTTTGATGTACCGCGGTTATAGTCTGTAATCACAATACTTACTTGGGATATATGCTAAGCGTATGCGCGCCTGACGCTTCGCTCATTCCGAACGCGTCTACAATCGGTATGTCAAGCGACAGGAAGAACTTCTTGACATCGGCCGAGAGCGGCGCGGCGGCGGTCACGAATGTCGAGCATTTGTCCAGCCCCAGAGACTCGTGCACTTTACTGAACACTATGCTTTTGGCCATCTTGTAGCCGAGAGAATTGCCTCGTTGCCTGAAAAATTGGGAAACGTTATAAGATCTTATAGATTTCCGATGGTTTTGATGCAATGCGTGATTTTATAGTTCTATCGAAACCAGTCTATCTAAATGATTCATGAGTGTGAATTGTTAGGTACTTATGTTCAATTTACAGACAAAAATTAAAACTAGGTAATCCCCGGAGTACTAAGTTTTTTATAATTCTTTGGTTCATCATTTTGATCATTGGACTCTTGTATGAATTCTAGTTGTGTAAAATAACTAAACAAGTCTAGTTTAACAATAGGTTATTATTTCTATGTATTAAAAATTGATTATTCGCAGAAAGAATCTTAATTTAATCAAATAATTGAATTAAACTACTTTTTACGGTTTTTATCGCGTTTATCTTAAATTTTTTTTTTGTTTTCTTGAAGGTCGACAAATCACAAAATGAAAGTTGTTTTCAAAAGTTAATAAGTCCCTAAACCGAAGTGTTAGAAAAGTCGAGAAAAATATAAAATACCTACTAAAAATATACGCGCTAAAACCCGTTACATAACATTTTTTATTCGATTTGTTACTATCGCGAAAACATAAGAAACAACATTCACTAAAATATCCAATGACTTAGGTAGGTTAAAATGTGTTGTGGCATTCTGCAAATCTGCATGCGCTTGCGACATTGCTCTTTAAATAAAACCTTGCATCGTATTTATCGGGCGACCGGTTATTTACCTTTGAAGCTGTTTTAATAATTTGACTTCATGCAAACAGATTTCATGAATTATTTGCATTTGGCATCTTGCAGTGACTTTCAAAATTATTTACATACGGCTTAGGGACACGTTACGAGAGGCGTTAATGCATTAGTCTGGTTCGCTTCAATGTCTGTATTATGTAAAGTGTGACTTTGAATAACAAATAACCCGACCGGTTTCAAACACGATAACTTCTCGTATTAGTTACAATGTCGAAATAGGATTGTGCATGTATTTAGTTATTAAATTACCTACGTTGTGTACAAGACAGGCAACGAACCATAAAAATCAAATTAATAAATAGAATAACCTTCCCTACGGAAGAGATACAAACTGTGGCAAGGTGGACCCGTACTTGCCCAAAACGTTCAAACTTTACCGCCTATCTACAGACCATAACCTGCAGTGGCTCACTAGTAATCTCTAAAAAGGTCCTTAAAGGATTCCAGAGTACATCCCAAATTAAAAAAATATATTTGAAAATACGATAGTTCTCGAGTGAGTCTTTCTCAAGTCTGAAATAATATTTTTAGGGTGAAAAATTGACATCCCAATCAGAAGTAAACTGTCGTATTTTTAAGACACTCTGGTGATCCCCAAAACAAATCAAATGATATCTTGTTTCTCTTTGTGATCAACTCTCAATAGTTACTTATAGACATCGCATAGCCAGAAGCAGGTGTTCTGATAGATTCAGAACATATGGTATGTTATCTTAAACACATATTTGTGTACATAACAACGGCGCGACTACAAAATCCACACGCAGTAGGAATGAGTAGTATAAAATACCGTACATTTTCTAGATATCGATCGTTTTTACTACTTTAAACAAAACCATGCATGTGCCGTTTGACGTGCATTCTATTTGCGTGCATTCTACCTCTACTGGCCTTGATGAACTATATCGATCTATAAGTTTTGTAGATAATTATAGTTTTCTATACTAGATATGTTTAATGTCCAGATAATAAGTTAGTGTGTAAAACGAAGGGAAAAAGTTTTTCAATCTCGCGAACAGTGTTTACAAAATAAAACTTTTTCAGTTTACTGCATGCTATGCTGGGCGCAGATTAAATTACTTTTATCAGCCTCAAACTCAATATTTGCATGACCCATTTTCAATATAAATCGTTACATTTCATTTGTATATTTCGCAAGTTTTATAAAAAGAAAAACAACAAGCGAAGGTACGGCGCCGACACTTCGGCGACCGAATTATCGGTCGTAAATCGTAATAGTAATTTAGCGGGTGGGTTTGCATGTGAAGCAGTAAACATCTGGAAGACCTCCCCGGCCTCCTATAGGTAATACCAACGCCCGCATACCTTACTCTATGCCTACACGGTATCACGAACGAAGTTAACAGATTTTAGAGAGTTTTTACTTATATATTAAGTTAAGTATGTATAGTTCAAATTAATATGTCGAATTATGGCAACAACTACGTTTTCTATCTAAAGTTATGTATAACTATACTAAGAAGAGATCTTCTGCATGCTTTAAGAAAACTTCAAAAGTGCAAACCATTCGTGAACTCTTACATACCAAAAGTCTATCATTTCGAGCAAACTGAAGTCTATGGGAAGTCCGTACATTCCCGACGATAGAGAACTGGGCGAGGATAAAACAGTGTTAAAAAAAGCGTTAAATTGGGAATATTTGTTGTAATTTTTAATATGAAAAGTGTTTATAGTCTTCAGGACTGTAATGGTTTTCAGATATACTTAACAAACGAATTTACTTAACGTACTTAGTATTAACGTACTTAGGTATTTTGTATGACCTACAAAACAAGTTTAAGTTAAAGAAACATTCAACCATCTCTTATACAGCCTGAGTTTGAATTGGTATGCTATCCTGAAAGAGAGTACTCCTGCAGGTCAACAACATTTGTTTTACGAGATTTTGAAATTCGGAATTTTTCATTGAAGAACATGCATTCCGTGAATGTGTACGTAAATAATCTACTAAGTACACCACTTCCGAGCAGCCCTATAGATCAGCTGAACTATGATGAAATTTCTTAAATGATGATGTTGATTAGAAGAGACTTAGAAACAATTCCAGAACATGCCGCGTACTTCACGTCGGAAGTGAATTAATTTTTTGTATGGAAGTTTTGAAAATCGAATTTCCAAGGGAGGTTTGACAACCATGGTCCTAATCACCCCATGTCGGGATAAAACGTAGCAATTCAAACTCAACCTGTATTATATGTAGAGTCTTGACTTTTAAAAATTACGCCACATAAGTAGGTATTAACTAGGTTAATTAATACCTATCTAAAAGAAGTCGAGGGCGTGAGTTTATGTTTAAAATATATTGATGACTTGGATTTTTAATTAGGACGCTTAAAAATGATAAGAAAAAGAATAACGATCAACAATTCGTGTATATTCGTACACAGACCCTGACCTCAAACTAGGATTTCCGTATCAAGGGACTGTGAACTGTTTTCCTATACACCTAGACACGAAACAAATAAGTATTTTGCTATTTTTATATTCACAAATATTTCTCTTTAATTTTTAAATTGCAAACTTTTGTCGATTTTGAGACTAACGACTTTTATCCCGTTCAGGAATCGAACCCGGAACAGAAATTACATACAGAAGTTAAATCGAACTACACCTAGGGCTGCCAAAAAAACTTATTCGTATAAATATGTAGTACATTCAAACATTTGGTATAATTTTTGCGTCGCGTGTACCCGATTCCACTGACTCACCATCTGAGTCTCACAAAAACTCGAACGTATGCAATGGTGAAGTGAAAACTAGTCGGCACTCGGCACAGAGCCGCTGCATCGATGGCAGTAAAAGTAGAGTATGTATTATTAATTAGCATACTCTGTTGGTTTGGTTGTTTGACACCATTCCTGTCTGTAGAGTGAAGTACGCTTCCAAATTAATGACTCGGAACGGATCATTCGGTCTTATGTGAAAGGTAGAGTTAATTCAATAAAAGTGAAAATTTTGTTTTGAAACGCAATGTCTTTTTGTTTCTATGTGTCTCAGAATCGACCACTCGTTGCTTATTAATAAACTTTGAATATTATTTAAAACATTTACTATGATTGCTATGAATTTATAAAAACGGTAATTATATACAAATCATTTTGTAGTGATAGTTGTATTATTTATTAATAACTCCCTGTATTTTGAGAATTAGAGTCCACTAAGAACTTGGTCCCACAAATAAAGACAAGGGAATAATATTATAAAGTTTTTTTGTAAGTTCCGATACGGGAATCGACCTATAAACTATAGAACCACAGGGTTATCTTTAATTGTATATTTGTGACTTTTTAGTGATACTACAGAATACGCACCTACGTACCTAATGATATAAAAGTAATGCCCGTTTTCACCAAAGACAAATAAGGTGACGCCTAAGTAAGTTTAACTCCTAAGTATAAACCGTTAGAACACTCCTAAAGGTTGATGAATCGTTTTGTTGCCCTAGGCAACCCCTAAATATTTAGGCATCCGATTTACGAGTCTCTTAGGGTTGGTGAAAATAGGCATAAATGCTTTATTTTAAAGAGACTGGATCAAGACTGGCCTTAGCCTTTTTTTCTTTTTTGTATAGTTTTGGTGTTGCAATTGATACATACCCCTTAATCCTCGCTAGATGGTGGTTGAGCCCCTGTTCCCTCGCCCACTTGGCCATGGCTTTCTTCACCGTGCCTCCCTTTGAGCCCACCGCCACGATTTTCTCGTACATTTTCTCCCACACTCGAGGCACTCCTAGGAACCTGAGAGGGAATAAACCATTTAAAAATATATATTTAAAAACAAGCTTTTCCCCCTGGTGACAAAGCAATATTACTGCTTTGTCACCAGGATAAAACAGCCTATTCGAGTGACGGGAACTGATTCAAAATTCAGTTGCAAAATCCAGATATTCTTACTAACTAAGGTACAAACTAACATAAAATCTTGTAAAACTAAATAATGTCACAATAGCGTATTACACTAAACTTCTGTTATTGTTTGGTTACAATAACGAGATATAATTAATTTCAATAGAACCAAAAGTTTTTGTAAGATTGTTGGTAAGGTTGTTCGAAGTACGAGTAATCGATTATATATTATTAGTTCACATTTTAAAAGGCTTTAGGTATTCATACTATTTGCAATCAAACACAATTTTTATCGTGCCTGTTATAGGTTATCATGTAGTTGCGAAACAGAAGAAAACATGGTCAGATTTATTAAAATATTTAAAACTTAGGTATAAAAATACCTAATAATCCAAACTTATATAATAAAACAATGCGAAAGTGAGTTTCTTCGTTTGTCGGTTTGTCCTTCTTTCGCGCAGCAACAGATCGACGTGATTTTTAGCATAGATAGGTATAGTTTATTGACTGGAGAGTAACATAGGCTTTTTATCCCGGAAAATGCACGTTTCCTGTGGGAACGCGGGTGAAACCGCAGGCAGAAGGTAGTAAATAATAATTTTAAGTATATATTGTATATTTACGCCCAACGATTTCATACATTGAATCGGACCTCGACTTAGGCTTTCTTGCCTCTAGGGAATCAGGAAATACGAGGACCATGAAGTCCTACCATGTAGTAAAATATACCTAGTAGGTATTATAAATATTGCGATTTCCTAATGCCTACGCAATAAATAAGTAGTTCAGTAGATTCAGTATCGATTTTCTCAGTAATGATGCCGGGTATGCCACGGCTATGGTAACTACACAAAGGACAAGAAGGCAGTGTCAATATTGAAGTTAGGAAGTTTTACATAATTCACTAGGCTTTCGTTTATTTTTAGGTAATTAATAGTGCATTCAAAGATTTTTAAAAAGTTGTTCGCCACCGGTATTTTTATGAAACCGATTGAAAGAGTAAATCACAAACGTCAATTCCCTCACAATGGTGTTACTCTAAATTGAGATATATTATATAGATATTCATAGTACGTAAATGGAATTATCAAACAAGACACAGAAACTGAGCAAAACTAATATTTTTGTAATATGGGAATCGTATTATAGTTAACACTTACCTCGTAGGTCGAACTTCCTTGAGCGTTTCCACAAGGCTGCCCTTGAGAGCGTCGGGTTGTGCGAAGAAAACTGTCACGGCGTTGGATAGGGTTGTGTAAATGTCGACTACCTATTGAATGCAACGAAATTGTATTTATTAGAATCATGGACGCTGTAGATGCAATGATGAAAGGAGCTTGGATGAAAAACATGGTAACATATTAAATACACTAGGTATAGTGATTTCAAAGATCATCATATTTATTTATCATATCCTAGACAGTCCAATGTGTGGAAGATAACGAATTAGTTAACAAAGAGTAAGATAAGCCCAGTAAGATGGCTTTAGTTAAGTAATCTTTAAATTAGTTAAATCATTATTTTCGCCTGCCTTATGTAGAAAGTGTCCTAAGTTACTCCAAAAACTTTGGCTTAGGCACCGAATACATAATAGTACCTACAAGTACTTAGGCTAGTTTTTACAAGTGAGTAGTAAAATGACTACGGGGAAACAGAACAATTTTTCTGGCATTAGCTGTGATATAGGCAGCACGCTTGTTCGTCTACGTTAGACTACTATGATATTAACTAACTGAAGGTATTGAGGGGTACTTTCTCGATGGGTAATAAAGGTCGATGAGTAAGTATGGTATGACACTAAACGCCTATCAGAACTGTTCATCGATGTTAAAAACTGGCTGCCGTCAATTGTGACGGCAGCCAGTTTTTAACATCGATGAATATTGAATATACATAATATAATGGCATACTGATGCCTGCCATGGTCTTATTATTACCATTTTGTCGTGTTCTTTATCGCGGAATTAAAACTATAAATTACCTTCATTATATGTCTTATTAACTCATTTTAACCGACTTCCAAAAAAGGAGAAGGTTATCAATTGGGTATTTTTTTATGTTTGTTACCTCAGATCTCTGTCATTTATAAACCAGTTGATTTTTTATATCTGAGGAACCACATAGGAAAATGGTAATAATAAGACCATGGCAGGCATATTGTGACGGCAGCCAGTTTTTAACATCGATGAACAGTTCTGATAGGCGTTTAGTGTCATTCCATACTTACCTACTCATCAATGAAGAAAGCTTTCCTGCTCAAGTTTGACTATCACTTGACAGCATCTAAAAGACCTTGACTAATGATACTAATAATAGTATAATGATAATGGTTGATTAGTGTGTGTTCTTACCTGAGCAGCAACATGGCTAAGTGGCAAGAAGGAGACCAGTCTATCCTGCGTCGGCTGCAAGTCTGCCACTCGCTCGCCGATTGAAAACGCGTCCCACGTGAGACTGTCGTGTGACAACATCACGGCTTTAGGAGGTCCCACTGTTCCCGACTAGAAAAATAAAAGTTTTTCTTGTGGAAAAATATTTTTTTTCAGACAGTCTTTTATAAAATACGTAATTGCGATTGTAATCTTTTGGTCACCTTCCGGTTCCATCATCGATAGATAATCCTAATGTTCTAGCTCACTACCGTTGGAAGCGTAGTACCCAGCATCCTGGCGGCATTGCCTCGTTGAACTGATCCTTTGAGCCAAATAAGTATGTACCGGCATTTTAGTTACGCGTTATTTTAAAAAAATATTTTTTGTTTGAAAGTATAATATATAGATTCTGGAGGCCGTCCCATATAATATACGTTTTATAAAATAAGTGGAAAAGTAGGGGGAAGAAATTTCGTATATCGCTATATTTTCATCGATGTCGGTTCCTGCTTTTTTACAAGACTGCACAAAAAAGGAGTGTAATGTTTTTAGGGTTCATGTATGTATGTGAGTTTCTTTATTTCACCATAACTTTTAAATGCCTGAACAAATTCCGATGTATGCGATATAGTTAGAATCCTTACATCATCACGACGACTGACACTGGCTAGAGCACTCGTGTTTTTTTAAGTAGTAACTTTTGTTACATCGACTTGTTATAAGCAATTTTACCTGTCGCATAATTTGTTTTTGTTCTAACATTTGAATTTTTCATATTTACTTATTATTTGTTACGTAGTTCTCTAATTATATTAGTATGTACTTACTGTGTATACTAATGTGCAGCACTCATTGACAGCGATGCTTTTGAGGATGTTGTTCAATTGTGTATCGGTTTCCTTTGATCCTATGTCCATAAGCTGCTCCCACTGTTAAAATAAAAATAATTTAAAAATAGTGCATGTGATTAAAACAATATAGACATGAATACTCTCTCACATCTCTTTCCTTTTCCTACCCAAATAAAAGGGAAATATTGTAAGATATGGGTCTCATATAGAATATTCAAAACAATTCTCTTGGACTTTGTTTGTGTAAGCTTGGGACTTATTAACAGTAGAATCAATCAGCAAGCCTAGGGTATCCCAACACTAATTCAATCATAGGTAATATAAACTAACATTATAGTATTCTGTAGACTTACACTGTAAACCCCCGGTACAGAAGTATCCACCGTTCCTTCCCATTGCACTATCGCCTTCAGCAGCGGTAACTTGTCCCGGATAGAAAGGATTTTGTCGAGTTGCTTTTTGTCTTGAACCGCGCAGATGTTGGCCCGGGATGAGACCAGACAGTGGTAGCACGCGTCGGCAGAGTTTGTCGTGTATATGCCGGCGGCGTAGCCTCTACATGAAACAAAATTTGATGCTATAGATAGGTATTATATAATGTTGTATAGCTAATTTTCGTATCATAACAGGAAAATGACAGGCTTGAAATAATGAGTATTATCCACAATGACCATACTTTTCCCCAAGGATTCCCAAGGATGTTAGTTTTTCAAACTTTAATAATAATAATAATAATAATAATAATATGTTTATTAACCAAAAATACATTACAAAGGAAACAAAGAGTAACATCAACGAGAAACAGTAGTTAAAATTTTCCAATAATCAGATACAGCGGCCCCACACTAGGCTCAAGGCCCGTGTCGTGGAGACCAAAATTTAAAGATTTCCATAGATACTACATTAGACATAATACAAGAAATTAGAGGTATCCTTGTAATTTAGAAACTTAGAAATTAGATAAGTAATCAATATATAGTAGGAACTTGATGTGTTTGAATTTGAGTGTTGTTTGTATGTTTATGTGAGTATTAGCTGTGTGTATGGGGAGGATGGGTGTGAAAGTGAAAATATGATTGTAAATGTACTGTGTACGAATGTATGAGTGGATGTGAGTAAATGTTGGTGTCAGCTCACTAATAAATAAAGTTTTCAGTCTCGATATATGACTGGGTCAGTAAGAATTGCTGTACCAGAAGTTTGGCTTTAGTCGTGCATTCATACTTAATGTCGCAGACTTTGCATATTTTATTATAGATGCGAGGGAGAAGAATGTTTGGGTGACGAGAAGCATAACTTGATCTTGCTGTCGGTATTGGAACTCTGAAAACGCGTCTCTGTGATAATGCCAGAAGATCTTGTGACTTCGCTATTTCTTTATGAACTGAAACTATGGCTTTTAGGATAAATAACTGCCGCACTCTCAGTACTTCAGTTTCCTTATAAAGAGTGTCAGTAGGGTACAAGAAAGACTTTCCCAGCATCACTTTCAAAACCGCACGTTGAGCTCTTTCAAGTTCTATAAAAACTGTTTTACAAGCACCACCCCACGCCAGTGCACAATAAGATAAGATTGATTCGCAGAGCGACTTATAAACCACAGTGAGTGTTTTTATATCGCAGGCGTAGCGCAAGGCTTTCATTATGTAAATTACCTTTCTTACACGGCCTGACAACTTTCTGATATGATGTTTGAAATTTAGAACTTCATCTAATTCAACGCCTAAATATTTGATATGAGCTACTTGAGCAACGCCCTCACAGTTACGACATAAAGAGTAGTCCCTCTGCCCGAATCCGCATGAATGGATTTTAATACCTATATCGGCTGTAGGTTTAGATTGATGGGTTTTGTAAAAGGTAACAAAATTTGTCTTTTTGGCGTTCAAAGTGAGAAGATTTCGATCTAGCCATGCTGCAATTTGATTAAGCCCCGACTGTGCCAGACAAGAAACTTTTTCCCAAGAGGTATCTTGGAAAATCACAACTGTGTCATCGGCGTAACAAATCACCTCGGCCCCCGTGATAGAAAGTTTCAAGACGTCATTGATATATATTGCGAAAAGAGTTGGGCCCAGTATACTGCCTTGCGGCACGCCATACATCACCAGACACTCGCTGCTCAGGCTGGAACCTACCCTCACACACTGCTTACGATTTGTTAAGTAGCTCGAGAACCAGTTATGCGCCAAGCCTCGAATCCCCAAAGCTTCCAACTTTTTTTCAAGTATCGGGATCGATACGGTGTCAAAAGCCTTAGCGAGGTCGAGGAAGACTCCTAAGCAGCGTTGATTCTGATCCACGGCAGATGAGATTGTATTAGTTACTAATACAACTGCATCCTCCGCACATTTACCTCGCCTAAATCCAAATTGTCTGTCTGACAGAAGTTGATTTTGTTCCAGATAATCAACTAACCTAGTGTTCACAACTTTTTCCAGCAGTTTGGAAAAAACACCTAAAAGTGATATAGGCCGGTAATTACTTGGGATATTTTTAACTCCGTCTTTATGTACCGGAACAACCACCGCCAATTTCCAGCTGTCTGGAAATTGACCAGTTTCCAGGCTAAGGTTAAAAATAAAGGTGAGAGGCTCGAGAATATAGGGCTTAATGTGCTTTAGTAAAGTAGAAGTGTAGCCATCGAGACCAGGTGCACTTCCCAATTTCAGACCTGAGATGAGTTTCTCCACTTCGTAAGAATCTGTTGGAGACATAAAGAAAGAGTTTGGAGTAGAATTTATCGGTTTTACTGAAGTAGACAAAGATATTTCTGTTTCATTTAATTTCTTTAGAATTTTTGCTGCAAGATCTTTCCCAACATTTGAAAAATAGTCATTACACTGATTTAGAGAAGCAACGGGGTCCAGGCTTGAGATTAGCTCTGACGGCTCGCTATGAAACTTTGAATTACCACAGATGTTATTTATAGTCTCCCACATTTTCTTCGGATTATTCTTATTTTTAATCAGTTCTCCCTTTTCATAATCTGTTCTAACACGTCTTAGAAGTTCTTTAAAAAAGTTGCGATATCTTTTGTATGTAGTTTGAAGATTTTTATTTTTTGGTTCCTTCCTAGCTTTCAGATGCAATTGGTCACGATTATTTTGGCATCTGATGAGCCCAGGAGTAATCCACGGTTTTAAATTAAAACGAGAGCGGCTGATAGTGACAGTACGGCTATGATTAGAGATAGTGGAGGAGAGGATTGAATTGAACTCTTGAACAGCCTGGTTTATGTTTGCTACTGATGTGACGGAGTTCCAATTGATTTTTTTCATGTCGCCAATTACGGCCGAAAAGTCAATTTTCAGTCGAGAACGATTAGATGGTTTGAATGGTTGAGTCGTGTTGCAATCAAACCCCAGCATACACATATCGTGGTCAGTTATATCCGTGGTACACACGACCCCTACAGCCCCAATACATTTTTTTATAAAAATATGGTCAAGGCAAGCCTTGTTTCTTGTCGGCAAAGAGATAGCAGGTATAAGTTGATGTTCTGCAGCCAAGCAGAGATATTCAGTACACTGTGAGCTTAAGGGGTCACCGAGGAGGTCAAGATTTAAATCGCCGGCCCATAATACGCATTTCTTATTTTTATGCTGCGTTACTGCCTTATTTAGAGATATTAAAAAATTGTCGATTTGCTTAAAAGATGGTGAACGATAAATACCGAATATTGTACAATCCTCATTTATGCAAATTTCCAAACTATTGCAGTCAAGAATGTCGGGTTCGATCACAGCGGCGGACCAAATATCGCGGATGTAGGCTGTGACTCCACCACTCTTGTTTATATACTTTTTTGTGCAGTGTGAGTTATAGCCAGGGATGCTAGGCACAGTTATGTCATTATTCAGCCAGCACTCTGTAAGTATGATGACATCGAATATGACCTTCACTCGCCTTAATGAAACCATGAAGGAATCAAAGTTTTGTTGTAAACTTCTTATATTAAAACTAAGAATCTTTATCTTATGGTCAGCCGTAAAATAATTTTCACATGATTCAAGGCTTTCTGTAGCATAGCACTTAACAAGAAACGAATTATCCAGATTATCCATGGTGTCCGCCATTATGTATGGTAAAATACATAAGGACGCGCAGTATGCAAATTTACTTGTGCTATGTTGCTACTAGAATATGACGTAAAATTAAAAAGCCAAAAAATATGAGCTTCACAATAAGTGACCATTGTACGGCTGAATGTATGTGTGTTATGTGAGTATAAGCGAGCTACTTGTGGGAGTAAGTGTGTATGTGTTCTATTTGTTTGAGTTATGTAAGTTACAAAAGGTAAATAGTTAAAAAAGTTATATAAAGATGGATAATTATGGCAATTGACATGAAATACAATGCTGTGTTTAAGCAAGAAAATAAAACATTTGTCTTGTCTATATTCAGAACAAAAGTAATCAATTGCAATTATTACAATAATAGTAATAAAAAAACAAAATACTCTGTATTGATAGGCACTATAAAGGAAAGTACCACTAGGTTCAATGCTGATATCAGGTACGCTTTATGCTTTGATTTAGGTACTTACCTATTTGTAAATAAGTTGGGAATCTGTGGCCAACCACCTGTCGATGTGTTTAGGCAGCTGCTCTTTAGAGCTAATCCTATTCCTATATACCTACTTCACCTACTTGATTTACTAGCTAATAGATACGAGCTACCTATTTATATTCATCATCTTACAAGATCAGGAGGCCTGCCACATACCTACATTAAAAATTCGTACCTACTACAATTTTCAATGTAACGTTAAAGTAGTGCTCTAAGAGATGGTGGCAGGCCTCCAGGTGTTTTGTGATAGAGATCAAACGCTTGCCTAGCCTAACAGGCAAAATGAAGTTTATTTCGTATTTAAAATGAGATTGCAGTAGTATACCTACCTAAGTCACGACTCACGATGTCATGTAGCCGAGCATGATTATCTCTTTTCCTTATGCAAAATGTTAACACGCGTCGTGAAACACTGAATAGAGTAACTGGAAATTAATTACAGATTGTTAAATAAAAATTGCTCTATTGTGTCTTGATAAATGGAAATTTATTACCTACTATAAGGCGCTTCGCACACGATAACAAATCTGTGACGCACAACAAGACATTCTTATATTAACTATTCTTATCCTAATATAAAACGGGTATAGGCCTGCACTAAGGGACGTCCCGCTTAGGCTGTAGATAGGTATTGTGCATTTGCTCCCGCCTGAATCTACCCAAGCCATCCTTACGCTGCAAACTTATGGGCCCCCATACACGAGCACTCCAATCCACAACATTCCAATCCAACGTTCCAAAAACCGTCCGTGTGTGTGAAATCTCAGATGGATTACGTGGAGTGATAGAATGTGGGCTCTTAACTTCACTATGGTTCTATCAAATTCTATCAGGAGCGTTCCAAAACCATCGCTCCACTCGTCGTCGATTGAATGGAACGATGGTATAATTTCGAGCCCACAGACGGGCACACCATTCCATCCATGTATTGCTCCATTTTTCGGTCCATATGCGACTCGAGCACAACCAACTGAGCGCAAAATGGATCGTTGCCATCGTCAAGGCCACTAACGATAAGTTGAGATGTTGGATTTGGAACGTTTGGATTTCTAATATTAATATTAGGTACTCCACGTAATCCATCTGAGATTCCCAATACATGGGCGGTTTTTGCAACGTTATAGGATTGGAATGATGTGGATTGGAGTGCTCGTGTATGTGGGTATTACGGTAGACAAGTAGTCATTATCGTATACGGAGAATCGTAACGTCACATGAATGAGTACTGCGGAAAACTTTAAACATAGACCAAAAATAATCGCAATATAGTTAGATAAACCTACGTAGGTAGTTACTGCTATCATAGATAGGTACTTAATGTTACCAAATTATGACAGTAATTTATCGAATGATGATATTAGTTCTGTTTATGATTATGATCTTTCTGGGGATAAGGATAACAAAGATATTAAGCACGATGCAGATAAATCATCCATATAGACTGTTAAAAAAGGATTTGCCTAATAAATGTACTTACATAATATCTATAGTTTTTGGTTAGATAAGTAGGTAGTAAAATGATGATAAAGTCACAGTTTTACAATGGATTGTAAAACTGGGCTAAATAGCAGTAAACCCGCAGTACACCCGCCGAGTTCGGGCTCACATGATTCGTTTTGACGACTCCAATATATTGCACTTGGTGTCGAGGATCTGATGAGGAGCGAAGAGGTGGATAGCGTGTTTTTTTAGTTTTTTAATTAACTACATATAATCCTTGTACCCGATATAATATTTTTAATTTATATACAGCCTGAGATGATTAGTAAATACACTTATTTTTAAGGCACAACCTTATACTATCGTAATTTTGTAATAAGTGTCGAGTGTCGACCTATCAACTAGGTACGGGGTACCTACACCACGGAAGCTGTCTGTCATCATTTAGTTAAAACGCCCATTTAGATATTATGACAGTTGAAAAATGTAAAATGAAATAGTATATTTTACCCATTTACGGACTTGGCTATAATGAATGTGATCCTGAACATAATAATGTGATCATAATTCAACATTCGCCAATATAATGAAATGAAACCAGTTAGAAAACAAAACCATAGCAGTTGCATAAAACATGTATTTAAAGGTGGTACCTATTTACCTATCTGGGTACAATGTCCACGAGCTAAAATATTGCGTCACAAAACTTATACATACATGTGTCTACGCCATGTTCGCCAGCCGTCTCGTCTTGTTAGTCGTGTGTTATGTTAAAAGACGTAAATTTTATGATAACGGTAGCATGAAAAAATCTTTTAATATTTTTTTAATTACACTGCATGGTAGCCATCGTTTAACCGTCGCAAGTACATTGACTTTACTGTTTTGGGGGTCTAATTAGGTAGGTCTAATTTTAATCAAATTGTGAGGCGATGCTGCACAATTAGTTTAGCAGAGTAGGTACACAAATTTATATGCATGCGCCTAGACTGTTGAGATGTGGGGGCCCGGGTCGATGGACGAGATGAGAGTGACCTAGGCGAGTCAACTCAGCCTTGAAAGAGCACGGGTTCCCCACTTGATTGTCGAGTTGCCATGAGGGGGAATTGAAATTACGGCCTGTTCAGTAATGTTAAAGCATCAGTGAGGTCTTTCTGTTAGGTAGGTACTTCTGTTGCTGTCGGTTTGAAGCTTTCGATCGTGTCATGTCTTTCTGTGCAAGGATCCTAAACTTTCTGTATTTCAGCTTCCTATAAGAAACTGGGCTATATTAAAGAACCAACTACCAAGTGATGATAGCGTAGTGGACCTTAGGTGGTGGATCTAAGGTCGCTAGCCGATCCATAAGACAAATCCTCCATTATTCCCATGAATGAAGCGTCCAACAGTATCGAAATCAGGTGCTCATCGTTCAATAATAATCACGGTAAATATCCCGATGGAATATGAAATCCTAATCATTTTGAGTTTTCGGTAAAGAAAAACAATGATTATTAAGATGGGAGGGTATTTTCTAGAGCTCGTCTATTGCTCGTTATAGTAGCGACGCTAGATTGGTATCTTTCAACAAAGAAGCATTTTTCGGTTTGCTCTGATCTATCACAGCCCCATTTATTTTGAGAGCCAGTTTTTTTTCCTAGGTCAAGTGTGTTACCATTTTTGACCTCATTATCACTTATCAACTTATCATCAACTGATAGTATAACATGATAGTGAACAAACGGTAACTGTATATCAAGAGTTAAAACAAGCCTATGTACGTACTATGTATTGCTTTGATATAAATAAAAAACATGACTGCCTTAGCCATACATCCAAATCTGTTCAGGCATTAAAAAGTTATGGTGGAATAAAGAAACTCACATAAGTATATATATTTATATATATATATGAAGCCTGAAAACATTACACTCCTTTCTTGGGCAGTCGTGTAATAAATTATAGTCGTGAATATTCAAAATATTTAGGTACGTACTGTAAAATTCTGTTGTGACTGACAATTTAAAAATACTTAGGTAGGTACTTATCAAAAGTGGTGACATGTAGTTTTACGCACTTCCGAGTTTCTTATAACACGTTTTTTTAAGAATATTTAACAAGGCATTGTTAGAAAAATTGACATTGTTTCCATCGCGGTAAAAACTTGATACGCAAGAGTTCATAGAGGCAAGACATTATTTGCATTTGCCAGCAATGACTACGTAGATCCAAACATATTATGCTGCGGGCAGCAGGATGTTTCAGTAGGTTCTAATAAACTGATTGATAACTACAAGTTTAAATGGACTTTTCAGCAGGAAACATCCTGGCAGCAGTGGCAACTGGCAACGGACGGATTCATGTTTGGGCGCACCTTACCTATGAACAAATACATGCATAGTTTACTATGTAAACTTACCCAGCATGAATAGCAGCGAGGTCCGCAATATACCACTGCTCAGAGTTGAATCCGAGGATGCACACTGAGTGGTACCGTTCTAAGCCTATCTTGATGAACGCCTTTGATATCGTCCGCACTCGCTCTTGATATTGTCTGAAAATTTAATTTGTCATAATGTTTCAAAATTTCACAATCTTGCACCTACATGTGGGTTCGAGCTTACCTCAATATGAGCTAAATTCGAACTTGTTGTGTGTTTAAGTGTGATTTTAGTCCAAGTATATGTAGCAAACAGGGTTTAAACCACCTAGATATATCTGATGTACCTATTATAACTAATTTAGAACACTTACTTATAAGTAATTTTGTGCCACTTTCCATCTGCTTTCTTCGTCGCCAATGCAGTTGCGTCAGGGTACCGCGCTGTAGTCCTACTGAGGAGACCAGGTACGGAAATTGGGGGCTCCGCGCCCACTCCCCTGGAGGCTATTTGCAGTTTTACATATTCCCCGGGCTTACTTGTTACGTAACTGTCTGATGGCACTACCTGGTCTGGTCCTGTGAAGAAGTAAAGCTGTTTATATTAATGAACGAAGTTGATTAGGTTAGTTTAAGCTGCTCTTCCTATTATTACAAGTAAGCGCTATAAAAACAAAACAAAATACAGCGCATCATTCACGTTCGTCACTGAAATGCCAAGGTCGCCTGCAGTATCATTGACCCGGCATTGGCTTAGCTCTCCCACTCTAGTGCCAAATGTCAACACTCACTACAATGTTAACACAGGGATTTTTGAAGCTGTTTTATTGTGGGCAGGTAGAATTTTCGAACCATAAAAAATGTATATAGGTAGATTATAACAGTGTAAAGTTTCATTAGGTAGGTTTTTCATTAGAATGCTGTTTACGAACATCGCTCAATCGCGTGACGATGTCAAGGTATAGGTACGCTTCATAAATAACTATTTTTTCAGTAATTCTTGCCTGTGTACCTACGTAAGGAAAATCTACAAGGTTGTCTGATGATCGGTCTCTACTATCTAGATAGCAATTAGTAAATGAGAAAACCTTGATTTCTGAACTTTTAACATTAGCATCATTGACGTCTGCAAAATGAGTACCTATGAATGTGATGATGAAATTCTTCGAGGTGGTGTAGGTGAGCAAATTCAGAAACTAGAAAATAATAGGTAGGTATATATTTACATAAGTATTTGCAGCATTGGAAGACTTCTCTCTGTTTGAAAATTACCTACTAAAACAATCACAGGATGTGTGTCCTGTCTGGACGGCCATTCAAGGCGAAGGATGTTTGAGGTATTGTTATCTATTCTATGGTTTATTTGATTTCTCACATGATGTTGGGAACGGATGTTCTATTTTTATAGATCGATGGATTACATCGATCGAGATATCGATAAGACAATAGATTTTATTGTTGTTGAAGTTATTTTGAAAATATTATTTCACTTGTACCAGGCACGTTGTCAGGTGGCTCCCTCGATATCCCTTTACCCGTCGCTGGCTTGAGCCATGTACTGTTTTTTATGGGTCTATGCTCCGTTCTATTTCTCGACCTTTACGAACGGAACGGTGGAAGAGCGCAGAACCACCCAGAACGATCTTAGCCCTTCTGTCAGAGGCAGGACTGTGTATGTTTCGATTTTTATAAGAAGGTACTTCTTCTTGGCGTGTCATTGGTTCGACTCTTTTTGCAGGTTTGCCAAGTGGGTTGCTAGAATGACCGGGTCACCGTTAGTATCTCATAAGTAAGCACTAATTTTGCTTTTATCCGCAACAGTACTGTACTGAGAAGTGAGAAGTGTGGATATTGACTCAATTTTTTTAAGATGTTAAATTTGTTTTCCCACGAGAATCAAATGTCTATATCGAAAAAACTAGAAAACGAACGTTAGAAACATAAAAAATGAGAGTCAAAGTCATGCGTATCTACTGAAAGCTAAAACGCCCCATACAAATTGGGCAGAACACATGACGTCACATGTTATATACGCGGGTCGTAAAGCTGAACATAGGTATATTGTGGATTTGGCCATGAAAAATTGCGATTAAATACATAGTCGTCATACATTTTTTATTAATTGAAATGTAAAGAATCTGATGGTAATTTAAATAAATTACTTTTGTATCATAAAAAATCTTTGAATTCGGGAAAACATAGATGGAAATTATGTAAATTTTGTGCATTTCATTTATATTGTTTTAATGTGATGTTCTTAAACCTGTGTAACTACAGTAATTATGTATTTTGTGTTTCATGCAACATTCCTATATTCAAAGCTTTTAAAATCAAGATGTTATTAATCCATGTGGTGACTACATAACAATTGATTAAATAATGATTAATGTTCATAATTAAATTGTTATCTAAATCCGTGTCAGCTGTCCTTCCTTTTTTAATTGATTATCTTATCTGTAAAATAATTTGCATATAGGCACCTACCTATGTGTAGACTGTAGATATTATATCATTGATACGTTTTGTTGACGATGTTACATAATGTAGAAAAAGAAATAAATACATGATAGTATAAATACATGATTATCAACCTATTTATATTCCCAAAGCTATGCCTTCTCTTTGTAATAGAGAGCAAAGGGGAAAGAAAGGAAGAGTATTCAGAACCGTTGTCCGCTATTCTATCGGTTCCCGTAACCGTAACGTGTAACAATTACTCTCAATTTCTCGTAAGCACTACTCTTTTTGAGATGAGACGGTGAATTCTGTATTGCAAAAAAATCGCGACTGATATCTTTCATTAGATAAAACAAAACAGGGCAAGTGCGAGTCGGACTGGCGCACCGACGCGACGCGACGACCGACGCGACGGTTCCGTACAAACTTGTAGGTATGTAAATAGTCTGTCCATCACGGGAACCGTTAGGTACCTAATTATAGGTACAGCGACATACACCAAAAATTTTTTATTTTTCGTGATGTTTCTACAACTTTTCGGTTTTCGGATTTTTGCCTTTACTTGTGCTAAGATATTGCTTCATGCCAAAATTCAAGATTCTAGGTCAACGGGAAGTACCCTATAGATTTTAATTCCCTGTGGTGAGTGTCAAAATATGCGACTTAAATGGCCATATGTTTGGATTACATTATTAGACAATTTAAAAAATGGACTATAACTTTATAATCATCGCAAAAAAAAATTTTCTTTATCTTAAAACTTTTTCTCCAAATCGCCACGTAATCAATAAAAGCGATAGCTTCGAGTAATAACTGATAAAGGTCTGCTTCATATCCGCCTACTGCCACATGCCTCACCTTACTACTCACGTTTGCACCGGTCCAAAGATAAGCAGTGAAATACGTGTTTTTCTTATTGATAAATAATAATGATTACCTATGTATCTTACATGAAATATCATTCAATGAACTACGGCGCGGTGCTGCTATGTTTTAATTTTAAGAACCCGAAGTATAACTCGCCCAACTCCGTGATGGGCCTAGCGCCGAGCGGTAAATATTGTTCCTGTTTCACCACGAGCAAGACGGGGCGCGGAAAAGAGCAAGACAGCACGTCTAGTCAAAGATCAAGAAGTTGGTGAAGCGCAGATGCGAATTTGACAGACAGGCCATAGAGTAATAAATAACCTACGCCTATGACGATGACGACATTATTATAATTTGAAATAATGGTTACCTACTGAAATAATGGTTAGTCATATATTGTAGGTATATTAATACTCTACTTATTGGATTCTACCTATCCGTTGTCCACCATGGAGATACAATGACACATTGCTTTTAATAAAATTTTAAAATTAGTAAGTATATGGATTTTTGAAAAAATCATGTTCATGTCCGTGACCTGGGAACTACAGTTGCTGGAAACAGGACTCGAAAGCTGAAGCCCCAGCTCAGTGGCGTGATCTTGAATAATTTGCCTTCGTTCAGCAATCGACAAGAATATAAGTTGATGGTACTATACCTATAATTCATGCAACATTCGACAAAGTTGAATCATGACCCACCTATTCGATTTTTTCATATATCAATTATCGAAGTATAGGAATTATAGGATAGGCTTCGGATTGCTTCTGACCGATTTTGACCTTCATTATGGACGTGTTAGATTAACAAATTGGCTGTAAGATCATTCAAAACTTTTCCGATGAGGGAAACTGAAAGATAAAGTCCAACTTGTCAATTATTATTACGCTATAAAGAAAATAAAATAAAACCTTTTTACAGAAATAACGTTGACTTTTTTGATCGTGAATATTTGTTGTTTTCTTCACCTGACTGACTTGACACTTATCACATCTATATCAATACTAGCTTCTGCCCGCGGTTTTCACCCGCGTTCCCACAGGAACCGTGCATTTTTTCGGGATAAAAAGTAGCCTATGTTACTCTTCTGTCCATAAACTATATCTATACCGAAAATCACGTCGATCCGTTGTTCTGTTACTGCGTGAAAGAAGGACAAACCAACAAACACACTTTCGCATTTATAATATTACTAGGATATATAGTAGGATTACTAGGATAAAGAGATAAAATTTGTTTGTTTGTGAAAGAAATTCCACCTGGCTACCATTCCAGATGCACTCCGCAGTTTAGGTATAAAGCTACAAGTACGCGGCGCGCGGGCTCGTACTGTCGGGACGAATTCAGCGTGTTGCCGTGCGGCCGGGTCGCACGTTAGCAGTACCTACGTAATCACTCACGCGGAGCAAAAGCATATCGCTTCGCATTCAGCTGCGAGGATCCAAACCGCAAGTTTTTGCAGTTTTAGAATTTTTATCGACTTACAATGTTTTTATGTACAATGTACATATAAACAACACAATATTTGTGTAATATAAAAAAATAAACTATTTTATCATCAGTCTTATTTAATAAAGTTAAATTAATCACTTCAAATAAGCTATTCTTGCATAATTATACTTTAGGGGACAATGTGAAATGAAGACGCGGCGGTGGCCTAAGGCAGCCCTTACACCTAATTCATGATTGATAGATAAGCATCAATCGCGGATCACGAGAACACCATGAAAAAACCACGATCCCCGTTTGACGCATATCGTATCGTCTATTGTGGTTGTGGTTGAGGCTTGATGGAATGATCTATTCCGAGCACGGTACCCGCTTCTACCTATGCACCTAAGCTTCTACGACCTCTATTAAAAAAAAATGGTTTCACAACCACTGCTTGCTCAGTGCAGACGCCGCGGTAAATAAGCGGTAGTGCGCATGATATGTATGTAGCGTAAAGCGGAGCAGTCGTTGCTTTCATCCCAGGCAGAGCTTCGAGACAGACGTTCTTGTTAGACGTTCGCTGTTAGAGTCATTTTAACTTTCATAAGTGCTCCTTTGGGGCCTATTTGAATAAAGACTTTTGAATTTTGAATTTTGAATATTGAAGTTCTTGTCTATTTAGTGGTTTTTTGATGGTTTTACATCCAGTCGCGCTTGCTCGTGTATTATCTCGTAATCTGCGCTGGATGCAAAAGCATGGTTATTTTGATACCAAAACGCATACTTGCATAAGTGTCAACGGTCTGCATTATGATAGCGCGGACTAGTCAGCTGCAGCACCCGTGCTGTGCTTGCGTTATGTTTGGTACGCTCAGCATAATAAACGGAATAATGAAATTTTGTTATCTAAATACGAGTAGAATAGATGTAGTAACTTTTATCCTGATTTCACATGAGTAAAGCCGCGGGGAAAAAGCTAGTATATAACGCATTAAAAATATTGAAGCTAAATTCATTCTAATCCAACCAATCCTACTTCCTTATAAATACGAAAGTGTGTTTGTCTGTTTTTTGGTTTGTCCTTCAGCAACGAAGCAACGTATTGATTTTTGGACGATTTTTGGCATATATATAGTTTATGGACCGGAGAGTAACTTAGGCTAATTTTTATCCCGGATAATGCACGGTTGCAGTGGGAACGCGGGTGAAATCCGCGGGCAGAAGCTAGTATTATAAATGCGAAAGTGTTTGTTGATTTCTTGGTTTGTCCTTCTTTCACATAGTAAAAGTGCAACGGATTTACGTGATTTTTGGCATAGAAATAGTTTATGGACCGGAGAGTAATATAGGCTACTTTTAATCCCGGAAAATGAACGGTGCCTGTGGAAACGCGGGTGAAACCGCGGGCAGAAGCTAGTTGATATTGTACAGCCTTTGATTATCTAGTTTATCACATAAAATAGCTATGCAAAAATAGCTATTTATCTGGGTCAGGATTCACATTTGTTACTGCTCCCTGTAATGTCTCACACATTATACACTTATCAATCGTATATTATAGCGTACCCATACACGAGCACACTGTTTGTAATATCAAAATAACTGGTTTTTCACTAAATGCATATGAAAGCATATAGGGTACCTATATCAAATCAACCATTCTTTAAATTTTTGTCTGTCTGTCTTTCTGTCTGCCTGTTTGTTCCGGGTAATCTCCGAAACGGCTGGACCGATTTTGACGGGACTTTCACAGGCAGATAGCTGATGTTACAAGGAGTAACATAGGCTACTTTAATTTTAGAAAAAGAATTAGGGTTCCGCGCAAAAAAATAAAAACCATGAAATCCAAAATCTCCACGAGGGTGAAACCGCGGGGCAGCAGCTAGTCTATGGAATAAATCTGAAAGTGTATCCTTTCAGACAAAAAAAATGAATTTTACAAATCAGTTTATAAATAGCGGAATATACATTAAAAAATACAACCGAATTGAGATCCTCTTTTGTTTTGAAGTTGGTTCAAAATAAAATAATTTATTTTTTCCATAACATCGCAGTGGAAACGAACCGTAGCGCACAGTCTCTCGTGAGCAGTTATCGCTTGCCTCATATTATTATTTGTGTTCTGTTTTAACCGAATTAAAAAAGGAGGAGGTTCACAATTCGTCTGTTTTTATATTAGGGTTTATATCATGGGTGGTTTAATAAATTTTATGAAAGAATACTCCTTAGAATGGAATTTAATCATCACGATATTTTTAGACAGTGTCTAAAGATAAACATCTAAAATGATTAGAAATATCACAACAGAATTAAGTTAGACAACGGTTAGATACTACATAAATCAGGATTTGTGGTTGCTCATATTTAAACACGTGACTAAGGCATGTTTAGGAGTTAAACACTGTTTATCACAGGTTTAATGTAATAACAATATTTTTTGTGGTAAGACCGTAGGTAGGTTTCTACTCTCCAACTAGTCATAGATACTTTCGCGTTGAATCATCCATTTTTCATACCTCCGAAGTCCGAGAAAGTACCTAAAGGTTGAAAATGTAACTTACTGATACAAATCAATAGGTTCCTAAATACCTACCAAATCAACTGTCAAATACGTCTCTATAACGTTATAAATATTACCTAATCTGTGTCTCAGTTACAGAATACGAGTTGATAACTTCATCAATAGATACACTCTACGAAATTCGAAAGAATAAACGAACATGCCGCGTACAATTTGAGTTGTGAATTATTGTGTTCGAAGCGTAGACAGAGAATAGTCCGTCGACGGTTCGAAGACTGTCAGGGCTAGATCGGCAATTGTCGGGACTCGGGAGTTTCCGTAGCCTCACTGCGTCTCCCCGTTACCTCACCCCGCGTGTGACGAAGCGGTTGCAAAATGTCGACAATATTTTACATGTTTTTGATAACTTTTCGAAGTTCCTTTTTCATTTTGAATGTACATAATCTATTTCAATTATTATGTATTATTTTCAAAGTTGACTATATTACCGAGGGGTAAGGTGCAACAGTTTTTTGATTAAACGAGTTTATTATATGAAAATAATCAGTTCAAAACGAGTCGTTTTAGTGGTGGAAATATTGAAAATTCACTTCGCTCTAATTTGATTTTAGTTGTGTTTGAACCAAAACGAAAGCGTTTTGCCCCTAGATACTGCTTATCCGCTTATACATGCAAAATTTCATTTAAATCTGACCTGTAATTTTCAAATGAACAGGGAAGTTCGTTTGTATGGGACATTCGGTTTACGTACCTCTGTTAAGGCTGACTCGATTTCTTTCCTTACCGTTCATATATTTGGATTCGTGATGATTCACTCCGTTAGACACATGCATTATGTTTGCTTTGCCGTTCTCTATAATCATTGTGGACGGGACCTGGAAAAAAAAAATCAGTTAGTACTTATTACTTTCAAGTTGAATATTAAATAGAGTCTCACAATGATCTCGGTGAAAAAACATCCCGATTCAATTAAATCATAATGGCACAGCATGTTCAGGTGATCACCTGGCTAGATTGGTAGAACTATGATAATGATATGACGCCAAGCACCTATCTGCGTGTTCCTTACACACTGCAACTATAGTCTTCATTCAAGCTTTATAGCTTGTCTGCCACCCTCAACAACATTAGCGTGACCACTATCACACGTTTATTCAGGGGTATATTATAAGTAAGTAAAAAGAAGTCAAACTATAATTTTATTTTTCACCGTTACATTATTGAGCCCAGAGACTATGGATCTTATTAATAAACAGTATTGAACGGTTGAATAGTTAAACAGTGTTTTGTCTGTTCGATTCAGTCTAAAATTGTTAAAGATCGACAAAGACAGAACATAATTTAACTAAACCATCGTTTAACATTGTTTATTGGTGTATTTCGCTGATTTCACCCAGCTATCCTGTTTTGGTTTTGACACTTGACAGTTTCCAGAAGTATGCGTATCAGTAGGTACCTAGTTACTTACTCTGGAACAAATATACTTATATAGACGTACTTAGAGTAGAGTACCTACTTCCTTGGGGCACAAAACGGATTGTGCTTGGGGCCAATGTGACGAAAGAACTTTGAATTTGAATATTACTAAGCTTAACCTACGCATAAGCTTCGTCATCTATCTTCCGAAACATTTTTATTAAGTTTTATTTTGCATAGGTAGAGATAAAATCAAAATATCTATAATAGGGCATTATGATGTTTAAACCTCATGATATAGTCTTTATAAAATATGTAATTAAATATTTAACTACATATTTTGTATTAGACTAACTTCTGCCGGCGATCTTCACCTACGTTCCCACAGGAACCGTGCATTTTTCCGCGATAAAAAGTAGCCTATGTTACTCTACGGTCCATAAACTACCTATATCTATGCTGACGATATAGTCGGGATAGAATCGGCAATAAATGATACAGGAACCGCGGGCTGAAGCTAGTATTATATATACTTTGCAAATATTATATAACTTCCTAGGTTTTCAATGTTAAATACTATTACGTATTGTATGGTGAAAGTGAAGGAGAACCCATTCGATAAGTTTGCTTTATCGTAATTGCATTAGTTCAGTGCTGATATCATTTAATCCTTTAACATAGGCTTGTGCATGTATTCAATAAAGAGACTGATTAACAACATAGCTATGTACCTATAGTATGACCTTTATGTAAGGTGATTATGATTATATTTAATTAAATAATATAATGATTATCTTCTTTGCACTCGATAGCATCACTATTCTCAACTGGGGGTGTAGACCAGCAATTCCTGAAGTGGGTTTTGCGGAACCCAAATGTTCCGTGGAAATGTCACCAGGCTTACGTTAAATTACATTTGTCATTGAATAGTTGAAATATTATTTTGAAATAACCAAAAAATATATTGTCATGTGTCTTTCATTTGTAATCATTTGACAAGTTTTTTGTGGAAAAATGTATTTTTTCAGGCAAGCTTTTATAAAGTACCTACGTAATTGGTACTGTGTCCACTTTCCGGCTCCATCATCACACCATCATCATCATCACCTGGACATCATCTAAGATCAGAGAGAGTACTTGTAAAAGCGAATCAAACTCGATGGGGTTATGTCGTTTCCTTACAGAGTTCCTATGGCCACCTTCCGGCTCCATCATCAGATTAGCTCGGTGATATCGTTATATTGTATTGTCATCCATTTTACATATGTATGTAAAATTTCGTCCCAATCGAACACTGGGAAGCGGGTTCAATTTAGCTTGCAAGATTTGACCTAAACAAACATACATACATACAAACAAACATATACGTACATACAAACATTGCAAGTTAAATAAAAGCTTGTAATAAAAAAATGGATTTGTTGAATGTTCCGTTACCTTAAAAGGCTAAGGAGCCATGACTGCAGGTCTTGACAAAGTTACTTTCTAGTTTTTAACCGACTAGCGACCTCCAAAAAGGTAGAGAGATAGATACTCAATTCGTCTGTATTTTTTTTGGCGAATTTACTCGATGTCTCCGCCAATCGTCAACCGATTTAAATGACTCTATTTTTTAAAAAGTAGTTGATTATTGATATGGATTTATAGTTACTTGCTATATTTTTTTGTCATATTTTCATATATAAGTATAAACCGCTTTAAACCCAATGCAGAAACTTTGTAAACGTTCAACTTTATTCAGCTGTTTTTCGGGCTTCGGGCTATCTTACCATCAGAATTCAGAGTCTTTGAAAACGTAACCTGCATGCATTCATAAAACTAGCATGGTATTGGTAGGTACTTAGGTTTCTACCCATAGGTAGAAATTAATACATATACTAATCACCAAAACACAATAGATAATAAAATATTCTTAGCACTTAATCTTTATTCTGAATAAGCAATTAGATTCTAAATAATTAAACGTCTCATATTTTACTTGCGTCAAGATTTTATCTCTGGCAACTTCTCGTGGTAGATTAGGTAAATATTTAATAATTATTATATAGGTATACCTACCTGAGTACTAAATAATCTTAATTATTAATCCCTTAATTGTTATTGCTTTGAAAACATAATCGCTTCATAAGCGAAAACAAAATTAAGTTACTTTTTTGGACAGGAAACATAAAAACGCCTATCAATATTTACATGGAATAACGTCATAGAAATACTTCCACAGTTTTACAATCCAAACTGTGGAGATACGGTTCCGTTTCTGTACTATGTATGGTGTAAGTATTCTGCCATTGATGTAGCGCAAATAGGTTAGTTAGTTGTAAGAAGGTTCACCATCATCATCCCAATAACATCCACTGGGGAACATCGTCCTCTCCATGAAGGACATTTTTGCCATAATACACCACGCTTAGCAAGGCATCTTGGTGATATCAGTAGATTAGCTAAGATGTTTACCGTTAATAGTATAGTTCAGCTAAGACCGTTGGGGGCTTACCATATTTTTATATATGAAGGATTTGAGAGATCGTTTGTTTTTTCTCGATAAATATTCTGGTTTGGTTTAAAGGGCAGTCACTTTCCTTGTAAAGACCTTCACTGCGCTACCTACCTACCAGGCTACAACTCAGGGTTAATTTAAGTTAGTCTAGTGCTTTCATTTTCAAGTACTAACGTTATTATTATAAGTAGTAATTTTTCTGTACCTACTCGTTATATGGTTAGTTTTTTTTTTTGTTATTTGGTATCGAGACGAGCCGGTCGTTTGCCTGATGGTAAGCATAACGCCGGCCCATAACAATTGCAGTGCCATCCAGAACTTTGAAACACAAAGGCCTGCGCGGCACTGCAATTTGCTCGTTACCCTGAGACATTAGGTATTACGTCTCATAAGCCCAGTAATTTCACTGGATACTCTGCTCATCAAACCGGAACACAGTAATGCTTGCACACTACTGCTTGGCGGCAGACTTCACGAGCAAAGCGGTGGTAACAACCCAGACGGACACTCGCAGAAGAGTTAGTCCTCCCACTAACAAGTTTTAACTACTATTATATAGTCCACTTAATATTTTTACTGCATGAATAAGTAACTAAAACATTCAGTATCAGCAGGTACTCTTGCCTGACGGCTGAGTCTTGCAGTATTTTTCTGTCTAAGTAATTTCGAACATAATAAATATTATGTCATTAACGTTCATAGATAAACTGGATTATTTTAAATCTACTATAGATAAACTTTACCACCAAGAGTTTTATTTATCCTTTAAATCCTCCCTTATCTAAATCAAGGGACATAATATATGACTTGCATAGTTATAATTACTGTAATCTTTTGACGAAAGTTGATTATTCAATTTTAGGGCAGGTCCCTACAACAACCTTATTTTTTAAAGTACTTGCTCGTAACTTTTGCAGTAGGTATCCAAAGTTTTGTATGACAACAAAGTCCGCGGCACTGCCGTCTGCCGGCTTGATTGACATAATTATGTTCAGCTTTGTTTGAGAGTCAGTTCACAAGAGTATTGTCCAAGGGCAACCCTCTTCTACATAAAAAAAGTGGGTAATATTCTGTGGTCAGTTTCATTCAAGGTTGAACGTGCTTACCAGCTTCGATCACACCTTCACTGAGATAGTAATCAAAACTAACCATACGTAATGTATAAACGTGAAAAATAGTATGAAATATATTTTATAGTGTTGACCGACACTAGCGGATGTTCACACAAATTTTTAAATCACAAAAATATCGCTTCCAACAGGATTCGAACCTGCGTCTTCTGGCAAACCGGGCCAGACGCCTTAACCAACTACTAGTACCTACTTCTACTATCTTCAACTACTTTTCCCATTAAACTAGAATGGGTAGGTATCTATAGGAATTTTCCTACTTGGCAGAATATATGAGAAAACGATGCACGCCCTCGTCAGTCGTCCAGACAGGTTTGTTTCGCCTAGACACCTACCAAATTTTAGTATCTAAATCGAATTATGATTACAAAAAAACGACTTCTGATAGAGTCAGTAGAGCCACGGATGAATGTACAAACGATGTTCTTATTATTTTATTCAATAAGCCCACAACAATAAATACTGTAACTCCAAAATTAGACGTCAGGGTAAAAATTTTAATTCTAATTATAGTAGAGAACCACGGATGGATGCACCAACGGTCTTATTATTAATTTATCCAATTTTTTTTCTGTATATTTCAATGAATCGTTATTTATTTATTTATTCTTTAGCACACAGATTAAATATGTACAAGGAAGGACTTAATGCTAGATAGCATTTTCTACCAGTCATCCTGGACGTGCAAGAAAACGTCGCGTCGTTGATGCGGTTCACGCGTTATGTTTTTGTGAGGGTGGTGCGGGGAATAAGCATTAAGTCCGCCAGTTTTTCCAATGTCATTGGCTGTTATATACCTACTTCTTAAGTCCAGTACAATAGAAACAATAACTCCATAATTAAATTTGAGGTCCGAGCAAAATTTCAATTTCTCGTAATTGATTAACTTAGATGGTAGTATTGTAGGTAATTAGAGGATTATTTACACACAAACACAGTTTCTTGTTAGAAATATGTAATGCTATACTAGACACTTCAAGGATCCCAATGGCTTCGTGACTGATGCTGATAACTTGATCATAAATATATTTTATAATTTGTTATAGCTCTAGTATGATAGTGCTAATAACATGCATTGTAAATATTATAGATTACAAATTTAATATTACAGTAATAAAAATGGGTCTTCGATATATTCATTGATATTTATATTGCTGAAACTCACGTAATCCACGTTTCTTTATAAAGAAACGTGGATTACCATCATGTCTTACTCCCGCTGATATGTTACATAATATGTTATTGATCTTAATAACATTACACTGAACATATTTTTTGTATGCCATTGTACCTACGTTGTGTATTTCGTGAAGCCTATAGATAGCAATTAGCGACAAAGCTATGACTTGTTAAACTGCTTGAGCAAGCAGTATAAATTGCCTGCCGTGCAAGTACCGATCTTTTCGATAAAAACAATTGACAGTTTGAATGGTTAAAAATTTAAATTATAGAGATAGGTAGTTCTTGATTTTTCTGAATACGAAACGAAGCCGAATCTACTTTCCTCAATATGAAGTGAATCTTTGCATCTCGCAATTCGAAGACTGTTTTGTGGAACGAAGATTATTTTAACATAAACGTATAAACATGGTTTTATCATCGTTCGCCACGGTTTTCACACGAAAATCACTTCGCAAAATTAAGTTATTCAGTCAATGCAATGAAAATTGAACTTCATTGTGAAGGAAATGCTATCGATAATAGATTACAAGTAAAACTTAGTTTTCGTTCTCGGGGAAAAGGTTGTGTTTCGTTTTCGAAAAAAAATCAACAATGACATACCTATTTCTAATTTTAAGTTATCGAACTGTCAGTTTATCGATCGCTATGGATCGCAAAGTTCCGTACTAGCGCCATTGGACAGGCAGATTTTATTTCGTTTTTTTTTAAAGTTTCTTTATGGGTTCTGTTTTTGGTTCAAGAATGTAAACAATTTTGTGTGCCGACAATCATAATTGTGCAGATATACGTATGTACAGACAACTGCATAGCATTTATATGATAGGGATAAAAGATAGCTTGTATCTTTATCATTGCGTTTTACATCACGCCATATTATTTTGTGATAAGAAAATTCAGACTTACACAGACTTGACTCATGTGGTGGCAGAGTTCTATAGGTATATTAGGTATATTGTCTGACGTAAGCACACACAGCACAAAAAGATCAAATTAAATGAGGGTGTGGAAAAAAACCAGTGTATAGTAGGTACCTATTACGATTAAAGTATATTCATGATATATATAAAGTATGTATATTATGAATAAAAATATATTTTATCGACTTTTATTTACGCACATAACAAAACAACGATATAATACCGGCAAGTTGTTGGTAGGTAGTGTAACTGTTTGAAAATAAGGAAACTGTGGAACCATTACTAAAGCTTATAGTTTTGTTAATATGTATGTTTGTAAATATGCAATATATTTCATTTATTTACACCCAATGGATTATGATGTATGAGTTATGACTTTCACAAAGTAAATAATAGAGAATATCGCTAATATAAGCTTAACTTAACATATACCTGTAATACATATAATAGGTGTACAGGACCACCTGGGAAACAGTATTTTCGGTTGACAGACATCCGAAGTTATAAAAAGCGATAAGAATTTAAAAACTTTCTTCTTGATAAACAAATGAAAAAACTTATCGCAGGAGGAGCTTTGAAAATCGAAGCTCCTGAGTAGTTTATATAAGTACCGGTATTCAATTAATAATAGCAAATATATAATATATCAAATTTAAATTAATAATATATGTACTACTCGTATATTGTATAGTAAATTATATAGTTCTTATAATAAACAAAACGTACCAACAATGAAGGTAAAACACTGAATAAAGCAAGTAATAAGAAAAAAGGTTTTACACATCAGGATTTTTAAATAAAGACTGACGACCGAGTACGTACTAACTCGCTAAAAAGCTGTATACATAATGATAAATACTTAGCGAGAGAGCTAGAAGTGGCTAGAACTCGAACTATAGATAGGTCGGTAAATGTTGGAGGTAGTGGTTTATAATTCTTTCTAATTGCAATTTTACTATATAAAAATGGTTATAATGGAGTAGATAATTATTGTTAAAGCTAATATAACTAGAGTATGCACGTTGTAGAGTTAAATGCATCTACCTACTTTACTATAATTATTGAAAATAATAATAACTACCACGTCGACTCTACCTTGATTTTGGAGTTACAAACTCATTTGTATTACTTTTCATGTATCTTGTATAGGTATAAGTACATATTGCTTATAGAAGTAGTTAATCTTGTGCAACATAAAGTAGGTACCTTTAATTAATTGATGATAAATCAATACGACAAATAATTATAGGTACTGAAAGTAATTTATGAAGACATGCACAACTATAAATGGAAATGTCGAGATCACAAATTTGTTACAAAAATTAAGGTAGGTAGAGGTTATAATTGAGCTTCATATCTGTATAACACATGCAAAATAAACCTTATCATCCACGAGTGCGTGATTACGTTGAATATTTTCGTACGCCTACTTCCGGGTAGCTCTACCTATTTTTAGCACCAATTTTCATATAACATTTGGTAATTTAACTTACCAAAACAATAAAATAATAAGCACAATCACAACTTTATACGATACAAGTCTCAAGAAACGTTCGTTTTGAAGGTCAGAATTCCACTATGCAGGAAAATTGGAGCACTTTAGTCTTATCTGTAAGGTTGCACCTGAAAACGTCTGAGTGAGATCTAAAACGAAGCGAAGTTCGACCCGGCTAAGGTCGCTTTAGAGGAAAATACACGACCGCGACGGCGCGAGTTCTGAAGCCAACTGGCGACTTGCCCTGTGGCGTGATTCCTACGCCTCAAGTTTAAAGTTCAATCCACTAATCGCAAAATAGTAAACATTAATGAAAATAGCGCGTTTAAAATTGGAAGCAAGCGCCAGACGTCGACTTCGGTTAACGCTCAACGCAGCGGATGGTAATGCAGGCGAAATGAGGTTGTAGAAAGTTGTGTCACGTACCGTGGCGAGTCTCTGTTCCTCCATGGTCTCACTGAGTGTCACGGCGCACGTGGAGTGGTTGATGACGTGCGGTCGACTGAACACGCGTTTACTCGCTCTCACTGTATTTCAGCACGCTCAGATAAACACTGGCGTCTAATCGAAGGCGATTTGCTTATTACTTGTTTTAATTTTATTTCTTAAAATAAATACGCTAGCCATATCTTATCGGTGGAAAGTAACATAGGTTCTCGGGATCAGTCTTATCTGCGTTCTATAGGTAGGTCTCTCTACCTACCTTGTGACTAGGAACACCTGTTGGATATGAGTGACAATGATAGGTATATCTATTATTTTATTTGTGTCAGTAGTTTGTTATTCACATTAGTGCACTGGTGTGCACACCTTAATTTTTGACAAGAAAATAAGCTTTTGTAATACATGTAGTATACCGTTCTAATAAGGGATAAATAGAGAAGTTTTTAAAATCATTTGACTTCCTCGGTCGCATTGATTTTTTATATTAATTTTCTTAGCATTAAGAGCTTAGAACGTATAATTTAGGTATTGTAGGGATCTAAAAGAGCTTTGAGTAGACTAACAATACATCTGAGATCATAAACAATAAAAAAACTACCAACAACATGTATGAAAAAAAATTGTAGGGTTAACGAGTCAACATTTCGGAAAATTCTAAAAATTAACCAATTCAATGATTAATAAAAATTGCTTTAAAAAAGCGACGAACCGACTTCAGTGACAAACTACTGAACCGATTTTGATGAAATTTCTATGAGACCAATCTGAAAGTATACACTTTCAAATAAAAAAAGAAATTTCCAAATCGGTTTATAAATGACCGAGATGTGAGGTAACAAACATAAAAAAAAACCCGACGAATTGATTACCTACTCCTTTTTTGGAAGTCGGTTAAAAAAAGAAATGAACACTTAGCGGTTTTTACGCGAACTTGTATTTTCCAAATAGATACAACCTACACGCCAATGACTATAAATCCTGTGATCTGTGCTACACGCCCACCACGTTTGGCTAACCTTGTATAAGTACTACTTTCATTTAGAACTTGTCGTAAATATTTCGTGACTCCTTCGATCGGCAATCTCTGAACCTATGAAGCCCGATGACACAACTTGTGTCATATTCATGTGCAATTATAAAAAAATTCTGACCCGATTTCTATAGTATAACAAACAAACCTATATAATGATATGATAAGGTTCCAAGAAAATTTGAATATATATTATCTAGGTATATTCATACAAACTATCAAAAAACCGCCTAACTTCTTGCCTTCAGTAATTGTCCAGTCAACCGGAATACCAAAAAAAATATTTTTTCCATAGTTCAGTTGACCGGACTAATATGGAAGTTTTTTCTTTGGTAGTCCGATTGACCGGACCACGAAAGATCTAGTTTAATCTTTTTTTTTAAAGGGCTTTGTCGCTGTTCTACCACATCGCCCTGTAAAAACAAATCAATCCGAAATACAATTTAAAAACGAATGTATACATTATTTTTTCTCTAAAGCTAGATCAGCTAATTTAAATAAAATTTTGGCTTTATTGTTGGTTTAACCTTTTTGTTCAACTTATTCTCAAGTAGGTACCTCACTAAAAATAATAATGTTTTAAAAACGTATTCGGAATATAAGTATTTACCTACATAAATAAAAATGTGGAAAAACACTAGAATTCGGAAGAAACGCTGAGACATCTTTGGAAAGAATTGGTTTTAGATTAAAAAATAGCGAATATTAATATAGTTAATTAATATTGTATATTGATTTTACAATTATTAATTTCTAAAAATGTTTACCTAATAACACTGTAATAAGTGTCCCTGTGAGTTTCTTCCTAGACTACCAAAAAATTAAAAAGGCGTGGTCTGGACCATGTAAAATAACTATTTTCCAAACAATATAACACTGGTCTATAATATTTTTGTTGTTTACACAACTGGCTATCCATGGATTTTTTCCGTAGTCCGTTTGACTGGACAAAAAGCGAATTTCGGTAATGTAGGCCTACTTATTACAGTGACATTATAACTTTTTTTTACACTAATGTACCCATGGTAAGAATAACACAGGCCCATAATAAGTGTATGGTAAAAATAATGAATAAATAATACACTAAATACAACAACCACTTCAATGGTAGTTATGATTATGAAGACAAAGCACAAAGACAAATTGTGAAATTGCTCTCTCATCAAATAAGGCGCGTTCTAAGAAGATCGTGTTATTTTAACCATAAATTTTAATTTAAACTATAGAGTTATACGGTAAACATTTTTTAGTAAACAATGACATAATTAGTAGATACACAAATTCATTAATAATTTTTATTCTATCATCCTTAGGTATACATATTTCATCTGTTCTCAAGTTTCATATGCCTAGTAATTTTGGGAGGGCCTGGGGCGCCGGATGTGGGGGCATCTTGCGTCTCGCCCCTGTTATAGGAAGAGCTCTCACGATGATGTGATGCGCTCCGAACACTCGACTGCATCACATGAGCAGTAAGTAGGGGAGAGCCATGTCTTCTACGAAGAGGGTCTATCCTGGAAGCGCTACGGGACGGACGACTGCTGATGGGGTTGCGAGAAATGGCGGGCCCGCGCCCCCGTTCAACAGCTGTGGAGCTGAGCCACACGGTGGCGGTTTAGTGATCTGCCAGCGCGGCGTGGACAGCCGGTGGTTAGTCTCACACTACCACCGTGCCGTTCAAGTTTTTACTCATGTCTCGAATATCTATACCTACTATTAATAGAATTAGGGTCACTTTTGACAAAACTTTTAGACACCTACTGATCTTATTAATTTTACTCTAAGATTAATAATTTAGGAGTTACAGGGTGCATAAGTTATCAGAGGAGAGATAAATAAATATACTATTTAAGAAATAAAAACAAATTATGTTTCGAAATGGAAATGATCGTCTTTATTACGTTAGGTACTCATCGTCTTCTACATCGAGTATCGACATCGTAGTCTTCTGTTTGTAGCAAATCTACAAGTAGATCACAGATATACTAGGTATATTATAAACCTGTGAAGTAGATACACTGCCTGCACATGATACTATAATAATTATAATAAGCAATAAGCATTATTATTACATGCCGGTAACAATTTTAAAAAGAATATGTACGGATTACGTCTTCTTTTTAAAATTGGCGGCCAAGTGAACTGCGTTTCGTTTTAAAAAAGTAAATATAGGTACTCTCGGTATACTCACTATCACAGACTCACTATCAATAATTACAGAATAAAAGTAAAACGCAATTTGATATAATCTGTGCAGTTACGTTCCATTTCAAAAAATGTTTTAAGTTAATCAAAGTCAAATATAATTAGACAACTAAAATGCTTGGTACAAAATAAAAAATATCTTTATTTTATGATCGGTAATTTATGTATGTTTCTCTAATTCTAATTTCCTTACGAAAACATGCACGGAGTAACATTATAATTGTTGCCATCCATGACGGTTGACGGACCGCGGACGGCGGAACGCGGGGCGAGGACGGCCATGTTTTCCACAACAACATCACGTCACGTCGAATTGTAAACGTCAGTCAAAATTAATTACAATTTTCCAAAAATATCCCTTTTACACACAGCTCGGTTGCATATATATTGTTTTTAGTTAAATGTTAAAATGAATCGTAGTGAGGGTTTGGTGCAACGAAGAAACGTTTTAAAAGACAGCACTACAGATGGAGGAATAAAGGAAAATCACGACAGCGATGATAAGAAAAATGATAAAAGCTATGATGACGGGGATTCCAAGGAAACCAGACTGACCCTCATGGAAGAAGTGCTACTTCTAGGGCTAAAAGACAAAGAGGTAAGGTGATTGTTCCGAGTGTTGTAGAATTACGAAATTAGGTAGGCTCGCTAGCTAGAACGCTCGTGACTGGTTCATCTTACGTTGTTTCAGGGTTACACATCGTTTTGGAATGATTGTATATCTAGCGGTTTGAGAGGATGTATTCTAATCGAGCTGGGACTGAGAGGCCGCGTAGAGTTGGAGCGAGCTGGCATGCGAAGAAAGGGATTGCTTTCGAGAAAGGTTATTGTAAAATCAGGTAAGCATTTTCTATTGAGGAAACTTGTGATAGATAATCTGCAACTGATAACTAAATTAATTAATATATGTCCTTGACAAGTATGTTGGTAAATAATTAATATTTGATGTAGTAAGATAGTTATACCAATTACAAGTTTTACTACTTAGATTAATATTTAGCTACTTTCTCTTTTAGAAAAATAAATAATTTCACACAAGTGACACAGCATATCCTGTTATGTTTAATTGTTATTTCTGTCTATCTACATAGATGTTTGATAGAATGCCATAAAGGTATGTTTTTTCACAGATACACCAACGGGTGATGTATTGCTAGATGAGGCATTGAAACACATGAAAGACACAGACCCTCCGGAGTCAGTTCAGAGTTGGATAGAATACTTAAGTGGTTTGTACCCTTGATTTACTTATTAAAACTTATTTTATCTTAAATAAAAACGAGAAAAAAACCATAGCTATTATGCTTTTTTCCTATATATTCCTGCTTTAATGTTTCTAAAAGATGAAGCTGCAATCTGCAGTTAAAGTACGTTTGCGATCTCTGTGCTCTTAAATTTGCTTCAGCCTCTGATATATGTTCTGCTCGACCATCATCATCTCACAAATATATATTATGTAGTTATTGGAGTCCCTGATCTGACATTCAACTATTTAACAATGAAAAAATTTAAATGTGACCAAGTTTTTAAATATTAAACAGAGAATTTTAAAGGGGCTGCCAATGATGGTATCTCAGTTTTTGCTGCTAATTGTGCCCCGTTAATACATTATAAGGCACAAGGCGTAATCTCTTGGAAGTGTGCCTTGGTTACATTCAATAACAATAGGAATGTTGACTCCTTTTTTTTATGATGTCAATCTATTCATTTTATTATGAGACACAAATGTCTATATTGAAAAACTGGATATCAAACTTAGAAACATCAAAAATGAGAGTCAAAGTTTTCATATCTACTGAGCGCTAAAACGCTTTATACAAATTGGATATAACTAAAGCGATGCTAAAAACATGCATTTTGTTGACTTGGCCATGAAAAACTGTGTTTAAGCCCATAGTTGTGCATTTTTTATTCATTGAAATCTAAATAATCTGATGGTATCATTTAATTTACTAATGGATAAAAAAAAATTTAATTCGGGATAATTTTAGATGCAGTTTCTTTGTGGAAATTATATATTTTGTTGTGTGATGTTCTTAAACCTGTGTAACCACAGTAATTATGTATTTTGTGTTTCATGCAACATCCCTATTAGGCGAGATAGTGGTCAATAAGTAACCTAAAATGCTACGAAAACATAGCATTTATTTTATCATAGTAGTTTAGTTTATTACATCTGGTTTTAGCATTCCAGATTTAACCCCACATATGTTGAAGTATAGATTTATTTTATGCTATGTATGATAGATCTTTTAGTGTCTGGAATTCCAGCAAATGAGTGTGCAAAGCAAAGAAAGAAATGACAGCTGGCTGACCAATCATCTCTCTACATTCTCAGTCTAACCTAGCTTATAATTATAATATTGTCTCCAGTTAATAGACAACACACTTACAAGATGGCTTATATTAGAAATCCTCAATCATTACTTGTAACTGACTCATAAGTTATTTATTTATCATTGCAGGAGAAACCTGGAACCCTATGAAACTAAAATATCAACTGAAAAATGTCCGTGAAAGGCTGGCTAAAAACCTGGTAGAAAAAGGAGTGCTTACAACTGAAAAACAGAATTTCCTATTGTTTGATATGACCACACATCCATTAACAGACAATGTAATCAAATGCAGACTAGTTAAGAAGGTAAGTTTAGTTATTTGAATTGAGAAAAAGATAAATAAATTAAACATATTTTTTTAATTACGGATATAGTCGTTAATCGTTAACATAATCGTCGTATGTCGTAATGTCGTTAGTGGTGGGACTAACTCTTCTGCGAGTGTCCGTCTGGGTTGTTACCACCGATTTACTCGTGAAGTCTGCCGCCAAGCAGTAATGTGCAAGCATTACTGTGTTCCGGTTTGATGAGCAGAGTAGCCAGTGAAATTACTGGGCTTATGAGACTTAAAACCTAATGTCTCAGGGTAACGAGCGCACTGCAGTGCCGCGCCTTCGTGTTTCAAAGTGCTGGGTGGTACTGCAATTGTTATGGGCCGGCGTTATGCTTACCATCAGGCAGCTTGTCTCGTTACCAAATAACATAATAAAAAAAATATGTTAATAGGAGGTTGTAATTATAATGGTCCAAATTATAATTACCAGGCCGTGGGACTAGCCCTTTTGCGAGTGTCCGTCTGGGTGGGTGCCATTGCTTTCCTCGTGTAGTCTGCTGCCAAGCAGTAATAATAAACAGTACTCTGTTCTGGTAATAACATAATTTCACTGACTACTTTACTCAACAAGAGCGAAGCTGTCAGTGAATAATCAAACAATGGATAATCATTCTGCAATGAAACATATTGTTACTGCTAAAGTAATTATGCTATATCAACTATATTTGGTGCTGGGCAAAGAAGAAGAAAAGTATCAAAATATGGTTGATTTCTACAAGTTTCACATTAAAACATTTACTTAGATGTAACAAAAATTACAGACGCTTTGGAAATGTATGTTTCGACACAATATTATTGTTTTACAGCTGTGTCATCAAGTTGGAAAACATAAACAACAGGCATTCCATTGAGTAATGTTGTGAAGACTTACTAGATGTAATAACAAGCAATGGGATTGTATAATTTTCATACCAATATCAATAACAGTCACTTTATGATACTCGATAGCTAACATTACACATATTTAAGCAAGTCTTGTGAAAGTTAAGACCTAGACTATCTGCAGTGTCATCTATGCTATGGTCTACAAATGTCAAATAATATTAATTTGTGTTCCATGGCTTATACTCAGTGATCTGAAATCAATAAATAAATGACACAGGTAGAAATCCCACCACGAATAATGTCATTGGTTGGCGAGTGGATCACTATTTATGTCATTGGTGGGCATCCACCATATTTGTTTATTGACATTATTAGACACTTTAACAAACATGGACCTGAGAGTAATCTAGGAGAGAAAATTAAATAATAAATCCTTAATTTTAAAAAATCATTGCACCTATGTATGAGAAGGTAGCCAGAAAACTTTTTTGTGAAATTAGCCTACCTACATTGTTGTATCTGTACCAAATTTCATGCATTTTGGTTTATCTGTAGAAGTTATGATGCTGTGACAGATTGGAATGATTGCATTTAAAAGTTTAAGATATAAATGGGGTACCTAGCTACTTTAAATATCTCAAGGGTGCATGACGGTCCTTGTACCATATATAATCATTAAAATATATTATATATAAATCGTTTGACAATGGACAGAGAAATAAGTAACATCGCCAAAAAAACTGACATTGATCTTCTCAATTATCATTTTAGACTTTAGTCGCTAAACCCTTGAGAACCTCCTCCTTTTTTGGAAGTCGCCCAAAAAAACGACAGAATTTTCTGATATGCTTTTCTGATAGCCCGCAGCTTTGCACGGTGTACCAAAGAGGTAAAGGTGACTCTTTTCAGAGCAAATTACACCTCCATGTACACATGCAGCCTGTGGACTAATTACACACAAATGCTATGGAGCTCTCTGCGTACAATATAATAACGCGTTTAGGACGATATTGGGGCTGCCCCGCTTCTGCAGCGCATCGGGGATGTTTGCGGAGGCGCGTACCAGCTGTTTTTACGCCACTATGCGTAAGCGGTGTGCCTCCCTGGTGCAGCTCTAATACCGGTCTGATGATGATTACGGGTCGGGTTGACTGCCCTTACATGCGGCACTGTAGTGAGCGACAAGTTCATCTTGCACTTCGCTTTGCTGTGTGAATTTGATTTAATTGTATGTTTTCATTTAATTTTAATTTGATTTATAATTTAATTTCTTTCTATTTAAGTAATAAGAAACGAAGAGGGACGATGAACTAAAAGGACGCGTTTTGTATTCAAGGTGCAGGAGGCGGCCCTACGCCGTTCGATCACGGACGTGGCGCACGCCGACAAGCGCTCGCTCGCGCTTCTGATGCTGGCCCACTCGGCCGACGTACTCGAAAACGCATTCGCCCCTCTCTCGGATGAGGACTACGAGCTCGCCACGCGCCGCGTCCGGTCGCTCCTCGACCTCGACTTCGAGGCCGAGGCCATGCGACCTGACGCCTGCGAAATAATGTGGGCGGTATTCGCAGCGTTCACGAAATAGCAGCATCTACCCTCACCGTGGACAGCCAAACGGTAATGAATCGGATTTATAATACGAAAATTCCTTTTCGACGTTCATAAACTTTCATCCGATGAATTTAAAAATAGTTTTTTAAATCCTATTATATATAGATAGCGAGTGAGATATACGCGGCGACAAAATAAATGTGTTAAATGAATTCGATGTAATTATATACCGTGAATCATTTTCAAGCAATTTATTTGTACAAAAATCATGATAAACGTTATCATTCCCGTACTGTGTTGATATCGTCAGTATTATCATTTGGTTTTTATTTTCTTCTATTTTTATTAGTAATTCACGTTTTACATTTTCCTGGGATTTAAAACAAATTTCTAATTAAGTAAGTCTTGTGTGTAATTAAATAATATAATATACTTCCGTGGTAAATCATCTAAGTATCGTTTATTTTAATATTAATTGTACCTAGATTATAAAATATTGATAAAGATTATAAAAAATAATGGCACAAACAGCATACTTTTACGTGTCTAAAGTTAACAAGTTTTTTGTAAGCTTGTACAACATGACCATGTTGTAAAATTGAAGTATTCAGTTTGATGAATGGTGCGTAAAAGATTTTTATTTATCAAATAAATATTGTAAACCAAAAACTTTTATATCGAATTTTATTGAACTTTGTACCTATACATAGTGTTCCCAACGTAATAGGCAATAAAATCATGTAATTAACGACTAGAAACGAATAAAAAATCAGTTCAATGCCCGAAGGCATCATAAAGTATTAAACAAATCTATTATATAAACAGGAATACAGTATTTTAGAATGACTATGTTGATTTAGTTATCTTTTACAATTTGGAAGCCTAGTACACCTGACTAAATGAAATCTAAACTCCTCGTTCTGTAACTTGCGTCGCATTTGAGTTTGTATTTATCTTATATTCGAGCCTTTATTTCCACTAAATATTTAATTAAATATCACAGAATAGAGCTATTCTGTGAGTATTCCGAGTAATAATAATAAAATATGTACGACAGTTCTATCCGCTCGGATCAGTAAGCATTATTAACGTCTACTATACAGGATGAGTTTGCATACATACTAATATGTTATGCCGGAAGGGCGTGATTAGGACTATGGTTGTCCGCAAGTTGTGAGAATATCCCTTGGAAATAACATCATCTCAAATTTCCATACAAAAAATTAATTCAACTTAAAACATGAAGTACCTACGCGGCATTTTCTGGAATTGTTTCTAAGTCTCTTCTAATCATCATAATGTGCAAGGCATTACTGTGTTCCGGTTCGATGAGCAAAGTACTTAGTTAAATTACTAGGCTTATGAGACTTACCTAACAAGTGGACTGCAGTGCCGCGCAAGTCTTTGTGTTTCAAAGTTCTGAGTGGCACTGCAATTGTTATGGGCTGGCTTTATGCTTACTATCAGGCAAACGACAAGCTCGTCTCGTTATCAAAATATAGTAAAAAAAGTCACGGAGGCTATAAGATGCAGAGACAAGTCTAAGCGTATACTTTTGCTTCCTGCATATGTCAAAATTGTATAGAATTTTGACATATGGAAGCGTGAGTCACCGCTTAGATTTCGTTTATGAAACATAGCTTAAAAATAAACTTAAAAGATACTAGACACTTTTAGCAGTTTCATTATGTGTGCGGCCATAATGTTAAAGCCACAGTGTGTCCTATTATTGGTTACTATATAGCTTCTGCCAGAGACTTCGCGCACTCGTGAATTCACGATAAAAAGTAGCCTATAGCACTCAGGGATAATGTAACTTCCTATTAGTGAAAAAAATAATATTTAACCGGACCAGTGCTCCCATAGATGAGCGGTAACAAATAAACAAACTTTACCTCTTTATAATATCAGACTACAAATTCGTTACAAATGCGCGCGGTCGTATTTCTAGAGTCAGTATTTTCTATTATTCCATCCGTTAGTGTGCTGTGTCCGGTTTCTAGCGATACGATAGTCCTGACTTACGTTTAGGGAATCAAGGTCACCTAAAAATGATAACGCATCTATATAATTATGTATGTATTTGTGTTTTTTGAGAGTTATGATGAAAATGGTTATCGCAAAAAGTTTATTTAACTAGATAGAAACTCTGTCAAGATTATATTAGTGTAAGCAGCTGAGTTGTCGAATTTAAATGGGAATTCTCTGACGGGATGCGATTCCGATATATAAACGATCAGAAAGAGTAAAAGAAAGAGTAGGTTCCTACACGGAATCTTTCCGAGCGTATTAAAATAGCCCTGCAGTTCTCTCTTTTTTGTGCGGGTGGGAAGAAGCCGACGTTTGTGGTCGATTGTGCAAGGGAGGCGAGCCAAAAACGCGACCACCGCCTCGGCTTGTGGCTCTGTTGCGGCCACTCGAACGCTCAGTTTGCGCTAATGCCGTACAAAATATATTACAAATCCTGCCCGCAACTTGTGGTAGCATTAGTGGGCGCTATCGGTGACCCAGTGTGCGGGCTGCACTTAATTGTTATACGTCATAAATTACACGCACATCCATGCCGTTGTACAAGCTTACATACTTTAGTTGTATTTGGTAGCTCTAGATTCTCATTGCTTTGTAAATTATCTGTTGTTTGTATGTATATTTTAACCTTATAGTGTAATTATTTACGCAATTTTATATATATTTTTTAGTTCTGAATTATTAGCGTAATACTTCTTTAGATATTAATTTTTATTAAGTACTTTTGTAGTGTATTATTATTAACTTTCGAGAATCTTCTGTGCTTTTTTTTTATTTCTTAGCGGGATCAGGCAATTGCACTGTGTCTGGAAAAGTATAAATGATTATTAATTATTAGGAACTCTTTAAACTGAGGTGAATAACGCGCGGGGTGCCGGATAGTTGTCAGTTTGTTATAGAATCTTAAAAAAATGTAATGAACATCGTAGCCGCGCTGAAACCGGTTTCCTTCTTTACGTCAACATTTTGCCGCTAAGCAGTAATTTGCATGCGTTACTATGTTCCGGTTTGATGAGCAAAGTAGTCGGTGAAATCACTAGGCTCATAAGAGTTAATACCTATCACAGGGTAACAAGCGGATTGCAGTGCCGCGCAGGCCTTTGTGTTGCGAAGTTTTGAGTGGCACTGCAATTATTATGGGCTGGCGTTATGCTTACCATCAGGCAATCGACCGATCCGTCGTCGTTTATTCTAAAGTATATAAAAAAATATTAAATGCGAACGCTCTAAAACGCTTTTCTTTACGTCAACATTCCGATTAGGTTACATAAATCGTCGCTAGACGACATGAGCTGGTATGGTTCGAAAGAACGCGTCAAAATGCTGATAAATTAGGTACTAATCCTAGAAACACTAAAGTGGTGTACGATAAATAACGGACTTGGACATCGCGCGAGGGATTCGCTTCATTTTTAAAACATTTACAATGAACGTAATTAATGTAAAATTTCCAAAAAGAGGTGCGGACTGCGGAGTCCAAATGATTAATAAGATATAAAATATAGCATGACTAACTGTATCTATGAATCATCGCCGTTACTTTACATTTACCTATCTATCATACACTGATATCAATACCTAATGATTAGATACCAATCTAATTCGCGAGAAGTTAATTATATCCGTATGCTGTTAGTACTTTGGTACTTGGTACCTAGTGGTTGGTACTTTAAGTAAAGTTAATGTACGTGTAAAGTGTCTGTGGAAAAGCGTATAAAATCGGTTACGTAGATAGCCTTTGAAGAGATGACAGACTTTGAGTAGGTACGCGGAGTTACCGCCTATTAAGCTTGTCTGCAATTTTAAAACTCACACGTCTATCACCTACTTTAGTGTCGATAGCTTCCATTGTAATTCTGATTGGCCGAATCAAAGAATACTATTCGTTTAAGTTGAGATTTAGATAGAGATTCATTTATACAATTTTATTACTCTCACGACGTGTTTATTTCTATCAGATTTTATCTTCCCGACTTACTTGAAGAGCTTACTCGTGTGTGTGTGTGTCAGCCAAATTCAAATTTTATAACCGCCGTGTGAGTTTGTCGATGAACCTGCGCGTGAAGTCTGCCGCCAAGCAGTGATGTGCAAGCATTACTGTGTTCCGGTTCTATGAGCAGAGTATCCAGTGAAATTACTGGGCTTATGAGACTTAATACCTAATGTCAAGAATGTAAAAAAGCTATCAAACGATGCTAAGTTACGTGTGCAACCGACGCCACACGGAGCAACACCGCGTAATTTCTAAACTTCTTAAAACTCATCTCGTCTCGTCTTTAAAGTATATTATAGTATGCTCCGAAAGGTCACATCGTAGGTTCTAAATGTGAATGGAATGATCAATCTGTACCGTACAAATGTGTTAGTGGGAATAAGCACTTATATAACACATCTGCAGATCTTTATTGGTGGTCTATATTCCGTCCAACTATTTTTTTTACTTTTGACAACTCCAACTAGTGATGTCCTAATTTGTTACTGATTCGATTTGCTATAACAATCGACTTTAACACATCAGAAAACAAGAATCCGACGATTCATTATAATAAAATAATACTGAAGTATTGTAGGTAGTTGTTTTATTTGTATACAACTTTTTTCAATATTTAACCTTAATTCGTTATCTTATTGATAATTATTACACCCCTCTTCTAGAGTTTAACGGAAGTCAAAATTAGTTTATGGCTTACTTATAAAAAAATTCATGGAAAAATCTTCATTGCTCAATGGCTCAATAAATAAATGTCGACTTCGACAAATATCGGAGCTACAGAGAACGTCGCTTCCGTAAAAAACGCGGCTATGGAGTATTGCATTTTTGTCTATGCCTGTCAACAATTATAGAACTTCATAGGCGTGGTTATGTCAAAAGTAAAATAAATGTTTGGGCGGAGTATAGTTGTTATAAATAATCTACATTTTTTCTTATCATTTCGATTTATAGATTTTTGATATAAGCCACCTATGATGTAAGCTAGCTCGTAATTCGCTTATTACTTACAAAATTATTGAAATGAAAGAAGCTATTTAATTATGTATTGTGTGTATTTTTATACAATATAACAATAATGAATTATACCTATTATTAACTATTACGTTAAGTATTGTTAAAAGTAATGCTTTGGTTCCACATAGTATCAAATGAACGTGTAAACTCATTCATAACAAGTTATTGAGACTTTATAAGTTTACTATAGTAAAATTCTCGAAAAATATTATTCATAAACGCTCGATAACTATTCGATACAGTCCGTCGGATTTATAGAAGTTTACACCCTACTATACTACTTTCTATAAAACCGATAACGAGAAAACATGGCTGACTTCGATCAGCTGTTTTGTGATTCAAGCTCATTTTGACATGGTTTGTTTTCTTATTTATTAGTTTTCGGCATAGACCCAGAACAGTTGTTTTTTTTTGGCGTAGCTTTATATTCTCTTTGAATTCTCGACATTTAAAAATGCATGATAATGACAGACATCAAATCAAAGCAAAATATGATAAATTATTAAGTCAATTTTTCTATGGTTCCATCAAAGAGATTCCTTTTAATCATTGGGTTCCATCAAGCAAGCTGAGGTAAACGAAGTTTTTCATGGTAATGGCAACATTTTGTTACTTAGCGTCACTTTAGTTACAGAAGCGTTATCACGCGATTATGATTAAAGAATTTTAAAATACGTTCAATAGCGTTATGAGAAGTTTCAACTATTGTACACTATAAACCTTCGATAAGCATTTTTTATGAATAAGGACTACAATAACGATTGGGTTTATTTTGTACATAAGTGATTGCTTTTGGTTTGTATATACCTGAATTCCAGTTATGAATTGAAAGAAAATGCATTAAATCAATATAAAATTGTATAAAAATCAAGGTAATCCCATGTATCATACACGATATAACTATTATTGAAGTTATTCAAATATATTCATTAGAAATAATCTAAAATTACTGTTTTTTAATTTTATGGAACGTAATAAGTAGATTTTTTAAGTGGTAACCCCACACTTAAAGGGTTCTACTGTAATTAAATATCCTAAATATTTGGCAATCAACGAAACTTGAAACCGCGTCTTCGTGGTCTCAACGCCAGACACACTCCCAACTAAGCTACGGTCGCAAGTAATCTTTGAATTATTGGAAAGCAAATTGTATCTCTGGGTAAATAGTCGATCTGTAAGCCATTGGTGCCATCTTGTGAGACTATAATTCCATTGGTGGTAATTCCGATACCCAGCAAATGACAAGAGATACAGGAACAGCCTGATGTTATAAGGAGTAACTTAGGCTACATAGAAGCCTCTCCTAATACGTAATAAATTACGTGGCAGAAGCCACGGGGCACGGCTACTTATATAAACGTGAACCAACACGTATACATTCTTTTTTTTTCTATACCACAACAACCTCCCCTGATCTTAAGCGACGATGTGGTCGAATATGCTAAAGCTAGATTAGAAGTAGGTATCGATTGCATCAGACGACACACCGAAAGGTACTTGGACGAGATTTTTAACTTTTTGGGGGTAGAAAACCATTGAGCATTAGAAAATGTCCTACCACCAAACTATTGCCCCATCACGATGTTGCTCTTCAGCGAGAGCTCAAGCCCATTTTGGGAATCGAACCGACGGCCCACATATCGGCGATCGACGTCAATCCATCATCGCTTCCTTTAACTCCACCTTAACACCAAGTTTTATATTAGGTCAAATGAAACGATGAAATACATTTTAATATCATTTTATTAAAAACTTTCTCACATTTCACACAGTGGATAGGTAAGTCTTATATCTCTTCATGTAACTACCATTACTAACAATTCAGTTCACGTAACTTGCAATTATATTATACTTTACATCTACTGACAATAAGACGGTGTTTTTATACGTAAATGCATTTGAATTATATATGTGCCATTAGCTAATATTCGTATTTTATGTAATAATTTTAGAGCTGATACTAAATACTTATATTCGGGTTCTATTCAGAGAAACCTCATCCAAATTTCTGTGAAATTAAGCCATTCCAACGGCTTAGTAGAATCAAGAATGGCTTTCAGAATAATCACTATTGAAATTATTTTATTATTTAGTGTGTGAAAGTAAATCCCGTGCTATATTACCTACCTATATGATAGAACATATAGCACAAGTTTGTACTTACTAACTGCGTTTTATGCAATTATAAATCAGTAAATGGTATGTATACCCCATATTGGAAAATAGTCTGAAAATGACATTCATTTACCAACTGCTGAACCTTTTCGAAAATGTTCATTTATTTCATTATTAAAATCTTGGTATTGGAATGACATGATATTGATTTCAAAAATTCGTTCCTCTATTGATAATGCAAACTAATGAACACGAAGTTCGGTGTAGATAATAATTGATTAATTCTAGTACTCGTTATCACACAACAAATCTATATTATTATGGAGAGAGATACAGATTATTTACAGAAGAAACATACGATTATATCTAGATATTTTTCAGATTAATAAATATGTATAAGAGGAATAAATAACTACCTTCATTCATTTCACCTATCCTCGCTCAGCTAGTATAAGTTAGCTACTCGTATGTGTACAAAATCATTACAATAATAAAAACTATTACACAGTAACTAACTTAAGTATAACTTTAACTTCCCGTCCCGAACTATAAGTTTTATTTGACAATACATACGTGATAAAGCTAAACACTTTTTGGTCTTTCTCGGTTGAGTTTATGAAGACACCATTATTCCACTTCAACATTTATGTAAGACAATATTTATTGAAAGTCAACGTTTTGGTACAATCATTTTAGTTTGTCGATGTTCAAGCACAATTCTACGACAGTGCAAAATTTAAAGAACAGAAGCAATAATGGTTTAATAACAGGATGTTACGTTTAGGAGGGGTCTATATATATGCGTCCGGTTCAGGTTCACAGCTCGATGCGCAGACCACTTTAAACAATTAAATATACATGGGATGTCGGCTCCACAGCCAAATCGTTCGCGTATAGCCCAGAGTAGCCTCTGTCCCTCAAATAACCATCGACAAACTAGAGCGACCAGAAAACTTCAATTTTGCCGTTATAATCTCATACATTCCATCCACAATATTTCATTTATGCCAGCATCTTAATCTCACAGCCCGAAACTTAGTTTATCTTAACGTATAATACTTATAATTAAGCGTATTTTATATAAAACTAAATACAACATACATTAATTTCATTAATATATATACGAATATTTACATTATTTTAATCTAAACCTGTATGTATTAAATTTAATAATAAATAGTTGAATTAAAACTAGCGTTGGCTGTCTCAAGCTCTAAAGGCGTGGAAGGTATTTCTATAGGAAGCAAAGGGGCCTGAACAATCCGTGACACAAAGTGAAACTACTGGAAATATCTTCATTAAATAGGTGTAGGTGATAGACGTACGTGCCTTAAGATAACCTTAAAGCGCTTGAAATTACTCAGCTCTATATCGGCAACAAAATTTGGTAAATCGCCGACAAGCTACGCTGCCACAACCCATATTCTGAATGCTGCGTTGTTACCCGCACGTCTCTTAGTCGTATTTCTGTTTTATCGTTTAACTTGCGAGGTCTATCTATAGTAGGCAAATAAATACCCTTTGCAGAAGAATGCGAAATATTTTAAAACAGAACTTAACATTATTTTCGCCAACAATACAAGTTCTTGCAAAAAATATTAAACAGTGATATTAATCTAGTTTCCAAATTTTAATGCGGTGAGAAACGACAGCAATTGCGCTATTAAATTCGATAGGTATAGGTAAGTTATAACTATACATCTAATATTTTATTATACTAACATAGCACGTATTGTAAAACTAGATACAATCAGGATTCGTACCTCTCGCGTGATGCATGGTATTTTTGGACTAACATTAGACGTGGTAAGTGAAAGTTGCATGACGTGTTAAACTACATGTATCGCTAAGAGTATTGTGTGATGTCTTTAGTGCAAAGTAAAAACGACTAGGGTATGAAATGCATTCTCTCATTTTGATGCGCATGAAGAAGAATTAGTTACAGGAGGCATCATCTAAATCGCCTTTTTACTGATACCTAATAATAGTTTGTAACCATCATTGATAAAGAACTGGGATTGAGGAGGCAAGTGGTTCACATCAGTTATGGAAGCCCAAAAATGTGTCAGCATCACCTTATATTCGGTAATACTGCGGGTAGGCTTGAGATCGCTTGTTGACTACAAGTAGGTGCAGCAGGGTCCAGTGGCGTGCGTCGCCTGCCGTCACCAAGCTTCCGTGTACCGGATGTCGTACTCCTGGAGCTGGGGCAGCCTCTGACGCAACTGTTTGAAAGCCTCCGCCGAAAGATTCGTGCTATTTAAGTTAAGCCGTCGGAGGTTTGATAGGCCTGGAAGCAAAATCCACTGTTAGTTTCGAAATAATGCGAAGGGAACTGATCTGGAATAAAATATAAACGAGAGGTCGAATCCTTTGTAAAGAACAGGTAAACCGTGGCGCAAGTACGGAACTTTGCGGTCGATAAATTGACTGTTCGATAAGTTAAAATTAGAAATAGGTAGGTTGTAGTAGTTTTTTTTTTTCAAAACGAAACACCCTTTTCCCGTGAACGAAAACAAATCTCCGTAACTAGTTTTGCGACGACGACAAGTTTTACTTGTAATCTGTTATCGATTGCATTTCCTACACAGTGAAGACCAATTTTCATTGCATTGCATTGAATAACTAATTTCGCGAAGTGATTTTCGTGTAAAACCCGTGGCGAACGACGATATTTATACATTTATATGTTAAAATAGTCTTCGTTCCATAAACCAGTTTCGGAATTGTGAGAAGCGAATATTCACTTCATATTGATGAAAGTAGATTCGGCTTCGTTTTGTTTTGGATAAAATCAAGAACTACCTATCTCTAATTAAAATTTCATTTTGTTTTTTCTTTACGTTCGTGTATAGACCAGTTATAAGGCCTTGGATATTGATCAGTCACAGTCAAATAGAAACGTGAAAACTATATCCCGGGATGTACGAATTTTTATAGTTGGTTTTTCAATTTTGATGAAATCAGAGGAATTCAGGTTTTAAGAAATAAAAAATGTTTCAATATTTCATTTTTTAAGTAACTCGGTTCGGGATAATTAAGATAAATAAAAAAAGAAAGAACAAGAAAACCTGTGAATGACTAGTGACTACTTTAATGTGAAAATCGGTAAAAAAAAATTGCAAAGTCTACAAAATGGAAGCTAAAATGGTCTTAATAAAATTACCTATATATCTACTCTGGAGACCGAGTAGATATATATAGGACTTTCTAAAATATTTACCTGCAAGTGCTTCAATGCCTTTATCGGAGACGGGTGTCTCACACAGGTTGAGGACCTGCAGCCGCGGCAGGTGTTCCGCGATCAGCTGCACGCCGCTGTCGCCGAACTTGGTGGCCCAAAGGTTCAGGTAGCGGAGAGACGGCAGCTGGAACAACACGCACGCTTTAACTACACAACTCTTATCAGAAAACCATTCTTTAATTATTTAGGTACGTACCATTTTTACGGCAAGCTAGTCATTAATTAGGCTAATAAGATTCTTAATTTTAATTTAACTTAAACGTTCAAGTCAACTATCTCAGAATGTGTCCTGTCAACAATTTTTTATTATATCTAGATACTTTGTTTACGTGTTTTTATGGGTGGTATAGTGGTACCTTACACTTACAATACACTAATTATAACGCTTCATAAAAACAAAATTGAGTTAAAAAATGTTTAACAGCTCGTTTATATTACGTAGGTATATTTACTTTATTTTAATCCCCGACGTTTCAACCTCTGCATAAGATCGTGTTCTACCCCCTGACCGATACAAACCGTTAAAAGATTTTTTTAATTAATTGTATAAAATATAATATTCGAAAACCTTAGAAAATACTCTAATCAAACAAGTTTGTAATAAGGAAACTTTTGAATTTAATTCGAACTAGCAGTTCGTTTAAAATCGCAGTAAGTAGTTAGAACGAGCCAAATGGAAATGCACTTTTTTCGCACTGCATGAAATTAAAACTACTATAAGTAGGTAACAAAAACACCATCAAATATCTCATATAATATAATAATCTAACTTGGCGCTACTAAAAATTACCAACATTATTTCGCAGGTACTATTCTATCTCACCTAATCTAAGGCGATGATCTGACAAAAGTTGATATACTTACTAAACATAGAATAGGAATTGCTCTTAGGGGCATCTTAGTCGCAGATACTAGAACGCGCTGAATATACGAGTAGGCGCTTTGAGAGTGCCAGATAGCCAGCGTAATATATGATAATGAAAGTTTAAGCTCGTTTTTTAATTCAAACCGACAAATTGGGAGGGCGAACTCAACACTACTGAGCCATCATCAAGGACCATCATTGCTTCAAATGTGTCGGTGTTGTCCTTGAGATCGTGTACTAAGCTTATTATATTCAATTAAAATCGTTCTCGTTATACGGTGGTTAAACACACTATGATACCTACACATAGGTTAATTTATACTGAAAAAACTACAAGCTTTGCTATTGCTTTCAAGCAGTAATGCTTATCACTTCATACCTTTATAAGATGGTGTGCGCATTCGCTAGTAACGCTTGTGAACGCGAGAGAGAGGCACTCCAAGTTGCCAAGAGCGCCGGCTTCCAGCAGCGCGGCGACGTCGTCGTCCGTGGCCCGCACTGGCAGCGCCAGCCGCTTTGGACCGCCTTCTGCTTGCTGTAACAAAAATCTTTTAAAACACCCGAACTATATTCTATACATTGTACTTTGTTTTTTATTCTCGATAAGTAACCGGTTGACCGTTATCTCACCAGCCGCGCAAGTACGAACTTTTCAGTAAAAAAAATTGTAGTTCTTGATTTTATCGAAAACGAAATGAAGCCGAATCTGCTTTCTTCAATATGAAGCGAATATTCGCATCTCACAATTCGAACGAAGTCTGGTTTATGGAACGAAGACATTTTTTTAACATAAATATATGAATGGTTTTATCGTCGTTCGCCACCGTTTTCACATGAAAATCACTTCGTGAAATTAGTTGTTCGGTCAATGCATTGAAAATTGAACTTCATTGTACAGGAAATGCAATTGATAAAAGTTCAGTAGATTACAAGTAAAACTTGTCGTTGTCGCAAAACTAGTTAGTAGAGATAGTTTTTGGCGACATATTTACAACTTGAGTGTGGTAGCTAAACAGGCGAACACTACAAAATGTCCCTCTGTAAAATAGTAGGCACTACTCTACCACCGCACTAAATTATACAATTAGGTATTAGTGGCGATGTTAGCGGCTCTTTCGCCTGATATACGTCAACCAATAATTGCAGTGTTACCTAGTGCAGCCTTGAATAAAATAGCGCCGCGCTTATCACACTGAGTCACATAAATATCATATAACAAAGCTCGAGTGCAGGCTCCTACTGTTTGGCGGCAACCTATCGGTTTTCCGGCAGCTGTACTTGAGAGTGAGTTAGATTCTAGGTGTAGCCTGCTTAAAAACTTTGACCATGTTGGAATACTAGTCAAATGTTTAATTATCCAGAGTAAAATATAAGCTATCGTGCGTATTAAAATAGAATCTCACAGCAGTTATACTATATAAAAATGGTCAAGAGCTATATCTATATATTTAACAGTGAAAGGTCACTCACTGACTAAACACGAAATCTCGGAAACTACTTGCCCTATGAAACTGAAATTTGGCAAGTAGATAGTTTATATGTAGGAGACGTCAGCTAAAAAGGGTTTGTGCGATTGGGCCGAATTCATCGGGTCTAAAGGCTATCGTAATTTTATATGAACGCCTTACAACTATTAGCCGTGCGAAGCCGGGACGAGTCGCTAGTCTTGTCAAGTTAAAAATACTTGTCACGTTATAGGGAACCAGAATTAGGAACATTAGCTCAATAATTGCATTTTCTGGTGACGTACGTTTTCTTTTTATGGCCAACCGCAAATTAATGTTTGATATGACATCTATTTTATCCTGATACCTAATTTATGTTAGTGTAGGTAGTTACCTACATATAATTCCAAACATAGTGATCCGCCGTTAGCGAAGGATCCGACACAAATTTGCCAGAATATTGAGATGGTATGGTACTCATTAAATATATCAACTTCGATATACATAGATACAGTCTATAATTGTTTTTCAACAGGCTAATGGCTTTATTAACTTGCTACTATATAAACACTATACGGCTCTTATATAATAAACAGTGTTAAACGGTGATTTATTTAATCAATGTTGTCTTTTTTGTTCCTTGACAATTTTAAACTGAATCGAAAGAGACAAAACATAGTTTAACTATTCAACAGTTTAACACTGTTTATTAAATAAAAAGAGTACACATATAACCAAGCAACAAAAACAGATGGATCTACAAGCCAATGTAGGCCTATAGATAATCCATATTCTAGCCCACTGCCAGTTGGCAGCGTAGTCACCCAGCGTGCGGCCTTGAATTTTGAATTATAGCTAGCCCACATACACGAGCACACGTAAATGTTCCAAAAACCAATCTCAGATGGATTACGAGGAGTGATAGAAATATTTTGGATTTCCAAATGTTCCAAATCCGACGTTCCACAACATTCCAACGACCAACTCATCGTGTATGCGATACAAAAATCCATTTCGCGCTCAATTGGCAGTATGTACTCGAGACGCAGAATGGCCGAAAATGGAGCGATGGCGAGCTCGTAATTGGAGTGACCGTATCAGTGCTCGAAAATTGGAGCATATCGTTCCCCGACGCTCGAAGCGATGGAATTGGAGTGATTGTGAATGGAGAACTTTATAAAAACTGGTAAACAAAATAATATGTAGGTACACTCACCAATCTCTCTAAAGTCTTCTGTCGTTCACAAAGATCCCTGTAATATTTCTGACCAAGTTCGGTGCTCTCTAAAGCGGAGATTATTTCCAGTTGAGTTTGTTCGCCGTCTGTGATTTCCCACTCCAGCATTAAACACAAGGCTTCTATTGCAGCCGGCTGAAAATATAACAATGCAGTTTTATAGAGCTGTCATTTAGTAGATATACCTAAATTAGATATACACTTATATATTAGGGCTATTAGGCAGGTTACACTTACGTTCTCAGTTAAAGCGACTAGAACGAAGTCCGGCAGTTGTTTACTCATACTTTGTAGAAAGCTTTTCCTTTTACAGCAACACTTGAGTAGGTTCTCGAGCTACCAAAAAGAAAGATCAAATGTTAGATTTATTGAAGCTTACTTTATGTGAAATAAATAAAAAAACCATTTCGACCTTTAGGTATATGTAGGTATCATAGAAGCTATCGTTCACATGACACTGCATCGTATTGACGTCAATTGGGATTCCCGTAACTACTGTTGAATTAATAGACGTACCACAGTTTCCTATGTCAATTTTGTTTTATTACTTTCGTTTCAAATGGTTTGATAGTGTAACAATAACTTATAATAATTAACGTAGGTAGGTACCTAAATCCAGGGCAAACGTAGCGCTAAGTGAAATTATTAACGACCTAAATACCTATGTCCATTATTGATCTCGTAAAAGGTGATTCTAATTTATATTTTTTTGGAGTTTTGGTCTTTCAATGTATTTTTTAACATTTGGTTGAACCGACGATCAAATATAATTATCTAAAAAGTGTCAGTATGAATCGAATTAGTGATAGATTGATCGACGAATCAGTGAACCAACATTTTTATGTGACTATTTTAGCGTGTACACTTAGGTAAATTGTAAGCGATAAAAAGTATTGTTATTATTAAAAGGCTATAGGTATAATTACCATGCATCCCCAAAGCTCGCATAGCTGTTGTTGAGGCAGCGCTAGCAGCGGGTCGGAAGGCGCTGCGGCTCGCAGCCAAGACGGCGGGTACAAGCGCGCCGCCCGCGCGGGCGCCACGCACGTGTGCGCCGCGCAGCGTGAGTCCCGCGCTAGCGCCGACATCACGCGCGCCAGCCGCGCCGCCACGCGCGGGCAGCTGAGCACACTCGCGCAGAGCGGCACTGGCTGCAGTACCGCCCCAACTATTACTAACCAGTCTTCGTATTCGCACCTGCAATATTCAAATTCATATTATTGACATTTTTTTTTCTATTGGATTAGTCGAGTGGATCTTTTGCTTGATGACAAGCATGACGCCAGCCCATAACAATGGTAGTGCCTTTCAGAATTTTGAAACACAAAGACCTGCGCTGCACTGAATTGCGTACATTATTCAGCCTCATTAGCCCAGTAATTTCGCTGACTTATTCATGTATTGATTTATGCGTTACTCATTTTTGCGATAGTATTGACGTTGAAAAAGTGTTTGAAAACGGATGTAGGTGCACGTCATTGATAAGCGTTAGGATGTGAGTCAACTGTTCAGAATTATAGTTTTAGTAACTTTGCACGCATAGAATTTTATCAGTAGAAAGGCGCAAATAAGAGGAAAAATTAAGGGATGCCCGTTGATATCTTTTGTACTAAAGATTTGAAAATGGTCACCGAAAAGAGTTCAACGCGCTTCGGAGTCGTGCCCTATTTTTGATATACTATAATTTTACGGGAAATAGCTGTTATTTTTTTAGAAATTTTTGTGAAATTGAAGACGAGAGTGAACAGGTTTCTTCTAGGCATGCTTGCTCCATCGTCGACCGCATCGTCGCTTAACATCAGGTGAAATCGTGGTCAAAAGTAAGTCTATTTCAGATAAAAAAAAATAGAATAAACTTACATGTGATCGAGTATGTCTGCAAAGCACAGCACCTCCTCTTCATTGTCGCTGCAGACGTGTGGGGAGGCGTTATCCCGGTAGTGGTCGTCCAGCGCCGCCAGTGCCACCGCGGCTAGGTTCGGTGCGGCGCGAGGGTGGGGGCACTTGGCCCGGTTACCGTGCGTGACTTCCACAAACCGCCTCACCAATGCAGCCCCAGAGTTGTGCGCGCTCAAGGCACTGTGGAAGCATTGAACTTTTGATAAGAAGAATGAAAACTATTTCATTTCAAGCGAGTTTACCAAGTACATTGCGAACTTCTGTAGTACCTATCTATAACCAAATGACGTGCTAAAATAACCATTCCTGTATACGAAACAAATTTTACAAAGTACAGCAGTACACCGTTCCTAAAATGCCGGTGGTATTGCAAACTTTAAATGGCAATGCTTAACATTTGGGCCAGCAATTTTGTCATGTGTTGCGTCGATAAAACTTCCTGCCAGGTTTTTATGAATGGTATGTGTTCTTTAATACCATCCCCATGGCCTGATAGTGTTACTAAGTTGGAATCACAACGATCGTATTTATAAATAATTCTGCAACGATGAGACTAAACTTGGTTATAGGTTGTTATACCTACACAGCATGAATGAATTTGGAAGTTTCGTTGATAAACAAACGGAAAATACCAAATATTACTGTTTATACTATACAAAATCATTCCGATGAATTTCATTAGATTATTTACTACAATTGTGCTTATTGTATAGATACTTTGAACATTAATAAACAGAAACGTTCAAGCGTTTCAAAGCAGCGTAAACAATGACGTCAATGCAACTGAACCCGAGCTGATCGATTCGGGTTCAATGAACACAGCACGTTAAGTAGACAAAGTTATTTAGCTTGCTTTCTTGAAAAGTGTTGCTGCGGACCCTTTAGTAATTGTCCGGAACACGATCGTGACGCACATTCTCGTCGCATGTAAGGCTGTGATCGGGACGTTCACTTAGCGACTATGTCGCGGTATATTTTGATAGCGGAAAAATATTTGTTGAAATCCTACGGTAACATTACCTACCTACATTTGCTATTATTTGCAAAACTGTCAAGTTTAGTTTTTTATAATATTGGGGAACGTGATGAGCGGGTCGTTTGCCTGATGGTTAGCAGAACGCCAGCCCTTAAGATTAGCTGTGCCACTCAGAACTTTGTAAAACGAAGGTCTGTAAGGCACTGCAGTGCGCTCGTTAACTTGAGACAAAGGTATTAAGTCTAAGGGCATAAGCCCAGTAATTTTTCTCATCAAACCGACACACAGTAATGCTTGTATAGGTACATTACTGCTTGGCGGCACACTACACGAGCAAAGCGGTGGTTGGTATGGTATCCACCCAGACGGGACACCCACAGATGCGTCCTACCACTTGGTAAAAATGGATGGTAGTAATCAATCACAACTACTAATTTAGAGCTAGATTGAATTTAGACAAGAAACGCGCACGACGTAACGTAATTGAAATTGAAACGATTTGCATAATGTACAGGGTTCTTTTATTCTTGAATAAATAGGCTATGACTTGAGCTTATTTTACTTGCTGTACTCATACTGCATTGTAACCAAATGAGGCTATGACGGTAAACTATTTCACAATGAAGGTAGTCGGCCCTAAATGACCTAGATCGTTCAATAATCAATTGATATAATTTAGCTATCGCGCCGGAAACTAGATGGCTGTCCTTCACACAAATTTATCTAGCAACCGTGTTGAAATGACACTGAATTAATTTAACGACGGTCACTCCATTATCAGATCAATTTTATTACGTACAGTTAACGATAGGCTTGCCATATATGACCCGGCTGAATATTTTAAAGTTGGCAATAAATGAAAAAAATACATAGATACAAAACTTAAATGTGCCTATTGAGAGCTCCATAAAAGATCATTGATTAGTTATCTATAACGAAATAGAGCTGAGTTTGAATACTCAATATTTTAAAGATTATTTTAATTGCGCTCTACCTACATGTTCTCGAACTTATGTCACTGACTGTACTCTAAAAAATAGGATGTATAGTCTTATCTAACCAATAATTTTATTCTATCGTAACTTACAATATTTATCTATAATACTATTTGTAAGGATCAATAAATATTCCAACATTTACCTAATATAATCTCTGACTAGACGTCTTCCGTTCGGTGCTCTTGCAAAGTCTACATTTCGGGTGAGGACGCGACGCACAGGCGGAGCGAGAGCGGGTAAGGGAGCGGCGCGCGGTCTGCGCCTGCACATACGAGCGAGCAATGCACATAGCTCTCCTGTTGCACACCTCTCCGCTAGCATTGGAGCCGCAACGCTTGTCGCATTCTCCGCCCATTCTTCCCAATCTGGACTATCCTTGTTCTGAAAAAGTATACAAGATTGTTTATTACCATATTCATAAATTAATTTGGACATTTTTGTTTAGGTAGATAGTTAAAGGAAATCGCATCTATTCTGCATGTATCTATCACCTAGCGGTGTGGTCCGGCAGCTGTACTTGAGAGCATAGCTCTTCAAAGTTCACCATCTTCGTCCACATGGTCGATATTCAGTCGTGATAGTGGTCAAATGCTAAATTATCGAGTATAAAAAACAAAAAACTACAACAATGAAAATCGTTACATATTTACAGTGATTTATTCAACTACTACACAAAAGGGCAGAATAATCTAACTCTATTGACGTCATTGAACCTGATTTCGCAAATTAATTTACTTACTACTCTACGCTTTATCAAAATGTAATTCAAACATAAATAGCACGTGTGCAACGAATGTTCGTGATAAGGACCAATAATGTTTTCTATGAATGGTTTATTGAAACTGTAAACTTTCGATATTTAATACCTACTTTATGTTTAATTTTATATTTTATCAGCTCGCTAATAAATTATAGGTAGTTAAATCATAAATAGGGAAAAAATAGTAGGTAGATGAACAGAGCTGTATGTTATTCCCTGATTTCGCAGAAATAGCACACTTTGTGTTTGCACGTGTGTACATTTATAAAACGTGTTTTATGTATATAATATATTCCTCATAAGCTACATTCAAGCTGCTAAGCAGTTTTATCATATTATACAGCAAGTGTTGCTGTGATGATTGTGTACACGGGCTAAAGTATCTACGTCACATCGAAACGAGAACATCACGAACTGGTTACGATAGTTATAATGTCCTCTTTTGAAAGTGGAATATTTTTGTCATCATATCAGATACAGCAAAACAAACATTATGGCATAAATGGACCTCTTTACGTATTTATTTGTTATAATTTGAAATTTTTGAGGCGATGGTGATTTAATGTGTAGTGGCGAGCTTCATAAATAATGGATTATTGGTCGGATCCTACCATGAACTTAAGCTTTCGGTGATGGAAAGGGGGCGTCCATTAATTACTTGAGGCGTTTAGGGGGTGGAGGTGGTCGAGCTGAATCTCACCCAATCTCACGTAGGGGAGAGCGGGGTCTCAGCAAATATCACGTATTTTTTTGCACACAAACAGTGTAAAACTTTAGGAACACTTGATTAAATTAAGAAAAATATGTTTCTCCATTAAAATAGGGCTAAATCCTTCAAAATAATATTTATTGTGGTTATGCGAACGATACAAAGTAGCACAATAGCCCCTTGATTGATTAGCCCCGACCGCGCCCGTCAGGCTAACGAAAAACTCGAGGAACGCTGCGGCGGCGTATACGGCAATTGTAAATACGCATTTTGAACAATCTCACGTGAGATTAGGAGGGGGGGATCGAGCCAAATATATCTCACCAAGGAGGGTGAGATAGAAAAATCGGCAAAATCGGCACGTAATTATTGGACGCCCCCAAAATGTTGCAAATGCTTGCCTGGCTAGCTACAAACCTCTGAAAATCTGTTTGTGCCGCCATCACAAGTTGCACTTGTAAACCGATCATATTTTAGGTTTAGGTACTTATGATGTTCCGCACCTCCCACCATATCGTCACTTAAAAGACATCGGATGCAAAATGCTAACAAATTGAACCGAAGCAAAACTCTAATAATCATTTCTAATCGATACGAAGAAAATAGTTATAATCATTTTTAATCGATACGAAAAAAATAGTGATACCTATCTGTAATTTAAAGTGAAGCTCAAATACACACCTCAGTTAACAAGTCTGTTAAGATCAGCATAGGCGTCCGCGTTACGCTCTCATCTTGCAAAGGTGTGGTCATTACGAAGTCCACCATGTTCTGCGAAAACAGAAGGAAACAATTAATGGTGCTACATGATAAATTAACGCGTTTTATCGTCTTATCTCGCGTTTTCCTATAAGACTCAGTGTCATCTTTTAATGAATATTAAAACACACTTTACCTTAAGTTCCTTTAAAACGACTTCCTTCCTTACTGTTTTCGTCATAAAGTTGCGGTACCTAATGATGTTTCTCTGAAAATAAAGGAGGTTGTTACTACGTATTATAGTTATTTATTTAAACGTATTGAACGTTATTATTATTATACCACATTAACTCAATAGATTTTATACTGTAAACCGTTAACTTTACATTTGTTCTGATATTATTCACGAAAATGTTAATATTGCATTTGTAAAAAAAACTATTCAAAGGTACTCACTTTCCAAACAATAGAATGATACCATTGATCCCTCGAGTACGCATCGTTTGCCTGTAAATAAAAAAAGACATAAAAATGTATTAAACGTAACTAAACAATTTATTTACATTTGATAGCTTAGAAATTAAAAAGAAAAAATCTGCCCACAAATTCAAATAGGAATGTTTACCGATTCAATAATTTAAGCCCTGCAACTTAAGCGCTCATTTACCTTATATATATACGCATAGGTACCTGAAGGAGAAGGGACCCATGTGGCATCACAATGCGAAGGCAGTACTTCCTAGCGGGATCCCATCGCGATATGCAGTACACCTCTTGCATGCAACTGTATGACAGCGGATTCTCCAGCAAACCAGAGGGCTGTAAAGAAAAAAAAACAATGGTTCGATTTTTGCTAGATTGGTAATTGAGTAATATTGATCTTCCAAAGTAGTCAGGTAGTACTCAATAAGAAGCCCGCTAAAAACTTATTTATTTGTTGAAAATGCCTGTCTTTCGTTTTGTTTTTTATTTCGTAATATTTATTATACGAGTAAAGTCGGACTCATTGAACATACCAAGAAATAGTCGAAAAATATATAGGGCAAAAATAAATATTCAATAATGTCTGCACCCAGTCATCAGATTAGTTTCCAGTCGCTAGTAAAACAAAAGATAAACAGTTCAATCTAGTTTCATAGCATGTTATTAAATCCACCAACTAATGTAGGCCGCTGAAATCTTTGCAACAATAAACAATGCACATATCGTTCGATACCATCATATCAGCCGTCGCGTAGGTACGAAAGCAAGTGGAGGGAACAATAACCTAATATCGATTGCCTAACCCAAATAGAGGCACTCAGAATTGATAGATATGGGCGTGTCCTCATCATTTTAGCGTCGTTAGCACAATATACCCAGCTACGTACACTGCCAGCTGTAGATTAAATGAACTCTCTTATCACTTGCAGGCGGGGGGCGCGAAATGAACATACTCACTTAGTCAAGAATTGTTTGGATGGCCTTCGTATTAGTAGGTACAAATATGCGGGAAGTAGCTGCTAATTACTTAAGTCATTTTAATAATAATAAGAACTGTGCTGTGGGAATAAAACAATACGTGACTTAAAATGTCCCCCCAAAGTTGTTCAAGCGTACGTCAAGACTCAAGAGTAGTCTATAAATACATTTTGCAGTGAAAAGGTCGGTTCGAATGGGATTGGAATACCTGCTTATTTTTGTATCAATTACACTTTCCGATAGCTAAAATTGGGTCAAGGTTGCAGTAGAGGTTGGTGTGAGGGGGAGGGGGCGGGGGAAGGGAACTGGGTTGAGGCGGCGTTGTATCAAGGGTCGGGGTGTACGCAAATGTATGACGTAGCTGGTCACAGTGCATTGCCCCTGCGCGGGGTACGACCGGGCCTGCGGCGCGAGCGAGTGACGTCAGTACTCATCTTGCCCTACCCGCGCACCGCTTGACCTGGCTTTCTCTTCCGGGTTGCATACCCTTGTCTTTTATTGGCTCATCGTATTTATTGCATTTCGCGATTACCTGTACCTGTTTTTACCGAATATTTATTTTGTGGTCGCGATTCTTGTCATCATGCCTACTACTTATATATGCTCTTTGATCATGCCAGCAAAACCTATTAAGATTTTTACCGGAGGTATATATATAGGTATGTATGAGAGGCAAGTATGGTAGGTAGGTATGTATTAGGCTTAGGTACTACAAAAACCTGATGAAGTCCCAGTAACCAGCCTAATTCAGCCTCATTCAAGGTATAATACTCGTATAGGTAAAGGTCGAAGTCTCATTCATAATATGTTTTGTTTCCAGATTCTGACGAGTAGGTACCTACTAACATCTAATTGAGTCTGGATGTTTCCCCATCCTTATCTAACTCAATTTACCATGGGATACAATAGCCTTTTATTTCTATTAATAAAAATAATACAAAAGGGAATACCATTGAAGTACTTCACCAGTGCCATTTAAATGTATTAAAACTGTACATAATCAGCTCTAACAACGCAACTACTTAAAATAGCTTTTAAATGAGTTGTATTGACGTCAAACTTTTATTAGTTTTTATCATTAGCAATTTACGTACCTAATATAATTAATTATAATATGGCCAGCAGCTGTATTTTTTTCTTTATCAAATAGGTATTTTTAAATCAGTTTAAATTAGAAAAATAAATCATGTTATCATTACGGCCCTGTGGTATAAAATATGTTAGGTTGATGGCCTCAACTCAAATAGGTAATAAAATGGTTCGATCCCTGCGGACGGAACAAATACCTATAGGAGGCCGAAAAAAGTGCAAGTATATTAATGTCCGAGTACGTCATTTGTTATCCCTTAGACACGGTAGTAGAATGTATTTGACTCCATTTTTTTATGATGTCAATCAATTCGTTTTCTCATGAGAATCAAATGTCTATATCGAAAAATCTGAAAATCGAACGTTAGAAACCTCAAAGATGAGAGTCAAAGTCGAACGTACCTACTGAGCGCTAAAACGCTCCATACAAATTGCTCATCGTGTGTGACGTCACATGCCATGCGCGGGCCGTAAAGCTGTACTAAAAACATGCATTTTGTCGATATTGGTCGTGAAAAACTGCGAATAACATAGTTGTTGTACCTATATTTTTTTATTCATTGAAATTTAAAGAATCTGATAGTACCATTTCAATTACTATTGGACCTATTTATTTATCTATTCACTTATGTAAAAATGAAAATGAAAAATGTTTTATTACTACATAAACAACATAGATGAAACAACAAAATACGCTTAAATAATACAATTGAGTTTATGTAGAGGAATTTATATAAGTAATATGATGTATCCTACGATCCCCACACTAGACGAGGCCTGTATGTATGTATAATTGTAATTGTATGTAATTATTTTATATATATGAAATGACACTCTTCATCAGTTTTCATCACTCTTCGTTTTTTTTAATGTCACTTCCGTGTCGTATGTTGGCATTCGCGCGACTACCTTTGCCCAGTCTGGTACAGACATAAAAAAATATTTTTACTAGGTAGGTAATTTTTCCATCAGATAGCAAGTTTTGCTTGATTGCTTACCTACGTAGGTGCCGTCCTACGTAGTAGGTACTTTCATTTCTGAACTCGCGTTATTTACTACTTTGTTAATTACTAGCAGGATCACTTATAACGTGTATCATGTGGTTTACGTCAGCGACAGCCTTATTTATGTCCATGTAGTGGTGAGACACGAGGAAACAAGTTTCTACACTTTGTTGCGTTTTTTTTAATAAAAATTCATAAACATGGTTGTTTACTACGTTTATGAACTTTCTTTGTTATGTTTACGACTGCAGTAAATACCCACGGGATTAAATTATGGTTTTCAACAATTAGGCGCCAACCAGTTTTTCTAAGAGCTATTATAACACACTATAGAGTTTTATAGTAAGTACTGAAAATTTTGCTAGATGACCTGCCTAAAAACTTACTTCAGATGTCTATGAAAACAGCTAAGTTTTAAGTACCTATGTAATATTGTGGTTGTCTCATACTTATAGTACATATTATAATATTCTACGGACACTTAGGTTCTATTTACGATAGGTACTTATTGTGTATGTCGCTTTATGTAGCTAGGTGAAATGATATTGGTTTCTAAATGAATTGAATGTTGCATTTGTGCATATTTATTATTGAAAGGATGATGGCACATTGTTATTAAGGTCGTCTACTCACCCGTAAGTCGAGGGTACAAAATCTACAATGAGGTAGTGATCTTACAGTTAAAGTAAAAATACGATATATAGGCCTTAGAATAGATGCCTCAATTTTAAAATCTTTCTTCTAAACAAACCTATTGTATATATATCTATATAGGTGTGTTTCGGCGCTTGCACTTGAGAGCCTGGCCTAATAAAGGCTTAGTATTATGTCTTCATACCAACGAGGTGCGGCTGTAGTCAAATTGCTAACTTATCAGGAATAAAAAAAAAACTAACCGTATGTATACGCCTACTCATAAAAAACTTATAAAACAAAGGTTGCAAGTTCACGTACAAAATAAAATACCAATTTTATTCATCCTTGCACGGCACGCACGTCATTAATTTGAATACCATTTATTTTAATCCCTTGATGGTCAATATTTATTAGGCATTATGTCGGATGCTGCATACTAATAGATCATCTACGCTACGTCACTTGTGTGAAACAGTTAATAAAATGTAAGTCGCCTTGTAATTTGACAATGACACTAATTGCGGTGTGATTCGATACACGTGCGCGTGTAAATAAACTCGATCGAACGGATTACATAAACGCATTTAGATGAAGCAAGTCTGTTACCTCGTAGTCAGGTACAAAATTAAATTATTTAGTAACGAGTTTTAATGATAGTCAATATTCAATTACTCACTAGTATTACGGTAGATGCTTACACGCGCTGAAATGCTTTTTATTACCTACCTATAAAAGGCTCATTTGGTTAGACCGTCTGAGGTGGATAGTTGGAAGGGCGCGGATTTGAATATCCGCTTGGTATACCTAGTTGAGATATTTTGAACTATATCTGCGCCAAACCTAGCTGTTTTTACACTTGATAATATATTTTTTTATATTATTTGGTAACGAGACGATCTGGTCGTTTGCCTGATGGTAATCATAACGCCGGCCCATAACAATTGCAGTGCCACACAGAACATTGAAATGCAAAGGCCTGCGCGGCACTGCAGTGCGCTCGTTACCCTGAGACATTAGGTATTAAGTCTCATAAGCCCAGTAATTTCACTGGCTGCTCTGCTCATCAAACCGGAACACAGTAATGCTTGCACAATACTGCTTGACGGCAGACTTAACGAGCAAAGTGGTGGTAACAACCCAGACGGACACTCGCAGAAGAGTTAGTCCTATACCACTAACAAAAACTTGTAGGTTAATCAAAAGTTTTGTAAAGACTTTTTCACACCTTTTTTATTGAATTGGGAACTGAGTAGGTATGTACCAATTCGGTGACATCATTTTAAATTATAACATTCAAATAATGTTTTCTAACTCTATTGTTCCAGAAAATACGTTCATCCAATAAAATTACAAATGACCACATCGTGCAATAATATAGTAAGTTCTATCAATATACTCGTATTGTTTACGTATTTAATTCTGACGCGAAAAGCGATTCTAATTTAAAAGTTCTTTTTAACTCTGTACGTTTATACCATACACGCTGGGTGCATAACTCTATATAGCTGGTCTGTAATATCCACAGACCTTTACTGATACTATGTGCTGATATACTTGCATGTAGAATTGTACATGCAACATGACTTACACACGTGTTTGGATGTCGGCTATGCATGTGAAGTTATAACCATCCTGCGTAACCTACAGTGTAATGGCGGCTATAAGGCGACCAGCGCGGCGTACTATTTTCTTTCTACCCGCGAAAATCTATCGTTCAAGTTACGTATAATATACGTACGTTATTTTTTAAAGATCATTATAGGACATAGGTGTTTACAAAAATGCGAAATTCATTGTGTTCGAAAACGCGCATCCTGCTATGTTAATAATTATTAGTTATAACTTTCAAAATTTTGGAATTTCCATGTCACAGAAATGGATACGTTATAGACGTTTTGACGTCTCAAGTGGTTGTCACAAATTTAAATGCTTTATGGTTTACGCATTAATAAATAAAATGTAAAATATGTGAGTAAAGTACCTAACGTTTCAGTCGAAGGTCCCAATAAAAATAGTAATTAATTAAGAAAATGTCAATTTCTGACTGGACTACACAATAATAATGAAATGTAGTTATGTACAGATAAATTTTTATAATCGTTCTCTCTCTCTTTAAAGCGTTCATAACATACGTCATAGTATATATATATTTGTATATTTTTACTACCGCACAACTTATTATCGGTGCTGATATGGTAGAGATATTGTGATTGTATCGCGTTAAAGAGTCTAAAATGTTTAGTCTATCTGCAGACGACCTCTGACATTAGCGCAGCGCAGTGACGTCTAGTCCCCCGGTCCTGCAGATAAAGTACTAACGCAGACATGCAACCTTTTCCTTCATATTGGATTCGATAACCAAATTCTATAATTTTACTTCGAGAAAAACAAACGCGAGAAAATCCGCAGCTTGATCATTCGAATCAGCTATATGGGTGATATTTTCTTAGAACTCAATTTCTACGTACGTCGCTAGAGCACCCGAGGTTTACTTTTTCTCTGAAACTCACAAACCAGCATGATAGGTACTCCAGTGTTTATAGCGAAGATTTATAACAGTGATATCATAAAAAAAGTTAAATTATAACATAGATTAGGGAGTAGTCTCGATGAGGTATAGAGCTGTCACCATCGTCGATACTCTATACGTCGCGCTTCCATTCAACTGAGGTAGGCAAAAGTTCGACGGTCATTATTAGTACCCTAGGTAAGTTGAAAATAATAACCGTTAGCTTAGAAAGTTTTTAATGATAAATCAGTCAGTAATTTAGTCAAAGGTGCCATCGACTGTAAAGTATTAATAATACTAATTAATCTATACAAATAAATAAAATTGAAGTGTCTGTTTGTAATATCAATATCACAGCTTTTTACCAAATGCATATGACAGTATATACGGTACCTATAACAAAACAACCATTTTTTAAATTTGTCTCTGTCTATCTGTTTGTTCCGGATAATCTCTGAAACAGCTGGGCCGATTTTGACGGGACTTTCACTGGCAGATAGCTGATGTTACAAGGAGTAACTTAGGCTACGTGGGCGAAGCCGCGGGGCACAGCTAGTAAACATAAATTAAGAAGTAACTATCGCAGATTCACGTATAGGAAAGCATTATCTCTACTTTAGACTATATGTTTTAAAGAAACTTGGGCTCTTTCGAGTGAGTGAAAGTACTCGAGACATCAAATTCACATTCAAGTTTCATTCCCCTCTACCGCAAAACTGCTGCTTTATGCTTTGTTGCACTCGTTCATACCTTTCACATGGTTTTTCATACTCGGATGATGCAGAATAATGCATGAGCTTGCATCGCATGTAAAATAGGTACTTATCAAAGTTAATTTGTTAAACAATATCTTACTCACGTGAGTTGTTACCACTAAATAAATAATTATCGGTTAGACGGACTAGTACTGAGTTTAATTATATCTTATGAATGAAACGTGCTGTATGTGATACTACACCTTGGTACTTATACTAAGGTATAGTACTTTCACTTGGTTAAAGAATTAAAGGCATTTTATACTATATTTTGCCTGACGGTAAGCACAACACCAGCCTGTACGCCAGCAGCACCATGCAGAACTTTGAAATATAAAGGCCTGCGCCGCACTACATTGTGCTCGTTATCCTGAGGCACATAAGGCCAGTTATTTCACTGACTACTTTGTTCATCAAACCGGACTACAGGAATCCTTTCATATTACTGCTTGGCGGCAGGCTACATGAACAAAGCGGTGGTACCCACCCAGTTGGACATTAGAAGGAGAGTTAATCCTACCACATGTACTTCACTATAAAATATGGGATATAACAGCAGTACCTCAACTACCTGAGCTTGTTCGTATCACGAGTTATCACGTTTCTAGGTAAATGATGCTTCATCAACGAACGCATCGTCACCAACAGGTAAACACAAACTTGCATATACAGGATGATTGGAAATATGATACATTCGTTGCAAGTGGTTAAAGAAGAGCATATTTGCAGATAATCTGATCAAGTGACACCATGTCCGCAACTTGTTTATTTCTGAGTAATTCAAGATTCAAGAATCATATTACCATTACCATTTTAGTGAATTGTACGGCAATTTAATTATTATTTGGTGGTTTTTTAATAGAAAAGCAACTAAAAGACATCCAAAACCAAAATAGTTAAAAAACTAAGTGTTAAGTATACCAAAAAAAACCTGTGTTGCGGACATGGTATCACATGACTAAATTAGCTGCAAGTATGCTCTACTTTAACCCCTTGCAAGGAATGTATCGTATTTACAATCACCTGTATAAAAAGTGTACCTACAGTCCTACATAATACCTAAAAGGCTAACGATAACTGTTGTATTCGGCTGCCAAAACCGAATGTTTTCCAAGCGCTCCTGACGTCAAACGCAAACTGTTTCGTACACCAAGCTCCGGTCAATGTAAACATTTATGTTTTCTTTCTCTCAGACAATATTGTTTTAGCTATTGAGTTAGTGGGAAAGCCGAAAAATTTGTGTTATGTAACATTCGTTATTTTTTCTGCCTAATGATTTGATGACGTACAATCTCGTTTCTTTGATTGACCTCATTGCACGGGTCAAGATAAGAGAACAATCATAACTATGCGCCGGTTAACATCAGACTGTTTCATTAAGCTAAATTAAAGGTTTTATTGTATCTCAAATCTCAATGTGAGTGGTTTTAACCGACTTCAAGAAAAGGTTATCAATTTATTTTATAAACCTTATTTTATTCTAGTTACATTATTGACTAGTCAACATTGAAATAATATTTATCTAAAGTTTTTGGTTAAAACTTACGAGTATTTCATTCTTGACCCAAACGGTTTTATGTGATTTTCACATACGAGTAGAACCTCATTATAATCATCATAGATTAGGGTTCATTGTAATTACGCTCAATCTCTATTATACTTATTGTTGTGTCTTATAATGTTGTATTTTAATACTTGATATTTGCCTTTAATTAGCGTGGAATAGAGTATCTATTAGGAACATGTGGTTAGAGTATTAAATGAGTAAAACAATAAACAGTGTTTATTAACCATTGTTTCTGGGAGTGTTCCTCCGTATTAAAAGGTTCTCAATTTGTCTGTATTTTTTTCTTTTTTTTGTGGTGTTTTTATTTTTCCGCCAATTTTCAACTTATTTAAATAATTTTTTGATTAAAACTTTCGTAAGTATTACACATATTTATATGTATTTAACCGGATTCACTTTCGTGGTACAGCCGAGCCCCGCGACGATTGCCCGACCGGTTTATTTAAATGATTCTGTTTCTCATTAGTAGGGTATATTTTAAGGGTGGTCCATTAATAATAAATTTTATGAACGAATACCACCCCTAAGGGTGGAGGAATTTCAAATGTCGCGATAATTTCAACAGTCAGTTTTCGCTTTTCAAATAAAAGCAATTTTGTTATTTATTTTCCTGAAGTCGTTTTTTGTACTGATTTATGTTAAAAGTAAAAACCATATTCAATATAAACTTTTTCCTTCCATCTATATTTATAATTTGAATCACTTGTTTTGTAATAATTACGGACCGTATACATTATGATAACCTTACGCGCTTGATATTCGTCTGTCTTCGGTCTCCAGTCAGAGTTAAAATAATCCAGTCTTTAAATAGTACTTAGTAATAAAACAATGGCGCATCAATGTCGACTTTAAATATTGTAGGTTGTCGCATAACGCCATAAAGTGGTGCCGATCACGACCGAACAATGACAACATGAATATCGAGATCTCTTAAGTAGGGACGAACAGTAGGTGGTACGTGGTACACATAGATATCGTACTCAAACACGTGATGCACTGCACAGGTACGCTTGTATCAAGATATTTGCTTATCTTATCAAATCTTAACTGTCTTAATTACACTCTCACGGGAAATAAAATCGTGAAAATAACCAAAGTGCCGTGAAAATAAACAGTATACGCATCGCAAAAAGTTTACCGCTTTTTTATGAGAGCGTCTGTATGTGCGAGTTATTTTTATATCCACGTTTGTTTTATTTATGTGAACTACTTTCTATCAATTTCAAATTGTGTATGCTCATTATAACTTTTGGTTTATATATAGACTTTTTATCTAAAGCTTTTTGCCGTTATTGAACATTTGTTTAACCGTTGCCCTAACGTCGTGAGGTATAACGTCGTATGACGTCGTGGGGTTTAACTAGAGAATTAGGGTTAAATACTGCTGTGTTTTATATGTTACTCTTCGTAATCTATAAGAATTCTTGTACATACTATAGTTCGTTTCGATTTCTTTGCCATGTAATGTTGATGACGCCAAATTATTTTACGAGTTACTTATACGTAATTCTTTTATTTGTGGGCATTTCCAGGTCTTTGTGTGTTCCTAGACGTGGCTTAAACATTTCTTGTCTACCTGGTCCACCTGTTATTCCTGCTGGGTCCTAAACTAAAGTTCGAAATCGAACAACACTACCAAATTTAAATTTATTCAAAAATTTTCACTTTCTAAGTCAAATAGTTTCGGATTAAATAGTTTGTATTAGGTGATGAGTAGGTACTACTTATGAGTAACGCAAAATTAATGTGTTCTGTAAGACAGCGTAATAGTAGGTAGGTTAGGTAGTAGTATTTTTTCTTCCCTGACGTTATGTATCTTTACAACTAATTGATTTATACCTATTTGTGATAAAGCAAGCCTGCATGATAGCGTAGTGGTTAAAAGGGGAATGTTAGGTGACATGTTATATTTCCCAATCACGTTAGGCTGATGCAAAATAATAACCTATTGCAAATGTATACTCACACCCTTTATGTACGTACCACAGTAAAATTGTATTTAAGTACACACTGTAACGCGTACTTGTTAAGCGTTTCATTTTATACAATTCTCTGTACTTGTGTCATATCAATTTCTTGTTAAGTGTAATTATAATATTTATCTAGAGTTTACGGTTAAAGCTTACGGATATATCTCATTATTGACCCAAACGGTTTTATGTGATTTTCACATAGAACCTCATCATAATCATCATAGGTTTCATTGTAATTGCGCCCAATCTCTATTATATTTATTGTGTCTTATAATGTTGTATTTTTATACTTGACGTTTGCCTTTAATTAGCGCGCAATAGAGTATCTATTAGGAACATGTGGTTAGAGTATTAAATGAGTAAAACAATAAACAGTGTTTATTAACCATTGTTTCAGGAAGTGTTCCTTCGTATTACAGTAGTAAAGTCTATTTTCTTATCGTTTCTACTAATTGCTGACATCATTGTTTTCATGCTGTTGTTTTCCATCGTGCTGCATCCAAACAAAATTGCTCAACGTTATCCATTCACTCGTCAAAAGTATTTAGGGTGTTTGTTTAGTCAGGTCAATAATCCGACAGTCTTTTGTTTTATTGTGCAGATATATTTCATTGTACTATTTAAGAATTTGAGAAATGATTTCAAATATATACCTAATAGTAGTTGGAAGATATTTGCAGTTGGTTTAATGATAACACAATAAAATATTTCTACTCCCGTACGTATACTGAATATATTTGTTATTTATATAATAACAAACATTACTCGGTACTGTAGTTATTTCATGACAATTTCCTGTTCGAATGTATAAGTATCTTGTATCAGAACTGCCTCGCATTTCTCCATCAATTGGTTTTAAAAATTTGAATGCATAAACAGAACATAGTTAAAACAAATTAATTTTGCTAACGTCATTGACAACATTTCTTACGCTAAAGCTTGAATAAAATTTCTCTTTCATTACTCATACTTGGATGAGTAATAAATAGTTTTGACGTATTTTTTTATTTGTTCAGATGTCACGAAGATTACAGGCTTATTTTATACATCTAGGTACGTACAGTTGTATTATTGGTATTCGATTATGGTAAAAATACGTGGAACTTTGTTATATATGAAACTATCTGGAGACTTGCCAGGAGATAAAATCATAAAAGCGCGTTTAGCCAAAACCATCTCATTCAAGAGAGTTACAGGAAATAAATGTACCACTAGGTTCAAGGCGCAATATAGGTACTATGTATATATACCACTGCCCACCTCTTTTTCCTTCTTCCAAATCAATATATTTATTTTACCTTTGATATATTAATTATTTTTTCTTTATTCTAAGAGGACTGATTTAGTTTTGGATTATATCCAGTTGTTCTCCTCACTAGCCAAAGCTGTATCTCAAGTAAACATATTATGGTTTTACAACTCAGTCAAGCAAGAACAGCTACATTAAAATTTAAAACATGTAAACAAAATTACCTGCCATGGTAGTAGGACTAACTCTTCTGCGAGCGTCTGTCTGGGTGGCCTACCACCGCTTTCCTCGTGAAGTCTGCCGCCAAGCAGAAATGCATTACTTTGTTCCGGTTTAATGAGCAAAGTTGTCAGTGAAATTACTGGGCTTATGACACTTAATACGTAATCCCTCAGGGTAACGAGCGCAATGCAGTGCCGTGCAGGCCTTTGTGTTTCAAAGTTCTGAATGGCTCTGCTATGGGCTGGCGTTGTGCTTACCATCAAGCAACAGACCAGCACTTCTCGTATCCGATAGTAAAGAAAAAACATTATAGTAGCTAAGCTTAAATTATTTTGATAAATGCACTATTTGGATGTGGAACACCGAAATAGGTGATATATTGTCACTAAATCTGAAATTTAACAAGTTCCACTTCTTAGGTTACTCCAAAACATATAATGATTTCGCAATACCAAAAAATGGGCGAAGTGATAGATACGTGCCCTTCGGTCCTTTGTATGAGTTCAAAGCCCTCCGCTAGTCAGTGCCTCCGACCATGTCTGACTGAACAGCTGGACGCCATGAGTGATGCAATGACGTATAATAGACACAGAACATAACATATCGTAAAAGTAAAAAGAAAAACTGGGTCGACAATTCTCAATTGAGCACAAGAAACTGGAGAAAGAGAACAATGAAATTGTAACGTTGAATTAGTACAATTAACATTATAATAATAGTAATTAAACATTGAGGAAATAACACGCAATCTTATAAATATTGTTAAAATAACACAAAAACGGGCGAATATCAAAACTTAAAGAGTTTAAATGTTTGAGCGGTATGCGTATACAACAGGATAGGAAGTCGTAAATTTGCACGAATATGATAAACACTTCACTTATGATTGCGAGATAAGTTCATCCACGCTTTATTTTTGTCGAATCACCTACTGAAGTAAGTACAAATCTATTGCTTTCTTTATTAAAAAATAAATACTTTATTGTCTAAAATTCGGCCAGTCTGGAATTAGTTGTTGTTTGTCGAAATATCTTATAACTTTAAACGAGCAAATCTCAACTAGAAATTTTTATATATTATATAATATAAATTTATTTTGGCTCGGAAACGGCTTTAACGATTTGGATGAAATTTTGTATTTAGACAAGGTTTTGTATAAGGTTGTATTTTTTCTAAAAACGCTATTATACACAAAAAAAATTCCGCTCGTTTGTTTGTTGAGTGAAGCTCGATCACCTAGATTTTTTATACGTAACGATTTTTGGTAATGAGACGAGCTGGTAGTTTGCCTGATGGTAAGCATAACGCCCGCCTATAGTTATTGCAGTGCCACTCAAAACTTTGAAACATAAAGGCCTGTTCGGCACTGCAGTGCGCTTGTTATCCTGAGACATTAGGTAAAGTCTCATAAGCCTAGTAATTTTACTGGCTACTCTGCTTATCAAACCGGAACACAGTAATCCTTGCACGTAACTGCTTGGCGGCACACTTCACGAGCAAAGCGGTGGTACCAACCAAGACAGACACTTGCAGAAGAGTTAGGACTACCACCTAATTTATTGAGATTATCTAAAAAATTAACTAATTCAAATGACGTGGCCAGATTTTTTAATTTTCGATAGCCTTTGACCTCTTCTATCACTTGATATTAAGCGTTAGTGACGAACGACGACGTGAATTGAAGACGTTGAACAAGATAAATCTATCGTTTTTTATTTATTCTAACATTCGTTATTAAGTCTGGCTGTTAAAACGTCATTCTTTTTGAAAAGTACGAAAATCTAAGCAAGATCGGCTCTGCCTGCAATGTATGTGTTATTATCACATTCGGCACAGATATCGGCATAGATTACATCACAATCATAACACGGGACGCGCCCCTACTACGAATCGTAAATTCGTAAACAAGTGACGAGTCATTTGCTTAATCACGATTCTGGTCTACTTGTTACACAGTGGAAATGACACACCAATCACGCAAAAACGGTTCCGGCAAATTCTTAGGGAAAATGATAGAATTGCCATGTAACCATAACTACGTATTGCTTACGAAATTAAAATATTGGAAAAAACGACTAGTGGGCTTAATGTAAACAAACTGTCATAATTGCCGCCAAACTTCATGACTGTTGCAGATATTTGTCAGTAACTACTAATACTAAATTAAATAATATATTAATTTAATACTAGATTCCGTCCGCGGCTTCGCCCGCGGCCCGTTTCGTATATATCTTTATAGTATCTTTATTTTTATGTTACTCTAGAATCAAAACTATCTACATTCCAAATTTTATCAAAATCGGTTTAGTTACGGAAATGCGTGGTAACAAACATTCACACACAATATCTCACATTTATAATATTAGTACGATAGGAAGTGGGATAGGATATTTTTGCTATTGTTTTACACTATGTAGAAACAAGTATCATTTACTACCCGAGTAGGTATATTATGTATGTTTTTAAAAATCGTTAAGACAACACTATACTTAGTTTATTAATTCGCAGTTGATATTTTTAAAACAAGGTTATACTTGATAGATTGTCTAACGAGACTTCTAGTCAGGGTATAGGAATTGGCAATTAACCTTATTTAGTTAAAGGTCAATGGTCATTAGCTTCAGGTACTATTATTTATTCTGTGCTTCAGGATCAAATTAGCTACATGAATGCACATATACGAGTACGATCAAGTACCTAAAATGTGTAAAATGTGTGGGACAGATGAAATAAAAAGTTAGACTAGAAATATTGCTGGCCTTTTGGCTGCTTTGCTTATTTCTTCTATGATCGAGATTAGCTTGAGACATTGAACACATCCTGAACGTTTGAGAAATAAGTTTACTGAAAATCAAAACAAATACTCACGGTTTTGGAAACGATGTGATATTCCTGAAGACACAGCACATGAGTTTCCCAGCGTCGCAGGAACTTTGCAGCCAGGATTTTATCGACGACTGTTCTCGTGTGCTGGAAGCAGCACACTCTTAGGGCGCCTTCTGTAGCCAGCTTGTACCGAGGACCAGGAGGTGGCATCGGACTTCCCACTGAACTGGACTCAACACCAACGCTGTCCGCGCAGCACTCTGGACTGGAACCCTGAGGAGACATATTTCTTATTATAAACACTATCAATAATATAATGTCTTGAACATTGGCAAGATATGCAACTGTCAGAAAGTTCTTTACGGCGGAAATGCGATGTTGTACTTTTGTTTTATCTAATCTTTATTGCGTTCGACATGTTCCATCTCACCTGATGTTACTTTATCGTAATAATAATAATGAACTGCAGATGCTGCAGCAGAGAATTGAACATATGTTGGAACGTCACCTTTGGGGAAGGTAAGTTCGCGTGACTTGTGCGAACTAAATAAGAAATAGCAAGGACGAAACCATATGGCATTTAGCGAGCGTCGCTGTTGCTGTAGGTATAACTTGCTATTGTGAGCAATTGTAAATCAAAATAAAATAGTTATTTGGGGCATAATTCATTGCGTATTGCTTTTAGTAAAGTTTATTTTCATGCGTCACGATACAGATTGAGAATCCACAGCGCTTTCACAGATACCAATTTTGTTGTTCTGATGTTCTTTCATCCAATAATTTAGTAAAGAAATATGCGATCGACTGAATGGATACAATTACTTTCTCTATGGCCGTCGCTGATCTGAGTAGAGTGGCTGACATTTTTTGAATGGAACCTTGTTGGCGACCTTGTATGTTTTTGTAAGCCAACCGAATTACAAGCCCAAATGAAATCAAATGCGGTTATTTGAGGATTATGGCCGTACAGGTATAATTTACGAAATGTCTTATTGACGTCATTGCCGTCCTTGTGGTACCTACTGCGAGCATAAGTTTAGCATACAGATATGTAAATAACTTCATTAGATAACGGTTACTTGTTTAATGAACTGTTGAAAATCCAAAATGGTTCATAATTTTTTTTTTGTATTGCTTATAGTGTGAACTTGCATACGATGGCATACGATTGATAAGTATACCCAAAGTATATACCTAATCATTCCCAACGAATTCGATAATTAATAGTAGTGAAACTGCATGTATTTTATTTAGGAATTCGTCTTTGGAAATTAACGGAACAGCACCCTTACGATTATAAACATTGCATGCTGTTGATAATTAGAATAGGTACGGAAGCTTCGATGCACGAGATTTCACGCTTGATGCTTTTTTATTTTTAACTAGCTGTGCCCCGCGGCTTCGCCCACGTAGCCTAAGTTACTCCCTATAACATCAGCTATCTGTCAGTGAAAGTCCCGTCAAAGCCGGTCCGGCCAGCCGTTTCGGAGATTAGACGGAACAAACAGACACTTCAATTTTATGTATTTGTATATATATATTACATTGGCCTACGTCTATCAAACTCGCCTATAGAAACTGTACAAGTAAGTATAAAGAAATATACAGGTACCTTCACAAAGCTGCTTGGACTTCGGCCCCAATTTTCTGTATGAAAATCATGAAATGATTTTAATCAGGCCTTCAGTCAAAGTCGAAGAATCGGTCATTCGTACAACTAAATTGTAATAATCGACAGTATAGTAGCATTCGAGACGTGGCTCTGTTAGTGACATGTAGTTGACTCAATTAGGTATTACTTCACAAGTGTTGCTATTTAATTGGATGTTTGTTTACTAGTGGGATTCGTCAACTTTTATAACTACTTCGTCACTAATAGGTAAATAAGGTAAGCGGTGTGTTTGTTTATTTTTGTGGCTTTCACGCCGCAACGGGTCAATATCGCTGAAGTTTTAGACATCGGTACCTACCAAAGACTATAATCTGTGGTACCTACCTACTAGCGTTTTATATGCCGCATCTTTTTATGGCGCTGTATTGTCGCGGGAAAACCTAATTTCATAATGCATATGAAGTAAAACCGTTGGTTATGTGCAACTCTTTAATATTTTAGAGAAATACGTGGTTTAACATGCATACCATACACAACGATGAACTGATTCATAACAGTGAAATTTCCTTAGTGAAAATATTGGTGTGACGGACAGCAAATTTTCCTTTCGACATCGGGCAATCGCAAGAGACTATGAAATCGGCCTTGACAACTTACTCTTCTGCTCGTGTCTACCTACTTGGGTTTTACTCAGCCGCCAAGCAGAGCAAGCAGGCGTTACTGTGCTCCTGTTTGGAGGGCACAATACTTTATAAAATTACTAAGAGCACCCATAGGTGCTCTTAGTAATTCTTGTGGCTCATAAGCCACAAGAGCTGTCTCACGGTATCGAGCTAGATGCAGCTCCTTACAGGGCATTATCATTTAAAGGGCTCAGAAATGCACTTCAATTGTTATTGCAGACGTGACACCTTAACATTAGGCGAACAACCTTATCACCTCATTACCTAAATGCGTATTTTTTATACTGTGTATAGTCTTGCATTTGCCCACTATCTAACCTGACGGTAAGCGAAAACGAGGTCGAAAATGATGCACCTTACATATGCCTAGACGATTCACCAGTTATGGACCCAGGCGTAATTGAAGGATGATGTAAGATTGTTTTGGTGTCGTATGTTTTAGGCCACAATTGAATCAAAAATAATTGGTTCTCCTTCCTTATTTCTCGTGGGCAAATAGCCAATTCTGCTCGTATTTTTTAGATCGCGCTACGGCCTCCAATGGATTAATGATTGTTGTCTATGACAACAATGACCGAGGGCTTAACGTGCTCTCCGGAAACAATCAGTTGTAGTTAGCCGTCTAACAGTATACGTATCCGAACGTTGCTTAAACTAAGCACGCTATTAAGATAGTCAGCGTCGAGCACTTCATTGGATTATGTAATAGGTCGAAAAACAAAACCTACGTCATAATGATTAGATTTCCGATGGCGACGCCGCTTTGCCTCCTTATTACGTTTTTATAAAATTTTACTAGCCCGTGTCATAACTTAAAAAGTATTTGAGTTAGTTAACCAAATATTTGCTATAACATTTAATTATTTCTCACACCTATAAGAATTGACTATTTAGACGAGAGACTTGTACAATATATAGATATACGTGTAGAAAAAAAATTTCTTGATACTTATAAATCACTTATAGTGTCATTTCATTCTTGATTAGTGACATAGGCATTTAAACGCCTGTGTCGACAGTGAATACCCAAATTTCAGGTATATCCGATGATGATGAAAAGATTATTATCGCAATAATAGATTTAATATTAAATTCTCGCAATTAACCAATTTTGTGGTAAGAATCCGCATCAGCTGGGAAATCCAGTATTAGGGAAAAACGGGTCGTGAATCCCGCAGACGTCGACGAATGAAATATGTGTTATGATTATACTTATCACGATGCGCTGATATGTTTATGGTTTAAATCCGAAATTCCTAGGCGGTAGTTTCATCGTAGCAAAAGTTCGGTTGCTATATGATGCTCTTTCCTGTTTTGAACTTTTTACTCAAGCGAAACTTTTTCCCAACCGTTTACCGGTTGTTTTGGTATCCTATGTCTTCCTATTTACGTTGTAACCGGCCGTCGGACCTAATTGTATAGTTTTTATTTATTTAATACAAAAAAATGTTTATCTACGTTGTATGTAACGATTCAACGTTACAACGCCAATGCTTCATATGTTATTTAAAGTGATGTGTATGATTTGGTCATTTTAAGCACGAGTAGGTAAGTGCCTAACTACGTATTTTTTTTTAAAATATCTTAGTTAATGAGTTGAAAGTGTTGAAACGTGGTTGAAACACAACACTCACGTGACTTTCATGAAAAAGTAATTGTTTACTCAATAATTTCGAGCACTGCTGAGGTAGGTACTCAATAGAGAAAGACAAGGCTTTACTCTATAAAATTTTTTATCATTAAAATTAGTAGGTACCTACAGCAAACCAGCAACACATCCGAAACGTTAACACATACGAGTAGGTACCTAACGAATAAGCTAAAATCGGACGTCCTCTATTCTTATAGTTTTATTGTTACGCATCTTATCTGGTGCACTACGGAGATGTAGAGCGGGTTGGTTTCGACTGCTCCTCGGCTGGGCTACACGACCTGACCTACATTGGGGGCGGTGTTCCGTGACGTCATAGCGAACATTTGGGTCAGGGATCGGGGTTTACTTACGTCAGATACTCAAGGAGTCCGGATGTTAAAGTATATAGATACGTATATGTATTCTTTCCTCTTCCGTGAGAACCTCTAAGTATGCGATCGTGAATTCTGTGTGCTAAATTCTAGTCAGATGATATTATTTATAAATTATGTTAGAGGTTTATTACCTATATTATAGACCTTTTCAGACTGGTGCACTTAATGCGTAGAAGTACTAAGTCCCGTTATGACTAAATTTTGTATTAATTAGCTTTATGTCTCGGACGGTGTTAATCAATTTAGCAGATTGCTTACTTCGTTGTAAAGCTAATCTTTATCAGACCTCAATATTCATCAGCCTAAATCGCGTTTTGCCTAAATGCAATAAGTACCTACAACATACAAATCAAAATTATAATATGGAAAATGTTTAGGTACATAGTTAAATATAAAATTTTGATAAATAATAAGAAATTAATGTAATTAGAATAATGAACATAGCTATAAATATTACTAGTAACTTTGGGTTCGATATGGATAAATTTCCTCTAAAATCGGGGTAAATACCCAGCAACAATGTTTATTTTTCATAAAAAGGCTATGCTTTAGATTATTAATTAATTGTACATAATATGTAAGCTAATTGAGGAAAAAAATAGATATTGAAGTTTTAACATCAATATCTATTTTTTCGATCTGATGATCGACGAGTACCTATATAATCCCTACTAATATTATAAATGCGAAAGTGTGTTTGTTGGTTTGTTGATTTGTTGGTTTGTCCTTCTTTCACGCAGTAACGGAGCAACAGATCGACGTGATTTTTGGCATAGATATAGTTTATGGACCGGAGAGTAACATAGGCTACTTTTTATCCCGGAAAAATGCACGGTTCCTGTGGGAACGCGTGTGAAAACCGCGGGCAGAAGCTAGTTATTATAATAATTCCTGTTATTAGGACTAGGTTAAGTGTACCTACACTACACATTATGTGTACCTGACCTTAGACAACATTGTAGCAAAAACTAATTGCACTGTAGAGATCTAAGTACATCTTAACTATTTAATTATACGGTCCGCGTAGAAATGAGACGTGTATTTAAATTTAATAAGATATCAGGCTGATATTTTTTGTCCACGGGCCTTTAGCCCGTTGGTAAAAATTTAATGAAGATTAACTATAATAATAATATACTACTACATAAACACTACATCTAACTTTGGTTGGCTAATATATGTATCTTGATGAAATGTTATCCTGCTAATATTATAAATGCAAAAGTGTGTTTGTACGTTTATTGATTTATTGTTCTTTCATGCAGCAACGGAGCAACGGATTGATTAGTAGTTTATGGACCGGAGAGTAACATAGGCTACATTTTGTCCCGAAAAAATGCACGGTTCCTGTGGGAACACAGGTGAAACCGCAGGCAGAAGCTAGTTCAAAAATATTTTACCGTAAAATTTTCACGTTTCTATTTTGCAATGGAATGGATTAATCAATTGATGATAATTGAAACAATTAACCATACAACATCAAGTTGCATGTTTATTATTTAGAAATTAACCAGAAGGCAATTATGAATATGTTGATTTTTTATCCCAGTTCAGTTATGTGTCGTGGTCATTCTTTAACACTTTGGAAGTTCAATACACGATTTTTAAAGCTTTATCTGAATTTCAGTGGTGAGCTAGGCTAGGAACAGTATCATTGGGCTAACGATTACTAAGTCTTTTAACCCTATAGGACTATAGGAAGAACGAAAATTACTCACAACCATCAGTTAAATGGTTCTGTTAACGTAACAGTATCTTTTTGTATAATATCTAAACAAAGAATTTCGAGAGGTGTGCTGCAGTTCTACTACGTGACACTCTTGGCGTTATACTCATTTCCATGGTATTATTATGTTATTTGTTGTGGTTTTAAAAAATGATGTAATTAATTTATCCTCCTAATTAATTAATTCCAGTGGTCCAGGTGCCATACGTGCTTTCTACCACATCGCTATGTACCTAGTTCTGAATTGTCGACTAATGAGGCTTCATATGAAAAGGTTGTTACAAAATAAATGTTAGAAAGTTGACGCAAGCAGAGTGAAACGATCGCGTTCATTCACATTATGAGTAATCGTGAAATCTTGACGTCTTTCGAAAATTGCACAATCAATGCGCATACGCAAGAGGAATTCTCGTAAAAAGCGAAACCACAATCATCACTTAGTGGCTTGAAAGAGAACAGAACCTTTCATCTGATATCGGGGTCATCATTGCGTAGTTGATGGATGAACCGACGGCGCCGGAGTTTCGTGTTCCGGTGACCCCATCTCACAATGAATCTGAAGATGTTTTTTTATTATTTATTAGTTGCGCCCCATAGGGCTTGTACCTACTTGTAATTTACCCACTTTTCATCGGAAATGGTATAGTTAACAGTTCAGTAGTTTTAGCGTGATTGAGAAACAAACAAAAAAAGAAACAACATTTTTCCCGTTTACAATAATAGTCATAGTTCATATACATATATGAGTAGGTACATGTACTTATATTTCCGTGCCTATCCAATATTTTTTTCTATATTCATAGAGAATATAGTATCTATAGAAACAATGAAAATGCCGATAGGTATAATATGTATCAAGAAGTTAGTAAAATGTGGTTCAGTAACCACAGATGTTTTCTATTTTGAGACAGGAAATCAAATTGACATTTCAATTAAAAATTCCAGCGCCAAAATGAATATGAAATTAGTGGGGCAAGTGATTGAAATGATTCAAATTCATTTGCAATACACCGGTATATTAGGGCCGCTAGCGGAGAATTATATTTTTGGGTGTATCAGATCGTGAGGGAGACAGCGTGAAATGTCATCTGTAGGTAGTGAATTTATCAACTACTACCGCCGCTCGCATAACTATTCTTAGGTATAAGTATAGTCTGGCACTCAATTAGAACCACTGACTATAATGAAATAGCTAATATATTTATTCTGCACAGAAAAATGCGCAATAATATTTTCTTCCGACTATATCTAACATTACCCCTTTCAAATATCGATTCATTAGAACAATTTACGTTAGTCATTAGCATGTTTAAAGTCCATTATTGATTTAGCAAAAGTGAATCGAATGACCGAGATTGAAGTATCAAGTTAATCGATATATCACGCAAATAACAGCACTGGTGCAGAGCACGATACGACCGCATGTTCCAGACGCCATGTCCATCAGTGTAGATGTTATCTGTACGTACGTACGTCAGAGCTGGTGGCAGGGTCTCGCTCCAGGGCATGTGAAGGTTGTGAATATGAATTTGATTGTTATTCTGTCTAAGATAAGTCGGCTAAAGTCTGTTCAGTCTATCTGATTATGTTTTGATACACAGTCCAATATCTCAACAGTAGGAGTTATATTACTGTTGAAATCTGCCGAAGCAACGCATACGGTAGTATCAGTGAAAATATTCATGAATCTCTCTCACTTACATTTTATTTTAAAAGCGCACAAGATTTGTCCACTGTTTTTATTTGCCCTAAAACGTAACTCTTGTTTATTTCTTTTTCCTATTCATACAAGATAAATTATTTTTAAGGAACCAAAACCAGATTTTGCGAAGACTTCATAACACATCCTGATCAGTGACGAAACAGTGACGATATTATTATAGGATTCGATTATGCTATGCTTATATATTATGCTATGATATATTTATGCTAAGTATATCGAAACCCATTATTACATCTTACATATTGTTGCTTATAGAAAACAGATTAATAATTCTTTTTTATTACAAACATGAATTATTATTCGACTCAAACATTTAGGATTTTGTTAGATAAATTGATTCGGCGAACGCGCAAATCTATAGATGTTTGATATAGATCTAGCGGCCACGCAACGATGACGTCAATAAACTTGATTTGTTCATATACAATGTTTCCCAACACCAACATCAGCAACTCAAATGTAATTATACCCGTAAAATCATTTATGCCTCCATTAGTAGCTATTAGGAGCTGCGGGATATAATTTCGTTTCACGCAGCATACATTTGTCGCATCGAATTCAATTATGTTTTTCCTGCCACATCCGATATATTTAATTTGGATATACGTAGAGTTATTATCAACGGTGTAAATGTAACCTCGGTGATTGCGGTCTGTAACCTTATAAATGCGGTATGTGTAGGATAACCACGTAAACTGAACTGTATCCTGCGATATAGTGAGATCGTCTATCAGACTCGGCAACGGAGTATTTTCTTTAAATACCTACTTACACGAACGTTTGGGGGACATAAATAAATCTATTTACTTTCTGATTAGATATGCAGCAAAATACCTAGCTATTAAATACCCTTCCGATTTTCTCTCGTACCAATGTGCAAGCTTCAAGTATAGGATTTTCTTTTTGGAAAACTTAATCATACTAAAGTAACTAAAGGCTAATACTATCATAATTTAATTTATCAGATCAGAGTGAGCATCTACCTACTACACACGTCATTGATATTGTTATGCTTAGATTTGTTTGTTTTTGATGAGTGGGTAGTTTGGATTTTTACGTGCCTCCACGTCTGAGGGAAAAAAAGAGTCTCGTAAAGTGTTTATTTGAGCACGATGCGGGCGTCTTTTGTACGCAAATATATTTGCCGTATAAGGCTGTGTAAATAATCAAATCAGTCTCAGTTACGTTGGAGTAAATTCTTGTGTGATAAGGGTTTTTCAAACATAACTACGAACGAGGAATTTCTTAACGTATTGATTGCAAGCGTGGCTTGGTGTTTAAAATTTTCAGTTATGGAAACTGTCTGGAAACTTTGTAGTAGGAAGATACTGAAAGCCGATTTGAAGCTACATAATATGATACTCATTAGGTAGGTAGTCAGATCCTCGCCTACGTAGACCTAGAACGAGGGTAATATTAAAATGAGCTTGAGAATATTTTTGTGACCGCCTGGCAACCATCATCAAAATAACTATAATCGGTGTAGGGACAAATAGAGTTCCCTGCACAGTTATATTAACGACAATATCTTTACAATCGGTCGCGAAGCTCTACTCGTATAGTCAATATCAGTGTGTTTCGGCCTATTATTTTATTAACATCACGAAAAATTTGAGATACTTACAAAATAGTCAGCGGAGCTCTGATCTGCGAGAGAAGGTGACAACAGACAGCCAGGCGACGGCGGTGCAGTGGCGGCAGTTGGTGGCGGCGCCAACGACAGCAGCTCGCCGGCGGAAGCGGACATACTGCCCGCAGCGGCCAGGCTTCGCAGCCGGTCCGCCAGGTCCGTATGGCCACCGTTACGAGCTCGGCTAACATTGCCGTCCTTTTCATCGCTACTGCTGAGGTTGTCGATGATACGGGGTCGTCGCAGCTTACGCGAGGCTGCGCGCCACCGCCGCAGCCGGCACGCAGCGTTGTTCAGCACCTCGTCCGTATTGCGCCGCGCCGGCTCCTCATCAGACTGTGTGACTTCTTCCGCCTCCACATGTTCGTCGATAAAAGGTAGTGTTACCTCGAGAGGAGAGGGCTTTTCATCTCCCGCTGGTGTGGTCAGAAAATCCCGCAGAGAATAAGCTAATCTTTGATCATTATTCAAACCCTGAGGAGGAGCTTCATTTACTCGACTAGCGTCTACATAAGTGTTCTCGTTATGTTTACGCTGCTCCAAATTGGACCCATTGTTTTCATTGGAGTTGTGATCTACATTAATATCTTGACTGCACGACGGCATCCTGAAAATTCTGCAGCTGAAGAAATTCATCTACATACAGTTAATGCAGCATTAGCGATATGGCTGCTATGCTGTTATTTAATGGTCGGGCACGACCCTCTGATCCAGGCGTTCTCCAAAACAAAATAAAACGTAGACAATAAACTGCACATTTTTATCAGTAACGTGGTGATACACTATCAACGGCTCAAGGCATCTGTTTGAACTTTTTATATCTAATCGATGATATCGTTAAGCACATCAAACTCGAAATGTTAACTCACAGAACCGTGCGCGAAACACCTTAAATAACTGAAGTTACACAAATATATCATGATCAAATCCGCGGCATCGACTGTCCAGATTTATTATGAACTGCATTCACAGTCGGCCTCGAATTACACAAGCAGTGTGCGCAAACCGAGCGGAGCACTATACTGGCCGCCGATATCATCTGCTATACATATACGACGAGAACGATCGTAGGTACGCTTCTCGTTTGTATTGACGTATGTTGGGCTTGCGCAAAAGTGCGCCGTCTGCCCGACTGTGCTGCGATCTGCGACCAAAATCGGAACTAAATCATACCGAACAGCGCCATCTACATCGTATACCGAAACTATTTTGTGTTGAGTCGAGGTTTAAAGTATCAAATTATCTTATCTACACTTTTTTACTAGGTACTCCTTACAGTCATGGTACCTAATGGAGATTACTGTCGATAGATGTCACAATAACAGATTGTATTGAAAGGGAGCATTTATTTAATATTTTTAAAGCGAATCCAAAGCGCAGCTCGCAGTGAAGATTTCAAAAGTAAGTAAGAAATACAGAGTTATATTTAAAACGAGACAGACAGTAAAGACAGAGACAGTAATGAGTAAAGGCTGGCACCTCTGTAGATACAGAGACCTTTTATTTTTGAATACTCGTATATGTTGATCTGCGTTCATAGATTTAGAAAAAAATTAACAGCAATTAAACGGCCATTTACACAAAACTTTTTTGATGTCAATATATTTGGTTTCGTAATTACATATCTGTGGTTTCGTATAAGGTTCAAAACATTCTATCAGACCAACTGAGATTACAGTGACAATTATAAATGCCATCGCTAAAAACTTGTTTCATTTTTTTACATCCAATCGTCTTTCTTGCGGCCAATGTCTCCAGAATAAAAAGTTTTGTTAAGTATAAAAGTAAGTTGAAGTCTTGGTGGTGTAGGCGTTTTTTTTTCTGAATTCTTAATTTTCTTTCTACTGAAAAAAATTGTATAATACCTGAAGTTTTAGCTATCTCTGACATTTCTAGAAGATCATATGCTCGTTAAGGACGCTGACCTCTTTTGGTCCAATAAATTATTAGTACCTAATAAGGAACACGATCGATAGGTCCACTTTCTTGCTGTCTTGTAGGTACATTTTTTATGTGAATGCAAATGAAAATATGTTCAAAAATTAAGGATAGTCCACACAGTGATTTCTCACAATTCTCATTAGAATCCCAATTCAAAGCTAGTTTTACATTTTACACACTCTATGAAAGTCTCTTGGAGAAACGACAATACAGACCGTTACTGAATTTAAGTTGTTTCATCGGCTACTAACAGAACTACAAATAATGAAATTAAAAAATTCATTAAATGAAAAAATCAGATAATCCATACTCCATACTTATATAATAAATGCGAAAGTGTGTTTTTACGTACGTATGTTGGTTTGTCCTTCTGTCACGCAGCGACGGAGCATCGGATCGACGTGATTTTTGGCATAGTTTATGACCATAGCGTTTGACATAGTTTTTGGCATAGTGGATTATCTTACTTTGTTATCCCAGCAAAATGCACATTGGGAACGCGGGTGAAACCGCGGGCAGATGCTAGTAATTAATAATTAAAAAAATATTAACCAACATAAATTTTGGAAATTTGCTATCTAAACATATTGATTGATAAGTTTGCATTGTGTGGCACGGTACTTATAGGTAACCGATATCTATAGCTCCATCTGAAGGTTCAGCCCATGAAAGAAAACCGTTCATGACGAGATTATTAGATTTCTTATATAGGTGTATCTCTTATCGTATGGAAAAGTTTACAGCTTATATTTTTTTAAATCATATTCCTACCTAAATGGGTTTGACGTTTGCGTCCCCATTATATACTTGGCTTCCGGACAGCCAACAGATAATTGCCAGGTCAGGGCGAAATAAAACGTATTACTCATTCAAATGACGGCAGAAATAACAACATTTGCTATTCAACAACGGATTAGTAAGCGGCATTTCCATGATTGCAACAATTTGTAGCCATAGATGATCATGCGCAGTACACCATGAAGGATGCAGTAGTTAGGGGAATACCATAATGTAAAGGACATATTTAATACTTGGCTCATCCTCTTCTCGATCTAATCCAACATACATATTTTGGAGTAGTATTGTATCGGTATCCCTCGAAGTGACAACGTTATCCAAATGTGTTTGTGGCTTTTGACAGCTTGCTTCGGGCTAATGCCCTCGAATCAAGTTCCAGTAATATACGTGCCTGCAGCGCCTCCACCAATATTAATACCGACAACAGCTGCTACCACAACTACGACTGTAACGACTACCACAACAACAACGACCACAACCCAAGCTCCGGTGACCATGGCTCCTGTGCCACCGGGTAATATGAACATGATGCCTACTACTGCTCCACCAGCGGCTCCTACGACAGCGGCTGCTACGACAGCGGCTGCTACGACAGCGGCTCCTACGACTGCGGCACCTACGACATTGGCTCCGATCACTGCGGCACCCACCGCTGCACCTACTGCAGCTCCAACCACAGCAGCAACGACCGCAGCGCCGGTGACCACAGGTGGCGAGTTATTATCTCTGGTACTTTGTAACGACCCTGATGTAGTATGTATAATTAATCCTGATGAAAACCTTCGAACAGGCTCCCTCCCGATTGACCCCCGTCTTGGCACTACTCCGGCGTCATTGGCGGCTTATCAAGCAATAACGGGCTACAGTGCACAATTGCCATCGTATGACTCAGCTGTGAAGTTTCCAAGGCAAAAAAGACACGCTGCATCTGTGAATACGCTGAATATAAAAGATTTCATAATGGAAAGAATGAATACTGATGAACACCGAATACGGAAAAGGGCTACTACCTGCAGCTGCGTTCCTACTGGAACTTGCAGAACATCAACCGCGACTAATTTTGGAGCAGGCTTGATAGATATTAGAATTGTGACACCGGTAGGACATTTTATTATGAACAATACTGTAATTTTGTGTGATGAAATATTCGATATTTTTTAATATTATAATTTTAGGGGAGTCAATGTCCTACTGGACAAGTATATTGTTGCGTTGACACTACACCGATTGCTTGTGGAACGCTCCAGACAGTGCCAAATACTGGAGTCACTCCTGGAGCTGGACAGGCCAACTTTGGACAATTTCCATGGCAGGTAAAATGGTGACCATTTTTGACAAAAAGAGCAGACAAGTTGGATAATAATTCGGTACTCATTTATTATTCCAGGCCATAATCCTTACAAAGCAGAACGATTACTTAGCAGGAGGAGTTTTGATTGATGGATTGAATGTTTTGACCGTCACTCACAGGCTGGTATCCTACGTGTAAGTACACAAGCTCTCATATCGATAACCTAGAGTTCTATAACAATCTAACCAAATGTGACCGTGGTAATCACGTCAAGCTTAAAATGGAGACCGGCTCTTTAGTGATGTTGCTGAAATACATCGATAGGTGCTTAGAGCCTAATCGTCAAGGGTACACCATGATATATTATAAATAGGGACGGTAACGCTACTAACGTCCACTATGGGCAGTATGGTGCAATGCAATCCAGCATCTACCCACAACTTCTCAACTCTTCTATATAGTGGAGCACAGCCTTGGGACACTGGCACAGCTTTTTCAGCTATGTTGCAAAAGGTGTAAAAGTGTTACTGTAATTGTGTGTTGATTGCGTTTCCATGCTACAGTTGCAACACGATATTTTCCTTCACCTAAAGCTAAACCATAGGTTTGACCTACGGATCGGTGTAAGTATATTACCGACATGAACAAGTCCATTTTACAACCTCAAGTTTCCTACAATTGTTTTAGGGTTTCAGGGACTGCTCCGAACGTGAAAGTCCGTCTGGGTGAGTGGGATGCTGCTGGAACGTACGAGCCTGTAGCGTACCAAGAGTACAACGTTCAAAAGGTCTTTACGCATCCCATGTACAATCCTAATACACTGCAGTACGATATCACGGTGCTGAGATTAGCGTCTGCAGTGCCGTTCACTCCGGCTGTTGGCGCGGCTACTACAATCAACAGAGCCTGTCTGCCGCCGTCGGCAAACACCGTTTATAATGGACAAAAGTACGTGAAAACAAAATTTACATATAGGTATAATGCATAGATCCACATAACATGCAAGCATGATTTTATGTTGTATTGTGTCCTGCATTTTTAATGTATAGGTTACCTAGGTACTTTCCGATTGTAGTTTCAGTTTTTATTGTAATCTAGGTAGATTACAATGTGCAGGTGTACAAAAAAAGGCTAATTTACTATGAGCACTTCCTAGAGGCACACCTAGAGCTAGTTAAAGTGTGAATATGTTCTACGTGTGAACATTTTAAAAATTACTATTAATTTATTATAAATTAATTAGTATTCTATTTAGTATTAGTAACTATTCTGCGAGTGTCCGTCTGCGGTTGTTACCACCGCTTTGCTCGTGAAGTCTGCCGCCAAGTAGTAATGTGCGAGCATTACTGTGTTCCGGTTTGATGAGCAGTAGCCAGTGAAATTACTGGGCTTATGAGACTTAATACCTAATGTCTAAGGGTATAACTGCAGTACCGCGCAGGCCTTTGTGTTTCACAGTTCTGAGTGGCACTGCAATTGTTATGGGCCGGCGTTATGCTTACCATCAGCCAAACGACCAGCTCGTCTCGTTACCAAATAGCATAAAAAAAGAAATTTTATTCAACATCTTGAGCAGAACCGGTACCTACTATACAATTGTGCACACACGACGTTTATCACCAGACAATCGAACAGGAATATCTCGTCCCTTTCTCTCTAAAATAACTTCTAATGAACAACAATACTGCGAAACCTGGAGCGACGAAGTCATAACTAAAATTATTTTCATATCAACATTTTACTACGGTATGATTTACCTAAGTACCCAATGCAACACTTGCTTAAATTTTCTGAACTCATAATTATTATCTGTGCGTTTGTAGATGTATTGTAGCAGGCTGGGGCAAAGACTTGTTTGGCGTGTCAGGCCAGTACCAGCAGATCCTCAAGACTGTAGAGGTGCCGATTGTGGCGCCTGCGACATGTCAGTCACAGCTACAGACTGCTCGACTGGGGTCGGGGTACGTTCTGGACACAACGTCCTTCGTTTGTGCCGGGGGTGAGGCCAGTAAGGATGCTTGTACGGTAAGCACAAACACAATAAGCCCTAACTAACGTGTATTATTTTTAACTAGCTGCTGCCCGCGGTTTCACCCGCGCGGAGATATTGGATTTAGATAGATAGATAGATAAACTCTTTATTTGCACACTACAATGAAATACAAAAAAAAATAAAATAAAAAGAAACATATTTTAACTGTCTAGTAGTACAAAGGGCGGTCTTTTTATTTTAACTGTCTAGTAGTCTTAAAGGATTTGTTGGGTTTTATTTTATTGCGCGGAACCCTAATTCTTTTTCTAAAATAAAAGTAGCCTAAGTTACTCCTTATAACATCAGCTATCTGCCACTGAAAGTCCCGTCAAAATCGGTCCAGCCGTTTCGGAGATTACCACAAAAATTTTAAACCGAATACAAATCCTGAACGTAAACCTTTAAAAATTTCATAAGGCTTTTTTGAATTCCAGGGAGACGGCGGTTCAGGGCTGGTGTGTCAAGTGAACGGGGCGTGGTATGTGGTGGGCTTGGTGGCCTGGGGGCTGGGGTGCGCCAATGCCAACGTCCCCGGGGCGTACGTCAACGTCGCCGGACTGCTGCCGTGGATACAAACTCAAGTTGCTACTCCATAATAGGACCCTATTAGTACTGGTCTAGAATTTTAGAGGTATAAGTTATTAGCTTCCGTCCGTGGCTTCGTCCGCGTGGATATATCTTCATAAATTGTAGTCTATGTGTTATTCTGATGTATAAGATATATTAATGTAACGTTTCATAAATATTCGTTCAGTAGTTTTTGCGTGAAAAAGTGACAAACATCCATCCATAGTCACAAACTTTCGCGTTTATAATATTAGGAGGATAGGATGTTGTATTGTTTAGTGAAAACTTTGGTTGTACCTAAGCAAATTTTAATGCTTTTTTGGCCGCGGCAGTGGGGATCCATACAAATGGCTAAAATAGGCCTCATTTTTTTTAAGTAGGTATCCCCTACAGCCAGCTTTTTTATAGAATGGTTTAGCAAAAGGTTTTAAATTTAGAGTGGGTAGATGGGTAGGTGGGTGGCGACAATTTTTTTATAATCAAAAAGTGACGGTGCTTAGTGCTCGTACTTCTTAGGCGGTGAAAAACGTACATCAAAAATTTCATTGCTAATATTGCTCGTTTTCATAGCCCAGTTGGAAGACCGTCTGGCCTGTAGAGTAGAAAACGCGGGTTCGCGTCTCGTTGGCAGCGAAATTTTTGTGTGAAACCATACATTAGCGTTCTATGGGGAAGTACTATGTTCAGCAGTGGACGTCTTCCGGCTGATGATGATGATGATGATGATGATATATTAACTGATATTAGTTTAAGTTTTTTATTTTGTAAGAAATGCCTCGTGATACGCTGCTTGATACTGAATTAAAAGTTTTTTCATATATTGTTTTTCCTATCACGTGTCATAAATGCTGGAAGAAATCCCATGAGATCATTATTAGTTAAACAATCTAGGTAGGAAAATAAACGAATTCCAATTGAAGCTTAACACAATAATTTATTAATTTAACAGTTTATACAAATAGCCATGTAAACATTATAAAACATACGATACTAACAACATAAACGATATTTATGGACTACTTACAGGAATTACAGCGTTCTAAACGCAAACATCAACTATAACATTAACATAACATAAACCCATCGCCAGGTTTTTTTTCGGGGGCTTAATATTAAAGTCTAATTTTTTTCTTAAATTTATAGGACATAGTGGCTTATAAATTAGATAGTGCTATTACAATATCAAAGATAAAATATTATTATTCATCAAGGAGCTCCCCACACGATAACGGCCGACGTCCACCACGACGATTTGAGCAACTGTTTACTATTGTCATAGACAAATATACACAAGATATATTTTGTCATAGACAAATACACACACAATATATAGTTTGTCATACGAGTAGACGAGATATATTTTGTCTATGTTACTTGATTTTTTACTTTCGGTAGAATCGATAGGTTATTTACGTTAGCTTTTGACCACTATCTCAAATCTCAATAGATGTTAAGTTATATATGCGTAGAATAGAGTATACTGACTTCGTAACTGTAGTAAGTCATTATCTCGTAGGGTACACGTAGACACAGTCAATATTATTGTTGCCAATATTGACTGTAAATATTAATGTTGGCAATCGTATTACTAATAATAACAATTTATATTAATTATTTATATGTAGAATAGAGTCTACTGACAAAGTGGCGTCATATAACGCCACTCCTCCTGGACCTCCTGCATATACAGGAGGTCCATGTTCTGATGATGACGTCGATGATTGTGATGAAGTATAGTGACGTACGACAAACCGTTATCGTGTGCTGAGCGCCATACTGTGTTCCTGTATTCAAGTGTCGAGCAAATTTCGCGCTATACTATGAAGATTATGGTATGAAAGTATATTTCTATAGACTCATGTAGTATGCATAAATAATAGTGTCTTTAGAAACAGCTGAGTGCAAATACATTAAGAAAATACATACTCCCGGATGTAGACGAGCAGAAAATATAGTACTTATACCTAATATAAACAAAAAAATTACCTATTATGTACCAAATCTTATGTAGGAACAGCAATTTGTTTTACCTACACTCTGAATATACACTTAAATAATTTGTCTATACTTACCTATATAAACATTTTTAAAAAACAAACTTTTTTATACTACTTTATATTGTCTTCAGAACTAAAGGTATGTGTAAAATATCAGCATGACATTTGATGATTAATGCATATTGGGAAGGTCGAAAAATCGATTACTAAATTAACAAACATGTATCTATAGGAATCGAAGTTAAATTTTTTTTAAAAGTAATTCATTTTCTCTCGTCTATTATCCAGGACCTAACTAACCCTCTTTCGAAATACAACTTGCACCCCTAACACGAACCCTGGTTACGGGCCCGAGATAACCACTTAACTATTACAGTTACATAGTGTTCGGACGTAATCTAATATTGCAGCGGGCCAGTGGCCCACGTGGGACGATATACCGTTCGCAAGGCAACACTCCTAACAGGGAATGCTTGCTAAAGGCCATGAAGACTTGAGAATCAAATCTGCTTTGATCAAAACTTGAATTTTGCCAATGTAACCACAATCGAGATTGAGACCACTAGACCGAGCTCAATAACTCATTTTTTTAACATTTAAGACCCGAGAAGAATTTTTTTGCTGCCCGTACAAAGTTTGTTCTGCACTGGGAGACATATAGGTACGTCCAGTGGGCAAGTGCTGATGATGATGAATCTCAACTCTGGGCACATTGATTCTGGAGTTATTGGCTTAGCAAATTTCATTCTTGTAACTCGCGAAAGACTTATTCATGACGTAATAGTGCGCAATTTCAAAGGCGCTTCGCACACGATTTTTCGTGCATAACGATAACTATAACTTGAGCTATTACTGACTACTATTTTTAATCTTTACTTTAAATGTTTACTATGTTTTATTTACGATAGACACGTTAGCGTTATCTCCTGATGTCAATTCACTTTGTTATGGAAAGTGGTTAGGTACATACGCGTAGAATATGATGTAGGATTTGTATAGGTACGTATATCGTGCGTAATGCCCGACAAAGCCCTATCGTGTGCGAACTACCTTTTACGGAATAATTGTATTTAGTCCCAATATCTAACAATTTATAAACATTGACAAAATAATTGACTCTTCAAACTTCCAAACCGATCCAAACAGCGTAAAATACACACACTATTACGGTATCGTTGAATCAAATCAGTTCTCAAATTAAAAAACTTAAGAGTTACGCTTCAACCTTTCACAAAGAGAATTACGCTTCATTCTTTCACAAAGAGAATTACGATTCTACCTTTCACAAAGAGAATTACGATTCAATCTTTCTCAAGGAGAGTTACGCCTCATCTTTTCACAAGGAGAGTTACACTTCAACCTTTCACAAAGAGAGTAACACTTAACTTTTCACAGGGAGAGTTACGTTTCAACCTTTGACAAGGAGAGTTACGCTTCAACCTTTCAGAAAGAGAGTTACGCTTCTACCTTTCACAAGGAGAGTTACGCATCAACCTTTCACAAGGCCCCTATTTTCCAGACTGAATGCGTTCAGTCCTCATCAGGTTTCTCCTGCTTCACCACTGGCGCCTCAGTCGCGGGGGATTGCGCGGGCGGCGCGGGGGGAGGCGAACCCACCTCAATATACTCATCATTACGCTCCTCTTTAATCTCCGGTTCCTGTTTTACCTCAGTATTCGACGTCTCAGGTGGAGCAAGCGCCGCCCATGCAGTCGCCGCGCCTCTAGCGTAAGCTTCATAAAACGCTCTCTGTGCTATCTCCGCTTCTTCTAGATGTACAAAGGCGTGGTTGTCCAGTTCCGCGCGGAAGAAGAATTTGAGTCCGCATCGAGCGCAGTCGTAGGGGCGCGGCGCCGAAGCGTGTTCCGGTAGATGGCGCTGTAAGCCCGCGGCGCTTGTGAATACGGCGGAGCAGAGGTAGCACGTGAAGGCGCCGATGCCGGCGAATGTGTGCTCGATTAGGTGCGCCTAGAACACACAAAAAAGTGTTGAACACAGGGTCACGTTGAGTTTATTATCAATCAAGGAGACGTTTTTCAAGAATCAAGATTGGCAGCCCTACGTGTAAGTCCTCTGAAAACTTATAGCTTATGTTTCCAACTTCCAACCTTATAAGTCGGCGGGCTACCTGATACTATTTGCTGAACTATCACCGCTAGAAAAACACCAAACTCTCAGAAACTAAAAAAACCAGCAAAGAAAATAGTAATTTTTTTTGTAGTAAAAATCCATTTTCCTTTCAGCCAACGAAGAAAATGAGATTTTTTTAAATCAAGGTCGCTTGTTCATGTCGACCACGATTTAAAAAAAGAACTCGTTGGATTAAATAATTACCTACTATGACTGTAATTAATGAAATAATGACCTTAAAACTATACATATACAGGTTAGTATGAATTGGTATGTTATTCCGGAAGGGGGTGATTAGGACCACGGTTGTCGACAAGTTGTGAGAACCTCCTTTGGAAATACGTCATTCAATTTCCATACGAAAAAAATAAATTCACTTCCAACGTGATGTGCGCGGCATTTTCTGGAATTATTCTAAGTAGTACTTGATTAGTATAGAGACTAATCAACATCGTCTTAACAAAGTTCAACGTAGTTCAAGCGAATCAGCTGATCTAGGGAAGCTCTTTAGTAGAATTTTGACGTAAACTTTAAATGACTTTTCTTCAATGAAAAATTCCGAATTTCAAAAATTCGTAAACAAATCTTATTGACCTCCGGGAGTAGGTACCTACATTGACACCTTTTGAGATACCAATTGAAACTCAGGCTGTATATGTGAATTATATATGTAGTATAAAATTTTATATTCTACCTGAAGCCGAGTAGGCGAGCCGAGTGCGCGGCGACAGAGGCGGCAGTCGTGGTCGGCGGGCGGCGGCGCGCGCGGAGTTGCGTGGCGCGCGTAGCACGACGCGCAAGCACGCGCGCCTTCACCAGCTTCGCCTTCTGGTAGAGCTCGAAGGCATATTGCACATCTGGAAAAGAAAAGGAAACAATTGAGTATCGTCTGTTCATCTAAACTCTTATAAAAGCGACGAACCGACTTCAGTGACTACTAAACCGATTTTGATGAAATTTATATGGGACCAATCTGAAAGTATATCCTTTCAAATAAACAGTCAGCAGACTTTTTTATCTATTTCATAACGAGACGAGCTGGCGTTTGCCTGGTGGTAAGCATAACGCCGGCCCATAACAATTGCAGTGCTATATTCAGAACTTTAAGTAGGTAACACAAAGGCCTGCTCAATACTGCAGTGCGCTCGTTACCTTGAGGAATTAAGTCTCATAAGCCCAGTAATTTCACTGGCTACTCAGCTCATTAAACCGGAATACAGTAATGCGGCAGAAATCACGAGCAAAGCTGGGCTAACAAACCCAGACGGACACTCGTAGAAGAGTTAGTCCTACCACCTAGTAAAGACTTGAGATTAGTTTACCTTTGTTCGTCCTCGCTGGGCCGCAGATGGAAGCGCGCGTGCAAGCGCGCCTCGGGCTCGGAGGCGAGCGTCTGCCGGCACACGACGCAGGGCGCGGGCAGCGCGGGGTGGTGCCGCGCCATGTGCGCCAGGAACGACTCCTCCGACACCAGCCGCGCGCGGCACCGCGCGCACGTGTCGCCCGCCACCACCTACCGGACGGAACACACACACTTCAGTAACCACAGAAGATTCTAACACTCTTGCACCCTTAATTCAGATTTCAACTAAGCTAGGGTTTTACTGCGACGTTAAGTACCTATAGTCAAAACTTCAAGTCCTTTTCAAATCGAATAAAATAGTTATGGTGTTTGGCCGTGTGGTCCCGGCTAAGAATAGTACCACCACGTCCCCTCCAGGACGTACGAGTACGTATAAGCGCCGGCTAAGTCCAGAGAATGGGCAGCAGCATTCTCAATTGCGAACACCAAAACCCCTGCCAAGCGTGGTGTTATGACGAAATCCTCCCCCCTCTGTAGTGCCACGAAATCGTTCTTGAAGAACATGTAAACACTGACCTTGCAGTGCGTGAGCTTGTGCTCCGCGAGCACTGCAGCGGACGGCAGCACCTCGTCGCAGATGAGGCACTTGTGCCGCGCGGCGGCGGCGCCCGAGTGCGCCCGAGTGTGCGCCTCCAGCTCGGCGCGGCTGCGCGCGCGCTCGCCGCAGTACGCACACTGCAGCGCCACGGAGCCGTTTTTCCGGCGCCGCTCGTCGGGCGCCGCGCCGCCGTCCCCCGCCGCGCACGGCGAGCAGGCGCCGTCGGCCTCCGCGCCGTTGTTGTTCTCGACGCGCTTCGGTCGTGCTTGCTCGCCGTTTAAAACCTGGAACGTCATATCACAAATTGCGGTCTGGTTGATTTGCGTCAATACAATAGTACAGATACCTATATAATACGAGCACTGTTGTATTCGGATTGAGTAAAATAGCCAGTGGAAGATCAGACAATACTCGTAGTCAGCAAAAGTCATATGCTATTATGACAAGCGCATAGGTACTGTTCCAACGTAGGACTATATATTATTCTATGGTTTGGAAAGCACATGAAACTGTTTGGGCATGACGCTTATTCGAATGACCCGCTTATCTTGAATATGCCACGATCTTGCTTAAATTGAAGGTGAATCATAGTAATATTAACCTGATGCGGCACAGGGTTACGAAGCTGATGCATGTATATCTCCAACAGATATTGAACAGCAAAGGCGTCGATAGGCAGGCGTAGGGCAGAGTAGACACGGGCAGAAGAACACCGGTCAAATGAACACAATAACATCGTAAGTGTGACCTGGTGCGGCTGCACGTGCCGCTCCAGCAGGCTCTTCACAGCGAAGGCATCGATACCGACGAGCGTAGGCGGGAGCCAAAGAAGGAAGGCGGATCAATGAATCATAATATGATAATTGAAGTTGACCTGGTGCGGCACGGAGTGGTGCAGCTGCATGTGCCGCTCCAGCAGGTAGTGCACGGCGAAGGCGTCGCTGCAGGCGGGCGCGGGGCAGCGGTAGGCGCGCGTGCGCAGGCGCGGGCCGCACAGCGCGCCGCACGCGCAGCGCGCGCCGCCGTGCGCCGCGCGCACGTGCGCCGCGCCCTCCGCCTCCGAGCGCAGCGCCGCGCCGCCGCCGCACCCGCGGCACATCCACACCTTGCTCTCGCCGCTGTGCGCCACCGCGAAGTGGACCTGCAGCGCAAGTACTCAATGTTGGAACTATATACGTCACCGCTAAGCGCGTAAATAATGTTCGCTAAACGAAGTAGCACACCCAAGCACGGGTTTCGGCCTATATGGGCGGCTACAAGTCCTAACACCTATTTTCGATTCCTTAAGGTACACGTTAGTCTTTAGACTCATGCTTGGCTTTAAAAATAAGGTGTAAATTGACATTATTGTGTGGGAATAAATTAAAAAAAAAATTCCACCTCGTCTTCGTAAGCCAATGTCTTATAAAAATCTCAAAGCTATATTGTTTACTGTGCAAAAGTTGCCCTGGTGACGGAAATCTCGATACCATAATGTAACATAGTAATGTGGTAATTAATTGATTCATTTCATCATTCATGAATGTCATCATTATTTATTTCATTGTTCTTCATTTCATCATTCATTCATGTCATCATTCTTCATTTCATCATTCATTTATTCAATTGCCTGTTTTTGCAGCTACTCGTTTAAAAAGGGGGCCACAAAACTGAAAAACAGCGCGCTACTTCGGTGGCGCTTTTATGCTGAGCTGTGTTCATTTTGTAGTCAAATAACTGCCTAACTTTTTTATGTGTTTAGCTAAAAAATGTATGTGTCTATCTTGACTTTGGGCAAAGGCTACAAATAGATGTATTTTGATTTTGGTAGGGAGATTGACAACAGAAGGTACAGACGTAAGTTGATGATGTTTCGAATCCCGCATTGCTAGCTTGAACTTTCAGTAAAGAACAGATCATGATATACAATCACACTGTAGTGGTAGAAGCATTTTCGCACTTTATAAACTACCACACTATAGGTACCTACCACCGTTAACCCTTCATATTGAAAGTCGATCGCCAAGTAGGTAGGGACTTATTCGGTGTTTTACGGCAGTTGTACTTGAGAGCCAGTTTTATTATTCTTTTAATGTGGCTACCATATTTGACCACATCGTCATCAAGTAAGATAGTAATCAAACCTTACCGTCATATCAATATATATATCATATGTCAATACGCAACACAACCTTAAGATGATGCAATGATGAGTGAACTTACGATGAGAATTGAATAACGAGCGTTAGGGAGTAGGGAGTTAGACGTGTAAACCCACCTGGATAGCAACTTTCGAATCGAAGATCTCCTTGCACAAAGAGCAGCGATATAAGTGGTGGGCGTGCAGATCTAAGAGATGCTTCTGTAAGTCGTCAGGCGCAGGGAAGCTTCTCGCACAACTATGACAGGAGTACTCGCAGGAGACGGCGAGATAATGTGCCGTTAAGTGTCGTTCCGACGCCGCCGCATCCGCAAACGTGGCACCACAATGCACACACGGCGCCGGACTAGTCCGCGTCAGCTCGCCACCTTCTTCCAAGTGCCCTTTCAAATGCGCACGGAACGCTTCGAAATCCGGCAGAGCTGCGTCACATTGATTACAAAGCAGAGTGTTCGGAGACAGCGTAATCTGCGGCGTTCCAGAACCGGACCGGGGTCGTTTAGCCGGCGGTGGCACGTCGTCGGAGGCCCTTCGGCTGAGATCGGTTGGTTTCGGTTGATCTACGTTCGGCAGCGCGCTCTCTCCGTTGAGTAGAGCTGAGTGAGCAGCTCGCACGTGTAACTGCAGTTGTTCCATGCTGGTGAAGGTATCGCGGGTGCAGTACATGCAGGCGAGCAGAGTCGGCGGCGGCTGCGATGCCACGCGATGGGGCGGAGTCAGCGCCGCCGCGTCCACCGCGTGAGCCGTTGCCATGTGAGCCTGCAAATATGAAACGTGAAAATATTGTTGGCTAAGCGATAAGGCAGGCATATCCTTGATGATACTGATGACCACGCTTGATTACGGTGATGGTTGAGAAGTGATGAAGTCGACTGCCGATCCGTAGGTCGATGGTTCGAATCTTAAAAAGCTGATCGGAGAAGGAAAACATCTTAGTACAATTATAATAGTGTGGTAGAGCATTTGGCTAGTTACCACCCTGAAGTTAACAATCTTTGCGAAAACACCTATCACCCGCACATAAATCACACAAATATGTGTGTTTCGGCAGCTGCAAATAAGAGCCAGTTCTGTTCTACATATTAAACATAAAGAATAATATTTAAAACCAACTATATATTTGTTTTACTCTGAGTCACACCCACATTAAAGAAGGTTTTTTGTGCCTCCTATGTAAACTTTAGTAAAATAGAGTTAGGAGGTCTCGGTGGAACCGTCGATATGTTTAGCGTGTTCAACACCAACCACATCGTGAGGTTGTGAATGTATGAACAATAAAAATAGTAGTAACTATCAAGGTTGAAATTCATGCTGTATAGTTGCAGACATTATTGTACCTGTAGAAGATCGGGTCTTCGAAAGGCTTCCCCACATCTCAAACAGCGCAATGCCCTCCTCCTGTCGGGCTCGCGACCTTCCCTCTCTCGCTTGTGACCCTGCATGTGAGACGTCAGCGCGGCGGCCGTGTTGTATCCACGATTGCAGACCGTGCATTGGAATGGCTTCTGGTTGTCGTGTGTCTTCATATGAATCTTCAGGTGATCACTATAATTGAAATGAGAGAAAATGAAAACGTATATTAATTTCATCAGGGTATTTTTTTTTCATTGTCTGTGGTGTAACGATGGCAGCGAGTGTCATAGATGGGAGAGCGCAGAAGACGCTCAGCCTTTGGTGCGGTTTCGGGGATAACATATTATGTAGAGTTGAAGAGAAAGGATTCACATAACAATCTGTAGTACCTATAAGTTAAGCTCACGAAAACATATATTCTTACTAGAATCTACTAAGAATTCAAAATTGATATGAGTGGTCTCTGTGGCCAGACTCGATGATTTGTCATATGGGACGTAAGTACCCCCATAAAGGCTCGACCAAACAGAACTAACAAAGGGGCTTTTGAACCGAACTACAGAATAGAGGTGTTCGCCCAAACACCTCCGCTAATGGCCACGCTCGCCGCGCCGGTTTAGGTACGGGCCATTATTTTATTTTGTGAGACCCTCGACGCCATTTGTCAGCGCATCATCTCTTTTCACTCGTCGGGCGATGCGTTCGACCGACAAATTGCGTGTATTAGTCAAGTGGACGCGCCGAGGTGACGAAAAAGGTGACACGTCGCCTCAGCCGAGGCGAGCCTTTGTCCCGTGCCTTGCGGTGATCAATCTTGCTGCAAGGCCATTGTCCTGCAGGCACCTCTTCAGCATCCATAAAGTACACACTCGCTCACACGTCTTTAATGGCTTCGGATTAGGCGCATTAGCATACCCATTATGTTACAACTTTGGTAATCTGGTACCGTAAGTAGATGCTTATAAAGTCTTAGCCGGTTACAACAACACAACGCACTGAGCATGGTATTATTTTTCCTTTCTAATCAAAGAGATTTTGTTTGAAGGCTTCGTGGCCTATGTTCGGAGCCTGCAAAGTGAGAGGCCCGGGTAAGAACCTCGGCAAACTTTGTCGGAATAAAGTTAGTTCTTGGGTCTTGGATGTTTTATATATATATCTGGGTTTGGGTTGGTTTTTCTTTTCAGTCCATGCCATCTGCGACACGAAAACCTAGTCGAGGGGTATAAGGGTGTGTAAGCGTTTGTTTGATCGGTGTACCTCCTGGAGAAGGCGGATTCGCAGTGCGCGCAGCGGTACTTGCGGTCGCCAGTATGAAGCTTCACGTGCCGGTCCCGCGACCGTTTGTGCTTGAACAGGCGGGAGCAGAACTCGCAGCGAAACGGCATCTGGTCTGAGTGCGTCTGAAAACAAGTATAGATTTAGGTATCAAAGTGCAGATAAAGCTAGTTTTTAAAATAAATAAGAATCAAATATGAAGACTGCGAAAATTTTTGCATCGCGACTTCCGTAGGTACTGATATGGTAGATGTGAAGTACACAGTAGGTATAAGGCACCATAAATTTTGATAACACGATTCGTGTCATCAAAACATCAAAACTTACTCAGTATCGTGTCACACGATACTGAGCTTTAATTTTGTTTGAAAATATGCTTGTACCAAGAAGCCTTACTGTACCTCTTTATTGCGTTAAGATGCCTCATCACGGCCCGCCTAAGTAGAACGCAAAAATGGCCTAAAGGCTTGTTGGTTCATCGAAGAAAAACAGGCACTATGGAAAAAGAAAGACAACGCCAGAGACTTCGGTTGTTCTGAAAATTTTGAAATAAATTTCCAAAGAAAATTTCCGAAGACAATTAGTGCGTGGTAATTTCCTAAAACTTGTTCCAGGAAATATGTGTTTTTGAAAATGCCTTACAAATTTGTGAAAAAAATGTTTGTTATTTAGAATCTCCATTACATGTCCAAGGGTTCTATGGAAGTATTTTGTTGAATTTTACATTTATGAGAATATTATGAACGGCCAAAGTCAGGTAAAATTTGTTTAAAAAGGCTGTGTTTTTAAGGCTATTACTGACTTGGATTGTCAAAACTTTAAATTTTTAGTTCCATAAAATTCTAGATATAATGCACGAGATAACCATTTGTTCAAAAAATTCAAAGAAAAAAAATTGATACAACACTTTAATCACGTAAGAGCGTTTGTATGGAAAGTATGGCGAGTTGAGGCCTATTAAGCTAGAAACTTGTTTTTTTTTATAGATAGGTAGGTACTATCTTGTTTTTTTGTGTTGGTAGACTTTTTTATACCATTTGGTAACGAGACAAGCTGGTCGTTTGCCTGTTGGTAAGTAAAACGCCAGCCCATCACAATTGCAGTGCCACTCAGAACTTAGAAACACAAAAGGCCTGCAGTGCGCTCCTTACCCTAAGACATTAGGTATTAAGTCTCATAAGCCCAGTAATTTCACTGACTATCCTGCTCATCAAACCGGAACATAATAATGCTGGCACATTACTGCTTGGCGGCAGACTAACACGAGAGTTGGTGGATCTTAGTAAACAAGTATTAATTTCAATCTTAGATAAACATCAAAGAAGTGTCCCATTATTTCCTTTCTGGTAGAGAACTCTACATAATGTATAAATATGTAGGCATGTGTCATGTTATGAAATACGATTCGTAATGTGGACTACTATAATTATATAATATATACCGTCATTTAGATTATTAAGTAGGAAGGTTATTATTGAAAACACTAGCATGACTCACACCTATATCTCTATGCTCACACCTAGGACTTCCGGCCACACAGTCCTTACATAAGCGTCAGATTTACCAGATACCATCATTATTAAAATAAAATTGCCTGGGCTTGATACAGACTTGACAGGAAAGTGGCACTAAGAACAAAATTTTTTTTTATTGTTCTTTTAATGCACCTGCACAAACGTACGGAATATGGATAAACCGCCACGGTGAAGGCGATGGCAGTGGCGGTACAGTAAAAAAATAGTCTAATTTTGTACTTATGCATGTTTATGCCACATCCAGCCTTACAGTTCAAGATAATTCATCAAGAGAAAGGTGCCGTATTGTGTTAATTTACGTAACTACACTGGCAAGTAAAACAGCATTAATTTAACTCACTTTTCTTCCTCAATGCATGATGCATTATCAATACGCACGTAGGAATTCAATCTGTTTCATGACGATTAAAATGTCTAAGTTGTACAATGATTGAAACGAAATAACTCCGGGTGCATTGCTCACAAAAACTTCGTGAGAACTGCCTACGAACAATAGTAGACTACCGCTGCGGCGTGAGCACTGAGCAGCCCACCTCATAACGGCCGGCGTTTGTCTACAGACGGTAAAAACTCTAGGGAGTCGGTCGTGACTCTCCAGTGAGATATCAACTAATACTCGGATCAACCGTAACTTGGGTCCCTATCGATCGATTGGTCCCGATAACTTAATTGTCCAGACAAATCTATAAATCATCTACAAAATACCATGACAGTAATTTCAAAGTTAACAATCTTCATAATGCAATTATGGAACGAGTAAATGATTCAATTCCAGTCGGATCGAGAGCTGATCGACCATCGATAGCTTGTTATTGTTAAGCGTTGGCGTAACGAATCGATGCAAGATAACATTCCTGTGCGGGAGCTCCCAGCTTATCGCGACCGCTGATGCTCCCCATCTGATCAGTAATGTTCTGGACTTACAAGAATAACTAGTTTTGGGCAATGTCTTTTCATAACGGTTGTTCTATTTTTGTGTGTAACAATGCTTTAGTTTAGAGAGCTGGATCATGCTTCTTTTTAAATTCTAGCTATAATGCTCTATTAATTGTTAACTATGTAGGTTAAAACTTACTGAAGTTCAGTAAATCATTTTGAAAAATTTACCTACTTATTATGAAAGAATTAGTCATGTTACAGAGTTAATGAGTTCAGATGCTCTTTTTCTAGAGTAACTTTAATTTATATAATCAGAATAGAGAAGAATTGATTTTCAGATGATTTCCAAAAAGAACCAAACGGCTTTTCATTTGACACAATTTCTTTGTGTAGATTAGAAAATGAAAAAAATGTTTATTTGGTGAAAGGCTGAGGGTATATATGTCTTCTATTTACAAAAAATTAATTACCTATACAAATTTTTATATGCAGATAAGGCTGTCGAGCGTTTTCATAATCGCTACCTCCTCCCTATAATTCATAGCGCAGTAGGTACCTATACCGTAGGTACACAAGTAAGTATACCATCTATATAGTATTCTAAATAAAAGACAATGCACAGATGACTTGCGTTCGACGTTTGAATGCCAAAACCACAGAGCATTATTAGAGTAGCAGTATTTTCAGCCAATTTGGACGTAAACAATTTTATCTCTTGACAGTATCTTCCTCTAAAAGTATCACGTATTATGCCCACTTAACAAAACTATTCAGTAAGTTAAGATAATTAATTATTCATGAGCAAGAGCATAATGAGGATGTTAATGTTAGTGTTTATGAATAGTCGGTGGTGGATAATGAGTTGTCCGAGTCGGCCTTCGCACCAGCGAACGACTGACTGACGCTCCCCTGCATAATAGACTCCCAAAATGACAGCGTCTTCACGCTTTTACTAATTGACCACCTCGACGACATTCATTCATTACGCCACTAAACAAACGTTACGAATGATTGACTTCGCTTCTAAACTCTTTAGGCAATATGTTAATCGTTTTTCACAACAAAAGATTTTTAAAACGAACTCGGTAAGTATTACAGAAATAGGCTATTGATTTATTTATTAGGAGGATTTTATGTGTGCGTTGTGTGATGGTTTCGCGGTCTCGTGGTTTTCCAATTACCACTGCAAGTAGTTGGATTGTGGACCATTAGTGGGACCTCTCCATTTGTTAGCGCCACGCGGTGAAGGGGTGTGTTTAAGTGATAATAAATCATTGTGATGATTAGATATATTATTATTACCTAAGTATAATGACATTTCTTTTTCAGTGTGAAGGCTTGTTGACTTAAATAACAGATTCAACCACAAGATTATAGGTTTATCGTTTAGGCAAGGTTATAAAGAGAGCAGACTCTATTCTGTCACCTTAGCTACAATAATAGTTATTGTCAGGATAACGAACTAAGTAATTCGAGAAGCAAGAATGCTAACTTTCAATCAGCACCAATATCTCAACTTATACCTATTACTACGAGTACTATAGCTAGATATGACATGGTTATACTTTAGTGTTAAAACGATTCATAGATCTCGATTGGGCTTCCCTAATTATAAGAGAATTTCATTGACTTCTTTAAAGTGTTAAGAAAATTAACATCTCCATATAGGTACGTTTAAATTAAATAACATCTAATCAAAACACGTATCGATAGAACAACTCATAAACGAACAATCAAGCGTGTTGTGATTAGCAGTGACGCGGGAGTGTTACCACGAAGCGCCCGCGGCCGCTCCGAGCCGCTCACATAAACATAGCGGCGCGGCGGCGCGGCATGTTTACTCGCCGCTCGCTTAATTGGAGCAATCGGCCCTCGACAGAATTAATAAATTTGATCCTCCGCATGCAATAAATTCCGTCTCCTTTCTGGCCAGCATAGCGCCCAAGTTCCAACTTCGATAAAGCCAAGATAACGGATGTACTACAATCACATACTATTTCTTTTTAAAGAATCCTTACCCTCATGATTTTTGCAATAAAGATTTTTACTTTTAATATTTTGTAATGGACGGTAACCATTTATTTTTCAAAATCCCACTGCGAATGCAAATAGATAATACTGATTAACGAGCTCTTTCGTAACGGGTGTGTGTATTTCGCAAAATATTGATTCTTGTCATCGCAGGGCTTCGTGCGAGAATTCAATAAGCGAGGCGCGGTCGGCGCTGCGGGGGCTCTGCCCCTGGGTGCAAGCTGGAGCCCTGCTGGCAGCCCCGTGCTGCTCCCGCCACGACACAGCATACTGCTTATGGTGAAAGGACACGCGAATTGCATTCTATCTTTATTATATTAGAAACAACAAATACCGTGAGAGCGGTGGACATAATGGTCCTAATGGTCGTAAGTTTCCACGTAGAGCTCGCCAAGAAACATTCTAAAACTAGTTTAAGGTGAACGTGATAGCCAATAAAAGCTCGAAAATGGGCAGCGGGTGACTACCGAGCGACTTTCCCAGCTGCAGCCGCCGCTCACACAGCCAGCTGCCGGCGGAAGGTCTCGGGGTCAACCACTGCCGACCACCGTCCACTACACCCGCTCGCTTACTTTCCTGACTCATGTGTAATACCGATTATTACGAATTCATACCGTGTGTCCGTGTCGAGATATGCGCTTAGGTAGCGGCAATAAAAGTCTGTGTTATTAAGCTTGAGGACATTTCAACTTGGTGCGGGGGTCGTTATGCAAAAAGGTTGTCTCCTTGATAACGTGATGAATAATCTTAATATTCCCGTGGAGACGAGTTCCCCGAAACAGTAGCTCAAGTTGTTGGTGCTCGTACTGATAGGTAATAAAGATGGGAATCTTACTGCTCGAAATGACCCAAAACAACAATTTTGAAAGATATGAGTGTGTAAGCATCTACCAACTACATAATTTTAAAAGGTTTCTGTGTCAAAGCATGTCAAGATCACAATAAATTCTTAGTGGTCACATTGGTAACAATATATATAAATTAGTTTTAAAGTAATTGAAATTTCTTAACAAAATTAAATGAAGTATTACTTAGGTAGTGAGTGTACCTCAGGCCTACGGGATGTTTAGACAGTTTTACGAGTGTGATTGTGACTCCCGCCGACTGTTCGAGCTCTATCGACCATAATACTTCGAACAACTTAATTAACTGCACAAGCTATCAATTGAATTTTAGGACCAAAGCTATTGCATTATAAATACTTTCTTGAGATATTCCCTCGAAATCTATTTATTTATATTAGCTTAACGATTCCTCTCTAGTGCCTAGTAGTTCTAGACGAATAGCTATTATATGTGAGGTTGCGAGGAGTCTGTAATTGATTTATTCCTATAATGATCGGATTTCTCAAGCAGACGGCGCGCGGCGGCTAAATGATAAAGGTGTGTCGGGCTAGGCTAGGGAGTTGTTATCGCAAGCCTATTTCCGGCCGTCACCGCTTCGTCGCAGTCGCGAGTGAGACGCGCTCGACGCGATCATCGCCAGATACATTTGTCGGCGCACACCCGCAATCCGCAACAGCCTGCGCGATGCGCGTGCATCGATCCATATCTGCGCGGACTCAACGGGGCCTGCAACTGCGAACGTAACTATCGATGATCTCCTGAATTACTTAAGCGATTCTACGGGATTTTCAAGAATTTTAAATCAGAAATCCTTCCTAATTTGAAGACTGACCTCGTCCAGTATTCCGAGGTGACGATTTTGTCACTTTGTGAGTACGTGACGATCTATATCCCGGTGTAGGTGTGCCGCTAGCGGCAGCATGCAAAGTGACATTTCTATTTGTCCTATCTAAGCTAAATCTGTCGCGGTGTGTGTCGTAATCGTAACGCGGCGAGATCGGCGCGACACAAAGGAGGCGAGAGATGTACGGCCGGCGTAATAGCCTAGCACGTCACAACCCTCACGGTGCAAGGCGAGCGCGATGCATATCTACGCACCGGCTCTGTAAATGGGCCGTTTTGGGTATCTACTTGCTAATGAAGCGTCCGGACTGCATGGTGAAACTGGACTGTGAATCCACAGATATGACAACCATAACAGTCCTATTGTTTATGCAGTTAGCCAAGTTGCTTTATGGAAATGAGTAGACAGTGGACCTATTATTCTGGACAACTGCTGGTTCAACTTACACTTATGTAAGGTTCTTGATGTCTGCGATGTGAAGATGTTTATCTTATTGTTTGTTGTGGGCTGGAGAATTGCAGTCTTTATTTAATACGAGTAAATCTCTGACTATATACAGAAGCTTATAACACCAACGCATAAGTGTGTTTGGTGGCATAGTACTCGATGGTTCTAACAATCCTTGTCTGATGTACCAGCTCACATGAGTACTAATGAAAAGAAAAGAGGCAGTTCGAAAGTTTTTTTTGCAGAGTTTGACATATATCATCTCATATTTACACACATTTATCACATATTTACTAGGTGGTAGGACTAACTCTTCTGCAAGTGTCCGTCTGGGTTGGCACCGCCGCTTTGCTCGTGAAGTCTGCCGCCAATCAGTAATGTGCATGCATTACTGTGTTCCGGTTTGATGAGCAGAGTAACCAGTAAAATTACTATATACATGGTCTTATGAGACTTAATATCTAATGTCACAGGGTAACGAGCGCAATGCAGTACCGCGCAGGCCTCTGTGATTGGCATAGCAATTGTTATGGGTCAGTGTTATGCTTACCATCAGGCAAACCCTCGCCTCGTTATCAAACAGTATAAAAAAAACTCGCATCATTGGAAGTGACGCTGTCGTATACGGTACAGCATGATACTTGTCCTGTAAAAAACTATTCATTCTAGTTTTAAAACCCAGATTGTAAAATTCAGGGAATAGAAACGCCTACCTATTTGTGTTTTATAAGTAGAATTTTGTATCTGAATCAACGCTAAAAAGGTTTGACAATAGGTACCAGTTTCATAATGCAACTTACCTGTTCATGTTTTTTGAGGTACGATAGCCTCGGGAAGGCCTTGTCACAGAACTGGCACTGGTAGGGCGTGTGCTCAGTAGCGCCGAGGGTGAAGGGTGGCTCGGCGTCTCCATCGGCCGCGTCGACCGAGGGGGTGGAGCCGGGCGACGGGGATGGCTCCGGCGTCGATGACGGCCAGGAGCTGCCCGCCGCGCTGCCCACGCTGCCCAGCGCCTCTGCATTATGTAAAACATATTTTATATAGTTGTACCATCAAGAAATAATCCGGATATCATTTGCTGTTAGAGATTGGTCTTAGAGAGCTTCGTTCATAAAAATGGTGACGGAAAAAAATCTATATTATTTACATTTTTATATTCTTATCTAACAGACTCATCGTCATATTTAGAAGGGAGGCTTAATTACTTTTTCACAACCCATTTTTAGATTCAATATTTCAAAAGTGTATGATTAAGTAATCCAAATGGAGAACTGCAAAGCCATATTATTATAAATAATTTATTATAAAAACATTGCGACCTGTCGAACAGTTGTCGGAATAAATGACAATTGAGAGGCTTTACACGCATTCAAGTATGTAAGAGACGGCAGAGGCAGCTCGGGCCGGGATAAAGCCATAATAAATATTGGTAAGGCCCCATATTTCGGCGTTAGAGACCATATTTCTCCTGTAGCACCTCCGAGTGGCGTGAAATATAAACAAATTGAATGGGCCGCATGACGAGCGCATCAACGCAAATGATGACTAATGTCAGAAACCTCGCCACCTCCTGAAAGACGACGTGGAAGAATAATTTTATGGCGACTTGAAAATATATTCTCCTATAATTTCATATTACTTCGATAAATATTTGCAGCAGAGTATTATAATTGTAATTTAGCATATTTAATGTTGTGGTAAATATCTGCCTTACTTTTCTTGGGTTTCAATGCTACATTTTTATTTCAATACCGGGTAAGTTTTTGCTATGGAAACTTTCAGAGCAACTGTTAATTAGCAGTAGGAGTGGTCCATAGTTTAACAAAAATATAAACTGTGTTTCCTTAGGTATATTATATTTTATTAACTCTCTTAAAAATATTTAGGAAGGAAATCTATTTGTATCTTGTTTACAATTTTAAAAATTATCAGTGTACGAATCGATTTTTGCATGGATGCGCAATAAAATATGGAAGAGTGATTTTAATTAAAAAAAAATCGAAGCAAATGTCCTTTGTTTTTGTTCTGATATTTTCAAATAATAATAGTAAGGTTTAGAATTATAACGTGTGGATTTTGATGAGCTTATAGGTACTATATTTTCTTCTCAAGTATTGTTTCTATTTATGTTTTTTATGTAACACATAAAATTCAACAGAAAATTACATATATTTGTTTTCCATAAAAGAGCCGTTTACCTAAACAATCGCATAAAATATGTTACGGCTCAGTATTCCAGAGTATTTTTTTCAAATTGCATTATTTTCTTTACGGTCTCTGTTCCCATTCCCTCGACGGAAATTTAATAAGAACTATTTATATCAATCTGTCGCCCTCTACGCCCGGACGTGTGTAACGACCTTAACTAATGGCAAAAATAATGACATTCGCGAATTTGCGCAAGAATTGAATAAAAAACCTTGAAGCTCTGAGAAGATGTACTTAGAAATAAAATTTAAATGCAGGTTTGTTGCTAATCCATACTATTGTAAATCCGTTCTATTGTCAATGGTTGTCTTTCTTAATTCACGCATGCAATGGAGTAACGGTTCGACGTCATTTGTGGCATAGATATAGTTTATGAGCAGGAGAGTGATATAGCCTACTTTTTTCCTAGAAAAGTGTATGGTTCCCTTGGGAATTTCCACGCAGGTGAAAATACAGAGAGCAGCTAACAAGCAAGCAGCTCTTCGGTTTGCTATTTAAGTAGAGTCATATAATATGGCAACGAAAAAATAGAGCAAATAGGCTTAGTTAAAAAGCTTTCATAGTGTAATCTATTCAGATAGAGGCGGCGCGGCGTAGTAAAAAAGTTAATCATAATCTTATTTCTGAAAGCCATTTTGTTTCCAAAAGACGTTAGAAAATGCATTATAGAAACAAGTCGGTGTAACAAAAGTTACATAAAAAAACACGACTGCCCTAGCCAGTGTCGCTCGGGATGATATAAGGATTCTAACGATAGTCGATACCCCGTAAGTAGGTACATCGAAATCTTTTCAGGCATTTTAATGTTAAGGTGGATTAAAGAAACTCATATATACATACATACATGCATGAATACATACAACATACATACATGAATCCTAGAAACATTTCACTCCTTTTTTGTGCAGTCGTGTAAAAAGCTTCATTGTTTATAACTAGTTTTAAGGTAAATAATTTCATGGTTTTTGACGTTTGAATTCCTCTATGACGCAATAGTTGCTTCTCCTTCAATCCTATGCAGACTGACAGTAACAGCGTTACGGCTGTTGTCAGCGTTAAGTACGTACATTGAGGCTTACTCATTACCATCTAAATTCTAAACACAAACGCCTCCTCCCAAGACCGCACAAACAAGATCCGCTCACCGTCCTCTGCGAGTAATATAAGTGGTTAATAAAGTGTTTATCCCGTTAAGTCCACTCTTTGGGTCCAGTAGATGCATCGTCGCGTCTGTGGTAGGATAGCCGTAATTAGCACCGATTGCAGGCAATTCCTCGGGTGAGGACGGTGGCGCCGCTGGCTGTGGGCGGCGGAAGCCCACTTCCTAATTGCGCCGTCTCCGAGACACCTCAACCGGCGCCTCGGTAATCAACGCCAATCGCTATCTACATAGAAAACCGACAATTCACTTTATAACGATCTTAATACTCAGTTTGCACATATACTATCCTCCATGATAATCCGTCAGGGCAAGTGATTGCCTCATTACCACGCGTTTCCGCACGTTTGCGTTACAAATATGCTGATGGTGCAGCGATATGATCTAGGATAGATATTATTTATAACATTATCGTGAAGTAATCATATTTATTTACGGTTCTGAACATACCAAGCACTCATTGAAGGTCCAATTGTATAGGGTTCTTTATCCAATTAGAGCACGACTGTAAAATTTTTCTGTTGTATTTTTGTACTCGTGATTTTTATAAACGTTTTAAAACGTAAGTTTTTTTAAAGTTTGCGAAGATTAGTAAATTGTGCTAATTTTGTATAACTATAATACTAATACGCTATACGTTGTCATCACTTTTTTTTCACCTATGACCTCATTCACCTTTTTTCTTTGACCGATGCTCATGCAAACTCACTGCAGGGTCCGAGTACTCGACTGAATGCGGATTGCCTAGAGCATGATCACCAACCACTATTACCTACTACGACTACTATAATCATTAGATTTATTAATAAATAGCTTCCACCCGCAGCTTCGCCCACGTGGTATTTGTCGTTATAGCCTATGTGTTATTCCAGAACCTAAACTATCTACATTCCAAATTTCATTAAAATCGGTTCAGTATTAGTTACGGATATACGTGGTATTGTTACCACGTATATTCGTAACTTCACATTCACACAAACTTTCGGATTTATAATATTAGTAGGATGGCCGCTGGCCATTCGACTTCCAGGAGTTGTGGGAGACTTACGGGTGTCCTGGATAGGTACGGGGATACTCAGTGGCCTCTCGCTCTCACTGGGGCCTATAGGCAGTGAGTACGGGGGTGCTTATCGTCTGCCATAGGCCTCGAGGTGGCGTGCGTGGTGTTTTCTGCGCGCTACTTGGCGGAGATGGAGATCATACCCCATCGAAGCGAGGAGGGGGTCCTGTCGGGAGGGATCGCTGTCAGGACTATGGCAGTTGTGCGAAGCATACCATACGGCCCTGACACAAAGCGTTGCGAGAAAACGCCGTCGATTTTAGTTGGTAGATCGGTCTCATTATAGCCGGAGTCCAACAGTTCCACCATGATGCTCCCGCGGATGATGGTATCAAAGAGGATATTATATGTCGACAAAAAAATTGGTGCATTGATATCTCAATGCGCGTATGATATTTGTCTATGGCCACCAAAACAATTTTAATCACATATGCAGGTGGAAAGGCCTCATCTATACCTAGTGCTCGCCTCGGTCTACCTTACCTTATAATTTGTGCCAAATACATACAGGTATCCGGGTTTGGCCAGCTGCACTTGAGAACAATTTCTATAATCAAGGTTTAGCACCCACTTGACTCCTTACACAAAAGAGCTATTCGACCAGTCGACGACCCTAATATTACGCGAATTAAAAAACCTCCTCCTTTTTTGAAATTGCTTAAAAATAGTGGTAAAACGCTAACACACATGATGAATGAATAGAATACGGCAAATGATTTGCTACATAGGCCGTTTTTATAACGATCAATATTAGACTTTTTAAGAGAAACACTTGGAAAATACGGAGTACTTATACGAAACTTATTATTAGGCGATTAAATATACACTCCGTTCATTATAAGTATAGGCACTTCGTGTTGGACTTATTATATAGCCTTGTTTATTTCTGACACTTTTATTTTTCACAAAATAAGTGGCAAATTTTTTATTTAAGTATTTAATTAATTTTAAGTAATTCACTCTTACTTATTTGCATGCATTTCTCTTGATTTCCTTTGCTAAACAATAAAATTTTATATTCTGAGTAAGTATCTACCTATACTTATAACTTTTCATTGCGTCATTGGTTTCCAAGACTGAACCGAACAGAAGTCGAGCATTCGTATCCTTAAAATGTAAACTACAACATAACTCGACCGATTGCTACTCTACAGTCGTGTTTTTTTTCAACTTTCGTGTCAATAAAAAAAACTTACTTACGTAAGTAAATATTTTGGTAGGTACTTCGCCTATTTGTAAATTACCAATTATATAGACCCTTTACTCTAATAAATCCCAATGTACATTTATCGTGATATCACCAAATAAAACAACCTTAGCAAATTATGTCATCAACTTACCAATGATAATTACATAGCTTAGGTAGTAGTTACTACTTACTACAAAATGCGGCACATTTTTGCGTTCCCGCCAAAACACCGAATTTTTTGTCTTCTACGACCTCACTGTCGCGGCGGGTAGTGAATTGTGACAATTTTAGTGTTCAAAATTTAAAAGGTCATAATATGACTTTTATTTCATTTCTTCAATTTAATGTCATTTATGGATATTAGCAATGATTTATAGATACATATAACTATTTACTAATTCTATACCACTGACTTATATATATATATATAGCTCGATGCCGTTAACACTATAAAAGATTCAAGCAAGTGGATTAATTTGACAGCCTTAAACATAAATTCCATCTCTTTCACATGTTCATAATTAAAAAGAGAGAGCTAAAATTAGGTTTAGGTTCGAAACGTCGCGCGTGGTAGGTTTAATCCCGGAACGTCTACGGTTCCTGTGGAAATCTCGAGTAAAACCATAGGCCTTAGCTTTTTTTATGAAGACAACCCTTGTAGGCGTAGCGGGTATAGAGGTCGGGATAGACGTAACTCCTATATATCACGAAAGGATTGCGAATTTTTTCAGGCAGGGTGTTAGATAGAGTACCGTAAAAAAGTGCAAGTATACCAAAATAATGCCTAACGACTACATAAAGCTCTATACAAGTAGGATTCCGTGTATTAGGTAAATCAAATCTGGAGCGACGAAAACCATGGTCCTTGGTCCAGCAGGAATTTTTTGTCTATACGTATTTGTATAAGTATAGAATACAAGGTGTAGGTACCTATACAAGTATAGGTAATAACATTACTTGTATCAATATAGTTGTCTATGTTATAGGTATGGGGCAAGGAACAAAATACTTATTTACTAATTGCACTTTCTATAAATACAGTAAAGTTTGTCAGAAACCGAAACAGCAACCCTTACAGAAGTTGAGTCCACTGGATCTATTAAGTAAGTTAAAACCAACTTTCTCCTTTTTCCGTGATTCTTACGATACTCCTTAATTTTTGTATACGTATATAGGTAAGCTTCTTTTTCTTACATTAAAGTAATGAGTATATAGGTAGGTACTACATATAAAAATTTGGTATTCAATATAAAATTATTGCCATAACTCTACAAAACTACAAACTTACCTAAGTGATGTTCGACCATATTATTTATACAAGAAAGATACATCCAGTAATATGTTAAAATATTTTATAGTAGATACAGTTAAACGACAGGGTGTTCCATAAATAAAAAAAGAAAGAAGGTGTAGGTGAAGGAGCCTACGCTATGTTAGCTTTATTAATAAATTATGTCTGTAGTTATTATCATTGACAAAGTCACTTAACTTAAGTACTTATATGTTTATTTAAATGTCTCTATTCTGGGCTGAGCGTGTTTATCACCTTCGATTTTAAAATCGTCACTGAGATACAGTGATCAAACGCTACCATAAAGAGATTATAATTATTATCATATGCAGTATAAATACAATCAATGTTTACAAATCTCTTGTCATTTACATGGTGAACAGGTATTGGACAAAAGTATAAAAATCGTTATCAATCACAAAGCTAACACAAAGAACAAACTTACTTACCTTTTATATCTTCTGAAGAAACGTCGTGGTTCTCTTTATTCGCTTGTATCTTCTCTATGAGGTGTTCCAGTCTGCTGCTGTTTCCCTTGAATAGCATGATCATGTCCGCGGGTCTCCCCGGACCTCTCGCTACGAGCTCCCACGACGCGCTCGCATCTGAGGTCTTCCGCACTTTGACACCGCGATGGCGGGCGTCAATCGACGCAGGTGCATCGGTTCCAGTTTATTTCGGAATTTTTTGCGGGTTCATTTATTGCGAGTGCGAATTAATGCGCTACGCGTGTCCGACAGGTGGCACTAATTGAAGGGGCGCCCGTCGCGGGCTGCGCTTCGTGCACTCGCTTCACAGCAATTATTTGGGTGCCTGCTGCCGATCTGGTTAATTAACGTCAATCGTTTTCGGCGCGCACCTTTATTTTCCGGTTACAGGTGAATGTTTAATGTGGAGAGTTCGGTTGGGCCGGTGCGCGGCGCGGACGGTGGTGCAGCGGTGCGCCAGGAGCGGCGAGTTCGGTGCGACTGCGGGCTCCGGTGGGCGAGCAGCGCCCGGTCGCAGCACCTCGCCGCGGCACCCTGCGCCCCGCCCGGTCGGCCCGCCCCGCCCACGAGCCTCCTCCCACCCGCACCCACTCCCACTCAGAAGCCGAAACACCAACAACTTTAGTTTTCAGTTGTACACCCTTATTGAATTACGATGGTTAGTTCTCAGCCCAGCCGAACTAAGTATAGAAACACTGTGAGGCCCGTCCTGTAACATTGCCTTTCAAAGGCAGCTTATCAAAGCTTTAAGGCGGTGTTTGACGATAACGTTTCGTTTCAACGGCAGTAACATTTATGGTGATCTTTGACGCTAAAATAATTCCAACGTCAATGATATTCTAATGCTCATCCAACTCACAACATAAATTCAGAAATAGGTAAAATGAAACCTTTTCAAAAGGTTTCAGGAGGTTAAAACTTACCTATACCAAATATTCACGTGCAAAGAAAAATTATTACCTGTGACTGAAATGAAATCCCTCACTTTTCCCTGATCTCATGCATCTGCTATTCCGAGTGACTAATGGAGTAGAGACGTAGTAGGCATACCGCTTTGCGAGGGAATACGAAATCCCTCGCGTAATCAGTCGTCAATTACGGCGCGCCTCATTCGCGTGTCAGCCGCGGTGACATACGTGAATATATCGAAGTAAATGAATCGAATGACAGGTGGATGATGCTAAAAGCTTGTCAAAACTCGTGGAAAGCGCTGTGAAACTCTGTTTTCCTCGTTCCACCCACAGACGTGGGCGCGGCCAATGGGCGCTGGCTCACCCCGCGCGCCTCTCCCCGCTTCGCTCCACCAAGCTCCTCTAAATACTATGCAGCACTCAACACCTTTGATCCAAGTGTTCTTTTTCTATTTCATAAATAGCGCCTGGTTAACGTTGTCATAATTCTGTACGGTCCAATGATTCGGTACCTACAGTGTCGTAATATCGTTTGTTTCGAGTAATTGAATCATCTCAAATAGTGACATCGTTCTTTGAGTTAAGAAATCGTAGTATTTTTATAATAACTTATGTACGATTTAGACGGATTATAAATATGATTTAATCGGTTTTTGTGTGGCCACCCGGCGTCCGGCGATCTCTCCTCGGGGGCTAATAGAGTCGCGAGCTTCGCGGCCGTTGGCGTTCCTTTTAGTTGTGAATATATTAACGGATTATAACAATGACACTGGCGGTAATTCAGAGGATAAACTCCAAAATATCTGCATGTAAGCGTTCCCTTGAGAATCGGATCTCGACGAACCGAGATAATAGGAGAAAGATATTTTTACCGGAGCTTTCAACGTGTTCATCATTAAAAAATCGAATCAAGGAAGATAATAACGAATTAACAGTCAATTTCATAACATTAAACATACAATACAATTCCTCTTCGCCTGCAATAATCATTTAAGAGATGAGATAAGTCGATTAGCCAAATTACTAACATTCGTAGTTTGCACTAATTCTCCAGAACACCCGCCCAGCAGCGCAGCGACTTGACAAATTAATGAACATTAAAGATTCAGCACCGTTCACGTGGGATTGACACCGAGTTGTCGGGCGCCTCGCCGTTCCAATACAAAAGGGTTAACGTTAATACTTAATACAGAGGCACCTCAGTGACGGGCCCGATTAGACTGTCACTGGGCCCAGCGAAGCCCTGAATAAAGTATTACGAAAAAGTGCTTCTTATCTCCACAGCGACACAGCTATGTCCGACGTGATGAGGGTCGCGGTGGTTTTCGTTCTATTTAAAACAAAGCAAAAACTGCCTTCGAAATGTCATCGTCGTGTCATGATTTGGGTTTCAGTTATGAATTTGCAAATTTTATGAAATGACCTCAAAAAAAGACCCGGATTTTTACAGGGTCTTGTTTTAGACTGCAATGTCCTTTTGTTCTAAATAAACAACAGACATTGGAATGAAAAAATGATATTAACGATTAAAGTAGGTACCTGGGTACCTTATTACTTAAACACACTTGAGTATCAAACAGGGAAGCAACTCGAATAAATAGCTTAGATACGTAGATAACCTTAGTTACATACCGAATTAAAAAAAACAGCAAAGTATATACAAAACCATGCACTCCGACTGCTCCAAGGATTTCTTTATTCAATTTATAGGCAATATAAGTTAACAGAATAGTACCTATGTATAAGAATAGTTCTATGCTCAGTGCTAGGTACTACTAAGCCGCACTGGGCCCGCGTGGTAGATTATGGCCCATAAGTACTCTCTTTCTGAGAGAAGGCCGGTAGCCCAGCAGTGCGAGTGTAAGAGGCTGATAATAATATAAATTTGATTTAGTTTCAAAGCCAAGCTAAGGGTTTAAAAATAACATTTCGTTTGTTATTTACGCGAAATACAAAATATTCTCAAATTTTTTTTCTTAATTTCTTTAAAATCACATTAAACGGATGTTTATTATACATTTCTGTATCTATATTTTCAAATTTCCCACCACTTCACCGGGGAAAGCAGGCATTTCTTTCGTTTCAAATTTTTAGATTTTATGTAGACTATCTATGTGTGATTGCCGACAGTTGAAGTATGTATATGAGGATTTTTTCTTTCTAAATACAAAATATCTAGGTGACAGAGTTTCTCTCAGTGTTAATTATTTTTTTATGTAAAATTGCAGAAAGTAAATAATATCACTTTGGCCACGTCCGACTGCTGTGTCCGACGGATCAGACGACGCGCCGAGTTGATATAAGGATTCGTTAACTTATTATATTTACTACGTCATCTTGACGAATTCTTATGTTGACTCTAGACCAAAGACTATAATCCTGACGAATTCTTATGTTGACTCTAAGGCTAAATAATCTGTGCTCTAGACCCTCTGGTGCATGATCAAACTTACATAAAATAAATTCATAAATTATTTTATTATTTACTAATACAAAATATAGAATCAAGCCATCAAAATCTAAATCTGTTTAGGTAACATTAACACAGTCAGTGTATGTTACAACACTCTCGAACCCCCAATTTGCGATCAGATCGCTTCCGTTTCCTTAAATGTTTGATGAGACCTTACTTACCTTACTGCTGACACAGAATATTTAATAGTACCTACCTTCTACCGATGCAAATACGCTAATGTTAACCCTTGATACGACGTCGGCAGTACCGAAATAATCCTCTATTGTTCTGTGTACATAATTAATAAATAGATTTTTAAATTTTTACATTAGGTATACAGGAGTAGGTACCGGGTGATTAATATCGAAAAGACGATACTGGTATCATAGAATCATAAAGGCATTGTGGTATAGGGCACGACAAGTGTGCGCCTTATAGTTAGCTACCAGCCTTAGTTTAAAAATCTGTGTAGGTACAAAGTTACAAAATGATAACATTTAATTATTTGTGCATATTTTAAATTGGTTTTGAGACACATCTTTAGAACAATATCCCTACTTTACGATAAATGCTCAGTCTAATAAAAATTGTTATTCTTTAAAGCCGTAGAGGTAGGTAAAAAAAAACTTCTAAATCTTAACACACCCTTAAAAACCACAATCTAATCTCTCCAAGGTTGCGTAAAAAACGTTTTTACACCCAAAAAGCTAACATTTATTTCCGACTATGACGAGGTTGCGTTGTCAACAAACACCCAAACATTTTTTGCGTCCCTACCTGCGGTCCCCGAAGCCCGAGGGGCGACACGGCACACGTCTGTTCACGTCCTAATAAATCAGTCAGACAGACGTTATGGCTTATTCAGACGGATTAGGACGAGTACGTCTTTATAAACCTTTTAACGTTTGCTCCATTATTCACATTCTACACATTGTTTAACGTTGTTGAGAATCGTATCTAACCGCAAAAGTAAGTAGTAACTTTTTGTATCTGTTTTTTGAATTTTTTTTATTCAATGTCTATCTGTAGGCTTCATTTTGACCACTATAATATCTAACGTGGTAAACGAGTTGTTCGGTTTTATTTAGTACGGGACAGACCAGAGTTCAATGTCACAAGAGGGAACGAGGCTTACGTCCAGGGGTAGGTCGATACAGGCTGAAAATGATAATGTTTATATTTGAAATTATTTGATAACGAGACGAGCTGATCGTTTGCCTGATGGTAAGCATAACGCCGGCACCAAAACAATTGCAGTGCCACTCAGAACTATGCTGATGATTATTTAGTATGGGTATAAAATCTTTGCTTTCGTAACTATTATATACTACAGATTAAAATGCTCTACCTAGAAGCTCCGTAACTCACAACCCCGATTTAAGTTTTTAAAATTGTTCTAATTTTGGTAATCTAGTATGGTTCCAATGAGTTGATAAATATAATAAGTAGTCGTTCACAGCCGGTTGAAACTAATGTAATAATAAGTCACACTCAGCTGAAAACTTACCACCAAGCACATATCAATGATTTTCCGAAGCCGTGTACACACTTGAGGAAAATTTACACACTTTACTATTCCATATCGACTAATTCAAAATGGTAGACTAAGTGGTACCCCTGCCAATCTTAACACTTCAATCTGGGTTGGTACCACCTCCTTGCTTGTGAAGTCTGCCGACATGCACTAATGTGCAAGCGGTTTTATGCGCGGAGTAGGCAGTGAAATTGCTGGGCTATTGTCTCAGGGTGACGAGCGCACCGCAGTACCGCGCAGGCCTTTGTATATTAAAGTTCTGGGTGGCACTACAATAGTTATGGGCCTTATGCTTCCATCAGGCAAACGAGCAGATCGTCTCGTTATCAAGCAATATAAAAAAACTGAAATGATAACCAAATGTTACATTATATAGTCTAGAATAAAAATCATCAGTCTTAAAACTTTTGGATTATAATGTTTAAATTTTGTACAGAGCTTCAAAATCGCTGTTCAGTTTGTTTACTTTTAGATGTTAAAAAACCAATGTAATCTAAAGTATAATTCAACAAGTTCTTACAATGAGTTAATTCTGACCTTTCCCTACATTTCACAGCCCCGAGAGCATAAAATGAAGGCCACACAAGGCAAACAAATCGATGGGGTGACGTTTTTGCCCGATCGCACCGTGAGATAGCGGAACAGGGTGGTCCGTGCTTTCACCCACACCCTTTAGTCACGCTGTGCAAGATTACAATAACAATATAAATAGAAAAAAAAATGCTGAAGTTTGGAGTAAAGTTTGAAGTCTAAATTAAACGCATTTATTGACTAGTTGAAAGTCTTACCAAAAATTATGAAAAGGAAACTAACGGCAGCATTCCAAATGCCCTGGCATCGAATTGAGACATTGTTTTTAGAGTGTAACCTTCATAGAAGTCATATGCCACAAGTGTCAACTTACAATGTAAAAAGACGGTAAAAACCAAGTTTTATAAACTCATAACTTCATTACACAGTTCGTGGCTAACGTTGGCACATAACATAACATAACATGACCACAAGCGGGCGAGATTCCTACACGGCCGCGTAAATCTACCTAATAAACACTCTACTACACGAAATGTGACCGCTTTTAAGATATCATCAACCTACCCGTGTAAAGTCATATTTAGCTAAACGGTTATGGGTCACTTTGCGTTGTTTCACCCTCGGCAAATAAAACCGTTTTAGCCGCAACGAGAAAATGTTATTACAGGGAAAATAGTTTCGTGGGAAATTGAGTCAGAAGCAATCCAGTTAAGTGTAATAGCTAAGAGCATTGTTTGGTGGAGCGACGTGCAGTGAGCGTACTAGACAGGCTGCGAGTGTCAAATCAAGCGAGTCGGGGTACGATACGCGACATCACGTATCGCGGTGATGGTATCCCTGACGCGGCTCGCTGTGAGCGCGACATCTCACACGAAATGGGTCAATTAAGACGTGGGAGTGGAACTTACGTGACCGTAACGCCTGATGCCTCGCCAGATATGACTCGGTGCTACGTTTCACGCCTCTCAGTGCGTTACTATCTCTAATGCCTGCCAGCGTCACGACAAATACTCTATCTTTCGCATCTTAGCTGCTGTCTTGTCATGAAAATTTGGGAGTGTCGTAAAGCTTCCTAAATGTGCCCTAAGTATTAGCTGCATCCAGGCGAAGTTGGAATCAATAGATTTCATGGTCCATTAGCAAAACAGTAATTTTAACCGTTGAATGGATAAAACGAGGCGTGATCCTCAAACTACTTCTACATTCCGGAAACAATAGATTTAAAGGTTAGCGAAGGGGCTCTCTCGGCGTTTGACTATTTATTGTTGTTTTCCATTTCAGAGTCGCCTAAGTTTTGCCAATATTTATCGTTAAGTAGGCGTTACTTTAAAAGTTTTTGTGGCGTTTGGTCCGTGGGAAATAGTGCATCAATACTTTAGTGGGCAAAGCGTGCTCTCAGCGGAACGAAGCGAGAGCCATGCCCGCGTCTTGGTGACACTTCCGCGACACAGCGCCTCTGCTCCGAGGTCGGCTGAGCGAGACTGGCCAGCTAGAGTGACCAAAGTTTACTATTTATAAAATATACATAAAATCTTTGATGTCAAAGAAGTTTGAGTTTGATGTCAGAGTTGCTTCTAATTAAAAAACAAAAATATATACAGCCTGAGTTTGAATTAGTATTTTATCCCGAAATGGGGTCAATCTATTCCTGGAGGTCAACAACATTTGTTTTACGACTTTTTGAAATTCGGAATTTTTAATTGAACAAAAAGGATTTAAAGTTTACGTCAGAATTCTGCTAAAGAACTTCCGGGCAGCCCTAGCTGACTCACTTGAACTATGTAGAACTTTGTTAAATTATTATGTTGATTAGAAGAGAATTAGAAACAATTCCAGAAAATATTCCACGCACTTCATATTTGAAGAAAATTTATTTTTTTCGTATGGAAATTTTGAATGACGTATTTCCAAAGGAGGTTCTTACAGCTTGTCTACAAGCGTGGTCCTAATCAACCCCCTCTGGGATAAGATACCAATTTAAACTCACCTGTATATGAATAAATAAAATTGAAGTAAGTATCTGTTTGAAAATCAGTACCAAATATCGAGATGTAAACTGAATGAACTTATAACTTTAGCTCTAAGTTGTTTTAGTCCTTCTGTATTCTTAAATACAGTTATTTTTTGTAACTCTAAAAAAGGACTCCACTGGCGATGTGGCGGGTGCGCCAGTGTAAGAAACTTACACGAACTAAAGTTAAAATCTTTCTTTGTTCACTTTTCAGAGGTTTATAGCGTAGTCACTATAAAAATATCTGCGACAGATACAATTGGCCCGTTGGCCGTGGCGGAGTCGTGATCTGCAATTTGAGTCCGCGTCACGCAGCTTTTTACCAGCTCTTGGTGAGCTATGCTACATTAGTCCCGACGACCCTGTAAGGCACGCTTGGTATCTTGGTCATTGATACCAGTTAATGGGAGCAGCATTTGCTGTGTACGCAACTTTGAGATAGAATAAAATTCAAAGTATTGTCTGCATGTGGACCCTGCGGACTATAATAGTTTACTATATCTACGGTTAAAACATATAAACTTATAAAATATCTAATAGTCCCCATAGACGAGCAGTTTTTTTAGGGAATAAGTACTATTAACGATTTTTTTGTTTTAATTTACTATTATATTATCGCATTTTTGTTTTGGATACTGTGTTTTGTTAATAGAGCAGTACTTGCCATGTGTATAGAAGGGAAAGAACAACACTATTTTAATCTGTGACTCGAATAATTTTGGAGTAAATTTTGACTAGTTTTTAAAGGGGGAATACCACAACAAGATTAGTGTCAATTCGTCCATACAAATTGTGCTTCGGAGGGCGTTTGCAGACGGCAGCAAATCGGCTGACAACCGGCACGTAGTTCCGGTGGTCGACAACGCAGGTGATGCTGCGGTCGCGCTCGACGGTACGCTCGGCACCTGCGTCGCACGCTTCACGCGCACTGATCATAACTAACACCTATCGATTAGGAATAGATTACATTCTGATTGCTAAATCGGAATGGTACTAGATTTATGGACAGATGTACTTTGAACACTGGAATGCCGATGAAGATAGCATCGGCGCTGACGTGACCACGAACCACAGATGCACAAACAATAATTTGAACTAACCTGTGCCAATAAGAATATTGTTTCACCCACGGATTTTTACTGTAGTTACTTTGTTTTGTAGTTTTCTGATGATTATTAAATTGAAGAAGTAGGAATTGATATAATCTTTTTTATTCTGTTTGATAACGAGACGAGCTAGTCGTTTGCTTGATGTAAGCATAACGCCGGTCCATAACGATTGCAGTGCCATTCAGAACCTTGAAACACAAAGGCCTGCGCAGTGCAATGCGCTCGTTACCCTGAGACATTAGGTATTAAGTCTCATAAGCCCAGTAATTTCCCTGACTACTTTGCTCATCAAACCGAACACAGTAATGGTTAATGCACATTACTGTTTGGCGGCAGACTTCGCGAACAAAGCGGTGGTACCAAAGTACCAACCGAGGCGGACACTCGCAGAAGAATCAGACCGTCTATAACCTACCAACCTTCTATAAGTATGAATAAAATGTTGTATATACCTCTTCATACTGCGGTGGTACCAAAGTACCAACCCAGACGGACACTCGCAGAAGAGTTAGACTGTCTATAACCTACCAACCTTCTATAAGTATGAATAAAATGTTGTATATACCTCTTCATACTTATATGTAGCTGAGAATTCATTATAATGCCACCGGATAAAGGGATCCAGAGCCAAAACAAAAGGCAAAGTTTCTAAGACATTCGTGATATTTGCATGAGAAGAACTTAAAATTACGGACCCTACGCGATGCGGCCCGGAAGACTCGCCCTCTAAAACTGTCCGGCAGTGGTCCGTGCGTCCGGTCCGGGCGGCAGGCCCGGCCGGCCGCCGGCACTCCGCCTTACTCACGAGATGGACTTCCGCTTCTTAACTGTTCCCAAGCCATCCCAAGACCGTCACTACACCATCATTTATTTATCACTACAAAGTGCCCATTACGTACACAGACATACATCCCTGATTTATAACACTGCTGACAATTGTTTGCGAAGCTTATAGAGACCACTTGAACGATTATAATAACAGAGGTTTAATCTTCGAAGAGTGTGCGATGGAATTGCACAACTCAATTCCTTCAACGCCGCGGACGACCAGAAGCTCAGCAATGCGTCACCTCTGCGTTGATATCCCTCATATTATTCGCAATAATTGTTTTACTTCGTTTTTTATACGACAACCATGGTCCTAATCACCCCCTTCCCGGACAACATAGGTACCAATTCAAACTCACCTTGTAGAATATTTAAAAAAAGGCTGCTTAATAACGGCAATTAATAAAATAATGTGTAATGCCAAGGTTTATGTTTATCCTAAGACCTAGTAAAATTACAAAACGGAAATGCTACCTAGAAACAACATAATTAAGTATGTCCATAAAATACACTGATATACAAGTATGAATATGCCTTCTATCTTCCGCTAGTTGCTTAGGATTTATCCTTTCTCGCTAAGAATGTAAACTTCAAACTAATTCAGAGTAGAGGAAGCGAACGTATAGATAGACAAACAATAACAATGGATGTAGGGCTCTGAATTGGCAGGAAATGCCGAGGAAACCAAAGACGAAACGCGCCCGCCAAACTATCACGCACAATGGCAATAATAAACAAAGGATTTACGTACGAACTAGTTTAGTAAACAGACATCTCGACAGCTTAGAAGATACCTTCTCGACTAATTGCGTATGTTCTTACACAAACAACCTTCCAACTAATGAGGTATTTGTAACAGTTTCGCTTCGTGAAATTGGGACGATTACAAATGGTCAAAAAACACCGACTCAAAATACTCAATTTCACACCATCTATTTAGTTGATTGTCCGAAAAAAGTGCGGAAGTTGCTTTGATTGCCACACAGAGTGTATAATAGCCGTGCGTCGATGAGGTAGTTACCTCAAATTGTTCCCAAGAGGTTTTAATATGGGGGTGAAAGGACATTCGTTGCGCACGAGTCGATGGAGACGTCTCAACTCATCGCTTTCGATCACCTGCTCGAATAATGTCCAAAAGCACCTGGCGCTAAATTTGTGGTCAAAGCCGAAATTGTATTATATTTGATTGCTCGCTGATTTTTATTTATATTTACGAATATTTGTGCTATCGACTTTTTCCTTTCTTTGGTTACAGAATAAAAGACAGTTATATGTTTGTGTGTATATTTTATGTGAAGTAGGTACTTTAATAGAGGCATTTAATGATTAAGTATACAGTCAATTATTGGCATCAATAGGGCGAGACATCTTAAGAGATAAATTAATAGTTACGGAACACCGTAATTTATCGTACCGTAAAATTATGTTAACAACAAATATAGTAGTAGGTCCTTGAACAAAAAATACTAGGTAGGTACACTACTATAGGTACTCAAGGTTAGGTATAACATAAATAAGAAAATTCTCATAACGCTAGTGAGTCACGCTCATTACGTCTCGTGTTATCAAAGATATTATCTCATAAACCAGTTTCTCATTCCGAGAATTCTACTTCATTACGGCTGCTGTGAACCGTGAAATATTAATATTTGGGCGACTTTAAGTCTGACTAATACGCACTATGGAATCGATGTAATGACTCAATCCAGGTGAGAATATTTGAACGCAATGTTGGAGGTAATCTTCACCACAATGAGGATAGTTGATGAGCAATCATAATGTGAATGCGCTGATTTTCCAGCGGCGAGCGAGGGAAAACGTGACTTGAGTGTTTGGTGTCGCCGCAATACGACCAAATGTCATAATGTGTTCCCATAAAATTGACCAGATAAATTAGGCAGTTGCCTCACTGCAACATCGAATCAGATATATGCCGCGGGCTGGTCGCACTTAGTAGGAATTGAAATTGTTTTGTCTAGAAATCAAAACACTATAAAATGTGCAGTAGCAAATGGCAAAAGGTGGAACAAAAAAAAATGATATTGAAAACTTTTTCACGTCTTTTTACTACGTACTATAGGTAGGTATGCATATTTCTTATGATTTAAATATTGCTTGAGTAGATTGGTCGATGAAACCACAATTCATCGGGAATAATGAGAAAGTTGAATAAGTAGATATGTATAGATATTTGATGGAATCAGGCGTAACTTTGCAGAAATCCATTTTAAATAAGATTTTAAAAAGTGAGTAGGTAGTTTATCGCGGAATTGAAACTATAAATTACTCACTTTATATAATCTTATTTAGATATGTATAAGTTGAGTGAGAGAGTTTTGTGAGTGGGTTAAACGGGAAGCGTTATTTAAAGTTTCTCTCGCTTTCGTACCACCACCACACACCTGAATGTACCACGTAGTCAGAAAAAACATATTACACAGATACCTACCACCAGACAAAAGACCCTCCAAAGTAAGGTGGATATAGATACGTATTGACAGCTTCAAAATTGTTACATGAAGAAATCAACTTTGTACCAACGTCACAGCATTAGAGAGGATACCTTAACTCTTTGAACTGTGCCATTAAGTACCTACTATTAAAAGTTTGTCGCAATAAGGCCACCTCATGTCACGGCGTTACGCCATGCCTTGGAACGAAACCACATCATTACTTTGTGCTTTGGTTCAGTTTAATGCTTGTATACCATTAAGGGTTTCTATCCATTCACGACTTTAACGCCTTTTTACTGATTATTTACTTTGTTGGGATTTCTTAACAGGGTTATTTATGGTTTATGATGAACGTTGATTTGATATAAATCGTTAAAAGTAAAATTTTGGTACACATTAATGGTATGTGAGAAGCAACTAGTGAGAGTATTTTACAATGTAATTGGGGGACGAAGGGAAATGTTGGACCAGTGTCATAATGTCCAATTACAGACCACTGTTAACTAGTACAAGCTGAATGTCTAAGATATCATAACGTATTGAACGTCTTGAATAATGTAATCGTTTTAGCTTTCATTGATTCTTTATAGTCAATGCTCAATGAAAGTACCTGCTTAAATCTCCTTAGAAATCAACTCCGATAGTAACATTGGCCGAAGTGGCTACTTATGAATATAAATGTAGGTAAAGCCGTCATTGTTTTTCATAGAAATCGAAATAACATAGGCAATAGGCCCGTAGCGAGTACCAATGGTCCCAATCATATATATTATTATGTATCCCAGGAAGAAGCGTGTGTCACGTGATCGTTTCTTAGTTCATGACTGGTACTAGTATTATCTGTTCTGTGGTTAAGGCTTTGCTACGACGCGGAGCGCTAAACATGGTGTGCTGTATATTGTATTTCTAATTGCGGAAATCTCAACAAGCCCGAAGACTGTTTTAATGTTTTAATAACTGACTGGTCGTTTCGAACAAAGTACCTAGCCATTTTGGCAATTGGGTATTTTGGTAATTTGACGTTTCGACCACTAGCTAGACGTTTTGAAAATTAGGCTTCTTAACAAATAGGCATATCCTTGACATTGTAATAAATTGGTACTTTTAACACTTAGCCCAACCTCCCTCTTCGTCAAACATGGTGAACACACTAAACCTAGACAGCCTACAGTTTCCCTCTTTATCTCTTTTGTCGAAGCCACAAAACAGAAAAATAAAGAATTAGAAGTAAAGATTGAAAATTATCTACTATCATGCAACTTATTGTGTTGGTTAAAATAAAATATTATTGATGGAACATCCAATAAATGTCTCAATTAATCAACGTTAAACTAAACTTGATACAAGACCATCAGACGGGTATCGCATCAGCGTTTTCGATCGAATCACCTTCTGGTTTGAGATATTTATTAAAGTACCTAATTAGTTCAAGGTCACGTACTACCATGTCATGACATTAGAATGGATGAACATTGAACATCCTCCGGCGGGGTGGTCGCGTTCATTTCACGCATATTAGCAGCCATTACTGACCGCCGGTAGCTACCGACTGCACAGCGGTAAAATGTGACTGAATAAACACAGTCACAGTATCGCAATCATGGCCAATACCGGTTAATTGTAATGGAAACCAATTAATGATTATTTATTAATGGTATTTTTTGTGGAGCAAGGAATTGAAAATGTATTCTTGAGATTTAATTAGGTAGACGATACGTAAGCACGCAATTGATAAGTGTAGAGAGAACGCAAATCTAAACTGTATCTCTGCATTGAAGCAACATCTTGCTACCTTGTACACGCACAGTACTGCTTGGCGGAGACTTGACGCATAAAACGCTGGAAACCCCCCCCCCCCCCCTCCAAACGGCCACTCGCAGTAGAGTTACTCCTAATAGCTAGTAACTAACTAACTCCTAATACTGGTAATCCTGATGTGGTTTTTTTAAATCAAAATAACTTTTTATGTGTTACAAATAATATAATAACTTTTGTGTGTATGTTTGGCAATACTGGTTCTCATCGTCGTGCTTCTTCATCCTATCAAAGGAGGTTAACATACTCAACCATAGACTATGAAGATTCAACTTATGGGTGGGCTTACTCGGGTGCTGGGTGCCAGCGTGGGTGCCGAAGGCGGGGCGCCCCGCCCTATGCGCCGCCCTTCACCACGCCCGCTGCGACCCTTAGAGTCTTTATAATAAACTTACACTTTGGCCAAATAGATTAAAGTAGTAAGATTGCAATGGAGCTAATCATAGTAGACACAATTAAATTAACTAGGCTTGATCTTTGGCCTTTAAAAGGCATTGAGATACTAGCTTCTGCCCGCGACTTCGCCCGCCTAATACATTTCTTTATAGTCTATATGTGTTATTCCAGAACCTAAACTAACTACATTTTAAATTTCATCAAAATCGCTTTAATTATTACGATTACGTTACGTACATTACGTTAGATAGGTAGGTACCATACGTGGTAACGAACATTGACATCGCTGACTTTCGCATTTATAATACTAGCTTCTGCCTGCTGCCTCGCCCGCGTGGTATATATCTTTTTAAAGTGGACCATATGTTATCCTGATGTAAAAGCTATATAACTGTAAAGTTTCATCAAAATCGGTTCAGTAATTTTTGCGTTAAAGTGTAACAAACATATCCCTTACATCCATCCTCACAAACTTTCGCGTTTATAATATTAAATCTTACTAATATTATAAACTAGTGGGTAGTGGGTTAGTGGGAGGACTAACTCTTCTGCGAGTGTCCGTCTGGGTTAGTACTACCGCTTTGCTCATGAAGTCTGCCGCCAAGCAGTAATGTGCAAGCATTACTGTGTTCCGGTTTGATGAGCAAAGTAGCCAGTGAAATGTGGCTTATGAGACTTAACACCTACCTAATGTCTCAGGGTAACGAGCGCACTGCAGTGCCGTGCAGGCCTTTGTGTTTCAAAGTTCTGAGTGGCACTGCAATTGTTATGGTCCGGCGTTATGCTTACCATCAGGCAAACGACCAGCCAGTCTCGTTACCAGTAACATAAAAAAACGCGGAAGTTTAGGATTTATAAGATTTAGAAGTTAGGATTTATTATTGTGAAAGATTATTATTTGTGTATTAAACTAGTAATTAAATAAATGGTAATTTTGAAGCGATTATGGCTATATATTGAGTTCAACTGCCGGGCCGGCTTGTGGGTCAAGAGTTCTGCAAGAATCTGCAATGAGTTCGTGCCGTCGGTGAAAAAAAACATTGTGATCCAACCATAGCATCTCATGAAGCATAGCATGGTGCGGTGGTAGGTACAACTCTTCTGGGCAAACGTGTTACATCGTCGACCGCGTCGTCGCTTAACATCAGGTGAGACAGCGGTCAAACGAAAGCCCATTTCAAATAAAAAAAAAAAAAAAAAAAAACTATCTAATTAGAATCCGCGCCATGACTGAAGACCTGCGGAATAAAGATGAACTAAAATCGCCCTAGTTTCGCATCTATACAAATAAATAAAATTGAAGTGTCCGTTTGTGATATCAAAATAACAGCTTTTTACTAAATGTATATGAAATTATATACGGTGACTATAGCAAAACAACCATTTTTGTTTGTCAGTCTGTCTATTTGTTCCGGGTAATCTCCGAAACGGCTAGACCGATTTTGACGGGACTTTCACTGGCTGATAGCTGATGTTACGAGGAGTAACTTAGGCTACGTGGGCGAAACCGAGGGGCACAGCTAATTTATTCATATATCTTGAGAAGACTTCATTAACACTTGGAGTACTTTAATATTTTATACTTTAATACGTGGAAGAGAAAATGGGAAATATCGTTGGCCTCATATTTCTGAGCTTCCTACTACAGCGCCGCGCCTATCGGACTTCAGTGGTGGCGCAGTCTCTAGTAACTACCATTTTTTACTACCCCCAGGTTGAAAAGTACCTATATTCCAATTTTCAGTCCGACCAGATTTCGGGGAAACTGACAACCAAACTCTACACTACCGAAAATGAACAAATGGAATTTATATAACTCTATTTTTTATTATAATTATTCTCTCTCCCTTTCCTGCCCGGTCCCATTTATACATGGGGTAGGCACAGTACGTCTGTACTGACTGCTGACATATTACTACTTTTAGGTTTTGACAATTTTTTACAGCCGGCCGTCTGCCTGTGATTATAATAACTATTCATCATCTAAATAAAAATGGCATACCAATGTGCAATGTACCGTAATACACCTTTTTTGACGATTATAAAAAAATATATATGAACATAATTATAATACTTAATCAAATTATACGTGGAAAGCGAAATGTACACTTGATATTATTATGAAAGATAATCCAAGCTTCTCCGTAAAACCTCGAAACACGCACCACCTACGAGCTTGCGTACTGGCGAGTTAATTCTTTATTTTTCCGTTAGATGTCGGTGTACGCGCTCAAGTTTCAGAAAGTTCGCTACACGAACCCATCCTTATTTTCAGTTGTCTGCTCACGTCGCCAGAGCGCGCCATGTGTATTTACATTTTCATACACGTGTATTTTTACAGTTTGTTATTCCAGGGGCAGGCGGCTTCCAACATAACCACCACGCTGCCTTCGCGGCTGGTGGTATCCAGGAGGATTTATAGCGACGGAAAAAAAATGGACATGCGGTTGGTTTTTATAGCTATTAGTTTAGCAAGCTAGTATAGGTAGTTCAATGTCCCTATTGATTAGTTTAGCAAGCTAGTATAGGTAGTTCAATGTCCCTATTGAAGAAGTAACTTCATTAGTCTAGTAGTCTATGTTACTAGCTAGTAAGTCACTACCACTGAATCTTTTACTTTTACTAGTTTGCTTTTTCTAGGTGGTAGGACTAACTCTTCTGCGAGTGCCCGTCTGGGTTGGTACCACCGCTTTGCTCGTGATGTCTGCCGCCAAGCAGTAATGTGCAAGCATTACTGTGATCTGGTTTGTTGAGGAGAGTATAGCCAGTGAAATTACTGGGCTTATGAGACTTAATACCTGATGTCTCAGGGTAACGAGCGCACTGCAGTGCCACGCAGGCCTATGTGTTTCAAAATTCTGAGTGGCACTGCCATGGGCTGGCGTTACGAAACGACCAGCTCGTTTCAATATCAAATAGCATAATAAAAATAAAAAACAAAGATAGGATAATTTTAAAACGATTTTTTTTTTTTGAGGCATTCCAATATAGATTACACTATCGTAGCGTTAACATAGTTTTGTGTTTTACTTACCTTCCCTCGGAAGCGTAATTTTGTGTTATGGCTTCCCTCAAACGGCAGACTTAGGCTAAGATTCAGAGACGATTCTAAGCGTAGACTTTGGCTTCCATATGTCAAAACTGTATAGAATTTTGACGTATGGAAGCGTGAGTTCACGCTTAGATTCGTCTCTGAACCTCAGCCTTAGTATACCCTAAGTATCAGCTAGTGCTATCGGCTAGACTAGGACACTGGACACGTACTAGCTATCCTAGCTAAAAACTAATATAGCGTCTCCTACGCATGGGTAGGCACTATCTTCCGTTTGAATTAGCTTAACTTAGAGGATGTAAATTATAAATTCCGTTCAGCAATGTGTTGCTATAAACCGACAATAAAGATAAAGCAATACAATTTAAATAAAGCGATTATGATCAAGTGGCTTCAGCTAGTGAAGGGGCGAGATTTGCCGGTGGCTTGTGGTGGTAGGCCAGGCGGCGAGATGAAGGAGTAGATACAATCGCAGACTCTTTGCGACTCGTTGCCGCCACCGCCACGCGCCTTGCATCACATCGCTGATAAAATTCTACGCTCATCTTTCATTTCATCTGCAAATGCCTAGTTTAAGCTCTATCTTTAAATAGTTACTTGTAATTTGTTAGCAACATAAAATGACCGCCACTGTCACTCTTAGTGGAGGGACAAACCATGCCGAACCGAACGCATTATACGTAGCGTAGGTAACATTGCAACTGATGGAAAATGCGTCAGTGTAATGCCCTATCACACTAACGGATCAGCGAAGTATGACTAATCTTGATTGTTTTATTATGTGCCTATAGGTAGTACATAATAGAAATAGGTATTTTTCTGTTCTGGCATTACGCAAATCTTCCGTCAGATATGGCATCAGCCTAAAGACATTGCCTACAGTACATCAAACCGAAATTACGTCGCGTTTTCACGTCAGCCGAATATAAGATCAAACGCCAAACTGGGTTGGGTAAGTTCGCCATAGTATGTTTCTACATTTACTATATAATGTATAGTATAGGCACCAATGTTATACATACATTCAACTCAACTTCAACTCTTTATTTCGTGGCCTCTGTTGAATGTTTGCCAAAATTTCGCCAATGTCATGTAGGTACCATCGTACTAGACGATCAAACAAAGGAGATTCAGTGTTTGGAGATAATAATTTGGCCGCTGAATATGAGAACTAGGAATGAATTTTACATCTGAAACTAAATATGCATACATTGTATTGAAGAATTTCTAGATCGTAAGCTATGACTTTGGAGGCTATTATTTACTATTATTGACAGTATTTTTATCTTAACGTTTTATTCATGTAATATTATTTATATGACATAATGAAACTAATGTTTTGTTAGTTGTAATTATTGAAATTCATTTAAATTTGAATCATTTTACAACATAATAAACAAATTTACTCAAACTATTTTCAGTTTTGACTTGTAATAAGTATAACCAATAAATTGATAACCATTTCCCACGGTACACCTGCCGTAATCCCAGAGACAGTTCGCGAAGCAACCCCATAGCGAAGTTATTGTGGCGTCATTACATGCCTGCTGTGACCAGTGAAGCAAAATTTCATCGAAAACTTGAGTAGTGATGTTCCGGTGACGATCAAACAATGCACCGCACGCAAACGAATCGGCAGTCAAGTTGAAAATCGATGCCTGTCGTGATTTCACGCTATTGATGCCATTATAGAGCCCCGAATCTACTGTTTTGTTGATTGATCAGTTCATTTCTGCCGTCGATTTGGTGACTTCAAAAGCATATTGGTAACTTAATTCCTATGTCGAATTGTAAAATTTAATTCATTAATCAAAAGAAGGATACTATTATAATACCTATTAGATGTTACTTGCTAGGTTACAGTCTGTAGTAGGTAGGTACTTACTAGTATTATAAAAACGTATCTATATAGGAATGTTATATTGATAAATATCCTGTCTATACTAACGTTATCTGGAGGAGAAAAATAAATTAAGTAGATATTTAGGTATTTTTATTTTTTACTTTTTAATAACACGACGAGCTTGTCGTTTGCCTGATGGTGAGCATAACACTGGGTCATAACAATTGCAGTGCCGCTCAGAACTTTGAAAACAAAGGTTTGCGCGGCTCTGCCCTGTTACCCTACAACTGGGTACCTATACCCAATACCTATTGAGACACTTATATAATTTACTAGCTGCTGCCTCACGGTTTCACCAGCGTGGTGATTTTGGATTTCATGATTTTTAATTTTTTTGCGCGGAACCCTAATAGAATTTGCAATAAAATAATATTGTGGCTATAAATTGAGATGTAAGCTATCCTATCTTTTAAGTTAGATCAAACTGCACACGGTGTGCAAATTTGATTAAAATCGGTTAAGTAGTTTAGGAGTGCATCGCGGACAAACAACGTGACGCGTAATTTATATATATTAAGATTATCACCTATGATCATCTAGGTGATATCACCCAGGTGGTCAGTAGAATTGACCTATTATTCCAACTAAAGAAGTACGTAATTATTTTTTGAGTAAATTCAATTCTACTTTTTAAAAACAACGTACCATGGGTTATAAACAAATCCGTTAAGTAGAATGCGACCCAAGTCGACCACGACCATTAACTTAAAATTGTCTATCTGAAACTTCGGCACGCTCCCGTATTTGGAGACTGGATCTCTGTCCATGCATAGTTAAGTGCATCTGTGTCAAGTGTCGACGCAATATCGGCACCTCCCCAGGGTGAGGCTTAGGATTAGCTTCTTGACTGGACACCGTAGCACTGGTCTATAGGTTATTTCCACTTGGTTTGTCCTCATAATATATGAAGACTGTTTTATTCAGGGGTAGTACTTTGTACAAGAAAAGTTGATATAGGTACTTAAATGTTAACCGAAATTTTATCTATTCTGTGCCGTAACTGTAATTTTTTTTTTATGTTATTAGGTACCGAGACGAGTTGGTCGTTTGCCTGATGGTAAGCATAACGCCGGCCCATAACGATTGCAGTGCCACCCAGAACTTTGAAACACAAAGGCCTGCGCGGCACTGCAGTGCGCTCGTTACCCTGAGACATTAAGTCTCATAAGCCCAGTAATTTCACTGGATACTCTGCTCATCAAACCGGAACACAGTAATGCTTGCACACTACTGCTTGGCGGCAGACTTCACGAGCAAAGCGGTGGTAACAACCCAGACGGACACTCGCAGAAGAGTTAGTCCTCCCACTAACAGAATAAAAAGAATAAAGATTTGATTTTAATACGACATTGATAGTGACCCGCATGTCTTATTGTTTAAGACAACAAACTGTTGTATAAAAGTATAGTATAAAAAATAGGCCCAACGATCACCTGCAAGTCCTACCATAGGAACCTGAATCTACTTAATCAGAATAAACAAAATTTTAGGTCCCAGAACTACAACACGGAGCAATTAGCAAGTGTCGGTTATTTCTCACGAAAGTAACGAAACCTCGACGAGCATATAAAGAAGCACTAATCGAAGATCAATTATTTTAGTTTAATATCTCTGACGATAGTGTGAAAAATAAAAGTGAAAATTAAAAACAAATTACACGAAAAGATGGCCTAGTCTAAAGGAGCAAATCGCAAACTAAGCAAGAAACTTATAAAGACATTGGCATGGATAATATTATCATGTGCTTAAAATCACTGGAAAATACCCAACCAACGTGCTTAGAGCGCATCACGAAGTTTTCTTTTGCCAGAATATTCAAAGCCTTGACCTACGGATAGCCAAACTACCTTACGACTTACTATCGGATCCTCCATGATCGGATCAATTTAAATGTACAAAATTATATATAAGTATAATTCAGATGGTTCAATGTCCACATTTTAGGCCTGCAGTGCTCGTAAGGTTAGAATTATTTGGAGCTGGTCCATTTTCAATCCAACACAGATTGATAGTTACGTTATAAGGGTATTGCTGCAAGAACTATCTATATATATCCTACGTTTCACCAACCGGCAAATGACGAGTCTCTAATCTTATAGCAGACAAAGTCCAAAGAAGTCTCATAGCTCGACGAAACCACAAAGCTATTCATGCATATATAAAAAGGCTGCTGCGTCGCGTAAGGATTGACTCCCAGGAGTCCGTCGAGCATCTTGAGATATTACCGCGTTTCCGACCCTGACGGGCTTCATCTCAGGAATTCGGCTGCAGAAATATGTTTAGGAAATTCATTCAACATTGAAAGTTTCTATTGATCACACCTAAATGTACATACCAGCATTACAAATAATACGTGTGAAGTAGTCACTTATGTAAGTTATAAAAGCACTAAGATTTTGACTAGAAATCGAATAAATCTCAGATAAACGCACCATAATTTTAATTGATTTGAGAATTATTTACCCTGCAATCGTATTCATATAATAAAAGACGTTTAAGTAGACCTCCTTTTTTTCGTTACACGCAACTAATACCTGTGTCTTTTAATCGAGATCTATATTCAATTATCAGTGTTGAGTAGGAGGTTTGTTGTTGCCAAGTCAGACGTCCCTAGACCGCCCGAACCCGCCTTTTCTGTATTATCTTCCGACGATCTCCAAGTGTTGAGCGCATGAATGCTTGGGACCCATTCATACGCGCAGTTCACCATCGAAACAATGAGCGTACCCTTTGCCGCTCCCGGGTGAAAGACTACAGAACGCGAAAAAAAGAACTTATATTGTACGTACTTCTTGGGAACCCTTTATTACTGGCGAGGGCAATCGAATGCTTAAAACATTGCAATCGAATATGTGGCGGTGGTTGCGGGGTGAATGGTGGCGCACAATGCCGCGGCCGGGCCCGGCTAGGTGTCGTGTGTCGGACGTCGCCCACGCCGCCTCCGCCTCACCACTCACCACCTCTCGCAGCCGACATACGATATCGCCTTTTTATTTCATAATTTCTACACAATGGAATGGCTGCAAAGGCGTAGGGTGAAGACAATGCGCCCGGAGGTAAAGCCGCTCGGAAACCCTTTCTATTCAATTTATTGTCTCAAAATAAAATCGGGTGCAAATTAAAATAAGTATTGAGGCCATTCGGAAAGTACTTACGACCGGTACCGCCGCTATCAACCGTTCCCTTGTATATTCAAAACTGTATTGGTATAGGATGCTAGATAGATTGGAACGAGCGAAACTTGAAACGGGCAAGTTCTCTCAACAAAGGATGGCAGCGGGTTAAATGGAAGTAAAATAAATGCGAAATCAGAATTAGTCGGCTTTTGTTTCTCCGCCGTAACAATTTGTTAGTTCATTCGATGCGTACACTTAATGAGATAAGAGTCGAAAACAACTCGTCAGCGACCGCTAATAAATTGTGGCGAGCTTATCGAGATTGGCGATCCAGTGTAATGTGTGTGTTTGGGTAATCAGATGTGAGCCTTCCAACTTTTAATTCCCCGAGTAGCCGAGGGGGGTGCTGCGGGGGTGTGAGCGGGGGCGAGGGTCCGGCGCCGACGCCGATATCGCATATAAAAAGGTTGCGGATCGCTCGCTTCTCCATCCGACGATTGGCTAGGCGGCGCCCGCTGCTCCCCGGGGCCCTATACGAGAAGCGAAATGGGCCCCAGAACACCCATAAGAGAGCGACCCCGCCCGCCACGGCCGAATAATTAGGGCTCTTTGTTTAGATAGCGGCAATTTTATTTGGGAGAGAGCGGGCGCTGGGGACGTCTTCGGCCATTCCGACCGCGCCTGATATTAATAAGAAACGTGTGTGCCGCTGCTAACAGCCTTGCCGAATGAAAACACTTCTACATTTTCCATTTTCCAAAAAGAACGCTTTTACAAATGTATGTTTACATAGCGCGGAATTTTCAGACCCGGCTCTCTACAACCCGGACACGACAGATTGGCGCTTACCTGTAGTTACGTATTGAATCTACACATCCTATTATTTTTTTATATAATTACAAATAAATTCAAAAACAAATAAGTATTATTAAGTGTCATTTATTTTATATCACATAGTAACCTCTTCCTGTCCGTATCAAGCGTTTTGCTTCAACCTTTATTATACGGACGGCTAAGGAGTGGAGGTCTTTGCCAGTGTGTTTCCCAATAGCTATATAATCTGAGAGTTTTAAGACGATAGTGAATAGGTTTCTTCTAGGCAAGCCTGTGATATCGTTTACCGTATCATCGTTAGCATCAGGTGAGATCGCAGTCAAGGGTAAGCCTATTTAAAATACAAAAAATAAAATAACTAATTATTGCATTCAAACGTCACAATCAGCTATGTTTGAAATTTATTTGCATACATATTACACACCCATCACCTACTCAAATACGAAACTAAATATGCGAGCAAGAAAATAAGTCAAAGCCCTTCCGTCATTTTTCATATCCAAACCAAAAGTTGTGAAAGCGTGGATTACAAAGACCGCAAGTTCATAGTAAAGAAAAGGGGGACGTCGACAGTCACCAAGCAATATCGCATAAATAATGCAGCCAACAGAATTGGGATTTTGATTTGTTTTCTTGCAAACTTTTGGTTATCTTTATTTATCGGAAATGGCGAACACAAAAGCTCTACTTCAGGGAACTCTGAGATTCTCTTCTATTTATCGAAATGGAAAAATTAATCACCCAACCGCGCGTCTAATACATAGTTTGGTACGTCTAGTGTCTAGTAAACATTGATCAAAGGGGCTTCACCTCTGTTCCAATAGTAATTGTCACAAGCAGAAGCTTCAAAGAGTTGTAAGAAAGAATGTTGAACCACGAAACCGTTCCAGTGCGAGGCACTGCATATTGTAGAGGCACATATTGTAGCGCGGGGCCGCGTCGTCGTCGCGGTCGCTCCGCGGGGGCCAGGTTTTGTCTCGTCCCCGCAAACTTGCCATAAATGTTAATATGGGATCTTCTCACATTTGAATATCTATTTCTTCGCGAGGCCGGTTCGTTAACGCGGCCTTGAATTTTAAATTTTATCGCCGCACGGGGAGCTCCGCAGATGAGGTGCGCGCCTACGTGATCTCCCCGAGAAAATAACTGAAGGCAACTTCTTTTTGTTTGTTTTATTTTTTTCGTTCAGAAAATACAGGAATTATCAGTAGTCGAGTTGTGTGAACACGGAATGTTGTGTGATTTAGATAGGGCAATAAGTCTACATGTTTTAATTAACGCGTTTAATTCAAAGCAGATACATTTAACAGATTATAATTATTAGAGTTCCTTCGTTTCACACGTGAATTGTCGTCTTAGTAAATAGATACAGATCGGATGAAGGTTCTTAATTAAGCGACTGTGATAGTTAATTAAGCTGCATGTAAGCAAAACGATGCTAGACATACAGGTACTTATGCTACTGTAGGTGCTCGAACACATTGGTTTAATTACTAATTTTCTTGTTAGTTCCTAGTTCACGTCTGTCAAGTGTCACGTTTGTAAGTTGCTCTAGCAACCGAGATTTACTGTTATAGAAAGCACCTACTTGAGATAAATTAACGAACTAGAAATAAACAGAACGTATATTTATTTATGTATATATAGATAGATGTATATTTTTCCAGAAAAGCATTTACGTATACGTAATAGATATTGTAATGTTGTGGCCACCTTTCGGGGCCCTGGACATTATCTAGGATAAGAATACTTGTACTACTATGTCTACAGAATTTCCTTCACCGGTATGAAAATAGCAGTTCATTTTCATTTCAGGTTTCATCGTCCATTAGTTCCCGATTTAGCTCGACTGGGCTCGTGTCGCGATCCAATGACGATCGGAAAGTTTGGCTGCGAGTATTTTATTCCCCCTCCACCCTGTCTGACCCTCAATTATTGAAATGCATCCCTGTCCGCACCCTGCGACGATTGCACCGCCCCACATCGCAAATGCACATTTTAAACTCGATCTGATTGCAGAGTCGTGTTACCATCAGCGGCTAAAAGTCCGTTGTCGTTTATTTTCACCGACAATTGGCTTTAACAGCTATCGGATGTATTATAACTTCTCGGTGACGCGTCAATCGGGTGAAATAAGTAGTATCCATTTTATGGTGTTGAATATTCAATGACAGGATTCGTTGAGGATATTGGTTCGATCCGAATGTTGAGGGTGCCGCTCTCGCTAGGACTATTTTGTCGATTTAAACGTCTTTAATTAACCGCATATTTTTTTTTAATTTTGACTTTGCATGATTTCTGAATTTAGTCAGTATCAAGTGATCTATTTACTAGATTCTAGAGCAATGTTACAAGCACACGACGTTGCAGTTATAGGAACTTTTATCAGGCCTGACTTACCTGTTATCGATGACATTGCCCTCGGTGTATCATGTCTCTATAGAAATGACTCTATTATAGGCGTCCGTTCCACTTAAATAATCGTTCGAGAAAAAGGGCAAGAAATTCATCGGCATTTTTTTACAAATGTAATAAATAAAGTACCTACTCGTAATCTTATTTTTTTTTATTAGCGATAGTTTTAGTGGTCTCCAAAATATTCAGATCTTTTTTAGTGTCGACGCGATCATAGAACAGCGATAAGCACGTTAAACATATGTTATATAATAGCCCTATTATATAATATTAACCTATTATATAATAGGGCTGGCTCTCAACACAATCCACTGACAGTTGCTTGGCAATAGAATTCCAACGTGGTAGCTGAGTTGCTAGGCAAGTAATAAAAATGCCATCCCATACAAGGTGGCAGGACTAACTCTTCTGCGAGTATACATGTGGGAAGGTACCATCACTATGCTCATGTATAGTTTGCCACCAAGGAGTAACGTGTGAGCACTTTGAAATAGAGTATTGAACTCCTTTTTTTATGATGTTAATCAATTTTTTTTTCTCATGAGAATGGAATGTCTAATCAAAAACTGAAAATAGAATGTTAGAAACGTCAAAAATGAGAGAAAAAGTCGGGCGTAGCTGCTGAGCGCTAATACGCTTCATACAAAATTCTCATGGCATGTGTCATCACATATCATGCGCGGGCCGTAAAGTACCAAAAACATTTTGTTGATTTTGGCTGTGAAAAACTATGTTTAATTACATAGTTGTTCTACATTATTTTATTCATTGAAATGTAAAGAATGTGACAGAATTATTTAAAATACTATATTGGATAAAAAAATCGTTGAATTCGGGAAATTTTAAGATCCAGAATTTTTGTGGAAATTATAACTTTTATGAATTTCATTTTTTTTGTGTTAATCTGACGTATAACCACAGTAATTAGGTAGTTAGTGTTTCATACAACTATACTGGACTAATGAGACTCAATATCAAATGTCTCGGGGTAACTAGCGCCCTGCAGTTCCACAGCCAGGCCTTTATGTTTCAAAGTTGAGTGGTACTGAAATTGTCGTTACGCTTACCAACAGGCAAACGACCCGCTCATCTCGTTATCCAATAATATAAAAAGTTCATTCCGCAATCCGACTGCTACAATGGCGAAGGTCACATCTTATATATTCTCATCCACTGCGGGTGGCGGATTCAAACTTAAAAACCACTGACTAGATACTCAGAAAAAACCATGACATTTCATTTCCGCGATATTTTCGGCATAGACCAGTCTACTCCATCACGTGCAGCGAATGATATTTAAAGCTCACCCCACAAGCTTTCTAAGTGACGAACGGTGTAAGCAATTTCAGTCGTCCGTTTTAATTGTAAGTTCGAAATTTGAGCCGCCCAAAATGCAATTTTAGCAATCGTATTTTCAGTTTGAACTTGTATTTATGCTAAGCAACTAGGTTTTGGTATTGTGTAAGTTACAATTAGTTTGATTGCCTCTTATATGGAAAGAAACAATTAATGTTATAGATTAATAAAATTAGAAATTATCTATATACTTATATCTACTATTAAAACTAAACAACGAAATTAATGGTTTGTTTTCTTTCACGCAACAACGGACCAACGGAACGACGTGATTTTTTTTAAATGCACGATTAGTTTGGTAATCTCCACGCGAGTGAAACCGCGGACAAACGCTAGTATTGCTTAAAGTTGTTATGTTGTTTATCTTTGGGTATTCGTTAATTTGAAGAAATTAGTTAGGTACTTTATACGGATCTTAGTGACAAGGTTAGCGACCAGCTCGCCTGACGGTGATTTCTTCGCCTGGCCACAGTGATTGCAGTCGCCACTAAAGCTACGAGTCGCAAAGTCCTACGCGGCGGTGCACTACGGCCATCACCGTAAAACACCAGCTCTTAAGTCTTCCAAACCGAGCCATTCGGCTGACTACTTTTACACAAAATTTAAAACATGATTTCAATTCCCTGTTAGGGCAGATGTGATGCTCGTATTCCGTGAGTGTCTCCCAAAGCGCCGAGTACGCGCAGTTCGGTTCCGCAAACTGCGTGCCACGCCGTCGCCGGTTAGTGTCGCCAGGAGGGAAACTACGATTCCTCCGAGCTAAATATCTGCTCCTCAACTTTATGTTCATTTTATCTTTCCGGCTGTATTGCGAAGCGGGACTTGGCCAAGGACCCTCTGGGGCTCCGTTAACGCCGCGGCCGGCCCTACCACCTCCGACTTACAACACTTTTTTATATTCTTCACTATTCAAATATTAATACGTCAGTTCTTTTTCGTCGTTTTCATTTAAATTTTAACATTATATTTATGAAGAAGGTTTTTCAAAGTTTTAAATGACGTGGAATATCTTCTGTTTGTTACTTACCCGAGTCGAGGCTGTCCATGCTCTCTGATTTGACATCAGGATTATCTGAAACAAACCATGTTCGTATAAGAATCCTACTATAATATTATAAAAAATAATGAGGATGGATGGATATTGGTTATACGTTCAAGCAAAAACTACTAAACGGATGTCGAAACTTTACAAGGATATATATGGATTATACATCAGAAAAACATATAGACTACACTCCATAAAGATATATATGCAACATGGGCGCAGCCGCGGGTGGAAACTAGTAATAATGTAATTATAATAATTAACACTATAAACCTACTATGCAATATTTGCATCCAAAGGAGACGGGTCCAGCTTTTTATAAACATTCCTTGTGGCAATTCTGTTATTGTTTTAGGTAGAATCTGACATGATTAGCTAGGAACGTTATAGTTTTGCTTAATCTGAACCTGTACACTAAAATTTTTGTTTATCAATTTTTAATTTAAATTAACTAATATTTTTCCGTAGATACATTATATTTAAAAAAAGTATAATATTGGAAACGTGTATTGAAAACTCGTTCACGTGTTAGTATGGAAGTTGTCAAGCTAACGTTTATGTCATAAAATTTAGTTTAATATTATATAGGATTGAGTATCTATAGCAAAACGCATAAAACGTTTTGCTTTTATATTTATTATGCGTACCGTTAAGAAATGGAACTCTGCCTGAGTTAGTGTATCCCAATCGATATAACGTAGTTATTATCGAGCCTACAGACGGCCACGCCATTGCAGGCCCTCCATTCGCTCCATTTTTCGGTCATTCTGCTTCTCAAGTACTGCTAACTGAGCCCAAAATGGATCATCTCTTATCGGCCACTAACGATAAATCGGAACGTTTGTATTTCTAATACTTCTATGATTCCACGTAATCCATCTGAGTTTCCCCACACACGGGATGATTTTGGAATGTTGTGAAATGGAGTGCTCGCGGGCCTTTAGAGGCTTTTTGATCTCGCCAGTATAGCAAGGTCCATAATCGACCGCATCGTCACTTGCCGACAAATGAGATCGTAGTTAAACACAAGCCACGCATAAAAAAGTATGATAACCATAAATGCTAATATGTACCCAACATTTATTCAGTCAGGTAGCAGCTTCAAATCAATACGACAATATTCTATATCCATATCACTCTTTCCCATAAAATACGCAAACAACGTCAAAAGGTATCTAAAAGTTTCCGTACCCTTTTCTTCCAGTCGGACCGCATCAAGCTGTCCATCGCGGAGCCCTACGAGCCCTACGAGCCCTACGACCGGAGGCGAGACCCGGCCTGCGGTCAGACGCTCTAATCCACTTGCAAACCCAGCGACCCCGCGTCCCAGCCGCACCCCCACACTTTTCCACCCGTTTTAAATTCGAATAGGTGATCCAGTTTAAACTTTTAGTCTAATTTAGTAGTTCCGAACTCCTTTCAAATATTTAGGCGGGGTAAAACATTTTCTGTGTAGCTTGTAATCTACATAATTTGGAGAGTTTAATGGTAGAGCCAAAGATATTTTTAGCTATGAAACTACGCATATTAGCTTGCAACAACCTGGAAATAGATGTGAATTACAATTAAAAGATTAATAACTATAATAACGAGTAAATACCAGATAAATGAAATAGGATTATTTTTAAGACGAATCAAAAGCTCAGCAGTAGTTATGTCTAATATCATAAGGAGTAAGAACCCACCACGCTGGACAAGCGCGGATCCAGCCTTGTGGGCATGATGGGCATGCCCACAATCCTAATCGAGCTCGATTAAAAATGCAATGGTTTCATTGCAAAATGATCAATTTGCTGAAGAGCATACGAAAATTAACAATGGTTTATTGATGACCGCCGTTGTCATAGGCGATCATAGAAAAACGATTGTGCTATAAAATACCAAAAGCGCTTATAAAGTGATTATTTTGTGATGAAACCATTGTCATTTTTCCACCATTCGTTTAGTGGAATTAGGTTCCCGGTCTTGCAAAGTAGGTACAAGCAGTGAGACTGGATGTTAGCTGGCCACCACCGCCTCCAGGCTTTGTCGCCCGGGGCAAGTGCAACTAGATCCGGCCCTGCCGGGCGTCATACATTTTGGAAACGTCTCCTTTGTATGAATGCAATGTATCGAATATCGAGCAGGCAGCGTATCGAGTGAGTCCGTAGTCCGTGTTCGACTTGCGAACACGGAGCCTTCACCGAAGAACAGACCAACAAACCAACACAACGACAAACACCTTTCGCATTTATTATAGTATGGTTACTTTTTACAACTAGCACAAACTCAAACATTGTCGTCCTAATTGGTATGCTTTCGTAGAGGTCTACGAACGTATCACGAATATGTCTGAAATTAACCGATCTTCACAAGCTATTCAGATTCAGCCCAAGAAGGACATATCAAGAAACCAACACACCAACAGACACATTTTCGCATTATCTACGGATATATTAAATTATTATTAATACTTTTTACAACCGGTACAAACTTAAACATCGTCATCTTAATTACGAGTATGCGTATGTAGAGGTCTACGAACGTCTCACGGACATGCAGGAAAATATCTGCTCGTTCCTACAACATTCAGATTCAGCCATAACGATCGACTTGCAAACATGGAGCCTTCACCCCCGGACAGTAGCGGCTGCCCGCATCCCTGGAGTGTCCAGATCCCGCGGGACTTCGTTATCCGACGCTCGACGTATGCAATTGTTAGCTATCCATATTTTGCCAACTAGTGCCGACTTTAACTGTTGTTGAGTTTTCTGTGTTTGTATGAAAAATAATTTTACGGCTTATGATATTTGAAATTTGTCAGTAATTTCTTGGACTTCTTTATAAACTTTTGAATTCACAAATTATTAAATGGATATAATATGCAAGCGTTAGTGTCTAAAAATATATACATCTCAAACAAAGACAAAAGGATTCGTGAAGTTACTATGAGGACTTATCGATCCGTTATATCATTTCCATAAATTTTTAACGCTACTACAGATAACAATTGTAGAAATAGACTAAACGCTAACCTAACTTTCAAAAGAAAAGGTGACGAAGCGACTTCAGTGACATTTCTTCAAAATCGGTTCAGTAATTACTGAACTGATGAAATTTCCAAAATTGAAATGTTGGTACCAATCTGAAAGATATCCTTTCAAATAAAAAAAGAAATTTCCAAATCGGTTCATAAATGACAGATTTCTGAGGTAGAAAACAAACATTAAAAAAAATACCCACCGAATTGAGAACCTCCTTTTTATGGAAGTCGGTTAAAAAAAGTAAATATAAAATTTGAAAGCTACGTACGAAAAAATTAACAAAATGATAACGCACTTGAATTCCTATGTATATATATAGTTTCTTATATATTTCCCTCGTCCAGGTGTGCCGTCACCAGCTCACAGATATTAAATACATCCCTACAGAGCGGCGGAGGCGCGCGGCTGAGGCGCTAAGGCTGCCGTAGATTTCCCCAGAGGGCACGTTAATTTTCTGCCGCCTTGAGCATAGTGCCCTCCTGGGACGCGCTACCTTTCAGACCGAAGGTGTTATTCCAGCAGCGGACTGATGCCGATATGCCTCTCTAGAGGGATTTTTTTCACCGGATAAAATAACAACACGTACTGTAACTAACTGCTACTCAGCACGGTAGGAGGTTGGGCTGTTTTAAATTAGCAGATGGATTGGTTTGGTACCTACTCGATTTGCACTTTTCTCGAATGCATAAAAATAAATAATGCGTCTTTTTAGTTTTGATGAATAAAGTAGGCAGCTTCTTGGGTGTAGTAAGGTATAAGACAATTTTCTATACTTGTCCAATAATGTAAACAAACTTGATAGCTCACCATCCAATGACATCTATAGATACACAATTCAAATTCGAATCATGTCATCGATGAGATCATTACAGATGCTGTCATCGGGTGGCGTCTGATGCTGAATTTGTTACATTATTGGACAAATGTAAGATATTATCGTATAGGTACATACTAATGTTGATATTGATATGTTCCAGTTAGCATGTAATTTATAATTAAGTAACGTATATTAGCCAATCCGAGTAAAAGCTAGATTTCATAGCGAAAATATGCGTGGATATGACCACAAAATAGACAGAGCAGTAAGCGACGCTTTGTAAGTCAAGCATATAGAAAAAGAAAAAGAGAGAGCAGATGGGACGCGTAGTACTTGACTTTGGATATATATATCAAACTGTTTCAAAAGACTCGCGAAACCTTTTTGAAACCGTCATATATTTCCTTCTTGCTGATTACATATAGGTTCACATGACCGCTAAGCGCGCCAAGTAGTAACGGTCCTTTCTGCACTCTCTCTCTATTTTGTGGTAAGGCAGTGCCGCGTAGGCCTTTGTTTCAAAGTTCTGGGTGGCACTGCAATAGTTATGGGCCGGCGTTATGCTTACCATCAGGCAAACGTCCAGCTCGCCTCGTTACAAAATAACATTAAAAAAAATCTAACATAAAACCTCTGCGTGTAAATAATGTTTAATTTTGCACGGTACCAAGTAGAACGATCAGTAGTCAGTTGACAATTATGTCAGTTTTTGCCATAGTAAGAACCTACATAAAAGCTCCCGGAATTTTGAAGGTCCTAAAAGCAATGTTTTCATCCGGAGTTATCGAGTCCCATCAGCCTTCTTCCCACTGATCGGCCTGCTAACCAAATTGACAATCCCAGTGATGTAGTTAGAAATTCGATCGAAGCCTTCGTAGCGGTTGCGGCTCGATTCCCGTGAAGGAACAACATTTGTACACTTAAAAAAAACTGCAAGTATTTTTTTCCATGTCGTGCTGTCTTTTGTAGGGGTCAAAGTCTATACATGTGATCGTTGGGCGTTATTTATTTAATTTTACTTACATAATAACTATATTGTTCTACCAGCAACTAATTCAACGATAAAACTTTTTTCATCGTAATGTAAACACGTGTAAAAGTACAATTGGCAACGGAAACTAATTTGTTTCGCCGCATATCATAAAAGTTGAGGTGGTTGAGTTCACGGGCAATGCTTTCAATGTGTGCGTACGTGTAGCTATGGAATAGATGGGCATGTATCACTTACGTCATTCATTGGAAACTGGCAACTAATACTTTTCCTCATTAACTAGCTTCTGTTCGCGGTTTCTCCCGCGTTCTAACAGGAATCGTATACGAGTATATGTTTTTTCGGGATAAAAAGTAGCCCAGCGTTTCTTTTTTAACTGGCTAGGCTGCACATGCCTTTACTACATAATCCAGTATTATATTGATTTTATTTTATTGTAATTAAATTATTTAATTAATTAAATTTTTATTGACATTTTATTGAACTGACACTAATGTATACTAACAACTTAGCCTATATAAATTTTATGTTTTATTAGTTTTTTATTATTGGACAACTAAGAAAATTTCTAATAATCAAATCGTTGTATGATTTGATTACATGCAAGCATACAAATGACATTTTAACGTTATTTTGATAAGTGCAGTGCCACGCACGATTTTGTGTTTTTCTAAGTTCTGAAAGGCACTGCAATTGTTTTGTGCTAGCGTTATGCTTACTATCATGTAAACGACGCGCTCGTCTCGTTATCAAATGATACAAAAAAACTTGTGTTCGATCGCAAATTGAACCTAAGTTAAAATAGGTATTCAAATATATTAAAAAGAAGAAAGAAGAGCTGCTATAAAACGTGATGAGTTATAGGCACTGTTCTTATTTATTAATAATTAAATACACGTACTGCTAGGTAAACTACTTAAGGTAATCAGTATGAGTACCTTACGATTTTTACCCTATTAGCTAGGCTTCACTTGTTCCCGTGACAAATCCGGTAGGTACTACATAAACATAGGAAGTACCTTTTAGCAGTCAAGTTTGGTAGGTACTCCTATACCGCGCGTGTAACGTGCAATATTATTCCAACGAACTGTTTACTAATCTATGTGCCGCTAGTACTAACTGTTAGGTAGTCTATTCGTAGTCTGCGTGCTAGCGTTAAGTACTAACTGTTGAGTAGGTAGTCTGTGTCTAGCGATTTGTACTATCGAGATATCTGTGGCCCTGCTCGTGATTAACACCGCCTCAGGGGGCTGGGAACTGATTGCCGTCATTCTCCTGGGAGCTCCACTACACATTTTAGTCATGCTGCGAAAATATTTTGGGGACTAGAATTTGTAATTAGATTGGTTTTGAATAGGCAGTATATTGGGTGACTTTGAACAGCTTCTCTAAAGTGCTTCGCGTTGTTAGGCGTTTCCTCCACGGTAAAGATAGGTACGACGAGCGGGCAGGAGTCGCATGAGGTAATGTTTCTAATTATTATGATTTTACTTTCGTCTTTTGTTGAACTAAAGATAGGATTGAAGGTGATGGGAAGGACACGCCAAAGCAAAACAATGAAAACCACTCAATAGTCAAAGCTGTCAAATAAAATATTTTTATTTAGCCTATTTATTCTAAATAGGTTTTGGCCATTATCTCGAATTTGCATGTACCTCTACCACATTGACCTAAAAGGGGAACTGACTGTAAAGCGTGACTGATTTTCTGCTTGGGTAGCTATATAGTGAGACGAAAAAAACTCCCTGCAACCATGATATAGTCACCTCACAATGTTTACCTTCGCTGAAAGCGCAATCTTACTGTACACGAACTATTGACTAACAAATCGGTGAGTGATCACTGATATATTGATCAAAACACCACAAAGCCATTATTACATTTGAAACCGAGCTCGCGAGTCGGTTTGTTTTATGTATCCTCTAAAATAAATCGACTCGGAGGATACTCGAGTAGACTTCATGAAGAGTCGACAGGTGGCAAATAGTCACGGTACAGTTGGCTCAGCGCCAAATCTGAGCTCTAACCTACTGTACTAAGCACTATGCTGTTACTTCAATTTTGTAGTCAGGACACTACCTTTTTGTAGTATGTATCTGGAAGCCGTAAAATCTTTGTGTAGGACTTTTTTCCGTACAACTATGCGTAGGCTTAAATTGTATGTACCTAACTATATGTAACTTTCTTCTGTTGTGTAAGATGCTATTGATTTCGAATTAGATGCTATTCCTACTACACTACTACTCATTCATTTCAACTTGTACTTCTCGTCAAGTCGAAAGCTCTTATTACTTTATAAAGCACGCCTTTCTGCCTTACGTTAGTTTCGCTCACTTTTGGAACGAAGCACCTAATATTATCAAGTTCTGCGTGTGATTCGATAAAGCGAAGAGCCGTCAGAACTGTTGCCTTTTTGGGTAGGATGTAGGATCACTCTATTTCTTCTACCGTGTCTACAAAATGGGGAAATTGCTGATGAACAGGTAGCTATAATTTATCCTGATCCTGGCATCACGATTCTCTCGTCACTGCAGCAAAGAAACTGATTCCCATTTTGTAGAAGTCATATAGAAATCTTATATAAAGCACACATTCCTTCCGGCTTTTTCATTCTTCTGCAAAATGGAGCTTTCCAAAAACACTTTTACTTAAAAGAACCTTAAAGGGCTGGTAAAGCAGCAATAAAACCTGGTAAAAATATACATCTACAGTTGCCTGACATATTTAGCAAATGTAAAGATCAACTGCGAATTGCGATGTTGAGATACTTGAGGAAAAGGAAACGTGAACCTTAGACAACAATCAATATAAAACATTTTATCCAGTTACAATAATACAGCTATAAACAGTAGAACCTACGTATTTACGAGTGTAAGATAGCCTGCTAGAGTGTGTGTGCGGCATTCCCGCGGGACGGAAGGAAGTGTGGCCGAGCGCCGCCACCTGGGACCGCGGGAGGACCCGGCCGGAGTTGCCAGCTGACACTTTATATAGTACGATTTCGTAGCTTTTGTCTGAACAACGTTTAGTAACCTTTAATTCTTTATTTCTTGGTAGCTTTTTCATACTTATGTATGTATGATTAGCGTAGCTTAATATTCTCTTCGGTTATGATAATCAATTAATGTTGGTCATTCGTGATTTTCGAGTTGGGCGAATCATTTAATCTCATGGCAACATTCACATTTTATATAAAAATTTTCAGTTCATAGATTGTTTATTACCTCAGACCTAGGCGACGATATAATGACGTTTAGAGATCGAGCCATGTTTCACACCTGACCATAACATCTTGCAATAGTGGCCTATCTTTGGGCAACAGACCGCACATTTATAGGTATACACTATTCATAGGTTGATACGTTTTCACAGCTTTTGTTTGCGTAAAAAGTATTGTTTTGTATATTATTAGATAAAACCTACACAGTAATATTACGAATAAGTACATCTATACACATTACGTACAGTGACATACGCAGGTGAGGGTAACAGTGCGTGTGTGTGCGGGATGCTCCCGTGGGACGGAAGAAATGAGGCAGGAGTATGCCACCTAGGACTGATGAAGATTTCGACTGGTGTTGCCTTAGTTACATGAATCCTTTGGTACGATGGCAGTATGTTTTATCGTATTTTCTCACATGAGTACAAATTAATCAACAATACTCTACACATAGAACCATTTTAAAGTCGCAACACGCCTGCTTGCGGACTCAATATTTACTAGATATAAGACCAAGGTAATTTATTGTTGTTGGATAATATCTAGGTATATTCTAGCAAAATAAGTAATGTTTGGTTTTATTTGATGAAATGAAACTGTGCTTTAACATCTAAACATTATAGGTACCAACTTATTTTGATTATTTATGTAAATTCGAAATTTGACCGTGTTCAAGTTCAGTTGTTTCTTCGCAGATACCAACTAAGAGTAGGTACATAAGTAAGTAATTTTCACATAGCGTGTGCCCTAAACATGTAAAAACATCTAAAAATGTAATAAAGATTGCTATTAAGAATAGTATTCAAATTCAAATTCAAAATTCAAATTCAAAAGTCTTTATTCAAATAGGCCCCAAAGGAGCACTTATGAAAGTTAAAATGACTCTAACAGCCGGCCTCTGCAACATTCATCTACCCGAATCACAGACTAAAACTAATGCTGTCTTTATCAGAACATAATAAATGACAAAGACACCAACAGACCCAATCCGTGCTCAAAGTCAACGAATCTTCCAGAAACCCACCGTGCCCGTTCCAAATTGGTATAGGCCGAGCAAGAAGAAGGGCAAGAAACTCGTCACGGCATTCTTTTTAAAAAAAGTAGTTTTTTACAATGATTCTAATGCTAACAACTAACAATTTAAAGTTTAGTAGTCGCCAGGAGGCTCCTGAGCTGTTTGCCTCCATGCATCCTTGTCATCTACATAATCCTTAATTTTATAATACGCTTTTTTAATTAATACACTCTTGACTATACGTTTAAACTTTCCTTGTGGTAATTCAGTTAATACTTTAGGAATTTTGTTGTAGAATCTGACACCATTTGCCAGGAACGATTTGTTAGTTTTACTTAATCTGAACCCGGGTACAACAATTTTATGTTTACTTCTAGTATTTAACTCATGTACATCACTTTTTAAGTTAAATTTAGTAATATTCTTCCGTACATACATTATATTTTCCAAAATGTATAGCGAAGGCAGGGTTAGAATACCTATTTCTTTAAAAAAGTCTCTTAGAGATTCGCGTGGACCCATGTCATAGATGGCGCGTACTGCTCTCTTTTGTAATATGAAAATGGTATCTATATCGGCAGCAGATCCCCAAAGTAGGACGCCATAAGACATCAAACTATGAAAATATGCAAAATATACCAACCTTGCCGTCGCCACATCAGTCAGCTGCCTAATTTTACGTACTGCAAATGCAGCGGAACTCAAACGACCCGATAGGGCATTGATGTGAGGACCCCACTGCATTTTGGAATCAATAGTTAATCCTAAGAATACAGTGTTATTCACCAGGTCAAGTTTGCTGCCTTCCAATTCCACTTTAGATTCCACGTGTGGTACGTTGGGAAGTGAAAATTTAATACATTTAGTTTTACTAGCGTTAAGTAGTAGATTATTAGCAGCAAACCATTCTGAGATTTTGTCAAGGTTATCATTTAATGTATTGTAAAGGTTTCATTTATTGTAAGTCATATCCTTCCGAACTATGCTACTATTATTATAAATGCGAAAGTTTGTGTGTGTGAATATTTGTTACCACGTATCTCAACTTACCACCACGTAACAACTAAAACTATTTTGATGTAATTTCGAATGTAAATAGTTTAGGTTCTGTGCATGCGGACGAAGCCTCTGGCGGGAGCTAGTAATTTCATCAACCACTTTACTGTACTTTTTGTTCGTTTTTATATATCCTACTACATAGGCGTACAAAGACTAGAGTAAGTAGTACCTACATAGGTACTTATTTTGAATATTTTATATTTATGAAAGTTTGGTCTTATCGTTTACTCTTACTCTTATCGTTTACTTTTGAGGTAGCTGGCAGCACTGGTGTAAGGGATCCGTGCGTTCTTTGGTAGCTGGTAAATAAAAGACCTTTTCTATGGTTCTTGTGGACTGTATATTCTTTTAATCTTTTATTTATTTCAAATGTTCTTATTCTAATTCCGGGGTGTTCGCTGGACGGCTAGTGATCTCATTATACAACTGACTGATTGACTGATTGGTCTGATCTAATTGACTAGTTGACTGGACTGATCAAACTAACTAACTGATACTTTTGCAACGAAACACCCGTGTCTTATAACAAAACATCCTCCCGGACCGACCGCCCTCTATAAGCCGCCAGTCTCGGGTCCCGACCAATGACAGAGCCTTGTGAACGTTTGTCCCTTTCCGACGGGACCTTGAGCGCCCGAACAAGTCTCAACTTGTTTAGACAAGCCTAATTCTGTCTAACTTTGTTCGGGAATCTCTTTCTGGCCTTTCTGGCCTTCCTGCTACTGTCATCGATCGGGGTTAAATAAAAACAACCTAGATATTAACAAGTACTTAACCTAGGCCCTATCTAAACGACATAAACTTTATTTACAAACACAAAATACAAAATCTTAAATAGCGTCGTTAACAATTTCCCCCCCAAGTGCACGATCACTCGTGCACTTCCTCTTCTGGTCGCGACGCTGCAGGTACGACGACGATGAGACGCGAAGTGGGCCGCCTCAGGACGCCTCCCGCAGTTCTCACGTCCACGACTCTTGTTCTGCCATCGGGGCCGCCGTAGATTTTCACGACTTCTCCTCGAGGCCATGTGTTGCGGGGTAGGGAAGTGTCAACTATTATGACTATGTCGCCTCGCTGCGGGTCCGTAGTTTTCTTGCCGCCGATTCTTCGTGGCATGAGAGTGGGTAGGTACTCTCGTAGCCATCTTCTCCAAAAATGGTCCGCGAGTCGCTGCGCTGTCTTCCAGTTCGCCTTGCCAATGAGTTCTGTGTCCGAAAACTCTCCCAGGATCGCTGAGCCACACGAACGCCCAATAAGGAAATGATTGGGCGTAAGGCTTTCTTCATCTTGCGGATCGTTGCTCAAGTGGGTCAGTGGGCGCGAGTTGACGGTGTGTTCGACTTCGGTTAGGAGCGTGTGCAGCACTTCTTCTGGAGGACTTCTTTCATTCAGTACGGCGGAGAGAGAGACCTTGACTGTCCGCACCATTCTTTCCCAGGCGCCTCCCATGTGGGGCGCTCCAGGAGGTATGAACTTCCATCTGATGCCTTCTTTCTCTGCAGCTTCGACCATTTCTGGTTTATTGATTTTCTGAGCTTCAGCTCGTAATTCGTGGTCTGCTCCGACGAAATTAGTCCCATTGTCACTGTAAATGACGCGGGGACTTCCTCTTCTAGCTGCCATGCGTCGGAGGGCCATTATCATGGAGCTGGTGCTGAGAGATGCAGCCAACTCCAAATGTACAGCTCGTGTTGTAAGACAGGTAAACAAAGCTCCCCATCTTTTTTCTCTTCTTCGACCAATAGTGACGTGCATGGGGCCAAAGTAGTCAACTGCTGTGCACACAAATGGATATGTGTCATGCTGCAGTCTCTCCTCTGGCAGATCACCCATTGGAGGTATTTCTGGCTTCATTTTCCTCACACGGCACCACTGGCATTGATGCAATATTTTCTTCACCGAGTTACGCAGAGACAAAATCCAATATTTCTGTCGCAACTCGTTAATCACTGTCGCGTGATTCCCGTGACAGAATTTTCTATGGTAATGATCAATCAACAAGTGAGTGATCTTGTGTCTGCCATTCAGGACTGCCAGCTTTCTTTCTTGGGTTCCGATGTTTCGTATCTTCGTCGTACGACTGTTCAGTCGCAGAACTCCATGCTCGTCAAGGTGGACGTCAAGCTTTTTGAGCTGGCTTGATCCTTCCAATGGTGCATTCCTCTTCATTGATGCAATCTCTTGAGTAAAGGAGTCTTCCTGACTTCTCTTCAAGAGCATCATTTCTGCTTTCTGCAGATGTTCATCTGGAATTGTCACCATTTTTCTTGTTTCTTTAAGCTGTGGAGGATGATATTCTATACTCTTTTTCTTGTTCTTCGCATACGGTTTCCAAGTTTTATTCTCATGCGTGGCGTTTACAGCACATTTCTTTATTCTGCACAGTTCAATAAACATAAAAACACGCGCAGTGGCTCGAACAAGCCGCGTCCAGTTAGAGAATCTATCTGGATCTGGCGTTTCCCACTGTTGCCTGATTCTGGCGGTGGCAACTATCTCGCTTTTCTTTTCTTCCCCGGTGACTTCTATTTTCTCAAATCTCTTCGCTGGCCATTCTGTGTCGGGTTCGCGTAGAAATTTAGGTCCGGCGAACCATTTTGACTTGACGAAGACTCTAGACATGTCTCGCGTTGCGTCATCTGCTGGATTCTCTCCGGTTGGAAGCGTTTCATTTTTTGTTTTCCATAGAAGTCCGGACTCGAACCTTCCATCGGGTTGTCTTTTCATAGTTTCTTCTAAAATTGCCAGGGCTCTACCGTCAGTGTCGCAGCTGGGAAGTTTCGGCTGTATTCCGATAGCTTCCAGCTCAAAGTGGCGTTTCATATGCTCTTCTATTTTTCCTTCACTGTCCGTACTACGACAGTGATTTACGTATTTCACTGGCGCAGCAGCAGTTCCAGAGCAGCATCCGTGTAGCACCCATCCTAGTCTGGTGAGTGATGCTGCTGGTTCGTTCTGCTTACCTTTCACGATCTTTCGGGAAACTATGAGGTCCCAGTTATCCTGGCCAATCAGTAAGCCTGGTTTCTCTTTTTCATATAGAAGCTCGTTCTTCAAATTCTTCAAATGGTTGCACTCATCGATGGCTCTCTTGTCCACATACTGTGGTGACAGCCTCAAATTTTCTATAGTGCGCACGCCTCTGAGAGTTCTTTCATCTCTTCGGTGTGCTCCTTTTATCTGCAAATCCATTTTTTGCGAGTTCTTCTTTTCAATTATTTTCCCGCCAACTGTTTCTAGTACAAGCGATTCTTCCTTGCCGGTGGCTCCAATACGAGCGGCGATGCCAGCGTCCAGAAGTGACACAGTAGATCCTTCATCGAGCAGTGCCAGGATTCGGGTAGACCCGGTTGGCCCGATGACGTCCACTGGAATCATCTTCAAGTACACTTTCGTTCCATCGGCCGTCGCGTATACGGATTTCACAGCGTTCTCTATTTTTTCATCTGTCTCTTGCTGCTGGACTGGTCCCATTGTTCGTTTCACGGGCTCCGAGTGCAGCAGGTTATGATGAGATCGTTTGCATTTCTTGCATGCCTGACCATTACAGCTGAACCGCATGTGTCGTTGGCGCAGGCATCTGAAGCAAAGCTTCTTCTTCTTCGCCGTTTCCCATCTCTGTTCAGTGGTGGCTTCTTTAAAAAGCTTACATTCGGTAAGCCAATGCTCTCCTTCGCACTGGAAGCAAAACTTTTTGTAGACCTCTTTGGCTGCGGCGGTCGTATGCACTTCTTCCTCTTCATGCTCTTCTTGCGCCGCATGCACTTGTTCTCTCGGTCCTCCGAACCTCTTCCTTGTTATTGGCTCGGGGAGTGCGAGTGTCCCACAAAGTTCCGATTCAATATCCAGGAACTTCTTAATTTTCATGAGTTCAGGATCTTCTTTGCCAGTGCGGGTGCTGTAGTCAAGCCATCGATAACAGAGAATAGGCGATAACTTTGCAACAATATTCGAGCATATTTCGGGCGCGTACATGTATTCTGGTCGCTTCAAGGCACTGATCGTTGCTACTGCGTTGCTAATACGGCTCGCGAAGACACAGATTTCTCGCGGAGTATCTCCGACTCGTGGGAGGTCCTTGATCTTCTGAAGTTCCGTTAATACTAGTTGCTCCGGCCTTCCGAATCTTCGCTCCAACGCGGCGATGATTTCTTCAGGATCCGATGCAACGAATAGAAGACCTCGGACTGCTTCTTTCGCTATCCCTTTTACTGCCTTTCGTAATCGAGCCATATTGTGTTCATCAGTGCACAACGCCTTGCTGTCTTCGAAGGATCTCTTGAACGGTAGCCAGTCTTCATGCGTTCCATTAAATTCAGGCAATTCCCATGCTTTCGCAGGTGCCTTGTGTGGCTGGACCGTTCTTGTCGCATTCACAATCGCTTCGGCGAGTTCTTTCAGTTCACTTTTGATCTGTCGTTCTGGTTCCTGGGGTTCTTCCAGATAGGTAGCGGCATGCTTCACCCATTGTTCAACGTGGGTCGATCGTTCCAATTCTTCTTCATCTAACTCTTCCTCTGACTCGCACTGGGTTATCTCTAGCTCTGTCTCAGCCAGGGCTACAGCAGTGCGAGCAGCTTCGAGTTGTTTCTTCTGAAGCTCCAAACGTGCTTGGAGTTCAGCTCTCTTCAAAGTAGATTTGGTCGATCTGGCTGTCTGTCTGGATTTTGGAACCAATGTTTCCGAAGATTCCAACAGTGGGACGTTAGGTCGTCCTCCAATGTTCTTCGGGTTGCCCGCAGGTTCATTTGCTCTCGACTCAGCGGTGTTGCGCGCTTTCGTGCGTGCCGATGACACGGTGCGCACGGGCGCCGGCTGCATTATTCGGTTCGGTGCAGCTATCGGCGCGTACGCGGACGCGAGCGCGGGTGGCGCGAGCGTGCGCGCTGGCGCGGGTGCGGGCGCGGCGGCGGGTCCCTGCGCGGGCGGTGCGAACCCAGGCGTGGGTGCGGGCGCGAGCGCGGGGGGCGCGGTGGCAGCGGACGCGGCCGCTGTCGCGGACCGCAGCTGTCTCCCCGGGGTCGGGGCAGCGGGCCCTCGGGCGACGCTACCGGACGCGGCGGCGGAGGTTGCAGACGCGACAGACGCGGCGGCGCGTTTCACTGCCGAAGCACCAGTCGCTGTCGACGTGGTTGCTTCGCTTTCAGTCGTTGCGGGCGTGTTCATTGACCAATCAGTCGTTTCTTCACTAGATTCACCGTGCTCCGATCGATTCATGCTTCTAGGCGATCTTGAGCGAACGTTGGGCATCTTCAATACCCGGCTTCGTAGAAATAAAACTTATCCGGATCCGGCTCGAAGGACCAAACCTTGTAAGGGATCCGTGCGTTCTTTGGTAGCTGGTAAATAAAAGACCTTTTCTATGGTTCTTGTGGACTGTATATTCTTTTAATCTTTTATTTATTTCAAATGTTCTTATTCTAATTCCGGGGTGTTCGCTGGACGGCTAGTGATCTCATTATACAACTGACTGATTGACTGATTGGTCTGATCTAATTGACTAGTTGACTGGACTGATCAAACTAACTAACTGATACTTTTGCAACGAAACACCCGTGTCTTATAACAAAACATCCTCCCGGACCGACCGCCCTCTATAAGCCGCCAGTCTCGGGTCCCGACCAATGACAGAGCCTTGTGAACGTTTGTCCCTTTCCGACGGGACCTTGAGCGCCCGAACAAGTCTCAACTTGTTTAGACAAGCCTAATTCTGTCTAACTTTGTTCGGGAATCTCTTTCTGGCCTTTCTGGCCTTCCTGCTACTGTCATCGATCGGGGTTAAATAAAAACAACCTAGATATTAACAAGTACTTAACCTAGGCCCTATCTAAACGACATAAACTTTATTTACAAACACAAAATACAAAATCTTAAATAGCGTCGTTAACAACTGGCTTGGAGCAAAACTGGGAGGGCATTAGACAAGTAGGTAACAGACGTAAGCGATGGACGCGTTTGATGGACACGAGCGAGCAACTTTACGATATCTGGCTGGATTAAAATCCAATCCCCGGAGTGAGGAGCGAACACTTTTAGTAATTAAGCTGCATTGAAACAACGGGTCGTGGAGGTCCCTCGCGGCCGCTGATAATATCTAAATGCCTAATGGCTGCTGGGCCCGTGACGAATGTATCGGGCCTCGGGCTGCCGCGGCCCCCGCCTCCCTCCCGGCGCCCGCTTCTCCACTATGTGATAATTCCAAACGCTGCGGCCGCGCCACCTGGGATCGCACAGAGGCGGACTATACGTTTCGTTTTTTTTTATTTTGAGTTTTGTCTTTTTTCCAATATGAATAAACGACTATTTCGTTCGCTTGAAGGTAAGCATCCCAAATTTCCTTAACAAATGCAGCTTCGACAAACCAAGAAAAAGATAGAGAAAAAGTCAAACGTGCTCGTTCATGCTTCTGCAAGAGCCTGTTTGGGCGTGAGTAGGTACTATCGAGACTCGATAGCTACTACGAGAGGGTGGCACGGGGCGAAGTGGGTATGGGATTTCCACATCTCCCTCAGGCACCCTCACCCTCGCACCTCTTACCTGGCCGCATACCGTCAAACACTGACGCGATGACGTCACCACGCACCGGTGAAAACCGTTAAAACCGATATATAAAACGAAAATCACAAAATAGTGGTTAAAGGTAGAACAAAACCGTAAAGAAAACTTCGCATGTACTTAAAGCGGTACCGGTTTGAAATATTAACCGGTTGTCAAGTCTTTAATTTAGGTATTAAGTCCCATAAGCCCAATAATTTCACTGGTTCTCCATCTGTCGTCCTCGTTGTCGTTTGTTTTGCTGACTTAAAACTTAATGATATCTGATAATGACAATAAAAGCTCATTAAGATCATTCTTGAACACATGTTTGTCAGCAGCTCTGGGTAAACCCTCGAAACGTATCGAATACACCTGTTATACCTAATTCCAAACAGGTTAGTACTAATATTATTGAAGGTATACCACTAAATATTCAAAAAACGTGTTACCCACACCGTTGGCATACACAAAGCAGCATAGTAACCCGATTGTTGGGTCCAAGTTCGACAACAATTTGGCATTGTTGACGCCACAGCAGCGAGGCACGCGGCGCTATCCAGCATTCCGGCGCCCCCGGGCGGTCGGCCGCCGGCTAGTCTGCCTCCCGGTTCCATCGGCATTTAATTACCCACGTGCCGAGCACAGGCGAGCCTGTGCCCAACCAACGCGACATCGTTCGCATTGTTGCTCGTCTAACTTGACAGAAATAACTTACAAATGTTTCACGTTACCCTATTGAGATATTTTCCGCTTGTGGTTGAGCTCCAGCCTTAATTAGTCGGATATACTTTAGGCAAGAATTTGTTTTCTAGGGGTATTCTGTTAACATATTTTTGTACGCCTGTTTGTATCAAAACAGCCAAGTCATGACATTTAGGTAACATTAGAAAAGGTTGCAGTCTTCTCTTTAATAAAAAGTGAGGAATTACAGTTAGAAAAATGCTAAGTTGCTGAATTTTTTCGTGTAACTATGTACCTAAACGTAAATGTGAGCTTGAGCCTTATTTATTCCAAAAAAGCTTCTACATTTTTGCAGCCAGTTTTTAAAGGTAGTAGTTATAACGAAGTTAAAAAATATGTTGGTTCAAGTGCGGCCCCTGCGGCGGAGTCCCGCGGGACGCAGCCCGCGCGCCCAACTTCGGGCTCAGCGGCGCCGCCCCCGCCGCCCCGCGCGCCGCCCGCCCCCGCTGAGAATACATTTGCGCAACACTCGCGTTGGCCGACACAACGACTCTGCGACAACGAGAGCCACTCAATGGGAAAAATTACTCATTTTCCTATAGTCATTCTCGCTATAACTGATACTTTGTGTGGAACAAAGAAACCTGATGGCACACAATCAGACATTCTTCAGTATCTGTAAAGTTTAAGGTGACCTCACGCTCTATAGACACAATACATAGTTACCTTAAGCTCCCGCATGGGTGTTCTGCCCACGTCTTTATGCACTGTCAAACTACGCACCTTCCTTTATCTTTCGATTGTTTTGTTAACACGCTTCCTATTTTATTTTCTGACAATAGACTCCTTCCTCAACTACGGGGTAATTTGCAAAGATAAAAGAAGTAAAACTCCTAGGAATGGCACGTAGTCAAGCAGCGACTAAATCACAAAATTTTACAACCCTCAGTTATTCTCATAAAGATTTCGTTACGACTAGGTAACATAAAATCCAAATTATCTGGGTGGCATAAAATTAAAACGTCAAGTCTGCGAGATGGGCCCACAGTTTTAAAAAGTTCTAAAGTCATGAAAGATAAAGTGGTGGCGGCGGTCGATGATGGGGCAGAGCAGACAATTTATTTATAATCTCGGGTGCAGAATTGGCTACGAATTAGCATGTAAATATTTGAAGTCCAAGGAGCCCGGTGGAGATTTATCGCGAATAGAGCGAGATAAGCGAGGACAGGGTCGTAAAGCAAGGGGCGGCGCTGCGGGCACTCCAAGCACACCCGGCGACGAAGTTGTAAAAGGAGCGTTAAACCGCAGTAAAAACGCATCGGCCGCGTGGGCGAAGCAGAGCCTCGTTATTATACTCGCCTCCTTATGAATTTCAATGAAGACGTAACGAGACCAAACTGAGCTCTCAGCAGTGTTAAGTAGTGAGATTACCTACCCTTACACTGTAGACATTAAAAAGTTCAGCGTGAATTTTAATTTATTATTCTGTTCTTGATGTTGCTTGACTTGGGGTGAATTATTACGGTTGAGAAGACATTGGCTACTTATAATCTGCTAGATAATAAAGAAAACCTTATTCCACGTATAATTTAATAACACATACCCGCCATGTCTTCAGCTTCAGAAGGTTCTGAAATCTTCCTAGGGTTGGCATCGTCGTCGTCTTCATCAGCATCTGAAACAAAGCAAGAGTCAATCAATCAAATATATCAACAAACATCCCTCATTTTAACTTCTAATTCATTGACATGGAAAAAAAATTCAACGTTTCACCCTCTAAATGAAGACAAGCAAAGACAAAAAGTTGCTTGACAGACGTAACGTGTTGTGCATCACGACGCCTTTAGTCGTTTAACTTTCATGAGGGTTCTTCGAGGTACATATGTGAATAAAGAAGTTTGATATTGACGCGACGACTTGAGCTACTGTTTTTTTTTACTTTTTTTATAGCAAATGTGCTTGTGTTTGACCACTGTCTCACCTGATGTTAAGCGACGACGCGGTTGACGATGTAGCACGCTTGCCCAGAAGATACCTGTACACTCGTATCTTCAAGACTCCCAGTTTATATTTTTCAGGAAAAACAGATAGATTAATTAGCATTTGACCGATTTTGACCACTCTCCACCTAATTTCAACTAACGATGAGACCAAAGGTGACACGCTAAGCGTAGAAAACGTAGTTTTATCTATTGTCATTCTCGATGTCTATTGTAGTCAAATTGTTGAGACGTATGACGAGTCGGGCCAAGAAGTTCCTACAGAAAAAAGATCACTTAGAATTAAAAAAGTAAAGTAAAGCTTAATATTTTTTGCTCAGCCATAAATACATACGATTATTATTAATAGTATAGCCAGCACCCCGGAGCCCAGCACAGCTGATCACCGATCGTTCTGTGCCAACGGTCCCACGTGTATTTAATCAACCGTGCTGCGGTATTTATATTCTAACTGGCGCATTGGGTCCGGCTATTTACCACGCGAGAGACTAATCTGGCAATGAATGGGTGTATGCGGACGCAACGCGGCACTGAATAGCAGTGTCCACTGCATCTGACACATGACTAAGTGCTGGGTGCCGACGCGACCGCATCCATAAATTATTTCCAACTACACACAACTACGATCTAATCAATTTTTAGTGGTCACGCATTGACGTTGATTGGGCTCGTCTATATTGGCGTGCTTTCAGAATGCTTTATCGAATGGACATAGGAAACAAAATACAGAATCACTATTAATGACACAATATCAGTTTTATTTCCGGATTTTCAAGACATTCTAAACTGGAAAAATTACATAAGGGATTAAAATTACATAAGCTGTCTATAGTTATTGGTCTCTCTTAGATATTTATGTGAAGCAATAGGGTACTAAATGATTTGAAACTATTTTTAATAGTCATAATTTTGACCCTTTTTGCATCGAGACGTCAGGGGTCAATTATACTCCTCGTAGTTTCTAATTGCCTATTAACCATTAGTTACTTATTATTTGGTTATTAATTTACTCATAGATCAAAAACAAAATACTACGTTTTAAAGTTCATACGGTAAAAAAGATTTCAGTCAGAAACGATTTGCACGATCCTTCGCAGACATTGAATCGTAAAGTCGTGAGCGTCGTAATAGACACATGCCGGGCGCCTGTCGCAGTGCAGTGCACCCTCAGCCGACACCGTACGTCATCTGATATCAGCAACTGTGTGTCAGTGTCAGGCAGTCGGCAGTCAAGCCCATGCACTCCGTCGACTGCTGACCGAGAGTCGAGAGTAGCACTTGGACATAATGGACAGTTTTCCAAGCGAAATGGCGATTGGTAGAGCTCTTAATTGGTGGTTTATTGCTTTATCTTTCAGTTAAGCGTATGGCGAGTATACTTGAGAATTTATAGGTGACTTTTGATTCAGATGCCTTGTAAGAGGTATATATTAATTAGCTTATGTATCATAATCTAAATAAGGTGAGATATAGTAATCTAACGAGAATTTAAAAGTCATAGTTCTAATCATTATATCACGGAATTAATTATAATATTGTTTCTACGCACTGTACCCTAAATTATGCTTACCATCGAAATTATGATCTTCGTTTGGCTCTTCAACATCATTTTTGTCATTTTCATTAGATTCTTCGTCATCATCTTGAACTTCATCATCACCTGCTTCAAAATCAGCTTCTAGTTCCTGATTTTTATCACCATCCGCATCAGTGGCCCGACGTTCTTCAATCCATTCTTCTTCCTCAGCTGTAAACAAAACACAGTCATTGATCCCACAAATTCGTAATATCCGCAAAATGAAACATATTTTATTATTAGTGTTACAAGCTTTTATATAACTTGCAATGTTTATATATGTGCCATGTGTGTGTACTGTGTATGTATGTATGTTGATTTGTCTTTACAAGCACTCTGACCCTACATGATGTCCAGGGTCCTGATGATGGAGCGTGAAGGTGGCTATAAGATTAAAGTACCAATTACGTAATTTATAAAAGCGTCTTGTCTGGAGAAATATTATATTTTTTAAAAACTTTTTGTACTGTATCCTACAGAACAATCAAATTCTAACCCAGCATTTCGAAGCAAACGGAGAGTAAGATTTTGGTACTTATGTTTCATTACGTTGATATAGATTATATTAGTTAGTAGTAGTACCTAGTGTTCTTTTTGGTGTTGTGGGAACATTGCACTCTTATTTTTTATTCCCTTAAAAATAGAAACAGGGAATCTTAACTATGTAAGTGTCATGGTAGCTTGTAAAAAAAAAGCTCAAATGTAGGTAAAACTTTATGGTAGAAACCATATAGTACCTACAGTTCATAGACCAAAAAATAAAGTATAAGTACATGCACATTTGAAAAATTCAGAGTCTGGTTTTAGTAGGTACCTACTCCATGTCAAAATAATAATTTTAAATTAAACATATGCTTATTTAAGAAGACATTTTTTTCAGATGTATACAAAAATACGAATGTGGAGAAAAACGAATTCGGAAAATTAAGAATTCAGAAGAAAACGCTGACACTGTACCTATTAATACGTCAGGTCACATAATAATCTCATATAAACTTAGGCTGCGTACCTGTAATTATACAACATTATATGTCCATATTATATTATATAACAATTTTAACAACTACAACTTTGTTGCTCAAACCATACAAAAGGATTTCTACAAAATATGAGAATCCTATAGCTGTACAAACAAAAGGTGGACAATACGAGGCAATTCCCCTCTTTATACTGCATGATTATGATAATTTTATTGTGTGCCTCTATTTCGAAAATGGTTGGGAGGGTAATAATGATTATAGTAAAATAAATAAAATTACTGAAATCGAATTATCATTTTGAAGCGTGGTTCTTAGTTCTTTGGCTTAGTTCCTTATTCGGTTGAATAAAAAACATGTACCATACAACTTCAATTTCCCAACGAGTTACAGTGTGATTAGATTGTGGTGACTCGTTGGGAATCCACCATGCATTCCTTATGTATCCATCCTAGCTAGACAAAGATTATTATTTTATATGTTTCCAGGGTAAGTAGAATGCGGTGTAGTAAACAAGCCAGTGATTTCTGGCCCCGCTGGGCGCGCACCTACTGGCTTACATATCCTCGCCACGCTAACATTATCCTAATTAGATTTCACTTGCGTTCATTAAAGTCACGTGCCGCGCTTTTATGTACTATACGAACTACTTGGTGCTGATTGGACAACATAATTTACTTTTCATCCTACTTCATGTCAATTCTCTTTCTCTGGGTGATACCTTCCACAATTTTGGTGACGGCTCCGTAGCTAAGTCTGTAGTAACCCTGCCTGCAAAGCGAGGGGTCCCGGTTTCGATTCCCGGCCGGGGCAGATTTTGTGTAAGCATAAAGTTTGTTCTCGGGTCTTGGATGTTTGTGATGTGTATCTGTCCATGCCACCTGCGACACAGGGAATCCTAGTGCGGGGGTATGAGTGTGTAAGCGTTTATTTATTATTTATTTATTTTCACCCCGTTGAATTGTCAAACTGCCAAATTAAGTAGATCTTATCTTATAACCAACCTCTCCAAAACATTTATTTATTTACTTTAATTAAGATGGCATACTTACACCAATTACAATAATTAAAGATAAAAATACTTTAGACAGATAGATAAAGACAGTATTAAGGGTATATTACGTTTTACGTAAAATACATAATTAACAGATAAATTTTGACAAAAACTATTGATCAAAATAAAAAATCTCTCTGAGACACTGTCAAAAAGTGTTTTCACACAACTGCAGCATAAATGACTTACCAGGAACCGTAGCTTTTAAATGCCTGAACAGATTCGGATGTATGGGGTATCGTCAGATTCCTTACATAATCCCGAGTGACACTGGTTGGGCAGCTGTGTTTTCTATTTATGTAACTCTTGTTACATCGACTTCTTTGTATCTATTTTTGCAAACCTATTTGTAAACACTAAACAGCCCTACATGTGAACAAAAATGTGATCATAAAAATTCCAGCGTGATCCCAAAAGAATAAGAATATGCTGACAAGTGCATGCGTGATTCATATAACATTAACAGGCGAATGTGATACTTAGTGAACTTTAGCACCTTATTTTGGCTACATAATATAGCCACAACCAGTAGTAAGGTCCTAGAGTCGCCGTTATTCGTGTGACATCGTTAATTAGCCGCGCTGAGGGTGCGGGTGGCGTGATTGCGCCCCGTCCGTGCCGGCCGCACCCTGCGTGTCACGCTGTACACTACTGGATGTACAATTAAACACAAACCTCGGTGGGTACTCTACTTCGAGGCACAAACAATGGAATTTGGCTATAGTCCTGTGAAGTAGGCCTTAAATTTTTAACAGTCTGTGAAGTCAAGGTATGGTGGCATTTTTATTAACAGGAGATGTTTGAATCTCATTATTATCATCATCGTCATGGACATCATCTAGGATCAGAGTACTGAAGACAAATCAAACGAGCCCAAACTCGATGGGGTTACGTCATTTCGTTACAGAGTACCTACCTATGGCCGCCTTCTTGCTCCATCATCAGACCAGCTCTGTGACATCATTATATTGCATTGTCATCCGATTAACAAATGTATGTAAAACTTCGGCTCAATCGAACACCGGGAAATGTGTCAAATTTAGCTTGCAAGATTTGACGTAAAGGAACAACAAACTTGGATCTTACAAGTTGCAACGTAAATAAAAGCTTGTAAGAAGAGACCACATAAATAAAAATACCTATTAGTTGAATGCGCAATTTTCCAATTGAGACGTAAATAATTAATTAATTGAATGATTTCATAGTAAAAAAACAGGTTCTGATACAATATGTAAATGGCACACAATTTAGATTGAACAGATGGAATACAATTTAGGTCTAGCAATGCCTTCGGGAGTCAGCCCAACCTATACTCAGGAGATTTATATCGATTCATCAAAAGCAGGCCGGAGGCTAAATCCCAGCATTGTGATGGAATCTACTATCCCCTAGGAAAATAAATACATGTATATCTCGGCAATATACATAGGCTATGTGCAAACACCTCCCCAATAAATACGAGCTGATGTTTTGATATAGGTATACTTACTACAATTTGGTGGTGTAGCTACTTATTGTGATCCGTGTAATAAAATAAATAGTAGATAGTACTAAGTAGTAAAAGTAGTATGTACTGTCGTACATTTTTGCAGCTTGTAAAAATAAAGGGCCTGTAAGACATGAGACACGAGAGTTGATGCGGTTTAGTGACGCGCAGGACTTGTCTTTCAAAGCTGTACGTGTTAAGGACCACCTAACACCAGACTGACGACATGTTCATCAAGTTTCTTTCGCATTAAAAATCTGACAAAGTTAGAAAATGCTGTTACGATAAGGTGACGCTAGTTGAAATAACAAGTTATTGATTTCTTTTTTGGTAACTGAGTCGAGTGGAGTAGATATGTAAACTATATCGTCACATGACATTACATAAGATTTTGTGAAACGTTAACGTGAAAAAAATGAATAGTAATAAACGGTCAATTCGCCTAAACACACGCCAAATCACTATCGTGAATAATGCACCTTAATACCGCGATCGCGGTCAAACGAGCCTGTTTTTAATATGGGTGTGGTTTTCATAAAATATAGTACCTACGTGCCAATTATATTAAGAAAAAAAACTGCGTTAGAAGATTTTCCAACAATCTTTTGTTTTTCCGGGAATCGAACCCGTTGATATTGTATAACATACGGTCCTGTTTGTTGCAAAAAATCATAGTACAATATTATCAACTTACCATTTATCAGCAACCGATCTTGAAAATTTAGTCTACATATCTATGTGGATTGTGTATGTCTCGTCTTATAGCTCTGTACCATCTAGTTTCTCTCTAGACGAAACTTTCGTGTACCTAGGTCACGACTCTAGAATCTAATACGGATCTAATCAAGGATCAGCTGCTAGAAATAAAAACCTCATAACGAAAAGCTGTTAGTGGAGTACTTCACACCAATTCTATTTGAAGTAGCTAGCACATTCTTGAGCGTGGTGACTCCGATGAGAGCCATCCTCCCATCATAACTCCGCGCGCAATGTGCGGCGAGGGGCGCATTCGGCACCGCAGCGCGCCGCGCCAATAACCACTGTGCGCAATTCAATTTTTATACTGACCATATCGCTATCGTAAAATATCTAGAACTGCAGATAGGTTTCGATAATGGCAGTTTTAAAATGTTGAACAAATGCTGTTCCGCGCCCTAAGAGCGATGATGATGCCGTCGTTTTCGCTGCCTGTCACTGTCAACATAATTTGTGAAATCCTCAACCGCATAGACATTTACGCTTTACTGAATTCAGACGAATTATATAGTGATCTTATGGTGATAGCGGTCCATGAAAATTAAAAAAGAAAAACAAATGACAACGTTAAGTTACAATACTTGACGATAGATTTTCATACCTTGAGGTAGCTGGCCAAGCATATGGGACTGAAATTACCTTACAAAAATGCCATGACTGCATCACCATGTTCACGTATCACATTGTGGGATTCGAACCGTCTACCAACGAATTGGCGGCTGACCTTACTCCCAGTCCCTGTGAGCTATCATCGCTTCTTTTAAGACGTCCTTCGGATTGTAATAAGCATAATAAGGAATGAAACCGTTAATCCATTTTATGTTATCCAATCTAGCGTAGAATTTCACCTCGGTGGGTGTTTCGTCGTTACCAATATCGCGTTGAAAACGAGCTGTATTCCTGAGGCAGCACTAAACGCTGGTAGGTAATAACTTTGATTAAGGACCACGCGGGCGGCCGCGCAGAGGAATAATAACGCTAACCCCATCTCGGGCAAGTCATTGTAGTTTCTGTATATCCTTGGAAACTGTAATTTTAATGTGTTTGGAGGCGTTAGTACTGTCCACTGGGTAAAAGAGTACTTAAGCTTAAGCACAGTGGTTTCGTAACCACGTTAATAGGGAGTAGGGACCCTGCCTGCAAAGCGAGAAGACTGGGTTCAAAGCCTGACCAATGACCATGCGTCAAACTTTGTATGGTGAGCATACAGTTTCTTCTCAGTCTTGGTGTTTACTTATATGTGTGTCCATGTCACCAGCAACAAGAGTATCCTAGTGCTATTTCGTTGTGAAGCGCAGTCCTAGACTGACATAATAAGGAAAGCGTATTAGGGAAAAAAGCATTGGAGTTGACCATAGCTGTATGATTGAGGTAAGTTAAAAGCTCGAAGGTTAAGTGACGATGTGATAATAAATCATGTGGTCTATTTATTCGATTAATAAGTTGTTGATTTTACCTACATTGTTTAATGGTACCTAGGGCCTAGTTAGAAAAAAATGTTTATGAACAATCAAACTTATTTTATTAGGATAAAGTAACATTAGGCAGAGCAGGCAACGTCTGTAAAGAGATATCTAATGTACCTACACCTACCTATGTTTAATTTAATTTACTTATGCTTACACAATATAACTTTACTATTTACCAAATTAGACGACTCATAACAGTCATATTTAGATAAGTAGTAGGACTAACTCTTCCGCGAGTGTTCGTCTGGGTTGGTACCACCGCTTTGCTCATGAAGTCTGCTGCGGCCGGCGTTTTGCTTATCATCAGGCAAACGACCAGCTCGTCTCAGATAAAAAAAGTATATAATATAGCTCCTAACACCCGAAACCTCATAACCTTAAGTACTGTCAATATTACTGTACCGTGGCATGGTGCCGGCAGGGAATAGAAGAGGCGGTCTCAAAGGCGCGCGGGTCCGAGCCGGGCCGGGCCTCCAGGACAGCACATCGTTAACTAATGTACTTGTGCTAATACAATATGGATAGCGACAAAACGTTATCCTGTGGCTTTTGACCCTGCGTGTGTGTGTGTGTTCTGACAATATAGTAGGTCATCTGAATAAATTTCCTTCAAATTTTGCGATATATTAGAAGACATTTTGTACCTACAAAAATGCGAAAGCGAAATGTATTGAAAAGCGCATTAGTGTAATATTACGAATTATTATTTTTTATAAACTTAATGTCACATCAAATTCTTAAATTAAAAGTAAATTGATCCCCTTAACTTCACAACAAAATGTCAAGTCAAGACAAACGAAACGTGACTGCCTATAACCCTCAAAACACTTCCAATTGCTATTTTCTGTCTCCCCATCTACCTATCAATTAAAAGTCGAACGTCTCAGCGCCTCAGTAGCTATTTTCCTCGGAGACGGCGGTTGAGGAACGGGCGGGGTATGGTGCGGTGTGCGGGGAGGCGAGCTGGTCTCTTGGGAGCAGGCGGCACGCGGCAGCCGGGCCAGGTCTCCCGGGAGCCGCGTGGGCGGCGGGCGAGGACGGTTCCTCTGGGAACTTGCCTCCACTCTACCCTTCCCGGGGCAAGGACGCCGCCGCCGCCGTGATATTTTTAAGCACTGTTGTGAGTGGAAAATTGTTGGTCTTAATCTAACTATGAGAGTGAATATATACAACAGCGTGGCCCAACGACTGAAATCTTACCCGGCACGTTTAAAATTCTAAGGGTGTGTAACATTTATCCACTGTTTGTAACTATAAGTACAAATCTTTGTTTTTGTTCAAAAATTATGACGATGATATTTGGATATTGTTTGCAGAATTATGAGATTGGTTTGTTACGTCCAACAGCATGACACTTCAAAAAATAACTGTAAAAGTCTGTAAAGCCCGAGTCGAAATAAAAACGCAAAATCGACTCGGAGCAAGTTGTCCACGTGGCCCAAATTTATATCCGAATATCCGCAGGAACAGGAGCTCGCGAAGACATTCCCTAGTAAAATTACTATGAGCAGAGAGAAACGTCGAAACGAGAAAATCAAGAGTCGTGTAAAGAGACTATACGAAGAAAGTCTTAGTGGTTATCCCAACAATTACTATATCACATTACTTACTTAACGTTAGGTTAATTTAGGCTATAGTCTAATTTGACAGAATGAGGCTAGACTTTTTCAAGTTTTGTATCACTAGTGGTTTACTATAAATATTAACTACAATACTTACATAGTAGGTACCTATATCGAAATAGTCAAGAGTTCTTTTTAGCATTTGGCTTCGGGATATCAAAAATTAAGTCATGCCCTAACAATGTTGATTGACCGAAGACGCGGCCGTCTGCCGTCAATCCAACAACACAAAAAATAAAACCAGTAGAAGTCCGGTCCAGTGCTCTAGTAATTATATACAGTGTAAAAAGCTACGGAACCTCCGACCTCAAAGCAAGAATTACGTTTTCCACCGCCTTATTATAGATGTTTCGTCTGAAAAACTCATGAGTGATTTATGACAGTCGATTGGGAATAAAGAAAATTTATCATCACTCACAACACCACGCTGTATTTTTATAAAGGTTTGCGCAAAATAATACGCTGGCATTTTTATAATTCGTCAGGTTCCTTCGCAAAATGTCTTCGGTACAACAGTGGTGCATGAGAGAACTCAAATGAACTCATGAACGTCGATTGTACAGGATTCCCCGCTTCCCGCCACTGCACGAATATATTAGGCGAATCGCCAACGAAGTTGATGGGCTGTAGCATAATGTTAGACGTGGGGTTTTCCGAAAGTATTTTTAAAAAACACAATTTTCTGAACTGGATAGTTTATTAGGAAATAATATGATTTAGAATAATAAAATATTTTTAGGTTTTCGAAGATGCGTGACTTGTATGTATGAGAGTAAAGACGAGACTGACTCTTCCCAGTGGGCAGTACAATAGCTGGAAAGTGCTAGTCAGCACTTTTCAGCATTAGCTTTTAAAATTATTAAATAAACAGTGTTATACAGTACTTACCTAATTTTTATAAAAGATTGATTAAAAGCTTACGTTAAAGAAGAAGCGTACCTAACTTAATCACGAGCGGCTTTTTCAAATAGAATTAAATTTTATTGGATGTGATACCAAAAAAGAACAGTACTCAGAAGGCATAGAGGGCAACTCTGATTGTTGTAGTGGAGAATGAAAAATCAATAAAAAAAACTGGTTCCAACTACATAATCGTGTACTATTATAATATTATTTAAACTAAGCGCTGCTTTTAGAAGAACTCTGCAACTTGTTAAAAAAATAGCTTCTTAATTCTTCTGTTAGGTATCAATCTCAAAAAACTTGAACGCCATACACAGATGAACAAATTGCATCGATTAAGCACCGCCGTATCTGAGAGAGGTCAACATCAACATAAAACTGTTATGATATGCCTTTAGCGTATTTCCCAGAGGCGCGCGGAGTGGGGGGGTAGGGGTGCCACCCAGGGGAAATTTGCCGTCGACTCTCGACGGGGCCTCTACAAGTTTTATGGACGCGCAACACCCAGGGCTACATCGGGTGAGTGGTTTTGTACTGCCAGTCTAGATTATAGAACTAAAATTTTCAGAGCGAAAGAGATTGGTTTGTCTCGTTTATTTTTCAAACGCGCAATGATTATTAAAGTCAGAAGATCGTTCGCAAAACACCTGAGGTTCTGAAGTAAACTCTGTATTACGTTCCTTGTCACGATATTCGCATTACTATATGGTACGCGCTACGGATTATAGGCTGAACTGAACACTGGCTCTCCCAACGTTTGAAAAGAAAGCCCCTTTAGCTAACTTTAAGTTGCATGATGTGGTGTGTGGTACATCCATTCGAATAACATGCTTTTCTTATAACTTATTAAATTAATCAATTGCACTTTACATTGCATGTAATTACATAGACCTTAGGATTTCCATACCTTCCTCGAAGTTGTATTATTCCTATAGGGAATCAGAAAATACAAGAAATATGATCCCAAGTGCGGAACAAATACTGGTGCCATTTTTCTAGGCACGAAAATTGTTATCTCATCAGGGGAATCGAAACCCTTACGCGCTACAGAAGTTTATATACCTGAACCTATCAACTATACAACACGGGTATTGTCCAAATGCCGTACCTATACAGTTGTTTCGTTGTAGGTATTGATCACTAATCACTATCATCACTAATGAGGACTACGGACTACCAGTTCTTTAGGTATGCATAGATAGTATACACAATACAGTGATCGCTTTTAGAACTTACTACCTATTTAATAATATTAAGGTAGGTATTCTAACTGAAAATCTTTTGTGAAATTCGTGTATAATAAATGGCTACAGAAATAAACCAAAGAAAGAAATAAAGCCAAGAATACTATTTTATAACAAAGTTGCGCACGGTAAAAACTTAGTTGAAGGGGATGCGGCAACCCTGAAAGTACCCGCACCCCGATTTCACCCCCTAGGGCCATCAACTTCTTATCGTTACACATAACGGGGCCTCTGTAATAAGTGCCGCATACAGTTCACAGATTAATTTAGCAGATTTTTAAATTACAGGAATAGGCTCAAAAATATGTATTTTTCTTTTTTGGAAATAAACTACACACACATACAGTTTTGCTCAAAAAATCTCGAATGTTAACTATGATTAGAATACCTACTTATATACCTATATGTTATTTTACTCCGGGTCAAGATCAGAAAATCAAATGCTAAATATTAAATTATTGTAATAGAAAAATAATCATTAATCATTATTGATTTTAACAATTATGAAATACAAAAATTTTAATTCTAAAATGCGAGTGCAAATAATCAGCAAAATTACTTTGTCTGTGAGACTTTACATCTGATGTTTCAGGGTATCGAGCGCACTACAGTGCCACACAGGCCTTTTTGTTTTTGCTTGCACTGCAACTGCTAGACGATCTACTTACTATCGCACAAATGACTTGCTCATCCCGTAAAAAACGTCGAAAATTTAAATAAAACGTGCTGTGAAAATAAACTCTTTAGTCTGACCACGCTAATCACCAAGCACACGTACAGTGCAACAAAAAAGTTGACATCCAAAGCCAAATTGACTTAACCCTCTTCAAACGGCTTACAAATACGTCCGTCCAAAGCTTTTACCTCGCATAAAACATTCATACATTTTATTGTGATCTTCACACCTACCACCCTTTGCTACGTATGTCTCCCTAATATTAACTCAGGTATCTATCCATACAGATAAATAAAATTGAAGTGTCTGTTTGTAATATCAAAATAACAGCTTTTTACTAAATGCATACGAAAGTATATACGGTACCTATAACAAAACAACCATTTTTAATATTTTTGTCTGTCTGTCTGTCTGTCTGTTTGTTCCGGGTAATCTCCGAAACGGCTGGACCGATTTTGACGGGACTTTCACTGGCAGATAGCTGATGTTACAAGGAGTAACATAGGCTACTTTAATTTTAGAAAAATAATTAGGGTTCCGCGCAAAAAAATAAAAACCATGTAATCCAAAATCTCCACGCGGGTGAAACCGCGGGGCAGCAGCTAGTCTATATATAGGCACGTTCAACATTGTTGTTCCTCTACGTGTCTTTAGATAACTAGATGTAAGAAAGGGTACATTTTGGATAGTGTGCAATGCTACTGCATGACTTGATTCCCCCTTCCCCTTTCCATCATCGGACGACCAGACGTACGGTATTTCGCCATCCTGTTGATATTCCATCCATACTAAGCGTTTTGCTTCGACCTTCATCATGTGGACACGTAAAGAGTGGAACTCATGGTTGACATTTGTTTTTCCTGATCACTACAATCTGGGAATGTTCACATTGAACACGAAGTTCAGGACGAGCGTGCTTACGGATATAACGGTCCCAAACCCACTTGTTACGTAGTGTTTTTGTAAACTCGTCTGTCTTTCATTAATATCTTACAAAGGCACCCTTTACCTGTATCGCGTAATTTCTCAGTATTTTAAAGTTATTTGGAAGTGATTACTCTGAGTGATAAGACCGCCCATTGTGGTATTGTTGATATTTCGTTTAATTAAGAGTTTATCTATCTAGAAGCTTCTTCACGCGGTTTCACTCGCATTCCCACAGGAAACGTGCATTTTTCTAAGATAAAAAGTAGTCTAAAGATAATGTTATTCTCCGGTCCATCAATGATATCTATACCAAAAATCACGTCAAAAGAAGGACAAACCAACAAACGTACAAACACACTTTCGCATTTTTCATTTGTTTTTTTTTTTTTCATTTGCAGATCAGATACTATTTTTACTTGCCGGAAAATCTTCGTCCATCTGCGCGACATAATCTTTTTAAGCTTTTCCTAATCGCATATAAGCAGACAAACGTCGAGATCGGAAGCTCAGCTCGCGCCAGGTAGCGGTGTCCGGGTAAACAATTCAAGATACGGCAATTCGTTTTTATTGCCTACTTGGGACCGGGAAGGATTAACATTTTCACTGGATGTAAAATTTTAATTCCTCCGCATGAGGGCCGGCGAGCTGAAATTGACGTGTTATTGGACCCCAGCGAGCGGAACAGAGCTCACTGACGTAATATACGAGGATGAAATCAAAGGAGAGTTGAGTGTGGGATTATTATTTCATAACTCATACCTTAACTCGGGTTATAACAAAAAAACTGATACCTAACGTCAGACCTAAAACTAGACGCGCTAGAAACAAGATAAGGATGCTTTTACTGGGTAAAAGCCAAACAAATAAGTACAATAGAATTGAAATGTATATACGTTGTATCGTATAAGAACCAGAGCGCTAGTATTGCATTAGGTATCCCAGGAGTCGGGGGAGTCGCAGCATCCTCGCGTGTCCTGAGGGACACATTACGAAAGTACTAGACGCCACTAGATCGATACCTAAAGTTATAACATTACAACACAGTCGTTGGTTGTGCAACTTCGTTTGAGCTTCGTGCCATTATCTACGTAGGTAACAGTGGTTCTCTAAGGTTTTAGAGAATTATTACCACTTAGCTGCCGTTACCGTTCCCTTCGAGCACGATAGCGCGAATTGTCAACCTTGTCGAGCGTATATCAACGAATTGAATACAGTACTAAGCGTAGCGTGACATCTATCACATCTACACGAAGTGAGTGGACAAAAACTCACGTACATTACTTATATCAAAAGTAAAAATAAAGCATTTTAGGTACCTACTTATTAATAAATAGGTAATACGAGTATAATATCAAGTCGTCGTTTGCAAAGCGGCTAAATAGCGACTAGCTCGGGATCGTAGAAGATGGACATTCAGTGTAGTACCTGGAATAATACTCAGTGTAGTATTGATGATAGTGAAGCAAACCGTTTTGAATTTTAGTATGGTAGAGATTCATAATTATGTAAGTTACTCCTACGCAAACCATCAAAGAAACATACGCAGCTATACATTTCAAAAGTCACTGCTTACTGATTTCATAGCTATACTTTTATTCAAACCTCTGCACATTGTGTAGCCGAGTCTGACCTATCGTGTAGGTTTTTACAGCCATGACAAAAATGTATGTATGTAAAGTGTTCTGCAAAGTGACGGTGCTGTGAAATGCTTTCAATGACTGAGATTTTCTTCCAAGTTCCAACTAGACACCTATAGTGTTACCTCAAAAAAAAAACATTTTTAGTCGCGTCGCCTGTTTAGATAAATATGATTAGAAATGTCACAACAGAATTGTGTTAGACAATAGTTAGACACTACTTAAATCAGGATTTGTAATAGCTCGTATTTAATCGCGCGAATAAGGCATGTTTAGGCGTTAAACAGTTTAACACAGGTTTAACCTGTTTAATTTTTTTGTGGTAAGACCCTTAACCTTTATATTACCAGAATAGTAACGGATGAGCATCAGCAATGGATTTGATAGATGTAGGTAATCTACACCAGTGCAAAATGTTGCCAGTGCAAGCGAGCCAAACCGCTACTGACTGCGGGCGCGGCTGGTCACTGATAAAGTGGTGATATTAAAACGCGGACCGCAATCTGCGTCGCAGCACGTCCATCAGCTGTCCTTCTGTCGGACTTCAGTGAAGTGAGCACTAAGTATCCGGGACACTAATTTTATTTTTCAATTTAAAATGAGTGTTCTGGTTTATATCTCCGTTTGATTTAATAAAGTCCCTTTCCAAGTTCAGTAATGGTTAAATAAATGAAAAACATCCTCAAAAGATAGAGTTGAACCAAGAAGTAAAACTACGGCGAATATGGGATTCTCGATCGGTTGAACATTTTTATTTCGTCACATCATATATCAAACCCTGCTTTATAATATAAATGCTGAATCCCGATTGTTGCAATGTTTGAAGATGTTCAAGATGTGACCATCAAAAATTTTGTTTGCTCTATTCCGTTTTCCCGCGAGGAAAGGCGCTAATGCTAACACGAAATCTCTCCAAGTTCCAAGCTTCCAGGCAAAGAAGTTTAGACTCGACTCAATATAAACAGAAGTATGGAGATAATAACTAAGGTAAGCAAAGTAAGGTGTTACCTCATCCTACCATATCACCTTCACGACGTCATTAATTTGTCACTTGAAATAGCGACCTTTCGACTACGCACCTCTACGTCAAAGCCTAGAGTCTAAGCAGCGACTTAACATTAACTTAGGTACCTATGTGTATGTATATCTGTGTGTATGTATATATGTGAATATAATAACGTCGTTAATTATAATTATTTTGTATATACAGCAACATTGTTTATTGGTGAAATGTAGCGTCTATTGCTTCAGGAACTCTAGTTTGGAAAAAAAATCAAGCGTAGCTTTCAACTAATGTAATTAATAATAATAGGTACCTATAGTTTTTTTTGTGAAACAAAATGATGAGCCATAATCGTTTGCCAGGTGGTTTGTAGGCTCGTGTGTAGGTAGGTACTTCACGCATAGACGAGTAGACGATTTTGATGGTGCTAGATAAAAGGATAGGTATTTATGGATATTATAATATTATATTCTAATATTGTATTATAATATAATATTTTATATTATAATACATATACCAGATTCCATAATTTGATTCCATGAATATCTGAATTCTACATAATATCCCGGCAGTATTATACGTTTTCAGGTTAATATCTATATCCTAATAAGTACCTAGGTATTAAGTATTTATTAAACCCGAAAATTTTGTATAGAAACATACTGGCATTAATAAATTGTAATCTCATGAAAGTCATATCAGAAAACAAGATATACTTACTTATAGTTACTTAATTTAAATTATATATACGTCTTGATATGCTGTGTATTTACTTATTCACCAACTCAGGCATGTTGCTGACTTACAAATAACTTTTCTGAAAAAAGTTGTTACCGATATAAGTACCTACTAATACTTTCAGTTTTTCTTTGCTCATACTCACGTTTGAGAGACCTCGGCTTCGCTTGTTTCCTTCTCGACATCCTCAAATCACAGTGATCACTGCAGTTCAATTCCGAAACTCATAAAAAAACACATCACTACTCCCGAAGTATCACAAAAGTTTGTCGTAAAAGTAGGTAAACGCGTTAGTGCGGAGGCGCGTGACACGTGGCCGGACGCGCGGGCCACCCCGCGCTCACTGAGCTTTCTGGCGCCCAACAAGTGGCGATAACAATATTGTTGCCTTACGCGCAAACTCATAAGACAAGTGCATGTGTACTTAATGTTTCCGGCATATAGGACCGCTGCTAGTGGAAGTGAAATGATTAGCTCTTTTAGTTTAAAAGTAGCCACTTTTCTTGCAAGCTTGAGTTATGCCCTGATATAAACTCATGTTTTATTGTCTCATTGTCTTAGAAATAGTAGGACAAATTCTACTTTGAGCGTCCGTCTGGGTGGGTATAACTAACGCTTTACTCATCTAGTCTGCCGCCGAGCAGTTATGTGCAAGTATTACTGTATTCCGGTTTGATGGGCATAGTGAAATGACTGTGCTTATGACACCAAATACCTAACGTCTCAGGGTAATGAGCGCACTGCAGTGCCGCGCCGGCCGAGGCCTTATCGATCAAAGTTCTTACACTACATTTGTTATGGGCCAGCAGCGTTCTTCTTATCGTCAATCTAACGACCTGCTCTTCTCCTAATCCATATAAGAATAAAAAAGTGTTACTTAGGTACTTATTTACTTACCCAGGCACGTCTTTGCGTCATATAAGTTTTTTAAATTTTAATGGTCACTAGCACAAGAATTAACTTTAGTAACGGGATATTTATCGAGTGCTCAAAACAAATAAAATACATGGTAAATATCCCGTTACTAAAGTTAATTCTTACGTCTTTGTGTATATCTTATTCACAAATCTACTGAGCTTTCGGTATGATACGCGTTTACAAAATTTGGTCCACTTGCGATAGAGATGGTGAAATGTCTTTTTTTATTTGTTACCTTTGGTTAGCGTTTGACCATTATCCTGCCTGATTTGAAGCAGCTAATGAATCCTATTATGGAAGGTATTGAACGTACGCAATATACCGATAATAGGACTGGCTCTCAAGTGCAGCTGCTAAAACACACCGATAGGTGGTTGGCGACAGATTTTCAAATTAGAAGTGGTAGCAGGCATGCACTAGAACATTACGAATTATTGTTTTTTTTTAATGTTATTTGGTAACGAGACGAGCTGGTCGTTTGCCCGATGGTAAGCATAACGCCGGCCCATAACAATTGCAGTGCCACCTAGAACCTTGAAATACAAAGGCCTGCGCGGCACTGCAGTGCGCTCGTTGCCCTGAGACATTAAGTATTAAGTCTCATAAGCCCAGTAATTTCACTGGATACTCTGCTCATCAAACCGGCACACAGTAATGCTTGCACACTACTGCTTGGCGGCAGACTTCACGAGCAAAGCGGTGGTAACAACCCAGACGGACACTCGCAGAAGCGTTAGTCCTCCCACTAACAAAACGAAAGTAACTATTTATTTGCATGGCAGAGACAGCCTCTAACGATGAGGCCATCCAGCTTAGCACCCACAGTAATAATAATATTTTTATGTTTGTTTTGTGTTTCTCTGCTGTGTCGTGTACATAACAAAGCGTTTATTCACTACTCATAGGTGATTTTAATTATTGCAGTCGTATAATTATATTGTTACGGAGCCAGGTTAGAGGAGAACTCGCGAAAACTTTTTTATTTTCCGTCACATACCACCTTTTTCAGCAGGCTGAAACATGTTTTCAGGCCGTTTCAGTACGTTAGCAATTTACATGGCACTATTTCCTGAAAACTCATTTTCAGGCTGTTGCAGAAACATGGAGAGTAATTTCAGGCCGAGTTACACTCCTCCGGTCTCCTGAACAGTGTTGTCGTTTTGGCATTTGGCATTGGATTTAAACCAGTTGGCATGAAAAAATTGGTCTTAGCATATTGCATATTTCAGCATTTTTGAACACAACTTGACAACAAGACTTGGCAGTTGGCATTTTTTTAGCAGATTCGAAAATGATCTATAACTTTTTGCACTACCGTCCCAAGTCTAAGCATTTTCGCAAAATAAGTTCTTTCTATCAAACGTACCTACCTTACAGCTCATAGCAATATCATGTAGGACTGTAGGTAGGTACTTATGTCAACCTCGCTTTTTTATCACCGCCTTATCTTTCAGTATAAAGTACCGTTTGTTAGGATACTGTAGTCATCAATCCTAAATATCGGCTATAAACCAGTTGATCTCCTCAAATACTTACTTACCGTGTTACCACAAAAAAAACTTGTAGACGCCTGTTTAGCTAAACATTGTCTAAAGATAATTAAGATCTATGAGATAAACATCTTAAATGGTTATAAATGTCACAACAGAATGGAGTCAGACAACGGTTAGACACTACTTAAATCAAGATTTGTGGTTGCTCATAAACACGGGACTAAGGCATATTTACGAGTTAAACACTGTAATTTTTTTGTTGTAAGACCGGGAGCATAGAGTAGTACTATAATAAAAGGAATAGAGTGCGCTCTCTCGTCGATTCCACGATGTATCGCGATCAGCGCCACCTACAAAAGGGCGGTGAAACTACTTTACTATATTATATGTGTGCGTTCTGTATTTTACACACACATTCTTACTTTACTATCTATGTGTGAGTTATGTGTTTTATACACCCACTCATACTTGTTTATCTATGTGTGCATTCTATATTTCACACACACATTCACATTAATCTATGGATCCTGCTTAGTTCCTGTGAAAGTAAATGTATCTACTTATAGGTATGTGACTTATATGGAAAATAGCAGCCTTTCCCATGTTTGTGCCTAGGAGTAGGAACACAATATACAGTACCAAACGTAATATTTAGATGTAGAGCAGCAAAAAGGAAATAACAAAAGCTAACACGTACATAATAATTGAAACTCTTTATATTTAAAACATCAAGAAAAACAATGCATAATTAGACTGAAAACACTAAAACTGAGCACTTAAAAGTAACAAATACATTACTAGAACACAACAATTACTTAAACCACTAATTTATATCACTTAAACCGCAAAAAATATCTAGAAATCACAATAGTATTTTTCGAAACGGAAAATATTTTATTTTATTTGTTATCGGTTTCCATGGTAACCATTTTAACTTTGATATTTTGAAGTAACGTCAAAATAGTGCCACGCCCTTTAACAGATGGCGTTAGTTCCTGTGTCTCGGGGCTCGACTATGGAACTGTCACAAAGTGTGCCCCCCCTGACCGGGAGTCTCTACCCAGTTACCACAAAAAATTCAAAATTTAAACAACAATTCAAAATTTAAAAAGAAATTAAAATAATTTATTGCAGAGAGTGTAGGGAGAAAAAAGGATGATAATACATAATGTGTTCCATACAGTCTACCTCATTTGGAGGTGTGCAATATTCGTGTTTACGATTAATTACATTTATATGAAATCCACTATTACATTACAATTATTAATTCATTAAAATTAGTACATGACCATCATGTCAAAAATATCAACTTAGCTAGTATTAATTTATAATTTGAAATAACTACCTACCGTTTGTCAATTAGGTACATTACATTAAATATGTTGCAACTTTCAAATAAATTATTAATTTTTATTACATACAATATTTCAATCTAGATTTTGTATCCATAACAGTTCAAACTAATTGTATAAGTATTAAATTTTTTTTACTTAAATTTCCTGACGCTATAAAAACAATAGCTCAATAACCACGAATTCAATGTCTGCCTTAATTTATTTTTTTGTCTTCTAATAATTTACTAAAAAATTTAATCATATAAATACTCCGGATGCTATTTTACAAATAATACTAGTATACAAATTTCCTTGATGTTCATGCACGGTAACGGGAAAATCTTAACTCCGTAAAAATCGGTGAACCTTCCAATTGGGTTGTTGACTGTATTCAAATAAAAATATAATTTTGCCGCGAAACGGTAGTTTTTGTGACAGAAATCCTATTAAACACAATATTTTTGTTTATTTTTAAGGAATTTAATTTAAATTAAATAATCAAAATGTAATCACATCAATCCGAAGTCACGTGACCTAAAACGCCCGTGACGTCACTGTTTCAATCGGAATGAGTATATATATTTTTTTTGTTTTGTTTTTGGCTCCACGTGATTTGCGCATTTAACTAGTGTCAAGTTATATAAGTAATAATATATAATAAATCTCTAGTTTTGGTGCATGAAAGTCGTCAAAGTCACGTTAAAGTTTAGTCTAGGCGCGGTCGAGTCGAAGTGACGCTTCAGTAAATTGGTGGATAGTTTATTTTAACTTTTTTTTGTATTTATTAATTAATTTGAATTGTTGATTTGATGTTTTTTTTGTGTAATTTTTTCAAACACAATGTAACAATTGTTAATGAATAAATTGAATTGAATTGAATTGAAGAAGCTTCTATGGAGTTTTGGATAGAATACGAAAATACACGTTTTTCGTCTTTGTACTATTTGCCTTTCACTCATGCAAGTTTACGAACACTTAATGGTTAATAATCCACTATTATTACACATTAACACTCTATAAAACAAAGGTTTTAGTAAATAACACAAAATCAACAACAGCACATTTTCGCATTCCCGCCAAAACTCCAATGAGTATATGTATAGCTCGTTGCGCTTAACTGCTTAGTATTTTAGAGTGATTTCTGTGATTATTTATCTGTGCTGTGAATTCCGCGCCTATTTTTCTAAATTTATTTCGACTCTTGAATATTCTCCCATGATGGAAAGTGGCTTCATAAAGGCAAATAATTCCAATTTGTCAAGAATTGATTGTTTTACGGTGGCCAATTTCTTCTCGACAAACGATAATTTCTGCTCTGCTGAATTTAGAAATGTGAAGACCTCCGTGTAAGTACCTACTTATTATACCAAAAATCATTATTTCTATAACCAACAATGAATATATAACAGTAATCGTAGATTCTAAGATCCAAAGTGTATTAATTAACCAAAGCATATATATAAATCAATAAGCTCAAAAAACTTAGAACTCATATTTTAATACATAACAATACATACACAGAAAGCATCGAATGAACTTGTAACTAAACGTAGCACAGACTATGTAGTAGTGGTTATATTCTCTTTGCTTGTCACTTTACAGTGTTATAGAAAATTACTCTGTGGTAATTGAACACGTGACGTCACTGCCGTTTTGGAGCAAAATTTAAAACGGCATTTTAAATACATAATAATTAAAATATTAGTTGTTTTAAAAAGTAAATTTAAATATTTTGGGTTATATTAGGCCTGTCGTGACGTCTCACGAGGATGGTATCATTAGCAACACTACATTATCTATGGTAAACTTATAAGACTATTTGACATATGGCAACACACTGTATCTTATTCCGTTTCCTGTTAGTGAAAGTTTATGACTATTCTAAGTTTGCTGTGCTTGAGAAATGGCGGGGACGCTTAGGAGAAGTTCATCAATTATGAAAGCTAAGTAGCTAGCTAATACGGTAACTAGTAATAACATACTCACCAATTGTTTGTGTCATTAATAATGTGTATAATTCTATAGCAGACTAGGAAATAGGTCTGAGCTGTGTTTAGTGATCTGGCGCCGCCTTGGTGTAATGGCGGCAATGCTATGATATTTGAGGATGGTAAATACCTCTGGATTTCGGTGAGTACATGAAGGTAATTGCTTGTGCTTGGAATATGGATACTGATTGAATGGCGGCGTCGTAAGAGCCGGTCCAGTTCAGACTGATGCTTCCACGCTGTTGGAATATGGATATTGGTTGAATGGCGGCGTCGTAAGAGCCGGCCAGTTCAGACTGAAGCTTACATGTTGTTGGGACTGACGCGAATCATAACATTTCTCATAACTCGTTGGGCTTATGCACTGTCTAGTTGACCACTCAATGCTGACGATGATTCGCACTATTTCTGTTTGTGCATGGGATTGACTAGACTAAACTAAACTAAACTAAACTGAATGCCTCGGCGGTTGCACGCGCCACAGACCCAGTTTTTTCTGAGCACACACAGGCGTGGGCCAGGGGCGCTCGCACTGGTCCAGCCTAGTCCCGAGGCCTTGGGCATAGATGCTGCTGTTGCGGCCCAGATGAGAGTCTCAGCTGGGGTCTGGTGGTTGAGGATTCAGTAATTTGTGAAGTGATGATTCACACTATTTATGATTGTACATGGGATTGGCATAGTTAAAATCAGTCGTACTTAACTGCTGACACAATTATGGGTTGTGTATGGTGTCAGCAGCTGAATGCCTCGGCGACTAGTTCGCGCCACAGAACCAGGTTATAATTCAGGTTATTTCTGAGCACTAAGAGAGGTGTGGGCCAGGGGCGCGTGCACTGGTCCAACCTATAGTCCCGAGGCCTCGGGCATTAGCTGCTGCGGCAGCCCAGAGTCTCAGCTGGTGTCTGGTGGTTGAGGATTCAGTAATTTGTGATGTGAAGTAACAAGAGCTATTACTCACTATGTGTGTTGAATTATTTACTGTTGTAACCGAATTTGATCAGTCAGTCCGCATCAGTCTAATTACATGGATGAAGGTTGTTTGTCAGCACATCAGATGAATCTAATTACATTATATGTTGAATTGTTTCAGTATAGCTGAAGGTTGATCTGCCAGTCCCGCATAATATATACTCAGAGTGCCTATACATAATAACATAGTGTGGTGTACTATGTACTGATGTGTTCTAAGACCTATCCATAATAACTTAATGTGTTGAACTATATACTGATGTATTCTAAGACCTATATATAATAATGTAGGGTGTTGAACTATGTGCTATGTGTTATAAGAAGGGTGAAGTTTATGTGGGGTCATCTTATTATATTAATAGGTAGGAACCTTTATTATTAGGTATGAGTAGGAAATGGGGTCTGACCCATATATTAGTAGCAGATAGGATAGGTAGGGTCCTGGCAGTTGATTAGTCCGGTGAACACCGGCTAAACCATGGTTCCACATTACATGTGGAATCATGGTGCCAAACTATAATTACAGGTGGTGGCAATTTGAAGTGAGACGCAGACGTGTCAACTCAGGTATGAAAGTCATACTTAATTATGATTTATCATTATCGTTGCGCCACGTTAAGATTTGTTTTTTGCCACTACCATTCTCATATACATGATTATCAACCCTATCAGGGCGTTAACGTGGGCGCGGCGACAAGGCCCATACGCATCGTTTTAAACACTTTCCCAAAATCAGTCAACATCCCAATTACATTACATTCCTGTTTTATTGGTGAATTTTGATAATAAAAGTTTGATAAGTATGAAACTGTATAACGTTAGTTTTACATACTGTTATTCATTTTTAATTTATTTTTATTTAGCCAAATTATAATATATTTACTATCTAAATCAATATTAAGTTGTTCATTATATTACGGTCAGTACTACTTTATGATCACGTTTCTGGCGAGGTGTTTCGGGTCCAACGTTCGATTCATGTTTGTAACTTGATATTCAGTCTTTCATGGTAGGAAAACGCGTTCTGTTAGCCGAAGCTTCGACGTTCGATTTTCGTAGTAAATCCCCTGACCATCAACTTCTCTCGTAGATTGTTTACAATCAGCAGTCTACTGTACTAGTTAGCTAGAGGGCTAGTTTACTAGAATAGCAGATTCAGCTAATGGGTGTGGCCCTATATAATTTGTGGGTGCGGTGAATTCTACGGAAAATAATGCGACACTGATTTAAAACGATATTGCATACTGGCTAAATGCACACAGCGCAAATGTCGTGGAGCCTACCCAAACAAAAAAGAACTGAACTTTTATAACATTTTGGATAGTTTAGAATGTCAAAGTCAATGTCAAACTATGACATATCGTTTGCGTATCAAAATGCGTATTCTCGAGAAGAATTGATATTTTGATGTTCTATCATACCACACGACATTGGCGAAATTGTGGTGGCACCTCCACAGAAGCCATATAAGAAGAGTTGAAGTTGAATTGATATTGTAGTATGTATAATAGATAATGGCCGCCATGCTATGGTATTGTAAATGTATTACACAGGTTATATAGGTTTTGTCTATGTCAGACACATTCTGTTTTAACCATTTTAAACATTAACCGGGTTACCACAAAAAACACTTATAGATGCCTGTTTAGCCAGACAATGTCTAAAGATAAACGTCCAAAATGATTAGAAATGTCACAACAGAATGGAGTTAGATAACGGTTAGACACTACTTAAATCAGGATTTGTGGTTGCTCATATTTCAACACGTGACTAAGGCATGTTTAGGAGTTAAGCAGTGTTTAACACAGGTTTAAAGTGTGTTTAATTTTTTTGTGGTGAGACTGATACGGTCTCACCTTTATATACTGGTGTGGATATCACCTGTATATTCACCTCTTTAAAAACCGTTTACTTAAAGCCCGCGCGATAACTGAAGTGCTGTGGAATAAAGAGGAACTAAAATCACTCTATCTTCGCATTTATTCATAT